>OX336389.2:676708007-679108007 GCA_946902985.2 Meconema thalassinum
TTATTATGCACAGTTGCAGGTTGTATGATGTAGTGTATACCGTATGCATATCTGAATATCTGTTAGTGTATAATGAGTCTTAAATGATTTAAACTTATTTTAATATCTCGTTGGCCTATTTATTTTTAGTTTATATATAAAAAATTAGAAATAGTTCATTCTCTCATTTTTTAAATCTATTTAATTGATTTTACTTCACGATACATTAAAATAAAAATTTCCTTCGCAAAGACCTTTCTGAGGTCTAAATTCTCCCTCCTTCACGATGGTATGAAGAGGGCGCGGCAAAAACCCACGGGCCTAGAAACGCAGAAAATCTAAATTCGGCCCTGGACGTGTCCCTCACTTCACGCATTTATTTACGCATTTGGGCGGTTTCTCATTAATTGCATATCATTCTTCTCTGTTATTCAGATATGTGCACAGTGACACTGTGTACTGACAGTTGCATTTTGTCACGAACATGTCGTTAACAAAGATGGAAGTGCATCAAAATGTGTTGCAACTGTACAGCCACGTCCAAGCACGATGATACCCGAACAGGACTTTGATATTTTCCATGCGACAATTTATGATATTCT
Organism: Meconema thalassinum; assembly: GCA_946902985.2. Classification (NCBI taxonomy): domain Eukaryota; kingdom Metazoa; phylum Arthropoda; class Insecta; order Orthoptera; family Tettigoniidae; genus Meconema; species Meconema thalassinum. The sequence goes on from OX336389.2 coordinate 676,708,589, forward strand.
ATCTGTACTTAAAATGTTCCACCTGCTCCAATTTGAATCCTGCTACCTGGCATTCCATTTTTCAATTTTCTTGCGTTTCTTCCATATCGAAATAACCTTCGTCTTTGAAATGCTGATCTTCATACCACACGCCCTACATGTCTGTTCAAGTTCGAACATGTTGGCTAGCAAGCTTGCGACGGAGTCCGTCATTACAACCTGTTTATTAGCATAGGCCAGCAGGGTCTTTAAAATAAAGTAAGAACGGCAAGCGGCGCTTTTGTTATCCGCTGCTGCAGTGACCTTGGCCAAGCTTGTGGCTCGCCACGGCCCCCTGATGCAGTATTGAAAGCGCGCGCATAGTACATACAGTACTTGACCTTGCAGTAAGCGTGCAGGTGTTCAGTCGCCAGTCTGAAACTCAGCAGCAAACATGGTGAAACAGTTATCATTGCAACATTGTATTTTTGTATGTAAAACTTATTGTAAGTACGAGTCGGCTCGGCGGGTACGTGATGCATTTGTTCAGCAATTTCCCGATGAAGCACTAGCACAGATTCACGTAATTGTAAATAAGTTTGACACTACTGGCTCAATGCTCAATAAAAAACATGATCGCACACGAACAGTTTTAACAGAGGATAAGCTAGATGACATTGCGAGAATCTTGAACGGTCTCCAAATAAATCACTCACAAAAATAGCACAACAAGTAGGGATTTCGGATTCATCTGCATACAGAGCTACAAAGCTGTTACATATCAAACCGTAGCAGTTTACACGGGCCCATTGTTTAAAACCTGCTGATCCAGTCACAAGAGTGAGATATTGAGAGTGGTATCTTGCATCATTGAATGATCGTTTATTTAACCCATTTAACCCACAGCTTGTATTCATTTCGGATGAGGCCTGGTTTCATCTTAATGGTCGTGTGAACAGTCATAATTCTCGCTATTGGTGTGCAGAAAACCCTAACGGTGTTTATGAAGTCCCTCTTTATGATAGGAAGATCGGTGTTTGGTGTGCTGTTCGTGCCGGACGAATAATAGGGCCAATTTTTTTCGAGACGTCAGTAAAGGTAGAGAGGTACCAAGAGGACATTTTGAAGCCGTTCTTCAATCAGTTAACGGAAGAAGAAAATTATCGAGGGTGGTTTCAACAAGATTCAGGTCCTGCTCTTACAGCAGAAGATTCCCTTCTTACAATCTCGGAAGTGTTTGCAGACAGAGAGATCAGTGTTGGTGTATTTCCCCCTCGTTCTCCAGAGCTAACAGTGTGTGATTTTTACTTATGGGGTAAACTGACAGAACAAATGTATCGAACATATCCTCACACATTGGAGTAACTGAAAGGAAACATTACACATGCTATCAGAAACATATCAGTGGCAGAACTCACTCGCGTCAGCCAGAATATGGTTACCAGATACAATGTCCGTATAACCCAGGAAGGACGACACTTCAGCATCTTTTATAAGGTAAGATTTCCTACAGGATTGTATACACGCTTAAAGCAGGGGGCCACGGCGCACCACAAGCTAGGGCAAGGCCATCGCAGCAGCGGATAACAAAACCGCCACTTGCCCTTCTTACTTTATATGAAATACCCTGTACTTACCTGGTTTTCACCCATTTGTATCGCTACCAGCAAGTTTATGTCCTTCCACAAATGGTCCATATATAAAACAGTAGTGGTGAGAGGTTACAGCCTTGCCTCACTCCTGTAACGTTTTCGCAAAAGCACTGTCGGCAATCTTTTCATACAACTCAAAATTACACGGTGAGTTGTTACTGTTCAGGACTTGTTTCCTGCCAAGATGTCTTGTTCATAAATTAAGCTCAAGTGGAACTCTTAACGCTACAACTCCTAAGCCGAAACAGCATTCTAACGCGCTAGCCTACACTGTTGGGTAACTATTCGGAAAGGGTAAGATAGCGAAAGATGTTGTCAGCATTTTGGCTTTCTAAGGTTCGGTGGTATTCATTGCGTAGTCGCTAAAACTTATTACATGAGGAAAACGGAGTAATACTGATAAGAGTTCATTTAAAGAGAGTGACCAGACTCTCTGTTAATTTCACCCTTACAGTTCGTCAGTTCTTGACATATCGGAGAACACAATAACAACTTACGGAATGTGCGTAAATAAATGGGTTTCATATTGTTTGCAATGGAATAGACTTGTTAATTCAATGCATTCCACATTGACGTGAACTTCGAAACACGTCATTTGCATATTGGCTCGCTCAGTTTACATGAGAATGATGACGTACATGGAATTCCGCGAACGATACTTTAATCTGTCCGTCTATTGTACGCGATTCAAGACGGCGGCTGAGTTAAAACAACGAAGCTCTTTGTTCAAAGTATATCCATGAAGGTTCGAATGAGAGAGGGGAGAAATTGCAACTAAAACTGACAGATGAACAAGAATCATTTTTGGTCGGTATGTCCCGAAGAACGTTTCTTCACAAAAACCTACAGTACGTATATGGTCCGTTCATAGGGCAATATTAATAATGCACAGGCTCCAATTCAGTGGGGAATTACAAGTTCGGAGATACGAGGTTCAAATCCCAGCGATGAGAGCAGCCAGCGTAAGTGTGGTTTTCCTCTGGGCTTCTCCACACTCCAGGCAAGTACCAGAATGGTCCCTTATTTCAATATCCCAATACTAGACCCAATAATTACGTACACAGCTACAATATTTACGATAACACAGGTGGTAAAACTAATTCCACACATGCACACAGACAAGTACGGGGCTAATGATCTAGATGTCTCAAGGCCCTACATGAAACAGCGGCAGCAATACAGAAAAAATACTTCCTAACTTAAGTGAATGTGCGCCACCGCTCTTTGGAAATTCAGAGAGCTACCGGTAGTTGAGCATGTTTTGTGTCCACCCACCGTTAAATTTTGGCTGTTAGAGTTCAAAAAATTAAAGTTGTTAATTGTTCTGCGGCAGATATGGTTGCCCTTTAAAACTATATATATGGCATCACCACACCGTGCCAATGTTGCCTCACACACGGCTGACATGACATTGCTCTGCTTTTGTGAATATTATTTTCGTGGGAAATGTCTGAATAGTTTTATGAAACTATCAATACTATTTACGTTATATTATAAATTTCCCATTCCCCTGTTGTATCTCGGATGTTTCGTGCCGTGGACAAGCAGAGGCAACGTGAATTCTCCAATCAGATAAGAGCACGGGTAACAACTAAGGCGAGGGTAATGCCTTTTTTATACGGCACGTTCGCGATCACGATTGGGCCCCGATCCAGACTAAAATGGTACGTGAAATCGCAACGGCATTTCATTATCAAGATTAACTGTTCTCCAAACGAGATCAGCCCGATCCTGTTCCAACAACTAGATAATCTCTTTCCTGGTCATTCCGATCGTCGGTGTGTTCTGCAAAATGCAAGAACATTCAAAACGACCATCATTTCGACAACCTACTTAAGTCACAAAATGCAGATACTATTAAGAAGCAATCCTGCCAGTATACTGTAGAGTACACAGGTATACGGAAATATCGGAAAAGCAAAACAAAATGATAGCTCCAATCGGCATCTGATAGCAATTCCTAACATGTAACAAACTAATCTCGCAAACAAAGGAGTCGCGCATAACATACAGTGTCAATTCCTCCCCATTAATATGTCCAACCCTTCCTATCACTTCTTCCATTATTGTATCTCCATTTAAAAGTAAACCGGGCAAGTCTCCAAAAGTTAAATTCGCTAGACATTATGTGCAATATTACCAGAAAGGTCAGTGATTAAGCAATTGGCATATTTTGCATGGCATTGACAAGTAATGTAGTGAATACATAGAGGTGGGATATTTTAGTATAAACTACAAACACGAAATGTTTGGAACTTCACTGTAGGTCTACGTTTAAGAAACGAGAAACTTGTGTAGAAAGTCAGAAAATAATGTATTTTCTTACTCGCGAATAATCGCCAGTTTAATTATTTTCACAAAATCACAGCACTGTAGCGAAACATGCAAGAAAAGTCATTTATTATGGATTAGTTGAAAAAATATCCCTTAAAATTCCGGCATTTACCTGGAGAGAGCGTGGAAAAACACACCGAAAACCCGCACTCAGGATGGCCACTGCCGTTGCCAGGATTCAAGGCTCTTTCAGCAGCCATCCATCGCAGTGTTGGAAATTCTACACACACCCAAGTACACGGGCCTAAATGACCACTATGTTGCAAAGCCCCTAAATGAATCAACAACAACTTTAGACTTAGGCCGTTAATTCTATTTCTACAAGTATGGGTGATGGTACTTACAGTACAATATATACATTTATTTACTTACAGCAGTTATTATAAACTTGCGCAACATGTCAAGTTTTGTTAGTTATTTGTCATGTGTGCCGTGGCAGTGGAAGTGGTAGCAGCTGCTCTAAACGCGCGCGACTAGAATATTTCAGCGTGTTGGAAAAACACAGGGTATTGTAGTTCCAAAATAGTTGGAGTTACAGAGATGGATAAGAATAATTGAAGTTAATTCATGCAAAATCTAATGTTGTTACGACTACTAGTTCGCAAGACACGAAGAGATATTCTACCGCTCGTTTGGAAGGCACGCGTGACATGTTCAAATCATGAGTGGATGAATTTCGGTGTAAGAATACAGCTCATTAGGTTGTTTATTCCACTTGGATTCAAGAAAATGATTGAGATTTATTACATGTAGTGCAGTGTCATCCAGTGTTATTACTCAGTAGTGCGGTGTAGTAATGTGGTGCAACACATGTAGTGCAGTGCCATCCAGTGTTATTACTCAGTAGTGCGGCGTCGTAATGTGGTGCAACACATGTACTGCAGTGTCATCCAGTGTTATTACTCAGTAGTGCGGTGTCGTAATGTGGTGCAACACATGCAGTGCAGTGCCATCCAGTGTTATTACTCAGTAGTGCGGTGTCGTAATGTTGTGCAACACATGTAGTGCAGTGTCATCCAGTGATATTACTCTGTAGTGCGGTGTCGTAATGTGATGCAACACATGTAGTGCAGTGTCGTCCAGTGTTATTACTCAGTAGTGCGGCGTCGAAATGTGATGCAACACATGTAGTGCAGTGTCATCCAGTGTTATTACTCAGTAGTGCGGCGTCGAAATGTGGTGCAACACATGTAGTGCAGTTTCATACAGTGTTATTACTCAGTAGTGGGGTGTCATCCAGTGTTATTACTCTGAAGTGCAGTGTCGTAATGTGGTGCAACACATGTAGTGCAGTGTCATACTGTGTTATTACTCAGTAGTGGGGTGTCGTAATGTGGTGCAACACATGTAGTGCGGTATCATCCAGTGTTATTACTCAGAAGTGCAGTGTCGTAATGTGGTGCAACACATGCAGTGCAGTGTCATACAGTGTTATTACTCAGTAGTGCGGTGTCGTAATGTGGTGCAACACAAGTACTGCAGTGTCAACCAGTGTTATTACTCAGTAGTGCGGTGTCGTAATGTGGTGCTACACATGTAGTGAAGTGTCATACAGTGTTATTACTCAGAAGTGCGGTGTCGTAATGTGGTGCAACACTTGTAGTGAAGTGTCATACAGTGTTATTACTCAGTAGTGCGGTGTCGTTATGTGGTGCAACACATGTAGTGAAGTGTCATACAGTGTTATTACTCAGAAGTGCGGTGTCGTAATGTGGTGCAACACATGTAGTGCAGTGCCATCCAGTGTTATTACTCAGTAGTGCGGTGTCGTTATGTGGTCTAACAAGTGTAGTGCAGTGCCATCCAGTGTTATTACTCAGTGGTGCGGTGTAGTTATGTGGTCTAACACGTGTAGTGCACTGTCATACAGTGTTATTACTCAGTAGTGCGGTGTCGTAATGTGGTGCAACACGTGTAGTGCACTGTCATACAGTGTTATTACTCAGTAGTGCGGTGTCGTAATGTGGTGCAACACGTGTAGTGCACTGTCATACAGTGTTATTACTCAGTAGTGCGGTGTCGTAATGTGGTGGAACACACAGTAGTGCGGTGTCGTAATGTGGTGCAACGAGCAACACATAGTAGTATGGTGTCATACAGTGGTAATTTTACTATTTTATCGTTAGTTTAATATTGTTATGGCTGCGCGGTTAGTTGATCACCTCGCTGCGTGATTCACAAACCGCCTCGGGCTACCCCCTGCCTCTGTGTTAACCAGCAATTTACGCAACAAGAAGACAGGCAGTAACAAAGAGACCGTCTTGAATGTTCGTGACCCAAATAGTGTTGGAATTCTCGAGAAGGTGTGAACCCTGGTCTACTCTAGAAACATCTGTGAGTCATAAGCCCCGCTATATAAGCGACCTGGCCAGCGAGGGATGGACTGTGTTTTTGAGCGAGTGTGTTCACTGTGCGACAGAGGTTATTGAGGTGAAGTGCTGTGTGAATTACGAATCAGTGTGTAGTAAGGTATTCAAAAACAGTGCGTGACAGACTGTGGCTGGACACGGGTCTACCTAATTAGTGAAGGATTAACTGAATGATTAACTGAATGGGGAAGTGAAAGGGTGAGTGTCCTCCATAAGGGAGCAAACACGAAGAAAGACAGCTAATTGTTTCCATTTGCTTATTGTGTGGTGTAACTTTCTGACATGCAATAAAGCTAACATTTCTTTAAAGGACCAATTGTGTAGTGCTTTTACCCACTGTAATCCAATTAACGAACTTGCAACAAGGGGTAGCACGTATCAACTGGTGTCAGAAGCCGGATTCCGAACCCAAGCACAACACCTGAAGGTCCTAGGTTCAAAACTCGTGCAGGTCATTTTACCACAGTTCACTAATTCTCGCGTGAGTGCATGCCCATCACAAGACAAACAACTAAAATGGATGCGCAATTAAAACTACTGCTAGAAAAGTCAAGTGGCAAGATAGAAGACAGCCAGAAAAGTTTAGCCGAGGACCTAACAACCAAATTAGAAGACGGTCAGAATAAGTTAGCGGGGGAACTGAAGAAGAACGAAGACGGCCAGAAGAACTTAGCGGAGGACCTGAAGAAGATGGAAGAAGGCCAGAAGAATTTAGCCAAGGACCTGACTACCAAAATTTCTGGATGGACAGAAACATTTAGATGAGTGTCTGCTGACGAAATTAGAGGAAAGCCAAAGGAAATTAGAACGGGGTCTAAGTGAGGAAGTCACGGCAGTAGAAAATAAGTTCGACACTCCACAAGAGGAAATTGCCGAGCTGCGCCGACGCTCGCTGACGGGGGTGGAAGAGAAATTCAACGCTCAAGAAGAGGAATTTGCTGAGCAGCGCCGACACCCGCCCACAGTTACACCGGGAATATCAGGAACGGGACAGAGCAGAGTGACGCCCCCAACCTACGACGGATAAGTCCGGTGGAGCACTTACTTACGTCGGTTCGAGGCAGCCTGTTCCATAAACAACTGGAACAGCACGGAAAAGGCTACAGGTCTCATTGTACCACTGAGAGGGCACGCCCTTCATGTCATTCAGGCCATCCCGACCTAATCTCAGGACTACGCTTCACTAATCGCCCATATGGAGTCCCGATATGGAGATAGCCATCTTCAGCAGGCCTACCGGATGCGGCTCCGGACTCGGGTACAAAGGGACGCGGAAACCTGCAGGAGTTAGAGACGGGCATCGCACGCCTCGTAAGGCTCTCCTACCCAACAGCCCCGGCCGATTTTCTGGAACAGATTGCGACACAGACCTTCATTGACGAAATACAGGACTCGGATACTCAACTGGCACTGCGACTTGCGCGCAGTAAGACCCTTGCAGATGCGCTGAACCACGCACTTGAGTTCGAGACGGCAAAACAGGTATCTAGAATGCACGCGCGGGTGCGTCAAGTGGACGTCGACGAACCAGCCAAAGCCAACGAGACTAAGACCCTGGCCGATGAACTGAAGGAGGCGCTAGGCCGGTTCCTCAAGAGTCACAGTACCACCAACAACGACGTAGCCGAAAGACATCCGGAGAGGCGACCCGGAAGAGGACTACCGACCTGCTGGACCTGTCGTAAGGGAGGCCACCTGAGCAAGGACTTCGGTGATCGCCGCCGCCAAGGGATTCCGTCGGGAAAGTCAGTCATAGGGAAACCGCGCGGCCCAGGTAAACGAGTATCAGCCAGCCTTGGGGGGCAAAGGTCGACTTGTGACAGTCGTCAAGCCCCGGCATTCCAAGTTCGTGTGACGAAGTTACGGACAGACAATAGCAGCCTAATGGTCGACGGAGCCGTCAATGGAGTGAGACGGCCCCTGCTGATCGACACGGGAGCAACGAGGACCATCGTCAATCCCACCGTGATCCCGAAGTGTAGAGTGCAACCCACGCAAAGGAACCTCCAACTGATAACCGCGACTGGAGAGACTGCACCGGTACATGGCGAAGCATCACTGGAGTTCGTCATTGGTCGACGGGCACTGAAGCATCCAGTGCTCGTGGCTGATGTAGCAAACGAAGTGATCATCGGACTGGACTCTCTGGACCACAACAAGAACATCTTAGACCTGAGTACCAACAATCTGCACTACGGAGGTGAGAAACTTGGTTTGCAACCATCACCGCACGACGAGTAAGGCTGAGAGAGGACGTCACCGTTCCCGCCAGGACGAAGGTCAGAGCTGCCGTAATTGTGGACGGAACTGCTGACGGAGTGGCGGCTGTCATCGAGCCAATATATGAGGACATCCAGATAAAAGGATTGCTAATTGCCAAGACCCTCATCAACACGACGTCTCGGACGTACGTCCGCCTGTTCAACCTGAACGACTACGACATTACGGTTCACCGGGACACCACCCTAGGAGTCTGCGAGGCTGTTACCTGGATTGCCCGCATCACAGACACGACGCACGGACACCTGCAGACGGACAACCGAAGAAGACGCGCCCTGCCAGAAGAACTACGGAAGCTGTACCAAGGATCCCAGGACCATCTAAACGAGGAGCAATCACGCCAACTCCAGGACCTGCTACGCGAATTCCAGGACGACTTCTCCGAGGGGAGCAACGACTTCGGCAGGAAAAGCTTGGTCCAGCACAGAATCGATGTTGGAGACAGCGCACCGACTAGGGCCCTATACCGACGTGTCCTGCTCGCCAAGCAAGCCGAAGTCGACCGGATGGTAGAAGAGATGAAGGAACAGGGGGTGATCAAGCCATCACATAGTCCTTCGAGCTCTCCGTTCATGCTAGTGAAGAAGAAGGACGGCTCCCCCAGGTCCTGCGTGGACTACAGGCGGGTGAATGACGTCATGAAGGAGGACAGCTACCCTACCCCGGATCGACGACATCCTGGATACCATATCAGGGTCAAGATGGTTCTCCACCTTAGATTTGAAGAGTGGCTACTGGCATGTGGAGGTCCACCCTAAGGACCGCGAGAAAAAAGCGTTCTCTGTGGGCAGCGGGCTGTGGCAGTTCACCGTCATGCCATTCGGTTTGTGCAAAGCCCCTGCGACCTTCGAAAGGCTAATGGAGTCCATTCTGAAGGGACTACACTGGAAGCCTTGCCTGGTCTACGTAGACGACGTTATCGTTCTGTGGAGGAGCTTCGAGGAGCACTACAGCAACCTGAAGGAGATCTTGATGAAGCTACGGGCTGCCCAGCTGATGTTGAGCCCCAAGAAGTGTCAGCTCTTCCAGAAGCAGGTCCAGTACCTTGGGTATATCGTCTCCGAGGAAGGGGTGCGCACCGACCCAGAGAAAACCGCAGCTGTGAAGGCGTGGCCAGTTCCGAAGGACAAGCCCCAACAACGAAGCTTCCTGGGACTCGTCACTTCATGAGGGGATTCGCCGACATCGCCAAACCACTCCATCGGCTGACCAAGAAGGACCAACTCTTCACGTGGACAGCAAAATGACACAAAGCCTTCGAACAACTCAAGCAGGCTCTGTGCACTGCACCTATTCTGGCCTACCCCAGACCTGGAACAACGTTCGTCGTCGATACCGATGCCAGCGACTTTGGTATAGGGCGAGTCCTGTCGCAAGTAGTGGACGGCGAAGAGAGAGTACTGGCATATTACAGCAAGGCCTTGTCAAAGCCCGAGATGAACTACTGTGTCACCAGGAAGGAACCGCTCGCAATCGTGAAGACCATTGAACACTTCCAAAAGTACCTGTACGGGCAAGCATTTATCATCAGGACCGACCATGCATCACTTGCGTTGGCTCCTGAACTTCAAGCAGCCCGAAGGTCAACTCGCGCGGTGGTTAGACAGGCTCCAACAGAACAACTTTGAGATCCAACACAGGAAAGGCCAATTGCACTCTAACGCCAACGCCCTGTCACAAAGACCCTGCCACGAACACTGAAACTTCTGTGCCGGAAGGGAGGAGAACACCGGGATACAGTGCCGAAGGACTACCGTGCAACTTCAAGGGAGCTGGAGCCGAGAATCTTTCACGCAGGCAAAAGCGGAAGATGATGACTGATAGCCGAATGGAAGAGGGCCTGTGTTCCCAGACCCGGGTGGAACATTGTGAGCGACTGCAGTCCAAAGTTTAAGTCGTACTCGGCGCAGTGGGACTCGTTGGTTGTAAGGGATGGCCTCATCTGCCGTACCTGGGAGAGCACCGACGGGAAGACATCTCGGGAACAAGTCGTCGTTCCAAAGGCTATGACGGAGGAAGTCCTGAAGGAAGTCCATGGAGGATCATCTAGTGGACACCTAGGGATAAAGAAGACCCTGGAGAAGCTGAGAGAGCGGTTCTACTGGATCGGATGCCGAGCAGACGTGGAGATTCACTGCGCGAAGTGCCACGACTGCGCAGCCAGCAAGGGCCCAGGAGGAAGGCGACGGGGTCCACTGAAGACCTACAACGTGGGCGGCCCCATGGAGAGAGTGGCCATCGATGTTGCTTGACCATTCCCGTTGAGCGAGGCAGGGAACCGTTACATATTGGTCGTCAGCGACTACTTCACCAAATGGCCAGAGGCGTATGCACTCCCTAACCAAGAGGCCGCGACGATCGCAGAGACCATGGTGAAGGAATTCGTCAGCCGGTACGGAGTACCCTTGGAAAGGAAGCTTGTAGTTTAACGTGACCGTTAATCTCGCGATCATAAGCCACGGGACCTCCTTTTTACGTGGAATCCGAACCACTGGACATGGCATTTCACTTCGAAAATCTCGCATGCATTGGCCGGGAATCGAACCCGGACCGCCTTGGTGAGAGGCATACAGTACCCTTGGAGCTGCACTCCGACCAAGGGAGGAACTTCGAGTCGCAGGTGTTCCAGAACCTATGCCGGCTGCTGGGAATCCGGAAGACAAGGACGACGCCGCTACACCCCCAGTCCGACGGGATGGTAGAGCGATTCAATCGCACCATCGAGAACCATCTCCGGATAGTCGTCAGCGAGCACCAGAGGGATTGGGACAAACATCTTCCACTATTTCTCCTGGCCTACCGCGCCGCCGTGCATGAAGCCACCGGGTGCACACCAGCCTGGGCCATGTTTGGGAGGGAACTCCGTCTACCTGTCGATCTTGCCTTCGACCGACCTGGGGATAATCAGGTCCCGGTAAGCCAGTATTGTCAAGAACTGGTCGATCGACTGGAGGACGAGCACGCGTTTGCAAGGAGGAGACTGCGGATCGAGACCGACCGAATAAAGACCCGATACGACCAGCAGACGGATGCCGGCGGATTCCACGAGGACGACCTGGTCTGGCTCTTCAACCCATTACGGAAGAAAGGCTTGTCACCGAAACTGCAGAAGCCCTGGGAGGGCCCGTACCGAGTCGTGAAACGGATCAACGATGTCGTCTATATGAACCAGCGGAGCCCGAGGGCGAAGATGAAGATCGTGCATCGAGATCGCCTGGCAGCCTACGGAGGGACACAGACGACCTATGACTGATCGGGGCGATCAGCTTCTTAGGAAGTGGGTGGTGTTACGGCTGCGCGGTTAGTTCATCACCTCGCTGCGTGATTCACAGACCGCCTCTGTGTCAACCAGCGATTTGCGCAACAAGAAGACAGGCAGTAACAAAGAGACCGTCTCGAATGTTCCTGGCCCAACTAGTGTTGAAATTCTCGAGAAGGTGTGAACCCTGGTCTACTCTAGAAACATCTGAGTCATTAGCCCCGCTATATAAGCGACCTGGCCAGCGAGGGATGGACTGTGTTTCTGAGCGAGTGTGTTCACTGTGCGACAGAGATTATTGTGGTGAAGAGCTGTGTGAATTGCGAAACAGTGTGTAGTACGGTATTCAAGAACAGTGAGTGACAGACTGTGGCTGGACACGGGTCTACATAATTAGTGAAGGATTAACTGAATGAGAAAGTGAACGGGTGAGTGTCCTCCATAAGGGAGCAAACACGAAGAAAGACAGCTAATTGTTTCCATTTGCTTATTGTGTGGTGTAACTTTCTGACCTGCAATAAAGCTAACATTTCTTTAAAGGACCATTTGTGTTGTGCTTTTACCCATCGTAATCCAATTACTGAACTTGCTACTAGGGGTAGCACGTATCAATATTAATATTTTGTTGGTACTAAAATTGTAGTATTTTATCGTTATTAGAATTTTAGGATCTGTTTGCTAGTAGAATGTTAGTATTTAGTTTGTAGAATTGCTTTCTTACTTTATACCGAAGGGGAGTAGCAGCCTTTCAGAATAAATCGATTCTTTACTTGTCTTATAGATGGTAAATTTATTGATAATATTACCGAACTAATGGTACACTGCGTTCTGCTGCACGGCTGAAAGCAATGGGAAACTACAGCCGTATTGAACTTACGAGGATATGCACCTCTCTATGCATAATTACAAGTGATGATGGCCCCTTCTCTTGTAAAATTTCAATCCTGAGGTACACTAGTCCCTCGTTCGGATCTCCGGGTGGGGACTACTCGAGAGGGGGTTAACATTACACAAGTGACAAAGAGGAAATCTGACATTCTACGGATCGGAGAGTGGAATGATAGAAGTCTGATAGGCAGTGGAAGGTTAGAAAATTTAGAAAGGGAAATGGATAGGTTGAAGTTTGATTTGGTTGGGATTAGTGAAATGCGCTGGCAGGAAGATCAGGACTTTTGGTCATGAGACTCTAGGATCATTAGCACTAAATAAACAATGGCCAAGCAGGAGTTGGTCCAGTAATGACTATGAAACTGAGACAGCGGGTGGAATACTATGAGCATTATATTGAACGGATTATTGTAGCAAAAATCAACAAAAAAGCTAAGAGCACCACAGTGGTACAAGTCTATATGCCTACCAGTCAAGCTGATGATGAAGCTGTTGAAAAGGTCTACGAAGAAATAGGTGAAGTTTTGAGGTATGTCAAGGGTGATGAAAATGTTATAGTAATGGGAGATTTGAATGCTGTGGTAGGAAAAGGAAGAGAAGGGAAAATAGTAGGAGAATTCGGATTAGGTGAAAGGAATGGTCGAGGAAGCAGGCCGATGGACTTCTGCACCGAGCATGAGTTGGTCATAGCTAGCACCTTATTCAAAAACCATAATAGGAGAATATAGACATGGATGAGACCAAGAGATACAGGGCGTTGCCAGATCGACTTCATTATGGTCAAGCAGAGATTTTAAAATCAGATTTTGGATTGTAAAACGTATTCCGGTGCTGACATAAACTCTGACCACAATCTGGTTGTTATGAAATGCAGACTTAAGTTGAAGAAATTGAAGAAAAGTCAAAAACCAACAAGGTGGGCAATAGACAGACTGAAAGAGAAGGACGTGAACAAACGATTCAAGGCGAATACAGACGAAGGACTAATGAAAAACCCTGAAGAAGCTATAATTGGTGAGAAATGGGCACTTTTGAAGAATGAAATAACAAAATCAGCAGAAGAAAACATTGGTAGGAAAGAAATAGGTAGAAAACCGTGGATCACGCAGGATATACTAGAATTAATGGATGAACGGCAGAAGCACAAGAATGGAAGAGATGAAAGGGGAAAAGCAGAATACAGACGTCTGAGAAATGAGGTTATCAAGAGGTGCAAGGAAGCAAAAGAAGAATGGTTGAATGAGAAATGTGCAGATATAGAAAATTGTCTGAAATTAGGAAAAGTAGATACAGCTTATCTAAGGATTAAGAGTACTTTCGAGGAACGGAAGTCTAAGTGCTGTAATATTAAGGACTCAGATGGAAAACCTCTCACAGATAGGGAAGAAAAGGTGGAGTGATGTAAAGTTTACAGAGTGTTTGTATAAGGGAAAGGATAATTGAATCATGTAATTGAAAGGGAAGAGGAAATTGATGAGGTTGAGAAAGGAGATGTAATATTGAGATCAGAATTTGACAGAGCATTGGAAGACTCAAGCACGAACAAAGCACCAGGCATAGATGATATACCGATTGAGTTGCTAAGCTGCATAGGTGATGAAGGACTGACAAGGTTATTTCACTTGGTGTGTAGGATTTATGTGACAGGTGGGGTACTCTCTGATTTCAAGAATGTTATCATCCCTCTACCAATGTAAACAGGAGCCGACAGACGTGAAGATTACCGTACCATCAGCTTGATCACTCATGCTTCAAAGAGCCTGACTAGAATAACTTACAAGAGGATGGAAAGACAGTTAGAAAGAGAGTTGGGTGAAGACCAGTTTGGCTTCAGGAGAAACATAGGGACAAGGGAAGCTATACTATGTCTTAGACTGATTTTGGAAGTTAGAATAAGGAAGGATAAGAGAACGTTCATGGCATTTGTAGACTTAGAAGAGGCTTTTGATAACGTTGATTGGAGTAAGTTGTTTGACATTTTGAAGACTATTGAAATTAAGTACAGGGATAGGAGGGTGCTCTACAATCTATACAGAAACCAGACAGCAATTATTCGAGCCGAAGGACATGAGAGAGAAGCTGGTATTCAGAAAGGTGTAAGGCACGGCTGCAACTTATCACCAAATACTTTTCAATCTATACATTGAACAAGCAATGAAAGAAATCGGAAAAAAATCTAAGTAGGAGTAAAGATTCAAGGAGAAATAATTTCAACTCTGAGATTTGCTGATGACATCGTCATCTTAGCCGACAGACCAGATGAGTTGAATGATGTTTTCAAATGGTATGGATTCAATCTTGAGGAAAGAATTCATGATGAGAATTAATAAATGTAAAACAAAAATATTGGAATGCAGTCGAAAGAAATCAGAAACCCCTATGGATGTCGAATTCGCAGGTGAACAGCTAAAGGAAGTAGGTGACTTCTATTACTTGGGAAGCAAAATAACCAGTGATGGGCGAAGCAAAGAGGATATAAAAATAGGTTAGCACAGGCAAGGAAAGCATTTCTACAGGAAAGGAATCTGTTGGCATCTAATATAGATTTTGGAATTAGGAAGTCATTTTTGAAAGCCTATGTCTGGAGCGTGGCACTCTATGGAAGTGAAACTTGGAATATTGGTGCAGCAGAAAAGAAGAGAATTGAAGCGTTTGAAATGTGGTGTTACGGGAGAATGATGAAGATCAGATGGGTAGATAGGGTTGCGAATGAAGAGGTATTAGGACGAGTGGGAGAGGAGAGGCTTTTCTGGCAACTGCTAATGAAGAGAAGAGATAGGCTGGTAGGAAACGTACTAGGACACCCAGGAATAGCAAACTTAGTTATAGAAGGAAGGGTCGAGGATGAGAATAGTAAGGGTACACCAAGGTTAGAATATGTTAAACAGATTGCCTCGGATGTTGGGTGAGGTAGCTAGGTAGAGATGAAACGATTAGCTCAGGACAGGGAAGCATGGAGTGCTGCATTATAACAGTCGAAATAATCGAAGACTCAAACAACAACAACCGTATAAAAGAGCTGCGTGTGAATATTTTTAGCCCTTCCAAGGTACCTCAACCGACTTGTGTTCTTTTGGAAAGTTAAGCCTGACAATTTCCTACAGTCAGTGAAGGGAAAATCGACGCAGTACGCCTCACCCACGTAGGGTGCCCACCCACATTTACCAAGATTGGAAGTTATACACCTGAGAAATCGATGATGATGAAGATTGTTGTTTTAAGGGGCCTAACATCTAGGTTATCGGCCCCTAATGGTCTGGGTGATAGCAAAAATGTCAATGAAGTGGAAGCCAGAACGAAAATTATGGCTAAATGTCCCGTTAATTAGTTTGTAATTCTGACACCACGTAGCAGCACCAAAGTGAGACCTTTTCATTTTTCAGTTTTCTCTTGAACGAAAGCTCGTATTTGCGATATGAAAACCACTATGTATACTAGAATGCAATTGAATTGATATTAATTCGATGCATTTTCCAAAATGTGAAAAACAAAAACGTTACTAACAGTTTTTTATATCTCTGCTTAAAATATGAAAAACACCTGGTAATACGAAAATTGAGATTTATCTCCTGATTCCAATGCATTTTTCAGAATTAAAAACGGGTGAATGGAATCGACAGCATTAGTTTGGGAATTATTTTGAAAAGGGTGGTAGGAGGCGCGGCTCCACAAGATCCCTTGCGCAAGGAAAATGATGAACACGCTGACAGGGCGGAGGGAGAAGGGAACAATTTGACGACAGGAAAGAGTTGTCTTCCTCTTGTCACAAATATTATAGTTCGACGAGTTACGTGTACAAGTGCCTAGGCGTGGAAAATATCTGAGCAATAAAATTATACTGTAGTAGTGTCACAATATGTAACGTTGACACAATGTGTTCGTACAGATACTTTTCTTACTTCCTCTAACATTCTTGTCGATAATAATACATTGTAGGGGCTTGGGACATCTTGGACATCAGTACCTTAGGCTGGCTGCGTGGCTCAGCGGAATTGTTCTCGCTTGCTGTTCCCAAGGTTGCAGGATCGAATCTTGGTGCAGCCAGTTGGCATTTGAGGGTGCCCGAATGCGAGGGAGCCGTGTCATTAGATTTACTGGCACGTTAAAATCCCCTTCGGGGCGAAATTCCGGCACCCCGGCGTCTCAAACAGTCGCAGTAGTTAAAAGGGACGTAAAACCAATAACGTTATTATTATTATTTATATCCATTGATCTGGTCATCCTGGGATCAATGATCTCAGGCAACAAGATTTTCTCGCAGCAGAATGTCAGTTACATAAGCATATTTTGTCTCCAGAACTTTCCGTCCCTCTTTATTGTTTCTATGTGAATATCCTTAGGCGTCCATACCACAAAATAACATATTTCCCGCTATGTTATTTCCAACTGGCCCTGGTTCTGGAAATAGAAATCATGTGCGTGTTAGAGAGTTATCAATCTGCTCTCTTCTGAAAGGCACTGTTCTTGACATTCTCTAGGCTTTCTTTTTCGCTTACTTTCTGCCAAACAAAATCCCTTTAGCTTTTTGCAGGCTTCCAGTATGGTCATATTCCGATCAGAATAAGGGCACTTAACTTCGACTATAGCGTCGTCTCATATTAATCCGTAATCTAGGGAGGCACAAAAAAACCTATACGTTTTATGTACGAAAAGACCACATTCTTTGACTTCTCTAAATTTCGTTTTGCAATTCGCTCATTATCACAGTGATACTGCATCGCTTTTGAATGAAAATCGCCGTACAGAATATTTTTTGCTACTGGAGCCCATTTCGAAGTAGGTCTCCTCTTGCATACATATCCAAAACTGGATGCCGTAAGTCTGTCCTTTCTAGCTATGTGCCACTTTTCATTTTCCCTTTGGCCCCTTGTTTCCTTTTCCAGTTTGTGTACATGGCCTGCACTAAGCGTTAGTTGCTTGATCTTCTCATCACTACTCTCTCAACAGTAGGCTACCTCATCGAAATCCAACTGCATTGATCCGTTTCCATAATCACGTGAGACAGTACGTTTCATTTCATTAGATTGTTGTCGGGACATTCTTTTCCCTTCTCGCGACGCAAATAAACTTTTTCGGAAAGCTGCTCTTCTTCTTTTTCTGCTGAGTGCTGTGTCCTTCACTATTGTGGCAGTTTTTTTTTAAACTGATTCCATTGTTTTATAGTGCCCGGATGGCCCAACTGAAAGACCAGCCCGGCAGCTTTGGTTCTGTGATTGAAGGAATCTCGTTTCCCTCGATTGATCTGCTTACCTCCCATGAATTTTGCAACAAGGGACATATAATTTTCGGCTGCCTTGCTGGTGGTGTTTGATACTAGCTGGGAACTTTTTGCAATTAGGGGCTGCAAGGAATAACGCACGAGTTTGGTTGCAGTTAGCTGTTTGTCTTTATCTTGCCCGCTGGTAGTTCAAAAGTTCTGTTTGCAGTCTTTATGGATCCCAATCCAATCCAGTATTTCCGGAAACCAATTTTCCATTTTCACATTCACTACGCCTTTATTTTACCATACAACGCATTGTTTTCATTTGAAGTCGAACTTGCTTCTCTGAAAAAAGTTGACACTGAATAGTTCGTGATTTTGTACTCATACACTTATGTATTAGAAGTTTAAAAAAAACTACACCTGTGGCGCGACAGCCCATGAAGGGCCTAGGCCTACCAAGCAACCGCTGCGCTGTTCAGCCATGTAGCCTGCAGATTTCGGGGTGACGTTTAGTCATCCAACTTGTAGGCTACAGGTAAAATATAGCCTAAGTGAAATCATAACTGCTCAGTGCATTACAGATTCTCTAATGCAAACGTAAGGAAATACGAGTTCCAATAGCCTATAAACTAGGAAAAAAACATACGGGTGTGAAGAGGTGTTTCTCTTTTTTTATATAGGGCCTGGCTTTCTTTTCTTGGTACTTAGTCGCGATCTGCCCTGGGATTTAGTGGAACGCCCTTGAATCGGTTTTGGTGGTGGCTCCATTTTTCAACAAAAACAAAAAAATAACTCCACGTGATGACCGTAATGCTCTCCACCAGTCGTAGCATACATATATGTACATTATCTATTCTACCCCCGTAGCGTAGCGGTCAGCATGGTTCGCTGACGCCCCAGAGGTCCTGGGTTCGATTCCCGGCTCTGCCACGAAATTTGAAAAGCGGTATAGGGACTGGAGCGGTCTACTCATACTCGGGTAGTCCAAATGAGTAGAGGGGGTTCGATTCCCACCTCAGCCATCCTCGAAGTGGTTTTCCGTGGTTTCTCACTTCGTATTCGGGCAAATGCCGGGATGGTACTTACTAAAAGGCCACGGCCGCCCCCTTCCCTCTTCCTTGCCTACCCATCCCAATCTTCCTTTCCCTTCCCATCCTTCATGAGGCCCCTGTTCGCTTTGCAGGTGAGGCCACCTGGGCGAAGTGCAGATTCCACCTCCCCAGTTGTATCCAATCCGTCCAAGTGTTCCCAGCTCTAGGACACTGCCTGGAAAGGCGATAGTAGTGAGTTCCCACCGACCTGGAGGGTAAAATTGACTAACAAAAAAAATCTATTCTAGCAGATCCTTACTGTCCAAAAAATGAAGTGCCGAAAATAGGACACCTAACGGGAATTAAAAAATTATACTGTTGCAGGTAAAATAAATTAAACAAAAAGTAATTAATGAGATCGATGAACTAAAAATAAGAAGTCGTAACTAGGAACTGATAAAATATCAAAGGATCACTCAGAAATATCAGACCTTGACAATAATTGAGAACTAACCAGCGCAGTCAATAGCAACATTGGACGTGATGCTCGGGAATTCCATACCGTCTGGCAAGGTTGTCGCTCCCCTCCCCTCCTCCCAACCCTTCGCTAACCCGCTCTCCATGACCTTGTTCTACTGCCGCGCCTTGTTGCAAATACAGTAACACTTTCATTCACAAACTTCCCAAAGTGATCCCGACGGTTCTATTCAACCGATTTAGGTTTTCGATGCGGCTTTGGAAACAGTGAGTAAAACTCAATTTTTGTATTACCCGTTTTCTTTCGAATTTTAATCAGATATTTGAAAAACAAACAGCAACTTTTCTGTTTTTGAAATTAAAAAGTAAGCAATGAATTTACATCAATTCTGCTATTAGACAGAGTACATAGCAGTTTTCAGATCGCAGATCAGAGCTGCCGTTCGATACAAAAATAAATAAATAAATAAATTCAGCTTCGCTTGTGCTGCCATCTGTTGAAATATATTATATATTCTTACCAAAGTGTCGGGACATTTAGCCTGAAGTGAGAAGGAGATTACTTACAGAGAGGAACTCAGATTGAAACTACTCACAAAATGGAGAGCGGTAATACTTACAAAAGGGAATTTAGTACGAAAATACGCACAAATGGAATAGATTGAAAAATACGAACAAAATGTAGGTTAAGTTCAAAATACGTCCAAAATGCAATGTACAGTCGAAATACTTACAAAATGCAAGTGAAATTCAAAATACTTACAAAATGCAAATGAGATTGAAAATACGTACAAAATGCAATTGAGGTGCAAAATACTTACAAAATGTAATTGAAATTGAAAATACACAATGCAATTTAGATCGAAAAATACGCATTTCAGATTCCAAATAATCACAAAGTGCAATTGATATTCAAAATACTTACAAAATGCAATTGAAACTGAAAATGCTTACAAAATGTATGGTAGATTCAAACTACTCAGTTGGATGGACAATACTTACAAAATGCAATTTAGATTGAAAAAAAAATGGGGGCGTGGTGGCTCAGCGGTCTAGCTATATGCCTCTCACCAAGGCGGACCGGGTTCGATTCCCGGTCAATGCATGTGAGATTTTCGATGTGAAATGCCATGTCCTATGGTTCGGATTCCACGTAAAACGGAGGTCCCGTGGCTTATGATCGCGAGATTAACGGTCACGTTAAACTACAAGCTTCGCTTTTATAGATTGAAAATACTTACAAAATGTAATTTAGATTCAAAATACCCACAAAATGCAATTGAGAATCAAAATACTTGCAAAATGCGCACCCTACAAAATGCAATTTAGATTGAAAATACTTGCAAAAAGCGGTTTAGGTTGAAAATACAAAATGCAATTGAAATTCAAAATACTCACAAACGTCCCAGCCCCTATATTGAAAGACTTACTAAAAAGCAATTAAGATTGTCAATCCTTACAAAATGCAATTGAGGTTGAAAAACACTCACAAAATGCAATTTAGATCGGAAAGACTTATAAAATGCAACGGAGATTGAAAAACACCTACAAAATGTAGTGTATATGCAAAAAAAGAAATATCGCTAAGTGGAATGTAGATACACGGGGAGCCAATTAACAGAAACAGTGCGGGAATCTTAAAGAGAAAAGGATATATAATGAAAATAAAACAAGAGGTCTGACCCCTCGAAGAAGGAGGGGTCAGGAAAGATGAGACAAGGGCCAATCAAGGCGGGTAAGTGAAAGACTGCCTAGGCCTCGGATACCCTAATACCGTCGGGGTCGGAAAAGAACAAGAGTTGACCAAGGGAGGTCGACATGAAAGAAGACGGAGAGGAGCCCTGCACAAGTAAGTGGAAACAATGCCGGACTCAGCTGGGGTCCCGTGGTCGCCAACCCACGTCCCACTATATGTGAACCCCTGGGGGACCCTGAGAAATCATTCCGACGAGTGTTCTGTACACTTGTTGAACACGTGAACACCAGTTAGCTAAGTAACAGAATTAACTATCTCGGAAATATGATGATATGATAAATTTCCTTGTGTTCACAGGGCCCAAGTGGTTAGCTTACTAGGGTTTGGCCCCGAAGGTACCGGGTTCGATTCCCGGCCTGACCCTGGAGATTTTAATCCCTTAAAGCTATTTCCACTGGTTCGAGGACCGGGTGTTTGTGACTTCTTTCAGCATTAATCTCATCCTCGTTAACTAGAAAGGCTTGCACCAGACCTCCCATTACAGTTTATTTTTACACCGAACCAAATAAACTTAAAACGCAAGGAATAATATACTCTATATATGGCATCAGTGCTCTTAGGAAAAGAGTGGGGAGGGGGGTAGTAGTGCAAGGTACCGACACTTTTCCTTCTTTATTACAGAAAAGAAAGGGTTGGTACTGAAATAAAGTCAATTTCCAGTTGTGAATAGTTAACTTATGATATCGGAACTCCTTTATCTAAATAATTAGACATAAAAAACACATCCCGGCACATCGGAAGGCGGAGGTAGATTTCACCGGGATTAAAATATTCCAAATTCACTATATTTGCCCATTGTTGTACACCTGCAAACGTTCTACAGGTTTAGCATACGAGAAGCCACATCTTCTTATAATTATTATGGTCTACTTATCATGTACTAGCACAACTGCCGACCCGCCGGACAGGAGTTGGAGATAACGCTAACATCGCCTCGTCTGTAGGACACGGCTGTCAAATCGATATCAATATTGATTTGATGACATACGTAGTACAGTCAGCAATAATTTTTGATACCTATCTTCAACTTAGCTGACAAAAGTTAAAGGGAATGTTTAGAGGACTCTCGATCATTTCGAACAGTTTTGATATTGTGCCTATTAATCATTTTTTCAACCCCTTTGGTCAATGGTTGGTGCTATCAAAAAACTTTACTGAGATAAGATTATGGCCCTTATCCGAAGAAAAGTATGAACTTAGAATGGATTCGATTTTTTCGTTCAGCGATATTTCACTTTTCATTAAAAAAACATTCCCACCCTCTTGGTCCGATTTTGCCCATTAACGAACTCGACCGAGATTTTACAGGGTAATATTTAATGTATACATTTGAAATTGATTGGTGGAAAATGGCAGTAGTTATCGTGTCCCAAAAAAAGTGATACAGTATACTGTACTATATTGAGAGTAGATAGATATATAATTATATATAAACTTTTGAACTGACGGTGGTTTTGGGGTCTGGGGATGTGAAACGCGAAGATATGCCGAAATTTTCCGGAAGTCGAAACATGGTACGCATTGCAATAGGTAGCTTTCTAATGAAATCTACCAAAAAAAAGCACAGTTGTATCATCGTAAACCTTGTAGTTTCAGTTATGAGGCTTGGGCATCGTGGCCATTTAGCTGCGTGAATTTGGGTGTGAGTAGAATTTGTTTGATAACCAGTGTCACTGTGATGCCTGTACTAGTGTGAATCTGTAACTGAGGTAGGATTTGTGTAGGAAGCGGTCGTGGCCTTAAGTTAGGTACTGTACCGTTATTTTATGGCCTATATGTTACAATATTTACGAGCATCGAACTGTGGATTGGTAAGCAGCGAGCCGACAGGCATCGCTACCTCTCCGACCAGCTGAGTATTTGGAGAGGGGGTTAGCAGATTCCCCACGACGGCCACCGAAAGCGGCCGAAGGGTAGCGAGACTTACAGCTCCGTGACATACATCGATCATGATATCATGCTAATCGAACCATGCACCTGAGAGATAAATATATTGATTAATTGGAATTAAGAACTTTTTACACAGTGTTTTGCAGATCAGAAGTCACATTATTATGGCAGGAAGCTAATACATGTATATATTTGTTAAGATAAAGACTATTTATGAAATGAGATGCATATACAGTATCACCACCACGTGCGATTATCATCGAATTGTGACCCACCAGAGTAGGGGCGACGAAGCTTACTTGTAACAAGCACGTGAGACAGCAAAATCAGAACATATTGTGAGCCCGGTCGGGAACATTTACCTCGGAAGTGCACCGTACAATGTGAAAACGTGTGCCGGCCGATGTCGATTTCAATCTTCAAGTCACAAGGACTTAGAATAATTCGCATACTAGTAAACTACAGCGATCACGGCGAGATGAGACTTAAACATTTTAGTTCACCTCATATTATACTTGCGAGTGGACTTATACAATCTACAGCTTCATGCAACGGGGAGTGATATTTTCAACGAACAACACATGCTTTCAATACGCCATTAAGGGCGTAATTTCATGCAACGAAATACAGCAGTGATTTTCTTTACGAACACAGACTGTTATAAAGTACATTTATTATATATAAACTGTTCTCTTACTGTACATCATGTCATTATCTGAGACGTCAGGGGGAATTATTACGATGTAAACGGAATCAGTAGTCATGTCAGGCTCAAGTTTGACTTGAACGCTACGTGCAAAGCATTAGCAGGAATTCATAGTGCGTAACTACTTTTCACCATATACTTTGGAAATGCATTATATGCAACTGAAAATATTTCGAGCATGAACCGAAGAAATAACGTAACTATTGTGAAGATGGATGGTTACTTGCGAATGCCTGCGTGCTATAATAAACTGATAAGACTTCATTCGCGAGAATCGTGTTCGACAATCCGAGTCTGGAAGACATTTCCGTTGCGATGGTGTAAGGCAGTGTCGAGCCTGGAGCTATTGGGACGAGGGAGGTTCCACGGTTCGAGCCCTGGGATCTTGGAAGGAGCATACCGTGCCTCGGTATAGTCTGGAGATGGTTACCTGGGCATGTATATCATTTTATATGCCACTTCGAGAGTCTTCGCAAAGTAGAGGAACATCAGTTTATTAATAAGTGGCTTAGTCAGGTATTTTAAAGTAGCCATAATTGCCATACTTTTAGTGTTGCTTAGCATGGCTGAACAGGGGTATAGGTTCGATGCTTATTTCGAGACTGATCTCATGCTCAACCGGATTTTGGTTCGCATAACGAACGCATCCATTTTGTAGTATAATTTGATGATTAACTTTTAGTATTTTTGAAATTCCATTAAAATCTTATGCATATTTTCATTGTCAAGAAGACAATCGTTAGGAGGAAGAACTTCGTATTTCCAAGAAGAATTAATTAACATGTGTTAATTGCAAATAGTGTTAGTACATTGATAGACTGTTTGAGTGTCGTCTATACACTCTGTTTTTCATCTACGATGTTGTTAAAAGATTTCTTGATGAATACATATATATTGATACACATATATCACTTTGATATATTTTTGCTATTGCCGTTCAGCTTTTATAAGCTTTCTTAATATTTTCTGATAATACACTTTACTCTTAAGAACGAGATTTATTGACAATGGTTCCTAAAGGGTCAACAGTTGTTTAACCTCCAATGTTAGCTGGATCCATGATGTAGGAGTTATTGTTTAATATTTTCGAGTTCATTTGAGTGAGGGGGGAGTCTCAATTTTGGTTTAATCAATTTCCATTTCTCTTTGAAGCCACGCGTTTTACGTAAAATAAGTGTTTATGCTGATGAATGAATGAATGAATGAATTAATTATTATTATTATTGAAATAGGTTGGAGAGTTATTGGAGCAATTCAGATGAACATTCAGTATTTTGAACGCAATTCCCAGGAAGGACTTTATCCAAGTCTATAAATATATTTATTAACTCATGATGTAACGTAAAATTGTAGGGCAAAGCTGTTAGACTTTTAAGGTGTTAATCTATAAGGTGCGTTCAAAAAGTAACGAGCCGGAGGCTGGAATGCGCAAACCGGTGACATCGGCTAATCGTGGCGTGTGCAACGAGGTGTGGTTCCGACCAGAGCGTGGAAGGTCACAGCCCGTCGCTAGAGGACACGCGTGCACGGCACGAAACGATAAAAAGCGAGCAGCAGCATGCATCAATCGTCCAACGCTGCCAGTCGCATTGCAAACAGTGACATGGAGACGTCAAACGAAAAGCAAAGAGGTGTTGTTCGGTTTTGACAGCGGAAGGAGTAGGGGGAACGGACATTCATCGCCGAATTCACAAGTGTACGGCGAACACTGCATGACCCTTGCAAGGGTCAAGGCGTGGCACAAGCGCTTCAGGGAAGGACGGGTGTCGTTAGCCGATGATGCCCGGTCTGGGACACCCCCCTGCATTACCGATGGCAATGTCCAGCTGGTTGATGCACTCATTATTCAGGACCGCTGAGTGACAGTGAACGCCATAGCCGACGTGGTCGGATTGAGCGTCGGAAGTGTGCACACCATCATGAAGGAACGACTGCACTTGCGAAAAGTGTGTGCCCAATGGGTGCCCCATAGTCATCAACCACACCAGGAAGCATGTCGAATGGCCCACTGTCTTGGTCATCTGCAGCGCTATGCGAGGGAAGGGAATGGGTTTCTGGCACGAGTGATGGCTGGAGATGAGTCATGGTGTCATCACTTCGAACCAGAATCCAAACGACAAAGCCTCCAGTGGAAGCATCCAGGGTCACAACCACCCAAAAAAAGGCAAGGCCATCCCCACCAGTGCAGGAAAGGTAATGCTGACGTTCTTCTTTGACCAAGATGGCCCCCTTCTAATACACTTCATGCCGCACAGGACAACAGTGAATGCCCAGCGTTACACGCAAACCTTACCCACCCTTCGCCAAGCAATCAAAACAAAACGACCAGGCAATCTCACACGTGGGGTCATTCTGCTCCACGACTATAGACGACCTCATACGGCCAACACAGTCGCGGCACTCCTGCAGAAATTCAAATGGGAGGTTCTTGGCCACCCTCCTTACAGTCCCGACCTCTCTCCCTGTGATTATGCCATGTTTGGTACCCTCAAAAGGGCTCTGCGGGGCCAACAATTCACCTAGGACGTCGACGTCCAGCTTTACTTGCGGAACTGGTTCACATCGCAGCCCAGGGAATTTTATGAGACAGCCATTCACCGCCTCGTGTCACAGTGGGACACGTGCCTCAACAGCCAGGGCCAATACTTCTAACATACAGGTACTGGTTTCCGTAATTATGCCTCCGGCTCGTTACTGTTTGAACGCACCTTATATAATCCATAATAATATATTTCAAGTAACGTGCAACAGTATTAACTATTTTGGTCAGCACGATTACAGGTGCGATAATACAATGATACATGAAACATTTAAAAGGTTTATTGGTCACCAATTAAGGGTGTACTTATATATTACGCGTATCAGTGGATATTGCTAATTGTTGTTGTTTCAGGGTATAATGCTTTTTGAAGCTTTTTGTGTGTTAATTGAGCCGGTAAGTGCCAATTATTGATGCTTTTAGCGAAATCTTATCCGAAGGGTTTATTGAATTTAATCCATGTGTGGATGTAAAGTGAATGTCTATGATGACATTATCAGCTGTTGAAACGTGATTATAAAATGTTATACGGAGCACATAATTGATATAGTTGAGTGGATATATCCTAATCGAAGTTTATGAACGATGCCAGCAGGATTCGTAAATCATTCTTATTATTTATTACGTCCTGGATTTCGACAAAGAATTCTACTTAGCTTAGGCGCTCGATAGAATTAACCTGGGAACGAATATAATGAATTAATAAATTGAATAGAAGGATTATAAGCAAATGCTGATGGTGTAAGCAACAAAGTGAACGTGACATACACTTAAGGGTGTTTTTGAAAGTTATGTAAATTATGTAAATATTCTATTAATGATTAATAAGCAGTAAATTGAACTTGAAATATAATTATGATGATTATGATAAATATAATCGTGATGAATATGATAAATAGGGAGATGATCCAATTACTTCATTCTCTGGGATCATGCCAGCTGTAAATAATTTGTGATACAGAGTTTGTATCAAGTTTCTGGGCAATAAATGTTCTATTAGAACCATGTGCTAACTTAATATTTGAATCCCTCGATTTTGTGGGCTAAGTCAGTTCTTTTAGTTAAAGTCATTACTATTTTATGTCATGTATACAAATTTGAATCAATGTTATTTTCTTGCTCTTAAATCTTATTGCGTGATGCTTTAATAAAGAGGTGATGGAAGGTCGCGTTAAGAAGGCCATCGCTGGGTGTTCCTGGAGTTTCCCACACTCCTGAGGACTTCCATTTGTTGGAATCTCGTGCTTTCTGAGTTACTTTAGTTATTTTAGCCATGGTCTTTCTTAATGCCACCTTGTTAGGAAAACTTGTGCCCTATTATCCCTTTTACTTGTTGGTAGTATCTGGGGGTTTTTATAGCCGGGGATTTTCAGGTTCTTACGATCCAGCTGTCATCGTGGGATTCAACAGGGTTTGGTAGGTAATACGGGTACAGTACCATCCCGGCATTTGCCTGGAGTAGATGTGGCAAACCACGGAAAACCATTTTCAGGTTGGCTGAGGTGAGAATCGAACCCACCTCCTCTCAGTTTTGCTTCACGAGTGTACCTCGTTCCAGCCCTCAGACCAGAATTGAATTTCTTGGCAGAGCCGGAAATCGAAGCCGAATCTCCGGGGCAACAGCCAAGAATGTTAGCCGCTACACCACGAGGTGGTCCATCGTAAACGTAATAACAAATCTAACAATCGGTTAATGTTTTATGCTTCGTGTTAAAACGTAATAACCAAATCCAACAATCGGTTAATGTTTTATGCTTCATGCTATTTGAACGTCTGTCCCATTAGAGATGCCGGTGTGCCAGAATATTGCCCTGGAGGGGTTCTCAGTTAATCCACCAACAGGAGGTAGTCGCATTTTAACACATTTAAATTCAATCAGACTGGGTCTGGGTTTGAGTCCACTATTTTTGGGTTTTGAAGGCTGATGGTAAACTAACTGCGCTACTCTGACTACATGTCAATATGTATTTCCAAAACTTTTAATAATCCTTGGCTAATAATCTTTCCTTATAATAAATAACAACCCCTGGCACTACAGCCTGTGAAGGGCCTAGGCCTATCAAGCGACCGCTGCCCAGCCATTTGGCGGTGACGCGTGATCAGCGCATCGGGTCCCCTCGGCCGTTGAACTTTGTTTTCGTAATCGGGGCGCTGCCTCACTGTCAGACAGCTACTCAATTGTCCTCACGAGGCTGAGTGCACCCCGTTCCAACCCTCACGTCAGTTTCTAAAATCCCTGACGGAGCCGGGAATCGGAGCCGGGGCCTCCGGGTGAGAGGCAGGCGCGCTACCCCAACACCTCACGGCCGGCCTTCCTTATAAGGTAATGTACTAATCCATCGTGGGGCATCTTATACAGTATAATAAGAGGACGAATTGCGAAGAATAAATACATTAAATATATTAAATTTCAAGATATAAAATAAAATGTCATAACAGAGCTATTGCTATCAAAAGAGCACGCTGAAGATAAAACATAATTTTTAAATACAGAACGAAGGATCAAACGATAGATCCACCTTCACAAAGACTGGTGTATTTAGATAGGAGGGCATTCGTACCACTTCCGAAATTTACTCTTATTCTTTAATATGTATTATTGTTTCCTCACATTGAAAATTACATTGTATCATTTAGGCTTTAAGGTCACACATCTGTAACACGGCATTGTCTCTAACTTGTATTGAACTGGACTATAAAGCTATTTCAAAACATAATACTCACTATCACAAATAATTGCCATGCTAATGTTCGTCCAAAATATCATCCTTGAAGCCATGCCGAATACTAATAATAATAAGTTAACTCATGTAGCCCACTGGTGTGGAACAAATCTTCGAAACATACACCACCTAGCTGACTTAAGTTCCATTCCCTCAAACCAGATTTAAATGTCTTGGCATAGCAAGGAGTCGAACCTGGGCCTACTACAACTGAAAACTTACACATAACATGTAACAAAATCCGACTTCAATGCATTTCCGACAAGAAGACTACCATCGATTACGACACAACAGGTTCTTTTTTATCAAGGACATTTCACATGTATCATTGCAAAATTTCCATTGGAGCTAGAACATAAATACATATTCCAACCTATTGTCCACTCCACAAAGAGCCTTTACTCATCACATAGCACAATTCACATCCTGTTGGCCATCTCAAGATATTTTATAAGAAAAATGTTACACTGATTTATAAAAAACATACTAATACCAACTATTTAGATATAAGTCATTTTCGCAAAATTATTTTTACTAACATCAAATTAAAGCCCACATTTGTTACAGATGTGTTTTTAACTCTTATTTATAACATTTTTCATAGAAAAATCAAGTAAAATATCATTAACAAAGCTTTGCTCGTAATTACATTCGTTTCTTTTCTTTTTTAAAATATTGGTGAAGAAGGCCGAAACTGGTACACTTCATTAATTAATGTATTGTATATCAATGTATTATTATTTAGACTGCGAAATGTAGCGCAATATCGCTTAAATATTGTCAACATTCACGAAACCTCGCTATTATTGTCCAATTTGAGCAGTATATCAGAGTGTGCAACAACACATTCAAAAATGTACTCTTCTTAAATTAATAGCAATTTTCGTTAAACCTACAAAAGAATGCCCGTTTAAATTTCACACATCCCTGTTGCTTTATTTTCTCAACTTTTGCTGTCACTTGCCTCTCAGTATCCTGCTGTTCTTAATGGTTTGTTATGCTTCGGACTTAATCACAGTTATTGATGTAGTCCAAAAGTGCATGTAATACGAAATTTGAGCCCTTAAAAACTTACCTCTCTAATAAAGTTCACTGGGGTCTATAACAAGTTTTACCTCGGATGTGTTGAATATTTGTCTGATGGTCTGTGTTTCTGTAGTGACTGTAACAGTCCGCGCAGCTGTTATTATTAGGTTTCGTTTATGTGATGTGTTTTTTTTTTTGTTTTGTTTTTTGTTTTTTTTCGTATGGCTTTTAGTGGCGGGAGTGTTCGAGGACATGTTCCGCTCGCCAGCGTATGTAGCTGCTTCTATGCGGACATCCATGTGGTGATCTACAAGTACCATAGCGTGTGAAGTGCTATCTGAGGAGGAAAGTGTGAATGTTGGGACGAAGAATTGGAAGGTAGCGGCTGTGGCCTATAGTTAGGGACCAACCCCGGCATTTGCCTGGAAGGAAGATGGGAAACCACAGAATACCATCTTCAAGGTTGCCAGCGGGGAGGATTCGAACCTCCTCGCCTCCTGGATGTGAGCGACTGCCTGCAGCCACGCCGTAACGACCACGGCTAACTCACCCGGTAGGTTTCGGATGAGACAGGCGAACTGGGACTTGAAATAAGGTACTATCCCGAAATTT
Source organism: Meconema thalassinum (assembly GCA_946902985.2). NCBI lineage: Eukaryota > Metazoa > Arthropoda > Insecta > Orthoptera > Tettigoniidae > Meconema > Meconema thalassinum. The sequence goes on from OX336389.2 coordinate 676,739,292, forward strand.
CGCAAAACTCACTTCCACTTTTGTAAGTTGTGCACGTCTCATTCAGTACTTGCATATGATCTTACATTTCAAATAACATGATGATTGTTATTGTTTTAAGGGGTCTAACATTTTCGGATAACATAACGATTCCATTACATTTGTGTGTTTTTAGCCATTGTGAATACCTAATTTACAGTACAGTAAAATGTTTAGGAAAACACAAAACCAATACATCAGCCCAGAAACTTCATGCATTTAAGAGGAAAACTTCCCTAGGATCTACTAGATATGTTTGCTTGACAAGGCCAATCAAGCTGGACGTACTACTATTGGGCTGGCAAGGTCTCAGCCCAGACACGTGACAAGGATGGCCACTGAACTTTTCAATTATGACCTCGATAAGGCGCAATAAACCCCAGATTGCACTACTATGGTTGTTGGAGGGCAATAATAGGGGTGCACGAAAGGTGGCAAATCATAAAATGACCACCCATATTGCATCTCACTAATTTAATATTATTAATTTAAATAATATCAAATGACATCCACTTAAAATAAGACAAATCAAATTATGCAGGTATATGAGGATCTTATCGTCCCCTGGGGTTACTTTCAGCAGCGGTAGGTGGAAATTTGCCTGGGTATACTGGACATTGGCCATGACTGGACACCTCTGGGACTCAATAGCGTTCCTGCGAAGAAAAATGGCTGGACTTCGTTAGCACTGCATGCGTGATTCATTCACAACTTAAGAGTATATTATTCAAACGGGTTGTGGCACTGTAATATTTTCTCTTCAGCACGCATGACCCCACTCGTAGCGGTCACCATGATTGCATCCTTTTAGTTGAAGTCACTTAACACTAGTCACTTGTAAAATATTTGCTTAACCAAACCACACATTGGCTACTGTGACGAGTAGTTATTGTGAGGAATTTTCTAACCGTTGGATTGTATGTTCTGTTGCCACTGGTTATCATCATCATCATCATCATCATCATCATCTTAGCTTCAAAATGTACATACTGAATTATATTTTATTTAGTATGTAAAGGTGGTCAGGATTTGTACGTGAATGCATATTTGGGATGGCTAAGTAGAATCCATGCAAAACTATCAAGTCTACTTGCGGGAGAATGGCAGGTATTTATTCCCGCGGATGCCTTGGATTATCTAGAATGTTTTTGCGTCACTGCATACTTCGGCATAAGGAAGGAGTTTCACGTGACCGTTAATCTCGCGATCATACACCACGAGACCTTTTCACGTGGGCTCCAAACCACAGGATGCTTTTGACATATTTGGCATTTTTTTACAATTGTTTATTCAGAGTTTTCAACTGTCTAAAGCTGTACTCAACCTTTTTGGAACGGTGTCCTTAGGTAGCTTTGTGAATCCAGAGCTGGTATATACAGTACGGTGAGCTACACCGTAAAAGGTATTTCCGACTACTGGTTTTAAAACTCGTGTGACCACCTATGAGTGACTTAATTTATTAAATTAAAGATTTGTCTACACTAGGTACAACATATGATCGGAATGGCTTGGTTGTGTGTACAATGCCGGCAAGTTGAAAGTGGTGGAGGATAGTGAACTGGGATTGTTGCACACTACTATGGATTACCAAAGTCCTCATCATCTCTTCCGTGCTGTCCAGTTTTGAAAGAGGGTTAATTGTGAACTTCATTTCGATGGTACGATCGGTATCTGGATTTTCTCTGATGTGGAAAATGACCAACCCGGATATATGTAATTTTCCATTGGTACGAGAAAAAACTGAATAGTTGTATAAAACACACTATCACTATGCTTTGCCAATTTCAGAGGTACGCTAGTAGTACAGTAGTAGTTTAAATTTCTTCCAGTTTTTTAATATTAGAGTTTATTTTACAGAATCAAACCTGCCCATGTATATCCTTCATTCAATAAAATAGCTAGAGGGCCATTCCATTGTAACTAAGTTATTCCTGTAATTAGCCATACGCAATTTCAATCCTTGGATCATTCCTAGTGATAGAGGGTTACTTATAAATGAGTTAGTACGAAAAAACACTTAGGCCTAATGCCGAAATATCTCTATTTAAACAATTAATATACTGTAACGTGCATTGTAACGTTTCTTCTACAATGTTTAATATTCGCGGAAGGATTCCCACAAGTTCTGACACACCGAAGGCGGAAATTTTTCCATTCTTCCTGAAGTATGGTGAATAGTTGTCGGTTTGTTGGGTGAATTGATCTGGCACGCATCCAACACAGTAGTTCATCCTAAAGATGTTCCGTTCCATGGGGTTCAGATCGGGGCTTTGAGCAAGCCAGACCAGCAAAGCCACCTGATGTTCTTCGAATCACGATGACATGTTATTTGCTTTGTGAACAGGAACATTATCATGCTAATAGAGAAAAGGACATATTCCAAGCTGTTACCACAGTGTGGGAAGCATGCTATTGTCGAAAATGGTTTCTTAAACACCGGCGTTCGTATTGCCATCCGCCAAAGCTAACGGTCCGAGCCCACACCAGAAAGAAACAGCCCTAGACCATTATACCACTTCCACCGAATTTTACTGTCGTCACACTACTGTATACCTAGGTATCCAGTGACTCATCACTACATAAACTTCAACTGTTCCATTGACCAATAACCGCATTGTTTGCGCCACAGTAAGTGGTGTTCTTGTAATCAGTGGCTTATGGCCAGCAGCACAACCATGAAAACCGAGTGTTATCACCTCTCAACGGATCGTTCCGTCACTGACCTACAACCTACTGCACCAAACCAGTTGATAGACAGCATGTATGAGCACACGCCCCCCTGATCTTTGGGTAGCGCGCCTGCCTCTCATCTGGAGGCCCTGGGTTTGATTCCCGGCTCCGTCAGGGATTTTAGAAACTGATGTGAGGGCTGGAACGGGGTGAACTCGTGAGGACAATTGAGTAGCTGTCTGACAGTGAGGCAGCGTACCGGTCACGAAAACAAAGATTAACGGCCAGGGGGACCCGATGCGCTGATCACGCGTCACCCCAATATCTGCAGGCCAAACGGCTGGGCAGTGGTCGCTTGGTAGACCTATCCCCTTCATGGGCTGTAGTGCCAGGGGTTATTTTATATATATATATATGAGCACAACGTAATGCAGAAACTTCAATGGTTCCATTCAGCGATCTACAGTATGAGGTATAATGCAAATTGTTGCGAGTTCTTTTAAGGAGTTAGGGACATCGTGGAAATGATCCCCTTGTGCACTGTGTGAATCTTGTGAGATAACTTGTGTTACTGCAGTATCAATATTGGTGTGATATCGATAATTGGAATGAATGAATGAATGAATGACCCAGAATTTGAAGAAAGAATTTCCTTGATGTGAGAGTAAGAAATTTATAAATGAGAAAAACTATGCTAAAAAATTGCCATCAAATATCACTGAGGTCTGGGTCTTAAACACTGAAGAAAGGCTTCTTACCACGAAAAGTACCGTCGTACGCACGGCTATAGAACGACGTGGAATAATTCGAGATGAAGAAAGAAGGTACCTTAGTTTTACTATCTTGTGAATGGTAGGTTTAGGTACATTTTAAACTGTATTTTGAACACGTAGAAACAATATTCTGAGCCACTTGTGAATTCGTCAAAAACTTAAGTTAGAAAAAAAAAATCAGAAAGATATTAAATCAACTAAGGAAAGCATACATCAATATCGTCAATAATGTAATAATGCCATGGGTTTTACGTCCCTTTTAACTACTGAAGATTTAGAGACGCCACGGCGGAGTGCCGGAATTCTACCCTGAAGGGGATCTTGAACCTACAAGTAAATCACAAATACGGCTCCCTCGCAATTAAGTACCCTCAAATGCCATCTGACTGTGTCGGGATTCGATGCCGCAATCTTAGGCATAGCAGGCGAGAACATTACCGCTGCTTCACGCAGCCAGTCAACAAATATCCAACCGTAGATAGAAGGAAGGACTAAATAATCCAGTTTAACAAATATCAGCTATCTTAGTCATAAATTCCTCTTACGAGTCTGCCTACTCTGCACAAAGAATGCGAGTTAATTGTACATCAAAGGAATGAACGACAAAGTAGGCCATTACAATGTTGAAGTGCAAACAAAATCCGTACGTTTGTTATGGAACTGAATGCAAGCTCAAGTGCAATGTAACTCCAGTTTAAATTGCTTCAAAGCGAAACCCAAAAGTCAGAATAAAAACAATGACCTGTAATGTTGGCAAATACCGTATCTCACTGGAGAGCAGATATACGGTATGCCATATAAAAATCTCTCACCGAATTGGTAATGTGGGACGTCAATTCCCGTCCCATGAGTGTACTCAATTAATGCATGAAGACTAACAAAGACTTCGGTAAACCAGTAATTAATTGCATTCGCATAAACAAAGAAGTTTTAAATTAAGATCACTGAGAAGCAGATATCACACAAACAAGAAACGTATGTAGAACGACTGATTACGTGAAAGTAGCAATGGCATATTCGATTCAGTACCCATCACGAATTAACGAACTAAATTCAAAACTAGACGGATGTGATGAAAGGCAATCCGTTGCAACTACTAGCATTACGAGCTTTATCATAATTTACGGTTGATTTGGTTGATTCGTGCAGTTGCAAAATGATTATGAAAGAACGTTAATGAAGAAACGTTAGGCAGCAGAGCCAACAGTTTCATAAGCCGCAGGCGATTTCAATGAAAGCTAGCAATGCATACAGACAAAAGAGCCCCGAGTCTGTGGTCCCCGTAAGAAAGAATGAAGACAAGAAGGTACATATATCAAGATGGAAGAGCCAGCTTAACACTGACTTCTAACAAAAGATCTATTACAGAGAAAGTAAACCAGTCAATGCTCTTCTACTCCTCAAACGAAAGTAGCGAGGAAACATCCATTCTGAGAACGAATTGAATACAACCTGGCGAAACCAACTCATAAATGTCAGTGTACATTAATAATTAAACGCTCAAATTGCCTAAGACTCACACTTGGCCGTCAGCTTTGAAATGTTGAGCTTTGAAATCAATGGAATACGACATGCTTTGTTTCTTATCTGGTTGCTTGGCTTTCGGTCTTTATAGGCCAGCTCCGGTTTGCTTTTAGCTGGTCATGAATTAGACCATGTTTATTCATATTAACTTACTTCTAGTGAAAATCAAAATTGTTATGCATGACGAATAGATTTATAGATACAATAAGTGCTCAATTAAAGATACAATTCATACCCTCATGTCCAGACTAATTTTAAGTGGAGGAAAATCTAGCAAAAATTCATTGGAATCAACAAACACCTTTAAACCACCACCATTAAATACATGCTAACTATGCACACCACACACAAAGGTAAGAGCATTGATCTTGATTAATAGAAATATCCTTGACACGTAAGAATGTTTTTCAATAAACACGATATGCAACTCCATACAAGAGTAAAGGATGGAAAACCAGCTGCGAAGACAGTACGAATGATGCTGTCTGAACTCAAACAAGATTTCACGTCTGCTCATCGATTACGACATACACTCACACATAAATATACATATATATTGTACATGCATTACAAACACATCTACCGAGCTGTTACAAGTAAAAGCAACGTATTGCCAATTTTTAGCAAGCTTTTAAAGCCTACATAGCAATATACAACATGAATTACTGGTTATTATAAACGCCTTTCAAGCGATATTACTAGCTCTGGCATGAATGGCAGACGAAATAAAATCCAATTGAAATTGGGATGAATAGTAGTCGCAGAAAAATGGAACGGGTCCTTGCTCGCAGAATGGAGTGGCTTATTTGCGTGGGTCTGCAGCAGTTAAGTCTGAAACACTGCGGACATGTTTTTCATCAAGTTTTATTTGTTATTTTTTAAATTAATATTAAACAGGTTAGATTTTTACACGACTGGACATTCCGTTATTTTAACAATTACATGTCATCATTAGCTTTCCTTTCGTAAACAAAAATAAGGATAGTATCCTTTAAATATTTTGCGCTTCAAATATCGGATATGCGTGATCAGTGAACTAACGTGTCATGTGACTGATAGACTATATCGTCACTATCATCACAAACTTAAATAGCAAGCAAATCATCATCTCACTACTTTCAATTAAAAAACTCTCTATTTCTTTAGATGATATACTCTATGTTTTCAGCATATTTACCAAGGAGCCTCATAAAAATCAATGGCTGTTCACAGTCGATTCCACAAACAATCCTATCAGGCATGCTCCATATGTAATCTATATTGTGGAGCACATCTAAACAAGCCACCGCCGCAGTCGCGCTCCAGAAGGAGCTGCACACTAAGGACATTCGAGGTTCGAAGACGAATAAACGAACGTAACAGATATAAGTTAAAACAAAATGTTTCAAGTAAATTTGAAATACTACGACAGTCAAAAGTGGAGACCGACCGCGTTTTACCGTGCTTGTGAAGTGACGGGACAGCACCAGGAGCAGAAGTACAGTAAAGACACTCATTGGCATTATCAACACGGCAAGCGGTTGATTTATCTAACACAGTTTGTCAAGTGCTGTCGGCGAAGTGAGTCTTGTCACATTTGGAACAGCGAACAAGCATCAAGTTACGCTAAATATTACACAATTCTCTTACCGGAACATCTCAACGTTTAGTGCGTAACCGCAACTTAACTTTTGCTCGAGGACATCTCTTAACAAATAACCTTACACAAGAAAACAAATGAGATGGTGGTTTGAGATGGAAGTTGACTATATTCGTGTGAGGGGCGGAATGAAGAATATCAGTTGCCGAACGATTTTATAGCGAATTGACACAGCCTTATGACTAAATCTAACAAATTTTGGGATGTGAATGAACATACCATATCGAAGGTCCTTAATTACGAAATAATCTATGTACTAGAATAAAGCACGTTTGTTTTGTACAGTTCGTCTGAACAAACAGCTAAAACTATCCGGCACTGGATGATTTTAAATTAAAGCTCGCCTTAAAAGATCGAACCATTTTTTTAAATGTTTTTAACGGGCGAACATTATCACTACACCAACACCACCTCGATCAGCGCACTTCTTCCACTCGTCACCAGGATGCTGCAGCGCTCCCATTGACATAGCGCCGGAGGGGGCACAATTCACGGGCAATTGATGAGCTAGTGATACACAATAAGAATAAAATGTATCCAATAACAATTAAAATATACGCTACCATCTGAAGTCACTGAATTATATTCCAGACAACAGGGGCTAAAATGAAGTTTTAAAATGTAATCAGTTGATGCCCGGAACAGTCAATGAGCACAAAAATAAGTAGCCTCAAAACGTTTCAAAAATAAATCTACTTTCAAATTTTCACCGTAATCCTAAACAACCTGAAGTAGAAATTCCCATAAGAAGTAGCACACGTAAATATTTTCCCTTGGATCACTACATTACATTACATTAACATTCAGGATATTTAATTTCATAACATATCACATATCTTAGGAGCCCTTCACTGACGCACAGTCAGCAGGAAAATAGTGAACATTTTTTTTTTTAAATTCTGATCATTTCCCCTTCTTTCAACCAGTTTAGTACGATAATCGAAATAATATGTGGTATGCTGCAGGAAGAATGCCACGAGAGGACTATAACTGCTACAGATGCGAGGATGGTACCTCCGACATCACCGAGCGACTTCGGGCGTCCAGATGCTCGCAGAGTTCCACCTTATGCCACGAAGGAGGTTATCCAAGACACTTGTTCCGTCCTATGAACGGTGAGTCCAGATATTTAGGTAATATCAATTACTCCATTCTACGCTGAGAAATTTGTAAAGACATACACACTGTATATGATACGCTCTCGTTTAAAATAATAATTTCCTGAGCTTTAACAGCAGTACTTGCCAACTGGACACTGAAACAATACATAAAGCGATACCGTAGCAGATGCTACAGATGCGAGGATGGTACCTCCGACATCACCGAGCGACTTCGGGCGTCCAGATGCTCGCAGAGTTCCACCTTATGCCACGAAGGAGGTTATCCAAGACACTTGTTCCGTCCTATGAACGGTGAGTCCAGATATTTAGGTAATATCAATTACTCCATTCTACGCTGAGAAATTTGTAAAGACATACACACTGTATATGATACGCTCTCGTTTAAAAGAATAATTTCCTGAGCTTTAACAGCAGTACTTGCCAACTGGACACTGAAACAATACATAAAGCGATACCGTAGCAGTGTGGTTAAGCTGATCCGCCATTATTGCGATGCGGGTCACATATTCGGGTAACTTACAGTACGCCACGGCCGGCGCGGCGCGGCGCAGCGTAACAACTCGAAAAGCAGTTGTCCTTACGAGTCTGGATTTTTAAAAACTAGGGGCTACGTCAATAAGTGTGGTGTCAGGTCTTACCAAGGGTAAAGGCACAATTTTTTTCCCCTTTAAAACAGGGGGGAAGTTCCCAATACGTAATGTGTCCACGCAAGTTCATCACCATTTAGTAGTGTTATGGAAATACATTTAAAACTCGTGCTGTAAAGAATGTCCCCCACTTAGATTATGTAACAAGTGCAGAGTAAAGAGATTAAGTCCACAGGCTCCGTTTACAAACGGGCGGACTCTGATAGGGCGGGTTTTTGAAGCGGCGCCCCATTCCATCCAACTTCTCACTTTAAGGTTATCCACTCCTGATACAAAACTGACATAATCCATACTGGAGGAATGGACACTAAGAGTGCCACTTTCCGTCAGTCAGAAGTCTTGGAGTATAAGAAACTCGCCTCTCAGAAAGGCGACTGAGTGTGTATTGGAGTCAGTTCATCGCAGCCCCGTTCATAGTACACCAACTTCACTTCCACTTTGTATACGGCGTTAGGAACCGTCACGACTGAGAAGCCAGTGTGAAACATACGTCACATTCTGTGAACATAGTCAGGTCACCGACTATACTAGGCATTCTCTCCTCCAGGCTTAATTACGAGGCAATAGCAAGCGTATGGTATACAGCACATCGTTCACTATGGTATACAGTACAAGCTTTTGAGGTAAAGAGAATGAAGTGCTCGATTAACTTCTCCTCAGCACTATATATTACATATATCTCCACTCTAATGATATTGTATGGACCTTAGTAGTCCAGTATGTACGGGCATTCGCCTCCCATTCAGAAGAATCGACCTTTGATTGTTGTCAGTGGTAGTTTTGTTGTTGTTGTTGTTGTTGTTGTTGTGTCGTTTGCCATTTCACCTAATTTTTAGATCATCAGCCACCATTGTATAATAAATTAAACACATTAAATATTATCGGCAATCTAGGGCAAGTGAAATAAGCGTTGCAGCCACCAATTTCTACCATACCAATAATATTAGTTTGTACGTATATTCATTTGTAAAATATTGGCAAGAGGAGGTATGACTGAAATTTCGAACTTCTACCGTTTCTAAGTCATTATAATGAAATTTATGTCACAAATTAGTAAGCTGTATACTAAATTTCATTCATTTCAATCATCTAGTTTCTAAGTTAGTCGCTGTTTCTACACGTTTAATGCAAACTAAAAAATGCTCCACGTATCACAGGTTCAAGAGAAATAAACCAAAAATTGGCAACAATGTACTTGATGGATGTAAAAATGATTGCTATGGATTTTGCAGTATATTTCAAAATATAACTGTAAATATTTTATTCTAATCACACAAGTCTGATTTTAACAAAAGAGTTCCGCCCTAATTGAATCCCCCTGAAAGAGATGTCAGACATTCTGGATGTAAAAATCGTACAGCAAGTTTTCATCGTGACATATAATACTGTTTGTAATATATATTCAACTGGTTATATGGGAAAAACTGTCACGAGGAGCAATTTATACACAGCAAGAAGTACTAAAACTAAGAAAATAACACTTAGTATAACAATGCCCTAACAGTATAATTGTCCTACTTCATTATGTTTCCCTTCAGGAGGCCTTTTCTCTCTTCTTCTGATAATTTCTGCAGTTAGTGGATATTTCTGTCTTCTTTCTGATGGTCTGTGCTGCTTGTTTCACTCATCTTCACACGTCAGAAGTCCTGATTTCTACTACTAAAGAGTGTATTAGCACACATCGATATCCCTCGCCCATAATGGAGTATTTCTTGAGTCTTAAAACAGCCCATATTAAAATCACTGACAACTATAAGACTTGCAAGTTCAATTTTCCTCTTTGCAAAGAATATTTCCTTAGGGCATTTGTTCCACAGGATGCTGTGAAGACACTCAATAGTGTTGTGTGTTCTTCCTTTGGTGCAACGCTGCAACAACTGATCTGATGCAAGTCTCTAGTAAACTGGCATGAGACTGGCTGCGTGGATCAGAGGTAACGTTCTCGTCTGCTGTTCCCAAGGTTGCAGGATCGAATTCTGGCGTAGTCAGCTGGCATTTGAGGGTGCGTAAATGCGAGGGAGCCGTTGAAGATCCCCTTCGGTGCAAAATTCCGGCACCCCGGCGTCCCTAAACGCCGCAGTAGTTAAAAGGGACGTAAAACCAATAACATTATTATTAAACAGGCATGATCCTCAAAACCACTTCAGAGCTCACAAGGGGAAGATACGATGCATGGATCACCGATTCGAACCATCTTTAGTACACGTGTAGGGCATGACCCGGCGTATACCAGGTGCAAGTAGTAAGATACACTTCTCAGCCGTTTCCGAGTAATTAATTAATTGTAATTACAGTGCGGCGTCTATGTGCGTTGTACGCTAGGGAGACTCCAACGAGCACGTGGTGCAGCGGTAAGAGCCCTGCCTCGTAAGCACGGGATCACTGGTTCGAATCCCACCGGTGAGCCTTTGCAGTGTGTCTTTTTTTTTTTTAACCATTGTCAATTTCCAACCAATACTAATAGCAAGAGTCACTGCTGGTCTGATGGTTTACAGTCGTGCAATGAACGGAACAGATCGAACGTATAAATGTATACATAATTATGATAGAATACACCTGACCGTGTATAATACCAATGTATTTGCAATGCCAATACTGTACAGTATGTATTGTCACAAACGTTGACCCCTATACGATGATTTCAGAATCCCTTTTCCCGCTCACACAACACGTTATTACAATTGACTGCAAAATGAACATTATTCACGACACCTACAGTTGTACGAATTGCCTACGTTAAAAAAAAAAGGCTCGACCCAGTGATCCCACGCTTACGAAGCAGGGCTCTTACCGCTGCACCACGCGCTCCTTGGCTTCATGTTAACGTACAGCGCACATGAACGCCGTACAGCAATTACGAATAATTTATAATTAATTTCTCGGAATCGGCTGAGAAGCGCACTTTAATACTTGCACCTGGTATACGCCTAGTCATGCCCTACAAGTGTACTAAAGATGGTTCGAATCGGTGACCCATGCATCGTATCCTCCCCCTGTCAGCTTACAACTCATCCTACCACAGCTTTCAGCCAGTTTTCCTTCTGCTCTGTTATGGAAACATCTGGAAGTATTGTTACGGCTGTGAGTTTGTTTTGTCGCCTCGCCGCGTTGAATCACACCTGCCCCGGGCGGTGTGTGCTCTGCCTCAGTGTATTACGTGCGCGTTACGCAACGGGCTGCGAAGTGAAAGGGATGATCCAGAATATTCGTGACCCAGCCAGTGAAGGAAATCTCGAGATGCCGTGTGTCCTGGACTATTCTAGAATTCATTGAGTCACCAGCCTGCTATATAAGCGGCCTCAACAGTGAGGGGACCGAGTTTTCGAGGACAGTGTTTCTGAGCTAGTGCGGGTTTTCCTGAGCGACAGAAGTGTGGTGACGAAGTGCCGTGCGAGTTACGAAATCCAGTGACATTGTTTCCCCAGCTTGTGGACAGCGAAACAGCGTGTAGCAGGTTTATCGTAAGTAACTGTAGTTTGTGTATATGAGGAAGAGGTGCAGGTAGCTTCTGTCAAGGCCACCGGACTCATTAAGACGGTTTAACTTCTGCGGTTTGTTGACAAGTGAAAGGGGCAAGAGCGCTCAAGGAAGAGACTTGAGGAAACTGGATTAAGGTTCTAATTGCTTGTATTTGCTGTTGAGTAGTGTATCTTTCTGGCAGCACTAAAGTTAATTATTTCTTTAAAGGAAAAATCTGTGTTGTGCTTCAACCCACCGTAATCCAGTTAACAAAAGTGTCACTAGGGGGGTGGCACGTAACAACTGGTGTCAGAAGCCGGATTACGAACTCAAGCACAACACCTGACGGTCCTGGTTTCAAAACCCGAGTAGGTCATTTTCCCTAATTTTCCTGTGAGTGCATGCCCTTACAAGACAAACAACTAAAATGGAGGCGCAATTGGCAGCATTGCTAGAAAAGTTAAGTGGCATGGAAACCAAAATGGAAGACGGCCAGAAGAAGATGAAGGACGGCCAGAAGAATTTAACCAAGGACCTAACTGCCAAACTAGAAGACGGCCAGAAGAAGCTAGAAGACGGCCAGAAGAATTTAACCCATGACCTAACTGCGAAATTAGAGGACAGCCAGAGGAAATTAGAACAGGGTCTGCGTGATGAAATCACGGCAGTGGAAAAGAAGTTCGACGCCTTACAAGTGGAAGTTGCCGAGCTGCGCCTACGCCCGCCGACGGGGATGGAAGCGAGATTCAACGCTCTTCAAGAGGAAGTTGCCGAGCTGCACCGACGCTCGCCCACATGTACACCGGGAATATCAGGAACGGGACAGAGCCGAGTGAGGCCCCCAACCTTCGACGGAAAGGTCCCGTGGAGCACCTATTTACGTCAGTTCGAGGCAGCCTGTTCCATAAACAACTGGAACAGCACGGAAAAGGCTACAGCTCTCATTGTAGCACTGAGAGGGGACGCCCTTAACGTCCTTCAGGCCATCCCGACTGGATACCAGGACTACGCTTCACTAATTGCCCATATGGAGTCCCGATATGGAGATAGCCATCTTCAGCAGGCCTACCAGATGCAGCTCCGGACCCGGGTACAAAAGAGAGCGGAAACTCTGCAGGAGTTCGAGATGGACATCGCACGCCTCGTAAGGCTCGCCTACCCAACAGCGCCGGCCGACTTTCTGGAACAGATAGCGATGCAGACCTTCACCGACGGGCTACGGGACTCGGACACTCAACAGGCGCTGCGACTCGCGCGCAATAAGACCCTGGCAGATGCGCTGAGCCACGCACTTGAGTTCGAGACGGCAAAGCAGGTATCTAGAATGCGCGCGCGGGTGCGTCAGGTGGACGTCGACGAACCAGCCAAAGCCGACAAGACCAAGCCCCTGGCCGATGAACTGATGGAGGCGCTAGGCCGGTTCTTCAAGAGTCACGGTACCATCAACAAAAACGTAGCAGAAGGACATCCGGAGAGGCGGCCCGGAAGAGGACTACCGAACTGCTGGACCTGCCGTAAGAGAGGCCACCTGAGCAAGGACTGCGGTGATCGCCGCCGCCAAGGGTTTCCGTCGGGACAGTCAGTCGTAGAGAAACCGCGCGGCCCATGAAAGCAAGTATCAGCCAGCCTTGGGGGGCAAAGGTTGGCTTGTGACAGTCGTCAAGCTCCGGCAGTCCAAGTTCGTGTGACGCAGTTACGGAGGGATAATAGCAGCCTGATGGTCGACGGAGTCATCAACGGAGTGAGCTGGCCCATGCTGATCGACACGGGAGCGTCGAGGACCATCGTTAATCCCACCGTGATCCCGAGGTGGAGAGTGCAACCCACACAAAGGAACCTCCAACTAATAACCGCGACAGGAGAGACTGCACCGGTACATGGCGAAGCATCACTGGAGTTCGTCATTGGTCGACGGGCGGTGGAGCATCCAGTGCTTGTGGCTGACGTATCAAACGAAGTGATCATCGGACTTGACTTTCTGGACCAGAACGACATCATCTTGGACCTGAGTACGAACACTCTGCACTTCGGAGGCGAGGAACATGCTTTGCAACCAGCACACGAGGCCATCACCGCACGACGAGTAAGGCTGAGAGAGGACGTCATCGTTCCCGCCACGACGGAGGTCAGCGCTGCCGTAATTGTCGACGGAACTGCTGAGGGGGTGGCGGCTGTCATCGAGCCAAAATATGAGGACATCCAGACAAAAGGATTGGTAATTGCCAAGACCCTCATCAACACGACGTCTCGGCCGTACGTCCGCCTGTCCAACCTGAACGACTACGACATTACGGTTCACCAGGACACCAACCTAGGAGTCTGCGAGCCCGTTACCTGGATTGCTCGCATCACAGACACGACGGACGGACACCTGCAGACGGACAACCGAAGAAGACGCGCCCTGCCGGAAGAACTACAGAAGCTGTACCAAGGATCCCAGGACCATTTAGACGAGGAGCAATCACGCCATCTTCAGGAACTGCTACGCTAATTCCAGGAAGTCTTCTCCGTGGGGAGCAAAGACTTCGGTAGGACAAGCTTGGTGCAGCACAGAATCGACGTTTGGGGCAGCGCACCGATTAGGGCCCCATTCCGACGTGTCCCGCTCGCCAAGCAAGCTGACGTCGACCGGATGGTAGAAGAGATGAAGGAGCAAGGAGTAACCGAGCCATCACATAGTCCTTGGAGTTCTCCGGTCGTGCTAGTGAAGAAAAAGGACGGTTCCACGAGGTTCTGCGTGGATTACAGGCGGGTGAATGACGTCACAAAAAGGACAGCTACCCTCTACCCCGGATCGACGACACTCTGGACACCATATCAGGGTCAAGATGGTTCTCAACCTTGGATTTGAAGAGTGGCTACTGGCAGGTGGAGGTCCACCCTAAGGACCGCGAGAAAACTGCGTTCTCTGTGGGCAGCGGGCTCTGGCAGTTCACCGTCATGTCATTCGGTCTGTGCAACGCCCCTGCGACCTTCGAAAGGCTAATGGAGTCCATTCTGAGGGGACTACACTGGAAGACCTGTCTGGCCTACCTAGACGACGTCATCGTTCTGGGGAGAAGCTTCGAGGAGAACTACAGCAACCTGCAGGAGATCTTGATGAAGCTACGGGCTGCCCAGCTGAAGATGAGCCCCAAGAAGTGTCAGCTCTTCCAGAAGCAGGTCCAGTACCTTGGGCATATCGTCTCCGAGGAAGGGGTGCGCACCGACCCAGAGAAGACCACAGCTGTGAGGGAGTGGCCAGTTCCGAAAGACAAGTCCCAACTACGAAGCTTCCTGGAACTCTGCACTTATTACCGTCGCTTCGTGAGAGGATTCGCCGACATCGCCAAACCACTACATCGACTGACTGAGAAGGACCAACTCTTCACGTGGACAGCAGAATGCCACAGTGCCTTCGAACAACTCAAGCAGGCTCTGTGCACCGTGCCTATTCTGGCCTACCCCAGACCTGGAACAAGGTTCATCGTCGATACCGATGCCAGCGACTTTGGCATAGGGGGAATCCTGTCGCAAGTAGTGGACGGCGAGAAGAGAGTAGTGGCCTACTTCAGCAAGGCCGTGTCAAAGCCAGAAAGGAACTACTGCGTCACCAGGAAGGAGCTGCTCGCCATCGTGAAGACCATTGAACACTTCCACAAGTACCTGTACGGGCAAGAATTTCTCATCAGGACCGACCATGCATCTCTGCGGTGGCTCCTGAACTTCAAGCAGCCCGAGGGTCAACTCGCGCGGTGGTTAGAGAGGCTTCAATTGTACAACTTTGAGATCCAGCACAGGAAAGGCCAACTGCATTCTAACGCCGACGCCCTGTCACGAAGACCGTGCCCCGAAAACTGCACCTTCTGTACCAGAAGAGAGGAGAACACCGGGATACAGTGCCGAAGGACTACCGTGGAACTTCAAAGGAGCTGGAGCCGCGAATCGTTCACGCGGGCACAAGCAGAAGATGATGACCTGGGGCTGATAGCCGAATGGAAGGGGGCCTGTGTCCCCAGACCCGGGTGGAACATTGTGAGTGACTGCAGCCCAAAGTTTAAGACCTACTGGGCGCAGTGGGTCTCGCTGGTTGTGAGGGATGGCCTCATCTGCCGTACCTGGGAGAGGACCGACGGGAAGTCATCTCGGGAACAAGTCGTCGTTCCAAAGGCTATGACGGAGGAAGTCCTGAAGGAAGTTCATGGAGGTTCATCTGGTGGACACTTAGGGATAAAGAAGACCCTGGAGAAGCTGAGAGAGAGGTTCTACTGGATCGGGTGCCGAACAGACGTGGAGAACCACTGCGCGAGTTGCCACGATTGCGCAGCCAGCAAGGGCCCAGGACGAAGACGGCGAGGTCCACTGAAGACTTACAACGTGGGCGGTCCCATGGAGAGAGTGGCCATCGATGTTGCTGGGCCATTCCCGTTAAGCGAGGCAGGGAACCGCTACATATTGGTCGTCAGCGACTACTTCACCAAATGGCCGGAGGCGTATGCGCTCCTTAACCAAGAAGCCGCGACGATCGCAGGGACCCTGGTGAAGGAATTCATCAGCCGGTACGGAGTACCCCTGGAGCTGCACTCCGACCAAGGGAGGAACTTCGAGTGGCAGGTGTTCCAGAACCTATGCCAGCTGCTGGGAATCCGGAAGACAAGGACGACGCCGCTACACCCTCAGTCCGACGGGATGATAGAGCGATTTAATCGCACCATCGAGAACCATCTCCGAATAGTCGTCAGCGAGCACCAGAGGGATTGGGACAAACATCTTCCACTATTTCTCCTGGCCTACCGCGCCGCCGTGCATGAAGCCACCGGGTGCACACCAGCCCGGGCCATGTTTGGGAGGGAGCTCCGTCTACCTGTCGATCTTGCCTTCGGCCGACCTGGAAATGATCCGGTCCCGGTAAGCCAGTATTGTCAAGAACTGGTCGACCAACTGGAGGACGTGCACACGTTCGCGAGGAGGAAGGTGCGGATCGAGATCGACCGAATGAAGACCCGATACGACCAACAGACGGATGCTGGCGGATTCCACGAGAACGACCTGGTCTGGCCCTTCAACCCATTACGGAAGAAAGGCCTGTCACCCAAACTGCAGAAGTCCTGGGAGGGCCCGTACCGAGTCGTGAAACGGATCAACGATGTCGTCTACAGGATCCAGCGGAGCCCGAGGGCGAAGATGAAGATCGTGCATCGAGATCGCCTGGCAGCCTACGGAGGGACACAGACGGACCAATGATTGATCGGGACGATCAGCCTTTTAGGGAGGGGATGGTGTTACGGCTATGAGTTTGTTTTGTCGCCTCGCCGCGTTGAGTCACAGCTGCCCCGGGCTGAGTGTGCTCTGCCTCATTGTATTAACGTGCGCGTTACGCAACGGGCTGCGAAGTGAAAGGGATGATCCAGAATATTCGTGACCCAGCCAGTGAAGGAAATCTCGAGAAGCCGTGTGTCCTGGACTATTCTAGAATTCATTGAGTCACCAGCCTGCTATATAAGCGGCCTCAACAGTGAGGGGACCGAGTTTTTGAGGACAGTGTTTCTGAGCTAGTGCGGGTTTTCCTGAGCGACAGAAGTGTGGTGACGAAGTGCCGTGCGAGTTACGAAATCCAGTGACATTGTTTCCCCAGCTTGTGGACAGCGAAACAGCGTGTAGCAGGTTTATCGTAAGTAACTGTAGTTTGTGTATATGAGGAAGAGGTGCAGGTAGCTTCTGTCAAGGCCACCGGACTCATTAAGACGGTTTAACTTCTGCGGTTTGTTGACAAGTGAAAGGGGCAAGAGCGCTCAAGGAAGAGACTTGAGGAAACTGGATTAAGGTTCTAATTGCTTGTATTTGCTGTTGAGTAGTGTATCTTTCTGGCAGCACTAAAGTTAATTATTTATTTAAAGGAACAATCTGTGTTGTGCTTCAACCCACCGTAATCCAGTTAACAAAAGTGTCACTAGGGGGGTGGCACGTAACAGTATTAAACCTGCAAATTAAATGCTCAAGCAGCACCTTCTAAAAGCGGCTGTCATTGGCATTACGAATGGTGGTACGGATATGATTAAACAATTTCTTGGTAGAGCATTGAAAGGGGTATTTTATTATGCAGAGAAAGAAAAATAACATTTTTCACCAAATTACTTGAAATTTAAGTCAAACCTCCCGATCAAAAGTGACAAGGAAATGGTTGGTTGGAGCACCTTCTAAAAGCGGCTGTCATTGGCATTACGAATGGTGGTACGGAAATGATTAAACCATTTCTTGGTAGAGCATTGAATGGGGTATTTTTTTATGCAAAGAAAGAAAAATAACATTTTTCACCAAATTACTTGAGATTTAAGTCAAACCTCCCGATCAAAAGTGACAAGGAAATGGTTGGTTGGTTCCTCACTTTAAGGGCTGCGACTACGCGGTCATGTAGTCCCGTGTATTTTGTGTGTGTGTAGAATCTGTCTGATTACCGGTGTTAATTGTGATGGCTGTATCAGTGTGTGTTATCTGTAATTCAGGTAAGGACTGCAGACAATCAATTTCAAGTACTTCCTACTTTTGCTACCAAATGCTACCGTCAACGACACCTAGCCGCGAACTGGGATACTAGATGCCACCGCAACCAGCACCTGGCGACGAACGTTGGAACTTCATAGAGCGTTAATCAAATCTAATCTACAAATTTAGCTTCACACAATTGTATTTGGTGGAAGGTTCTTTTACATGCCATAAATCTATGACATGGGCACGCTGACTTTACTTCTCGTTCGAAGGAGGGCATGCTGAGGTATTTTAACGCTCTTAAAAATCTGACGACTTCAGCCGGATTTGAACCCGTGATCTAGGGCATAGAGGCTCAATATGCTACCAACTACGCCACCGAAGCTGTCTGTCAAGGAAATAATTTGGCGGTTATGAATAAACCTACACACGCACTTAAGTGAACAAGGTATGTGAACCAATATTAAACCCTACCCCCTCCCCCTTTTGTTTTTCGAGAAGCATATACAAGTATATAGGTCAGTACAAGATGGCGCCTACTACATACCGAGTGTAAAAGTGCTCCGTAAGTCACCAGCCAAAACAGCCAGTTAAGTATCATTTATCAGTGTCCTCAGTGTGCTAATTTATTTGAACAAGCTTTTGTTGAGAGATTAATATAAAAGTATGACCCTAAAGGCAGTAAACGAGCGTGTGAGTAAGTTTGAAAAGCGGATGGCTGAATTCCAAGCTCGCTTGGAGCAAGCTATGGAGGCCTCCACGATCAGTGCTACCAACCCCAGCGACACCCTGAATGTTCTCGCGTCAGACTTTAAGGACTTCCGAGAAGTAATTACTGCGGAACTGGACGAGATGAAGAAAGAGGTAATCCTCGTCCAGGAGCATCTCGAGAAGCAGGACATCTGGCAAGATGAGGCAGAGCAGTACAGTCGGAGAAACTGCCTGCTCCTCCACGGAGTACGTGAAAATCCCAACGAGGACGTCTACGCGAAAGCAATCGAAACACTCTCGGGGAAACTAAATGTGACTCTGCAAATTGACAGTATAGACCGATGTCACAGACTGGGTCGCCAGCCAAGTACTGCTGCAGGAATAGTGGCCTCAGGGAGTAGGCCTATAATAATCAAGTTCCTACGATACCACCAACGTGATCGTGTTTGGCGCGCCAAGCGGTTGCTCAAAGGCACATCGTTATTAATAACCGAATCCCTTACTGCAACTAGGAAGGACATCTTAAGAAAAGCACGGGACTTTTGGGGATTACGTAATGTATCCACACAAGACGGCCGAATTGTTGTCCACCTCAACAATGGCAGAAAACTAAATATTAACATACCTGCGGAACTAAAGTTGCACATTAATCGGCTAGGTGACGGAAATGGAATAAGTTCATAGACTGTGTACTAGAAGTTACATTAGGTTTGTGTGTGTATTTAGGCAGTCAGCTGTTAGTTTCATCAGGAAGTCGAGGTACCGTTACGGTAAGTTCTTGACTTTGTGAGCATGCCATTTAGAAATAGTTCTGCTGTCCTTGTAGGAGCCAATTCACCCTCGGGCAATGACCGAGGCTCGTACAATAGAAATTCTCCCCTCCCTCCACTTTCACCAGCGCATGCTGGTACTAAGTTAAAGCAAGCATTTTCAAACTGTCCTAGAACCTTACATTGCTGCTATCTGAATAGCCAAAGCTTACCAGCACACATAGATGAGATCACAGCAATATTCTGTGAAAAAAATGTTCATGTAATAGAAATATCTGAGAGTTGGTTTCTGAATCACTTCCGAATTGTGTGGTTCAGCTTGAAGGATATAATCTCCATCGCCATGATCGAGCCGATAGGATGGGAGGCGATGTTGCTCTTTATTGCAGAGATGATCTGAAAAGCAGGGTTATTTGTTCATCATCGTCCGTCGAGTTACTAAGGACGGAGTTCATGTTTGTTGAGGTAACACTGAGTGAGCTGAAAGTATAGATAGGTATTGTCTATCACCCACCTACTGTATCATACATTTCCGAGTTTGAAACTAGTCTGCTTAATTTACTGCCATCTTACGAACATGTCATTATTTTAGGAGATTTTAACACTAACTTACTAACCAAAACATACAAAGCAAAGAAACTTGAAGATCTATTTTCCTCCTGTGACATGACGATACTTCCTCTCGAGCCAACTAACTTCGTAAGCACAGTAAGCTACACTTCACATACACTAATTGATCTCATCATAACAAATAACCCACAGAAAGTAGTGACTCATGGTCAAATACCAGTGCCGGCTATATCCACCCATGACTTAATATACTTAGCGAATTCGCTCCGCGTTCCAAAGTACAGGACTAAATATGTTACATGCAGAAATATAAAGGACATAGACCCGGTACAACTGAAATATGATGCCTACAGTCTTTCATGGAACGACATATTGAGACTGGACGACATTGACGAAAAAGTAAACAAGTTTAATCTATTAATACATGCACTATACAACAAACATGCGCCCAGGGGAAAGATAGGATTTATCGTAAACCTACGCCGTGGTTAACTCCGGAAGTCAAGAAAATGATGTCCCGTAGAGATAATCTTTTCAGACAATACAAACGTTCTGGTCTACCAAATGATTTTGAAAAGTACCGAGTACTTCGAAACCAAATTAAGCAAACTTTACGTAATCTTAAATTTAAGTATGTTCGTGATACAACCTGCCGACTAAACACGGCTAGAGCGTGGAAACAACTCGGTGCTTTGGGCATAGGGAAAAAAAACAGGAGCAACTTCCTATACCTGACATTCCACTAGACGAGCTAAATGCATATTTCACGGATGTAGATACTCAATCCAGCCCAAATAACGCTGCCAGTCACGGCCCATCATTTCCACCACCAGATCGACCCAGCTTTGCATTTCGTAACGTAAGCACGAATGAAGTTAAGAGAGTGTTGTATTCCATTAGATCCCAGGCGAGCGGGATTGATGATATACCTATAAAATTTATACATTACATTATTACATTATTTAATTACTGTTTAAACAATGGCACACGGCCTTCTATCTGGAAATACGCCAACGTGATCCCTCTTCCTAAGATACCTTGCCCACTGTTACCGTCCGACTACCGCCCTGTATCTATTCTCCCTGCTCTCTCAAAAGTACTGGAACGGTTAGTACAAACTCAAATACTGGAATATTTGAACACTCACTCTCTACTTGACCCACTCCAGTCTGGCTTCAAGAAGGGCCACAGCACAGCTACTGCCTTACTTAAGGTGACTGATGACATCAGACAAGCAATGGACCAAAGACAAGTAACAATACTCACACTCCTCGATTTCAGAAGAGCATTTGACACCATAGATATACCGACCCTATTGAAGAAGCTAAAATCCCTTCTTGGCTCCGAAGCCATAAATTTTTTCTCTGCTTACCTAACGGGTCGAAATCAGCGTGTGATTGTACAGGACACCACCTCACAGTGGCGTCAGAAAAAGGCAGGAACCCCCCAAGGTTCGGTCCTTGGGCCCCTACTTTTCGTGCTCTATATCAACGATATCTCCTCCACAATTAACTATAATAAATATCATCTTTATGTAGATGATCTCCAAATATATTGCCACACTAGTATCAACAATATATCAAATGCAATAAGGGATATAAACACTGATATCCATCAACTTAGTGTATACGCCGATGACAAGTCTCTCCTGCTCAATCCTAAGAAAACCCAAACCATCATCATCAGCTCTCATAAGTTACTAAACTCATTAAAAAACAACTACGTTGTGCCTCCAGTAACACTGAATTCAATCACCATCCCCTTTAGTAAAGAAGTAAGGAACCTTGGGTTAACCTTAACTGAAACTCTCGACTGGTCACCACATATAAGAAATACACGTAAAAAGATATACGCATCCCTTCACCCACTCGTGCGCCATAAGAATATTTTACCACTAGACATTAAGACTAAACTCATCCATACACTAATACTACCAATTCTAGACTACTGTGACATCGTTCTCGTTGATGCGACTCATGGACAAACAATGAAACTCCAACAAGCATTAAACTCTTGTCTTCGGTTCGCTTTCAATCTAAGATACGATGCCCACATAACCCCAAGCTACCGTGCTCTTTCATGGCTTAAACCTGATGAACGCCGTAAATTTCACTTGTTGATATCCATCTATCGATTTCTGCATATGTCATCAAAATTTAGTTACTTGTCCTCATATCATAATCGAAGCACTCGATCTGGCTCTTCCCTCGCCATCCCCATCAACCACTCATCCATGTTTAACCGCTCTTTTGCTGTAGCTGGGTCTCGACTATGGAATTCAACTCCTCCCGATATCAGAAATTCCACAACAATAAATAAATTTAAGGCCGCATGCCGAGATTACCTGTTGAATACTGCTGATTGCCCCGTGTGAATGGTGACGGATGATAGGACGTATGACTGAGCTAGGATTATATCTAGGATATTATAGAAAGGTCTGTGAAATTGCGATTATTATTATTATTTGTATTGTTATAATTATTACTATCATTATTCATGTGCCTTTTTTTTACTAATATTAGTATTAACATAATTAATTTACTCCTTATTTATCATCATAATATTTTTTTGTATTTTCGAAATTGTCATAAGCTATGTACTGGTACCATATTTCGTGGTTAAGAGTAAGAGAGGGCCATGAGCCCTAACTTCGCCACTACCAAAGACATAAAATAAATAAATAAATAATAAATACTATGTGTGAGTAGATAAAATGTTATTGACCACCTCGTTATGTAGTTGCTAGCGTTCTTGGCTGTCACCACGCAGGCCCGGTTCGTTTCCCGGCTTGGCCAAGGAATTTAATTCTGGTCGGAGGGCTAGAACGGGGTATACTCAACCTCGTGAGACAAAAACTAAGAATTGTCTTTTGCAGCTTTTCAGTCGGTCGACACGATTGTGCCCAATGAATTGGGCGGGGTACAAGTTATATATAGGCCTATGTAAACACACTCCTGGAAAAAATTACATGTATTAGTTAATTATCACACTTAAATGGGCAAAAACTAAGAGGCAGATTCGATTCCTAACTCAGCCATCCTGGAAGTGGTTTCCCGTGGTTTGCCACTTTAACACCAGGTAAATACCAGGAGGGTATCACGGCCGCTTCCTGCCCAAATCCCACCTCAATTACAAATAGCCTACACACACTAGCTCAGTCATCACAGTGACACACGTTATCAGACCAAATCTACACACAGCCTAGAACACGGGGATACATCACCACTATGTTGCTAAGCCCCTAAAGAATCAACAACATAAATGTTATTCTTGCGCAATTTAATTGGACACATTTACGTGTTGACGAACTGAAAGGCATTCTAAGACTTACAGTAGATTGAGAGGCGGAGATATCCTTCATTGCCAAGACGACACACACACACACAGAGCCACCATTGTGCCATAGCCTACACCTGACTTACGGTTTGGTGTGAATGGCTAAACGCACCTGCCCGGACAGAGGGGTAGTCGGGTTCGAATACCCATTGCGGTCACATTTTCAAGCCTTACTACAAAAAATATGTCTGTTCCATGGGAATATATGCCCTAAATTCATTTCTATGTATCAAACAAGGCAAATCTTTGCTACCCAATCAGTCAAGATGCTCCACCCAACCTTTGTGAATAAAAAACGTATGACAATGATTGAGCTAGGCATCCCTTTTAACTGCTCTGGTTTTAGATGATGCTGTTAATGCTGAGTTTAAAGACGCTGGTGGAGAGGAATTTTCCCCTAAAAGGAGGATTTTTAACACGGCAGCTAATCTCCTGACACGGGTCTGTCGTACTTCGAACCCCTAAATGCAAACCGACCGTGCAGGGATCTGATCACGCAAGCTCGACTACAGGAGGCTTCACCTCACCCAACATAGCTACACAGCAGGCCACGTCCAAAAGGAAGTTCCAACAACATATCCTTTGGGTGGTAGAAACGAACCGATAATATTACATTCTGAATCCTCGCTCTTGAGAACGTCCGGTGCGCCACACACCCACCAAGCAGCACATTAATCAGAACACATCAATATCGCTGTCATGAGCTAGCAATCACATCAGCCGTTACGCTCGAAAGACAAGAACAAATATAGCCTCCATGTTTTCACAGTGAAACCTAGTCTTGTGGCATGGATTCACAGAAGTATCAACATTTCAAAAACTGCCATTTTGTTACAAAATTGCTGTAAATTTGCTATAAGACATTGCCAAGTCCCTCGACTTTACACATTCAAGATGGTGGTTATGCGTAATATTAAAACTAAAAATACTCGTAGATACAGCAGGTTATCATTGATCAATGACCACAACATTTTGTGAAAGAGAAGCCCTACAAAAGTAACTTCATTTGCAAAAGACACCGATTTTGTTGTTAATTCATTTGAGACGAACATCTTGGTCATCAGCCCCGTGTAGTTGGGTGTGTGTTGAACTTGTCTGAAAACCTGTATTTATGTGATACTGTAGTAGTGTGTGTAACTGCAATACAAACAAATACAGTATGAGGTAGGTGACCCGGGACTTAATGATAGAACGTACAAGGCACTGCCGGCAGGACGTTACGTCCTCATTTGAGTACGTAATTCAATTGCTTATATGAGGACGAAGCGTCCTGCTGGCAAGACCGTTCTTTTCTCCATTATAAAGAGGGAAATGTAACGAATCAGCGCATGCAATTCTGAAGTTGGTAGCTCTGTGCGTTCAGTAATGGCGGCGATTATACGTAAGGGTGACCGTGTTTATGTTTTTGCTACCAATTTCGATGCTCCAAACAGCGGAAATGCATGGAGTCGCTTGTTATTTGCTAGGGGCATCATAGAATGTTTGCTAGTATATTTGTTATTATTGAGACTAACGCCTTTTTAGCATACAACATGCACAGACCTGCAAATGATGACGTCTCACTCAGACTTCACTACAGCACTTGCCTTGCAGTTGATAAAAAATCCATTTGGCGTTCCACCAGAAACAAGAGCTGTAGACGCTTTGTTGGCCGATGAAGTGAATTTACCTGTAGAGATAACCTCACACGTCCTTGTGAATCTTTCTAAAGAAAACCAGTGGCAGCGCGTTCAGAGAAAATGTCTGATTTGCTCGAGAGTGCATAGAAAACAAAAGAAAGCAAGCTACTTTTGCAAGAAATGCGGGCCTACAGCTGTTATGTGTAGCCCACTAACTGGCAAAGATTGTTTCGAATAACACATAAGAAGCTGTATACCCTTTCGCCGTGCCCTTACGTAGATGTGTACTGAAATGACAACAATCGAAAAGCAAGAAATCGAACATTTTTTTCATTTATATATTTTAGATTTTAATTTTAGATATTACTTCTTTGAAATGGCTTAAGTTGTAGTGAAATAAATCGCATTTTTATTATATTTTATATAGCCTATTTTAGATCTTAAACTTTGTACAACTTTTTTATACTTCTCATACATTTATAAAGTCTCAGTACAGTAAGAAAACACGTTTATACATTATACGTTTATACATTTTACAGTCTATAAATGATTACGAGACAGTTATTGTATTAGTCAATATGAGTCATATTACACTGTTTTAGAATATTTACAGACTGTTATTGTTTGCCCAGTACCAGATCTGCAGTATTATTACACTCTGATAACCCAAAGTACTGCCGGAAGGACGCGTCCTGGTGGAAGGCCAGTTCCAACATTTGCCATAAGGGTCCAAAGTCCTGCTGGAAGGACGCGCCGCTGTGTACAAAAGTACTTCCGGAAGGTCCTTCTAGCAGGACGAGTGACTGTAGAAGTACGCTCTATCGTTAAAAGTAAGGTACTGCGCCCGAATCGCGCATTAGCCACCACCCATATCCCCTAAGATGGTAAAAGGATTGTAGGGACGTCGATACCCAGCTAGACACATCAACATTTCCCTACTGGGCAAATGACTAGGAAACCCTTGACGC
Source organism: Meconema thalassinum (assembly GCA_946902985.2). Taxonomy (NCBI): domain Eukaryota; kingdom Metazoa; phylum Arthropoda; class Insecta; order Orthoptera; family Tettigoniidae; genus Meconema; species Meconema thalassinum. The sequence continues at coordinate 676,765,582 of OX336389.2, forward strand.
ATACGGACGTACAATAAAACTACTAATTAGTTACACATTTACTAGCAAATCTGATTCCATAATAAGATGGTAGTACGAGAATCTCGGATCTCGGACGTGACCGGTGAAAGTTGAGACTAAGTGAGTTCTAGTAACTAACTCATAGTATTATCGCACGGCGATTGCGAAATGAAACGATGATCAGTTTTTTATAAAAACAAACAGGCAAACTAAAACAAGTGCCTGGGATTTATTCCCCAAAAATATACAACAAGGAAATCCCTATCACCAATAAAATATATTTGAGGGAACTAATAAAATTTATTATGATGGTAGATAAAATATCTACTCCTTAAATTAGCATATTCTGTAAGAATTGCGTTGCTAAACCAAGAAATTTCGAATATAGACATCGAATGGTAAAATTAATAGTCATACAGTGACTTGTTAAAAATATAGCTTGATCTGAGATTAGCTGTTCGACTCAATGACGTATTACAATAATGAAAAACCCTACAATATACATCTATGTTAACACACGTGGATAAAAATCTAATGATAATAATAATTACGTTAATAACTTATTTACATTGTTGAAATACCTACGTCCAGCGCGGTATTCAAATCAGAACTAGATTTGACGTGATGTGCCAATCTATTAGCGCTCTCGTTACAAAACATTCCTACTTAAAAAACACTGGTTCACATAAACAATAAGTTCTTGTATCTTTAGGTTATTTGTCACAAACAATGAACTATGTTTAACGAACAATGAAGCTAGTTATAGTTCTAAGAATTCAAATCCATTAATAAAAAAAATAATAGTTACATTAGAGATCAAGACGGAACTACACAGTTACATATACGACGATGTGGATATAATATTAACGCTTACTGACATGAACAACACATAAATACACTCCTATATATCAATTACTTTCTCAACACACTGTAGTAGTAGTTTGCTCTCACGGCAATACTCATTTCATTTCAAATACATGAACAATACCTTTTCATAGCGTCAACTGCGCTTCCAAATAAGACACAATTCCTTTCTTCTCTTTACCACCATAACCATCATAAAATTCTGCACGGCATTCCTTCAAAATCAACAAAAACCCATCTTGCTACATACGTGTAGAAGAATGAGTGTTCTTACTACGTAACACTGCTGTGTATACGGTTCATGAAACACTCCTAACCTTCTCCTTCTCTAATTTTAAAATCATCGTGCTCAATTTTTCCACAATACTTTTGTTCACAACTGTATACTTTGTTTAACATTCCACGTAATTTTAAATAATGCATTTCAATAATAGACCATTTCATTGTACTGTAATTCCACGTAATACATGAGTGTAAGATTCAAAATACTAGTAGTCCGCTCATCTTTCTAAAGTTAATAACAATATCTTCCGTCATTCCGTTTCTTATCGACATTAATGAATAAAAATATTCATTTAAGAGCTTGTTTTACTTGACTTCAGACAGACCTACAAATCTTCTGGTCTTCATTTCGTATTAACAAAATTGTTGCTAAGTAATTGTTGCTATTTATAGGCATCCCCTCACTTCCATTGTCACAATAGTGATCCTTTCTGACATAAATATAGTTACAGAAATTATCCATGACTTGATTAACGTCACATAGTGTTTCTATTCCTTAACTGGAATTATACTTGGTCAATGTTATTGTTAATAACATTTAAAATTGTTGCAAAAATGTTTATACATTATAAAGCGTTAATAACAGCATTATAGTCTTTTACAATAGATCTTGATTTGAATAACGATGTATTCTAGCGATCTTAACGCATTTACATTGCTTATGGCGTAAGTGTATCAATCGGAGCATTCTCTTATATAGAAAAGTTTTCGCTTAAAGTGAGAATATTAAAAACGTTACTGAATAAAAATTTAAACGGCATTCTAAGTTCAAATCTAAGGAAACCACGTCTAAGACGACACACGTTGACGTGTATAAAAGTTAACTAAAAATCTCTAAATAGACAGAATAATAACATGAGTTATACGAAAGAATACCTAAATTTTGTTACGTGCCACCCCCTAGTGGCACCTTTGTTAACTGGATTACGGTGGGTAGGAAGCACAACACCAATTACTGCTTAAAGAAATAATTAACTTTATTGCAGCAGAAGGATACAGCACTCTTCTTCAGTAAATACAAGTAATTATTACCTTACTCCAGTTTCCTCAAGTCTCTTCCTTGAGCGCTCTTGGCCCCTTTCACTTGTCAACAGACCACAGAAGTCAATCCTTCCTAATGAGTACGGTGGCCTTGACAGAAACTACCTGCTCCTCTCCCTTATGTACGCCGACTACAATTACTTGCGATCACTTGCTGCAGGCTGTTCACAAGCTGGGAGAAACAATGTAACTGGATTTCGTAACTCCACGGCACTTCGTCACCACACTTCTGTCGCTCAGTATAAACACTCGCACTAGCTCATAAAAACACAACAACAACCACTGCTTGACAGGTCGCCCTTATATAGCAGGCCGGTGACTCAATAAATGCTTCTAGATCCATCCAGGGTTCACGACTTCTCGAGGTTTCCATCGCTGGTCCAGTCACGAATATTCTGGACTATCCCTTTGTCGTAGTAGCCCTGTTGCATAAGGCGCGCGCAATACAGGAGGCAGGGCACAGCCCAGCCCTGGGGCAGTTGTGACTCATGCGGCGAGTGATGACACAAACTCACAGCCGTAACACCACCCCCTTCCTAAAAAGGCTGATCGTCCCGATCAATCATTGGTCCGTCTGTGTCCCTCCGTAGGCTGCCAGGCGATCTCGATGCACGATCTTCATCTTCGCCCTCGGGCTCCGCTGGATCCTGTAGACGACATCGTTGATCCGTTTCACGACTCGGTACGGGCCCTCCCAGGACTTCTGCAGTTTGGGTGACAGGCCTTTCTTCCGTAATGGGTTGAAGAGCCAGACCAGGTCGTCCTCGTGGAATCCTCCGGCATCCGTCTGCTGGTCGTATCGGGTCTTCACTCGGTCGGTCTCGATCCGCAGTTTCCTCCTCGCGAACGCGTGCACGTCCTCCAGTTGGTCGACCAGTTCTTGACAATACTGGCTTACCGGGAGCGGATCATTCCCAGGTCGGCCGAAGGCAAGATCGACGGGTAGACGGAGCTCCCTCCCTAACATGGCCCGGGCTGGTGTGCACCCGGTGGCTTCATGCACGGCGGCACGGTAGGCCAGGAGAAATAGTGGAAGATGCTTGTCCCAATCCCTCTGGTGCTCGCTGACAACTATTCGGAGATGGTTCTCGATGGTGCGATTGAATCGCTCGACCATCCCGTCGGACTGAGGGTGTAGCGGCGTTGTCCTTGTCTTCCGGATTCCCAGCAGCTGGCATAGGTTCTGGAACACCTGCGACTCGAAGTTCCTCCCTTGGTCGGAGTGCAGCTCCAGGGGTACTCCGTACCGGCTGACGATTTCCTTCACCAGGGTCTCTGCGATCGTCGCGGCTTCTTGGTTAGGGAGCGCATACGCCTCCGGCCATTTGATAAAGTAGTCGCTGACGACTAATATGTAGCGGTTCCCTGCCTCGCTTAACGGGAATGGCCCAGCAACATCGATGGCCACTCTCTCCATGGGGCCGCCCATGTTGTAGGTCTTCAGTGGACCCCGTCGTCTTCGTGCTGGGCCCTTGCTGGCTGCGCAATCATGGCACCTCGCGCAGTGGTTCTCCACGTCTGTTCGGCATCCGATCCAGTAGAACCGCTCTCTCAGCTTCTCCAGGGTCTTCTTTATCCCTAGGTGTCCACCAGATGATCCTCAATGAACTTCCTTCAGGACTTCCTCTGTCATAGCCTTTGGAACGACGACTTGTTCTCGATATGTCTTCCCGTCGGTGCTCAACCAGGCGCGGCAGATGAGGCCATCCCTTACAATCAGCGAGTCCCACTGCGCCCAGTAGGACTTAAACTTTGGGCTGCAGTCACTCACAATGTTCCACCCGGGTCTGGGGACACAGGCCCCCTTCCATTCGGCTATCAGTCCCAGGTCATCATCTTCTGCTTGTGCCCGCGTGAAAGATTCGCGGCTCCAGCTCCCTTGAAGTTCCACGGTAGTCCTTCGGCACTGTATCCCGGTGTTCTCCTCCCTTCGGGCACATAAGGTGCAGTCTTCGGGGCACGGTCTTCGTGACAGGGCGTCGGCGTTAGAATGCAGCTGGCCTTTCCTGAGCTGAATCTCAAAGTTGTACTGTTGAAGCCTCTCTAACCACCGCGCGAGTTGACCCTCGGGCTGCTTGAAGTTCAGGAGCCACCGCACGGATGCATGGTCGGTCCTGATGAGAAATTCTTGCCCGTACAGGTACTTGTGGAAGTGTTCAATGGTCTTCACGATGGCGAGCAGCTCCTTCCTGGTGACGCAGTAGTTCCTTTCTGGCTTTGACAAGGCCTTGCTGAAGTAGGCCACTACTCTCTCCTCGCCGTCCACTACTTGCGACAGGAATCCCCCTATGCCAAAGTCGCTGGCATCGGTATCGACGATGAACCTTGTTCCAGGTCTGGGGTAGGCCAGAAAAGGTGCGGTGCACAGAGCCTGCTTCAGTTGTTCGAAGGTACTGTGGCATTCTGCTGTCCACGTGAAGAGTTGGTCCTTCTCAGTCAGTCGATGTAAAGGTTTGGCGATGTCGGCGAATCCTCTCACGAAGCGACGGTAATAAGTGCAGAGTCCCAGGAAGCTTCGTAGTTGGGACTTGTCCTTCGGAACTGGCCACTCCCTCACAGCTGCGGTCTTCTCTGGGTCGGTGCGCACCCCTTCCTCGGAGACGATATGCCCAAGGTACTGGACCCGCTTCTGGAAGAGCTGACACTTCTTGGGGCTCAACTTCAGCTGGGCAGCCCGTAGCTTCAACAAGATCTCCTTCAGGTTGCTGTAGTGCTCCTCGAAGCTCCTCCCCAGAACGATGACGTCGTCTAGGTATACCAGGCAGGTCTTCCAGTGTAGTCCCCTCAGAATGGACTCCATTAGCCTTTCGAAGGTCGCAGGGGCGTTGCACAGACCGAATGGCATGACGGTGAACTGCCAGAGCCCGCTGCCCACAGAGAACGCCGTTTTCTCGCGGTCCTTAGGGTGGACCTCCACCTGCCAGTAGCCACTCTTCAAATCCAAGGTGGAGAACCATCTTGACCCTGATATGGTGTCCAGCGTGTCGTCGATCCGGGGTAGAGGGTAGCTGTCCTTCTTCGTGACGTCGTTCACCCGCCTGTAGTCCACGCAGAACCTGGTGGAACCGTCCTTCTTCTTCACTAGCACGACCGGAGAACTCCAAGGACTATGTGATGGCTCGATCACCCCTTGCTCCTTCATCTCTTCTACCATCCGGTCGACTTCGGCTTGCTTGGCGAGCGGGACACGTCGGAATGGTGCCCTAATCGGTGCGCTGTCCGCAACGTCGATTCTGAGCTGGACCAAGCTTGTCCTGCCGAAGTCTTTACTCCCCACGGAGAAGACATCCTGGAATTCGCGTAGCAGGTCCTGAAGTTGGCGTGATTGCTCTTCGTGTAAATGGTCCTGGGATCCTTGGTACAGCTTCTGTAGTTCTTCTGGCAGGGCGCGTCTTCTTCGGTTGTCCGTCTGCAGGTGTCCGTCCGTCGTTTCTGTGATGCGGGCAATCCAGGTAACGGGCTCGCAGACTCCTAGGTTGGTGTCCCGGTGAACCGTAATATCGTAGTCGTTCAGGTTGGACAGGCGGACGTACGGCCGAGGCGTCGTGTTGATGAGGGTCTTGGCAACTAGCAATCCCTTTGTCTGGTTGTCCTCATATTTTGGTTCGATGACAGCCGCCACTCCCTCAGCAGTTCCGTCGACAATTACGGCGGAGCTGACCTCCGTCCTGGCAGGAACGATGACGTCCTCTCTCAGCCTTACTCGTCGTGCGGTGACGGCCTCGTGTGCTGGTTGCAAAGCAAGTTCCTCACCTCCGAAGTGCAGAGTGTTGGCACTCAAGTCCAAGATGATGTTGTTCTGGTCCAGGAAGTCCAGTCCGATGATCACTTCGTTTGATACGTCAGCCACAAGCACTGGATGCTTCACTACCCGTCGACCAATGACGAGCTCCAGTGATGCTTCGCCATGTACCGGTGCGGTCTCTCCGGTCGCGGTTATTAGCTGGAGGTTCCTTTGTGTGGGTTGCACTCTCCACTTCGGGATCACGGTGGGATTGACGATGGTCCTCGACGCTCCCGTGTCGATCAGCATGGGCCAGCTCACTCCGTTGACGACTCCGTCGACCATCAGGCTGCTATTGTTTCTCCGTAACTTCGTCACACGCACTTGGACTGCTGGGGCTTGACGACTGTCACAAGCCAACCTTTGCCCCCCAAGGCTGGCTGATACTTGCTTTCCTGGGCCGCGCGGTTTCTCTACGACTGACTGTCCCGACGGAAACCCTTGGCGGCGGCGATCACCGCAGTCCTTGCTCAGGTGGCCTCTCTTACGGCAGGTCCAGCAGGTCGGTAGTCGTCTTTCGGGCCGCCTCTCCGGATGTTCTCCGGCTACGTTTTTGTTGGTGGTACTGCGACTCTTGAAGAACCGGCCTAGCGCCTCCATCAGTTCATCGGCCAGAGGCTTGGTCTTGTTGGATTTTGCTGGTTCGTCGACGTCCACTTGACGCACCCGCGCGTGCATTCTAGATGCCTGTTTTGCCGTCTCGAACTCAAGTGCGTGGCTCAGCGCATCTGCCAGGGTCTTATTGCGCGCGAGACGCAGCGCCTGTTGAGTGTCCGAGTCCCGTAGCCCGTCGGTGAAAGTCTGCGTCGTTATCTGCTCCAGAAAGTCGGCCGGCGCTGTTGGGTAGGCGAGCCTTACGAGGCGTGCGATGTCCATCTCGAACTCCTGCAGGGTTTCCGCGGTCTCCTCTACCCGGGTCCGGAGCTGCATCTGATAGGCCTGCTGAAGATGGCTATCTCCATATCGGGACTCCATATGGGCGATCAGGGAAGCGTAGTCCTCGGATCCAGTCGGGATGGCCTGAAGGACGGCAAGGGCGTCACCTCTCAGCGCTACAATGAGAGCTGTAGCCTTTTCTGTGTTGTTCCAGTTATTTATGGAACAGGCCGCCTCGAACTGACGTAAGTAGGTAAGTAGGACCTTTCCGTCGAAGGTTGGGAGCGTCATTCTGCTATGTCCCGTTCCTGATATTCCCGGTGTAACGGTGGGCGGGCGTTGGCGCAGCTCGGCAACTTCCTCTCGTAGAGCGTTGAATTTCTCCTCCACCCCCGTCAGTGGGCGTTGGCGCAGCTCGGCAACTTCCTTTTGTAAGGCGTTGAATTTCTCCTCCACCCCCATCAGCGGGCGTTGGCACAGCTCGGCAACTTCCACTTGTAAGGCGTTGAATTTCTCCTCCACCCCCATCAGCGGTCGTTGGCACAGCTCGGCAACTTCCACTTGCAAGGCGTTGAATTTCTCCTCCACCCCCGTCAGTGGGCGTTGGCGCAGCTCGGCAACTTCCTTCTGTAAGACGTTGAATTTCTCCTCCACCCCCATCAGCGGGCGTTGGCGCAGCTCGGCAACTTCCACTTGTAAGGCGTCGAACTTCTTTTCCACTGCCGTGACTTCCTCACGCAGACCCAGTTCTAATTTCTTCAGGTCCTGTGTCAACTTATTCTCGGGGGGCGTGGTGGCTCAGCGGTCTAGCTGTATGCCTCTCACCAAGGCGGTCCGGGTTCGATTCCCGGCCAATGCATGTGAGATTTTCGAAGTGAAATGCCATGTCCCGTGGTTCGGATTCCACGTAAAAAGGAGGTCCCATGGCTCATGATCTCATGATTAACGGTCACGTTAAACTACAAGCTTCCTTCCTTTTTTTCAACTTATTCTGACCGTCTTCCATCTTCTTCTGGCCGTCCTCTATCCTCTTCAGGTCCTCCGCTAGCATATTTTGACCGTCTTCCATCTTCTTCTGGCCGTCTTCTAGTTTGGCAGTTAGGTCCTCGGCTAACTTCTTCTGGCCGTCCTCCATCTTCTTCTGGCCGTCCTCTATCTTGGTTTCCGTGCCATTTAACTTTTCTAGCAATGCTGCCAATTTCTCCTCCATTTTAGTTGTTTGTCTTGTAAAGGGCATGCACTCACAGGAAAATTAGAGAAAATGACCTGCTCGGGTTTTGAAACCAGGACCGTCAGGTGTTGTGCTTGAGTTCGTAATCCCACTTCTGACACCAGTTGTTACGTGCCACCCCCTAGTGGCACCTTTGTTAACTGGATTACGGTGGGTAGGAAGCACAACTCCAATTACTGCTTAAAGAAATAATTAACTTTATTGCGGCCAGAAGGATACAGCACTCTTCTTCAGTAAATACAAGTAATTATTACCTTACTCCAGTTTCCTCAAGTCTCTTCCTTGAGCGCTCTTGGCCCCTTTCACTTGTCATCAGACCACAGAAGTTAATCCGTCCTAATGAGTACGGTGGCCTTGACAGAAACTACCTGCTCCTCTCCCGTATGTACGCCGACTACAATTACTTACGATCACTTGCTGCAGGCTGTTCACAAGCTGGGAGAAACAATGTCACTGGATTTCGTAACTCCACGGCACTTCGTCACCACACTTCTGTCGCTCAGTATAAACACTCGCACTAGCTCATAAAAACACAACAACAACCACTGCTTGACAGGTCGCCCTTATATAGCAGGCCGGTGACTCAATAAATGCTTCTAGATCCATCCAGGGTTCACGACTTCTCGAGGTTTCCATCGCTGGTCCAGTCACGAATATTCTGGACTATCCCTTTGTCGTAGTAGCCCTGTTGCATAAGGCGCGCGCAATACAGGAGGCAGGGCACAGCCCAGCCCTGGGGCAGTTGTGACTCATGCGGCGAGTGATGACACAAACTCACAACCGTAACAATATGAATTGGTCACCCTGCTAATTCCAACAAATACTACAACCAAAACTAATGAGATAGTAGAGCAGTCATTTCTGTACCTTGCCGACGGTCTGCAATGGAAATACCTCGTTCAATGGCTTCAATGTTCCGCTCCCTAGTTGGCTCGTGCTGGTCGCGTTTCTGGATCGAGCCATGCAAGCAACGTGGCTCGCAGCTGATCAACTCGTTCCTGCTGGGCTGGTGACCAGCTGGTCTCGGTCTCCTCACACAGCAATCTTCTATTTTCTCGACTCTTGATAGTCTGGCCGCAGGAACCCGGAACAATGAACACTGCATTCCATCTGCTTCTTTCTTCTTCACCTCGTCGTTAAAGTAGCTATGAGCGTCCATGGTTTATATCTCTCCAAGTTCTTACTGGATATTTGAGTAGAATTGTTGAAATTCAGCAAACTGCATAATGGTTAAGCAGTCGTGGTAACGTCGATCCAAGGACCTCATGATCAACTCTGAACTTCCCGCTCCATAGTGTAGATTATCCTCCTTTCATGATTTAGTGAATCATAGTACTCTTCTTAGTGAATGCAGAGTATATTCGTCCCCCCTGACTGGAAGTTGTAAGCATGATGAAATGTTAGAACAAATCTGCTTGTATAATGTGGCAGTAATAGTGCTTCAATAACGTAGTAGCTTGTTATAAGTGAAGCTACTTGCTGGATTGTAGAATACAGTTCGTAATAATGCAATCTTTCTCTTCGTGCGCTGTGGTTATAAAAGTTGCTTCTTTCAATGCTGAATATTACTTTTCGTTGCTTTGCCGGACTCTTCACCTCTTCCTCGGCTATCGATGCGTCTCCTGCAGGTCAGTGAAGTCTCCTGCTCGCACTTCTCGTTGCTATATGGTAATTTGCGGGGCTCTCTTCGATCGTTTCAGTAGGAGGCACCTCGCTATGACCGCGGTTCGCGTGCGTGGCACCCTAGATCCAGTTCTAGCCACGCGTCCGGTCCATTTATAATAGAATTATGCTATTTTCTCTTCTCCTAGCCAATATTATATAATTCCATACTTCCGAATAAATATCATATACTGTTCTTGATCTGTGGAAATGCTAATGTCTCTTTATTAAAGCAAATATGGTTTAATAGCAGTTCCCACACAAATTTTGCGATCTGTTCTGATGGCAGTAGGTTTATTGGCAAAAACTCTACCTGTCCTAGCTTCTTATAGTTGGGTCGTGCGCATAATTTGTTGTTGCCGACTCGGTTAACCAAAACCGGTCTTGAGAGTGCTAACTTAAAACTTTTGACAATTTCCAGCTTCAAATTATCAGACTCTCCCTTGGTTAATCATCATTCACCACAATATTTCCAAATCCAAATATTTCAAAATAGTCCATTATTCTCCAAAAACATTTCTAAATAATTCAATTCACTTCCCATAACATATCCAGAGTGAAATAAATTATTATTTCCAATTTTCACATTATAAATCGAAAAATTGACAGGTCGGTTCGATCCTCGGCTCTGTCCATAACTTGAGCTTGGGTGAATTAGGGCTCAGTACTATTCCGGCACTTGTCTGGAGGGCGTGTGGAAAACCCAATAAATGCATTCACGATAACCGCTCTTAGCGCCGGTATACAAATCTGCGATCCCCGGACTTGCTGCAGCTACCCTCGCGGGCGTAGTGCACGATTTAAGAAGCACGGCTATGCTGCGTGACAAAAAGACACGGACTATCAAGCTTGATATTACGGTTCAAGACCTTCACTCAGCCGAGACCACAAGTATATTGGCCTGATATATTCTTAATGGCAGCCATGCATACCATTCAAACTTAAAACACAGATAACTATACGGGATAACTGAGCAATTACCACCAAATTCTGCAAATGTGGAGATTTGTATAACTCACCGTCTAATAAAATTGCAACTTCAAAACTTGGCAATACTGGCACAAGTCACAAGAATATAGGGCTAAATATTGCGCACAACTACCATCTTGAATACCTAAAATATTAAATTTAGTGAACTCCCCGCGTGATGCCAGAGCCCAAGCGACCAGGGTTCATCCATTCAGTCTATAGATTGCGGGGTGACGCGTTTGCAGCGCGTGGCTTCGGCCGTTAATCTTGGACTCCGTGACCGGGGCGCTGCCTCACCATCAGGCAGCTATTAAATTGTCCTCGCGAGGCTGAGTGCACTCCGTTCAAGCCCACATGTTAGTCTTTTTAATCCCTGACAGAGCCATGAATCGAACCCAGGGCCGGTGAGAGGCAGTAACACTACCCCAACACCACGGGGCCGGCTAAAATTAATAACTCACCATCTAATAAATATGCAATTTCAAAACTATGCAATAATGCACTAGTCCAGCAACCCGCGGCGTAGACGTGCGCGTTAAATCACGCTCCACGACAGCAAAGGTTAGCTGCAGTGAAGTCCTGAATTGGGAATTTCGAACCCTGGAGTTGACAACGGCAATGTTGAGTGTGATTTCTTCCCGCATTACAACACTAACTTCATAGCAAATGCCGGGTACCTTATTTTAAGTCTTGGGACACATTACAGCTACGCATATTACTACAGTCAGCACAAAATACAGGTTATCAGACAAATTCTACATATACACACAAGTTCACGGGCCTGATGACCAAGATGTCCCAAATCCCTAAAATGATTTTACAAAAAAAAAAAAGTCCATCGACTCTATACATTCAATATGGTGGCCTTGCAAACCTTCAAAATCGATCAATTGGCAAGAAACTTACAGTAAAATATTAGAGACCTCGCTTGCACAAGGCTATTTGACAGAAGGGTACACAGAACTGCCACGTTGTATCTATAAACCATATTAAAATCAGCCAACACACAGTGCAGTTGAGTTACAAGTTATTGAAGGAAATTGATAAGAAAATCGAACTTAAGAGATCTAGTCTACTGCTTTAAAGAAGGAAGCTAGATTATACATGAGCATTCATCATCTTATCAATTTAGTGATTTACTCAATTCTTGGTTATTAAAAAGTATATACAGTCCTGTACACAACTGACGAATTATCTTACCATTCTGATAAAATTCTGAAATGGGGCAGTGCATCAGAGACCTCAATAGTCTGTCTCAAAAATGAGTTGAAATTTCAGAATACTACTAACATTAAGTGTCGGTTACCATTGGGTATCAGTGTATAGTGTAACGTGCCACCCCTATTGGCACTTTCGTTAACTGGATTACGGCGGGTAAAAGCACAACACAGTGGTCCTTTTAAAGAAAAAGTAGTTTTATTGCAGGTCTTAGCAAGTTACAGTTCACCACACAATATACAGATACAAGCAATTAGTATCTCACTCTAGGTCCTCTCTGATTGGGAACACTCCGCTTTCACTCACTCGAGCAGCTGTCCGTTCACTAATTAGGCAGGCCTGTGTCCAGCCAGTCTGTCACTCACCGAAACACCTGTACACTTCCTTGAGTACACAAACTACCGTTAGGCTACTTACGAGTCTGCTACACACTGCTCCGCAGGCTCGGAAAGAATCTCACTGGGTTTCGCAATTCACACAGCACTTCACTACAATAATCTCTGTCGCACTGGTATACACTCTCGCCAAAAAAAAAACACTGTCACACCCTCGCTGGTGAGGCCGCTTGTATAGCAGGCTGGTGACTCAATGAATGCTTCTAGAACCGCCCAGGATTCACAGCTTCTCGAGATTTCCATCACTAGCTGGGTCACGAATATTCTAGACGGTCTCTTTTATCCTCGCAGCCCCGTTGCGTAAGGCGCAGGTAACACACAGAGGCAGAGCATAGACCGGGACGGCTGTGACTCACACGGCGAGCTGACGAAACAAACTCACAGCCGTAACACCTCCCCCTTCCTAAACGTCTGATCGACCCGATCAATCACTGGTCCGTCTGTGTCCCTCCGTAGGCTGCCAGGCGATCTCGATGCACGATCTTCATCTTCGCCCTCGGGCTCCGCTGGATCCTGTAGACGACATCATTGATCTGTTTCACGACTCGGTAGGGCCCTCCCAGGACTTCAGCAGTTTCGGTGACAAGCCTTTCTTCCGTAATGGGTTGAAGAGCCAGACCAGGTCGTCCTCGTGGAATCCGCCGGCATCCGTCTGCTGGTCGTATCGGGTCTTCATTCGGTCGGTCTCGATCCGCAGTCTCCTCCTTGCGGACGCGTGCACGTCCTCCAGTCGGTCGACCAGTTCTTGACAATACTGGCTTACCGGGACCAGATCATTCCCAGGTCGGCCGAAGGCAAGATCGACAGGTAGACGGAGTTCCCTCCCAAACATGGCCTGGGCTGGTGTGCACCCGTTGGCTTCATGCACGGCGGCGCAGTAGACCAGGAGAAATAGTGGAAGATGTTTGTCCCAATCCCTCTGGTGCTCGCTGACGACTATTCAGAGATGGTTCTCGATGGTGCGGTTGAATCGCTCCATTATTCCGTCGGACTGGGGGTGTAGCGGCGTCGTCCTTGTCTTCCGGATTCCCAGCTGCTGGCATAGGTTCTGGAACACCTGCGACTCGAAGTTCCTCCCTTGGTCGGAGTGCAGCTCCAAGGGTACTCCGTACCGGCGGACGAATTCCTTCACCAGGGTCTCTGCGATCGTCGCGGCTTCATGGTTAGGTAGTGCATACGCCTCTGGCCATTTGGTGAAGTAGTCGCTGACGACCAATATGTAACGGTTCCCTGCCTCGCTCAACGGGAATGGTCCAGCAACATCGATGGCCACTCTCTCCATGGGGCCGCCCACGTTGTAGGTCTTCAGTGGACCCCGTCGTCTTCCTCCTGGGCCCTTGCTGGCTGAGCAATCGTGGCACCTCGCGCAGTGGATCTCCACGTCTGCTCGGCATCCGATCCAGTAGAACCGCTCTCTCAACTTCTCCAGGGTCTTCTTTATCCCTAGGTGTCCACCAGATGATCCTCCATGGGCTTCCTTCAGGACTTCCTCCGTCATAGCCTTTGGAACGACGACTTGTTCCCGAGATGTCTTCCCGTCGGTGCTCTCCCAGGTACGGCAGATGAGGCCATCCCTTACAATCAGCGAGTCCCACTGCGCCCAGTAAGACTTGAACTTTGGACTGCAGTCGCTCACAATGTTCCACCCGGGTCTGGGAACACAGGCCCTCTTCCATTCGGCTATCAGTCCCAGGTCATCATCTTCTGCTTGCGCCCGCGTGAAAGATTCGCGGCTCCAGCTCCCTTGAAGTTCAACGGTAATCGATGTGATGATGATAATTGTTGTTTTATGGGGCCTAACATCAAGGTTATCGGCCCCTAATGATCTGGGTGATAGCAAAAATGAGAATGAAATGGAAACCAGAACGAAAATGATGTGAGACGGAAAATATGTACAAAGAGAAACTCATTTGGAAACAACTCACAATATGGTCTTACAAAAGGGAATTTAGAACGAAAAGATTCACAAAAAGAATAGATTGAAAAAGACCCACAAAACGTAGGCTGGATTCAAAATACGTACAAAATGCAATGTAGCGTCGAAATACTTACAAAATGCAACTGAAATTCAAAATACTTACAAAATGCAAATGAGATCGAAAATACGTACAAAATGCAATTGAGGTTCAAAATACTTACAAAATGCAATTGAAATTGAAAATACACAATGCAATTTAGATTGAAAAAGGCCGGTTCAGATCAAAATACTCACAAAGTGCAATTGAAATTCAAAATACTTACCAAATGCAATTGAAATTGAAAATGCTTACAAAATGTACGGTAGATTCAAACGACCCATGTGGATTGACAATACTTACAAAATGCAATTTAGATTGAAAATACTTGACAAAATGTAATTTAGATTCAAAATACCCACAAAATGCAATTAAGAATCAAAATATGTGCAAAATGCCCACCAAACAAAATGCAATTTAGATTCAAAATTCGTGCGAAATGCGGTTTTGGTTGAAAATACTTACAAAAGACAATTGAAATTCAAAATACTCACTAAAAGGCCCGTCTACCTGCATTGAAAGACTTACTAAAAAGCAATTTAGATTGTCAATCTTTACAAAATGCAATTGAGGTTAAAAACAATCGCGAGATGTAATTTAGATCGAAAAAACTTACAAAATGCAACGTAGATCAAAAACGCCGTCAAAATCGCTAAAAGGGAATTTAGATACACGGTGAACCAAGTAACAAAAACAGTGCGGGAAGCTTAAAGAGCAAAGGAAATATAAGGAAAAGAGGAGAGGAGAGGAGAGGAGAGGGGAGAGAGGAGAGGGGAGAGAGGAGAGGGGAGAGGGGAGAGAGGAGAGGGTCCGCCCCTAAGGTAAGGGACAAAAGTGGAAAACGCACCCAGCTCAGGAATCCCTCGGGGTCGCCAACTCCCGAACTCACCAGCCGTGAGCCCCTGAGGGTGTAGCATTATCTAGGGTGCACCAGAAGTGGTGAGGCTACATACACCCTGCCTCCTTAAGGGCCTTGAGCACAATGCAGAAGGTAAAAGGAAAATAAAAAGAAGGCTGACCCCTCACAGAAGGAGGGTATCAGGAAAGATGAGACAAGGGCCAATTAAGGCTGGAAAGTGAAAGACTCCCTAGGCCTCGGATAACCTAATACCGTCGGGGTCGGAAGAGAACAAGAGTTGACCAAGGGAGGTCGACAGGAAAGAAGACGGAGAGGAGCCCGGCACAGGTAAGTGGAAGCAATGCCGGACTCAGCTGGGGTCCCGTGGTCGCCAACCCACGTCCCACTAGATGTGAGCCCCTGAGGGGTCCACGGTAATCCTTCGGCACTGTATCCCGGTGTTCTCCTCCCTTCTGGTACAGAAGGTGCAGTCTTCGGGGCACGGTCTTCGTGACAGGGCGTCGGCGTTAGAATGCAGTTGGCCTTTCCTGTGCTGGATCTCAAAGTTGTACTATTGAAGCCTCTCTAACCACCGCGCGAGTTGACCCTCGGGCTGCTTGAAGTTCAGGAGCCACCGCAGAGATGCATGGTCGGTCCTGATGAGAAATTCTTGCCCGTACAGGTACTTGTGGAAGTGTTCAATGGTCTTCACGATGGCGAGCAGCTCCTTCCTGGTGACGCAGTAGTTCCTTTCTGGCTTTGACACGGCCTTGCTGAAGTAGGCCACTACTCTCTTCTCGCCGTCCACTACTTGCGACAGGATTCCCCCTATGCCAAAGTCGCTGGCATCGGTATCGACGATGAACCTTGTTCCAGGTCTGGGGTAGGCCAGAATAGGCGCGGTGCACAGAGCCTGCTTGAGTTGTTCGAAGGCACTGTGGCATTCTGCTGTCCACGTGAAGAGTTGGTCCTTCTCAGTCAGTTGATGCAGTGGTTTGGCGATGTCGGCGAATCCTCTCACGAAGCGACGGTAATAAGTGCAGAGTTCCAGGAAGCTTCGTAGTTGGGACTTGTCTTTCGGAACTGGCCACTCCCTCACAGCTGCGGTCTTCTCTGGGTCGGTGCGCACCCCTTCCTCGGAGACGATATGCCCAAGGTACTGGACCTGCTTCTGGAAGAGCTGACACTTCCTGGGGCTCAACTTCAGCTGGGCAGCCCGTAGCTTCATCAAGATCTCCTTCAGGTTGCTGTAGTGCTCCTCGAAGCTTCTCCCCAGAACGATAACGTCGTCTAGGTAGACCAGGCAGGTCTTCCAGTGTAGTCCCCTCAGAATGGACTCCATTAGCCTTTCGAAGGTCGCAGGGGCATTGCACAACCCGAACGGCATGACGATGAACTGCCCGAGTCCGCTGCCCACAGAGAACGCCATTTTCTCGCGGTCCTTATGTAGCCCAGTGCAATTGGACGAAAAAAAGGCCAAACCCACAAATTTAGAATAACAAGTCCGGATATGAAAAAATAGTTGTAAGTACCTTTAAATAAGATAATCCTAAAAGTCCCAAGGCCTCCTTGATGGGATACCTGAAATATCCTGAAAAAAAAAAAAAACTGGAGAATCCTGGATTTTTCCTGGAACGCTTATAAATCACGAACGAGTGGTCAGAATCTGGTTGTTTTTGGCTTATTAATATTTATTTGTATGAAGAATAATATTTTAGGTACCCAGGAAAAACAAAATTGGTACACTGTAAAAAAAACTTTTGAATTTATTTGCGCTTTTTTAGGTAAAAATTCCGAATTTTGACAAAAATATGACCTGCTTCCATGCTAAAATGCAGTCACATACACGCAAAAAATTATCAGCGATGATAAAATTAATTCTTTACTGTATAAAAGCCTAAAAAGTCCGAAAACACGGTGTTCGTTGCCTGGAATATGGCTACAATGGGCGTAAATCGAAGTCCGAAAAATGCTAAATTTAACGCTCTTTCTCGTGTTTGTTTTAATTGTCGTCTTATATGCTGAAACGTACGCTACTTTTGTGGTATATAGCATCTTCTTTACGTCCTTTTACAATGCCCCCCCCCCCCTTTTACTTCACACACACACACACACACTCCCAATAACATAATCTACTACACTAGAAACAATCCCATAAAGAATAGGCGCAAATATAACAATCACAGTAGTTGCTGAATGCGCGCTGCTTCATTGTTCGCTGTGGGCGTGCGTTGGATCGTTCGCGTCGTTTTTATTTGTTGAAAGTGGTTATTTCGCTATGTGTAAGTGCTATTTGTGTGATTTCGCGGGTAACAAAGATGGTGGTGCTTTGGTGACATGTGGTGTTAGCGCTATACGAACAATTGTGAATTCCAGCCTGATTAGAAAGGACGGCGCCCATTTACGGTTCGGCGAGAAAACTTCGTTAGTGTTGCACAGTGACTGTAGGAAGATCTACACAAAACGACCAAAACCTCCCGAATCCCTGACAGAAGAAGACGTTTTTCGACCGAAAAGACAATCACGAGACTTTGTGTTCGATTTTAAAACTCTGTGTCTTTTTTGTGAAGAAAAAATAGACTACGCTCATCCTGATCGCAATCCGTTCAGCAAAGTAGAGTACATTGAGTTTATTGACGTCTTCCGTGGAGAAGCTAAGAAGAGGAATGCCGACTGGGGACGAAAAGTTGAATTAAATTTGAGTGCCTTGACGGATTTGGTAGCCGCTGAAGGAAGATATCACCGGAAGTGCTGCACGTATTTCAAACGGCCGGCTCTTCTGTCCCAGGCAACACGCACAACAAATGCAGAAAAGAAGATGCCCACAACAAATCAGCATTTGATTTTTTGTGCCAAGAGATAGAAAAAGAATCTGCTGATTGCCATGTTACACTAGCATCACTCGTGGAAGTAATGGAAAAACATGAATCCGGGGAGATGTACACTGTAAAACATTTAAAATCGAAATTAAAGGAAAAGTTTGGTGACGCCATAACATTTATTGAGCTGCCCGGTGAACGCTGTATTGTGTGTTTTACGGGCTTTGCTCATAGAATTCTGTACGACAGTTGGCACACTGCAAAAAAGTGGTGACCCGGAAAAAGAGAAACTTAGGATTATATTGCTTGCTGCAAAGCTGATTCGAAAAGACATTAAATCTCGCGGGTATATGACACCGTCTACTCCTCAGTCCAAGAAATGGCTACTGGAGGCCAGGATTTAATTCCAGCAAGCCTTCATGCACTCATTGAAGATCTTATTTGTGACACTGACAAGAAAATATCTGATCCGGCTCGTACGCGGATAGTTAAATCGATCGGCCACTCAATCGTGTCAACTGTGCGTCCTCGCTCATTTTTGTCTCCGATTCATGTCGGTTCAAGCGTCGCTCTCCATAGGCGTTACGGCTCCAGATCCCTCATTGACACTCTTCACAGCTTAGGCACCTGTGCATCTTACAAGGAAGCAATGCAATTTGACGCGTCGACGTCTCCGATAATTATGTATTCCTTATACTTTTTCGTTCCTAGCCTTACCAATACAGATATGTTTTGTTCATTCCTCTAATTTTTATAAGACATACAATATGTACGTATATGCATAAGTTATTCTTTCCACATTATATAATTATTTAAGCGTCTACCTCATTACATACATTGATTGGACTTGAGTGTTGGGAACAAAGGCGGCAGGGTTGAGGGGGAGGAGTGGGAAGAGGGGGCGGCATGGATGAGTGGGGAGAGAGTGCCGTACTTATTTGTGAAGAAAACAGAAAAAAATCATAGGTCTAACACACTAAGAAAAAAAACAAGATAAATTCGGTAACTCCGGGGTTCGCGATTTATGCCCATTGTAGCCATAGTCCAGGCAACGAACACCGTGTTTTCGGACTTTTTAGGCTTTTTTACAGTGAATAATACATTTTATCATCGCTGATAATTAGCTGCGTGTATGCGACTGCATTTTGGCATGGAAGCTGGTCATATTTTGTCAAAATTCGGATTTTTTATCTAAAAAAGCGCAAAGAAAACCATTTTTTTTACAGTGTACCAATTATTTTCCCCTGGGTACCTAAAATATTATTTTGCGTACAAATAAATATTAATAAGCCAAAAACAACCAGATCCTTACCACTGGATCGCGATTTATAAGCGTTTCAGGAAAATTCCAGGTTTCTCCAGGTTTTTTCCAGGATATTTCAGGAATTCCATCAAGGAGGCCATGGGACTTTTACGATTATCTTATTTAAAGATACTTACAACTATTTTTTTTCATATCCGGACTTGTTATTCTTTATTTCCGGGTTAAACTCTAATTGCACTGGGGTATATGGTGGACTTCCACCTGCCAGGAGCCACTCTTCAAATCTAAGGTGGAGAACCATCTTGATCCTGATATGGTGTAGAGCGTGTCGTCGATCCGGGGTAAGGGGTAGCTGTCCTTCTTCGTGACGTCGTTCACCCGCCTGTAGTCCACGCAGAACCTGGTGGAGCCGTCCTTCTTCTTCACTAGCACGACCGGATAGCTCCAAGGACTATGTGATGACTCGATCACCCCCCTGCTCCTTCATTTCTTCCACCATCCGGTCGACTTCAGCTTGCTTGGCGAGCGGGACACGTCGGAATGGGGCCCTAATCGGTGCGCTGCCCCCAACGTCGATTCTGTGCTGGACCAAGCTTGTCCTGCCGAAGTCTTAGATCCCCAAGGAGAAGACATCTTGGAATTCGCGTAGCAGGTCCCGAAGTTGGCGTGATTGTTCCTCATCTAGATGGTCCTGGGATCCTTGGTACAGCTTCTGTAGTTCTTCTGGCAGGGCGCGTCTTCTTCGGTTGTCCGTCTGCAGGTGTCCGTCGGTCGTGTCTGTGATGCGGGCAATCCAGGTAACGGGCTCGCAGACTCCTAGGTTGGTGTCCCGGTGAACCGTAATGTCGTAGTCGTTCAGGTTGGACAGGCGGACGTACGGCCGAGGCGTCGTGTTGATGAGGGTCTTGGCAATTAGCAATCCTTTTGTCTGGATGCCCTCATATTTTGGCTCAATGACAGCCGCCACTACCTCAGCAGTTCCGTCGAAGATTACGGCATAGCTGTCCTCCGTCCTGGCGGGAACGATGACGTCCTCTCTCAGCCTTACTCGTCGTGCGGTGACGGCCACATGTGCTGGTTGTAAAGCAAGTTCTTCACCTCCGTAGCGGAGAGTGTTGGTGCTCAGGTCCAAGATGATGTTGTTCTGGTCCAGGAAGTCCAGTCCGATGATCACATCGTTTGCTACATCGGCCACAAGCACTGGATGCATCACCGCCCGCCGACCAATGACGAACTCCAGTGACGCTTCGCCATGTACCGGTGCGGTCTCTCCAGTCGCGGTTATTAGCTGGAGGTTCCTTTGTGTGGGTAGCACTCTCCACTTCGGGATCACGGTGAGATTGAGGATGGTCCTCGACGCTCCCGTGTCGATCAGCATGGGCCAGCTCACTCCGTTGACGACTCCGTCGACCATCATGCTGCTATTATCCCTCCGTAACTTCACCATACGAACTTGGACTGCAGGGGCTTGACGACTGACACAAGCCGACCTTTGCCCCCCAAGGGTGGCTGGTACTCGTTTTCCTGGGCCGCGCTGTTTCCCTAAGACTGACTTTCCCGACGGAAACCCTTGGCGGCGGCGAACACCACAGTCCTTACTCAGGTGGCCCTTCTTACGGCAGGTCCAGCAGGTCGGTAGTCCTCTTCCGGGCCGCCTCTCCGGGTGTCTTCCGGCTACGTCGTTGTTGGTGGTGCTGCGACTCTTGAAGAATAGGCCTAGCGCCTCCATCAGTTCATCGGCCAGGGGCTTGGTCTCGTTGGCTTTGGCTGGTTCGTCGACGTCCACTTGACGCTCCCGTGCGTGCATTCTAGATGCCTGTTTTGCCGTCTCGAACTCAACTGCGTGGCTCAACGCATCTGCCAGGGTCTTAATGCGCGCGAGTCGCAGCGCCTGTTGAGTGTCCGAGTCCCGTAGCCCGTCGGTGAAGGTCTGCGTCGCAATCTGTTCCAGAAAATCGGCCGGCGCTGTTGGATAGGCGAGTCTTACGAGGCGTGCGATGTCCATCTCGAACTCCTGCAGGGTTTCCGCGCTCTTTTGTACCCGGGTCCGGAGCTGCATCTGGTAGGCCTGCTGAAGATGGTTATCTCCATATCGGGACTCCATATGGGCGATTAGTGAAGCGTAGTCCTGGGATCCAGTCGGGATGGCCTGAAGGACGTTAAGGGCGTCCCCTCTCAGCGCTACAATGAGAGCTGTAGCCTTTTCCGTGCTGTTCCAGTTGTTTATGGAACAGGCTGCCTCGAACTGACGTAAGTAGGTGCTCCACGGGACCATTCCGTCGAAGGTTGGGGGCGTCACTTTGCCCTGTCCCGTTCCTGATATTCCCGGTGTAACTGTGGGCGGGCGTTGGCGCAGCTCGGCAAATTCCTCTTGTAGAGCTTTCATTCTCTCATCCACCCCCGTCGGCGGGCGTCGGCAACTTCCTCTTGTAGGGCTTTGAATCTCTCTTCCATCCCTGTCGGCGGGTGTCGGCGCAGCTCAGCAAATTCCTTTTGTAGAGCGTTGAATCTCTCTTCCACCCCCGTCAGCGGGCGTCGGCGTAGCTCGGCAACTTCTTCTTGTAAGGCGTCGAACTTCTTTTCCACTGCCGTGACTTCCTATCGCAGACCCAGTTCTAATACCTTCAGGTCCTGTGCTAACTTATTCTGACCGTCTTCCATCTTCTTCTGGCCGTCCTCTATCTTCTTCAGGTCCTCCGCTAGCTTATTTTGACCGTTTTCCATCTTCTTCTGGCCGTCTTCTAGTTCGGCAGTTAAGTCTTCGGCTAAATTTTTCTGGCTGTCTTCCATCTTCTTCTGGCCATCCTCTAAATTCTTCTGGCCGGCCTCCATCTTGGTTTCCATGCCACTTAACTTTTCTAGCAATGCTGCCAATTGCGCTTCCATTTTAGTTGTTTGTCTTGTAAAGGAAAATTAGAGAACTGTTGTAAAATGACCTGCTCAGGTTTTTAAACCAGGACCTTCAGGTGTTGTGCTTGTGCTTGAGTTCGTAATCCGGCTTCTGACACCAGTTGTAACGTGCCACCCCTAGTGGCACTTTCGTTAACTGGATTACGGTGGGTAGAAGCAGAACACAGTGGTCCTTTTAAAGAAGAAGTAGTTTTATTGCAGGTCTTAGCTAGTTACAGTTCACCACACAATAAACAGATACAAGCAATTAGTATCTCACTCTAGGTCCTCTCTGATTGGGAACACTCCCCTTTCACTCTCTCGAGCAGCTGTCCGTTCACTAATTAGGCAGGCCTGGGTCCAGCCAGTCTGTCACTCACCGAAATACCTGTACACTTCCTTGAGTACACAAACTACCGTTAGGCTACTTACGAGTCTGCTACACACTGCTCCGCAGGCTCAGAAAGAATCTCACTGGGTTTCGCAATTCACACAGCACTTCACTACAATAATCTCTGTCGCACTGGTATACACTCTCGCTCAAAAAACACTGTCACTCCCTCGCTGGTGAGGCCGCTTATATAGCAGACTGGTGACTCAATGAATGCTTCTAGAACCGTCCAGGATTCACGGCTTCTCGAGATTTCCATCACTAGCTGGGTCACGAATATTCCAGGCGGTCTCTTTTGTCCTCGCAGCCTCGTTGCGTAAGGCACAGGTAACACACAGAGGCAGAGCATAGCCCGGGGCGGCTGTGACTCACGCGGCGAGGCGACGAAACAAACTCACAGCCGTAACAACAGGTAGGCCTATCGGTTATGTGGCACAGTCAGGCTTCCCTCATTTCGTCTGTACTAATGTGGACTTTGCGTACGGCACGTTTTACGTTTCACAGTGTGTTGCCAGACTTAGTTGCAAAAATTAACCATAAGAACTGTACTGATTTTAACTGAATTCATTCATTTTCATTTGATACTGTTTGGCATTTCAGGGTCCAGTCTAGTCTGCAAGCCTCTGTTTGCGAACGAGTCACCTCCATGATCCCCTCTTAGCAATTACCGCTGCAGCTTCCTCTGATTCTATGTCCCTCATTTTAAAATAGTTTAAACACTGAATCTAACACTGCCTCCTAGGTGTACCTCTGTTCTCTTACCCTTTATAGCCGAGTTCATTAACCTTTTAAGTAATCCTTTCCCCTCCAGTTTCATCACAATGACCCCACCAACTGAGTCATCTCATTTGAACATCATCTTCTAACGTGTTCATCTCTTCATCACGAAAACCCTCGCTCCCATATGTTTGTCCCAGCAAAAATTCGTGCTACCCTCATATCTGTTATCTCTAGCTTGTGTATCAGATATCCTGAATCCATCCAGCTCTCACTTCCATACAGCAAGGTCGGTATAAATTCTGAGCGATGCGGAAAAAGATCTTCGTCGCTACAGTGACTTCTTTCATGCAGAATACCGCAGACTCACTGCATTGACTTTTCTACACCTAGGCTATCTCTTTCACTATCCCACCTTCCTAAGACAATACACAACCCAAGTACTTAAAATGGTTCACCTACTTCATTTCAGTTCCTTCTACTTGGCATTCAATTTTATTGTGTTTCCTTTAACAGCATGACAATGTGCAAAGATATTAATGAGGCACTGAATTGCAAAATAGAAATAGGCGATTGGTTCTTTACAAAATATCTTGCTTTTTACGTAAACGTGCTGTAGATTCTCTCAAGATTAAGACCGCCTCCTTCCCAATCTTAATTACAAATACACGCCAACACAGCCATCAAAATAACACATGTTATCAGACAAATTAAACCCGCAAGTACACGGGGCTAAATGACCACGATGACCAAGCCCCTGAAATTAAACAAAAACAAACATTCAGCTGTAGCCCGATGTCTTAAGTGTTTTCATGTACTTAACCGTGCGTCACTCTACTGAGTTTCCAGCGTAAACCGGATAATCGAACTCAGGCCACACAGTTCTCATCAGCACTATAAAATACCTCGAGTTACCACAGACTTGTTTTTTTTACCCTGTTCCAATAAAACTTTTTAGCCAAAACAATAACTCCAAGCTTCAGGCTACCATGGTGCTATGAAACTTAAAGTTTCTGCTTTTTAGCGCGGTAATTACAAGATGTAATCGCCGATAATCCGGGCGCGCACACGGAACAAGCAATACAATTAGCAACTGGTCGGGTTGTAATCCTACCACAAGCACGAGTTTCGATTTCTAACCGTTGGTTGGTAAAATCACCACACATTAGGAAATGAGCCATTTCAAGGAATATTATAAGCATCATTTGAAGCTAACTAGCACGACTCGAACGTAATTTTATTGAAGTAAATCTATGAAACCTCGCCATCCGAAATTAAATTTGAACTATGGATCCCAGTTCACAGTAAAATTCTGCTGTGGCACAATGATTACATGCGTTGTTAAAAGTAAAATATACTGTGACTGCAAACAACCCAGAACGCTTCTTAGGTGGCAAGGCGCACGTCAGACCTACAGTAGAAGCTGAAAGAGGCTACCGGACCCAATAGGACTATGAGTCTACGCAACGAGCTAAGGCCAATGATATGAGTTTACCTTCATTTTACTCTCACACAGCGTAAATGCCATACCTTGTGCGACGCAATCAAGCACACGAATGTCAGGCATAGTCTTCACTCTTCAAGTATCCGCCTGAGTAACATTTAGTTGCTAGCCATAAGATGAGTAAATAGAGGCATTTGCTCACTGGTATTCTTCTACTGGCGAACAGAGAAGCTTCAATCTGCTGCAAACAAAGGTCTAAGTTTGCTCCTCGGTTATAGCAGGAGCCTTTGCCTTCCCAGCAACCCCAGTTGAATGTGTTGGCTGCATTTAAAATAACTAGTACCGGAGCAATTTTCCCCACGTCGAGGTTCTCTAACCATAACCTCCAGTACTCTAGACAGAGTAGCCTACATTAAAGGAAACGTAAGTGGGGGTCAATTAGACAGTAGGATACAATAATATAAATAATTACTCGGGTTATATCTGGTATTTTAATTTCATTTATACATTTTCAAAGAAACGTTCAAAATATAACCGCACCAAGTAAAACATCGAGGTGGTTGCGATAAACCCTGGAATTATTTGCATGTTATTATTTCTGCTTCACTTAGGATCTAAAATCAGCTTTTGCATCTACTCCGTATACTTATTGGAGCAAAATGAGGGCTCACCGTAGAAAAAAAAATCGTCGCCCCCGACAGTCAAGGGACCATGGCAATGAAGAACTGTGTGAATGTCAGTCTTCTATGGACTGAACAATACCGAATGTGGACAGGAGCTTACTGGAGACGTGTAGTGTGGTCCAACGAGTCATACGTTTGTCTCTTTTCAAATGAAGCAAGGCGTCGAGCGCACCGACGCGACAGCCTATTGAGGCGTTTAACCCACAGTGTGTGGTTCTGCGTTTTTTTTTTTTTTTTTTTTCGGGGGGGACATGGACTCACCCATTCAAGGCACCGTGATCTTGAACCACGATGTTTATTTAAACACTCTGTGACCAATTGCTGCCTTTCATTCAACATCATGATGAGTATGTTGCGGACACTCCCATTTTCGGGGATGACAACAGCCGTGTACACAGCACAGGACTGCACGCACACATGACTCGTTTGACGAACACACCTTGACTGGCCCACTAAATCACCCAATCGTCATCCCATAGAAAATGTGTGGGACTATTTGGAATAGCGAGAGAAACGCAGAAATCAGTGTCCCCACAATTTGGTGGCTCTAAAGGATCCAATCATCAGTGAGTGACTTCAACTAGATATGCCACAGCAGCAGAAACTTGTGGACTCCCTTCCTCGCCGAATCAAGGCAGTTACAGAGGCCAGAGGCGGCGACAGAAAAAACAGTATTAAATCGATGGCTCAACAGGATGATGTATTTTTTAGCCTACTTTCGATTTTTGCAAAAAATGAAAGTAGACTTATGAGATCAACACAGGGTCAAAAATTGCGTCTGTCTGTGTGTCTGAGAGTGTGTGTATGTATGTGTGTGTACTCTGTATGTCTGTCCCCCCACCCTATCAATTCAAACACAGTGAAACCGAATTGAACGAAATTTGGTACAGAGGTAGCACTAGCAAAGGGCACCGCCATCTTGACGGAAACGTAATGGCGGCCACCCAAATGTTCAAAGCTTAAATCAAATTATGACTAACCTAATCATCTGATCTCTACCAAATTTTGCAACAACATACCTTCATGTGGGAAGCGTCTTTTGACCAAATTTCAAGGTCATCAGCCCAATAGTTTGGAGATGGCGGCAATTTAAACACAATGAAACCAAATCGAACCCCCTTTGGTACACAGGTAGCACTAGCAAGGAAAACTCTGTGTCATGTTGTATATCGCCGCCATCTTGACAAAAAAGAAATGGCGCCCACCCAAATGTTCTGAGCTCAAACCAAATTACGACTAACCTAATCATCCGATCTCTACCAAATTTTGCAACAATATAGCTTAATGTGTGAACCGTCTTTTGCCCAAACAACAAGGTCGTCAGCCAAATAGTTTCAAGACGGCGTATGTATGAATCATGCTAGTATTTTAGTCAAACCATAACTTACGATTCAACAAGGCCTGGCTTTACCAAATACGCTCATCGTACATAGGGAGGTTTAAACTGTCCTCAAGGAGGTGACCGGTAGGATATTAGCATTTTAAAATAGAATATGTAACCACAGTAGTGACTAACAGTTCAGGCTGACTGTGCCATATCGTGCTTGTCCGTGCCGTCCCGTTAGGTCAAAATGGTCGATATTGTTTGCTCGTAAATCCATATATTTCCATAACTTCATAAGTTTATATCCTTTTAGGAATGTACAGAACAAAAAATACATATTTAGTATCAAATGGTTTATAGAAACGGCAGAAAACGCTAAAGAAATCGTTGATTTCAACACAAAATATGATACAGTTATAATAAACCAGTTGTATACCAAGTATTATCGTAGCGCATCCGTGACGTAATGGTACCGACCTGGGCTCATAGTCTCGGGGTTCGTGGTTCAAATCCCTGCAGGTTCAAATTTTCTTACTTCGTTTTTTTTTATATTTATTGATTTTTAACCAAGTTACTCACACGATATAATGTTAAGTAGGCCTATATATAGTGTGTATTTGCAATCGAAAATATTATATGTATAACTTATAACACCACATATTTCAATACTCGAATACAGCGATTAATATTCGTTGACCTTGATCCGCGGTAGAGTCTATTGTTGTTGTTTTTTTTTTGGTTGATTCTTTAAGGGTTTTGCGGCATCATGGTATTGTAGCCCCGTTTACTTGGGTGCGAGTAGAAGTTGTCTGATAACCTGTGTCACTGTGATGTCTGTAGGCTTACTAGTGCGCGTACTTTTATACGAGGAAGGATTTGGGTACGAAGCTGTTGTTGTTGTTGTTGTTTCATTTCAGATGCATGGACATCATGGTCATTTAGCTCCGTGTACTTGGGTGAGTGTGTTGAATTTTTCTGATAACCTGTGTTATTGCGATGGCTGTATTAATGTGTGTGTATATATAATCCAGGTGAGGATTCAATAAATCAACGTTTAATATCCGTATAGCACGTTGTATTTCAACAAGCAGCTGATGCAGTTCTGTCCTCGGTCTCCGAGGCAAAAAGAGAGCTCTGGGTGAAGCTTATGACTGAGTGTGACATGAGCAGGAACAGCCAAGAAGCCTGGAGACTCCTACGTCGCCCTAACAGTGACCCTACCCAACCTGTTTCACATGCCAACGAGAAGGCAGACCAAATTGCACATCAGCTCTTACTAAATGGTAAATAATCTCGTCATGTTAGGATTGGGAAGAAGAACATAGTTCGACAGTCAGAACACGAAAGCAGTATTCTATCTCCACCTTTCACTGTTTTTGGAATTAGAATCAGTATTGAATATATGTAAGAATGGAAAAGCTGCTGGTCTGGATTACATAAGAGTTGAACAAATTAAGTACTTCGGCCCCATAACAATCCAATGGTTAACTGAGCTAATGAACAATTTTCTTCGGTCCTGTAAACTCCCGAAAGTCTGGTGGAAAGCTAGGGTCATTGCCATTCACAAACCAGGTAAAGAAGCGGGACGACCCTAAAAGTGATCGACCTATCTCCTTGGTGTGTCATCTTTATAAGGTGCTACATAGACTCATACTTCACCGACTAACAGGGGTACCAGAGCCGCTACTTATACCTGAGCAAGCTGGATTCCGGACGGGGAAAAGCTGCACATCACAAATTCTGAGGTTGAATCAACATATTGAAGACGGTATTGAGAGACGGCAAATTACTGGGGCGGTATTCATCGACTTGTCCGCAGCTTATAATACAGTCAACCACCGACTTCTCCTGCAAAAACTTTACATCACCAAAGACTACCAGCTCACTTGCATGATAAGGATCCTTCTTCACAACAGAAGACTTTTGTTGAATTTCAGGGTAAAAGAAGTAGGTGGAGATCCCAAAAGAATGGGTTACCCCAAAGAAGTGTCCTTGCACTATCCCTTTTCAATGTTTACACCAACGACCAACTTATATCTGAAGGAACGGAAAATATCATCTACACAGATAACCGTGCTATTACTGCACAAGCTAGCCAGTTTGAGATTGTTGAGCAAAAGTTGTCCGACGCCCTGACAGAACTACTACCTATTACAGGAAGAATCAGTTGAAACCGAACCCTAACAAGATTCAAGTCTGTGCTTTCCATCTTAAGAACAGAGAGGCTGCTAGACCACTTCAGATCACCTGGGAAGGAGTCGCTCTTGAACACTGTGCAACTTCGAAGTACTTGGGAGTGAATTTAGATCGCGCTCTCACCTTTAAGACGCACTGTACCAATATCAAGCAGAAAGTGTCAGCTCGGAAAATGTGGTGCGGAAATGACAAGCACAACATGGGGAGCACAGCCATGTACGTTGAGGACATCTTCAATCGCACTGTGTTATTCTGCTACTGAGTATGCATGTTTAGTGTGGTATAGATCCAGCCACACAAAACAGGTGGAAGTCGCACTTAATGAGACCTGTCGCATCACTGGCTGCCTACGGCCAACGCCTTTGGAAAAATTGCACTGCCTTGCTGGGATTGCACCTCCTGGCATCCGTCGGGAGATAGCAGCAAAGAGCGAGAAGAAAAAAGGTAACACATCTGAAACTCACCCTCTGTATGGACACCAGCCAGCATGCCTACGACTGTCTTGAAGAAAAGGTTTCCTCGTAACAACGGAGGCCCTTACAGGGACAGCACACCAAGCCCGAATTTGTAAATGGCGAGGAAGGTTCAAACATTCTGAAGAATGGTTGACACCAATTGAGGAACTTCCTCCTGGTCATAGAGAAGGGTGGCTGACATGGAAATCACTCAATAGACTGCGCTCAGGTGTCACAAGATGTATATCTAATAAGTTGAAGTGTTTATGAAGTGGGGTTTTCACGTAGACTCGACGTTATGTGAATGTGGATTGCCACAGACAACGGATCATCTTCTTCAATGCAGACTGTGCCCAACAACATGCACTATGGAAGACATCATGCAAGCAATACCTGAGTCTCTGAAGGTGGCTAACTACTGGTGAGCAACCGTATGTGTTTATTACTCTACCATAGTTGTCGCTCGTGTTTGACTCCCTCTATCATGGCGCGTCATCTCTGAAGGCAAACTTCACATTAAAGAGCCAGCATGCCAACGCAGCATCCTCGCCAAGAACCGTGCTTGACAGGAAGTCACCGACATAGACCATTTTCACCACCTGGGACTTTCTTTTTAATTTTATTTACCAAAGTTCTTTTGGTCAATATGTATATTTTAGTTGTAAAAATTGTATTTTATATGTATAGATAAGTGCTCCCGATGAAAAATCCACCGCCTGCTTCCAGTCTCCGACCGGGTCAGGAATGGAATGAATGAATGAATGAATGAATGAATGAATGAATGAATGAATGAATGAATGAAGCCGTACTATAACTAAAGCCCTGTGCGGAAGCGGATGTCCGCGGATAAACCCGCGGATATCCGCAACATTTTTCGCCATGCGGATATACTTTGCATGACTTTGCGGATAGCGGATAAGCTGCGGATAATGTTTGGAGTAAATTTGCGGATAGCTTTTAGAATACAATCCGAACTTGTTGAATACCATGGGGAAAGTTGGGTAATTGTGCGCAGCGGGTAATCGTGCGCACGTATGTTTTTCGAGTTGGTAGTACAACTAGCATCTCAGTTTACTGCTACCCTTAAGCTATCATCGTACCTATCAGATAGGGACAGTCAGCATGATGCCAGTTGCTATGTGATAACCGTGAGGCTTGGATGAAGAAACTTTACACGTTGCATGTTATTTTCTGTAGCCAGCAAATGAGAAGGTAAGCCTACAGTTGTGATTCAATTATTTAAAATTAAAGGTAGTTTTAAATGCCAGTGTTTACAGTGGTTTGGAATGTATTTGTTTTTCAATATAATAGATTAGTTTACTGGTATTCCGTGAGTTACGTTTTAAAAGCAGAGTAGGGTAAGGGTGCGCACAATTCCCCCACTCTCCCTTACTAGGACCCGAATGTTTATGACATATCATATTTTTCCGTTATGTTTTTTTTTTTCGTGACAAATGTAAGATGATGATTTGCGCTAATCCCCTTCAAATGATGTCATTAAGCACAATTAACACTTCAAACTGAAAGGGTTGCAATTCTGGCTGTATAACATTCATTTTAAACATAGCACATGACATGCAGTACATAGCCTAAGGGTTCGATTTTCAGCTCAAATGTCTAAAAGATAAAGTATAAAGCAACACATTGAAAATATTATTGTAATGCCAGTAGATTCGGATAACAAACTTGTGGATAAAAGCCGCGTGGATGCGGGGCGGATAAAAGTCGTGCGGATGCGGGGCGGATAACAGTCGTGCGGATGCGGATAACAGGTGTGCGGATGCGGGGCGGATGCGGATAACGTTTCATCTATCCGCGCAGGGCTCTAACTATAACGAGGCTCTTTTTCATTATGATACAGTTTCTCCCACCAATCAGATCTCAAGAAACAGTTGTGTGAGCAATTAAGTAAGGATAGCATCGCACCGGTGCTGACTACGGTCTCCTATTTTAAATTTTACCTCGTGGCTAGTGTCATAGTGGTATTCGAGGAGGCCATGGTCGAAAACAAGGTATTCTCTGCGCCCCACGCGCTCTGTTCAGTACATAAAACTGGCGAAATCCCGACAGATATTTATGAATATTTATGTTCGAACATAAAATAGTAGGCCTATGATTATCGTCGAACATAAACAGCCGTGTGCAACTCACCTATAATGGTTAGCAATAATCAAATGAAATATTTTCTTTCCACACGAAAATTGCTCAAACTATGGGCGTCAAAGTACGAGTAACGTACAAAACGAATTTATCACTTCGCAGAAAATTCATTATGCTAAGAGGAGCAATGCGGTATTCCTGATAACTTGTGAAGAAGAGGAAAAAGGCGATGGATCCACTGTAACGGCCAGTACAAACTAGATACTTGGAAAGAATGCTATTTGAATTATTGGGCAGATTTTATTTATTGGTCGTATCGGGAGCTCCAGCTCCACTTGAGTACGGGTAATTGATCTGTACACTTTGTATTTTAAATTACCCCACAATTAAACATAAAACGGGCTTAGGTCCGTGCTTCGATTAATTACAGTAAACACGCAGGTGGGTACAGGAGGATCCACATAATGTAACGATGTAACTTCCAAAGTTACTGTCTGTCAGCTGAAGGAGAACTTTTAACTGGTGACGTGAGGTCATCCAGATTCCCATTAAATAGGGGCCGTATTTTTTGGTAATAGCGATACGCGAAATTTTTTCATATCTTCTTTCTTGCCTATATATGACCTTCTATGTACTTAAAGCACCGTATTTTAGCAAAATGAACTCGCGAAATATCACGAAATCTGATTTATTGCACGAAATGCGGAAATAATCACGAAATATACTCCACTTGGTACGAAAAATGCTAAATATTGTTACGTGCCACCCCCCTAGTGGCACTTTTGTTAACTGGATTACGGTGGGTTGAAGCACAACACAGATTGTTTCTTTAAAGAAATAATTAACTTTATTGCGGCCAGAAAATTACACTACTCATCAGCAAATACAAGCAATTGGAACCTTACTCCAGTTTCCTCAAGTCCCTTCCTTGAGCGCTCTTGGCCCTTTCCCTTGTCAACAGACCACAGAAGTTAATCCGTCCTAATGAGTACGGTGGCCTTGACAGAAACTACCCGCTCCTCTCCCTTATGTACACCGACTACAGTTACGATCACTTGCTGCAGGCTGTTCACAAGCTGGGAGAAACAATGTCACTGGATTGCGTAACTCGCACGGCACTTCGGCACCACACTTCTGTCGCTCAGGAAAACACGCACTAGCACAGAAACACACACCCACAGAAAAGCTCGGCCCCTTACTGTTGAAGACGCTTATATAGCAGGCTGGTGACTCAATGAATTCTAGAATCGTCCAGGACACACGGCTTCTCGACATTTCCTTCACTGGCGGGGTCACGAATATTCTGGAGCATCCATTTCACTTCGCAGCCCGTTGCGTAACGCGCACGTAATACACTGAGGCAGAGCACACACAGCCCGGGGGAGCTGTGACTCATGCGGCGAGCGACAACACAAACTCACAGCCGTAACACCACCCCCTTCCTAAAAGGCTGATCGTCCCGATCAATCATTGGTCCGTCTGTGTCCCTCCGTAGGCTGCCAGGCGATCTCGATGCACGATCTTCATCTTCGCCCTCGGGCTCCGCTGGATCCTGTAGACGACATCGTTGATCCGTTTCACGACTCGGTACGGGCCCTCCCAGGACTTCTGCAGTTTGGGTGACAGGCCTTTCTTCCGTAATGGGCTGAAGAGCCAGACCAGGTCGTCCTCGAGGAATCCACCAGCATCCGCCTGTTGGTCGTATCGGGTCTTCATTCTGTCGGTCTCGATCCGCAGTTTCCTCCTCGCGAACGCGTGCACGTCCTCCAGTTGGTCGACCAGTTCTTGACAATACTGGCTTACCGGGACCGGATCATTCCCAGGTCGGCCGAAGGCAAGATCGACAGGTATGAGGAGCTCCCTGCCAAACATGGCCCGGGCTGGTGTTCACCCGGTGGCATCATGCACGGCGGCGCGGTAGGCCAGGAGAAATAGTGGAACATGCTTGTCCCAATCCCTCTGGTGCTCGCTGACGACTATTCGGAGATGGTTCTCGATGGTGCGATTGAATCGCTCTACCATCCCGTCGGACTGAGGGTGTAGCGGCGTTGTCCTGGTCTTCCGGATTCCCAGCAGCTGGCATAGATTCTGGAACACCTGCGACTCGAAGTTCCTCCCTTGGTCGGAGTGCAGCTCCAGGGGTACTCCGTACCAGCTGACGAATTCCTTCACCAGGGTCTCTGCGATCGTCGCGGCTTCTTGGTTAGGGAGCGCATACGCCTCCGGCCATTAGGTGAAGTAGTCGCTGACGACCAATATGTAGCGGTTCCCTGCCTCGCTTAACGGGAATGGCCAAGCAACATCGATGGCCACTCTCTCCATGGGGCCGCCCACGTTGTAGGTCTCAGTGGACCCCGCCGTCTTCGTCCTGGGCCCTTGCTGGCTGCGCAATCGTGGCAACTAGCGCAGTGGTTCTCCACGTCGGTTCGGCATCCGATCCAGTAGAACCGCTCTCTCAGCTCCTCCAGGGTCTTCTTTATCCCACCAGATGATCCTCCATGGACTTCCTTCAGGACTTCCTCCGTCATAGCCTTTGGAACGACGACTTGTTCCCGAGATGTCTTCCCGTCGGTGCTCTCCCAGGCGCGGCAGATGAGGCCATCCCTTACAATCAGCGAGTCCCACTGCGCCCAGTAGGACTTAAACTTTGGGCTGCAGTCACTCACAATGTTCCACCCGGGTCTGGGGACACAGGCCCTCTTCCATTCGGCTATCAGTCCCAGGTCATCATCTTCTGCTTGTGCCCGCGTGAAAGATTCGCGGCTCCAGTTCCCTTGAATTTCCACAGTAGTCCGTCGGCACTGTATCCCGGTGTTCTCCTCCCTTCGGGCACAGAAGGTGCAGTCTTCGGGCACGGTCTTCGTGACAGGGCGTCGGCGTTAGAATCCAGTTGGCCTTTCCTGTGCTGAATCTCAAAGTTGTACTGTTGAAGCCTCTCTAACCACCGCGCGAGTTGACCCTCGGGCTGCTTGAAGTTCAGGAGCCACCGCACGGATGCATGGTCGGTCCTGATGAGAAATTCTTGCCCGTACAGGTACTTGTGGAAGTGTTCAATGGTCTTCACGATGGCGAGCAGCTCCTTCCTGGTGACGCAGTAGTTCCTTTCTGGCTTTGACAGGGCCTTGCTGAAGTAGGCCACTACTCTCTCCTCGCCGTCCACTACTTGCGACAGGATCCCCCCCATTCCAAAGTCGCTGGCATCGGTATCGACGATGAACCTTGTTCCAGGTCTGGGGTAGGCCAGAATAGGCGCGGTGCACAGAGCCTGCTTGAGTTGTTCGAAGGCACTGTGGCATTCTGCTGTCCACGTTGTGCCCATTTCTCCAATGGGACAGGCGATCACCCGGCCAACATCCCGGCCCCATCAGAAGAAACAGCCAAGGGAGTGGGTAAAAAAAAAAATAGGGCGTGAATCTTGGTTCATACAAACAAGAATAAAAGAAATGCTCCAGCGAGCCAGAGACAAAGGGTCTCCGGTCGTTTACGGGTTGGGATGGCAAATTGACTGAACCAGGATTCAAAAGCAAACTCCCTAACTTGAATTAACAAACAGAGAAGAAAGGAAAAGCCCTCGTAAAATCACATCTGCTCCTTTATTGGCCAAAGGATAAATAAATATGCAACCTGCCTACCATGCACGAGTATAGAGTTAGGGTGGGACAAAGTCCGAAAAAAAAGTTCATAGTCCCTAAACAAACAAACAAAAAAATTATACTTATTCAAACTCGTGGGTGTCCTCTCTTAAAGTTCCGACAAGGAGATCGCCTTTCAAAAAGCTAAATTAACCCTTAATTTATCGGTGCACACGCATGTAAACATCACTAGCCACTTATCACAAAATTCACCTGCGGCAAAAAAAACTCTACGAAAATATTGAATATCTATGTATATTACAACTGTCTACCCTTATACAGCAATGGACGGATCTCCTCTATCGAACTGCAAATTAATAACTAAAGAGCATCATATTACATCAAATAGCACTCAAACATCAACTCAGCTTCACATAATATGGCATTTCAACAATTAATTATAACTCATCATAAATTATTTACACACCCAGACTGTGCTTACATATTTACACTACTAATTCTTATTATTATTACTGATTTATATTCGCCTTTCCAACAACCTTGATCCACACTGTCATATTTGTCATTGTAATTAAATTATAGCATTGTCTAATGTTTATGAAAGGTTAAGAACCTCGCAATAAGGCGCCCTAGCGTATTTCATACTCACAACAAACATTTAATCGTAACCCTTCGGCCGAACACTCTGTGTGAGGATCCAAACGACCTGACTGTCGAGCGCACCATCAATTACACACCTGCGCTATTCAATACAACTCATCAATGAACGTAGCACGTTCGTCAAGAGGACCCTGTCCTCACCAATTCAATTCCACGGACATACGTCGCCCCGTGAATAACCTCGTCATATTTGACGGAATAATACCATATCTAATTACCACATAATTATCACATAAACTTTACACAACATCATTACAAAATAAATCATGCATTATTAGCATGTCTCAAGAACCCACACTAACAGAGCGTATCAACTTTATCGGGACCACGAGGTCGTATGATAATATGGCATCCTATCCAAGGAACCTTATTCGACAATCTCCAACCATATTTATTTGCTATAAAAATCTATGCCATCCGTGACAAACCTTTCAGAATAAAATTCGAATAGTGACCTCTGAAATCGACATGCTAGAATCTCCCAGCAAAGTGGGCATCTCCTATTATCGTTACCCAATTTCAAATTATTATTATTATTATGTCTCAGAGAATAAATACATGTCTTACTCCTACCATTGATGTTGTTCATTTATGTAAGTCAAAACGACCCGAAAAGAAAGGACAAAAAATCTGTACAACCCTATGAGAAAATGATGCTCTTTTTCAATCTGGAATAAATGATTATAAATGGCGTTAAGTTACACGATCTCAGGTTATCTCATGGCACGGCTATCCGAGGTAGGAGTTCTCTTCTTCCTGATGAACAAGGATGGAAATGAAACGTCTTACTTTAGATCCGGTGTCCTCGGAAACCCCTGGCGTCGGCGTCGTCTGCGGCATTAGGGCGGCGTCGTTCCTCCAGCGTCTCTGCGATGTGGTCTCCCACCTTACTGGTAGAGGTATCCGCCCCCGGCACCTCTCGATCTCCTGGCGACGCCCATGTCCGCCCACAGGTTGTCCCCGGTCACCTTCAGCAGCGGCGTCTCCTGACGTCCCAACCATGGTCCACTCGTCCATCTCGTTGCGACCGTTCACCCCATTATGGCCCCTTTAGAAGTTCAGTGCAGCATAATTTGCGTGTTAATATGCATGCTGATTCCCAGAATATTTGAGTCCATGGTTATTAAGTTCATGCTGCCGTGTGGCAATATTACATTTCACCATATCAGAGCACTTTCACGCTCGCGCACTATAGCGTCTAGTTCCTGGTTCACTTGAGTTATATGTCTTCACTTTCCTTTAACCCAGTGACACACTTCCTTCCACGAGGAGCTATTTCGAGCTGACCTTGACCGACATATCAAGTTCCTTGCGGCCTACAGTCTTCCAACACAAGCTTAAAATAGATGTAGTCTTCCCTATTGCCTTCTCACTGCGTTTCTTAAAATGCCACACTGCTATGCTATTTCCGAATGGATGTCTGTTACAATATAGGGCCTCGCGATACTGCTTCGCCTCGACTATCGTTATATAGTTCTTCCCCTGATACTCGCAATTTTAAACACCTCCTGGTATTCATCTTTAATGAACATAAATTGTCGGCATAAACGGACTTCCTTTATCAGTTCTGACTATTTCCTCACATACTAGCGAGTCCGATATCGTCTTGAAATTCACACTGTTCGACAAACAAACTGACATACTTCACTGCAAAAAAACTCACTGGCAGTACATGCACGCTAGTTTCAGGCTTCATGGCCTGCTGGTCACTCACGAAAACCATTCAAGTTCCCGATGTAAAATCACTGTCTACGTGACATGGGCTACTCTTCCGTGCTCCGCCGTATAACATACTCGTCCACGCACTATTGACTCACATACTGCTGACTCACATACTGAACATTCCGGAACCGCGTCCTTCTTCGAGAAAAAGAAAGTGGGAGGGGTTGGAACCTTCTGGAGCATTCCCCTACTCTCGCGGTTGCCTCGCCGCGTCATGCCATGACGTCATACTGACTCTTCCGTGCTCCTCTCGATCTTCTGTCATCCGGGGCCGGTAATTGACCCTGACTGGATCGGTCACAACGTGAAGAGTTGGTCCTTCTCAGTCAGTCGATGCAGTGGTTTGGCGATGTCGGCGAATCCTCTCACGAAGCGACGGTAATAAGTGCAGAGTCCCAGGAAGCTTCGTAGTTGGGACTTGTCCTTCGGAACTGGCCACTCCCTCACAGCTGCGGTCTTTTCTGGGTCCGTGCGCACCCCTTCCTCGGAGACAATATGCCCAAAGTACTGGACCTGCTTCTGGAAGAGCTGACACTTCTTCGGGGTCAACTTCAGCTGGGCAGTCCGTAGCTTCATCAAGATCTCCTTCAGGTTGCAGTAGTGCTCCTCGAAGCTTTTTCCCAGAACGATGACGTCGTCTAGGTAGACCAGGCAGGTCTTCCAGTGTAGTCCCCTCAGAATGGACTCCATTAGCCTTTCGAAGGTCGCAGGGGCGTTGCACAGACCGAATGGCATGACGATGAACTGCCAGAGCCCGCTGCCCACAGAGAACGCAGTTTTCTCGCGGTCCTTAAGGTGGACCTCCACCTGCCAGTAGCCACTCTTCAAATCCAAGGTGGAGAACCATCTTGATCCTGATATGGTGTCCAGCGTGTCGTCGATCCGAGGTAGAGGGTAGCTGTCCTTCTTCGTGACATCGTTCACCCGCCTGCAGTCCACGCAGAACCTGGTGGAACCGTCCTTCTTCTTCACTAGCACGACCGGATAGCTCCAAGGACTATGTGATGACTCGATCACCCCCCTGCTCCTTCATCTCTTCTACCATCCGGTCGACTTCGGCTTGCTTGGCGAGCGGGACACGTCGGAATGGGGCCCTAATCGGTGTGCAGACCACAACGTCGATTCTGTGCTGGACCAAGCTTGTCCTACCGAAGTCTTCGCTCCCCACGGAGAAGACATCCTGGAATTCGCGTAGCAGGTCCTGAAGTTGGCGTGATTGCTCCTCGTCTAAATGGTCCTGGGATCCTTGGTACAGCTTCTGTAGTTCTTCTGGCAGTGCGCGTCTTCTTCGGTTGTGCGTCTGCAGGTGTCCGTCCGTCGTGTCTGTGATGCGGGCAATCCAGGTAACGGGCTCGCAGACTCCTAGGTTGGTGTCCCGGTGAACCGTAATATCGTAGTCGTTCAGGTTGGACAGGCGGGCGTACGGCCGAGACGTCGTGTTGATGAGAGTCTTGGCAACTAGCAATCCTTTTGCCTGGATGTCCTCATATTTTGGCTCGATGACAGCCGCCACTCTCTCAGCTGTTCCGTCGACAATTACGGCAACGCTGACTTCCGTCCTGACGGGAACGATGACGTCCTCTCTCAGCCTTACTCGTCGTGCGGCGACGGCCTCGTGTGCTGGTTGCAAAGCAAGTTCCTCACTTCCGAAGTGCAGAGTGTTGGTACTCAGATCCAAGATGATGTTGTTCTGGTCCAGGAAGTCCAGTCCGATGATCACTTCATTTGATACGTCAGCCACAAGCACTGGATGCTTTATCGCCCGTCGACCAATAACGAACTCCAGTGATGCTTCGCCAACTACCGGTGCGGTCTCTCCGGTCGCGGTTATTAGCTGGAGGTTCCTTTGTGTGGGTTGCACTCTCCACTTCGGGATCACGGTGGGACTGACGATGGTCCTCGATGCTCCCGTGTCGATTAGCATGGGCCAGCTCTCTCCGTTGACGACTCCGTCGACCATCAGGCTGCTATTATCCCTCGTAACTGCGTCACACGCACTTGGACTGCCGGGGCTTGACGACTGTCACAAGCCAACCTTTGCCCCCCCAAGGCTGGCTGATACTTGCTTTCCTGGGCCGCGCGGTTTCCCTACGACTGACTGTCCCGACGGAAAACCTTGGCGGCGGCGATCACCGCAGTCCTTGCTCAGGTGGCCTCTCTTACGGCAGGTCCAGCAGGTCGGTAGTCCTCTTCCAGGCCGCCTCTCCGGATGTCCTTCGGCTACGTTTTTGTTGGTGGTACTGCGACTCTTGAAGAACCGGCCTAGCGCCTCCATCAGTTCATCGGCCAGGGGCTTGGTCTTGCCGGCTTTGGCTGGTCCGTCGACGTCCACCTGACGCACCCGCGCGCGCATTCCAGATACTGTACCTGCTTTGCCGTCTCGAACTCAAGTGCGTGGCTCAGCGCATCTGCCAGGGTCTTATTGCGCGCGAGTCGCAGCGCCTGTTGAGTGTCCGAGTCCCGTAGCCCGTCGGTGAAGGTCTGTGTCGCAATCTGTTCCAGAAAGTCGGCCGGCGCTGTTGGGTAGGCGAGCCTTACGAGGCGTGCGATGTCCATCTCGAACTCCTGCAGGGTTTCCGCGTCCTTTTGTACCCGGGTCCGGAGCTGCATCTGGTAGGCTTGCTGAAGATGGCTATCCCCATATCGGGACTCCATATGGGCGATCAGTGA
Organism: Meconema thalassinum; assembly: GCA_946902985.2. Lineage (NCBI taxonomy): Eukaryota > Metazoa > Arthropoda > Insecta > Orthoptera > Tettigoniidae > Meconema > Meconema thalassinum. The sequence continues at coordinate 676,805,684 of OX336389.2, forward strand.
AGCGTAGTCCTGGGATCCAGTCGGGATGGCCTGAAGGACATTAAGAGCGTCCCCTCTCAGCGCTACAATGAGAGCTGTAGCCTTTTCCGTGCTGTTCCAGTTGTTTATGGAACAGGCTGCCTCGAACTGACGTAAATAGGTGCACCACGGGACCTTTCCGTCGAAGGTTGGGGGCGTCACTCTGCTCTGTCCCGTTCCCGATGTCCCCGGTGTACCTGTGGGCGGGCGTCGGCGCAGCACGGCAACTTCCTCTTGAAGAGCGTTGAATTTCTCTTCCACCCCCGTGAGTGGGCGTTGGCGCAGTTCGGCAACTTCCTCTTGTAGGGCTTTGACTCTCTCATCCACCCCGGTCGGCGGGCGTCGGCGCAGCTCGGCGACTTCCTCTTGTAGGGCTTTGAATCTATCTTCCATCCCAGTCGGCGGGTGTCGGCGCAGCTCAGCAAATTCCTTTCGTAGAGCGTTGAATCTCTCTTCCACCCCCGTCGGCAGGCGTCGGCGTAGCTCGGCAACTTCTTCTTTTAAGGCGTCGAACTTCTTTTCCACTGCCGTGACTTCCTCACGCAGACCCAGTTCTAATTTCTTCAGGTCCTGTGCTAACTTATTCTGCCCGTCTTCCATCTTCTTCCGGCCGTCCTCTATCTTCTTGGTTAAATTCTTCTGGCCATCTTCTAGTTTGGCAGTTAGGTCCTCGGCCAACTTCTTCTGGCCGTCCTCCTTCTTCTTCTGGCCGTCCTCCATCTTCTTCAGGTCCTTCGCTGACTTATTTTGACCGTCTTCCATCTTCTTCTGGCCGTCTTCTATCTTGGTTTCCATGCCACTTAACTTTTCTAGCAATGCTGCGAATTGCTCTTCCATTTTAGACGTTTGTCTTGTAAGGGGCATACGCTCACAGGAAAAAAAAATGACCTGCTCGGGTTTTGAAACCAGGACCGTCAGGTGCTGTGCTTGTGCTTGAGTTCGTAAACCAACTTCTGACACCAGTTGTTACGTGCCACCCCCCTCGTGGCACTTTTGTTAACTGGATTATGGTGGGTTGAAGCACAACACAGATTGTTTCTTTAAAGAAATAATTAACTTTATTGCGGCCAGAAAATTACACTACTCATCAGCAAATACAAGCAATTGGAACCTTACTCCAGTTTCCTCAAGTCTCTTCCTTCAGCGCTCTTGGCCCTTGCACTTGTCAACAGACCACAGAAGTTAATCCGTCCTAATGAGTACGGTGGCCATGACAGAAACTACCCGCTCCTCTCCCTTATGTACACCGACTACAGTTACTTACGATCACTTGCTGCAGGCTGTTCACAAGCTGGGAGAAACAATGTCACTGGATTTCGTAACTCGCACGGCACTTCGGCACCACACTTCTGTCGCTCAGGAAAACACGCACTAGCACAGAAACACACACCCACAGAAAAGCTCGGCCCCTTACTGTTGAAACCGCTTATATAGCAGGCTGGTGACTCAATGAATTCTAGAATCGTCCAGGACACACGGCTTCTCGACATTTCCTTCACTGGCGGGGTCACGAATATTCTGGACCATCCCTTTCACTTCCCAGCCCGTTGCGTAACGCGCACGTAATACACTGAGGCAGAGCACACACAGCCCGGGGGAGCTGTGACTCATGCGGCGAGCGACAACACAAACTCACAGCCGTAACAATATTATCGAAACAGCTCTCCAATAAACATTTAAATGCTTCTGAGGAATTGATCGTCGCGGTTTCTTTCTCATACACAAATGCCCACAAAGCCGGAAGTAGGCCTATGTGTATTCAGTTCCGCGATCTCTAAGGCTATCGATAGAAATCGATATCTCCTATCGATTACATCAAATGGCGTGCGTCGTAGATACAGCAGTGCGAGATCGCGACTGATCGGCAAACATCCAGCATTTGGGCATAAAAATGTCGAAAACTAAGGTCACAACGATGAGGATAAATTCTGACATCACGACTAGTTTGACAGTCAACGGAAAGGACATTGAGCGAGTTGAGTCCTTCCTCTACCTTGGAAGTATAGTCACAAATTATGGGGGAGCAGAGGAAGATGTTCGAAGCCGTATCAGGAAGGCAAATGGTGCCTTTGTCCAGCTCTACCCCATCTGGAGAAATAGAAACATTTCCAGGAAGACCAAGCTCCGCCTTTTCAGTAGCAACGTAAAGTCGATTCTTCTCTACGGCTGTGAAACATGGAAAGTCACAAAACCGATCAACAACCAGCTACAGGTGTTCATTAACAGATGTCTGCGTCGCATCATGAATGTGAGGTGGCCGGACATAATCTCAAATGAAGATCTTTGGACCATCATCAATCAACAACCGATTAGCATCCAGATCAAGGAGAGGAAATGGCGCTGGATTGGTCACACACTAAGGAAGCCGGACGGAGCTATTGAGAGGGCGGCGCTAGACTGGAATCCTCAAGGCGCCAGGAAGCGAGGTCGACCTAAGAAGACCTGGAAGAGGACGATCGAAAATGAAATTGCAGAGGTTGATAAAAACTGGAGTCAAGTGAAGAGAATGGCCAGGAACCGTACTGCGTGGAGAAATTTCCCAAAGGACATATGCTCCGGAAGGAGCGGCAGGAATTAAGTAACTAAGGTCACAACAGTTTTCTCGAGGGCCGAGGAATACAACAGTGAGGGGTTCTACGTATTTGACGCTGCAAGAAAGATTCTAATGTGTAATTACTGCAATGTTCGTATTCAGTGGGAACGAAAAGACACGTGCGATAAACACTGCAGGGATTCAGAAACGCATTAAAAGAAGAAGAAAGAAGCAAATGAACATAATTCTAAGCGGCAAATAACAATCGGCGATACTCTACACATCGCAAAGAAGTTGAAAAGTGATATAGAACAATTTGTAATGGACACAACGAAAGCATTCATGCAAGCCAACATTCCTCTTGAGAAATTGGATAATCCTGCCATGAGGGGGTGGATGAACAAATATATAAAAGGTAAGATAAATACGCCTGTCTTCATTGTAAAATATGACAGTATTTGTAGGCCTACTGTAAATCAATCACTGTGTTGAGTAGTGACACTGTTATTGTTTTTAAGTCTCGCTAACAACTTTTACGGTTTTCGGAGATGCCGGAATGTTGTTCTTCAAATACCTCCGACTGAGCAAAGATCGGGCTCAGAAAGTCAGCGCCTTAACCGTCTGAGCTACTCAACCCTGGCCGGGGTATGTAAAGGTGTTAAAATACAATGGGCCTGTGTCAGTATATTTACCAACACGTAGAAGAACTCCGTGGGACACAATTTCGGCATCTACGATAACCGTAAACATCGTCAGTGGGACGTAAACCCAAAACATTACTATCATAGTATTCCTATATTCATTTCTATACTTTCTTTCTACAGGTGCTGGTGACCTTCCACAGGCAAATTTTTGCCGCCAAAATTACCTCCCACTTGTTAAATCAGAATATGAAGAGGAAGTGAAAGAAGCTGTGAAAAATAGAAAACTGATAATTCACTGCGATGAAACTACCAATCGGAAAGGGGAAGCAGTTTTCATAATTCTGTTCCGTATACTTCCTATAGATGCACTGCCTTCAAAGTTATACGTTGCTTCAGTGAAAATTTTGCAGAATGTTGATTCGAAAGAGTGCTCTCAATCAATAAACAGTGCAATTGTGAAGTACTCTGTAGACTACAGTGATGTTGTTGGCATATCCTCTGACAGTGCTCCATATATGACAAAGTGTGTGCGTACTCTCAAGGGCTTAATTTCAGATGACTTAGTTCACGTGCAATGTTGGACCCACAAACTAGATATTATAACTAAGCTTGTGCCCAGCTACTTCACCGGTCTAAATAAGTGCGTAAGTATGACCAAGAAAGCATTCAAAAACACCCGGAAGCACAAACATAGATATTTGAAATTCCTTCGGGAGAAGTACAATCACGGTGAGAAGACAGTCAAACTTTTCCCGATGCCTGTTTTAACCCGCTGGGGTTCCTGGCTCGAGTCAGCCGTCTATGTACAAGAATATCTCTGTGATCTGGTTGAGTACTTTAAAGAGTTAGGTGATGTCAGTGACGCTGTAACATATTTCAAGGATCTAAGCAGTAAAGAGCAGAAGGCTATATTGTGTGAAGCTACCTGTGCTAAGGAACACTGGACCTATGTATCTCAGTTTGTTACAGTACTAGAAGGATCACACTATCCAACTGCCCACAAACTCACCCCTAAATTGGACACTATAGTTGGAGGGTTTGATTTAGTCAGCAAGTTAGTTTTGGGAGAAGAGACAACTGTTGCATTGAACCAGCTTTCAGAAGGAAGAAAAGATAAAGAAGAGGGAAGAATCAAGAATCTGGCAAGAAAATGCACAGACAAGCTGAAAAAAATGATCGAACAGGACCCAGCTAGGAAAATATTTCAAGCAACTGCGGCACTATTTTATCTTCCGAACCTGCTCAACAATGAAGTAAACTCGACTCTAGTGGACAGTGTGAAGAGCATTCCTATTCTTGCTGGCATATCCACGAACAGTTTCTTCCAGGGCTATATGACTTTGCAAAATACAGTGAAAGCACATCTGGGCGAGGAGAAGAAAGAAGACATAGTTGTTGAAGTTTTAGGAGGTTTGATAGAAGACCACAGTGAATTTGCATCCAAGTGTTTGCAAGCATTATGGTTTCCGACGTCTAATGTAGACAGCGAGAGGGGCTTCTCTGCTTACGCAAAGATACTTTCTGACTGTCGCACAACTCTGCATGCTGAAAATGTTGAAACCATGCTCAGTTTGTACTTTTGAGACAAGTAAAAATGTAGGCTATGTATAAATTAATATTACAGGGCAGATCACCCAACTGTACAGTATCAATAGTATATATATTTATTTCTATAACATTTTGTATATTTGGTTGTTGTAAGATTTAATAACAAGGATACATTAAAAGAGTGCCCTCACATTGATGACGGACTACGTTAATTTAGGTAGTTTTGTATTTTTGCGCGGGCGACTGGCTACGTAAATGAACGTTTTCTTACAGTGCTAGATTTTTGTGTAATTTTCTCCTCTCCGACGTTCATTAATCGAAATCTTACGTGTTATTTACAAACTAAGGTCTTTGTTGAACGAAATGCAGATAGGTATATTGTTGTTCGATACAAAAATTGAGGTTATATAACACTCAGTTACCGCGTTTATTGCCAAGTGTTAGCATGGCGCGCGCGGAACTGACAGTGTGATAATCAGTTCAGAAGAGTCTGTTGACGATAATAATAGGAGTGAAATTGACAATGATAGCAGTGAAAGTAGTGACGATGAGGTTGATGCAAGGATAAGTAAGTAAAGTTACACGTATTTACTGTATGTTTCATCTTACTTCACATGCTAGGTGTACTTCAGTTGCCCGGTCCTCTTTAAAATTAAATGTGTTAAAATGTGCTAAAACCCCTTATCACATGATGTGTTAGATTTACCCCAGATTATAAGGAAGATTTCAGAAGAAACATCGTTCATTATGACAATTTATTTCGCGAAATACCCACCGAAATAGTGTCAGTTTTAACACCGAAATCAACAGTTTCATTTCACCAAAAAATAAGGCCCTTACCAATAAATAATAATAAAAAAATCTGCGCTTCTTTAAATAAATCTTGCACGAAGTTGTTGTTTGTGTAACCTTCTTAACTCTGCGCTAACACTTCACACCCTCCTTGATGAAAGTTTAGTGACTTAATGACTTTAATGACCCCGGTTAGCTCGCCCCCGCACAATCCGTGGCCCGAGCTCGGTTGGCCGGCGGAAGGCGCGCGCGGCCCTGCTCCAACAAAAGAATCTCTCTGTACTTGCTCGACAAACGCAACATTAAATATAGCGATTTAAGGGTCTAGTGCTACGTTAAAATATCCGAATTTCCTAAATATATCAAATACACTAGTGTCCAACAGTCAAACATAATCACTAAACGAGGCCATACCGCCTGATAGAAATGTCAGACGGATTGTTGAACAAACGGGAGCTGAATCATACACCGTATGTAACACAACTTGTCCAAACAAACAGTGTCAGAAAGGTTCTGATAGCTAAGGTACACCTTCGACAACAAATTACAAAACTTGGCAATGTCTTCCACAAAAAATATGCTGTTAATAGGGTGCATGGTTACCCCTAACGGTAACACATGCTTCGCAGCGACGTGGCATGCTCTCTATCAGATGGTCCAAGAGCTCTTGTGGCAGTCGATCCCATTCCTCCGAAAGGGCAATGCAAAGGTCTTGAAGGGTCCTTGGTGGAGGCTGACGGGATACAATTCAGCTCCCCAATGCATCCCAGGCATGTTATATAGGATTCAGATCCGCAGACCTCGCTGACCAGTCAATGCAATGAATGCCTTCCCCAGCCAGAAATTCATCCACCAGAGCAGCGCGGTGCAGTCAGGCATTATCGTCCTATAAGAGGAAGTCTGGATCAACCGCACCTCTGAAGAATCGAAGATGTGGTCTCAGTACTTCATCACTGTATCACAGAGCGTTCAGCGTTCCTCGGACCACCCATGAAGATGTGCAGGTCATTACGGCCATTCAACATGATGACGCCACCACCACCACCACCACCACCACCACCATACTGCTCCCGTTCCACGACGTTCCTGTGGTTGTATCGGCTACCCGGTTCTCTCCAGATTAATGTTCGACGGGAATCGTTCTGCAAACTGAAGCGGGATTCATCTGTGAAGAGCACATGCCTCCATTCATTCATGGTCCAGTTTCGACGTTGACGGCTCCATAGTAAACGGGCCCGTCTCTGTGCTGGAGTGAGCGGGACGTACACCGCTGGACGTCTGGCAAACAGCCGTGAGTTCTGGGCCTCAAGTACACAGTTTGCCGAGTAACGGCAATCCCTGAGACGGCTCCAAGCTCCGCCGTGTATTGCAGGTGCACTCCGATTTCGTCGGGCGGTTAGGCCAGATATCGGTCCTCCTGTGGGGTGGTTACTCTTGGTCGACCTGGTACTGGCCTACGACTAATATCTCCTGCGTCTCGAAATCGTCTCCAAAGCCTGGAAATGACACTTTGTGGCACATACAAGGATACGGCGACTTCGGTCAGTGTCTGGCCTGCGTCCAGGCGGCAGAATATTCTGCCCTGCAAAACGGGGTCCAAATTGCGTCGTTGTGCCATTATGTTGTCACGTTCACCACGAGGCTATACTCCGCACACTATAACAGGGCAAACACGACTGAGGGAATATTGGGCGCAGGCACTGGCTGTATTTACCTTGCGGTTACGCCGCTAGTCAAAGCAGGGAATAGTCCTTTTCTCTACAGAGCGAACACGTAAGGTTGGTAGGTGTATATGTCGTGCGATTTGCGGTCTATTTCCTTGTACCCTTCTTATTCGTAACTTATGCTGAACGTTTGGACACTAGTGTACATTATTGTTATGCATTTGTATTGCGTGTTACGAATTCACACAATGTCAGTAGCAATAGATTGCTCATATTATGTAGTTCGTCGGGTCCACAAGAGTCCATTTTCTCATAATCGCATCATATTTCTATCCATAAAACTGGATGTAACATAATATACACAATTAGAGAATATTTCTGGTAAATATCTATATCAATTCTGAACGCTATATGTTTTTAATGGTGCCTAAATGTTATCTGGTTGCGTTAAGTTCAGCATTATTCTGCAAATTCCAATGCATATTGGAAGTGATAATGTTCACACAGTATGTTAACTCTCATTTAGATTAATGTAGTCCCTGTCCTTAACTGCTTTCGTTTACTTGTTTGACAAATAATTGAATGTTGGTATTTGTTCACGTTACTGCGTGGAATTCAAATGTTTAATATAACGGCGGTATGCATCAAACACGTTATGCGTTAATTAAAAATTAAAATTTTGAAAACTACTTTACGGGATAATCTCGTAGTTAACATCAAATATCGGGCCCCCTTCCATGGTCTCGGTGGTGCATATTGAAATTCCGGAAAAAGTAATTTTAACCTGAGGGTTTCAATCGGGTAATTAAGAGCCTCGTGACGCCAAAACTGAGAGGAGAGGGTTCGATTCCCATATAAATAAACGCATTTTGAGATTGGATTCCGCGAACGTTAGGCTACAAAGTGTTTGAATTTAGATACTGTATTACACAAAACAAACATCATATGTACACGTCAAATTGTTAAAATTGAATATTTTGTTATTAAATACCGAGGGCTATCATAAGAAACGATGCGAGCAGTGACCATCGAAATCTCCTTCGTTATGTTATTAAGATGATATGCTCAATATAGTATGTTAAATGATACCATTGATGTTGGGTGGATTCTTCCAATTCACAGACTCCGGTCAACGGAGTGAACAATTTTCTTTGAATCCTTAAACAACAAGCCTTAGTGTAGTGGTGGTACCAGTGCCTTCAAGCAGCGCCATATTTCCCAAGCGAGAATGTCGAGAATTATCGTTACGGATTCCACGTTACTGGTAATATCAGTTCCGGAATCAACATTTTCGTTGTTCATTCTCGCCCAACGAGACCGATCGGAACTGAGGAGCTTTTTTGCCTGGCTCTAATCGACAGTACTTGGGAGTGTGCTGTCACGTTCGGTGTTCCTGTGGAGAAGTAATACTGGATCTTTACACTGTGTTCAAAATGGCAAAATAAGAGAGAGGTGCCTAAGTAATAATGAAGAAGTAGAACATACTGAGAGTTCGTAACTGAAACGTGTGTCAATTCGTAAGTGCTGTCTGAGCTAGCCACGCGTACATACCTCAATATATTGCCAATTCCACATGCAACTGATAGATATTCCCTGCCCTAACTATAATCACAGCACGCAGCGCGTGACAAGTCACCAGTGAACCGACCTGGGTAAGTCTTTAAGGTACATTATTACTATTATTATTATTCATTCCATGCTTTTCCATAGCCAATAAGCACAACAACCAACCACATGCAGGTTTCAAGTACTTACTGCTCCCAAATATGAAGCTTAGTCAGATGTGCACCAAAAATAAGTTCTCCAATCGAATTCTTTGCGTCCCACAGATCGAATGATATTTGTCGACCGCACACTAGTTCAGGTAGTACAACATAAGAGCACATCTTATAAGAAACACGTTTATGAAGACATAATCTTTGTAGACACCATGTAACAGCTTCATAGTTCATTAGTCGTCGTATATTCACCGCAATTAATACCATTGCATAAATGTCTCTCCATCACATGCAGTGAAACTGCAGGGCTGAAAGCTATAACAATCCAAAATTAACTGATAATCAATATTAAGAAACACAATATGGCTAAGTACTTAACATGCTGAAATATTATTATTGGGGTCATAAGCAGTGGATTTTGCTTTGATGGTATGTGGACGCGCGTTGTCCTGCTGAAAAAGCACATCATATGCCCATCGAAGGAATGGCAGCAGCACAGGATTAACAACCTAATAAGTGTAGCGGACACTGTCTTCTCTTCCTCGTACAAACACTACAGGCAATCGCAAGTTTTTGCCGCTCTTAAGCCAGGAGTGGAACCTGTGAGTTGTTGGTGAATGCACTCCAGACAATGACGATCACCAGGTCCGCACGAAAAGGTATAGTGTTCAGATGAGTTCCGCTGCACTTATAAGGTTATACCGGAGACACTGAAAGTTGTTCTTCACTATTTACTCTCATCATCTCAGGGATTTCTTTCAATCGCTGGGCAAAGTTAGAAGTAGCGTACTCCCGACATAAAATGCCATATTTTGTCCGCAGGTATTGTAGAAAGGAGAGTTCGATCCTTGGCCGAGAGTGAGATGGCTTCAGACCACAACGAGGATGTTAATATCAATTTTTTTTTGTAGGCGCCAAATTATTGAGAAATCCTACGAGAGGAATCGACAGTTGTGTTTGTGTTTTGTAGATATAGAGAAGACGTACGATAGAGTAACCAGGGGGAATATGCTTAGCATCCTGAGGGATCATGGTATCGAGGGAAGGCTGCTACAGGCATTGAAAAGTGTTCATGTTGATAATCAGCAATGCAGTGAGAGTTGATGGTAGGATGAGTTATTGGTTCAAGGTTGCTACAGGAATCAGGCAAGGTTGCAACCTCTCATCACAACTGTTTATTTTATATATGGGCCATTTGCTGAAGGGCATAAACTGGCTGGGTGGGATTTTATTAGGTAAGTAGTAAGCAGTCTGGCCTATACTGATGACCTGGTTGTAATGGCGGACTCCGTCAAAAGCTTGCGAGCCAACATGTTACAACTTGAACAGAAATGTAGGCAGTATGGTATGAAGATCAACATTTCAAAATCAAATGTTATGTTGGTAGGGAATAAACGCAAGAAAATAGAATGCCAGGTAGCAGGAACTAAATTAGAGCAGGTGGAACATTTTAAGTACCGGTACTTGGGCTGTGTATTCTCTCAGGATGGCAGTATGGGGAAGGAAATAGAGCCGAGATGTGGAGAACCCAATGCAGTAAGTTCTCGGTTACGATCTATTCTGGAAGAAAGATTTGTGTAGCGACGAAACTACCAATACATCCCTCAGTAATTAGACCGACCTTGCTGTATGGAAGTGAGAGCTGGGAAGATTCTGGATATCTGATAGATAAGCTAGAGGTATCTGATATGAGGGAAAAATAGAAGGGAGCTTTGGCAGAAAGGTACTCTTAATGAAGAGATAAAGGCCAAGTTAGAAATGAACACGCTAGATGAAGCTGTTGGTATAAGCCGAATCAGATAGCGAGGTCGCGTGAAGAGAATAGGAGAGAAGCGATTACCTAAGAGGTTAATGAGTTCAGCTGTAGAGACTAAGAGAAACAGAGGTAGACCTAGGAGGCGATGGTTCGATTCAGTGTTGAACGATTGCAAAGTGAAGGGTGTAGAAGCAAATGAGGCCGCAGTGCTAATTGTTAATAGGGGAATATGGAGGTGACTTGTTCGCAATTAGAGGCTTACAGGCTAGACTGGACGCTGACAGGCAAAACAGTCTCAAAACCCAACGTCATTTACACAACATTTCTAAGTCAGGACCAGCATCTGCATTATCACCATGATGTATGTTAAGTTCTGCAAAAAATCCAGGACTTCCGCATTGACAGGGCCAACGTTATTCCTATGGATGTATTGCTATGGGAAATGGAAGATATGACGTGATTTGAGAACAATACTGTAAGACAATTAAATACATCTTCATTGTTCAAAAGACACGATATCTTTCTTGTACGAAGTTGTCACACACTTGAAACCTTTGTCTCTGGTTTCTTGGCCCTCCTCACCGAATTGCCTAATACATGGTATCGGAACAAAAGTTTGGTGCTTTTCAGTCGGTCATCACGAACTTTTGTTTACAAAGGCAACACTGAAAAATTGCTTCAAACCCCATAACATGGTATCGGGTAGAACGCATTTGATGGCGACTTCCCCGAAACACTTCAAGGGCGGCCACTTTTGAGCAGATCTGTCAGCCACTTTATTAAGTATTATATGTAGGTGGTGAAGTTCAAGTGAAATATAGTAAGTACCGTACTGTAAAACACTAAACCTGTTCTCTTCGTAAAATAAAAGATTAAGTCCTGCATGCAAACACATTATTTTGTAACATACGATTGAATTAATATTTTTTAAATGCTTCCATGTGAGCGAATGATTATGACTAAAGAGGTGAAAAATGTTTTGTGCCCAATTACATAAGGCGGGGACAAAATATTTGAGTTGACCGACTGAAAATTATTCTTTATTAGAACAAGGCAACACTGAAAAATGGCTTCTATCACTTCAACTTAAAAGGTGAGTGTTGTAGCCGAAGTATATAACCTACAATGTTAGTGCCTGGGACATAACTCAAAAGTCTTCTCGAAATGAAACATCAGCTAGTCAATGTTCGGCTCCGTGGCTAAATGGTTAGCGCGCTAGGCTTTGGCCGAAAGTGCCCCGGGTTCGATTCCCGGCTGAGCCATCAGGGATTTTAATCCCCTGGGGGTTAATTCCTGTGACTCGGGGACTGGGTGTATGTGCCGTCTTCATCATCACTTCATCCTCATTACGACGCGCAGGTCGCCTACGGGTGTCAACTAGAAAGACCTGCACTTGGCCTCTCCAGAGGCCACACGATCATTATTAGCTAGTCAATTCGTCCAAATAGTGCCTAATATCAAATAGTTAAACTAAATAGCCAAGTGTTGAATATCAATATGAAATGGTCAAGTGCTCGATATGTAGCCGAGGCCTACCGGAACTAAGTTGTATTACTTGCCAAGAACTAAGTGCTTGCAGAAATCTTTTATTTCTCTCGTTAGTTGCAGCCCTTTGAGATAACACTATTCGAATTAACACTTGGCAGACCATACAATCCAACTGGATCCCGCCTAGATCCTAAAGAACATCCAAATATCACACATATACCGGTAGTCATTTTTTGATATCGGGTAGTTGCTCTAAGTAGGTAATACAACTAACACAAAGATCTCCGTGTATGATAAATACAGCGGAGAAATTCAGGTGGTCTACAAAATGGCCGCAGCTTTGCAGAGTATTATCGATACTACCGTGACGTCAAGCCGATACGACCCATTGACAGAAGGGCATGTGTCATTATTGGTAATCCATGAATAAGAATTTTGTGCACGCAAGGGGGCATGCAAGACCTACGGCAGTCCTGCGCAGGATTCTTACAATAAACTTAGAAGTCCACTTGGAATCGTACGCAATAAGACAAAGAAGCGTTTAATCAAATCTATTCTTAAACCAGTAATTTCAGGAACTAGTTTGGGATCTTTAAAAAAACCTTCCGGTAGCATTTCCATCCTTTGTGAAACAAATAATAGGCTTTGGTTGATACACCAATAAACCAAGACCACGTTTAAACCATTATCTTCCTTTTTGTCATCACTAGTTTTCTTCTTGCTTTCGCCTCCTACTTGCAGAGTCCTCGCTTTCAAACGATAACTTAAATCCAAATAGCATTCAAAGAAACGAGTTCAACAATGTAACATTCAGAGAACACTGCAATTATCTTCTTAGTCCACATACATTGTACGCCTTGATATGACGTACATCACACCTCATCCGTATTGACATATAAATTAAAATACCTATGAATAGGTAAGGTTTTATTCAACCTAAGTCAATACCACATTGAAACTAAACATAGTACTAATTTCGGTTAATTTGCAACCATCCTCAGCTAAAATCAAATTTAAATGACATTAAACTACGAGCATCATATAATCTAAAAAATTACCGATCTATAAATAAAATTAAGCACTAAAATAAAAGTATTCACTCTAAAAATGCTTAGTATCTGTTGAATAACCTTCCAAATATAAACTGGAATCTGCTTAAAATAATGTTAGAATCAGAAAAAATCTGTCTTGATACTATTTGAAGAATAGTTATAATAATGGTGAAAATAGATTGTACAGTTGTTTAAAAATCAGATCTGTTACATTGAAATATTTAATGAAAATTTAAAAAAAACATAAAGATATTGCTAATAAAACCCTTAAAATTCAAAACTAATGAAATAATATCTGCTTCTGTAAGATTGTTCTTCAGTTTATTATTATCCGTAAATTAAATTAAATGACTTATTTGAATGCAATAGATTCACTATTGACGTCAAGATTTGAAAGTTGTTGTATAAAGATCTTGATAGCTTAAATTATTCTGCACCAAATTGTAATGGGGAGAGGTTTCTCAAATGAAAACATTTTGTCTTCATCCAATTCAATAATAATGTTATTGGTTTTACGTCCCTTATAACTACTTTGTTTTTTAGAGACGCCGGGGTGCCGGAATTTTGCCCCGAAGGGGATCTTAAACGTGCCAGTAAATATACTGCCACGGCTCCCTCGCATTTCCACACCCTCAAATGCCATCTGACTTTGCCTGGATTCGAACCTGCCACCTTGGGCACAACAAGCGAGAACGTTACCGCTGAGCTACGCAGCCAGACCATCCAACTCAAATGGTCAGATTTGATTATGGTAATTCATACCTGTAAGCCTCCTTTAGAAGATAGATCATAATTGAGATTGTGGCTATGGAGGTGGAAAATAGTATTAAAGGCCGAAAGTCAATAATTAAAAGATCAAATTGTAAAAAGACAACTCATATATACACATGCCTATAGTCGGGCTCAACCAGGTAGCATAAACGATGTTCAATTATTACGGATACTGAATCTCTAGTACCCTCTATGTCTTTCGCAACCTTCGGAACTATGCAGACGTACGGTGGTTTCGAACCCACGAGATTCTGCTCCACAGCCCAGCGCCTTAAGGCTAAATGTCCCGACACTTTGGTAAGAATATATTTCAACAGATGGCAGCACAAGCGAAGCTGAATTTATTTATTTATTTATTTATTTATTTTTGTATCGAAGAGGAGCTCCGATCTGCGATCTGAAAACTGCTATGCACTCGGTCTAGTAGCAGAATTGATATTAATTCATTGCTTACTTTTGAATTTCAAAAACAGAAAAGTTGCTGTTTGTTTTTCAAATATCTGATTAAAATTCGAAAGTAAACGGGTAATACGAAAGTTGAGTTTTACTCACTTATTCCAAAGCCGCATCGAAAACCTAAATCGGTTGAATAGAACCGTCGGGATCACTTTGGGAAGTTTGTGAATAAAAGTGTTACTGTATTTGCAACAAGGCGCGGCAGTATAACAAGGTCATGGAGAGCGGGTCGGTGAAGGGTTGGGGGGAGGGGAGTGGAGCTAGAGTGATTTGAGAGAGCGACAACCTTGCCAGACGGTATGGAATATTGCTATTGACTGTGCTGGTTAGTTCTGAATTATTGTCAAGGTCTGGATATTTCTGAGTAATCCTTTGATATTTTACCAGTTCCTAGTTACGACTTCTTGTTTTTAGTTCATCGATCTCATTAATTACTTTTTCTTTAATTTATTTTACCTGCAACAGTATTAATTTTTAATGCCCGTTAGGTGTTCTATTTTCGGCACTTCATTTTTTGGACAGTATTTCTGATAGAATAGATTTTTTCTTTTAGTCAATTTTACCCTCCAGGTTGGTGGTTCCCACGGACTCAGCGAGGGAACTCACCACTACCGCCTTTCCAGGCAGTGTCCTAGAGCTGGGAACCCTTGGTCGGATTGGATACAACTGGGGAGATGGTGATCAGCACTTCACCCAGGCGGTCTCACCTGCAAAGCGAACAGGGGCATCATGAGGGATGGCATGGGAAAGGAAAATTGGGATGGATATGAAAGGAAGAGGGAAGGAGGCGGCCGTGGCCTTACAGTAGGTACCATCCCGGCATTTGCCCGAAGACGAAGTGGGAAACCACGGAAAACCACTTTGAGGATTTCACACCCGTAAGTTTCTTTTCCTAGTTTATATTTGAAATTATATAATTCTTTACGCTTGCATTAGAGAATCTGTAATGCTCTGAGCAGTTATGATTTCACTTATATTTTAACTGTAGCCTACAAGTTGGATGACTAAACGTCACCCCGAAATCTGCAGGCTACATGGCTGAACAGCGCAGCGGTTGCTTGGTAGGCCCAGGCCTTTAAGATCTGTCGCGCCACGGGTGTAGTTTGTTTTTTACTTCTTATACATAAGTGTAGGAGTACAAAATCACGAACTATTCAGTGTCAACTTTTTCAGAGAAGCAAGTTCGACTTCAAATGAAAACAATGCGTTGTGTGGAAAAATAAAGGCGTAGCGAATGTGAAAATGGAAAATTAATTTCCGGAAATACTGGATTGGATTGGGATCTATAAAGACTGCAAACAGTACTTCTGAACTACCAGTGGGCAAGGTGAAGACAAACAGCTAACTGCAACCAAACTTATGCGTTATACTGTAGCTTGCAGCCCCCAATTGCAAAAAGTTCCCAGCTAGTATCAAACACCACCAGCAATGCTGCCGAAAATTATATGTCCCTTGTTGCAAAATTCACGGGAGGTAAGCAGATCAATCGAGCGAAACGAGGTTCCTTCACTCATAGAACCAAAGCTGCCGGACTGGTCTTTCAGTTTGGGCCATCCTGGCACTATAAAACAATGAAATCCGTTTAGAAAAAAAAAAAAAAGTCCTCTCGGCACGCCGGAAGGCGGAGGTAGATTTCACCGGACAAACTTGGAGATAGGCGAAAATAGGCAGAATATGCAGGTTTTCGTAGAAGGATCAGACCTCATTTATCGCGTGAAAGTATTTTATAATTGGAGATTAATTAACTTTGTTTTTCTTCATTTTAAACATATTTTGAACATTTTATTGTCTTACGGGGACGGTAACCTTCTTGTCATTTGGAGTCCATTTTTAGCCTATTTTCAATTTTGAAAAAATAGGCTTATGAGATCACCTTTTGTCCGTGTGTGTGTGTGTGTGTGTGTGAGGTGTGTGTGTCCCCCCCTAATAAAATCTAAACGGCTGGAGCGATTTCAGTGAAACTCGGTAAGTTCATAGCACTATTCCCCGCGACGTCGACCGTGCTCATCGAATTTTGTTACGTCTCACCAATCCAACATGGCGGCTGTGCGAAATATTTCACTAGCATTCAGTATCTCCGAAACTATAACGGATATCGCCCTGAAATTGTGTACGGTGATAAAGGATACTACTAGAAGTTCACCTATGAAACTTTCAAAAACCTGGTTACTACATAACCAACATGGCGGCCAAGCGAAGTGGAGACTTTTAAATAGACTTTTCTCGCGATTTAACTATCCAAACGTAATGAAACTTGGTACAGCAAATATTTATACACATTGCAATGCACTGGAGTCTAATTTAGTTCAATTGTTTACATAACCTCAAAATGGCGGCTGTGCGAAATATTTCACTGACATTCTATATCCCCGAAACTATTACAGATATCACCCTGCAATTTTGTACGGTGATAAAGGGTACTGATACAAGTTTACCTATGTATAATTCATAAACCTGTAAAGTACAAAACGAACATGGCGACCAAGCGAATTTGAAATATTTTAATAGACTTTTCTCGTGAGTTAACTCTCTGAGCGCAGTGAAATGTGGTACAGTACATGATTTTGCAGATTGTAATGTACTGCCATCTAATTTAATTCAATTGTTTACATAACCTCAAAATGGCGGCTGTGCGAAATTTTAAAATTAAGTTTTTATTTCTTGTGTCGTAATCATGCGATCGAAGTGAAAGTTTGAATAATGAACCTAGGCAATAAGTGACCTTGAATGGTACATAACTCTATGGACTATACATATAACAATCCTAAATGGCAAGCTTCCGTAATATTTAGACGGTTCTCAATATATATGAATCTTTTACAGCAACCAAACTGAAATTTTTATGTTCATAGAGACTATGAACATATGTTCACCTATAGGACTTTCAGTAACCTGGTGAGCACAAATCCAACATGGCGGCGACGCAAAGTATAAATATTTAAATGGACGTTTCTCGCGAATTAACTATCCGAGTGCCGTGAAACGTTGCACGTTTTAAATGCTTATACAAATGTTGATCCACTGGCATCTAATTTATTTCAATTGTTTGCATAATCACAAGATGGCTGCTGTGCGTAATTTTAAAATCTCGTTTTTACTTCTTGTGTTCTAATCATGCGATTGAAGTTTGAATACCACAATTACACAATAATCTTAATATAATAGTACAAAAATAAAAATCTAACCTGGCGACCATCTGAAATATTTAGACGGTTCTCAATATCTACGAATCTGATACAGCAATTAAACTGAAATTTTGTATGTTGATTGAGGCAATTAACATGAGCAGGATATATGAAAATAGGCTGTACAGTTCTTCACGGAACTACTTGTTATACTTGTGGTCACACTGTCCTTTTGCAAGGTTTCGACACTGATGTGTAACTATGTAACGGTCTGTTACTTCTTCACGCAAAATTATATCTCCCGCAGAGATGTTGGTTGGTTCCTCAGTTTAGGGGCTGCGACAACGCGGTCATATAACCCCGTGTACTTTGGGTGAGTGTAGAATCTGTCTGATAAACGGTGTGAATTGTGATGGCGGTATTAGTCTGTAATTCAGGTAAGGAATGCAGACGCTAAATTTCAAGCAGTAGTTCCTAATGTTGCTACCAGATAATAACGTCAACGCCACCCAGCTGTGAAATTGGCTACTAGATGCCACCTCAATCAGCAACTCGCAACGAACGTTGGAACTTCCCCTCCAAAGGAAAGCTTACTGAGGGATTTTTAGCGCTCTTAGAAAATCCGACGACTTTGGCCGGCTTTGAACCCGCGACCTTGGGCATAGAAGTTCAGCATGCTACCAGTTACGTCACCGAAGCCGCTTCACACTTAGTCAGATGGAAATCTGAATCTGATCTCGCGCAAGTGCGTTGTCATGGCAACGTCTGATGGCTCATCCCTCATCAATTTAGTAGTGTTGCCATGTCAACCACTGATAGCTCTTGGCATTTTCTTATAATTCCGAAATCATTTTTCTCATCCCTTGGCGCAATGGTGGCTCATATCAAAAATTCTTTCAGACAAACGTTTTAGGTAATTATTAGGGGAATATTGCCCATTTTGTACGGTTTTGATATTGTGCCTATTAACAGAGATATGATTAATGTTTCCCGAAAAAACCACTTTTTCCCACCCCTTTGGTCAATGGTTGGTGCTATCAAAAAAACGTTTCAAACATAAATTTCTGAGCTTTATCCGACACATAGTATGAACTTTGAACGGATTCGATATTTCACATATTAAGAGAGTTATAGCAATATTTCATTTTTTTTTTTGGAAAAAAAAAGTCCCCCATTTTCATCCCCTTCGACCGATTTAGCCCAGTAACGAACTCGTCCGAGATTTTATGGGTATATATATTCGATAAAAAATTCAATGTGATTGGTGCAAAATTACGGCAGTTATCGTGTCCACAAGAAACTGATATATATATATATATATATATATATATACATATATTACATAAATTATATATAAACTTTTGAACTGACGGTGGTTTTGGGGTCTGGGGGATGTGAAACGCGAAGATATGTCGACATTTTCCGGAAATCGAAACATGGTACCCATTGCAATAGTTAGCTTTCTAATGAAATCTACCTAAAATACTGCCGTCAACGACACCTAGCTGTGAACTTGGCTACTAGATGCCACCTCAATCAGCAACTCGCAACGAACGTTGGAACTTCCCCTCCGAAGAAAAGCAAACTCAGGTTTTTTAGCGCTCTTAGTAAATCCGACGACTTCAGCCGGGTTTGAACCCGCGACCTTGGGCATAGAAGTTCAGCATGCTACCAGTTCCGATACCGAAATCGCTTCCCACTGACATATGAAAACTGAATGTGATCTCGTGCAGTGGCGTTGTCATAGCAACTGCTGATGGTCATCCCTTATCAATTAAAAGTAAAGTTGTCATGGCAACCTCTCTTGGCACTTGGCATTTTCTTATAATTTAAATCATTTTGTTCACCCCGTGGCGTAATGGTGGGTCATATCAAAAATTCTTTCAGACAAAAGTTTTAGGTAATTATTGGAGGAATATTGTCCATTTTGTGCGGTTTTGATATTGTGCCTATTAACAGAGATATGATTAATGTTTCCCGAAAAACCCACTTTTTCCCACCCCTTTGGTCAATGGTTGGTGCTATCAAAAAACTTATTTGACATAAAATTTTGGCACTTATCCGACACATATTATGAACTTTGAAGGGATTCGATATTTCATGTATTAAGAGAGTTATAGCGATATTTCACTTTTTCGAAAAAAGGCCCCCATTTTTACCCCCTTTGACCGATTTTGCCCATTAACGAACTCGACCGAGATTTTATAGGGATACATATTTTGTAAAAAATTCAAAGTGATTGGTGCAAAATTACGGCAGTTATCGTGTCCACAAGAAACTGATATATATATATATATATATATATATATATATATATATAGATACATATATACATAAATTATATATAAACTTTTGAACTGACGGAGGTTTTGGGGTCTGGGGGATGTGAAACGCGAAGATATGTCGAAATTTTCCGGAAGTCGAAACATGGGACCCATTGCAATAGTTAGCTTTCTAAAGAAATCTACCTAACTGCCACAATAGTGAAGGACACTGCACTCAGCAGAAAGAGAAGAAGAGCAGCTTTCCGAAATAGTTTATTTGCGTCGCGAGAAGGGAAAAGAATGTCCCGTCAACAGTCTAATTAAATGAAACGTACTATCTCACGTGATTATAGAAACCGACCAATGCAGTTGGATTTCGATGAGGTACTTTTGAGAGAGTTTAGTGATGAGAAGATCAAGCAACTAACGCTTAGTGAAGGCCATATACAAAAACTGGAAAAGGAAACAAGGGGCCAAAGGGAAAATGAAAAGTGGCACACAGCTAGAAAAGACAGACTTACGGCATCCAATTTTGGATATGTATGCAAAAGGAAACCTACTTCAAAATGGGCTCCATTAGCAAAAAAACATTCCGTACGGCGAATTTCACTCAAAAGCAATGCAGTATGACTGTGATAATGAGCGAATTGCAAAACGAAATTTAGAGGAGAAATCGGTAGAAAAGTTGAAGAATGTGGTATTTTCGTACATAAAACTTATGGGTTTTTAGGTGCCTCCCCAGACGGATTAATAGGAGACGACGCTGTAATTGAAGTCAAGTGCCCTTATTCTGCACGGAATATGACCATACTGGAAGCCTGCAAAAAGCTAAAGGGATTTTGTTTGGCAGAAAGTAAGCGAAAAAGGAAGCCAGAGAATGTCAAGAAGAGTGCCTTTCAGAAGAGAACAGATTGATAACTCTCTAACACTCACATGGTTTTTATTTCCACAACCAGGGCCAGTTGGAAATAACATAGCGGGAAATATGTTATTTTGTGGTATGGACGCCTAAGGACATTCACATAGAAACAATAAAGAGGGACGAAAAATGCTTATGTAACTGACATGCTACTGTGAGAAAATCTTGTTGCCTGAGATCATTGATCCCGGGATGACCAGATCAATGGATATAAGAGAACCTGAGGTGAAGTAAAATACTGAGTGTGTGTAAATCATGAAACGCTATCTTTGATGTGGAAAAAATTGAAGCATTGATTTCAAGAACTGGAAATAATTAGGTATAATATTTTTCGTTTGTTTATAGTACGCAGTACTAGTGCCTGTGCTAACAATAGGCAGTTGAGAAAATCTTAAGAACTTTAATTCTATTATGTACATAATAATTTTGCTCTTGTTATGCATTTTCATAATTTGTTTATTGTAATAAAATGTCCTACATAAATGAACTTTTATTATTACCTCCATGAAAATTGAAGTAAGTTATAGTGATTGGCCACACGGAGTCGTTTCAGATCTCACGAAAAAAAGAAAAAGGAATTAGAGTCAAAAGAACCAAAGAACCATACGAATCACCAAAATAAATGTATGTATGTATGTATGTCGGTAGGTCTATGTGCGTGCGCATTTGGCCTCTTATAAATCGATAATAGCTGGCTCCATTGATTAGAATATTACACGGTTTGTGGTCTTGTTTGTTATGTCTAGAAGACGATACCTAGAGTTGGACGTCCACATCGGATGGTTTTTAGAATAGATATTCCCAATAAACCTGAACACGAACATATCTTCTAAAATATCAAGAACGTGCTAACTACAAACCAGTCATATCTTTCTATACAGTTTTCAATTTCGCATCGAGTGAAACCAGTCGCTGATCTGTGCGGTAAGAATTATGCCCTAAAGTATTACTAATGTCGGAACAATATGTTTTTTGGTCGGGAGTTTATCCTCAAATAACTCTAAAACAGTTACCTAGAAGGGAATCCAACGCTGTCAGCATCTATCCTGAGTGGGTTTTCAGCGGTTTTTCCACAGTCCCTCCAGGTAAATGCCGAGACAGTACCGTACGTTTCAGGGCACCTGCCCCATCCCTGACTCTAATACAGTTACACACATAATCAACTACACGGGACTGATGATGATAATAATAATAATAATAATAATAATAATAATAGTAATAATAATAATCACGTTATTGGTTTTTCGTCCCTTTTAACTACTGCGGGCTTTTCGAGACGCCGGGGTGCCGGAATTTTGCCCGAAGGGGATCTTTAACGTGTCAGTAAATCTAATGACACAGCTCCCCCGCATTAGCGCACCCTCAAATGCCAACTGGCTGCACCAGGATTCGATCCTGCAACCTTGGGAACAGCAAGTGAGAACGTTACCGCTGAGCCACGCAGCCAGCCAAAGGTACTGATGACCAAGATGTCCCAAGCCCCTACAATGTATTATTATCAACAAGAACGTTAGAGGAAGTAAGAAAGGCATCTGTACGAACACATTGTGTCAACGTTACATATTGTGACACTACTACAGTATAATATTATTGCTCAGATATTTTCCACGCCTAGGCACTAATACACGTAACTCGTCGAACTATAATATTTGTGACAAGAGGAAGACAACTCCTTCCTGTCGTCAAATTGTCCCCTTCTCCCTCCGCCCTGTCAGCGTGTTCATCACTTTCCTTGCGCAAGAGATCTTGTGGAGCCGCGCCCCCTACCACCCTTTTCAAGACAATTCCCAAACTAATGCTGTCGATTCCATTCACCCGATTTTAATTCTGAAAAATGCATTGGAAACAGGAAATAAATCTCCATTTTCGTATTACCAGGTTTTTTTTCATATTGTAAGCAGATATATAAAAAACTGTTAGTAACTTTTTTGTTTTTCACATTTTGGAAAACGCATCGAATTAATATCAATTCAATTGCAGTCTAGTATACATAGTAGTTTTCAGATCGCAAATACGAACTTTCGTGCAAGAGAAAACTGAAAAAAGATATTGTCTCACTTTGGTGCTGCTACGTGGTGTCAGAATTACAAACTAAAAAACGGGACATTTAGCCTTAACGTTGAGCTACCGTAGCGTCTAAAGACCAGTCACTCGTAGAACGTGATGTAGTGAGTAGAGACACGTAAGTTCGTCACCTACTGTACTTTACATGCTTTCAGGTTAAGATACTAGAGGCCATTGGAATAAAATGTTATGTTGTATTTCTTATTTTAACTACACATTTGCCTTCTATGATTTTGTTGACATCTGAGTTTCGATTGTCCTGCTCGGTACTTATTAGTACATCTTAATTACGAGTAACTTGCTGAAAATCTTATCCTGGCAGTCTAACTCCTATCTAAAGCCACATTGGTTTTCGTCCACCTTATTTTTGGCCAATGTTTGTACTCTCCTTTCCATCCTCACCACAATTAGGCCGCAAATCGTCTTTCACATAGGCCCTTATATACTTCACAGCTCTTGTTGGTGAGGAGGCAATATCATCAAGTAACAGGCCTACAGAAACAGCATATTGTTTATCGCATGCTCTCAATTCAACTTTAGTAGCAAATGATAATTCGTTCACACATTTCTCGTGTTTTGACATTCATCTGCTTTCCTCATACAAAGCAATCTATTAAATAGTTTGAGTGGTTGACCACGTCCTTGCGATGGGTTTGGGGAAAATGTATTGTCTCTTCCTTTAAAAGTGAATGGGATTTGTTTGTTGGCCACAGTTATCATAAGCCACGGAAACACTTTTTACGTCCAATCCGAACCACCGAACGTGACATTTCACCTTGAAAAGCCCACATGATTAACTGAGAATTGAACCCGGTCCACCTCGGTGGTAGGCAAACAGCTTGACCGCTATACCAACATGCCCATATCACGAAAACCAACGTACCTACCTTCATGCTGTAGAACATTTTAAACAACGTTCTACTTGTTATATAAAGCGTTAAATACTCGAACGTATCATAAAGACAGATATGGAATGTGTGTTAGGGATAATTAGGGGAAGGAAACATTGAAGCTTAGAAGGTCGAGAATTATCCCACACAAAAAATTAGCCGACTGTACAATCACCGAGGAGGTAAACCTGAATCTACCAACTCATTAAGGACGGTTTTATACTGTCTTCTACTCTTTCTTTCTTTCTTTCTTTCTTTCTTTCTTTCAAGATGTCGTCTATTTCCTTTAAGTTTTATTAAGCAATTTCAAATGTATAAGAAAAAAATCACTACAAAAAACGAAGGAGTTCAATAAAAAACTCAATTACCATATATGCATGCATATAAAATTGAATTCAAAATAAATAATGATTGAGTACATAGGAAGAATGATAAAACACATACCAGTTTTAGCACATTAAGCCGCAGAGTCAGGGGCGGGCACCTACGGCATATGGAGGAAGAGGGATATAAGGTGAGGAAAGAGGCACGGGGAGGTGAGCCCATAGGTATACGGCGTGCGCGCAGCAACGCTCGGACGTAAAGGTGGGGATGCGGGGGCGACGCAAGCACCACCCCCCGATTACATGGGCGCCTAGTATAAATATAAGAGTAGTGGTGGTTGCGATTCTGCATCAACTTCACCTGACCTTCCGCCCACTCTGCCTGCTGCTCGTCTGTCAGTCTACACTCAGGTAAGACAACCTCATCTTTGTTGCAACGTGTAGCATACATGTTATCTGCAAGCACACTAACCTTCCGCATTCTTTCCAACGGCAAGCAATCCTTGGGTATCCTACTCTGACAGAGAGCACGATAATGTCTAGTTCTGTACAAGTAGCCACGCTTACTAAGGCACTGTAGGTACGCTCGCGAGAATTACGTACTCAGGTTCGACCCCATGACCCTCCAGCCAAGCACACACTGCAATATTACCTCCCAGTCGAGAAGATGCATTCTGCAACTGACGAATATATATATTGCCGTCGATTTATGATACTGAACGTACAACCAATTACATTCTCACAGAAAATGCCAAAATGTGTACGAGATAACCAAAATTCCGCCACCATGTACTTGGATGTTCCTATAGTTAGAATGTTGTCCCCGTGTCACTAATTAATGACAAAAAACAAAACATCAATAACAAACTGACGTAGCTCACAGGCTACGGGTGTCAAACTGAGGGGAGGGGAGGGTAGGGTAGGGTAGCGGATTCTGGAGAATCATAGTTTGAATCTCAGAGTTCGCATTGACCATCTTAAGAGTATTACATTACTACAATTCCTACAACAAACAAGAACATAGACTATCAGATAGTATGTATACACAATCACGAGGCTCGTGACCACGTAGTCGCTCTCTTCTCAAACCGACAAATGTCGGACTAAGTGTCAAATCTGGTAAAAATCTTAACACAACTGTGTGGGTTCGAGAGCATTCAAGAATGTCACAATGCTATAGTATTGCGTCAGAAGATATACTGGCATAAAGAAAGCCCATTCGGAAATATATATATATTTGTAATAATAATAATAATAATAATAATAATAATAAACACACATTATCTACACGCAAAAGAAAACTGCTGAACTGACAAAACTGGAATCTTGCATGGGTATAATTTTTATTAACATGGGTAAACAGTTAGTCCTATCATGAAATGAGGTCCACCAAGTAAATTTAAAATTCCACTATCTACAAGACGGTCATATGCATTTTCTTCGTAACTGCAGTGGATTTTCAGAAAATGATGGCTTCCCCAGAACTTGCGAAATCTGCTAAAAGCCAACATGATGAGTAAACAATGCACCCTATAAAGAATGAACCCACCATAGGTACTTAAAATTAAATTTAAAAAAACAACTCATATACTGTACGTTTGTATATAGTGCCAGTAGGCGAGAGGGCTTATCATTAAATAAAGCTACTCATATATTCTTATTCTTAATATTTCTTAATAATGGCAGTATACAAGGGAATCTGCATGCTCTACAGTAAGATCCATGACATTTCATTGTGCACGCAGGAATTTCAAGCACATTTTTTTCATGCCGATTGTAACTTATTATTCCTAATTATGTGGGGAATGAGTACAATCTTTCATGTAAGATATTTAAAGCACAATTGTTTTCAAGGTGATTGTAACTAAATGTTTCCTAACGGGGCGAAGAATGGGCAGCATTTCACATAAGGTATTTCAAGCACAATATTTTTCAAGCTGATTTTATTATTTTATATAAGGTATATTTCAAGCAGATTGAAACTAAATATTTCCTGTCCGGCGAAGAACGTGTGATATAGTTATCTTTCATATAAATAAAAATGTACTTCGGTCAGCACATTCAGAGTTCTGTGCTTATATTATCTCCCGGTCCCTATGTACACATTAGGATATTAATGGAATATCAATGCAATGATTGAATTCACTACGAGTGATATACCCATAGCTACGCCGCGTAAACGCTGGAAACCTCCTTCGGTATCCTCCTCTAAATACAGTGTGGCTATTCGCTCTAATATTTGGGCATTATCGGATATTCCAGAATCTTGAAATGGCAATTGTATATACAATTCACGGTCATTATCCTTAAAAGCTACCTTCGGGCTCGGTCATTCTGAAAAGAAAGAAAACAAAACATGAAATTGTGTGTGGGTATGTGGTGTAGACCTAAGTCGAATTGTCCCTCAAACTTACATTAGAGTTTAGCCGTTTTCTCGTCAGTAGCGAACCACGGGTGTTGTTTATTTTCGCAAGGAGGGATAGAGATAACGAATAAAAACATTATCGTCGATTGGTAGGTTGCTTTGAGTCATGCAAAATCGGAGTGATAGAGACTCTGGTGAGATAAAAGAAGTAGATGATGATGATGATGATGATGATGATTATGATGATGAGAATTATTTCATTTAAGAAGATGGAATTTTCTCGAGGAAAACGTTATGTACTTTTAGGAAACTGTGTGCTGCAGAATATACCAATTCGTCTACCACTCCGTATTTACAATATCGATCTTCAAGTCTGGCAAAGGCAAGCTAAATATTGCTTAGCGTGTTTGGTTTTGTTCCCTAACCCTACTTTCGAACTATCTTCACCAAGGTTCCCACATAGCAGAAGGAACAAATCTCTACTTTTAGTAATTAATTAAATAAATACGCCACATTCACGAAATTAAGCCAACACGGATCTGAGCTGAAAACATTCAACATTCATCCTATACTAGATGACCATATACGAGAATAAATCCCCAGATCCAGTTCCCAATAAGACTTTCGCCTCGCTTTCGAGATCTCATTCTTGCCTATGTTAATCAGGGTCTAGTTTTTTTTGTTTGTTTTTTTTTAGCGTATGGCTTTTAGTGCCGGGAGTGTCCGAGGACATGTTCGGCTCGCCAGTTT
Source organism: Meconema thalassinum (assembly GCA_946902985.2). Taxonomy (NCBI): domain Eukaryota; kingdom Metazoa; phylum Arthropoda; class Insecta; order Orthoptera; family Tettigoniidae; genus Meconema; species Meconema thalassinum. The sequence goes on from OX336389.2 coordinate 676,832,824, forward strand.
TTTTGTAGCTGCTTCGAGACGGACACCCAATGGGTGAGCTACAAGTACCGTTGGGGAGGGAAGGAGGGAAGTTGGAATGTAAGGACGAGGAGTTGGAAGGTAGCGGCTGTGGCCTATAGTTAGGGACCAACCCCGGCATTTGCCTGGAAGGAAGATGGGAAACCACAGAAGAACATCTTCAAGGTAGCCGGCGGGGGGATTCGAACCTCCTCGCCTCCCGGATGTGAGCGACTGCCATCAGTCATGCCGTAACCACCACGGCTAACTCACCCGGTAGGGTATAGAATACGAATCCCCAACGCTATTGCCTATCTGAGAAACAAAAATCTTGTGAGCATTATTGATAGGTCACGCAAATGCTTCCCAATAGTTTGTGATATTTGAAGAAGCCCCCAACCCCACGCACAAGATAATCATATCTATAATTTGAGTGAGCGCTCTTTTTCCATTAAGAAATTAATGAATTTCTCACTTATTGCAGTCGAATAGAATATCTGAGCACCAAATTGAATATGAAGAATAGTAGATTGTTATGAAAGAATACCCCAATAATAATAATGTTATTGGCTTTACTTCCCTTTTAACTACTCTGGCTTTTAGAGATGCCAGGGGCCGGAATTTAGCCCCGAAGGGGATCTAAAACGTGCCAATAAATCTATTGACACGACTCCTTCGCATTTGCGCAATCTCAAATACCAGCTGACTGCGCCAGGATACGAACCTGCAAGCGAGAACGTTACCGCTGAGCCACGCAGCCAGTCAATTTCATAAGAAAAAGTACAACTGCAACTGAAAACAATTTACAGTTCAGATAATCTTTTTGGTATCCCATATGACAATACAAGTACACGCTGATTAATACATTCAATTAACCAAACGGGCAAAGTTCGTAGCGAAATGTCGAGAAGTATTTTATTTATTATTTCTAAATTTAACCAGACAAAAACCCGAATACTATTGTGTCTAGTACAGTATGATGATATTATGGGGTTTGAAGCCATGTTTTCAGTGTTGCCTTAGTAAACAAAAGTTTGGTGCTTTTCAGTCGGTCAACACGAATTTACCCAAAAGAGTTGGTTTATACCCTAATCCTGAAAAAAATACATGTATTGTTTAGTATGATGATAGTTACCTTCTTGCTCCAATTCACAGCACTGCAATTCGTTATTATACAAAAGCCATAATAGAGTTTCCACAAACTGCTCCTCTACCGATTGTTAATTTAAAACTAAGAAAATTCAAGCTGTCCTTTCAATCATGACATTTCAGGCCGTATACCTATGCCTAACATTGCACACAGTGTGCATTAAGGCATCTTGCATAGCATGGAATAATAAAAATAATAATAATAATAAATAAAATACGTGATACAACGACAAGAATGCAGCTCACAAACATAAGAAAATCAGTTTAACCCTCACACAATGAGGGTCTCGGGATCTGTGTAATACAGAGCAATGGCCAACAACTGCCCCTGCAGAGGGAATATGCAGCCCTCGGTACAATTCAGTAAAATGCTATTTTCGTATGTCATATTTCAGAGGAAATCATGTTTGTGGGAATTATATTATATAACTTCATTTTCCCTCTCACGGGGCAGATAGTGACCGCTGAGGTAGGGCAGAGGGTGGCAGACAGAATGAAATAAAGAATTACGTGCCTGTCCTTAGCTCACTAGAACGAAAGTTGAAAAGTCAGGTCAGAAATTCTTTGGAATGTTCACCAGCTGTGCACATGTGGGGGTGTGGTCGAATTTTCGTTATTCAAGGTATACCGTTCCTAAGGATGAAACTAAATTTTACACGATTTCTGGTTGTCCGAGTTCTTTTGTGTTAAAATGAAAATAAATTTCGTGCTTAATCGTAGAAAGTCAAAGAAAACTATAAAAATGAAATAAAATATGTTAATATAAAATACTTAATTATTATATCTTATTCGCTGGAATTCTATGGCATTAAAAGACAGAATTGTCACTAGTGGAGCCTATCTGTCTCACAATAAATAATACATACATAAGTATATAGAAAGTATTTTTCCATTATAATACAGTCGCTTAAAAAGTCTAGAAAATAGTCCATGAATTACAATTAAAAACACACGGAAAACCATGTGCGCTTAATATTTACTACCTATTTGAGAATTTACCCTTTAGACACGCATATCAGTAAATATCGCCAAAGATCGCCGTGGCCATAAGTTAGGAACCATTTCGGCATTTGTCTGGACGTGGGAAACCACTAGTTTAGAAGCCATGTTTTTTCAGTGTTACCAAGCTAATACATTGTCTAATATTGCTCTTCAGTCGGCCAACGCGTTCATAGGTAATATTAACTTGTTGACCGCCTGAAGTTCAACACTAAACTAAGTACCAAATAGAATGATCCTTGGCACTTCATTGTTGGCACACATGTTATTCTAATGTTTCAGTTGACGGGGATTGACATCGTGGTCATTTAGCCCCGTGTACTTGGGCGTACATAATTTGACTGGTAACCTGTGTAATAACACAGTAGTGTGAATTTGTAATTCAAGCGAGGATTGGGCAGGAGACAGTAGTGGCCTTAAGTAAGGAACCATCTCGGCCTTTGTCTGGACGTGGGAAACCATTTCCAGGATGGCTGAGGTGGGAATCGAACTCACCTCTTCTCAGTTTTGCCTCACGAGGCACTGTGTACAGCGTTACAGCCCTCCGATCAGAATTGAATTCCTCGGCAGAGCCGGGAATAGCACCCGGACCCCCGGGGCGACAGTTAAGAATGCTAGCCACTACATCACGAGGTGGACTTTTTTAATGAAAAGAAATAACTGAGCATAAATAAAACATGAAATATTTTTAAACTTAATTTGTGGAGTATCAGAAATCGCCAGGTATCGCAAATAACGTCGAAATTCGCGAAAACTCATGATTATGATTAATCTTCAGTCGAATTTATACCTTACGCTTTAAAATTCGCGTTTATAGTTAAAAATAAAAATAAAGACTCCATCTGCTCGCGCATACAAAAGGACGAGAGCATCGATTTTCTGCACGAAAAGTGATACAAGGAAATTGTTAACCTGCCTCAGCTCTCAACCACAACTACCTTCAAATTAACAAGTCTCAAGCTCTCGTGCGGTATACTGTACGCACGCTTCAGTTCAGACGCCTGAGTCCGGGCTGCTTCAAGAGTATACGCAATAACAAACTGGGACGAAACCCTTTCGCACATATTCCATCCACTACAATCCGATAGTTTCATCAAAAAAAAAGATACGAGCCTTACAGTAGTCGCATATGATGTGTAACATCTGACATGTTATCCTACTGGTATACTACACAGCTTGGACATTCTTAAAATGTTAATTTACGCTCCATTTTCAGACTGGTACTATGATGAATGTATAGATTAAATTGGAGATATGCTACTGTCACACTTGTGGCGGAGCGGTCAAGCTGTTAGTCTCTCACCAAGGTAGACCGGGTTTGATTTCTGGTCGATACATGTGAGATTTTCGAATTGAAATGCCATGTCCTGTGGTTCGCATTCCACGTAAAAGGGAGGTACTGTGGATCTTGATTGTGAGATTAACGGTCACGCAAAACTACAATCTTCCTTCCTTAATAATTCATAATAACAAAGTGACACACAACGTCGACTCTACTCTCAAATACTGTGAGCACACTCCTCAGTAACTATATCATTCATTATTCTCAAGACTCTCATACAATTCGTCGTAAGCAATCAAAACATGCCTTCCTACAATCATGAAATGACCTAGTCTCAGCTTTTATTCCACTCATATAACAACATTCTGTTATGCATTTAATATTTGACCAGCCTACTCAACCACCGCTTGACAATAATGCCGCTTACTTAAGTGTCATTTGTCGTCTTTGTCCTACCCCATGTGATGTTCAACCTTGAACGTGAAGCTTCATAAACTGCTCAATGACAAATGAAAGTCGGTGAAACATTTGCCACTGTGCTCGTCAAACCAGTGCCTGCTAAATGCACTGCCATAATATTCCATATTACCATAATATTCTCGCGCTACAGAGCACAAACTGCCTGTTTCCAATACACACATTTTCAATTGTTATTGTAAAAGGGAGTGTTACAGATATTGTAGTTTATAATACGGAACTCATTTTATTAGATGATTTGTAGCTTCCACCAGCACTAGCCTAAATAAAGAATACGATATGGGTCAACTGGATTAATAGACGTGACACCGCTCATAACCTTTAATTCCTTATAAACAGGTCCTCTTCATTCACAGACCAACACGTAATTTCATATGGATTCTGTTAAAATTAGTCATATTGATATGATAAATATCGTTTAAAATGATAATCTGGTAGCAGGATCAATCGATCGAGCGGGCAGTGCATACTTCCGTTTTCCACCACTGGCAGTTAATACACTTCCGTCCGATTGATCGAGCGGGCAGTGCATACTTCCGTTGTCCACCACTGCCAGCTAGTACACTTCCGTTTGATCGATCGAGCGGGCAGTGCATACTTCCGTTGTCCACCACTGCTGCTAGTACACTTCCGTTTGATCGATCGAGCGGGCAGTGCACACTTCCGTTGGATCCACCACTGCCGGCTCGATCGTTCCGATCCACTTCCGTCCCCAATTTTCAAAATCACTCCCACAAAACTATCCAGCAACCGAGCGGAAAGATGTTACACATCAAAAAACTCCACATGAAGTTATTGATTGCACGTTTTAGAGACAGTGGGGTGTAATTTTTTCCCTTAGGTGTTAAGAAGATGAAGAGTACAGCAGTTTGTTAAAACAAATTATTACAATTTCTCTCCGGAAAGAGAAAGCTTTGCAATGTTAAAATCTCGACTTGAACTACCTCAAGCGAATGGAAGAAGTAGTGGCAATGAAATTGCACATTGCTTCTTCACTTAGGGACCAGGGCCATCTTTGGTCATCAACTCCGTGTACTGAGAGGTATGTGAAGGTGTCTGTAGTAGTGTGTTTATAAGTATTTCTTTGGGTCTAGGATTGTGATAGATACCCTGGGACTTGAATTAAGGTACCAATCCCACTAAAGATGACGGTTGTTAGCGTCAGCATTCGAACCTGGACCTCGAAACGTGCAGAACAACTTCCTGCACGCCCAAGGAAGGTGTTTCAACTAGGAGAGTAAGATTTGGCATCAAATACTAAGAGATAGTAATTTAGTATCACTGAATGCAGTGATGATAATCGCCCGATTCGCTTTTGCGTCCTTTGCGAGTCATTAAGGGTTGAAATATTGTTCATATCCCTTGTTCCACGTAAAGCTATACTGTTAAGCATCTCATGCTGTACCGTACAGTGAGGACCCTCCATATATTACGGAGTTTTGCAAAGGCCGTGCCGCGGACAGGTCGCAATGACTCACCGTCGAATTTATGGCATGAACCTATTGCAACAGCGGGCCGTGAAGTCCTGGATGCTGTCATAGCATTATTACATTCGCAGCTGGCAAGATACTTTAGTTGTGATAATTAAGACTTGCTGTGAAGTAAGCAATGTCCAGGGTTCGATTCTCGGCTTGAACAAGGAATCTTAATTTTGGTCTGAGGGCTGGAACGTGGTACAGTCACAGATGTTTACAACTTGTCCTATCATATTCTTCCCGTGTATCCTGTGACCTATCCCGTCTACACATCACTGCGCTCACGCGATGGTAATAGTGTGACAGTGACAGAAACACTATTAGCATCAGGTAGGTGGCATGGATCAAAGGATGCAAGGGAAGAATATGTCTGGACTAGGTATAAATATCCATGACTGTGCATTTAGCCTCGTGATGAAAACAGGAGAAATGGTTTCGATCTACTTACTACCATCCTAGAAACTGTTTTCCGTAGTTTCACACTTCTACTCCAGGCAAATGCCGGTATGGTACCAAACTTAAAGCCACGACTGACTTCTTACACATCCTAGCCCTAATTACTATAATAACATACATATTGCTTAACACTACGTGCATGAGATTGATGACCCCGATCTCGCAAGCCCCTATTTGAAAAATAAAACAAATAAGAGATAAACGGTGACACCAGTTCTTTGATGAAATCAGGGTCTTCATTGTCAATCTATAGAGCAGCAATATTAGAAATAATGTCCACATATGCAATTATTTCAATCTTATCAATGCTTATTTACCTCAGTGAACCTCTTACAGCATGACACTTGTATTCTGAGGGAGACGAAACGTTCGATAAATCATTGCTCCTTTTCCATCTCTCAACGAGAACTACTGCAGAACATCACTCAAAATAGTAACATTTTACTGTATTCCATTGTAAACGCAATCTGAGCTATGGATATGCTAGTTAGCAGAACTAGAGCAAGTCGCGGTGATCTGTTCGCCAAACCAGTGGACAGCATTTATACGATTTCCAGCAACAGCGCAGTGATTAATTTTCTAAATGAGTTCAACTATATTGTAGGATTTTCAACTCGCCGACCAATGCAATATCTAGAGCATCTCTACTACATTGATTTGTACCAAGTGAAGCTTTCGAAACGACACGATGCGCAGACCGGCCCTATTTACACAATCGCACGGTGAAGACTTGTCAATCTTATAGGCCGGGCCAGGCCTAGGGCCAATATTCCGATACATAAAACAGGCCGGTTTGGACCGGGTCTGGCTTGGAACAGTATGAATTTGAATAAACGTCACATTACAACTCCATTAGTTTGCTCTCATAGACAGTAATAATAAAGAATGATAACCAGAGTACGACAAATGATCTTAAAAGGTATTAAAAAGAGGCTTCGATTTATCCATCCAATTAGATGCGATAGGAAGAAACACATTAAGCAGCACAAGAAAATTATCTTCATTTCAAACCATTTTTGTAAATTCACAGATGGATTTTAATCCTGATGAAAAACTGATGAAAAAAATTTAATACCTAATTTCACCTGATAGCATTATGTCTTTGATTACGGTACTTCTGAAGAATGCACAGGACAACCACGAAGTAGTACATAGCTTACTATTATTATTATTATTATTATTAAATCATAGATCATTCAAGAAGTATGGAAGGGCTAGTAAAGATGTCAAGCCCCCACATACACCACATAATGATTCACTGGTACAACTTACATCTACATTATTCATATTTACAGTATTTGCATATTTTACAAAAATAGTTACATAAAATATTAATAATAAAATAATATAATAAACATTACCTTGCTGCTCGCTCACCCAGTCTCATGTACGCGCTTTCATCTCATCGCTCACCCCATTCGTTAATTTATTCATTCAGATATCCATTCAGCCAGTCAAACAAATTCCATTAATCAATCACTTACTCAATCGTTCTTACAGAAGTATAATAAACACAATGTAACTTTTAATGAACGACTTGAATCTTGGAAGAGACAAATTCTTGGCATCCTCTGGCAATGTATTCCTTAACCGCGCAGAGCGGACGTAAAACCCAGGCTGGTAGGCATTGCTACGAGCAAAGGGCTAAACGAGGGTTACAGCTCAGCCTCGCCGAACTGAGCGATATGCCAGTGATAAAATCGACGAAAAGTTGTCTATAGCAACGGAACCTATAATCGCTCTAAATCACCGTCAGTTGGCTAGCATTTGCCGATTACACAAGAGCGGGTCTGGAAGCCCCGAATGCTGTCATAGCATTTATTACAAAACTGACAGCGGTGGCTACGCTCGCTAAAGCACAGCTTAGGTCATGGGACCAAGCTCTCTGCTGACTCGGTAGACGCGTGGGTTCGAACCCCACAGCCAGCCGTCCTTGAAATAGTTCACCGTTGTTTCCCATTTTCAACACCACGTAAATGCTGGGACGTTACCTTCCGATTTTCCACATCCTTGCCTAGATTGATTCATCTTCATTCCATCTCCCAATCCGACACGCAGGTCGCCCACGGGCGTCGACTAGAAACACCTTCACTCGGCCTCTGAGGAGGCCACACGACACAAAAAAAACTTACATACGGAGCTGGCAAGATAACTTAGTTGAGATAATTAAGACTTGTGGTGAAGTACTGTACGCTATCTCGTATCCCGTGAACATGTTAAGTTATGGAACAAAACATTGAATTTTCCTGATGGAAAGAAGTCCTTCAGTAAATGTGTTCGTAAGTTTTAGCACCGTGCAATTTTTACTTGTGGGGAAATCTCAAAACAAAATGTATACAAAAAACAATCCGCGTACTCTGGAGGTTCTCGAGAACGAAATAACTGCACTGATACGAAATATCAGCGAGGATGAATTACAGCGTCGGGGCAATAAGTGTTTAGAAAATGGAGAGCATTTCCAGCAATTACACTGATATTCATGTAAGTAATGATTATTAAATATATTAAAAAGTGTATGTGTTGAACTAGTTGGGCAATTCGCTGCTCGACAGGCGGCTAGCCACAATGCCCCGGCCGTCACACGGCGCATGCGAAGTCCCGTTCTGTAGAGAGGGCTCTCATTGTATAACTTCTCATCAGCGCGATGGCAGATTGGTGTGTGTGTGTCTGTGTGTACGTATGAAGTGTCTTATTAGCCCTCAAAACGTGATTTTCGTAGACGCTTAAAGTAAGAGTCACCCGGTCCTCTTACGACAGAATACAATTATTTTTAGAAGAGGCCTGCCCATAACCCCTATCTTAATGATTGATACATGTAAAAATATCAGTAATTTGAATCACATCTCTGACGGATACATAAACAAAATATCACTCCAAGCCTCCCAGCAACATTGAAGTCAGAAACGTGTTAACAGACATAGTACATCTTTTCACTGCTTTGGAAGAATACGAATTTCAAAATGGAAGTTTCAACACAAATTGTGTAACGTACTAAACGCAGTAAAAATTTCTTCCCAGGGACAGTCTTGAACCCGGGACATAAATTTACTAAGTAAGCACGTTACCACTCGTGAACATGTGCGCTCGAATTTCATGATTATGGCTAAATGTCGAATGATTTCAGTTAGACCTCAAATGTTGATTGGAACGCATTCACTTAGTGCGTGGGATGTTTTAAACTTTACCTAAAGCAAGTTTCATGCCTGTTTTGCGTTAATAATGCATCAAATATTATCCACACCTCAATCCACAACCTTCCTCAATGTTTGAATGGAAGTGTGCCCCTGCCACCATCTACCGTCTCAATTGAGAACCACGAGAATGCCACAACAGAACAGCCAATAAGAACCTCGTAAATACTTACTGTGGCTAGGCTCAGGCTGAAAAAAATGCGTACAGAAGTTGGAGATAGCTATATCTTTGGCTCGTCTGTAGAACGACACGGTTGTCAAAAACACATCAATATTGATTTGATGACATCCGTACTGCCAGCCCCGTGGTGTTGGGGTAGCGCACCTGCCTCTCATCCGGAAGCCCCGGGTTCGATCCCCGGCTCCGTCAGGGATTTTAAAACTGACGTGAGGGTTGGAACGGGGTGCACTCAGCCTCATGAGGACAATTGAGTAGTTGTCTGCCAGTTAGACAGCGCCCCGATCACGAAAACCAAGATTAACGGCCGAGGGAACCCGACGCGCTGATCACGCGTCACCCCAATATCTGCAGGCCGAATGGCTGGGCAGCGGTCGCTTGGTCGGCCTTAGCCCGTCATGGGCTGGATAGTGCCAGGGGTTGATTTTTTTTTTTTGACATCCGTACTGCAGTCAGCACTAATTTGTGACACTTATCTTCGGCTTACCTCTTCCCACATCAACTTGGCATCTTCATCGACAACATTTTGCTTATCGCTTGGCGTAAGGGTGGGTCATATCAAAAAATAATTCAGACAAGTTTTAGAGGATTATTGACCATTTCTCAAAAAACTTAATTTATGCCACCCCTTTGGTCAATCGTTGGTGCTATAAAAAAAATACTGGGATAAAATTTCGGCCCTTGCCCGAGGAATAGTATTAGCTTTGAATGGATTCGATGTTTCACATATTAAGGAAGTTGTAGCAATATTTCACATTTTCGAAAAAGGCCACCCATTCCAACCCCCTTGGTTCAATTTCGCCCATTAACGAACTCGACCGAGATTTTATAGGGTAATATCTTATGTATAAATTTGACAGTGATTCATAGAAAATGGCGGTAGTTATCGTGTCCACAAAAAAGTAATTATAAGGTGCGTTCAAAAAGTAACGAGCCGGAGGCTGGAATGCGCAAACCGGTGACGACATCGGCTAATCGTGGCGAGTGTAACGAGGTGTGGTTCCGACCAGAGCGTGGAAGGTCACAGCCCGTCGCTAGAGGACACGCGTGCACGTCACGTGACGATACAAAGCGAGCAGCAGCATGCATCCATCGTCCAACGCTGCCAGTCGCATTGCAAACAGTGACATGGAGGCGTCAACCGAAGAGCAAAGAGATGTTGTTCAGTTTCTGACAGCGGAAGGAGTAGGGGGAACGGACATTCATCGCCGAATGTCACAAGTGTACGGCGAACACTGCATGTCCCTTGCAAGGGTCAAGGCGTGGCACAAGCGCTTCAGGGAAGGACGGGTGTCGTTAGCCGATGATGCCCAGTCTGGGGCACCCCCCTGCATTACCGATGACAACGTCCAGCTGGTTGATGCACTCATTACCCAGGACCGCCGAGTGACAGTGAACGCCATAGCCGCCGTGGTCGCTCCACGACAATACACGACCTCATACGGCCAACACAGTCGCGGCACTCCTGCAGAAATTCAAATGGGAGGTTATCGGCTACCCTCCATACAGTCCAGACCTCTCTCCCTGTGATTACGCCATGTTCGGTCCCCTGAAAAGGGCTCTGCGGGGCCAACGATTCACCTCGGACGCCGACGTCCAGCTGTACGTGCGGAACTGGTTCACATCGCAGCCCAGGGAATTTTATGAGACAGCCATTCACCGCCTCGTGTCACAGTGGGACAAGTGCCTCAACAGCCAGGGCCAATACTTCTAACATACAGGTACTGGTTTCTGTAATTATGCCTTCGGCTCGTTACTTTTTGAACGCACCTTATATATATACTGTACATATACAGTATACTGTATATAATCTCTACTTAGTATAAAACAAAGTCCCCGATTCTTGGATGTTACGGGTAAACTCGAGAACTACTGGTTGGATTTTGATGCGGTTTTCACCATTCTGTAAGTGTAAAGGATATCTCGAGGATGATTTCTGTAGAAAATAATTTATTTATGATCAAAGGAAGCCGAGCAGTAACGATTTCAGTGAAAAGGTCGAAAAAAAAACCTGGCGTCCGAGCTCTTTGTAAGCTTACGCTGGACAAACCGTTAAAAATATCTAAATACTATGAGTGTAGGAATTGTTCAGCAAGAAAAGTTCTACAAAAAAGTCCGCGAGAGCATATGTCTATCTTCAATATATCGCCAACTATAAGTGTTTTACGTCTCAATTTCTTCCAACCGTGTCCATTCAACTACTGAGGCGACAGTTTACGAGCTAGCTAAGGGAGAGTCTATCATCCCTGTTACAGCCTAGCTAACGGGCGAACCTATTGCCCCAGATACAGCCAGCAGCAAACCGTTCAGTCGTGTTAAGACTTCTGAGAAGGGTGGTTGTGTTTGAACCTGTGAACCTTTTCGTTCCGCAAAATTCACAGTCAATTTAAGAATAGACGGAAGGGGTATTATATTATATTAAATTATACTGATTGGCGTATAATCTCTACTTAGTATAAAACCAAGTCCCCGATTCTTGGATGTCACGGGTAATCTCGAGAACCACTGAATGGTTGTTGATGCAGTTTTCACAATTCTGTAAAGGATATCTTGAGGAAGGTGTCTGTAGAAAATAATTTATTTATGACCAAAGGAAGTCAAGCACTAACGATTTCAGTGCAAAGGTCGAAAAAAAAACTGGCGTCAGCGCGTTTTAAGCTTACGCTGGGCAAACCGTTAAAAATATCTATATACCTGGCGTGTAAGAATTGTTCAGCATGAAAAGTTCTACAAAAAAGCCCGGGACAGCATATAGGCCTATCTATCTTCAATACATCGCCTACTATAAGTGTTTTTACGTTTTAATTTCTTCCAACAATCTCCATTCAATTACTGAGGCGACAGTTTACGAGCTAGCTAGGGGCGAGTCTATCACCCCAGTTCCAGCTTAGCTAGCGGACGAGCTTATTGCCCCAGATACAGCCAGCAGCAAACTGTCGAGTCGTGTTGAGTTAAAAACTTAAGAGAAGAGTGGTTGTGTTTGGAGTTTCCCTGGAAGTGCAACTCGGCTTTTCTTCATTTCGCCTGTGAACTTTTCGTTCCGCAAAATTCACAGTCAAGTTAAGATTGGACGGAAGGGGGATTTGTGTTTCATGCACCTCGCCATTCTTAAATTACGTCTGACAAGAATTTGTTGCACATGCATCTCCATGATAATATAATTACTAGTCCAGTCAGTGATTTTAACCCATCATGCCGAGACGTAAAATGGATATTGGTCGTTGTTCATTGACATTGGAGAAAAAAAGCGCGTATCACGTAATGCATTCATAATTGTTCCCGGGCGAAGCACTGACAGTAGTTCGGGGTCTGGGGGATGTGAAACGCGAAGATATGTCGAAATTTTCCGGAAGTCGAAACATGGTACCCATTACAATAGGTAGCTTTATAATGAAATTTACCTAATACGTTGTAATTCAACAGAGGTACATAACAACAGCATTTCTCTTGTCGACAATTACTCGCCTTCAATGCAGATTTAAAAATGTATGAATGTTCTTCCAAAATACTTCACAGTAACATCGTACACTACGAAATAAGCTTAAGGATTCCATTACACATCTATGCTAGTGCAATGTAAGTTTCAAAAAGAACCTGCAGTTAGTCCAACCTACCTAAATTTCTATTTATGCAATTCTATCTGCCTTAACATAAAGTGCAGTACCTTCACACTGCCTGTTGATCAATCACTATAAAGGCAAACAAAAACAACATTTCGCACTAGAAAAAAAAAAGGAAACTCAATGGCTTTATTCTCATTTGCATCTCATTATGAAAACAGAGAATGGGAAATATCCACACGGTAACCATCGTTCTCAAGAGATTTGTTACATCTTACCTAATCCTAAAACTCTTTCTAAAAATATTCAGATCCAGCGACATGGTATGATAGCCTCCGTAAAAAGAAAAAGTAGCACACATTTTAGTTCAATCTCAGCAACGGATAATTAGTTTTTTATTATTATAGGTTAAATGTTCCTTTTAACAGCCGTGATTTTAGTGAGTTACAGTGCTTTAGTGGGCCTCAAGCACTCTTGACCCAATCGTCCCACTGAGGAGCTTAGAGCCTTATCGACCAAACCACTCACAATCAGAAAAATTAATTGCCTAGTGCCCATAATATATCACCAATAAGATTAATCCTTTTTAGGCATGTACACAAATTTTAGGTGTTCCTGGAGACTTCCGTCAAGATATCTCATTTAGCGAAAAATAAAACCGCACACAATAATTCTCAGGAAGAAGATAGATGATCTTACTAGCCCTTCAGAAGGGTTAGTCACATCAAAAGAGACGAAGGAATGAAACAATAAACGAGATTTTATTACCAAGCAGAGCGTCGCGACTTGAAACGACTGTAAGGAGTAGAATGTAATCTGAATTCTAAAGAATCTTTAAAAAAACTTCCCACGCAATGGCTTTCATTTGGGCCTACCCACAGCAAGTTTTCATTTAAACCACTGGTGCAGATCGATTAAAACACATTTGTGGGAACGAGGCTAATGAAGAACGTTTCGACTGACCGAGCTTCCTTCAATCCAATTAAGTGGGCGCTGCTTCATCCGAAATGTTTGATTAACACAAATTGTGACCCGTCCATAATATTTTCAAATTATCTTAAAGCAAGAAAGTATCCATGCAATTACAGTAATTGCCAGCCTATCAATTGTGGGCTAAAAGGTACCTCAACACACGTTTTGAGTTCAACAAAACAGAATAATAATAATAATAATAATAATGTTACTGGTTTCACGTCCCTTATTACTACTGCGGCTTTTTAAGTATGACAAGGTACTGGAATTTTGTCCCAATGAGGATTTTTTACGTACCAGTAAATCTATCGACACGGCTCCCTCGCATTTGCACAGCCACAAACGCCAAATGACTGCAGCAGGATTCGATCCTGCAACCTTGGGCACATCAGGCGAGAATGACACCGCTTCGCCATTCATCCAGTCCAACAAGAAAGAAATCTCATCAAAAGGTATGAATTACTGAACAATCGCACCTCACTAGTAAGCCTACCAAAGAATGTAGGCTCACTTGATGGCGACGTAAGTGGGGACGTCACTACCAGCAGACTCCTTGGCTAACCATCCGTATTTATGGAAAAGCGCTTTCATATGCACATATTCCTACACTATGTAATCAGAAGTAGCCGCACTCCCCCGAAACGTGAGTTTCCGTAAGTGGGCGACACAGCACAGCCCTGCATGAGTCAGGCGCACCCGATCTCTACCCGACCCGAAAAGGACGAGCTCGGGTTAAGCCCTTCTCGTGTTTGAGTTTGCAGGGCTCTGCGACACAATACCGCTAATTACAGCCTAGGATATAAGATCAGTGTCTGATGTGATAGTGAAGTGGAAACATGACTGGACGTGTACAGCCCACAACGTGTAGAACGATGGCCCAGAGACAGAAAAAGTTTGAAGATGGTCGTACGGAATAATCAAAAATCATCCAGCACAGAAATGCCGCACAGCCTCCACAAAAAAAGTTAACGCGACCGATCTTGGCCAGTCAGCAGCCATACAAGAGGACAGCCTGCGAGCCTCAGGCAAGTGCAATTGATACGTGAGCTGTTAGTACCGCGATAAGCCAGACTGTATCATCATCGTGTTGTATGGCCTGTTGATGAATAAATGAAATACAGTAGTAGACTGTATTTATCGTAGTTACTTCCTAGTTAATTGTGTGCGTGTTGTGTAACTTATACTGGAAATTAAGATAGTGTGCTATGCGAAAGCCAACTATTCAATCAAAACTTAACAATCAAACTCGTGAGGTTATAAATAATGTGCATTTGTTTATGAAAAGTGAAGGAGCGTGAGGTCTTAATTCCCATGAAAAAAAAAGTGCAGGATAGAGTGGTAGCTGCAACAAAAGTGACAGAGAGGAACGCTAGGATTATAAATATTATTATTATAATTATTAAAGAAAGAAGTCCGGGTACTCCGGTTTTCCATGTCAAAAATTTCATTCCAGCAACACTCTCCACTATCATTTCATTTCATCTGTCATTCATTTAATCATTACCCCAGAGGAGTGCGTCAGGCCTCAGCAGCCGGCACAGATCATATCCTCGCCGCTAGATGGGGGGGGGGGCTTCATTCATTCCATTCTTGACCCGGTCGGAGACTGGAAGCAGGCTGTGGATTTTCATTTCATTTCAATTATTAAAGAAAGAAGTAAGTGTGAGGAACAGGGTACATCAAGGAACACCTTTGGGCACCCAGTCGCATCACTGATATTGATGATTTTCATAAATGCGTTATTCGGCTACAAATGCATAATTAAAGTGATTGAAGGTGCTTGATGCCCCAGACGAGCACATTTTAATACTCGTTCTCTCCGAACAGTTCATGTCTGAACGAATACAGTTACATAACTTATTAGTCGTGATAGTACAGTTCTATTTAGAAGACTGAAGTTAGTACGACTAGCTCGGTGGTTATTTACATACCATACAACCAAGTTGCTTAATTTCATGCAACTCTTCGTACCATGACTCGTGGTGAAAACGGAACATATTGATATTGCACACGGGTGAAAACCGTATATACAAGTTGCGGACCAAACCAGAAAAAAAAATCCCAGTTGCGTACTCATAATGATTATCGGTCGTTCGAAGATGCGTACCCGTCCGCATATTGGGACATCCAAGTTGCATCTCCTTTAAATCACACATGTTCCTCCTACTGTGTACCTTACTGTATGTCTACCCCTTATTATTCCCGTTTTCCAACGGGGTCGGGGATGAGATGCGACGGGAGTCATTGTGGCGGATGGATTTTACGGCCGGATGCCCTTCCTGACGCCAACCTCATGAGAGGAGTTAATGAGAGATGAAATGAAAGATGGTGAATGAAACTGGGCAAGGATGTGGAAGGAAGAGGCCGTGGCCTGTCAAAAGGTACCGTCCCAGCATTTGCCTGGAGTTGAACATGGGGAAACCACGGAAAACCATTTCAAGAACAACGACGGTGGGGCTCGAACCCACGCGTCTACCGAGTCAGCAGAGAGCTTGGCCCCATGACCTAACGCTGTGCTTTAGCGAGCGTAGTCACCACTGTCAGTACTGTTTACCTCACTGATGACCCCTATTAATTGTAATATGTTAGGGTGTGGATGATTGAACATAGCCCACTGTACTGTTCATCTGTGAGAGAAAAGTATCACAATTAATCGTCGTTCGAGTCAGAGAACAGGAGAACTCTGTCCTTAGGGACGGTGGAAATTGAAAATAAAGCTCGATTTAACAGTCTAACATCTGAAAACTGCTGTACAACTTCTTCGTCTGGGAGGAAGGTCTTTCATTTAAGAAACAATCGTCTACCACGTCAGGGAGGAGAAAGGGAAGCCCAAAGAATGTTTAAAAGTCAGAAATATAACCCTGGCTAGTGTACGGTTTTACAAGAACCAACCATTGTACTCTGCGGAACCGGGCCAGGCTAATGTGGAAGCGATATCCTTTCAGAGATGTATTTGATTAAACGGAAAACCAGACAGATATTTCTAAGCAGACATAAACAACCCCTTGAGAAAATCTGTCGATAAATGATTCCTCAGATATTAGATGGCAATTGGTATGTATCAAGTGACTAACATTTCAATAATAATAGAGGAAGAGTGCCAAATATGGAATACCTTTTTATTTTAATAAAAATGACGACCTCCTTTTTGACATTGTTAAATTCTAAACACATGTTACGTTGCTACAATCTGTCTACTTTATCTGCTATTTATTTTTATTCTGATTAACACTTAATTTTTTTGTAAATTACAAAATATATTAAAAACTGTAATTTTTTTTTCTGAAAAAAGTGTTCCCAATATGGAATACTATTATTTGTATCCTAAGCATTTTGTTTTAATAAACATTCATAGTCTGTATGCTTAAAAAAAGAAACACATGAACTTAATTTAAAATAATAAATCATTATTTGCAATGTTTACGTACAAATGTGCAACCTTCGGCACTTGAACACATGGTTTGAGGAAAGTATCTGAGAGTCCAGCAGATTATCTTTGTAAGGTGATGATGTTAGAATCTCAGCCTTCCCTGGAGCCCTTCCTCGTTGAGGACCCTTTCGCCTTGCTAATTTAGGAACAGGACAAATGTATTCTGTTACGATTAGTTAGTTATTGTTGTTTTAAGAGGCGGAACTACGAGGTCATCTGCCCCTTGTTACGATTAGGTTCCATTGTGTTTCCTAATGCCATTTGGAACTTTTGGGGGCAGAGCTAGAAACATTCACTTCTTCTTCCTTTACTGTTGTATTTTTCTTTGTTGTTAAACGAAACAAATGCTCTTGGTACACCACATGCACCTGCTGCCAATTTGTAACCCTTTTTCCCTGTCCATACTGCAGTGATAGAGTGTTGCATATCTACTTCCTTCCATTTCTTCCGTACCTTTCCCTTTGAATTGTCCTTCCGTTCGGCCATGGTTCTAAAGAAAAGAAAAACTGCCTGTACATATGGAAAAGTCTGGCTCCAAATATGGAATACTATTCCATAATAGGAACACCACAGTATTCCATATTAGGTTCCCAGCAGCATTTAATTTGCACCTTACAAAATACGAGGCACATCCAGAAAGTAAGTTCCGTTTGGTAATAAAATTAAATTGTGTACAGATACAGAAAAATATTTATTGCACAACATTCTACACCTCTTAAACTACTTTTCCACGTAACTGCCGAACTTTTGCAGGCATTTGTCATAGCGTGGCACAAGTTTTTGGATACCTTCTTCATAGAAGTTTGCCGCCTGTGTCTTCAACCAGTTGGAAACATCTTCTTTCAGCTCGTCGTCATTGTTGAAGTGTTGACAACCAAGGAAAGACTTGAGATGTGTGAACAGATGAAAGTCGTTAGGAGCGAGGTCAGGGCTGTACGGAGGGGGGTCAAACACGTCCCAGCCAAATCCCTGTAGGAGGGTTTTCGTCACATTTGCAGTGTGTGGTCGTGCGTTGTCGTGAAGATAAACAACACCTTTTGACAGCAACCCTCGTCGCTTATTCTGTATTGCGCGGCGTAATTTCCTAAGTGTCTCGCAGTAAGCATCTGCGTTGATTGTTTGACCACGCGGTAAGAAATCAATGAGTAAGATGCCTTTCCAGTCCCAGACACTGTGCACATCATTTTCCGAGGTGTGAAGATTTGTTTCGGCTTAACCTTTGCTGGGGATGAAGTGTGCCTCCGTTCCATTGATTGCCGCTTACTTTCAGGGGTGTCGTAAGAAACCCAAGTTTCATCTCCTGTGACTATCTGTGTCAGAAATTCTTCGCCGCCTTCATTGTAACGGGTCAAAAACTGAAGTGGACTACCCAACCGTTTTGTTTTGTGTTGCTCCGTAAGAATCTTTGGTACCCGGTGTCCGGACAGTTCCCCACACTGACACTTCCACACACTGCCCAAAATACTGACACTTCCACACAGTCCTTGGACGTGGCTACCTGTTTAATGACTCAGAAATAATCTCGACTGACATTTCCACACACATCTCCCCTCTCCCCCAAGTCTACTACGGAAAAGATCAAGTTGACTACTTCGTTGACAACTGGCTAGATAACCAAGACATTCCAATCGAGATGTGGAACTGCCACCAAGCACGACACAGGCCAACAAATGCCGTTGAGGGCTGGAACAACCGACTCAACAATCTTGTCGGGAGACCTCACCCCAAATTAAAAAAGGTTGTCAAAGGGTTCAAGACGGAAGCTGATAAGACAAACTGCGCATTTTTTAAAGGCCGTGATCAACATGGAAGGGGAAAAAAAAAGAAGACGAAAATATGTCAAACTGGACGGATGGATTGAGAACATTCAGAAAAAGTTCGAAAATGACAAAAATATGAAAAGTTTTGTGAAGGCAAGTTGCCTATTCACAGAAAATGGAGTAGGTTAATATTATTTTTGAACAAATATGACAAAAACAAAAAAAAAACAAAAACAAATAAAAATAAATAACAAGAAGTTCCGTGACGAACTAAAGAGCCTACTTTTCTTAAAATTTAAGATTCATGCCAATGATTAATCTACTGTATATGGATCTATCTAGAATAATGACGAAATTAAGTTGGTAATATCGAAATTTCTAATAAGTTTGAAATACTGTATACCTGGCATAATGTAGCCTAATAGAGAATTACAGTTGGCAGCCCTGCTGACTGAATATATTCTTAGTTCCATCTCTTAAGGTACAGAATACAAAATTTGGTTGAAGTCCAATGGATGGCATGGACGTTACATGCAGTTAAACATTGGATCTAACAGCGCGCGTAAAATCATGTTGGCATCATGACATACATGTATTGGTCAGAAATAATCTGAAATAATATGATCTATTGTTGTGTCAATTTTGAATGAAATCCATTAGTTAGTATAGAAGTTACATGCATTTTAAAATTGGACCTATCAGAAGGCTTAGAATCATGTTGGCAGCACTGACGTATATTAGTTACTCCAAATTAATCTAGAATGTCAGGTACTATACGTGTGCAAAGTTTAGAGCTATTGGCTTGCATACTTTCTGATATATTGATATTAGGGTAACAATAATAGAGATAGTATTTATTAACAGTTGGCAGCCCTGGTTACTCTTAAGAATCGGCAGAGACATATCTGTTATAGTACACATAGCACACACGAAATTTGGTTGAAATCCAAATGATAGTATAGTATAGGTTAAAAAATAGAAAACAACTGACGAAGCCTAGAAAGCTGATTTTAAACACGCCTAAATGATAACACCAAACTGATCGGTTTTGTTATTATGTTGCCAGTCCACAGCCTGAATAAAGTGTGATGGAAATCAGACTCGGCATTTATTTTATTTTGATGGTAATTACACTACATCACAATTATATTTTCGAGACCGTGGTATGTAATGAAGTACAGACACCGAGCGCTTTTCTTCACTCCAAATGATAATAAATAATGTTATTGGTTTTACGTCCCTTTTAACTACACTGGCTTTTAGAGACGCCGGGGTGCCGGAATTTTGGCCCGAAGGGGATCTTTAACGTGCCAGTAAATCTACGGACACGGCTCCCTCGCATTTGCGCACCCTCAAATGCCAGCTGACTGCGCCAGGATACGAACCTGCAACCTTGGGCCCAGCAAGCGAGAACGTTCCCCTGAGCCACGCAGCCAGCCACTCCAAATGAGTATTATGTTAAGGTGCATTGTCACAGGTGCGGCTGTAACGATGATCACTGAAGTCTGTAGCCCTAGGGGTGGGGGAATGTGTGTGGAAATGTCAGTCGGGAATATTTCTGAGTCATTAAACAGGTAGCCGCGTCCAAGGACTGTGTGGAAGTGTCAGTATTTTGGGCAGTGTGTGGAAGTGTCAGTGTGGGGAACTGTCATGTAATCTTGGTACCCAACGTCGGCAGAGTTTACGAAAGTTCAGTTTTTCGGTAACAATTTCATGAATTAGTAATCGTGAGATTTGGGGAAATTCCATAGCGAGAGCACTAATTGTAAACCTGCGGTTTTCCCGGATCTTGTCATCAATTGCGTGAACCAGTTCTTCTGTAACCAAAGATGGACGCCCACTTCGTTCTTCATCGTGCACTTATCTACGTCCTTCATTGAACTGTCAGACCCATATTCTCACCATTGAATCACTCATCGCATTTTGTCCATACACTTCGCAAATTTGCCGATAAATTTCAATTGGTTTCACTTTCCTAGCATTCAGAAAACGAATCACAGATCTGATTTCACAAGCGGCGGGATTTTCAATCAACACCGACATTGTACGAGTAAACATGCACAACAACGCGTACGTGGCTGACAGCGCTCTCCAATTGGCGCACGTTTCTTCTCCTTGATACAGAGCGTCTACCGCGCATATGCGGAACTGCGCTGCAGCGGAACGTACAACTAGTTGAAGACACAGGCGGCACACGTCTATGAAGAAGGTATACAAAAACTCGTGCCACGCTACGACAAATGCCTGCAACATTTCTGCAGTTATGTGGAAAAGTAGAAAAGGGTTGTAGAATTTTGTGCAATAAATGATTTTTCTGTATCTGTACACAATTTAATGTTATTACCAAACGGAACTTACTTTCTGGACGTACTTCGTATGTATACCAGTTCATCAAATGTATCTGTCCACTGCAATTCTTACCATCCCAAAACTTCTTGGAGGTTGTAAAACACTCATTCGACTGTCACGGACAAAGAACGCCGCTCAAGTGCCTTCCCTCAACTCACCACCAGAGAGACCTTCCTTGTGCATCTTCATACCTGTTCCACGCAGCGCTGCCAAGTCTAATTTTACAAATATTGGGGTATTCCATATTAGGAACGTATTCCATATTTGGTACTTTTCCTCTAATAATAATAATAATAATAATAATAATAATAATAATAATAATGGTACATAAGTTGTGTATAAGTGACAGTGGAGTTGATATGAATATGAATGGATACTACCACTACTACACATAATTTATATGTAACTTACTACAAGAATGGACAAAGCTGAGAAGCAGGAGGAAGAATTGCCCTCAACACTCGAAGAATGACAATTGAGTGATTTGGAAGAAAGCAGAACCATCATAGGCAAACAGGAAAGGGGATAAAGCGGAAAGGTTCCACCCTAAAGTTGTTCGAAGAAGAGGGGAAGGGGTGGGGGTGGGGGGTGATTCAGCCCAGGAATCCCTCGTGGTCGCCAACTCCCAAACTCACCAGCTTATCCAGGGTGCACCATGCGTGATGGGGCTGCACCGTATCTCATTTAGGGTGTGTTACAGTACGCAGGGGATACCATGAAGAAGGATTCTTACTCCTCGAAAAATTAGGGTATCAGGAAATAAATAATGACTAGATGAAACCCGTCAAAACATGACGGACAATGGAAAAAAAATACTGAAGAAGTTTCCTATATAAGTTACATTCTTTGCACGATTACTTTTTAGCACTATTGCAACTTTAAGGGCGTCAAAAGATAGCACTCTCAGCATTGCAACATAATGCTGGTCATGACTGAAAACGTGATGAGGTAAATAGCCCAATACGTTCAAGAGTTTCTCCTTGAGCTTGATTGACTGTGATAAAGTAGGCCGAGCTAATAGGACATTGTTGCCTATTAAAAGAAAATGTACTGTACCTGCAAGTGTTTTATCGGAAGGTGTTAAATCAAGTCGTAGGATTTGAGCTCTCTGCCTAATATTACTGCACCTATTATATCCGAATCCAAGCAATTTCTTACATATTTCTTACAATTAATATATTACCATATATGACTCCTTGGGAAACGTTCCGACTTCTAAGGAGCATAACTTTGGCTCAAACGTTCGGAGTATGTGGAGGCGAATCACTTAATTCCAAGGAATTTAAGAATTCAATAATAGGGAAATGAAGTAGCTGGCTTTCATCTTCAGTATCCAATCTGTTAACGCTGATGTATGTGTTTGAACTACTGGATATACGTTCAATGACTTTTAAATTAATATCATTACATTGTTGCAGCTTGGCAAATATTTTATATTCCAGCAGATCAATTTTACCATCACAACAGTAAAGGCCAAAGTAACCACGTGTAGATTTTACGCAAGAGAAATACAATGTAGAACAATGTTTACATTTGATCGTCAAAGACCTTAAACTGTACTGCATAATATCTGGAATTGTTTCTGAAATGGCCTATTTATATTGGATTTTAAATGTGGCTTCGTATTATTCAATAACACTATAGTGTCCTGCAATAACGGAGCCGCTAAATATTAAATGGCAAATAATACTTCCATTGCCGAAATCAACTGCGTAGTTAGACTCAGTACTCTAAACAAATAATCATTAAACAATTGTCTTATACAATGAAGTTCAACATGACCGTCCAGAGACTTTCATACTCAAATTGGTTGGTGAGGAGAATGCGATGAGACTGATCGTTTAAAATAAATTCCATATAATTGTTCCTGCCAGCGAATTTTTTTGCAATAGCTTGAAAACGCAGCTCAGAATGATGTTCTTCATTTTGTTATAAACAGTACGAAACTGCTCTAAATAAGCAATTTCCATCACCTGCTATAGGTTATGGCAGTACATTTTGCAGGGGAACATAGAATCACTTCGCCAACTACTGGAATGACCATAGGCATATACTCAATACTCACTTCGGCAGTCACCCTAATGGAGGCAGTTTTTGAATTCTATGTCCCGTGCATGTCAAAAATCGTATTAACACATGGAAGCCCACCCATTCTTGGCTATCGCCTCGGAGACCCGGGTTACATTTCCTGCTCTGCCAAGAAATTCAATTCTGGTCTGAGGGCAAAAACGGGGCACATTCAGTCTCTTGAGGTATAACTAAGAAGAGGAAGGTTTGATTCCCACCTCGACAATCTTGGATGTGGTTTTCCGTGGTTTCCCACTTCCACTCAAGGCAAATACCGGGATGGTTCCTAACTTAAGGCCTTGGCCGTCTCCTTGCCATTTCCCACCTTAATTACAAATACACACAGTAATGCAGCTATCACAATTACACAGGTTATCAGAGAAAATTTTACACATACACACCGAAGTACACGGGGCTGAGTGACCACGATGTCGGAGCCCTTCAAACGAATTATGTTTGCCTAGTGTCTCTCATGGCGAAAGCAATTGTGGACACGCGGTGCCTGGAAAACTACTTTTTTCTTTAATAATTCAAGAGTATATCGACGATGCATAGTTACGACTTTTAGTCTAGGACGCTAATAACTTGACCACCGAAGCATTGGGAAGAAATTGCAATATTAAGGTACATAAACAACATAGCCTACACAATCAACTGTCAGTTAATGTTCTTCAACATTTCCCTTCTTCCCCCCTCCTTTAATTCTCCATCACGTGAAAACGCGCCATATCTTGTGTTTTAAATTTATCGATGCAATGGTGCTGCCCAGGGGCAAGGCGGCCACTAGGGCGCTGAGGCTCAGCCTATCCGTAAAAAAGTTAAATTAGTTTTCTTCCGCTATTATTGGTCTTTTTCGATTGATATTTCAAATATTATATATTTGAACTCGCGCTGCCTAGCGCAGTGTCTGCTCGCAAGCAAATCAACCAATGGCTATTCACCTCAACTCAGCCTGTCGCGCGCAGACGCAGTAGCAACTACTTAGATGGCGGGGTAAAGAGGGGGGTGTATCTTTTAAACGTGTGCGTTAAGGCTTGCCCAAGGACTCCCACAACGATAACTGCTGCAATCTAGGGGTGTTTGGCAGAACTAAGACAGCACAGAATAATGAATGATACTGTTTACAGGGTTGTCAACTATATTAAATGCAAGATAGCATAATTTTCTGACATGAAAAATTATTGAACGTGGACATAAATCTGAACAGGACCCAGACATACGCAAAAAATGAATTTAAGATAAATCTCATTATGTGTTACTTTAAAATACATAACTTAACTTGCAGAATGTTTTTTTTAATGTGCTCTTTCGACATGTTGGCAGTCCTGGCTACACGGTGAATGATACGAATCTGTGTAGCCTATTGACAGTGTGGAATGTAAGTGCAGTGGAGTGTGTTTCTATTAATCTATTTGTATCTTTCTGTGTGGTGTGTTTGTGTTACAGTGTAGCTGAAAACAAATAGTAGGCATCAGTACGCTAATCTACACGACACATGTGTTTCAATGGATGCGTTCAATACATCTCATGATCCATTGAATTTTCTTATTGAAAATCCAACATTTTTTTCTCAACTCTCTTTGGAGGAAAAAATCCAGGTGAAAGAACGGAAGCCCACGCCAAGCTTGTCACTTCAGAAAACCGATGGAAAGTTTGTAAGACGGTTTCAGAGACAATGGTACGAGTCGAAACCATGGTTGAGTGGTAGTGCTACCCGAAATAGATTATTTTGTTTTAATTATGTGCTTTTTGCTAAAGACAATTTAGAATGGGGCAAAAGAGGGATTGGTGAGGAAAGTCTTAAAAATTGTCTTTCTAAGGCAAAAAAAAAACATGAGTGTTCAATTTCACACATCACAGCAGCTGTTAAATATAATCATTTAGATACCGCTTGAATTGACCATGCACTTTCTGAGGCGATGCGTCTTGCAGCTTTGAAACACAATGAAAAAGTCGAGCGAAATAGGAATATAATGAAAAGACTGATTTCAACTCTCTGTTTCCTGGCGCGGCAAGAGTTAGCTCTCAGAGGTCACGATGAATCTGAGACGTCTTTAAACAAAGGCAATTATTTAGAATTATTGGATTTCTTGGCAGAGGAAGAACCGTATATGAAAGATCATTTATTATCCGATGGGGTATATAAAGGCACTTCCTCTGACACACAAAATTAACTACTCGAATGCATTACGGAAGTACCGTAGTTAAAGAACAGATTTTTAGTGAACTTGAAAATAGTCCGTTTATTTCCATACAGGCTGATGAAACCACGGATGTCTCAACTACAAGTCAAATGACCGTTATTTTCCGTTATGCCAATAACGAATCGGGAGAAATTGAAGAAAGATTCGTCGGATTTTATGACGTTTCAAAAGACCGAAGTGCTCAAGGACAAGGTATAGCCGCTGTTTTGCTTGACGTCCTCAAAACCTGGAAGATCTCGAAAGGGAAATTAATATCCCAAACGTACGATGGATGCAGTGCAATGGCAGGTAAAAATGCTGGTGTGCACTGTATTGTAAAACAAGAATATCCTCATGCCCTCTTCATCCATTGCTACGCGCATCAATTAAATTTGGTTCTGCTTTATGCTTGTAAAACAATTACGCAAGTTAAGATTTTTGTAGCAAACCTCAAGGGATTCCATACTTTCTTTAGCCGTTCTAGTAAAAGAAGCGATCTTCTTAGAGCAATGGGTTTCAAATTGCCAAGCTCATGTGAAACAAGATGGAACTTTCATTCGCGCGCTGTTGCAACAATTATCCTTCACTATGCGGAACTAAAATCCGCATTTCATGATATTATAGACAATGATGGATGGGATGATAATTCCTTACATCAGGCAATTGGACTCGGCAATATATTGAATGAACTGATGTTTCTTTTTTTTTGCTGC
The DNA here is from genome assembly GCA_946902985.2 of Meconema thalassinum. Classification (NCBI taxonomy): domain Eukaryota; kingdom Metazoa; phylum Arthropoda; class Insecta; order Orthoptera; family Tettigoniidae; genus Meconema; species Meconema thalassinum. Next base: position 676,859,062 of record OX336389.2, read on the forward strand.
AGCTTTATAATTTGATTTTTCAGCTTACGGGTGTATTGTTTGACATCCTGCAAAGCAAAACCGTAGATATAAGACGTTTCAAGTACGAAATTGAAAATTGCACCAAGGTGGATGATAAACTAAGATGTGAAGAAGTATTTCTTGCCTGCATAGAGAAAGCTAACTCTCTCCTATATTCAGCAGGTGGACTTAAAACTACTCTAAATGAAGCAGGATCAGAGAAATCGAAGAGACTTGCGTTTGAAATAGTTGACACTATAGTAGTGAATATGGAAACCAGATTCCAGGACTTTCAGAAGCTAGATTTTACGGAATTGGTAGATCAGGAAAAATTTTTGTATTACAGTAGGCCAAATTATTTCCCGACATTTATTCTCGAAAAATTGTTTAAAGTGTATCCATTCTTCGATCATGAAAAACTGACAGGAGAACTTATGTTCGTTTATAGTAGTGAGGATAAACACCTATCGCCTAAGAATTTATTCAAATACATTATACACAATGGATTAAAAAATGTGCTCCCCGAGTGCGTGAAGCTACTTTCCTTGGTACTTTCAGTTCCGGCGACCACTGCTTCATGCGAAAGAAGCATGAGTACATTGAAACGTGTTAAAACGTACCTCCGCAACACAATGACGAACGATAGACCATCAAATTTGACAATTTTGGCTATAGAGAAGAGAACTGTTAAATCTTCTTCCAAACGTCAAGAATTCATTTCTCGAGTTATCGACGTCTACGCCCAGAAAAAGGACAGAAGGATCGAACTTATCTACAAAAAAATAAAAATAATGGTGAGTGATAATGTATTAATTTACTGATGCTCCTTGTCGAATTAGTTTTAATTATTTGAAATAACACATCTGCTCTATTATGACTGTGTAAGTGAAGCATACAATTTAGTTGAGATAATTGTTCTATTTTAATTGTTTCCATACATGGTATGAGTAACTGTGTGTGCCCCATTAAAGTAAAAAAAAAGACCCGACCTCTGATGAGTTAAGGGACACTGGGGGTGAGGACACAGCCTTTCCAGTAGACTAAAGCTGTGAATTTTGAGGAGTTGAGCACGTTTGTTACTTTCGGAATTCATTCAACTTCAGCCTACCCTACGAAAAATATCACGCTTCGCCACTGGTGCTGCCATCTGTTGTCAGTTACTGGAACTATATGGGCGAGGTACTGCCATCTGTTGTCAGTTACTGGAACTGATTGCAGATATTCAAACGGCGTATTGAGGACAACAGCTCTATTGATCACATGCTGAAATGCAATGGTAAAACGGTAATAAAACGTTTTGAGAGGGAATGTAGAAATGTGTATCTTTAACAGACATAAAACCTTACTAATACTCCTTGATTAAACAATATTTCAGTAGTAAAAAAAACTGGCGAGAGCTGGGATCGAACCGGTGTTCCTTGGAACCACAGTCAGTCGCCTTAACCACATAGCTAATCGCGCACTCTTGTTCTGAAGCAGACGCAACCATTTACTATATTCAAAAGCCGCTGTCTGAAGGTAATAATCCATTTCATTATCCAAAAAAATCAATGTTGCACATTCGTATACGTTCATACTGTTATTATATTTTATTGTCAGAACTTGGTTAATGTATGTTTTCAATTACATGGAAGCTTATTAAGTAACTTACATTTTAATGGACTTCCCACCGCCACTTTGTCATGAGCCCAGGCGGATTGTGCACATGCGTACGGGCAAGAATTCTGCAATTTTCTATATTAATTTAAAAATATACCGTAATATATTTGTTTATTTTAGAGACACTCTGCAAATCTACAGGCCAAGAGCTTTCGTTAGAGTGCTCTACGAAGAAAATCGGTTCTGTCGTTCTCTCAATCTCGTGGTAACAAAAATCACCTTACTGTTTTAAATATATAGATAGATAGATGCCGTGTGCCCTCCTGGAAAGCATGGTGCACGTCTTTTCAATTGACGCCCGTAGGCAACCTACGTGTCATGATGGCGATAAAAAAGAATCATGAAGTCGTCACAAACACCCAGTCCCCGGCCCAGGGGTATTTACCATTGGAGATTAAAATCCCCACGACCCGGCTGGGAATCGAACATGGGACCTCGAGCTTAAGTCTAGCATCCTAATCATTTAGCAACGAGGCCGGGCATGAAGGAAATAATATAAAAAAACGAGCCTTTCAGTAGTCGCATATGATGTGTAACATCTGACATGTTATTCGAATAATTCCATATTACTTGTGCCAGCAAACATGAAAGGATTCTTCAATGCATCTGCAGTAGTGGCATATACCTACAACTGTATGCGGGAGCAATCCACTGCCTATACTTGATGCGAGCTGCGCTTTATACCGGCCAGTTAGTGAACCCATGCCAGCGGTGTTATTGAAAATGGCCTCTTATACGTTTAGACCAATCAAATAGCTTAATATGATAATAGTGGAAACTCCCACGAGAAACTGGCGACACCGATTATGCGTGCCATCTAGCGGTTCGCGCAGACAACTACGAACTCGATTTCAATCAGCTGGCAAGTTTATCTGCACATGTTAAGTGTAACTTTTGGGCTATGTATGGGTGTTTTCATTACAAAATACAAAGTGATTAAGTGATTAAGCTATTTGGACCAACGAAGTTTCAATCATTGTTAGTAGTCGCTGTTAATATACTGAATTCCTACGTTGTTTGGAGTGTTGGTTGATGCAATATAGCACTCGAGGTATCGAGTGCTTACATTAAATAAGAATACAGCAAAAGTATGAAGATTTAATAAATCTTAATTGTTTTCAGCAAATATGATATAATGAATATTTTCACACCAAAGAACGACAATTTAAAGATGATTTATTGAAGCAATTTCTTTAATGGGGCCTCCAAACCTTGAGGTAAACCGTATGCGATTTACATTCCACATAGTCACATGGCTTACAGTACGTCGTTGAACCGATCTCCGCCACCGCGCGCGCTCATTGTTTCCGTCCCATGCACTTCCGTCTCATCCACTTCCGTCTCTTTTCCAAAATCACTCCCACAAAAATGTCCAGCTACCGAGTGCCACAAAAATATCCAGATACCGAGTGGAAAGATGTTCCACATCAAAAAACACCCTAGACATCCAACACCCTAATACAGACGGTGTCGCCAGCCCACGTCACGACGGTAAGTCACTTATAATGCTTAAAACCATGCACCCACGGTAAGTTTCTTAAACAGTGAGGGGGGGGGGGGGCAGCCTTAAAATGCAATCCATGACGAATGCGATGATGATGATGATAATTGTTGTTTTAAGGGTCCTAACATCTAGGTTATCGGCCCCTAATGAAATGAAATGGCATGAAATGAAAGGATGAAGATAAAAACAGCTCACTGCCATGGATGAAACGAAAATGGTTTATATAAAAGAGACAGTGAGCCCCAACAATTATGCCATATTTGAATAAAAATAGTAAAAGGGGGATGGTAAAAAACAATAAAATAAGGCAGTGAACAATAAAATAGATGAACGCAATAAAAAACTTAAAACAGACTTAAACTGAATTAAAAGTCTTAACTCACATTAAAACTTAAAAAAGTAACCACTCTCCCTCATGGACCCGGATGACGAGGGCTACTGACGGCCCGTCATCACGGAGAATAAGGGAGAGGATGTTAGGCAGTTTGAGAGTCCTTCGCAGATCGGCCTGATCCACACACTCCAAGAGAATGTGTGCCACGGTAAGGTGGGCGCCACAAGTACACACAGGGGGTCTTCTCTCTTTAGAAAGTGGGAGTGCGTAGCAATCCCATGGCCGATCCGGAGTCGATAGAGTACCACAGCTTCCTTCCGGATATATCGGAAGGAAGATTTCCACACGTTCGTTGTCTCCTTGATGCCTCTCAGTTTGTTGGGCAGAGGCGTAGCACGACACGCTTCCTCCCAATGCGACATGATAGAATGTCGCCACTGAGAGCGTACCTCACTAGCAGGCACCTTATACGGTAGCGAGAGCCGTGAGACTGCCTCTCTCGTCGCCTGATCTACAATCTCTTTTCCCGCAATACCCATGTGGCTGGGAAGCCACACAAAGGTCACCCCGGTTCCAGCGCTATACCGACTGACTGCAGGTCGTGCACACGCTGGACCAGCGGGTGCTTCGGGAAACACACATCGATCGCTTGCAGCGCACTAAGAGAGTCAGTACACACAAGAAAGTGCTGGTGATCGTCCGATAACGTGTACCGCAGAGCCTCAAAGATGGCATAGAGCTCCGCTGTGTACACGCTACAGGCCTCGGGAAGTGAAAAGAGAAACCGACAATCCTTAACCAGAAATGCACAGCCTACTTTCTCGTTGACCCTCGAACCGTCCGTGAATAGAAGCCCTGATCATGGATACCGGCCCAACACGGACCGGAACAGCCTCCGATGGTCAGAGGAGTCTGTGTCCGACTTAGGGACGGTGTGCAGATCCAGGATGATATTAGGGCGAGGTACTCGGACGATACAGGAGACAGAAGGAAATCGGAACTGCCGATATGAGTCAGCCAAGCGTATCCCTGCCAGCCGAGTGGCTCGGGCGAGCGCACCATACAGCCGGAGATTCGGATTGTTAAACAGACACGGATAGCTTGGACAAAGTGGCATCTGTCGAATAGTTGCAGCATAGGTCAGCAGTACTTGTTGGCGCCTCAGGTGTAAAGGAGGTACACCAGCATCGGCGAGCAAGCTGATGACTGGGCTCGTTCGAAAGGCTCCCGTCGCCAGCCTCATACTGCCGTGGTCGACGCTGTCCAGTTTAACGAGTACTGATTTGGCGCCGAACCATATGCAACACTGCCATAATCTAATCTAGATAAAATTAAAGCCCTATAAAATGTAGAAGCACCGTGCGGTCCACCCCCCACGATGTGCTGCTAAGAAACCGTACCATGTTGAGCTTCTTAACAGTTTTCAAACACCGCACGTGTGCCTCCCACGTTAACTTCTGATCGAAAAGAAGCCCAAGGAACCGGTACGTAGCAACAACAGGCAAAGCTACATTTCCCAGACAAAGCTCAGGATCGGGATGGAGAGTGCGCTCTCGGCAGAAATGGACAACCGAGGTCTTAGCGGTAGAGAACCGAAAGCCATGGTCTAGTGTCAACCGTTCCACTCTCCGAATAGCTTGTTGGAGCTGTCGTTCAGCGACTCCCATATTTTGTGCACTATAATGTAGAACGAAATCGTCTACATATAGCGACGGTACCACTGCTGGACCAGCAACAGCTACTATACCGTTTATGGCAATCGCAAATGATGTTACGCTAAGCACAGATCCCTCTGGGACTCCGTTTTCCTGTACGTGATATTGCGAATATGTCCGCCCTATTCGGACACGGAATGGGCAAACGGACAGAAAATTCGCAATAAAGACCGGCAAGTTACCACGGAATTTCCATTGATGCAGGATAGAGAGGATGCCGTAACGCCAGTTGTGTCATAGGCCTTCTCGAGGTCAAAGAAAACAGTGACTAGGTGCTGTCTCCGGAGAAAAGCGTCCTGTATTGCGGTCTGCAAGCGTACCAGAAGGTCGTTGGTCCACCGAGAAGCCCAGAAACCACACTGGTATGTAGACAGGAGTCCTCGTTTCTCCAGGACCCACACCAGTCGCCGATTGACCATCTTCTCAAAGAGCTTGCACAGACCATTTGTGAGACAAATAGGTCTGTAACTCCCTGTCAAATTGGGATCCTTATCGGGCTTCAGGATAGGTACAACTATATTTTCCTGCCATTGCGCTGGAAACACACCTTCTAACCAAATACGAATAAACACCCTGAGCAAATAACGAATGCCCTCATCGTTAAGGTGTTTAAGCATCTAGTTGTGAATATTATCCGGACCGGGAGACGTGTCCTTGCAGAGGGCCAGCGCTCCGCGGAGTTCCCACTCTGCAAAGGGCACGTTGTACTCCTCCGAAGCGCGGGAAGCGAAACAGAGCTGAGAGCGTTCTGCCTCGCGCTTCAAAGCAACGAAATCTGGAGCATAGTTATCAGAACCGGATGTATAAAATACGATACGAGAAGGTTTGCAACGCGATAAGGGTCCGCAACCAATTCATGATCAATGGAAATTCCCGGTACAGTACTTGATGTCTGAATTCCCGAAATGCGTCGTAGTTTAGTCCACACTTGAGAGGAGGGGCTATGTGCCGTGATAGACGACACATACCGTTCCCATGATTGTGTCTTACTCTGGCGGATAAGAAACCGTGCCATAGCACGAAATTTCTTAAACGCCACCAAATTGGCCTTGTTTGGGCGTCGACGATGCCGCCTCCTTCGGCTTAGGCGCGGCTTTCGCTGACCGTTTGGGTGGGGAGGACGTCTTCGACCCCCCCCCCCCCTGCTGTGCAGGCAGACGAACTGTCGCCCGCACAGACTTCTTGGTGGGCGAAGGTGATAGTGCTTTCAACCATTCAACTTCGGGGTTGTGTGCTTGTTCTTAGGTGCTAAACTTGGAAACTTTGGAGCCACAACAGAGGGTTTCGCAGCTGGTACAAAAGATGAGGTAGCCGGAACCAAATTTGGTATTAAAACGCTATAATCAATCGTTGGAACAGGAGCAATCGTGGTATGGTACTTCTTGCGGGCTTCCTGGTAGGTGAGACCATCCAGGGTTTTGATCTCCTGGATTTTCTTCTCACTTGTGCACTGCTCCGCATCATGAGGTACCTTGCCACACGTTCCACAAATTGCAGAGTTCGAGCACCGGGATAACATGTGCCCGAATTTCTGGCAGTTATAACATCGCATTGGAGGTGGAATATAGGGTCGGACATCACAACGGTAACTTGTGACCTTAACCTTCTCCGGGAGTACTGAGAGCTCAAAGGAAATAATGAAAGGACCTGTGTCAACGATCTCACCGTTGACCTTGCGCGTAATGCGCCGGACATCGGTCACGTGACGGTACTTCATATCCTCCTTGAGCTCGTCGTCAGTATTCAAAATCAGGTCCCGATGGAAGATAACTCCCCGGACCTGATTCAGAGACTTGTGTTTTTCCACTTTAACGGGGAGATCGCCAAAGTGGTCACACTTCAGAAGATGGTCGACTTGCTCAGCAGTCCTGGTCTTAAGCAACAAGCTACCGTTTCTTATCTTTTGTACTTTCTCAAGCTCACCATAGACACCTTCTATGTGGCGAGAAAACAAGATACTATTTACCAGCCTGAAATCACCCCCATCTGTTCTGGTCGCTACCAGCGTTGTCAGGCGGATACTACTGCAGGGTACATGGCGCACCCACCTGTCAATGTGGCCAGACCAAACAATCTCTCGAGCGTAGTCGCACACTTAGGTGGCCCTTCCCCTGGCAGCATGCACATATTACTTTGAGTGCCAGACCTCAAAAACATTTACGAAAAAGCGTGCGATATAACTTTATGGAGGTTATACCGTACAAATGTGACGTTTAGAGCTGCCTGTCCAACCCGTAAAGGGGACCTGGGCCAAGAAACCCTCTTAGTCGCCTTCTAGGTCTGGCAGGGTATACCTGTGAGTGTATTCCATCCCTCCCACCCACGGGAGGTCCAATTCGCAAGACAAGCGAGGAACCTAAAAGAATAGCCAAGGTCGCCCCTTTTAGTCGCCTCGTACGACAGGCAGGGGATACCATGGGTGTATTCTAAGCCCCCCACCCACAGGGGGGCATGACGAATGCATCCCACTGGTTTAAGACGACAGGTTTTCTGAACAACCTTCACGAAACTCGGTGCAGTATCTTCCAAACCCATACCAAAGAGGAGAGAATCAAACCCAGTCAATCTATAACAGTTATGGCGCGGTGGCATGATTGCTAAAAACCAAATAGCTGATATCAAGGAAACCATCATACAGATATAACCAATGCATATTCTAAAATGCATTTAAGGGATTATCAATGGAGGGTGTTAATGATAAAAAACAGTAAATCAGCGAACTACTATTCCTTCAAAACATACATTGTTATGCATAAATAAATAAATAAATAAATAAATAAAGAAAGAAAGAAAGAAAGAAAGAAAGAAAGAAAGAAAGAAAGAAAACAATGCAATAAAAATCAAATATCCAAATGTTAATACAAAGTACAAAATCATGTATGAACTACTACTCCCTATTACTCCCTTATAGGGAAGAATAATTTTACACGTGTTCATAAATATATACGGATGTCGACAACTGGGGGACCTTTGCCCTCAATCGTTCATCCTGGAGATCACTAGTCCATCGCGATACGCTACTTTTTAAAGAAAATCGCTGACGAACAGCGAATGATAAAAGGCGGCGTAGAAAGGAAAATGAAATCATGAGAAGAATTGGAAGGAACGTGCCTGCTCCACCTGGAACTACTTGTCTTCACTGCGGAAAATTGTGTGCCTCCCGCATTGTTGTTTACAGCCACCTCCGGACTCACTGATGAAGAGGCGCTTAGATGGAAGGCCAACCTACTCGATGATGGTTGTTTGTTATGATGATGATCATATAGGAATATAAAAGGAAAAGAAGTATAGTTGGATACATGCACCCGTTTGTGAAATCTCTCCAAATAATGTACCCCATTTTGATTTTATGTTATCGTTTTGAGGCAAACTGTTCAAGTTAAGTGCTCACAGAAAACACACATATGATGTGTAAGTAGGTAATTGGGTAATTGTATATGTAAACGTTTAGGCCTACTTCTGTGTAAATGGTATTTAGATAACGTTCGTAAAAGGTTGCAGAAACAAAACCTTCTAAACAGCAATCACAAAAATAATGAATAGAGAGCCTAATCATCGACTCGAGTATATGATGACTTCTGGAGTAGAAGCACTGGACCTCCATTTTATGTGGAATCCGGGGCACTGGACGTTATATTTCACCTCGGAAATGCCTCATGCAATAACCAGGAATCGAACCAGGGCCAGATAACAGGCAACTGCGCCATCACGCCTTAAGGCACAATTAAACCCAGACCATAAACTGATGAACGTGCAATTATGAAAAAGAACATGAACAAAGTAGATGTGTTTACTTACAATCATGTGCGGGACTCCCTAGAGAGACAGTTCCAATCCATGCGATATGCAGATATACAAATTCTATGTAGCGAGACGGTATATCAAAGGATAAATCTGAAACATTGAAGAAAATGAGTCAATGTTCGTGTAATATCTCACTGTACAGACGGACTAAAGTATGTATAAGTCTGCAGAAAGAAAGAGAGAAATCTAATCCTTACACAAATATATATATATGCTCTATTCAAACGTACTATGGATCATAATAGAAATGAATACCACAAGGAAAGTGAACAAGCAAAACGTAGCAACAAGTCACATTGAAAGTGTCTTAACACAAATTTATTCGTAGGCTAAATAGAGAGGTACAAATTTAACAGTTATAAACTACACTCATACCTTGTATTCCGTCATCAGACCAAATGTACTCCATATAGGAATGCAAACAAAATGAATTTTACAAACTACGAATTTCTACAAACAAATATACAATAAATGATCTATTCCCTTTACATTTGCAACAAATATATGATTAAAATAGTTGATGATGATGATGATGATGATGATGATAATTGTTGTTTTAAGGGGCCTAACATCTAGGTTATCGGCCCCTAATGATCTGGGTGATAGCGAAAATGACAATGAAATGGAATCCAGGGCGAAAATTAAGTGAGACGGAAAATACTTACAAAAATGAACTCAGATTGAAACAACTCACAAAATGTTCGTACAAAAGGGAATTTAGAACGAAAAGATTCACAAAAGGAATAGATTGAAAAATACGTACAAAATGTAGGCTAGGTTCAAAATACGTACAAAATGCAATGTAGAGTCGAAATACTTACAAAATGCAATCGAAATTCAAAATACTTACAAAATGCAAATGAGATCGAAAATACGTACAAAATGCAATTGAGGATCAAAATACTTACAACATGTAATTGAAATTGAAAATACACAATGCAATTCAGATTGAAATATCCCATTTCCAAACCAAACTATTCACAAAGTGCAATTGAATTTCAAAATACTTACAAAATGCAATTGAAATTGAAAATGCTTACAAAGTGCACGGTAGATTCAAACTATTCATTTGGATTGACAATACTTACAAAATGCAATTTAGATTGAAATACTTGAAAAAATGTAATTTAGATTTAAAATACCCACAAAATGCAATTTAGAATCAAAATACTTGCAAAATTCCCACCACACAAAATTAAATTTAGATTTAAAATTCTTGCGAAATGCGGTTTAGGTTGAAAATACAAAATGTACTTGACATTCAAAAATCTCACTAAAATGTCCTGAGCCTACATTGAAAGACTTACTAAAAAGCAATTTAGATTGTCAATTTTTACAAAATGCAATTGAGGTTGAAAACAATCGCGAAATGCAATTTAGATCGAAAAAAAACTTACAAAATACAACGTAGATTAAAAATACCTACAAAATGTAGTGTAGATACACGGGGAGCCAAGTAACAAAAACAGTGCGGGAATCTTAAAGAGAAAAGGAAATATAATGAAAAGAAAACAAGAGGTCTGACCCCTCGAAGAAGGAGGGATCAGGAAAGATGAGACAAGGGCCAATTAAGGCGGGAAAGTGAAAGACTACCTAGGCCTCGGATACCCTAATACCGTCGAGGTCGGAAAAGAACAAGAGTTGACCAAGGGAGGTCGACAGGAAAGAAGACAGAGAGGAGCCCGGCACAAGTAAGTGGAAGCAATGCCGGACTCAGCTGGGGTCCCGTGGTCGCCAACCCATGTCCCACAAGATGTGAGCCCCTGGGGGAGATTAAAATAGTCACTTCAAGGTTTTCTTTAATGCAATACTTCACAGGCAAAATGAAACATACCATAGATAAACCACATAGAACATTGCTATCTTAAAAAGACAATGGCACAGAAAGTAGGCCATTCAATAACCAACTTTACATATGTTTGCGCTCCTATTTTTATTTATAGCCGCACTTACATCTAAATTTCTTTCACTCAGTATTCAGAGGAAAGCCTTTCAATTACAAATCGCTTGAAGAACAACTTACTTTAACTCTAAGCATCACCAAATTTGATGTGCCATGGCAGATTGAAGGCGGGGGCGATGCATTTTAACATTGTATACATAAATGAACAAATGATTTAAAAAGTCAAGCTGATAAAGGAAATTGTTTTTGAAAATATGAAACATGCACTTGAAATTCATCCAAACAACTACGAAACCTTTGCATTTAGTTCTTTTTAAGCATTGTTTGAAACGGATCGTGTTAGTTTTAGTTTCTTCAATCATGATCAATAGTAATACTTGTTATTTTAAATATTAGCTGACTGAAGACAACACGGCGCGAAGCACCAGTGAGACAATGGAAGCGAAGATTTGAAACAAAACCTACTGTTGAACAGTCACCGTTAATAATTACACTAGAATTGATTATCGCAACGGATAAAATTGAGGCCATTGTATCGATTTGTCAAAACAAAATTTACATTAAACAACACTGTTTGCACATGTAAATACAAACACATTTTCTGCTTAAACTGGAAGTCGCAGCATGTAGCAGATACAAATTTTCATTTGTACCAAATCTACCAATATAAGTAAGAATGAAACCCAGCTGAAAATATCTTCAGAAACACAGCAGGAAGGTACCTGACGACTCTAAAGCCCGTGTGACAGCAGGTACAAGATACTGTCCAATTCTGTTCATCCACGTCAGCACTCCAACTTTTATGACCGAAGTACGTACACGCTAGTTGGCCAGATTGAAAGAAATAAATATTTGCCGTTGATTAGCATTTATAACAAATAACGGTCATGAATCTAGGGTAAGTAGAGTTGAAGAAATGCCAGGTACTGAATGAATGAATGAATGAATGCATTGCAATCTGTTTTTAAAGACTAAACGGAAAGCATGACATTTAGACATTCCGATCAAGAAGTGCGACAATGAGCATCCAATCCCTAGCTCAATGATCCAAGGAACCAGGGTTCAAGGCCTATTTTCTGCTGATTTTTGAAATTCCTTTTTAATTAATTTATTATGTCAGTGGGTTTTCACCGATGTCTGTCTCATTCATGCATGCGATTATATGGAAGCTACTGAGGTCTGAGTCGTGATGAGTAACGACATTCACAGCACAGCCAGTATCTGTGGATGCTGTGAACGGTTCTACTCATAGGGTCAGTGTTATTGTTCTGACTCAGTGAGGAATTCATTGACAAACTATCTCACTCCTCACCTTGCCTAGTACGCCTCATTATGGCACTGCCTTGATTTTTTTGTGATTTCCACCCACATAGGCGAACTTATGGTGGTGCTTTCCGAGGATCCTACCACCGCAGATTATACCCTACATACCAAGTACTGCAAGTTTTCAATCCTGATTACATACCTACAGAGTAGATTTAAATGATCAACATTGGTAGCGAAAATTTTTCTCATGTCTCATTTCAATTTCCATTTTCAAATCCATGAATGCATTCCTAGTAAACTATTAAAATTTAAAAAGCATAGAAAATTTGTACAGTTAAAATAATAATAGCCTAATAATATCGCACGATAACGTAGGTCTACATCATATAAAGGACATAGTAAAGGGAGAAAAATATATTTTCCAGAACATTTAAGTAAATTTGAGGATGCATTTGCGGATGAGTAAATACAATTCACAAGGTACGGTAACTGAAACGACGTGGAGTGGAAATTGTTTTATTTATAGCATTGCCACACGTAAACGAAGTGGAAGCACGGCAACGAACTTACCAATATTTAAACCTAATGAAACACATAATAACAAAATTCAACAGTACCGGTACTGTAGGTCGTGCAATTAGCCTTTGAGTGAAGTGCCATGGTCTGCATCTATATAACAAGGACCTTTCTCAAAGAGATCGTTTAAAGGAAATATAGTTTTGTTCTGGTATACTGTATTTACTTCGCGAGCCTACCCATGTACGAATCTATTTGCTGATATCGCCCCTAGGATCTCCACTAGAACGAGAAACGCAATGCGACTGACCCTTCTACGCCATCTTCCGTGCAAACTGCTGGGAAATATGGCACCGTTCCATTTCCGCGAGTTATATGGGAGCTACCATACAACACAGAACCTAGTATAGAAATATAAAAATCACATGGCAATAGACTCTTTCATACCATGTGCCATACCCTTCCTGGCGGAAGCTTCTATGCTAACAATTGTAGTGTGATACAGGCTTTAGGTGAGACACCCAGTACATACGATTACGAGGCAGCACGATTCAGTAACGGAGAATTCAAAGAGCCAATCACTGACAAAAGAACGGGAAGATCGGATAATAGTTCCCCAAACAGAATACTTACGTTCTTACCGAAGAGAAATTTTCTAAATCCATGGATTTTTATGAAGCGTGGTACTTCATGGCAGCAGAGCTCGTAAAGCACAACAGCTGAAGTACTTGAAACGAAGTGTTAAGAGGTGAATGGATGGAGTGGTTCACAATAAAATAGCACTCAGTAATCAGTAACCAAGAGAGCTCGCACACCTCAGAATACAATTCCAGCCTGAGAATTCCTTCTGCGTGTAGTTCTCCTCATTACTCTACGCTCGTGATCCAGACAAAACTTCAGCTTCCAGTTGATGATAGACATTTTAAAGGAACTCATAAAACGACTTGCGTGATTTTCATCCAGCCTACTGCACGAGTAAGTTCCTTGACGATAGGGTAAGAAACATGGTCGTACGAAGACTTGCGGTTACTCAAAGTTCAGTAGCTCCATTAAATTTGCCATCTCAATTACTGGAGTTACACAGGAATTCAACGCCTTTGAATATCTTACTTAAACGCCATGCAAATAACGCGGAATATTTTACCCAAAAGCTATTATTAACTGCTTTTATTTAATTGACAAGTAATTTAAAACAACAATGTAATATACGATTCCAACATTGATTCAGGTTTGTGTTACCCTATCAGGGCCGGAATAAGGGTGTATGTGCTTGTGAGCCTCTAAGCTAAGGCTGTGATGCAGGCCTTCTACCTTTCAATCGTGACAGGTTCTACAGAACAGAAAAAAAGTTAAGTAAAAATATGCCAAATATGAGACCTAGTAACAAGTACACGGAGGAATAATAAATTAACTCGCCGTGGACATTTTTCAACAAAATAGCTTTCACTAAAAATAGAAAAATGTTAACATATTGAAAGAAAACTTAAAGAATCAACCAACTAAACAGTAACCCAAGGGCAATTGGATAACTCAAATAACAAATATAACCTAAAACATAGAAAAAAATCAACCCCATTCTGTTGCAAGCCATTTGGTCATTTTTTAAGAATGGCTGCGTGGCGCAACGGTGACGTTCTCACTGGCTGTGCCCAAGGTTGCAGGATCGAATCCTGGCGCAGTCAGTTGATATTTGAGGGTGCGCAAATGCAAGGGAGCCGTGTCAGTAGATTTACTGGCACGTTGAACATCCCCTTTGGGACGAAAATCCGGCACCCCGGCGTCTCTAAAAGCCGCAGTAGTGTAAAGGGACGTAAAACCAATAAAATTATCATTTACTAGTTGAAACCCTCAAAACACGACGGCCAGTGGGAATATACCTTACTGAAGGATTTCCTTATATACAATTGTTGTATGATAAATTATGGCACTATTGGAACTCTCGACACTGCAATACATAACTGGCCATGACTGAAAACTTGATGAGGTAAATAGAGACCTACACGTTCTAGAGTTTCCCCTTGAACTTTATTGATTGGCATACAGCGAATTGGAAATTGGCGCCTCTTAAAAGAAAATGTAAGTGTTTTATCGGATGACGTTGAATGAACTCAAGGGATTAAAGCTCTCAATGCAATTTTTATCTCCACTTATTATTTCCAAATCCAAGCAATTCTCATACAAATGTCTTACAATTAACCTGGTTCTGTTTAGGAACACCCGAGAAACGTTCCGATTTCTAAGGGGCATAACTATGGCTCCAACTTCTAGAGTAAGAATATGCGGAGGCAAACCACTTAATTCCAAGAAAGACAAGAATTATGTAGGAAATTGAAGTAGCTGACTTTCATCTTCAGTATTTAATCATTTAACGCTGATGTATGTTTTTGAACTAACGGTTATAAGTCCAATGACTTTCAAATTAATTTCATTATTGTGTTCACTTTTTGGAGTAAGAATGCAAATTTTCGAGAAATGTATTATATATTTCGGAGAAGTGTATGTTACGCCGTAAATCTCAGTCACTATGTCATCAAACACCAAAATTCTTGGCTGGTAATTCAATAACATTTGAATTCTCATCATCCAGACATGGGTAGTCGCCGATAGCAAATTGTAGCCAAAACAATCAGAAAATTCCATTTCTTCTGGCTTTGACAGTATGTTTTTATACAAGCGGTGTATTATGAAGAAGGGCCAGAGAGGAGAGTATTTAATAAAATTGAGAATAATTGTTTGGTGAAGCGAGCGGCATAAAAGGCAAACCCTGCCTGTAATCTACCCCAAGAACAATGATGTTCCCACCAAAAGGAATGCCGTTATCCATAGTAACTTTCAGAAGACGATTCACACACATTATTGAATGAAAATTTGCCATTTGGACTATATCCCATGTTATGAGCCGTGCTTATCGAATATTGTCAGCTGCTTTGGAATTTAATTTCAATCCGGACACTGAATTATGAATTAAATTTAGAGGAATTTCTACTGTGTACTCTTTAATCGTGGGGCAGCAAAACAGCGGCTATTCTGGTCCATGCCACTAATGTAACATGAACCCCTAAACTGCAGAACTTTTGTCTTAAACATCGGTAGATACATTCTCCCCTGTGCCCTAGGGACAGTCAATAAAAATTGGTTAAGTAACAGTTGTGAGTCTTTTTAGGAACATGCAAGTTATTCCATAAAACTGAAATGTGTTCCTGGATTTGTAAGGACGTGATTCCGGCAAAATTAAAAGTGAAAACTGGCACATGGTACAGTGAGTCCGAGAATGTTCTCCGCAGCGCCTACATGCGTCTGCGAGAGCTAGCTACAGCAGTTATGTTGGTAGCACGGCTGCCGCTTGCATCATCTCTACTTAGTATAAAACAAAGTCCCCGACTCTTGGATGTTACGGGTAAACTCGAGAACCACTGGATGGATTTTGAAGCGGTTTTCACCATTCTGTAAAGGATATATCGAGTATGATTTCTTTAGAAAACTATTTATTTATGATCAAAAGAAGCTGAGCAGTAACGATTTTAGTGGAAAAGTCGATAAAAAAACCTGGCGTCCGAGCGCTTTGTAAGCTTACGCTGGGCAAACCGTTAAAAATATCTACATACTATGAGTGTAAGATTGTTCAACATGAAAAGTTCTACAAAAAAAAAACGCGAGAGGATATGTCTATCTTCCATACATCGCCCACTATAAGGGAACAACTGAAGCTTGTCTCTTACAGCCTTGTGTGCTGTCGACTTGGAGATTCCTGTTTGTTGAGCTAATTTTCGTGTTGATTTACTTAGACTACGCAGCATTATGTCGGAGATTTCATCAACTTTTTCGTCTGTTAAAAGCGTAGGCCTGACTGTTCCCGGTACATCGTGAACTGAGCCAGTCACACGAAATTTACTTACCAAATTCCGAACGGTATCACGGTTTGGACACTTTGAATTAGGAAACCGCGCCTGAAATCTTATTTTACATTTTCTGTAAACAGATCGCCTTTACGAAAAACGTATTCCACCAAAAAAAAAAAAACTCTCTCTTCAGTAGTAAAAATTACCGCCTGTATAGTGTTGCACTCTTCCAATAATAATCTATCTGAACGCTCGCTTACACGCTGAACACATGCCAGTCTCGCGCGCTTAATGCGATACACACCGACAGCTCACTCGGGGAAGTCCGCTTTGAAAGACACAGTGCAGTGCAGCCAACTAAAACTCATGACTCAACCACTCACAGCTGCACGTACCCACTGCGGAGAACATTCTCGGGCGCCCTGTAGTTTGCTCGTTTAAGTGTGTGTCAGTAATAACAGGAATTTTAAATGTTGGGAGTGAGAAACCATGCAACTGAAAAGTTTTATTAATACATCTGAGAGACAGGTGAGCAGCTGTATTTTCGTCAGCAGATTCAAAATAATCCTCACAAGAAGAGATTTGTACATGTCCCATAATAACTGGCATTGCAAGGCTGATGAAATATGCATACATAGGCGAATAACTATATCAATTGAAAGGGCATTTGAAAATACGATGCTTCCATAAAACAGTATTGTCATTCTGAATCATAGATAAGCAATCCCGACTTAATAGCCACATCCTTATATGTTGGGTAGGTAACAATGATGATAATGATCGTGTGGCCTCCGTAGAGGGCGAGTGCAGGTATTTCTAGTTGACGCCCGTGGGCGACCTGCACGTCGCAATGAGAATGAAGTGATGATGAAGACGGCACATACACCCAGTCCCCGAGCCACGGGAATTAACCCCCTGAGATTAAAATCCCTGATGGCTCGGCCGGGAATCGAACCCGGGGCACTTTGGGCCAAAGCCTAGCGCGCTAACCATTTAGCCACGGAGCCAGACTGTTGGGTAAGTGACACCTTGGTATGTCCGGATATCCTCAAAGCGTGTGGCTCCCACTACATGAAGTAAAAGTAAGCGCAGATGGTATAATACTGATTCATAATAATAATGTTATTGGTATACGTCCCTGTTAACTACTGATGCTTTTCGAGACGCCGAGGTTCCGGAATTTTGCCCCGAGGGGTATCTTTAACGTGCCAGTAAATCTACTGACACGGCTCCCTCGAATTTGCGCACACTCAAATTCCGACTGACTGCGCCGGGATTCCTATTTCTGATTCAGACGGAAAAACATTGTACATTCAAATCTAAGTCCTTCTTTCCAAATACATTTGCTTTCATCCAATACGTAACTAACAGGAGTTTCAGGATACATGTACGCATTCCACGATTTGGATTTTGGTTCAGCTGAAAGCATGCAGTGAGCTGTGACTTTTTAACTGCGCCCGTGTTATTACTTGTGAAGCATTATCGGAATTAAAGAAATACATCTTGTTGGTCTGGTAAATGGACAGATAACCGGACTACAATGTGGGACTGTTCATGCATGTTGTAACCAAAAATCCTCTGTGCAGCCTCACTTCAACCAACATATCTAGCATGCAAATACGTCGAAACTTCATTATAATGCAACATTCCATCATTTTCCATGATTTTCAAGTTAGCGCAATCATGCCCCTTATAAACATATTTATGTATGTATTCTATGATGTGTACACTTGCATAAATTTCGACATTTATGGGTCTGAAAGTACACCAATTGATATCGATTGTATGGAACAATGAAGCGTTTGTCGATTTTAATTTCGGTGCCTTGTGCACGTTTGGTAAGATACAGTATATGGTCTTCCATCCTGTCACCTGCGGGAAAGTGGATAGCCGTTCACATTCTCATAACTTTGGAAACAAAGTCTTTTGTGAAATCCTTCTTCCATCTTTCATGCACATTGAATTGGGATTCACGAGGCCGCAAGGTCAATATATCTCTAATCTAAGTTGCACAATGTGGCATTGGAAGGATCTGGCATATCTGCAGAAACTATCTTATCAATATCCGAGATTTGTCGTAATTTACAGTTATTTCGAACATAAACCAATAAGTGTTTATGAGCTAAACGGCGCTTCTGGAACTCAACCATGTAAAGAAAGTTTAAACATCACCAAAAATATTTGCTAATGATTAATTAAACGTACGAGTTCCTTTACTTTCGCAACAAAACCGCGAACGACATCAGGTCTATTGTTTGTAATTTCATAATATTGAAGCCTATGATGGGTTGAAAGTAAAAGTTATGAAGAGGTCTGACTTGCCAAAATTTTCTCCCAATTTCCATTGCATCCTGATAATTTTGCAACATATTTCGGGGACTGCCAATGAAAGGAAAGGGGTGTGGCGTAGTTCAGGGTGAAAACATAGCTTCCGGTGCCGACAAAAATGGTAAACGGAGGTTTTTGCTAGTTATAGTACAGCCATCAATACTTCCGACTTGACGTTTCAGTATTACCCTAGTTATCTATCTAGCGGTCAGAAGGAAAATCACTTTAACTTGACTATCACAGGCAGCCATTCAAATCGATATATCACGATAAATTTAGTTTTGTTCACGATGTCGCGATTTAGCGAACGAAACTCTAGCCTAGCACTGAAACGTCAAGTCGGAAGTATTGATGGCTTTACTATAGTTATTGTTGTTTTAAGGGGCGGAACAGCGAAGTCATCTGTCTGAAAGGAGAAAGCAAAATAACAATAAGATCAGTTCTTCAATGCACTCGGATTATTAAATCACGAGAAAATGCCATTAAAATATTTTACTTCGCTTGGCCTCCATGCTGGTTTTGTATTTAACAGGTTTTCAAGTGTCACATAACGAAACTTACCTTAGTATTCTCTAACACCATACAAAATTCTGAGTGATATCAGTAATAGTTGCCACTGAAATATTTCGCGCGGCCGTCATGTACGATTGATGAAACGCATTAAAATTTGAAAGGCACGTTCGGGGTCGGAAAAGTAGAACTACGTTCCTACCGAGATTCATTGAAATCGTTCTAGCCATTGAGATCACCCTTTTCCCGTGTGTGTGTGTGTGTGTGTGTGTGTGTGTGTGTGTGTGTGTGTGTGTGTGTAGGGATGTGAGTCAGTCCCCACCCCTGATAAAATCAAAACGCAATTTCGACTGTCAAATAGGAGGGGATAGACTGAAATATATTCGAAATCAACCTGAGAGAGATTACAAGAGATGGTTATCAAAAATTAACATGTTTTTATGTAAATTAAAAGGGGAGGGGTGCTTTATTGGATGACATGTTTCGATCGTCACGCGATCATCATCAGATCCTGCTCACTTAGGCTTAGATAAGGTATGTTGTTTATGTATTACATTTATGCACAAATACAATCTTTAGATTACAAAAGTTTGTGAAAACAAGTGTAACGCGTCAAACGAATTACTGATATTACTGCTCAGCACTTCTATAGTTGTTGCTTTCATATAAATATACACTGGTATCCAAAATTAAAGCAACAAACGGATATGTTACAAGGTTGCGCTTATTTCGCCACAAAACAGTATAAACAGGTGATAGTTAAGTAGCAACAATGTAAAGAATACAGAAAGTAAACCACTGCAACATACATAACAGTAGACAAAAATGTCCTTCGTTTTTTTCCAACTTCATTGACTTGCACACACATTCCGGCAACTGGTTAATATGCTCAGTATGGGGTGTGACCACCTCAGGCAGCAACACGACCTGACAACGGTGGGTCATGCTTCGAATGAGGTAATCAATCTCATGTTGAGGCAATAACGCCCATTCTTCCTGCTGAGCAGCTCGCAAGTCTTGGAGAGTGGTTGGTGGATGCTGACGTGATGCAACTCATCCCCCTAGTGCGTCCCAGACATGCTCTATCGGATTCAAATCGGGAGAACGAGCAGGCCACACCATGCGTGCAATATCTTCCGTTTCCAAGGTAACATCAACCACCTGTGCTCTATGAGATCGGACATATCATCCATCAGTACGAAGTCTGGGCCCACAGCACCTCGCAACAACCGAACATGAGGTCCCAAGATCTCATCACGTTATGTGACAGCAGTTAAACCTTGCGATTGACCCGTATAATTTCCTGAAGAGGTGTTCGAGTAGTCAACATAATCCTTGCCCACGCCATTATGTATCCTCCTCGATATCTGTCTCTTTCCGCAATGTTTGAGTCCCGAAATCGTTTTCCAGCTTCTCCCCAGATGCGAATCCCTCGAAAATCACTGTCCAGACCAAATCTGGACTCATCTGTGAAAAGAACATTGGCCCACTGTTCGACCGACCAGTTGGCATACTGGCAACTCCACTCTAGACGTTCCCTTCTGCGCAGACACGTCAGGGGTACACTCACAGCAGGTCTCCGAGAATAAAGGGCACTCTACCGAAGCCTTCTGTACATTCTTTGCTTCGATGAAACTGTTCCAGTGGATGCTGCGAGATCAGATGCCAGTTGCCGAGGAGTACTACGGCGGTACAGTCGTGCCCTTACAGCCAAATAACGGTCCTCTCGTTCTTAATATCACACGTGGTATCGGCCCTGCCCTGGTTTTCGGGACACATTTTCGGTGTCTACAAACTGTCGCCACATCCGAGAAACAACAGAACGATTCACATTAAGCCATCGCGCCACATCACTTTGCGACTGCCCTGTTTCCTCCACCGCAGAGGGTCTTCTAGGCGTATTCTCTGTGCCATACTGCACCTTCTGTGCTTGTGTACACAGCGAGTGTCGATGTGGAACAACCCAGTAAACACCACCCCGTTTGACAGGTGCGCCTACGTCATCGTTGGCATGGTTGTAAGATGACAGGAATGCCATCTTCCGTGCAGAACACGATTGTACGGCGTACAGCCATTTGTTGACTGAATATATCCTGAATTAGCCACAGGACGGAGAAATAGCAGTTTGTTGCTTTTAATTTTGGACACCAGTGAAGTTTAAGTATGCTAACCTGTGATCTGTTATAACAGCTTAGGCTGTTGACTTATTATTATGATGAACTTCAGGTAGTAGTGTGTAGTGTGTGACTGAAAACAGACGGATAATACGACTCAGGATTCAAAAATACCAGTAAGTGTACATAACCTTATTGAACTCCAGTGTATCGTATCATTTGTGTATTCGCTACATTGACAAACTAACCACATTACAATAGGCCACCAGTGTAAATAGGAACTGTTGGCAACTCTGCCACTGTACATTCTCTGCTGGCAGTTGGCCCACCTGCTGGAAGGGTTGTTGACCCAAGGGTCGTGTTCTTACCTGCGTTCCACAGCACCCTCACTAGCAAGCAGGTAGCACTGGCTACCGGACATGGTGTCATCGCACGCATGTAATATCTACTGTACTTGTTCAGTGTTTAATCATGTACATACAATGTAAAATATATTTCTTTATACAGTCCACCACATCGTATTCTATGTATTCGACATAAGTTTTGGTCCTCCGGGCACGATTATATGGCAAGGAAAACAGTGAAAATAAAACTCGTGTGATCCAAAGACAGCATGGCTTCTCACAAATGGCGTGGGTGGTTACCAGCATGGCGACTACTGGACAACAGAATTCATCGTCTTGGTAAGTCACCGATCATCCTTAATTAGTCCTTGTGACTCATATGCATTCCTTTGTTTCTCCATTCAAAACTGTTCGTTTGTACTTGCAATGTATTGGTATTGCTAGTGATCACACATGATTTCGCCCGTAAAACTGTATGTTATTTGTACGCAGTTTTCCCGCAACTCGTTGAAACAAAACCAGGAGTTCATCTTTGTATTATGTAAATATGTTAGGTATTTGTCTTTTCGTTTTGTCATTCTTTTACGTATATGCATTTGGTCTATTGTGATTTTATATCATTCAGCAGTTTATTGGGAATTGCTAGTGAAAAATGGAACAAAAGATAAAATCACTGTGTAACAAAAGGGGTAGGTTAAAGGCTAGCTTATCTCGCATACAAGGCTTCGTAGAGAAATTAGATTCTCAATCTAAGGACGTAGATCAGTTGGAATATCGACGGGCTCACTTATCAAAAATCTGGGAAGAATGTGAAACAGTTCAATCACAAATAGAGGATTTGAAAGAGGATGAATCATTTCAAGCAGAACAAGAATCTTATCGCTCCGACTTTGAGGAGCAATACTTCAAAACATCTGCTCGTATAAGATCCATAAACAGTGCAATTTCCAAGTCAGCAACTTCGCTAAGTGATTCTATTGGTGAATCAACTTCCAGTTCGCAAACACGTTCAGTTAAACTGCCTCAAATAAGTTTACATACATTCGCAGGTGATTATTTAGAATGGCCCAATTTTGCCGATACCTTTAAGAATCTCATTCATGAAGATGCAAATTAGTCAAAAATACAGAAATTTCATTACCTAAAATCAGTGCTATCAGGCAGGGCGGCAGACGTGTTACAGTCTCTAGAAATATCTGCAGCGAATTACGACATAGCGTGGAACCTGTTAAATGAAAGGTTCAATAACCGGCGAGCAATAGTTTCCTCCCACGTTAATTCGGTCCTTCAGATAAACAAAATAGAAGTAGAATCTTCCAAGGCATTAAGAGACTTGTATGAAGGCTTCAGAAGGCACATACAGTCGCTATCAGCACTTGGTCTGTCTTGCGAAGAACAATTAGATGCCATTTTGATACATTTAATAACGAGCAGATTTGACGCTGAAACGTTTAAAAAATGGGAGACCTCGCTACCAACTTTTGATCTACCATCGTATCAGACTCTGGACAAATTTCTACTCGAAACATGTAATGCATTGGAATCGATCGAGACTAAGAACTGTGATCGCCCAAAACAGCTGAAGCACCTGGCGTTTCATCTAAACCGAATGCGTCTGGTTTCAAACCGAGGCCATTCACGAACCCAGGGAACAATTGTTTCCTTTCACAGAAAAATCAGAAATGCCCGCTTTGCACGGAAGAACATCCCATATTTAGATGCAAAACATTCACTTCTATGTGTGTGACAGATGGCGGGAGATCAAGAAGCATAAGCTCTGTGTTAATTGCCTGTCTGGAAATCACTTCGCTAACGAGTGCACTCGTTCATGTTGTAAGCTGTGCAAGGATAAACACAACACAACGCCTTGCTTCACAGGGACCAAGGGTCACCGAACCCCATTAATAGTCAGACTTCAAACAAGAGTATTGTGTCCAATAATACGACATTGTCCACCCTTAATGAGCAACATAGTAGTAATGCTGTTGTTTCATTGCACAATCACAACAATGATGTTTCCTCTCAAGTATTGTTGTCGACAGCAGTAGTGAATGTCAACAATTCAGAGGGAAAAACCCGTCATGCTCGGGTTGTGTTAGACAGCGGCTCGCAACTCAACTTTATAACTAGGGAATTAGCTCATCAATTACGATTGTTAAAGACAAAGACTAATATTCCGATACATGGGTTGCATGACACTACCATCAAGGTGGGGTCGGTGGTAAGAACAAAGATTTCTTCGCGGTTCGGTTCCTTTGAACGAATCATGACATTTCACGTAATACCTTCAATTACTGGTCAGTGCTTACCCACTAAAAATATCAACATCACAGATTGGAGTATTCCTGAGTTTATATTAGAAAACCTTGCGGATCCTCAATTTAATGTGTCATCATCCATAGACATTCTCATTGGAGCAGAATTCTTTTACGATCTTATCGGCGTAGAACAATTTCAGCTCGACAGTTTCTCAAACAAACTACCGTTGTTTCGCAACACGGCTCTTGGCTGGGTAGCAGCAGGTAGTGTTGGTTTGTCTGAAAAGCACGCAGCTAACAGTTCTTCCTGCCTCTTTGTGTCAGGTATAAGATATTCAATGAGCCGGGGAAAGCACAGCTTGGCCAAGGACATTCCGAGCAAGAGATTAGTGAGAGGCTATTTACTGTCTGTCACATAAGGAATCCACAGGGTAGGTTCATAGTCCCACTACTCCTTAAAGAGGACCCGAGTCAGCTAGGTAGCAATGTTAATGAGGCAATCAGACGGTTTCACAGCCTAGAGAAGCGTTTTGAAAGGCAGCCCCAAGTCAAGTCGGAATACGTACAGTTTATGAGAGAGTACATTGACCTGGATCATATGGAGGAAATTCCCAGTAGTGAGATAAACAAACCATTACAGTACTACCTTCCGCATCATTGTGTATTTAAGGGTAATTCATTGACAACGCGCACTCGCGTGGTATTTGATGGCAGCTCGAAGGGCGATTCTGTATTATCCCTCAATGATTTGTTATTAGTAGGACCGATCGTTCAAGATGATTTATTTTCAATATTGGCTAGATTTCGCATGCATCGCTATGTATCATGGGCGCCCATACGGGGGGGGGGCAGGGGGGCCATGGCCCCCCCCTGGATCCTTGAAAAATAAAACGATATGAAAATCAGACTGAGAACAAACATTTTTTTTTTTTTTTGCAAAAGAGCTTACAGTATTCTAATTAATTTGTACTAAATATAAATACTTCAGATATTTAACATTCTGACAGGCCATACATTAAATAATGTATAGTGGCAGTGGGCGCATTAAGCCTGTCTGGCACACCTCAGAAATCTGAATTTTAAAAATTACAATATTTGTTGAAGAATAGTTTTGCTTCAATTAGTGAAACACTCATTCGTTCTCTACATAGTCTATTACTTAATGGTGCTCGATCAGGCGCAATCTACCTCGCATATCACTTTTGCAACAACAGCAAATGTGTAGAAGGGTCATTGACAAACTGGCCGATATGGATTTGAATGTCATGTGGAAAGACGTAACTTCTGTAAGGTAGTTGACGAATATGAGATAAGATCAGTAGCACCCACCGGAAGGTTAAAATCATCCTACATATTATGTCAGAGATTCACAATCTGACCCTGTAGGTGGAATGAACACAATTTTAGAACCACAATTTACACACAATTTTAGAACCACAACATACAGTCAAAAACAGTCGTCATGGAAACCACTAGCCATGGCCTTCGTGAAAGCTGATGTCTTTGGACGGTTTGTCTCTGCACGTTAGAGCCACCTGGTCGCAACCTGTGCAACTACCGCCATTACATACACTCCGCCCGTGGCGAAAAGTTGTGTTTTATACCAAAGGTGGCAGTGATGTCGAATTCTACTGTTTGTCTCTGCACGTTAGAGCGTTTCAAAGTCCCGTATGCGTTCATATACCATTCATCCGATTGCCATGAAACTTGGGTGATATGTTGAGTGAGCTCCAGGGAAGGTCTTTGGCTTAGTAAATCCATTTTACAATAGATAGCGTACGAATAGATTCAACAAATGAGCGACGACGCGTGAAGCGTTTCAAAAAAGTCCCGTATGCGTTCAAATACCATTCGTCCGATAGCGATGAAACTTGGGTGAGATGTTGTGTACACTCCAGGGAAGGCTTCTGGCTTAGTAAATCAATTTCAGATTAGGTAGCGCACGACTAGATTCAACAAATGAGTGAAGACGCGCGAAGCGTTTCAACAAAATCTCGTATAAGTTTATATTCCATTCATAGATTGAGATGAAACTTTGATGAGTTGTTGTGTACACTTAAGTGAAGGCTTCTAACTTAGTAATCCATTTCACAGGAAGTTGCGCACGAGTAGATTCAACAAATGAGCGGCGACGTGCGAAGCGTTTCAACAAAGTCCCGTATGCGTTCAAATACCATTCGTCCGATAGCGATGAAACTAGGGTGAGATGTTGTGTACACTTACGTAAGGGTTTCTAACTTAGTAGATCCATTTTACAATAGGTAGCTCACGAGTAGATTCAACAAATGAGCAACGACGCGCGAACTTTTAATCAAAGTACCGTATGCGTTCATATACCATTCATCCGATTGCAATGAAACTTGGGTGAGATGTTGTGTACACTTACGTGAGGGTTTCTAACTTAGTAAATCCATTTCACAGGAGGTTTCACACGAGTAGATTCAACAAATGAGCGACGACGCGCGAAGCGTTTCAATAAGGTCCCGTATGCGTTCAAATACCATTCGTCCGATTACGATGAAACTTGTGTGAGATGTTGTGTACACCCTACGGAAGGTTTCTGGCTTAATAAATCCATTTTACAATAGGTAGCCCACGAGTAGATTCAACAAATGTGTGACGGCACGCGAATCATTTCAACAAAGTACCGTGTGCGTCCATATACCATTTATCCGATTGCGATGAAACTTTGGTGAATTGTTGTGTACACTCCAGGAAATGTTTCTGTCTTAGTATATCCAGTTTTTAATAAGTAGCGCACGAGTAGATTCAACAAATGAGCGACGGCGCGCGAATCGTTTCCACAATGTCCCATATGCGGTCATATATCATTCATCCGATTGCGATCAAACCTTGGTGAATCATTGAGTACACGCCAGAGAAGGTTTCAGGCTTAGTAAATCTATTTTACAATAGGTAGCGCATGAGTAGATTCAACAAATGAGTGACGGCACGCGAATCGTTTAAAGAAAATCACTTATGCGTTCATATGTCATTCATCCGAATCCGATGAAACTTTGATGAGTTGTTGTGTACACGCCAGGGAAGGTGTTCAACTTGGTAAATCCATTTTACAATATTGGTAGCGCACGAGTAGATGTAACAAATGAGTGACGACGCGCGAAGCGTTCCAACAAAATCCTGTATGCGTTCATATACTATTCATCGATTGCGATGAAACTTTGATGAGTTGTTGTGTACACTTACGTGAAGCTTTCTAACTTAGTAAATCCATTTCACAGTTGGTAGAGCACAAGTAGATTCAACAAATGAGTGACAGCGCACCAATCATTTAAACCCGTATGCGTTAAATGCCATTTATCCGTTTGCGATGGAACTTTGGAGAGTTGTTGTGCACGCTCCAACGAATGTTTCTAAATTAGTTAATTCAATTCACGATAGTTTGGAGGTAGTTAACAGAAATTGAAAAAAATATTGTGTATCCAAAAGCACTTCAAGAAACAAAGTTACAACAATTTCTTTGTTTGGCAGGACAACGTCTGCCGGGTCAGCTTGTTATATATATAATCCAAAAAGGAGATACTCACTCGTTATTCATCGTATCTTTGTAACCACAAGGGCTATGAAACAGAAATTTTGCATGTTGATTACTCTCAGTTTGTGGGTGCTGACTAAGAATTGTTCTTAGAATATTCAACCTTTAAGTGGGTCTGTTCGGCCATTTGGTACTCATGCATGGGTTAATATCGTGGGCGCCCTTAGGGGGCCTGGATTTCCGAGAATGTTGAAATAAGATTGTTCATTGTCACACCAGTTTATTTCATAAATGGAAGTTACAAATAGTCAACTGACAACTGTCACAATAACAAAATTCTGTAATGTTGCTGACGTAATATGTATTTACAATTGTTAAATAAAAAGAAGAGAGCCATAAAATAACTTGGTACAGCAGGGATTTGACTAGGAAATCAGTGGTGGACTATATTCTATGCGGGAAGGAGACAAAGAAGAGTATCACGGATATAAGGGTAATACCTTCAGAAGCCCTGGACAGTGACCACCGTCTGCTGGTCGCCAAGGTGAGAGGACTGAAGGAAAAGAGGAGAACTGAGAACCAAGAAAGAAGAATAAGGACATGGAAGCTGAAGGAGGATGGAAATAAGGAGAAGTTCCAGATATTAGTGAGGAACAAATTACCGAAGGATGATCCAAAAACAGGTGAAGAAGAATGGAATAGGTTCAAGGACGTGTTGGTAGAAGCAGCGGAAGTCGTGTGTGGCAGAACTAGTGGAAAGAAAAGGTGGAAGGAAACACCATGGTGGAACCCCAGAACTAAGGAAGCAGTGAAAAAGAAAAATGAAGCATTCAGGAAATGGTTCCAACAGAGGACAGACAGAACAAGATAAGAATACCAAGAGCGGAAGAAAGAAGCAGGAGAAGTAGTGAAGGAAGAGAAAAAGAAATGGCTGGAGAAATGGACAGAAATGATGGAGGAGGACTGTGATGGCAGTAAGAAAGTGTTGTATGGAATGATAAAGGCAAAGAGAAGAGATACAGGGGAAAATGTCAGAATGGTGGACAGGAATGGAAAGGAGGTCGAAAATATGGAAGAAGTAAAGGTTATCTGGAGAGAATACTTCAAGGAACTCCTAAATCCAACTAAAACCAGCGTAGTGGACATTGTGGAGGAAGAAACAGACAGTGACCAAGACATTTCAGAGAAGGAATTGACATGGAAAGAAGTGGAGGAAGCATTAAAGAAGATGAAAGGGGGAAAGGCACCGGGAATAGACGAAGTGAGTGTGGAGATGGTGAGAGCAGCAGGGGTGATAGGAACACAGTGGCTCTTTCGAGTAATGAAAGTGATATGGAGGGAGAAGAAAATACCAGAGGACTGGAAAAGAGGGATATTAATACCCATATTTAAAAAGGGAAGTAGGAAGGAATGCAAGAACTACAGGGGAATTACACTCATGTGCCACTGCGCCAAAATATTTGAGAAGGTACTGGAGAGAAGAATTCGGACAGAAGTTGAAGATGGGCTGAGGGAAGAACAGTATGGATTCAGGCCAGGAAGGTCAACAGTTGACCTCATCTTTGCAGTAAGACAGCTACAAGAACACCATTATGAATATGGGAAAGATCTGGTGATGACCTTCTTGGATATTGAGAAAGCATATGATAGTATTAATAGAAACAAGGTATGGGAAGCAATGAGAGCAAAAGCAGTGAACAAGGAGACAGTGGCAAGAGTGAAAGCAATGTACGAGGGAAGCAAAAGCTGTGTAAAGGTGGGAAGAGAGAGAACGGAATGGTTTCAACTGGAGAGTGGTCTGAAACAGGGAAGTGCCCTCTCACCCCTGTTATTTATAGTGGTGATGGATGAAATCATACGAAAAGTGGTAAATAGCATTGGGGAAAGGAAAATGAAGGCAATGTTGTTTGCTGATGACCTTCTGGTATGAGGAGAGGATGAGGAAGAAGTACAAGAGCAATTAGATGAGTGGGAGAAGGTAGTGTTATCATATGGGATGAAGTTCTCAGCACAAAAGAGTGAAGTGGTCATCACAACGAGGAAGAAGAACAGACTGGATATGGGCATAACACTTGGAGGACAGCAGTTGCAGAAAGTAGAATGCTTCAAGTACTTGGGAAGCATAATTGAAGAAAAGGGAGGCAATAGGATGGAAATAAATGAGAGGGGAAGGTGTGCAGATGGATTTTTCAAGAGTGTTAGGGGGATGATATGGAATAAAGATGTACCACAAAAATGTAAAGGAATCATCTACAAGACCTACTTTGTGCCAATTTTGACATATGGTTCAGAAACATGGGTGATGAAGGAAAGGGACAAGAATAAAATACGAGCAGTGGAGATGAAGTTCCAGAGGAGTAGGGTAGGAGTGACAAGAATGGACAGAGTAAGGAATGAGAGAGTCAGGGAGATGGTAAGAGAGGAACAATTGCAAAATAGAATAGAGCGATCTAGGCTACAATGGTATGGACATGTGAGGAGGATGGAAGAGGAGAGGATACCGAAGATGATGTTTGGAATGGAAATGACGGGAAGGAGGCCAAGGGGAAGACCAAGGGACAGATGGACAAAAGGAGTTAAGAAGAGTGTGGAGGAAAGAGGAGTGTGCTGGGACACAGTAAATGACGAGAGATGGTGGATGGACAGGAAACGATGGAGAGGCTTATGTTCCAAGCAGACCCGACCAGCGGTTGGAAACTGCTCAAGATGATGATGATGAAATAAAAATATGGTTCTAATGATGCCATGCACTCTGTCACCAATGGATGATGATGATAATTGATGTTTAAAGGGGCCTAATATCTAGGTAAGCTCCAAATTTCAATACGGTTATGCCTAGTGTTAAATACCGTATGTTTCCCTATCACTATCTTGAGTGGCTACTACTTTTGCCACCTCACTTCGGCAGTGTCGATATGAAAAGCACGTTCTGGAGATATTTTTAGACATTGCAACATCGATAGCGTTTCTTAACTCCTAAAATAAGCTTTTCTATGCTGACTAGTAAAACACTGGTCCTGTAAGGTCGTGCTTACAATATTGGATAATTTACTATATTCAGACCCGTATTGACGGGGGGACAAACTTGCAACTGCTAAGGCGGCAGGTTTTAGGGACGGAAAATATTCTGGAAAACTGTACAAAACTGCTTGGTCATTAAACGTCAAGTTGATTAAGTTTAGGCCCTCGACAAGAGAATATACTTTGGCATTGTTGATTATTTAAGGACATAAATGAAAGGATCGCCTTAGTCACCTTGGTGTTCTTGCTGTTGATCTGACTTGAATGTGAAATTGTACCAATGAGGAAATTCCAAACTTGGTACCGGTATTTAAATAATTGTTTTTGCACATTGGTTGTGTATGATATCAGTTAAAATTTAATCTACATTCTTTGTATTATTTTTTTAATTTGTAATTTTAGCAAACGCATATTTATAGCGTATGCCACTCATAGTTAAATACACACTCAGGCGAAGAAACAGCCTCATATGTTATGGAAACTTTGTAACTGCTCGGCTTCACTGGTTGCGTGAGGGTTAAACACCTGTACGGTATGAGTAACAGCAATAAACATTCACTCTTAACTACACCTCATAAATAAAAGCACTATAGATTTGGTAAAATGTACAATATATTCTGATACCAGACATGAAATACACTTCGCACGATCCTCGTCATACAGACTATCTAAAACTCCCTATCATATTCACACAGGCACACTTATGACATATTGATGACCCTCGGAAATAATGATGACTGGTACTTACAGGCGTTGACTTCAGCTGTGACGACTTAACTCTACTGATTCGAGGGTTAGTTGCTCCCAGAGAATCACTCCTACTTACTCGCAGCACAATTACTATATATTTCACACGCAAGCCTCTCAACTATGACTATTATGTACATTATTACTTTGATGGTCAGCATCCAACGATTTATCTAGTTTCGTGGATCTGATTATACAAAGATGCTTTAAATCCGTGTGTTGGATTATCGCATCTAGTTCGCTCCTGAGTTTACTAATACATATTTTACTAGTATTTGTCGTATAACAATTTACCGCTATGGTCTCAGAATTTCGGTAAACAGACGTTAGTTTACAATACTTCATGCGATTCGAGACAAACAATCTAGACTAATTGTTTGAAACTAGGCTCATAATTCCCTTGAGAATGTATAGCCAGCAACTCAGTAATTGCACATCGAACACCAACTTGTGATCGTCTGAAATACCTTCCTTCTCCACCAAAAACACACAAGTCCAAAATACAAGTTCCACTCCCTCACGGAGTCTTCCAAGAATACGAACCACTCCACACGGAGTCCAAAGGATGAGTACACCGCCCTACACGCGGTCCAAGGATTGAGTACTACTCCCCACGGAGTCCTAAGAATGAGTCGCTCTCACAGCTTCGTCAAGTCCTAATAACATTCATCTCCCCTCCACAAATCACTGGCCTACCTGGCTTCCCTCACGGGACCAGCCAATCAAAACAAAACATTACCATATAAGGAGTGCCTTCTTGGTCTTCAAAATACCCTAGACACACCCCTAGCACAGGGTTGCCAAGCCTCCTACCTGCATGAGTCATCATGCACTTGAGCTTGCGAGAGAAAAACCCAGGCGACAACAAGCCTACTTCCTGGTTCATGCACACAATTCCAGACTCTCTGACTGAAGATTATTCCAATGTTAAAATATTCACATACAACTAGACTCAGATCCTGCCAATTACAATCCCTTAAAACCTAAACAAATTAATCGGAAATAAATCACATAATATTATACACTTCATTACATAATTATAAAACACAAAAAGGCATCAAATAAAAATATGAGGACGATTATGAAAATCGTACGTCCCGAAAGTAAGGGTTCGATCCCTTGTGACCTGGGAAGGTTACAACTTTAATAAATCTGCATATTCCAAGTCGGGGGCAGCAACGTAAATCCATCGTGGCATGCATTGTAAGAAAGGACAGAATGTTGTAATTTGATCTTTAAGCCCATCTGAGTAGTTGAGTACCTCAATTTAAGCTCCACGATGACGACTGGTTACCTAAATATTCGAAATTTGATTGCCGACGCTGACAGCAGCCATCCCTAGTAGGCCTATGATATTTTCAACACTACCTTCAGGGAAATACCACGTACGTATCATGTTTCATGTTCCGGGGCACTCATCTCAAAACTACGCTATCGGTACTCTGAAATAACATTACATATACACACTCGCCTAATGACACGTTATAACATAAACCAGAATTTCACTCACAGTCAAGTACAAGGGATGAAGTTTAAACCTGTTTGCATTTACAACAATGCCAGTTATGGAATATAAAAAGGTTAATTTTCCCCTCTTCAAGGGTAGCCTTAACACACATAAATTTAAAAACTCAAAAAGTATTTGTATTAGATTGGTTAGACAGTATATTTTTTACGTCACAGGTACAATAATACGGCGAAATATACCACTTGTTATTTTATAAAACTCAACGGAATTGTACGATATCTGTTAGTTTTATTTTATCGTATATTATTTTCATAAACAGAGAAAATCTTGAGCATAAGGCTCAATTACAAATTGAAAGAAGTGGTATGTTTACGTTCGTATCACCATTCCTGTATCACAATTCCTCATGTTTCAGTCGAGAATGCGAATAATGGTATTAAGAAGTAAGTGATATAGTGGTTTTTATCCATTTTATTTAGTGGTTATTAATAATCGGGCGAAATATATTTTATTGACAAAACTAATTTTTACTAAAACCATAGGCTCGAGTTTATCAGTTCGTTAACTACAAGTGTTTCATGATTCTAGTAAGAGCAATGCGAAGTATTTCCGATTGGTTGTTTAGAAGAGGAAAGACGTGACGATCTGCTGTAATGGCCAGTACTAACTAGATAACGTAGCCTACCGTATTTGGAAACAGTGCTATTTAAATAATTGTGTGATTCAGATGTTGGGATATTTCCACAGTTTAACTTAGTGATTTGGGATCATGTGAAAATATATCCAGTTATTTGGAAAGTTGGCGAACTGGATTAACGATACCATTTTAATGAACTACGGTACTTGATTTTTATTTTTGCCGATACCACTAGTTTTTTCCTGTTTTCAAGAACTGAACATTACGACGTTGAATCACGAAGAAAAGCGAACGTTAACGGACAAAAACTCAAAGAAAACATTCCTCCCAAACTTGCCACAAAGTAGCCAATGGTTTCAGATCAGTCAAATAATGAGTATCACGAAGACGAAGTAAGTAAGAAATGAAACTTTTTTTTGTGTGTGTGTGTGGGGGGGGGGGGTGACAGGGAGGCAATGAAACAAAAATATTTACTTGGCCCCCCTCTGGAAAAAATCCTATGGGCGCCCATGCTTTGACCGCTGACACAGAAAAAATGTATCGGCAGGTCCTCATAGAACCTGCACATACTGATCTTCAGCGTATCGCGTAGAGGGAATCCTCTAAGGACGAGCTTAAGCATTATCGTCTCAAAACAGTCACATATGGCACGTCATGTGCACCCTTCCTGGCCACAAGATGCCCCTAGTAGGGGTAGGGTTTATTTTGGAGTGGAAATATGTTGTCCATAGGAAAGAGGGTATCAGCCCGAGTTCAATGACACCTCATTTGTCAAAATCCGACCATGCGTTCGAGAGATATCGCATCGCCGCCATCTTGTGTGGAGGAATGTGGAGGTGGAGGCGCTAGAACACACCAAAAAAAACACTACTAACTTAAATTGGGACGACGTTCTCACAATAGAACTTCAAAATAAATGTATTCGTTATATGCAGGATATTGCTAAATTGAAGGAGTTCAAAGTGCCTCGTCATGTTAGGGCAGTAGAATTTGTGGAGTATGAAATTCAGGGATTTTGTGACGCGTCTCAGATTGCTTACGGCGCATGTGTTTATGTAAGATCTCAGACTGGAGATGGTAAAATAACAGTTCACTTATTGTGTTATAAGTCTCGCGTTGCGTCATTAGGCTCAGTAACTTTACCAAGATTAGAACTATGCAGTGCTGTATTACTTGCTCAGTTGGTCGAAAGATTCATGAGATCCATAAACGTAACTAAAGAGAAGTGTTTTTGTTGGACTGACTCCACAATAGCATTAGCATGGATTTCGGGCCATCCACACCAGTGGAAAACATACGTCGCTAATCGAGTGTCGCAGATTCAACAGTTGACAAATATTGATTGTTGGCAGCACGTCTCTACTCATCATAACCCAGCAGATATGATCTCGAGAGGAGTTACCGCGGAGAAGCTGTTAAATTCATCATTTTGGTTATCGGGACCATCTTGGCTTTCAGATAATAAAGACGAATGGCCTTCACAGCAGAGGCATAGCTCTCAAGAATTACCCGAAGTTAGGAAAGCTAAAATTGTTCTAGTGTCATCTACAGAATCCCTTGGATCGAATCTGATTAACAGATACTCTTCCTGGAGCAAGCTGATTAGAATAACAGCTCTCGTGCTCAGATTTATCAAAAATCTTAAAACTAAAACAGACAGACAAACAGGTGCTCTTAATCCTGTAGAACTAGAGCAGGCTAAGTATTCAGAGTGTAAAATTGCTCAAGGTTCTGAATTTTCACAAGACATAAAGGCTCTGAAACAAAATTTGCCACTGCCCAAGGGAAGCAAATTACATGGATTAGCACCGTATTTGGATGAGCAGGGTCTGTTACGGGTAGGAGGACGTCTGCAAAATACTAAACTATCGGTCAACAGAAGACATCCTATTTTATTACCTGGCAATCATCGCATTACAATAATGTTATTTGATCATTTTCATTTTGTTTTTCTTCATGCTGGAGCTCAGACTTTATTGACAATGATGCGACAGCAATACTGGCCTCTATATGGGAGGAACGGTGCTCGAAAGGCAGCGTATCGATGTAAGACGTGCTTTCAATTCTCGTCTCGGCCGTATCAACCGTTAATGGGATCGCTACCTGAAAGGAGAGTAGTTCCCAGTCGACCATTTGCATCTTCAGGAATAGATTTCTGTGGCCCAGTATATTTACGGCCTTCGTCCAGGAAGGGCGCTCGGATTAAGGCATATATAGCTATGTTTGTTTGTTTAGCCACAAAGGCTGTACATATTGAACTTGTAAGCCATCTGTCTACAGCTGCCTTTTTAGCATCACTGAAAAGATTCATGGCTAGACGAGGAACTTGCACCCACATATTCACTGACAACGCAACTAATTTCGTAGGTGCATCACGTGAGCTAAAGAAATTCTTTAATGATAGGAATACCAAGCAGTCACTCATAAGCTTTGCTACAGATAAGGGGATTCAGTGGCATTTTAGTCCTCCTGGTTCACCTCACTTCAGAGGGTTGTGGGAGGCTGCAGTTAAATCAGCTAAGTATCACCTTAAGAGAATAGTAGGAAACGCTGCATTGTCGTTTGAAGAAATGACTACAGTGCTTGTACAGATAGAGGCAGTTTTGAATTCGCGCCCCCTCTGCCCACTATCCTCTGATCCCAATGATCCGGAAGTATTAACCCCATCCCACTTCCTGATCGGTGGATCATTTCATCTTCCTGTGGAAGAAGATGTGTCTCAGATTCCCTTGAATAGACTGAAGCGCTGGCAACTGCTTCAGGCTATGTTCCAGCAATTTTGGCGTCGATGGTCCAAGGAATACCTCGGACAACTCCTACAGCGTTCTAAATGGCGGTCGCCCGGACAATCCCCACAAATCGACACTCTGGTTGTTCTGAAGGAAGAGGGCGTGCCTCCACTTCATTGGAAACTGGGCCGTGTCGCAGCAGTGCATCCAGGAGCCGACGGAGTTACGAGGGTTGTTACCATTAAAACACCCAGCGGAGCTCTTTTGAAAAGAGCAGTGTCAAGACTTTGCCCATTGTTGAGTGAAGAGAAGTGAAGTGTGTAAATGTTTTGTGTACATAGTGTTTATTTGAACTCTTATTCCAGTTGACTGGAACAAAGTAACAATATTTAGTTGTTTCAAATATTTGCTATTTCAAGGGGGGGGGGGGGGAGTATGTTGGCAACTCTGGCACTGTACATTCTCTGCTGGCAGTTGGCCCACCTGCTGGAAGGGTTGTTGACCCAAGGGTCGTGTTCTTACCTGCGTTCCACAGCACCCTCACTAGCAAGCAGGTGGCACAGGCTACCGGACATGGTGTCATCGCACGCATGTAATATCTACTGTACTTGTTCAGTGTTTAATCATGTACATACAATGTAAAATATATTTCTTTATACAGTCCACCACATCGTATTCTATGTATTCGACAGGAACGTTTGAAATAAAAACAGATATAACAACATACTCGCACACACATACCATTCTTATGAAAGTAGCCTCAAAGCAAAGGCTAAAGTCATCGAGAAACTGATCATCTTTTCGTACGACAATCAATTAGTAACGCAGAGTACCAAACTGAAAGAAAAGGCTAAGGAATTTTAAAAAAGGGATCGTAAGTTCATAAAATCATTAGTGTTTACTTAAGCAATGTCGGCTGTCTGATACTTGACTCTGACATACATGTTTGATGTAATACTTTTTGTTTCACTTGAACGCGCAAT
The DNA here is from genome assembly GCA_946902985.2 of Meconema thalassinum. Classification (NCBI taxonomy): domain Eukaryota; kingdom Metazoa; phylum Arthropoda; class Insecta; order Orthoptera; family Tettigoniidae; genus Meconema; species Meconema thalassinum. The sequence continues at coordinate 676,896,237 of OX336389.2, forward strand.
TTTAGTTTATATTTTCTGCAAATGTCACGTATGTGGCTTTGTTTCTGCAGCGGTGATAAAAATTTTGAATCAGAAGAGAGAATGGGAAAACGTCGACAAAAGAATCGTTCATTAAACACAGCAATAAAATAAAGGAAGAGAGCATACAAAGAATATATATTTCTATAGTGATAATATCTCAGCCTTTACACTTGAATACAACAAAAGTTTGATGTTTTTCAGTCGGTCAACACGAATGTACCCAAAAAAGCACGGTTACGCCCTAATCCTGAAATAAATTACATGAGGTTAATAAATACACTAGGATGGCCAGTTTCGATCGTCAAGCGATCATCATCAGATCCATTACACTTAGGCTATAACATCTATGTTTGAGAATACAGGTGAAAAATATTTACAATATGTACAATTATTTAGTTGCAGTATTGGTAACGCAACTGTCGGTGTATGCTAAATGTAGTATATCTAATGTTAGGTGAAATGCTAAAATGGTGATAGAAATCCGGAGTTTGTCTGTTTGGGGTGATTATATGGTTGTAAAAAATCAACTATGGTTATACTGTAATAATACAGGCTGATACTTATCCGGTTGTCTTCCTGGCTGAACTTCGAGCAGTTTCATGTTCACTCTAGCACCAGTTGTGGTGGACTGAACCCGGGTGTTAACTGGACGAAACTGGTTTTTCCTTTCTCCCCCCTTTGTTCCTATGTGCTCTCTGAGGTCAGTGCAATGTTTGTGTGACGTTGCCAAATCTAGATAAGAATGTATGTTATTGAATACAGGAAGATCTAAAACTATTAAAGACCGTGGAACTGTCTTCGCCACGCGTGGACTAAAAAGCCATTCGAACTAAGCGCTGTCCGGTCTATTGAAGACGTCCCGGCACCTTGAATACTGCCTCGCATACCGGCCTAGGTTTATTTCAGAAAAAAGTACATAGTACACCTGATCCAGATAACATTTACCGATTTACCACGGCTATTCCCCCCCCCCCCTTTTTATCTAGCTTGGCTGTATCGCTAAGTTGTGTCTTGTTTCCGACAGGGTGTGTTTTTTAGTAGAGTGAAAAGGGGCAAACTTTCCATAAAAGTGTGTTAATTTAGATTATTGGGATTGTTTCGTTTGTCTAGGTGAATCTCGATTGCTTCCTTTATGTCGAGAGCTCTGCCTTTCGATTCGTGATGAATTATTTTTAGATCAGTCTCGACTTTAGTAAAGCTGTGCCCCGTGTCACACATATGTTCGCATACGGCTGAATGTGTTCCGTATCTTATCGCATTCCTATGTTCATTATAACGTGTGTCTACTCGTCTTCCACTCTGTCCAATGTAATTAGCTTGACAACCAGTGTCTTGACATGTAATAGAATATACCCCTGACTTCGAATACGGGTCTTGTTTATTTAGATTACTATTTTTCAGGTGCCTACCTGTTGTATTGTTCGTTGTGGATGCTATTTTTATGCCTTGCTTTTTGAAAATATTAGTGATTTTATATGTGTTCGTATTCACATAGTTGAAGCGCGCAAATTTTTTCTCATTACTGTCCGGTTTGGTAATCGTTTTATCTTTATTTTTATGTTTGGCTATAATTTGGTCTATTTTGCTTGGCGGGAAATTGTTTTCCTTTGCTATTTGCTTAATGGTTCTTATTTCCTTATTATAGTTGTCTTTTGACATGGGTATGTTTAAAGCCCTGTGCACCATTGGGTTGAACCCCACTAATTTGTGCGTACTGGGGTGATTAGACTGATTATCGATTGAATGCGAGGTTTGTGTGGCTTTCCGGAATATGGAATATGAAAGTTCCGTTATCTTTACGTTCAATGGTTATGTCGAGATAATTTATTTTTCGGTCTGTTTCGGATTCCTTAGTGAATTTGATTGAGTGGTGTAGGCTATTCATGGATTGGAGAATTGTTTCTTCGTTTATTAGTTCAGTATCGTAGATGCAAATTACATCATCTACGTATCTTTTCCATATTACTATTCCATATTACTATTCCCTTTGTTGAAGTCTTTTCTAAGAACTCATTTTCTAGTGCATTAATGAAGATGTCAGCGATTAGTCCGCTTAGTGGTATTTTTCACCTGTATTATCAAACATAGATGTTATAGCCTAAGTGTAATGGATCTGATGATGATCGCTTGACGATCGAAACTGGTCATCCTAGTGTATTTATTAATCTCATGTAATTTATTTCAGGATTAGGGTATAACCCAGCTCTTTTTGGGTATATTCGTGTTGACCGACTGAAAAGCACCAAACTTTTGTTTACTCAGGCAACACTGAAAAATGGCTTCAAACCCCACAACTTGAATACAACATTGTACGCGAGAGAAGTATGGCTTATATTGGCATAAATGAGAAGATGTTGGCTAAAGACAGGGCTAAAGAAGGATGAACGTGGAACGCAGCGCTGAGCACAGCACATCTCGCATCTTAAGCAATTTCTATGCGAAGGCTTGCACAACCACGACTCATCGTAATCGATTCAGTTTATCCATGTTAAGTAAGACTTCTGTTTAACATTATGCATTTTCAGCTATGTATTTATCCCGGATGAAATGTATTATGACCAAATGCACCCTCGATTTACTATTTATCTGTTTGGCTGTTCGTTACGGGTTGGCGTACTGTGGGTCTTTTTTATATATCGTGGTTTTTTCTCTCTTTATTTACTATTACGAGTATTCTCGTTTTACTTTTACTCTATTTTCAGTGGGGTTTTTCTTCCTCAATACGTCACAAACACCAAGTCCCCGAGTCAGGGGAATTACCCACAGGAGATTAAAATACCCACAGCTCGACCGGGAATCGAACCAGCCAAAACCTAGTATGCTAGCCAATTAGACACGGGGCCGGACATTGGCCTTAAGACAACTTGAGCGAATGGCATGAAAGTTAGTATTTAAGTAGAAGGCTCCCGCTAAATCGAACAAGGCTACAACTTATTCAATTACAACGGGGTTTTGAGGTTGACAGGAACCCTCGAATCCCGGCAGTAAGGAAGTTGCGCAATCTGTATCCTTCTCTTGGCAAGACAGCCAGGCAACGTCTAATATACACCCGCGACTATCATTGAAACAAATACTGTACATGAACTTATGGTCTATTAATGCTATGTAAGACTCACAAAATATGTCATATGACTGTACTTAGGTACAAGGTCTTTCATATAAAGTAAGAACGCCAAGCGGCAGTTTTGTTATTCGCTGGTGCGGTGGCCTTGGCCAAGCTTGTGGCGCGCCATGGCCCCCTGCTGTACTATTGAAAGCGCGCGCATAGTACATACGAGGGCTGTTTTTTTGTCTTCAAGTTCCGATGGACTGTATAAAAATAACAGATTGACATACCAAACTGATTTTACTACTAAATGTTGGCTTGTTTTATTCGTATGTCTCAACACAATCGCCAAAACGATTGAAACATATGTCGTATCGTTACAACAGCTTTCCAATGCCCTCGGCAAAATATTCTGCCGCCATTGAGGTGGGTACGTCTAGACAGCCTCCTGAAGTTTTTCCTTTTTTGGCTAGGCGTTGCCGCCCAACCATACCTTCAATTATCGAATAAGGTGAAAATCATTCACGACCGCACTGTGCCAACGTTACGATAGACTTTTACAAAGAATTCAAGTGGGAAGTTTTGGACCATCTACCGTTTAGTCCAAACCAGCACTGAATGACTTTCACCTTTTTTCGAGAATGGACAAGGATATTATCTGAAGATTTTCCTCATAAACTCCTCCCTGAACCCTTTAGTGAAATGAGTGAGAAAATCTATCGGGCGAAGGAAAACAAGCAAAAGCAAGCTTGTAGTTTATCGTGACCGTTAATCTCGAGATCATGAGCCACGGGACCTCCCTTTTACGTGGAATCCGAACCACAGGACATGGCATTTCACTTCGAAAAGAAGGAAAACAATTGTACAATCTGCAATCACTTCTTTTTCTCCCATCTGGCTGCGTGGCTCAGGGGTAACGTTCTCGCTTGCTGAACCCAAGGTTGCAGGTTCGAAACCTGGCGCAGTCAGCTGGCATTTGAGGGTGCGCAAATGCGAGGGAGCCGTGTCAGTAGATTTACTGGCACGTTAAAGATCCCCTTCGGGGCAAAATTCCGGCACCCCGGCGTCTCTAAAAGCCAGTGTAGTTAAAAGGGACGTAAAACCAATAACATTATTTATTATTATCTTTTTCTCACAAACTGATTTTGATAGCAAGGGCTCATGTCTCACGCCATGGCATTCAATTTGAGGTACATGTAGATGTGATATAGTTAGGGATAGGAAAAATTCGCGATCGCGAATTTCGCGAATTATTAAATGAAGTAATACACAGGTGGCAATGTGTTTTAATAAACCGACAGTAGTGGCTACGCTGGCTAAAGCGCAGCATTAGGTCATGGGGCCAAGCTCTCTGCTGACTCGGTAGACGCGTGGGTTCGAGCCCCACCGTCGGCCGTCCTTGAAATGATTTTCCGTGGTTTCCCCATTTTCAACACCAGGCAAATGCTGGGACGGTACCTTCTGACTGGCCACGGCCACTTCCTTCCACTTCCTTGCCCAGTTTCATTCACCATCATTCATTTCATCTCTCATTAACTCCTCTCATGAGGTTGGCGTCAGGAAGGGCATCCGGCCGTAAAAACCATCGCCACTAAGACTTTCATCGCATCTCATCCCCGACCCCGTTGGAAAAACGGGAATAATAAGGGGTAGACATACAATGTGTTTTAATAAGCCTAAAACTGGCAAAAAAAAATGGATTTTGAACTCGCGAAATTTCGCGAATTTCACATGAAGACGCGGAATTTCGCGAATTTCACATGAAAAGGCGAATTTTAGCTTTTTTCGTTTTTTTTCTTTACAGTGCACTTCCGATAATTCGCGGCAATTAAAGCACGAATTTCCGCGAATTATTGAAAACCGCAAATTATCCACAGTAATGTTTTTAATCCAAGCAAAGAAAAAATATTGGTTAAAATATTGAAATGTATTTTATGAACACGCAAAAAAAAAAACTTTATGACACTATGTGGATTATACCAATATTAAAAACTAAGAAAAATAACTGTCATCACTTTTTGTTTCTTAGATGGTTTATTTTTTTCTAATTTTAGATTGCACAATTCTGAAGAAAACAATATATGAGAACAAAAATTCATCTCTAGTTTCTATACTGCTCAAAAAAATTAAAGCACCACTTTTTTCAAAGGCCACCAAATTTTGATAAGTTGACCTACAAGCTCGAAATCTCAGTATGACGTTTTTCCTGACGCCTACCAAGCATATGCTTCAGCACAACTCCCCAACTTGAGTAGTTTCGGGGTAGCACCCCGAAAACCAGCCCATTTTCGAAAACCGCAAATTGAAGTTTGCGAAAAACGCTGCAGGACTTGTCGCAGGTTGCCAAAGCAGTCGAAAATGAATGAGGCTTGCTCTTAAAGGTTCCACAAACACGTAGAAATCGTTACATTTGACGTTTGGGCATTTTCAACCCCCTTCATCATCCCCTAAACATGGACTACCATTGGGGGCGTCTGAGAAGGTACCGGGTGTGTTTAACCATCTGAAAACCTGCACACCGTCCTCAGTTGCTGATTGCAGTAAGTTCTTAAGGCCTCCGGCAATGTCCACACCCCCTAACACCCTCAACTGGCATGGGACCAAACCACCCCCTCTCGATTCACCCCTAAGGAAGGTTTTAATCGAGAAGTTTATCAGTGCTGTGAATGCGGGGATCTTCCCCTACCGTTTCAAAAAAGGAGCTGTGCCTTTGTCACCACCCCTTCCCCTGCAACCCCCGTTTGTATGATTTTTCGAATCAGGCCCTTTTTAAGGGCTGAAACGAGGTCTTAATCGCTGAAAGGGCTGTAACGGTCCTTAGAGGTAGTGGTGACTCGAAATCAACCCCTTCCGATCGATGATTGACATTCCGTCCCCCAAATTCGAAATTTTTGCCCCCCCAACCCTCCCTGTCTGGACGCGTAACGCGTCATGGCAGAGTTTTCAGAGTTGGATGGAAATGAAGCTTATGGCCTGCAATGGAGCCCAAAACAGCAGGTTGGATAGAAATTCATCGGTAGGTTGGGAAACGGGACCAACATTTTTCAAAAAAGTGTACAGCCTACAGTAAGTACGCCCATGCATAGGCAACCCACATCACGTTCGTGCGTGTGGGTTGCCTATGATCGGCAATAGGTTACAAAGTTTGGCAATGAGAGAAAAATGACGTGATGTGGGTTGCCTATGCATTGGTGTACTTACTAGAGGCTGTTAACTTTTTGAAAACTTTTGGTCCCGTTTCCCACCCTACCGATGAATTTCCATCCAACCTGCTGTTTTGGGGTCCATGTCAGGCCATAAGCTTCATTTCCATCCAACTCTGAAAACTCTGCCATGACGCGTTACGCGTCCAGACAGGGAGGGTTGGGGGTGCAAAAATTTCGAATTTGGGGGACGGAATGTCAATCATCGATCGGAAGGGGTTGATTTCGTGTCACCACTACTTCTAAGGACCTTTACAGCCCTTTCAGCGATTAAGACCTCGTTTCAGCCCTTAAAAAGGGCCTGATTCGAAAAATCATACAAACGGGGGTTGCAGGGGAAGGGGTGGTGACAAAGGCACAGCTCCTTTTTTGAAACGGTAGGGGAAGATCCCCGCATTCACAGAACTGATAAACTTCTCGATTAAAACCTTCCTTAGGGGTGAATCGAGAGGGGGTGGTTTGGTCCCATGCCAGTTGAGGGTGTTAGGGGGTGTGGACATTGCCGGAGGCCTTAAGAACTTACTGCAATCAGCAACTGAGGACGGTGTGCAGGTTTTCAGATGGTTAAACACACCCGGTACCTTCTCAGACGCCCCCAATGGTAGTCCATGTTTAGGGGATGATGAAGGGGGTTGAAAATGCCCAAACGTCAAATGTAACGATTTCTACGTGTTTGTGGAACCTTTAAGAGCAAGCCTCATTCATTTTCGACTGCTTTGGCAACCTGCGACAAGTCCTGCAGCGTTTTTCGCAAACTTCAATTTGCGGTTTTCGAAAATGGGCTGGTTTTCGGGGTGCTACCCCGAAACTACTCAAGTTGGGGAGTTGTGCTGAAGCATATGCTTGGTAGGCGTCAGGACAAACGTCATACTGAGATTTCGAGCTTGTAGGTCAACTTTTCAAAATTTGGTGGCCTTTGAAAAAAGTGGTGCTTTAATTTTTTTGAGCAGTATATATAAGAGATAAGTGTGACTATAGTCACACTAGTTTGACTGTGGGAACTTTCGGGATTTCCGTTGCATCACTTCTGCACTCTATATGTAGTGGATCTCAGTTTTTCTCACCGACAGTCAAATTCCTTACAATATCCTCATCGCTTTCATATCTGAAACCATGATTGTCTTTATCGAAGTCTAACTACTGGATGCCACTTTCTTCTGCATCTTGACATTCATCCAGGTTTTGCCCTAATGTCATCGTAGTAAGATCACCTTGCCTGTTTAAAATGTCGTCGTCACAGAATCCGACAAACGCTTGTTTTTGTGCGAGTGTAGTAGCGGTAATCTTCTCCCAAGACTTGACTGCATGGAGAGCATCCAACAAACACGGAAAGATTGGAAACTTAACGGTAGATTGTGGGCCTCACTTTCTGCATACAGCGATCTCTATCAATCTGGGCGGTCATCCTAGTAAGTTACAGTACTTAGTTATTGAGGTTTCGAGGATCAGAACAGCAAGGTCATCTGCCCCTTCACCCTAGTACCTACTTGACGCGTGGCGTCATATAGTGCACCTTTCAGGCATGAATATCTAGATGGAAAGTAACCAGATCAAAATGTGCCACTGTTTCCTGAACCAGTATTAACCAGGAGGTCTTCTTGGTTTCATTCTGTAGTGTGCCTGTCAGAGTACATGAAAGATATTTTGCAATTTATGAGTGAAGTAGTAGGGACTGATAACTCTGGTGTTGATTTTCTCAACAATGTTTCACATGACGAAATACTTGAGATACAAAGAATTTGTCACAGACATCACTGAACTCATCCCCTTATTAGAAGGCCACGTCCAACTGTTCACCTTCTTGATGGACATCTACGTAGAATTCAGCATGCCCTTAAACTTGCTGTTTCTGGAAAGTATGGTACCAACATTAAGGAGCAGATGGAGGGTTGTGGAAATGTGTTAAAAAGAGGGAAAATACATTCAGTTTTAGTAAACGCTGGGTCCCATATTCTTGGAAAATTAATCAGATTGAGATCCGTTGACAGTGGGAACATGATTTACAAATGTGTGCGTTTGATCCAGCAGAAATAGTGCCAATGAACATCAATGAGGACATTGCAAAGAAAGTTAAGAAGTTGCCGTTCTGTGGAACACTGGAAGAAAGTGTGGTGTTAAGGGGATACAAAGAACTGCAAACTTTAATCAAGAAGCAGATGCACGACAGGACCAAGACAGACATTGTTGGAGTTTTGTGAGGAATGACATTTGTATTTCCAAAGTTCTCAGAATCTGTGTTGAAAACCATTTTGATACCCTGTTCTAACACTGTGAACTTTTGTTTTTCAGCTTACACTTAACGTTAAGTGATATGCACCACAGTTTGTCACAAGAGAATTTGGAGCTCTTCACTGAAGTATACTTTGGAGGATGCCTGAAATGTGTTATGTTATGCATGTTATCCATCATCATCTTGTACAGTTTCCAGCCCCAGGCTGGGTCTGTTTGGAACATAAGCCTCGCCACTTAGTTCTTTCTTCCCACCACCTCTCCGCTGTCACTCTGGTCCAGTCCTCGCCTCTCTTCTTGACACATTCCTCCACTCCTTTCAGCCATCTATCTGTTGGTCTTCCCCTTGGTCGTTTCTTCTGCATCTGCATCTCATGTATCCTCTTGGAAATCTTCTTCTCATCCATTCTCTTTAAGTGTCCGTACCACCTCAGTCTTGATGTCTCAATCCTACCTTGCAAGGGCTCCTCTTTCACCATTTCCCTGGCCTTTTCATTCCTCACCCTGTCTCTTCTTGTTACTCCGATCCTACTTCGCAGGAACTTCATTTCACCTGCCTGTATTCTGCTTATGTCCCTTTTCTTCATTGCCCACGTTTCTGAAGCATAGGTCAGTATCGGGATATAGTAGCTTCTGTATAACACTTCCTTGCTTTTTTGTGGGACATCTTTATTCCACACTAAGCTCCTAATGTTTCTCAGAAATGCTTCTGCCTATCTGCCACGTTCCGTAATCTCTTTGTCATTTCTTCCATTTTCCTCCACTATACTTCCCAAGTACTTGAGACTTTCCACCTTCTTCAGTTGTCCACCTCCAAGTGTTATCCCACTCATTGGTCTGTCCTTTTTCCTGGTCGTTAACAGGATCTCACATTTACTGATGTTGAACTTCCATCCGTACTCTCCCACTGTTTTTTCCCAAGCCTTCAGTTGCTCCTGAATTTCCTCCTCCTTGTTTCCCCAGACCATGAGATCATCTTTTTTAAAAATTAATATCATGAATAACATGCTTTCAACATGCTTTGAAAGCATGTTATCCATGATATTAAAAAATCCCGCCTAAAATTTATGATTTTGAAAGTACCGAAAAGTGCACTTGAAACCACCGAATTTGCCACTTTAAAATACCGCTTCTTCACTCTGAAATCACCGAAAATTTCCAATCCCTAGATATAGTCTATGAGCCCATGGGTCCCACGTTTATTTTTCAGCCAGCGTGGGTCAACAGTATGTGGTTGGTCTTGAAACTGAATTCACGCTTGGCTGCCGGTTGGAATCCAGCCACGGGGATGGATGTATGCGTAGCCTCTAACTGTAGACCCATTTAATTATGATCATGTCATATAGAGGCCTATATACTGTACACACACAGCCCAAACATGTTTCATCATAACAAGACTCGTAATGCAAGTAAAAAATGCACTAAATTGGAGCTGGCTGCATGGTTTATCAAGCCCAAAAGCCAATAAATGCTTCCAATACTACTTTTGTTTTAGAATTTGCGTCCTGACAGGTACTGCAAATTTTGACTGGACCCACAGCCCAAACACATATCCATGTTAATATGAAAATAGGCTGAGTTAGTTCTTCACGGAACTATTTGTTTCGTCTTATGCTTACCTCGGAGCAACTTAAGAAACATCATAGCTGTGTTAGATGGAAATACCCAGAAAGATCAGGGAGTATTCCGAGAACGTCAAATGGATCACCAAGTGCAAGCAGCCAAAAAGTAAAAGGTGTGACACAAAATCCCCAAGGGAAAGGGAACTCTCTTACACGTGATTATTGACGCGCTCATAACTGGGAGGTTATTCAGTCATTTATATTACATATTTTATTTGTTGTTGTCGTTTCATCATGTCCATGGATGTACGAGATCTGTTTGATCACGTGTCATTTTTAGGGCAGGGATTGAAATTGAAATAGAAGTGGGGTAATTGTTGGATAATTGTGACTAAGCTAACGAGAGCTGACTAGAACAAGCCGCAGCTTCATGAAATTAAAGACTCCCCGGTTCTCTTATGGTAATTGCGTGGTCATGCGGCCGAGAATGGAAAGCAGAGGCTGGCCGTGCAGTGGGCGCCAACCTCAAACTCGTATCCCATTGCCTTGCATGAATACTCATTGCTCCAATGATTTAGACGCTAGTTTCAGTCAAATGCGCAAATGAAAAATAAAACAAGTTCGACGATATCATCACCACAACATAATTATTCTCTTGTGCCTTTTTCAAAAGTTACACAAAAAACTCATGTAGTCCGCTGGTGCAAGTCTTCGAAAATGACACTACTTGAGTGTCCTGCATGTCAACGATACCGTTCCGGTGATTCAAACGGGAACTAAATTTATTGGCAAAGCCAGGAATCGAATTTGAACCTCCGGAATGGCAGCCAACAATGGTAACCACTACACCAAGAGGCATAAGAGAGGTTATGGAATGGTATTGATTAAATGCCTGCAGCATTTGTCTCATTATCCGTCTAATTGGGCTGTGATATATGTCGAGAGTGCATCCCTGCAATTACATGTTATTTGGGTTTAGAATCGAGACCGGTGCCCCAAGATAAGAAACGAGGTACCATCTCAGCATTTTCCAGGTAAAACAATACCCAGAATGGCAGCTGTCAAACAAGGATCCGAATCTCTTATTTCCAGTCCTCATTAGCTATCCAGACCTCGACATTGAATGTGACTAAACGCATTGAGCTACGTATGTTGGTACCTATCTATCGAAGTCCAATAATAATAATAATAATAATAATAATAATAATATATCATCCACTAGCAACCCTCCCCGGCTACGCCCGGGAACAGTTATGAATGCATTATGTGATACCGGTAAGCGCTACTTTTTTTCAATGTCAATTAACTACGACCTATATCCGTTTTACGTCTCAGCATGATGGGCTAAAAATCACTGACTGGACTATTAATTATAGTATCATGGAGATGCATGTGCAACGAATTCTTGTCAGACGTAATTTAAAAATGGCGAGGTGCATGAAACACAAATCCCCCTTCCGTCCAATCTTAACTGGCTGTGTATTTTGCGGAACGAAAAGTTCACAGGCGAAATGAAGAATAGCCGAGTTGCACTTCCAGGGAAACTCCAAACACAACCACTCTTATCTGAAGTCTTAACTCAACACTACTCGACAGTTTGCTGCTGGCTGTATCTGGGGTAATAGGCCCGCTAGCTGGGGTGATAGGCTCGCCCCTGGCTAGCTCGTAAACTGTCGCCTCAGTAATTGAATGGAGATTGCTGGAAGAAATGAAAACGTAGAAACACTTGTAGTGGGCGATGTATTGAAGATAGAGATATGCTCACGTGGACTTTTTTGTAGAACTTTTCATGCTGAAAAATTCTTACACTCATAGTATATTTATATTTTAGCAGTTTTAACCGTTTGCCCAGCGTAAGCTTAAAAAGCGCACGGACGCAATGTTTCTTTTCGACTTTTTCACAGAAATCGTTACTGCTTGGCTTTCATAGATCATAAATAAATTATTTTCTACAGAAACCTTCCTCGAGATTTCCTCTAAAGATGGTGAAAACCACATCAAAATCCATCCAGTGGTTCTCGAGATTACCGGTGATATCCAAGAATCGGGGACTTTGTTTTATACTAAGTAGAGACACATAGTATAAAATCAAGTCCTCGATTTCGTCTGTGTGCGTATCTGTTTGTCCGGGCTAATCACGGACGGACTTTGATGCGGTTTCTACCATTTTATAAAGTATTTTTCGACTTAAGTTCGTATATGTAGAAACAATCATCTATCACCAAAGGAGGCCGACAAAACTATTTATGTGAAGCAAGTCGAAGAAATAAACCAACGTTTGTGCGCCTTTTCAGTTTACGCTGGCTTAAACGATAAATCAATATTTCATAAATACTGTACTTTTGTTCGGCATAAAGCATTCCATAAGAGTGTCCGCGACAGCATATATCTATATATAAAGGAAATCTCGAAGAAGGTTTCTGTAGAAAATTATGTATTTATGATAGATATACTGTATAGTGTTTGTAAGTCTATAAGTGTTTCAAGTTAGAATATGTTTAAAATGTATTACTAATGGCAACATGAAAACACTTAGACTACAGTGTATTAAAGATAGATAAATGATGTCCCGGACTTTTTAAGACCATTTTATGCTGAACAATAGTACTGATATATCTTCAACAGTTTAGCCAGCGTAACGAAATATTCATTGTCAGTTACGAAAATGTGACCGTTAGCTCGCCAACGAGCGAACCTCTCCCAGAATCAGGCAGCCAAAGCCAGGGAAAACATTCACGCAACATTAGATTTCTTTTTTCGTTTGGCCTCCTTCGAGGCCGAGTGCAGGTCTTTCTAGTAAACGCCCGAGGGCGACTTGCGCGTCGGAATGAGAGATGAGATGAATGGATGGAAGTGGGCAAAGATGTGGAAGGAAGGCCTGTCAGAAGGTACCATTTCTGGAACTGAAAATAGGGAAACCATGTAAAACCATTCCAAGAACGACCGACGGTGGGGCTCGAACCCACGTCTACCGCGTCAGCAGAGAGCTTGACCCCATAGCCTAACGCTACGCTCCAACGAGCGTAGCCACTGCTTTTTTTTTAGCGTATGGCTTTTAGTGCCGGGAGTGTCCGAGGACATGTTCGGCTCGCCAGTTTTGTAGCTACTTCGAGACGGACACCCAATGGGTGAGCTACAAGTACCGTTGGGGAGGAAAGTTGGAATGGAAGGGTGAGGAGTTGGAAGGTAGCGGCTGTGGCCTATAGTTAGGGACCAACCCCGGCATTTGCCTGGAAGGAAGATGGGAAACCACAAAAGACCATCTTCAAGGTTGCCGGCGGGGGGATTCGAACCTCCTCGCCTCCCGGATGTGAGCGACTGCCAGCAGTCATGCCGGAACGACTTCGGCTAACTCACCCGGTGTAGCCACTGCTGTCGGTGCAACATTAGATGGAAACGTCCGAGTCAAGTAGCTGTGTTGCCTCAGTAAGTGAGTTAAGTTTAGCCTTTTACCTTCAATAATTCACAACTGCTCCCATGCGAAGCCGGAACGGGTATCAAATAATAATAATAATAATAATAATAATAATAATAATTTCCCGTCCCTTCATAACTGCTGTGGTTTCTGAGACGCCGGGGTATGTCTATAATGCCAGCAAATTTAGTTGCACTGGTCTTTCGCAACTAAGATCCGTATATGACAACCTATTGTTCCGATATTCGTTGTTGTTGTTGTTGTTGTTGATGATTCTTTAGGGGCTTTGCGAAATCTTGATCCTGTAGACCCGTGTACATGGGTGTGTGTAGAATTTGTCTGATAGTCTATGTCACCGTCATGTCTGTACTTGTGTGTGAGGCAGGATTTGGTTAGGAAGCAGCCATGGCCTTAAGTTTGGTGCCATCCCAGCATTTGCGTCGAGTAGAAGTAGGAAACCACTTCCAGGATGACTGAGGTAGGGATCGAACCCACCTCTTCTCGGTTTTGCCTCACGAGGATGAGTGTACCCCGTTCCAGCCCTCAGACCAGAATTAAATTTCTTGGCAGAGCCGGGAATCGAACCTGGGCCACCGCTGTGTCAACTCCGATAATGCAAACTTAGACACAGGAGGAGAGCGCCCCAGCCAACAAAGCCATACAGTCGGTCAGCCGAAAGCCCAAGAACAAAAGTAACAGTGCACAGCAGCTGAGCTACTGACGAACGACTTAAAACTCGGTCATGAGGAACAGCATCATATAAGGGCTATCGCGAAAGTTACATTTATTCCTAGGATTCCATATTTCAAGACTAAAAATTAAACAACGATAGCCAGATCCCGGGATTGCACTGTAAAAAAATACTGCGATATGAATTGTAAGATAATATTAACAGTGGTTTTTTTCCTAGCAACATAGTATTGCAGTTTCGTTCTATACGTAAACAGTAAACAAATAAGTGTCAACCAATTCCGGAGATAGCTTGTGCCTTAAGAGTGCGCAGCTAACACGGGCGAAAGGAGGAAACTTTAACGACGTATACTTTTTCACAAATATGCAGCTGCAGTGCTTACAGTTAGACATTCAATAAACTATGAAAAATAAGTTTCATTGACTTATCCTCTTTTAGCAAAGCTGACCAATCCTAATATAGCCAGTTCCTAAAGTGCACGGCAACGTGGCGGTATAAAAGTCCTCCAGCTTGGTGGCTACAATATAAAGTTGAATATTTGGAATGATGAGACCCCTCCCCTCCTAAATAAACATTATTGGCAGATGACGGACTATTACAACTGTAAAAAAAAACTATAGGCATTTTGCAAACAAACCCGTCAACGACGGGTACGTCTGCTAGTAATAAATGACACATGACACTTTAGGCGTCTAATCATGATAACGTGATTTCCATTCCCCATGTATTGACCTTCCTATTAGTGCATAATATTTAGTGCTTCCCATTCAGTACAAAAAGCCATTGCAAGTCATATGCATGGAGGCTCCAATATATTCTTATTCTTAAAACATAAATCACATTAGTATATCATTTAAATCTCTCCCCGATAGCCATAGGAAACGTTCTCGCTCAAGCACGTGTTATATTGGAATTCTATACACACTAGCCTTTCACTGGAACAGTTACAAACCTTGAGTTCGACAAGTTCGCATGTAATGAGTGTTGGGAACACGAGCGGGAAGAATTAATTTCATTAACAAATAAAATTGAATTTCAGTTTTGAATGGTGTTCTCAACTCGAGCAGTGATTGTCTCCAACTTTAAGTTCTCCAAGAAGAAATAACTTTGACGGCTTCTTGGAATTCACAAACGCACGCTGACATCAATTTATAGCCCTTGAACCACGGACTGAACAGCGAAGCGGAAAAGTGCTTACTGGTGTTCTTGAAAACCCAATAAGCAGCGGCAGTAATTACATCAGAACTTTTTATAGCCTATGTAGGTTTCATGACACATACGAAATCTACGATTTGTGAGGAATGCAATATTGCCCATTGACCGGTAATTTTATAAACACTGCACTCAATTGTTGACCTTGAAAATTAACATAATATAGTTAAAGGTAGGACATAAATGGTTACAGCTATTTCAAAGACTAACCTTCTTTTTATGCCAGTATTTCCTGCTCGACAATGTAACAAAAGGAACTCAATTAATGAAACCCATCGCAAAATGCAGTTTTGTCTGACTTGTACATAGAAGGATCAAGAAGTTTATCTCCCCGAATACGTCAAGCGTTTTGAAGCCACTCCTAGAAGTGCACCGAGCGCCAACATGTTCCAATTAAAATAAAAAGCAACTAGCCAATTGGAGTTTGTTGTACGATCACTTCAACCATTACGCCTTAAAACCGCACGCGTTAACCAGCAATATTCGATACCGCGAATTAAAGCTCACCCACTAAGAATGGAAATAACAGAGTATCTTTATAGATATAAGAATTATTAATATTGGAATTTATTACAAATATCATTTACCGTGGCTAGTACATAGGTATTAAAAGCCTACCCTTTCAAAAGCAGGAATGAAAGCTATCGGCATCTGAACGTATTTCCAGGCTCGTTTTCCCTACGCCTTGCCTTGGCACTCTCAATGATGTTCTCCCTCGATCTACTTCACCCCAATCCACTCCTCTGCACATCCCGTAGTCACTTTGGGCAGCTTAGATTTCATAGTTCAATTACTCAAACCATTCGTAATCGCTAATGATTTCTACAGCAATTTGCATATTTTAAATCTTTGGACGAGTTCTATAGAAACATAAAATTTTCTTCTGTTGATAAGATTAAAAAGAGAACTGGGCCATCTATAAATGAAGACGACACCACTGCGCCATCACGCACCGCACTTGAAGTATGGAATAATATCAATATGGATCCTCAGTTTAGCAATGTCATACTCTCTGAAAGACATGTTCACCGCCGGTAAAACTTTGAAGGTAATATCCCTCTGTGTACAATATATTCGTAGCTTATAGGTTAATGTATAACGGGAAAATGTGTAGGGGGTTTAGGTGGTTAGAGTGGCTTAGAATATTGCGTCATACAACATTAACATGAGTTGTAATGTTTTAAAATTATTTCAGAATAGTTCACAAAATTCAACTTATATTTAATGAATAAGACTTGAAAATGTGGCCACATCCCCTGTTGTCCGCGCAGATGCGTTTCGCCCCTTACACTAATGCGGCCGCGCCTCAACGACATGATTTCAATCATAACATTCATTTAGTTATTTCCGGGCTATTTTCAAAGGGCGGAGGAAATACGGTAGGTTCAACGAAATTACGAACATTTTGATGAATGCATTATAATCTGTGTTATCCAAGCCCTGAAATTACAGCTTTCACAGGATGCGGAGACCGAGTTCATTTTAAGAACTCTAATAGCTTCTCAAAATTATACCTGATTTTATTCGGTGTCAATACAAACAGAAAATTTCCTTCGCGATAGCATAAACATGTTGGTCCCTGAGGGTTGGTAGCATAGCCGAAAACCAAGACAGATTCTTCCATGGACTGTTTCCAGCCGCATGTTCCAGGATCAGCCGACCGAGTAGCTTGGTAAAATTAGCATCGAAAGGGAAAACCAGCATTGTTTATTAAGCAATCCTGGGCACTTGATGGTTCACTTATTGTTTTATTAAAGTACTATATCCCTCAATGGTCGTTGTTCGAAAAATTTATAGATGCTACATTATGTTACTTCAGAGTGCGTCATTTTACTGTTATTTCGCTTATAACTTGACTAACTCAGTTCTCTCTTGTCCACCTCTTAATAACAAAAATTGTTACACGTTCATACATTAAGAGTTATTCATTAAACTTATGTTGGCAGCTTATGCATTAAAAACACATGGTCAATGCGGAGGTTCGTTAAAAGAACGAACATTACTGCTAGTATTCACGTGTGACTGAGTGTCAGTGATCAGTCATTCTTAAACAAGAGAGCCACGCAATGTTTTGCAAGTACACCGTCGATCTGTGGAGGACTGAAGGCCTTAATACGGTAAGTCTAAAATTGAAACAAAGAATATCAATTTTAGCAACTACTCATCTCCCTACGAACATTAACCCCTCTATATAGGAACATTGTATGATAACACGCCGAGAAAGGGTGCTGGAGAATATTCATTTACTCCAGTATTGAGATCACTTGTTTAACGAGTCTGTCAAACAGCGAGCAATAGCTCCATCCGGAAATAAATGAAAGCAAGTTAACACCTTCCATTCCTGTAGAGCGATGCAGAGCTTACCTTCACAAACTTTATTTATTGTCTCGACCCGCTAACATTGCGCAGTAAATACGTGTTAAAAGTTAGCACGGCAAGCTGCTTGACGATACAATTGCCCTTCTTGTGCTACAGTTTCATAACCTTAAAAACTTTAAACGTTCATGATCGACAAACAGTTTAAATTATTTAACCAAGTTTACCCACCGTTTTCATAAAACTCACAATCTTAAAAAATGAAGAAAAAACGTGAATACGTGGACTCAAGGCAATTGATCAACCATAACAGAGGTGCTGGTTGTGTTGAAGCAGACGCACCATCACCGATAGATTAACACGTCCTGCGAGACAAATTTTTGACTGAAATGAAACCCCCAGTGTTATTAATCATAATGAATGCTTCTCTGCGTTTTTAATCTGTTTGTTGCTACTTCAATTAGGGCAGGGCTTTACAGAGCACTGCGCCTTGCAAGTGCATAAGAACTGTCAATCCCTTTCGCCCGCTCGCCTTTACTACGAACTGTAGGCTATACGCGATGGTGCACAGCGTAAACAAATTGTGTTACTGTTGCTGAAAGGATGATTTATGCGTGCGCTAGGAGTGTTTGTTGTATTACAAAGGTTTAGTTTTATTGAAAACTCCAACAATTTACGGAAAAGTTATTTGAAGTTTCTCCTCAACTGTGGCCCATCACCGGTATTTTTCTTTCTAGACTTTTATAATTTGCAATCTCCATAGCCTACACTAAATAATAATAATAATAATTATTATTATAATTATAATGGTATAAGTTTATGTCCCTTTTAACTACTGCAGCTTTTAGAGACGCCGGGGTTTCGGAATTTTGCCCTGATGGTGGTCTTTATAAAGTGCCAGCAAATTTACCGACATAGGTTTCTGACAAAGAATCTTCAAATGTCAACTGACAACACCGGGATTTGATCCTTGGACATAGCAGGCAAGAACATTAGCGCTGTGTCAAGCAGCCAGCATATATTTATGTCCTTATTTGATCCGATTTTCAACGTTTTACTGAGCCTCCCTGAAGATCATATAAACCCTAAGTGTAGGCCTACTTCTAATGATGACTCTGCAAACATATCGTGACCGTGTTTTGTATTACAAAAAATAAGGAAATTCCGCACCTTTCCATTGAAGTCACGCTGAGTCCAGCCACAACCAAGCAGACCAAGTCGAGTCCTGATGGCACTGCGCATTGCACCATTGTGTGGCGCTTTGCACACAAGTAATTTCGACTGCTTGTGAAGCTCTACTTCATGGGCTTGCGACATCGTTGTAATCAGCGCCTTGTACTTTGGTTTTCGATAAAATAGTCTGACAACCTGTGTTTTGTGGTATCTGTACTAGTGTGCGAACTTGTAGCCTACTTGATTTGTTGTTGATTCATTTAGGGAGTTAGCAACATCGTGGAAATGTAGGGCCATCTACTTAGGTGTATTCGGAATGTCTGATAACCTGTGACATAGTGATGGCTGTACTAGTGTATGCATTTATAATTGGGGTAGGATTTGGGTAGGAGGCGGCCGTGGCCTTGATCAGGTATCAAATTGGCATTCTCTTGGAAGTGGGATGTGGATTACCATGGAAAATCACTTTTAGGATAGCTGAGGTGAGGGTGAGTAAACCCCGTACCAGCCCACATACCAGAATTAAATTTCCTGACATAGACGGGAATCAATCCCAGTCCTCCGCAGTGACAGCCAAGATTTTCAGTCACTACACCTCGAGGTAGGCCGATTGAAGGAATAAAATTGTGATATAGTGTAGATTCCTTATTCATTTGGACACGAAGGAAGGAAATGTCTTACCGAACGTCAGTAGTCAAAAAGCAGTTGTTCAGTAAAGAACATATAGCCTATTTTCTCCTATTTGTCCTTTTCAAGGAGTAGGCCTATGATGGTTATAGCAGCCTGCTGAAATACAACGTGCTATACGGATATTAAACGTTGACTGATTGGATCCTCACCTGAATTATATATACACTAATACAGCCATCACAATAACACAGGTTATCAGACAAAATTCAACACTCACCTAAGTACACGGGGCTAAATGACCATGATGTCCATGCATCTCGAATGAAACAACAAACAGACATCACAGTGACAGATGTGACACAGGCCTACAAAAAAAAATTTAAAAAAATAAATAAAAAATGGTGCCGTGGATTTTGTAACTTATTTTAGGTATACTTGGGTCGCTGAATCTAAATATAAAATCAATTTTTCTCTAACAGCTCTAGTTTTTTAGAAATCAGTTTTCCTCTATCACCTCTATTTGTTTAGATCCGTGTTGTTTTTATGAGCAGTTTTACACGAAATGTGCAGTTCTCAATCATAATATATAAGGATTGGGTCATGTATATTGTGTCGTATCGTCAGTCTGATATCCTTGCTTTTTGTGCCTATGGGATAGCAGAGGCAAAACACACCAATGGCTTAGAAAAGAGTGGCCTATGAGAGAAAGCATGGATGTTGGGGAAAAAAATGTTTAACGAGAGAAAATCATCTGTCCTCCACAGCATATCAAGCTGGGCCTTATGAAGCAGTTTGTGAAGGGTCTTGATAAGAACGGATCATGCGTTGCCTGTTAGGTAGTCAGCCCGAAGGCTGGTTGGATCCTCAAAAAGCACCGCCGTTAGGTTATGTGGGTAGATACTCACAAAAACCCAAGGCAGCGCTATATTCAGGCGTACTAGGCAAGAAGAGGAGTGAGGTAGTTTGCCATTGCCTTTCTCACTGAGTCAGTATAGCAGTACTAACCCGACGAGTAGAACCTTTCACAGCATCCACAGGCACTGACTGTGCCCTGAATGTCATTACTAAGCACCACCCATACCTCAGTAGCTTCCATATAATCACAGCCATGAGTAAGACTGAGACATCGGTGAAAAACCACATTTTACTCTAGCCTGTGCCAAGAGACAAGTGCAATTGAACTGCATTCATCAAGAGATGGCAAACAGGCCATGCTTTGCATTTACAGGAAATAAAATGCCTCATTTGAGTATGGAAAAATTTAAAGCAGGGATATTTGGTGGCCCACAAATAGGACAACTCATTAAGGATCCTGACTTCGTAAATTCGATGAATGAATCTGAGCTAAAAGCCTGAACTTCATTTGTGTCAGTTTTAAAACATTTTCTAGGCAAACACAAAGCTGAAAATTATGTTGAACTGGTAAACGAGAAGCTTAACAGTTTCAAATCTCTTTGGTGCAACATGAGTATTAAGGTGCACTATTTACACAGCCACGTAGACCGTTTTCCTGAAAATTTAGCAGACAACAGTGAGGAAGAAGGTGAACGATTTCACCAGGATATTAAAACTGTAGAGGACCGCTACCAAGGAAGATGGGACATACACATGATGGCAGATTACTGCTGGAGCTTAAAAAGGGACTGTTCCAAAATACATTCAAGAATGTCACGGAAAAGAAGCTTCCGAAGTGTCCAGTGACTGGTTGGTTTCATTCGCGACTTTTTCCTCTATGTTTGTATATAATAATATTTGTATAATATAATACTGAACATTCCGTGTTTAGTTTTTTTTATTACCATGCGATAGTGGAATGTATATTTCACAAAAACGTCATATCTCAGAAACTAGAGCTGCTAGGCAAAAACTAACGGCATATTTGATTTCAGGGCATCAAATTCATATAAAATCCGCTTAAAAAGCCCCGGCACTAAAATCACTGTTGACCAGTGTTATCAGACAACTTCTACACACAACCAAGTAAACGGGGCTACATGACCATGATGCCGCAAAACCCCTAAAGAATCAACAACAAAAACAACAACAACAACAACGATAGTCTCTACCGCGGATCAAGGTCAACGAATAATAATCGCTGAATTCGAGTGTTGAAATATGTGGTGTTATAAGTATATATATGTGGGAACCGGTGTCAAAAGCACTCACGTTTGATTTGTTGAAAATCAAAAGAATATTTGTTTATTTAACAAATGAAAATAAGATAGATAACATGTGAAAATAAACAATACGTTGTGGTGAACACCAATGCCTTCTCAGCTCCAAAGAATAATAATAACGAACTCCATAGCAACTCTTTTTCTCTATGCCCACGCGCCTTTATATCACTCGCGGCAAAACCTCGAAACTCCTGCCCGTCTTCCCACATTCGAACGTCCTGATCATCGTCCGACCCGGACGATAAGCTTTCCTCAGGCCAGGGCTTCCTGTATTCCGCACAGGTGGTGGTGGTCTTGGGTCCTTCGTTGCTTCCTCGTCTTCCGACATCGTACGTGTCATTGGGTTTGACCTTCGTGACTTGATAGGGCCCCCTGGTACTTGGCCTTCAATTTCATACCTGGTCCGAATTGAGTCCTCTTGACAGCCATTAAGTCTCCGATGTTGTAAGTCGAGGCTTCTTTGCGGTTTTTGTTGAAGTTCTTGCGGTTCTCCTCTTGAGTCTTGAGAATCTGCAGTTTTGCCTCCTGCATGATCTGGTCACGTTGATCCTCAAAATTGTTAATGGCTTCTTCTTCCAACATCTCCATGAACTGAAGATCTGTTTTGTTTCGCATCTTGACCCCGGTCAATAGTTCAAACAGTGTTCGACCTATACTTTCCTGATAAGTTGAGTTCAGTGCCAGTTGAACCGACGGGACGACTTTGTACCATTTGGTTGGAACTTCGACGGACAGCTTGCTATGATGGACGTCACAATCGCGTTGATGCGCTCCTCCTGGCCGTTGGCTCTGGGTAACCCGGTGGTCACCAAGCAGTGCTTGATCCCTTGGTCTTCACAGTACCCTTCAAATTCTTTTGAGGTAAAAGATGGCCCTCGGTCCATGATCATCTGAGCAGGATGTGGTTGTAGACTTTATGCGTTGATTCCAGCGGTCCTACATGATCCAGATTATAGGTGTGTAAAGGTTGACTTTCCTTGAACAGCGGGTGAAGTAATCCTTCCTGGTTTCCAGACCTTCTGTTTACAATCAGGCATTTCACACAGCTTCCGATCACTTTCTTCACCTTCTCTGTCAATCCTGGGACGTAGTACTGCTGTATTATCTCCTCCTCTGTTTTCTTCACCGCGTAGTGCCCTTTGTCATGAATTGATCTGACGATCTCTTGCTGCATCGACTTTGGTACCACTAGACGTTCTCGGCCGTCTACAAACTTGAGTAACATCTGGCCTCTCAACACATAATCTTCATAGGGTCCTTCCTTCAGGATAGTCTTGATGGCGAGTAGTCCTTCGTCCTTGTCTTGAATCCTCTTGATTCCTGCAATCAGACTATCAGCGAATCCGAAAAGGGTTGCGGTACACCGACTCAAGGCATCAGCATGTCGCATCTTCGTTCCAGAACGACGTTCGATGGTGTAGGAGAATTCTTCCAACGACAGGACCCATCGAGCAACTCTGGGTGTTAGATCTTTATATTTCATAGTCTTTTGGAACGCTGAGCAATCTGTCACTATTTTAAAATCCACTCCCAAAAGGTAGACTCAGAATTGTTCAAGACTCGAACAACGGCGAGGACTTCGAGAGCTTAAATGCAATATTTTTCTTCTTGCGGCGTAGTCTTCTTGCTCATGTATGAGACCGGGTGAAGCAGACCATCCTCAGGTACCTTCTGCAGAGCACGGCGCCATAACCGAACTTGCTAGCGTCTGTATGAATCACAGTCTCATATCTGGGGTTGTGGATTATCAACACAGGACTGGATGGCAAGATTCTTTTCAACTCCTCGAATGCCTCTCTCCCCTTGTCTTCAAACCGGAAGTCGTGAACGGTTCTGAGCATATCGCTCAAAGGTTTGGCGATTGAAGCGTAGCCTGGAATATATTTCCGGAAGTACCCTGTCAGTCCCAAGAAGCTTTGGAAAGCTGTGATCGTCTTCGGCACCGGGAAGTTTTGTACAGCTGCTGCCTTCTCATTTGACGGTTGTATATTTCCTTCCTGGATTTGGTAGCCCAGAAAATGAACCTTCCTTTTCAAGAATTGACACTTCATGAAATTTATCAGCAATCCGTAGTCCCGTGCAATGCCAAGTACTTCAATTAACGATTGAATAGCTTCCAGTACAGTTTTCGCCGGAATTATCAAATCGTCCATGTAGATGAAGATGATTACTCTCTTTATCAGCTCTCAAAACACAGCGTCAATAAATCGTTGAAAGACGGACGAGCTGTTAGTGAGACCAAAGGGGACTTTCTTTGAACTCGTACTGACCTGAGGGGGTGACAAACGATGTATACTTTCTACTCTCTTCTTCAACGTCTACATGGAAGAAACCGTTCTTCAAATCAAGAGTAGAGAATACCAGAGCATCTTGGAATTTGTCAAGCAAGTCTTCGATGAGAGGAAGGGGGTAGTGATCCTTGACGATGATTCTATTTAGTGGCCTGTCGTCCATGCAGAAACGATGTGAACCGTCCTTCTTTTTCAAGACTACAACAGGACTTGCGTACTCGGATGCACTTGGTTGCAAAATTCTATCTTTCAGCCATGTCTGAATCGGCTTCTCAGCCACCTTCTTTTCTCTCGGTGCCAATCGTCTCGGTCTGCTACATATCGGTTCTTCTGTCTTCACAACTATCTTCATCTGGATATTCGTAGATTTGATTTTCATCGGGGTGTAACTCGCTACGATTCGCTCGACTGTTGCCTTGGCCTCGTCAGATACAGTCTTCTCAATGTCCAGCTCCTTCTCGTCTTCACCAGCGTCAATGCACATGACCAACATCTATTCTCTCTATTTCAACTGAACGCCCTCTCTAGAAATCAACACCTCAGCCTGATCCAGGGTAAGTCGATTCCAATAATCATAGAAACTGGAATAGCTTCGTCGGGAACAACCTGGACGTGGACACAAAAATCCTGGTCGTCAACGGTGATCGTCGTGTTGAACCATCCCAACACGGACGCTTTGTTTGCGCCCAAGCCAGTCAGGATCCGGTTGCTTGGATGCAGCTTTGGGGTGTCGTTTTGCATGTCCTTGTAAGCGTCCTGCCTCAACAAGTTGAAATGACAAGCACAATCTACCAGGGCTGATAAATTGTGGTTGCAGATTTTGACGTCCTTGTATTTGTAATTACTGACTACTTCCTTCGACGTGTTCAAGGCCAAAGTCTGTTTCTTTAATTCTTCATCTTGGTACAATCTGCGGAAATGTGTCCGAATTTGTTCCACTGGAAACACTTCGGACCCTAGTCCTTATCTTTTAACTCACTGGATTTGTGACTTGACTTGCCACAGTTGTAACACCTCTGCGCCTTGCCCCTATCCTTGCCTGTATCGTCATCCTTCTGTTTATTTGAATCTGATCCACCGGATTTTTTCTTGTTGTGCTGCGACGACGTGGCAGACTTATTCGAAGTAATCCTTCCCGCGGCACGTTCATACTGATGTAGTTTCTCTTTGAAGTCTCAAAGCGACTGAGCGCCGTACAATAACAGCTTGGTGCCAGAGTCATCCTCTATTCCGTCTATCACGTACTGCATGAGTGAGTCATCGTCTGTTTCTCTTCTACTTGCTATCTCCTTCATAGTAAGGAAATATTCCTGGAGCGACTCGTCCCTTTTATTCCTTCGTCTAAACAGCGTCGAATGTATCTCCGCTGTACTCGTCTGCACGTCAAATTCCTCTCGAAGAGATTTCTTCAACGCCGTCCAGCTGGTAATTCCCTTCTCGCCCTGGATGAAGAGTTTTGCCAAGCCGGTCAGACACTTCTTCGCGAAGATTAACTTCTGCAGTTTGTTCCATCCCATAAACGCAGCTGTTTCCTCAAACTCGGTGATCCATCGGTTGACTGGATATCCAACGCTACCATCGAATGACCTGACGGAACCTTCAATATCGCGAAACGTCAAAGCAAACTTCTGGGAATAACTCGATGCTTCGCTACCGTCACTTGAGCTGTCCCCTGGTTCACTCTCGTCGTCGTCGTCGAGTTTCATTCGATTTAGCTTCTTTTTTGATTTCGCCACGGTCAATTCCCTCTTGATAGTGCCACATAGCCTCTTTGTCTTCTCTAGATCCACTTTGGAGAGCGCTGCAGCTTTAGCGTGTTCCTTCTTTTGTACTTGATCGTCTTCTTCATCGTGCTCGTCGTCCGACGATTTCTCAATCATCTCAATGTACTCTGAAAAATGCGTCAGATGGTGACAAATTGGTGCCGCCATTTCCTCCGGGGTGCCGTCGTCTAAGCGCAGTATCGTTAAAGATGCTTGCAGTTCCTTTTCCGTTAATTATTTTGTTATAAACTCGACCTTGGCCACATAATCCCCTGAATCAGGTTCGAAAGTAAAACCTGAAAATTCTCGCAACCTCTTTCTATTGTTTCGATCATCTGGAGCGTCTTCAAATATAATCTTATGTAAAGCTTTTACAGCTGCCACTGGAACAGTTGAAATGCTTTTGTTTATGAGATCAATATCTCCTAACGTCATCATTTTTGAAATGTTACATATCTGCGTCAACTCCGATCCCAAAGCTCTTCTGTCGTCTTTCTCAAATCATCTTCAACCTCTTTGTCCAGCAGCAAAACTTTCACTGATGAGATAATATAATAATAATATCGTATGGCCTCGGGTGCCTGGTGCAAGCTTTGTAATTTGACACCCAGAGGGTAGCTTGCATGCCGAATTTCGTTGCTCCTTGAATCACTATGAAAGTCAAGGAGGTTAGATATCTAAGCTCCTTGAACCCTATAGCGCTTTCAAGTAGAGAAATGAAGAACTTTGTGTTGGCGGAAACTCCCGAGATTAATTTTGCCATTATGAACACGGCCTACTGAATTCAAATGGGTTCTTTGACATGCCAACATCGTATGACATGCGTGACGTATTTTTGCCGCCTTTCAAAAATTACTTACCACGGCCAGGAGCGAACCTGCAATCTTGGGGTTGGTAGACCGACAGGTTATCCACTCACTCGTCGTTTCGTCGTCAGCAAAATTGGCAGGTGAACATTACCTCAGAAATGCGTCGTTGATTCAATCCAGACGTGCCCCCAATTTGTGGGAACCGGTAACAAAAACACTCACGTTTGATTTGTTGAAAATCAAAATAATATTTGTTTATTGAACAAATGAAAATACGATAAGACATGTGAAAATAAAGAATACATTTTGCTGAAGACCAATGCCTTCTCAGTTCCTAAGAACAATAATAATGAACTCCATAGCAACATTTTTTTTATCTACGTCCGCGCGCCCTCTATATCACTCGCGGCAAAACCTCGAAACTCCTGCCCGTCTTCCCACATATATAATATTTTCGATTGCAAACACACACTATATATGCTTAACATTATAACGTGTGAGTAGCTATAAATCAATAAATACCCACAAAAAACGAAGTAAAAAATTTGAACCTACCGGGATTTGATCCACGAACCGCCAGATTATGAGCCCAAGTCGCTACCATTACGCCACGGATGCGCTACGATAATACTTGATAAACAACTGGTTTAGTATAACTATCATATTTAGTGTTGAAATCAACGATTTCATTAGCGTTTTCAGGCGATTTTATAAACCATTTGATACTAAATATGTATTATTTTGTTCAGTGCATTCCTAAAAGAATATAAACTTAGGAAGTTACGGAAATATATGTATGTACGAGCAACAATAGCGGCCATTTAGACAACAGGACGGCACGGGCCCAACATAGATATGGCACGGTAAGCCTGACCTGTTGGTCACTTCTACGGTTACATATTCTATTACAATATGCTAATATCCTACCGGCCTCCTTCACGACAGATTAAACCTCCTTATGTACGATAACCTGAATTGTTGAGGGCAGGCCTTGTTGAATCGTAAGTTACGGTTAGCCTATAACACTTGCATGATTCATACATCCACCATCTTGGATGATGACCTTGTAGTTTGGGTAAGAGACGCTTCCCACATTAAGGTATACTGTTGCAAAATTTGGTAGAGATCGGATGATTAGGTTAGTCGTAATTTGATTTAAGCTTTAAACATTTGGGTGGTCACCATTATGTTTTCGTCAAGATGGCGGCAATATAAAATATGCCACAGAGGTGCCCTTTGCTAGTGCTACCTCTGTACCAAATTTCGTTCAGTTCGGTTTCACCGTGTTTGAATTGATAGGGGGAATCGATTTGCACACATACATGGCCGCCGTCTGCAAACTATTTGGCTGATGACCTTGTAGGTTGGTCAAAAGATGCTTCGCACATAAAGGTATGTTGTTGCAAAATTCGGTAGAGATCAGATGATTAGGTTAGTCGTAATTTGATTTAAGCTTTGCACATTTGGGTGGCCGCCATTACGTTTCCTTCAAGATGGCGGCGATATAAAACATGACAATGAGGTGCCCTTTGCTATTGCTACCTCTGTACCAAATTTCGTTCAATTCGGTTTCACCATGTTTGAATTGATAGGGGGAATCGATTTTCACACATACATGGTAGCCATCTGCATACTATTGGTCTGATGACCTTGTAGGTTGGTCAAAAGATGCTTCGCACATAAAGGTATGTTCTTGCAAAATTCGGTAGAGATCAGATGATTAGATTAGTCGTAATTTGATTTAAGCTTTGAACATTTGGGTGGCCGCCATTACGTTTCCGTCAAGATGGCGGCGATATAAAACATGATACTGTGCCCTTTGCTAGTGCTACCTCTGTACCAAATATCGTTCAATTTGGTTTCACCGTGTTTGAATAGATAGGGAGGGGGGGGGCAGACATACAGAGTACACACACACATACACACACTTTTTTGGGCCCTGTGTTGATCTCATAATAAGTTTACTTTCATTTTTTGCAAAAATCGAAAGTAGGCTAATACGTCGTTGGCATCGTCACGAACCGTGGTTGTGACATCGAACTGCTAGGTGCTGTTGGGCATAACCTACTTTATACAAGCCCGCGACGGACGAGATCTGGTAACAACGCCGATGAGGACTCTGATCCATTTGTTTAAGCGTGGGCAAGTTGGTAGTGGTCGTGTTTTTACTGTCTCTCTTAGTGCATGTGCAGAGGTTAGTTGTTACAACGCCATCACCATGTCTCGGACGTGTGCAGTGACAGTGTGTGAATGTTAAGTACTGTACTACAAATTCCCCTGAAATTAGAGGGTTATATTCAGCGGTTGCAGTCGCCAATTAGGCGTTATACTGAGCATTTGGATATACGGAGTATTTGACGATTCAATGTTATCTTTCACACAAGCAGCACTTCAAGTTCGAGATAAGTATGCAATGTGACAAGAATAAAGAGCGATAGGCTGTGTT
Organism: Meconema thalassinum; assembly: GCA_946902985.2. NCBI lineage: Eukaryota > Metazoa > Arthropoda > Insecta > Orthoptera > Tettigoniidae > Meconema > Meconema thalassinum. The sequence continues at coordinate 676,925,221 of OX336389.2, forward strand.
CCTCACAATGCAATGGAATCTATTTAAAAATGAATTGCTTGTTCGATTTCGGAAGGTTCCTACAAAGAAATGCGACTGTATCTTAAAAAGCTGAGAAAACAATGCAAATATTAGAGCTACACATATGCGCGCTTGACAAGTAAGGGAGAACACAGGACGTGGCTCAGGCCGGGATGGCGCGTCGTCAGGGTGGGTGTAGTACGGACGGTATCAAGGAGCATTTGTAAACAGAGTATGGACTCTTAGATAAATATGCGATTCGTTAAATGCAGGGTGATTGCTTCATTGTCTTTGGCTCGAACTGAGAGCACATGGCAAATTCCAACGCACTGACAAGTGAGATGCAATAACTGACTATCATGGAAGCAAATAATATAACTGACCGAATGATCTAGGAGGATTTCGTCGATTATAAGTACTGCTCGGGTCTAAGCTCTGTGAACTTGCTTGATGAAGGGCAGAGGTAGAGTAGGAGCAGGCGAGAATTGACAAACCTGTCGACAGCCCGCCGTGTTACCTGACATTCTCGTCTATTCCAATACTGCTAACATAGGGTCTTTTCTGAAACCAGTGTGGCGTTGGGAATGAGTGAGTGAGTCACCGACGAATGTATTTGCTTCTGTTACTACGCAAGGACCGAGAAACCTCATCACTCGTCACCAGCACTACTCATAGTCTGCGATGCACATTCCTCTCAGGTCCACGCAGCTTAGACCCGAGCAGTACCGTACCAACTTATGCAATGAAAGTGAACGAGAGTTACCTCGAACATAGATCATTAATGATTGTATTAAACAACCGATTTGTGTATAACAACGTAGGAATATAGAATCTGGAATGTTAGGAGGCAATGCGCCTATGGAAATTAACATCTGTTCACTAGTTTTGTTCCACAATGTTGGTAACATTGCTAATTTAGACGAATGAGTCGTGGTTTTATGTGCCTCTTCTTAAATTATAGAGTGTGGGAGTACAGGAGAACGGGTTTTTGTAATGTTCGTTTTAATAATAAAATGTGAACTATGCTGCTATTCGTATAGTAGCCTCACTTTCATGATTAACGACCGGCGTCTCAAAAGGTAAGCATTAGCACAGCCGACAATAGCCATTGTTTATGGCTGACAAATACCTGACGGTTCTTGACCAATAAGATGCTTCCTCCATCTGTCCCCGAGGAGTGCAGACCAGGCGATGACACCAGCCCTGTCTACCTGCTCACTTTATAGTTTCCAGTGTTGCACTGTTGCACGCTCTTTTGTCCAGTCTCGCTACTGCTTGCTCTCGTGACTATTTAGATAAAACGTTAAGACTTATCCTTGTTCATTTCAGTGTAAGTTGTGTTCGTCTGTGCCATTAATAGTGATGTGGAGGCCTTGGGAAGGCTACATGGTCAGTGGAGTACCTTCAATTGACCACAGTAATGAGGAATGCGCAGAACGTTTAAATATTAATATTAATGACTGTAGCGTGGTGCCCGATTACAGTATTTGCGCTTCTTCAACTTCAACTAACGGCTCTGGATCAAACGATTGTGATGGAACTACTTCAGGAATTGAAAGCTGTGAAGAAGAAACTGGGCATGGGGTTAATAACGATGTTGACATGGTAAAAACTGTCACAGGCACACTATCTAAACAGTCTCAAAAGTTGGTGTGCAGTACGTACGATTACGTGAAAAAGAATAAGTTAGGCAAGGGGTCAATTACAGAGACAGCAAAAATTCTTAAATTGAGTAGACAAACTGTTAGTAAATGTGTTAAGAGGGGGCCTATAACACCTCCAAGAGAGCAAATAAAAGAAAATTATTTGCTAAGATTGACGATTCCACGTGCGATGTTGTTCGGCGCGAAATATATAAGTTTTATGCGAAAGGACAGCCGCCGTGCATTGAAGAACTATTGTTTAAATTGCAGAACGTGTGTGAATTTCCGTACAAACTTACTATGCTTAGGAAATTGTTACTCAAACTTGGATTTCAGTTTCACACGTTAAACAGAAGGCGTGTAATTATGGAATCGGCAAGAATAGTGGCTTGGAGGTACAAATACTTGACAAGACTATGTCCGTTGAGGGCTGCAGGACATCGCATTACATATTTAGATGAAACATGGTACGATACGCACGATGTGGTAAAACGGGGTTGGGACGATGGCTCATGTTCTTGCGCCCTCAAAGTTCCCGTGTCAAGAGGCTAAAGAATAATGGTGTTGCATGCTGGGGGCAGTAAAGGCTGGGTTCCAAACTGCTTATTTCTGTCCGCAAAGAATATTGGCGATGCAAAAGCAGACCATCATAATGAAATGAATGCCGATGTATTTGAAAATTGGTTTGTAAATACATTACTGAAAAATCTTCCTCGAGACAAGAAATGTGTAATTATTCTTGATAATGCAAGCTATCACTCCAGATTAAAATTCCGAATTCCTAACATGTCCACCAAGAAAGAAAATATTGTCAACTTCATGACTGATCATAACATACAGGTACCGAACCCAATCCCAGTGAAGTCAGTCTTATTAACGGCTATCAAAGATGCTAACTTAAACAAGGAATTTGTGTTAGATGACACTGCAAAATCATTAGGACATGAGGTGTTACGGCTGCCCCCTTACCACTGTATATTTAACCCAATCGAACTGGTCTGGGCGCGTTTGAAGACTGAAGTCAGGAAAACCAACAAAACTCCGTCATTAAGTTCTAGTGTTTGTAATGCTATCCGTGAATGTGATAACAATATAAGTGTTGATTTGTGGGGTAAATGTGTTCAACACACTATAAAAATTGAGCAGAAGTACATGAGACAGGATATTGAAAACGATAATGAAGCTTTTGTGATAAATCTACATGAACGTAGAAGTGAGGAACAAGGCAGTTCTGAAGATGAATAAAATGGCTAAGGTATGTGTACACAATACAATAATAATGACAATAACATATTACAAAAACATACTACAATCAGTACTATCCACTACTTCAGGACATACATTCAGATTATTATTATTATTATTATTCACCAAGAGTTCGATTCCCGGTCAATGCATGCAAGATTTTCGAAGAGGTTGGGATTCCACGTAAATTTGGAGGTCCCATAGCTCATGATGGCGAGATTAACATTATGCAAGCCTAGAAGCTTCCTTATTATTATTAGTCTATCATTATTAGTTTACCACTATTCCAACTGTTCTCCAACCTAGAAGCATTTTGCTGCAAATCACCCATGTTGTTGCTGGCCGTGGAGACAAGTAAATTACTGCTACGGTGATGGACAGTTGACAACACTGTGCCTTAAGCCGTGAATGCCTCGGCACCCCGCAGCTATGGAATGTAAACATATCAGTCCAAGTTGGTTTCAAACACGAGCCGGTCGTTAACCATGAAAGTGAGGCTACTATAACATTATGTTACCATAACCCCCAAATTTCACACCATTCCCCCACCAACCTTCTTGCCAAGATAACCAGTAGAGATTGGTTTTTGTCTTGCAATGCGTATATTTGGGAACAATATCATATAACAAGGCAATCAAGTTGCTTTCTGAGGTACAATGAAATGTGAAGAGATCATCAGAGCATCAATTTAATACATAGCATGGCCATGGGATGCTGATTCCATTCATCAGCATAACATTCTGATTAATATTAACAATACAATCAAAAACCCTATAAACTCTCAACTAGCTACACACACAAATGCAATTATATACCTCATTTGAATAATAACAATAATGTTATTGGCAATAGAACTATGACCACGTTACAAGACGATTCTCTAATTATTGTCGTACAAGCCGCTAGTCAATTGTTTATGTGCAGCGCCAACACAAACACTCAAGTCACTTGATATGCTTGGCAATCATGAGCCTCCAATTGCTTTTCCCTTGTAAATATAATTCTTCAGTTCGAGCCCAAAGAAAAAATCACTGGTAAAGAATACAAAATTAACGGACGCTTCGAGGCCTGGACGGTATGTGGTGAGGTTTCCAAGTCGCTGTACAGTATGAGTAGTGGGGAGCCGCAGCGCTGGAGGAGTCACCCCTCACTTAACTGCGTCAAGGTCAAGATGATTGCCTGCGCAGATTTTAAGCTGTCGCTATTCCCCCACCACTGAAACATGGCTGGAAATCCGTCTGCCCAGAGCGGTCAGCTCAACCTTAAAGCCTCACCACATACCGTCCGTACTTCCATTGCACACACCGGACGCGGCATGGTAAGGGCAGTTATTGACAATATGGCCTCACAAACGAAGGAGGAAAAGATTAGATAAACATCACGTGCACAGGAGATCCAGAAGATGTGTGCTCCATTCCTACCTCATACATCCTAGAAATAGTTTACCGTGGTTTCCCACCCCTACTCCTAGCGAATGCCAGGATGGTATCCAAATCAAGGCAATGGCCGCCTTTTTCTTCATACTAGTCTCCATTACAAATACACACACTACTACAGACACCACAATAACACATATTCTTCATGCACAAAATACACGGTTGGATGACCACGACGTCACAAGCCCCTAAATGAATCAACAATAACATTTTCCTTTATTTTGCCCCTATACTTTCTTTCCTAATGCCCTCATTTTTCGAATGGTAGACCTCTTCTTTAAATTATGTAAGCGATTCTAAAGAGGCAGGGTGTGTGTAGCCAACCACGGATGGTGCACCATGGGTAGCACCTAGTGACCAAAACACTCAAGTGTTAGCAAGTTAAGCTTAGGAGTGGCCTAACCCAATTAATTCCCGAGTGGGGTCTGTTTTAACATGGATATGCTTTTCGGCCGGAGGTCTATCTAGAACTAGCGTGGACAGTCAGGCCTTGATTGCCAAATCAGCGGTCTAGCAAGTACTTCATTTATAAGTAGTTCATCATTCATGATCAGCAACGTACTGTAATAGTCCGAATACTTCCCCGTAATTTACACACATCAAAAAAAGTTTTGCATCACCTCGGTTCCCAGATCTCCGGCATATAGACGTTGACTGTGTATATTGTATCCAAGATACAGTCCCTTTGACTGTTCATAGATGTCACTAAAACTGCTCAAAGATGTAAACAACCATGCATGAGCAGGGCCTATTAGACGGAGGGGGTACGACAGCCGATCAGTTCCAGTCATTCCACCAGGACGAAGGTACGCTGCTCATGTTGTCTGTAGTTCTACCATGCCTAGAAGGTCAATACCGCAGTTCGATCGCGTCCGCATTGTTACTTTGTGTCAAGAAGGGCTCTCAACAAGGGAAGTTTCCAGGCGTCTCAGAGTGAACCAAAGCGATGTTGTTCGGACATGGAGGAGGTACAGAGATACAGGAACTGTCGATGACAGGCCTCGCTCAGGCCGCCCAAGGGCTACTACTGTAGTGGATGACCGCTACTTACGGATTGCCGCTCGGAGGAACCCTGACAGCAATGCCACCATGTTGAATAATGCGTTTCGTTCAGCCACAGGACGTCGTGTTTCAACTCAAACTGTGCGCAATAGGCTGCATGATGCGCAACTTCACTCCCGACGTCCATGGCGAGGTCCAGCTTTGCAACCCCGACACCATGCAGCGCGGTACAGATGGGCCCAACAACATGCTGAATGGACCCCACAGAATTGGCATCACGTTCTCTTCACCGATGAGTGTCGCATATGCCTTCAACCAGACAATCGTCGGAGACGTGTTTGGAGGCACCCTGGTCAGGCTGAACGTCTTAGACACACTGTCCAGCGAGTGCAGCAAGGTGGTGGTTCCCTGATGTTTTGGGGTGGCATTATGTGGGGCCGACGTACGCCACTGGTGGTCATGGAAGGCTCCGAAACGGCTTTACGATACCTGAATGACATCCTCCGACCCATAGTGCAACCATATCGGCAGAATATTGGAGAGGCATTTGTCTTCATGGACGACAATTCTCGACCTCATCGTGCACATCTTGTGAATGCGTTCCTTCAAGATAACGACATCGCTCGACTACAGTGGCCAGCATGTTCGCCAGACATGAACCCTATCGAACATGCCTGGGATATGTTGAAAAGGGCTGTTTATGGACGTCTTGACCCACCAACCACTCTGAGAGATTTACGCCGAATTGTCGTTGAGGAGTGGGACAATTTGGACCAACAGTGTCTTGATGAACTTGTGGATAGTATGCCACGGCGAATACAGGCATGCATCAATGCAAGAGGACGTGCTACTGGGTATTAGAGGTAGTGGTGTGTACTGCAATCTGGACCACAAATGCTGAAAGTCTAGCTGTATGATGGTACAACATGCAATGTGTGGGTCTCATGAGCAATAAAACGAGCTGAAATGTTGTTTGTGTTGATCTCTATTCCCTTTGTATTTAACGGTTCCGGAACTCTTGGAACCGAGGTGATGCAAAACTTTTTTTGATGTGTGTATATGTTTTTTAAGCAGCAAAATTAATTTTTATTATTATTATTATTATTTATATTTTAATCATCATATTGATTCTAGATTTATTCCATAATTTATTTATATATATAAGGGTTTTAATTATTGTTTGGCGGAAGTTATAAAATGGAGATTTTAGGTAGATTCATGGTAGGTTATATTTTATGCAAGACTTGATTAGGAAATATTTCGTTCAGCGTGTCGTCAGCATCGCCACGGGTAGTCCGCCGAAAATACATATGTACAAACTTTCCGGGGATAAGAAGCTTGAAGAAAAAGCAAGTTGGTCAGTTAGCGCTGACGTCACGAATTCTCGGAAGAACACCGCATCAGGACGCTGATTTAAAATTACTTCAGAAGCAACCCCACGTGGTTAACCCAACTAATGAAGAGGCATGATGAGAACTTAGGGATCTGGAGTGGGGAGCTACGTCATCAGGATACCTAATTGATTGGTCGAGAAATACTGCAGAGTGGGGAAGTTCATCTTCAATAAAAACTAATGGTCATCTACTCTCACCCCCAATCTTCTCAGATTTTCTGAATCTTCACGTCTGTCAGACATCTTCGCTGCGAGATCGCAACTTATCAGTTCAAGAAGTTTTAAAATTAATACTACTGACGTGAATATGATAGTGTCTTTGATCATATTCACAAAAGTGAATTTTGGAGCAAAGCCATTCACATATGTCAGTCGGGAGACGGGACAAATTGGTTCCCTGCCCTTATCAAGATAAGGATCTACACAATATTGAGGCAGAACTAAACAACATTCCGCCAGCAAGATCAGAGGGAAAACCAGACTACCACTATGAAGAAGACGGCCGTGAGTTCCTTTACTAAATCCAATCAAGTCTCTGTAATTCTGTTTATGGCAAATTAGAATCCAGCTTCTGTTTAAATTTAATTCATATTCCATTTTGTAACTCTCGCCAATTTAATATAACTTCCAGATTTTTTTTGTAACTTCATTTGTTTCTCTTTTTACGTCTTTTGCTGCTTTAAATTTTGATCAATTAAATTTTGTTCTTAAGTAATGGTAGAACTTTCATTTCCAGTAGCTAGCTTTAGACATATTGCATACCTTCTCCCAGTAACGATAAGACAATTGGTTAATGGCTCAGCTATACCACGGCTTGAGAGAAAGATGTTTCGAGTGCTCTATCACTATTTCAATTAAATACTTTGGCACATCTAAAGTAAGTATCAGATGTCCTGGCGCCCACACGAGCTGATTATAATCATTGTTAATGAACAGGTAAGAGGTAAGTATCCTATTGGTGATGTGAGTAAAGCGGTGCTTGTTCTTGTTGCGATTCTTCTACTGTATTCCACGAGAACGCAATATTGGAGCCCCGCCAGGAACGTAACCTTTGGTCACTTAGAAGGACCGGGAACGTTACAGTACAGCCCGCGTCAACCCCAGTGGCGATTTCTCCATGTACGACGTGAGGATCATCCTACAATCAGTTCTCAGCTGTAACTGTTTAAAAGAAATTAAATTGATTGTTTTGTAAAATAGTCTTTGGGGCTCCCTTGCGCACCCTCTCGATATGCTCTGTATCACTGCCACTGTTAGTACTTGTAATTAGTTCTACATTTCACCCCCTAGATGGGTGAAGTGTGACTTCATCGTCCGGAGTAGAAAGCTGAGGAAGGAAGCCTTGCATCCACAAAGCACGTGTTTGTAGCTTATGAAATGTACGGGAGCCCTTGAGGGGGAAGGTCTGTTTAACGGCGCTCTGAGGACGTCTACTGAGATCCTCAAGTCTCGCTATTGGTTAAATTAAAATCAACATTACGGGCTTATTGGTTACGATTTCGCGCGGTCAGAATGGATACCGGTAGTCTGTATTCAGTGTGTGCACATCTTTTGTGTGGTATTCCAGTTCGATTGTATTATGTAATGTGTTCGTAATAGTGGTGTGCGACTGAATAATTAATATTAGACTCAGTCTAATATCAAATTATCTAGTTAATAAGTAGCCTATTAAAGGGCGTTGGTTTGTCTCGTAAGCAGTATTTTTAAATAATGGCCAGCGTGAATACGCCAGGCACTTCGGGACCGGGACCAAATAGCAGTAGCCTAACAGGTGCAACAGATGAGCCATGTGGCTGTAGGTGTGTTATTGAGCGGCTTTTTCTACATCCTTTCAGTTCATTTAGACATGCAGAGAAGAAAGAACTAATCTCGAAGGGACGACCTACCTAATTTACGTCAATTCAAAAGAACGGGTGGGAAAATAGTAGATTAAATTTCTTAGTTTCCAAATATGCAGAAATACCTTGGTTATGTGGAAGCAAGGCATTAAGTAAACTTTACTGTTGGCCTTGTTTACCATTTCCTGCTCAGAAAAATGTTTGGAACAGGAATGGCGTAGCTGATTTCAATAATTTAGGAAATGTATTATGAAAACGGCATTAACCAAAAAAAAAAAAAAAGGAGCACATAGCAGCAGCAATCGCCCTCAAACAATTTCAAAACTCGGATACTAGAATTGAATATTGTCGTAGCAAAGCCTATAAAGAGTCAATAGAAAAACACAATGGAAAAGTGAAGGGTAATAGGTACGTTATGGAGTGTCTAATAGATGCTACTTGCTTCCTGGCTCTTCAAGAGCTTATCTTTTCGAGGCCATAATGAATCGGAGGATTCTGCTAATAAAGGCAATTACAGGGAGTTAATTCAATATATGGCACAACGCGACGTGAATTTGTAAAATCACCTAACAAATTGTATTGTGTTCTCAGGCCAAGGCTCAATGATACAAAATGACTTAATCACCGCTTGTGTTCAACACATCCGTGAAGAACTATATAGCCTATTTTCATATATCCTATTGGTCTTGTCCATTAGAAATTCTCCCGCCTATGAAAAATATCTAAATGTTGGATTGTTCTGTACGTAGGCCATAGAGTTATGTACCATCAAAACAAGATTATTGCGTAGGTTCATTATTCAAACGTTCACTTCGATCGCATGATTAGGACACAAGAAATAAATACTCAATTTTAAAATTTCGCACAGCCGCCATCTGGGGGCTATGAAAACAACTGAATACAATTAGATGCCAGTACATTAAATGTTGTATGAACATTTGTCGTTCCAAGTTTCACTGCGCTCGGATGGTTAAATCGCAGATAAATTCCATTTAAATGTTTTAATTCGCTTGGCCGTCATGTTAGTATTGTGCTCACCAGGTTATTGAAAGTCCAATAGGTGAACTTATATTAATAGCGTCTATCAACACACAACGTTTCAGTTTGATTGCTGTAATGGATTCGTAGATATTGAGTACCATCTAAATATTTCGGTTGGTCGCCATGTTGGATTGTTATATATGTAGGCCATATAATTATGAACCATTAGATGAAGATTATTGTGTAGGTTCATTATTCAAACTTTCACTTCGATCGTATGATTAGGGCACAAAAAATTTAAAAAACATATTTTTTTAAATTTCGCACAGCCACCATCTTGAGGTTATGCAAACAATTTCACAAAATTAGATGCCAGTGCATTAAAATGTGAATATACATTTACTGTAACAAGTTTCACTGCACTCTGATGGTTAGGTCACGTGAAAAATCTATTAAAATGCTTCAGATTCGCTTGGCCGCCATGTTCGTTTTGTACTTAACTGGTTTTTGAAAGTCACATAGTTGAACTTGTAGAAGTACCCTTTATCACTGCACAAAATTTCAGGTTGATATATGTTACCGTTGCGGAGATACAGAATGCCAGTAAAATATTTCGCGTGGTCGACATGTTAAATTGATGAAACGTATCAAACTTTGAAAGGCACGTTCGAGGTTGGACGAGGTAGTAATATGTACTTACTAAGTTTCATTGAAATCGCTTCGGCCGTTCAGATTTTATTAGGGGAGGGGGACACACACATACACACGGACAAAAGGTTATCTCATAAGCCTTTTTTTTTTTTTTTCAAAAATGAAAATAGGCTAAAAATCAAGAGTCACCACTGGTCTACCCTCAAGGAAAGAAAACTATACTGTTCGAAGCAGACACGCCCCGCGTCGAGCCTATCCGGCCCGCTTCAAGTCACTGCTTGTTTGTGTGGACCCGTAAGTCCCATAAGTCGTACTTGTTGATTTTTGCTCGTTTCGCCCAGCCCCGCGTCCTGTGTGCTCTTATTACCCTATAACTCGAGCATGGACGGGGGAGGCACAGTTGCCGCGGCCGTCTCTACAGACGGCAGTATGTGGGACGAATGAATAATGAACTTTTTGACATGCCCCTTAACATGTCGTCGGTAGGAACAAACTTCACGCATGATGAACTTCAATTTCTCACACACTGACAAACGAGCACAACCCCATTGATTGTAAAATTGCACTGAGACATATTTTATTATTATTATTATTATTATTAAATTGCAATCCCAGTCCAACGCTCTTATGTAAGGATTACGTAACAGTGGTGCTCTACATCTCATATTAGAAGTTGACAGGGTGCTTGGTCGATACGAAAAAAAAAAACTAAAAAAAAATAATTGTAAGTTCCGTTCTACTGGAGAATATTAACGTTTTACTACTAACGATAAAAATATTACTAGTTTTCTATTCAGCTTAACATTTACATAATTTTTAAGTACCTTCTCAAAGCCTTGAAATTGGGCCAGCAGCCGAGAAATTATAATACATGTATGGCCCAAGTCGTACTGTTGGCAATATTGGGGATGACGGAGGTCTGAATCAAACTCTCTCCTTTTCAGTTGTCCTCCTGAGGCGGAGTGAACCACGGTCCAACTCGATCAGAATTAAATTTATTGGGAATCGAACTCAGGGCATTGTAGACTACCACAAGACCAATTAAGGCTGGTTTAATAGCCAAGTTATGAAGTTGAAACAAAACATAAATTAACTACGTATATGAAAGGGCAGACTGAGTTAAATACTGTGTTTAACACATAGATCTTCCCACACTGAAATTACGGGGGCAAGATTACCAAAAGCAAGGTATCGTGAGTGGGCTGATATGTGGTGCCAAATAAATCCTGATATTAATGGAAGCAAAGAGAAGGGTCTATACGAGCCAGCAGCCGACCTAATGATGATAGCAAGCCCCAAAGCTGCTCATTAAGCAGGCAAGGTGAAAAGGGCGGGGTTGGCAGATTATAGCCCAGCAACAGGTTGTATCTGCCACATTCATAAACTGTCCACGTGCACTTTCTTTCTTCTAAAATTTGCTCTTCATAAACACTTGCTGAAGAGTTACAACAGTCATTTTGATAAACTTTTACTAAATAATGCAATACCTAGGTATATTTTAACACTGATTTTGAGACTTATCTCGTCCACCTCACTTAAGGAAAGAAGCACATTTTTTTTAAGAACATTAAAATCACAGACCTAAAACTATGTACTCATCATAAGGAAAATAACAAGGAATTCAACACATACATGTATTTCCGTAAAGCACGGAGATGGTAATTGTTGTTTCATTTGAGGGGCTTGGACATTTTGGTGTGATGGTGTGCGTATTTGTAAATCAGATGAGGATTGGGAAGGAGGCAGCCGTGGCCTTAAGTTTGGAAACATCCCGGCATTTGGCTGGAGTAGAAGTAGGAAACCGCGGAAAACCACTTCCATGATGGCTGAGGTGGGAATCTAACCTATCTCTTCTCAGTCTTGCCTCACGAGTCTGAGTGTACTCCGCTCCAGCCCTCAGACCAGAGATTACATTTCTTGGCAGAGCCGGAAATCAAACCCGGACCTCCGAGACGACAGACAAGAATGCTAGTCGCTACATAAATGAGAGAAACTACTCCCTAATAACAAACGAATTACAAGATTCGGAGACCGAACAAATTCATGACTATTTTGTCATCGAATATAGTCACGTACTTTAAACATTTTTAGAGATTCAGAGCGTAAAACGAAAGAAAATGGTAATTAAAACCAATCCAAATATACAAATAAAATAGAATTATAAAATGGCTCTAGAAGTCCCGAAGAGTGGCTTACAACAGTGCCGTATATAAGAAAAATAATATATGTGAATAATAAAAGTTAACAAAAGGATTTCTTAAAATCACACAAACCCAGAAATATAATCTTCCAATTATAGTAGAAAGGTGTCGTGCTCTAAGGTGCACTAAGATGTTTGGAAACATGACACTTGCTATGCGTTGCTGTCTCATTACACGTCGTTAACTGACCACCTAACAGCTTGCAAACTTGGATCCAGCCATGTAATAACACCGCGGTTGCCGACCCGCGGGCCTTAGTCATTACAGGGCTGATGAGCCAGGCGGTCACCTCGCAGGTCACATTCCGCTATAGGGTGTCCAACAACACCCTTCGTTAGGTTACCCGATCTCATCCATTCAGTGGTTACATCCCGTTTGGGGTGTTTAATATCGAGCCAGCGTGGCCACAATCCTCAGGAGACAGGTGAACTCGAGTCCCGTCGTAGGACATTCTCTCAGCAGCACAACCAAATGAAATGCAACAAGCCGGCACTGGAGATAAAGGGGAGTGAATAGGAAGATTCAAAGTACAATTTAAGTCAACAGAAAGCGGCTTCGGTGGCGTAATTATTAGCATGATAAGCTCCTATCCCCAATATCGCGGGTTCATGCCCGGCCGAAGTCGTCGGATTTTTAAGAGCGTTAAAAATCGCTCAGTATGCCTTCCTTTTGGAGGGGAAGTAAAGCCAGCGGGCCCATGCCATAGATTTATGGCATGTAAAAGAACATTCCACTAACTACACTTGTGTAGGTAAATGTGTAGGTTAGATTTGATTAGCGCTCTATTACGTTCCAACGATCGCCGTCAGGAGCGGGTTGAGGGGCATCTAGTAACTAAGTCCACAGCTAGGTGTAGTTGACGGTAGAATTTGGTAGCAAAAGTAGGAACTACTTGAAATTGATCGTCTGCAGTCCTACTTGAATTACAGATAACATACACTAATACAGCCATCACAATCATGTTGTTGTTGTTGATCATACATTTTTGCGGGGTTGGGACATCTTGGTCATCAGCTCCGAGTGTGAATCATGTTGTACACCGTGTGTTTGGAGCTGATATTGACGAACGTGATTTTCCCATTGGAATAATGATGATGATAATTGTTGTTTTAAGGGGCCTAACATCCAGGTTATCGGCCCCTAATGATCTGGGTGATAGCGAAAATGTTAATGAAATAGAAACCAGAACGAAAATTAAGTGAGACAGAAAATACTTACAAAAAGGAACTCATTTTGAAACAACTCACAAAATGTTTTTACAAAAGGGAATTTAGAACGAAAAGATACACAAAAAGAATAGATCGAAAAATACCCACAAAATGTAGGCTAGGTTCAAAATACGTACAAAATGCAACGTAAAGTCGAAATACTTTCAAAATACTTACAAAATGCAAATGAGATCGAAAATACGTACAAAATGCAATTGAGGTTCAAAATACTTACAAAATGCAATTGAAATTGAAAATACACAATGCAATTCAGATTGAAATATCCCAGTTCCAATCCAAAGTATTCACAAAGTGCAATTGAAATTCAAAATACTCACAAAATGCAATTGAAATTGAAAATGCTTACAAAATGTACGGTAGATTCAAACTACTCATTTGGATTGACAATACTTACAAAATGCAATTTAGAATGAAAATACTTGACAAAATGTAATTTAGATTCAAAATACCCAGAAAATGCAATTGAGAATCAAAATATTTTTAAAATGCCCACCAAACAACATGCAATTTAGATTTAAAATTCTTGCAAAATGCTGTTTCGGTTGAAAATACTTACAAAATGCAATTGAAATTCAAAATACTCACTAAAATGCCCGGAACCTACATTGAAAGACTTACTAAAACGCTATTTAGATTGTCAATCTTTACAAAATGCAATTGAGGTTGAAAACAATCGCGAAAGGTAATTTAGATCGAAAAAACTTACAAATGCAACGTAGATTAAAAATACCTTAAAAAATCGCTAAAGGGAATTTACATACACGGGGAACCATGTAACAAAAACAGTGCGGGAATCTTAAAGAGAAAAGGAAATATAATGAAAAGAAAACAAGAGGTCTCACCCCTCGAAGGAGGGATCAGGAAAGATGAGACAAGGGCCAATTAAGGCGGGAAAGTGAAAGACTCCCTAGGCCTCGGATACCCTAATACCTTCGGGGTCGGAAAAGAACAAGAGTTGACCAAGGGAGGTCGACAGGAAAGAAGAAAGAGAGGAGCCCGGCACAAGTAAGTGGAAGCAATGCCGGACTCAGCTGGGGTCCCGTGGTCGCCAACCCACCCATTGGAATAAGATACAAGAGATAAATGCATGATGTGACTGGACAAAACGCTCGGGGGAACTACAGTACACTACGGAAGGCCACAGGAAGTTGGTGGAACTAAAGCCGGCTGGATGTTTCATGCTATGTGTTATTCATGGCTATTGAAGTGGGTACAAAACTTTGGGCTCACTAGTATAACGTTCCTTTGAAATTACGTACAGTTGTTATGCTTCATACCTTTTCGAGTATTTTTCCCGTTTCGATTTTCAATTACAAGGCACGGAATAAAAGCATGTCCATATGAGAACTCCGACAGTTCCAAATCACCACTACTTGTTCCAGTTTGGAATTGCAGAATCGTGTTCATCAACCCCGTGTGTGTAGAATCTGTCTGTTGTTAAGGATTGTTAAGGAGGCAACTGTGACTTTCGGTTATAGAGAAACCCACAGTAAACCGCTTCTAGAATGACTGGGGGCGGGAATCGAATCCTCATCTTCCCATCTGCTCTAACGAGGCTGACTATATCCTAATCCAACTCTCACATCAAAGCTACTGTATATTTCTGGACAGAGCCGGTAATCAAAACCAGGACTATTGCGACAGGAGTCTCAACACGTAGTCTACCCTTACACACCGTAAAAGGAGGCTAAATCATTAGCATACATACCAGTACCGAACATCTCTACAATGACTCTTAGTGGGAGCGTGGTTGATTGCCCACCGTATGATTCCAAGATTGAAGGTTCAATCACAAGCTCAGGAAAATAGATCTTTGAAGCCTGGAATCGAGAGTGTCGGCTACTTCGACTCCGAACAGCGGACTCGGTTCGTATGAAGCCTCGCGACTCCAAGCTAACGTGACTCACGTTGCGGGGTCGCTAGCATGTCGAAGCGCGAATAATACAATGTAAGATCATGCACGGTATTAATTTGCACTGTGAGTGCGATGTTACCTGGCAATATTTTCCAATGAACAGGTTTTATGTTCGTCATAGAAAAGTCAAGTAAATCCAAATTGGCGACTATTGCAGAGTATTCTGTCGGTCAAAATATTTATTACAATTACCAATTAATTGGTGATAATCTTATACTCTATGCCGGTGTTTCTTATGTAATGTTATGTAATTTAAGTCCAAATTATTGACTATTTGAGAGTTTTGTCGTCATATTATATTATTATTGCTATTAACAATGATGGGTAATAAAGGTTGCTTGTTTTTACGTAATCACAGTTCATATTGGTGATTTCTGAGAGTATTTTCTCCGCATCTCTCATTATTATTATTACTATTATTTACAATAATTGTAGCAAATTGTTGTAATATTGCACTTTAGGCAGGATGTATTATTAAAATAAATAATATAAACAATAACAATTACACCTACAACAATACTGATGATAATAACCCGAAACATCTTTCATGTTTCATGTTTGCTGGTATCAAGGGAGGAACATGGAACTATAAGTCAAGCAGTTCCGGAAACAGATGAAGTTCGTGCATCAGTGAAGTCGACACTGGAGTCGAGTGTATCGGTTCCGGGGGCAGCAGTCTCGACTCTTCGCGACTCCGTTCGCAACCCATCCCTACACGGCACTCTAAGCCGTACGATGTCAGCTCTATAAAGATATCCCGTGAGCTCCGGTAACTACGAAATAAAGATAAATCGCAGCCACATGTTGCCCACATAATAGTTCCGGATTTGTAAATTCAATGACAGTAGGAGACGGAATATCGAAATTGGCTATTAGATAGTGCCACCTCAAAACATCAACAACATATAGTTAAGATCAACTGATTATTATCATTATTATTATTATTATTATTATTATTATTATTATTATGGGGAAGCGCGATGCCATAGCTCAAATTCTGGGGTCAATTAGGTTGTCACCTGCAAAATCATGTGGCGTCAGAGAGGTCGTCTGGACTTACAGTAATCTCCGACCACAACCAAATTAGCCAGATAGGCTCCTGCGGCCCCAAAATATTGGGATAAGGACGGAAGGACCTTTTTCTTACGCGAAATCCGAACCAACAGACGTGACATTTCACCTCAAGAATTCCTAGGCCTTTATGTATTAATTGGTATAAACCAAGAATGTTTATTATTTATGATAATGTTATGGTATTACGTCTACGTCTCTTTTAACTACTGCGGTTTAAGAGACACCAGGGGGTGCTGGAATTTTGCTCTGAAGGGGATCTTTAACGTGCCAGTAAATCTGCTGACATGGCCTCCCTTGCACTTAAGCACCCTCAAAAATGTCAACTGACTGCGTAGTGGTTCGATTCGGCAACCTTGGCCTTAGCAGGCGGCGAGAATGTTACCTTTGCGCCACGCAAATAGCCTATTATTATTATTATTATTATTATTATTACATCTCCGACAGCAAACACTTTAAAAATGGAAAGAAAACTATGCTTAGCATGAAGGATCCTTGCATCTAAAACCCTAATTGAGAGACAGGGAGGACGTCACGGCGCAGCGCCTTACAACTCAACGGCACTGCTCAATCCTATCGATATCCAGTTAAAAGTCATAATTTCAAGAAATGTGGGGTGGGAGAGAGATTGTTTTCTAATTTTGAAGACCCTATGTTGCATATAATCAGCACTCTTACAGTAAAATGCAGTACATTTAACAAGCATTATTCTTTTTTTTTCCACACAACAGTGCACTCAAAATAATGAAATAGCAAACACGCTAAGTACATAACCTCAAGATGTGCTAGCAAAAAGAGAGAGACAAGGATCAACCCAATATTGTTTGGTGTTAAGATCAATATTATAATGATCGTGTGGCCTCCAGAGGCCGAGTGCAGATCTTTCTAGTTGACGCCCGTGGGCGACCTGCGCGTCATAATGAGGATGAAGTGATGATGAAGACGTCACATACACCCAGTCCCCAAGCCACGGGAATCAACCACAGGAGATTAAGATCCCTGATGGCTCGGCCGGGAATCTAACCCGGGGCACTTCGGGTCAAAGCCTAGCGCGCTAACAATTTAGCCACGGTGCCAGACTTAAGGTCAGTTAAGAGAAGCACATCACGCCAAATGAGAGAAGATATTCTAGCCACATGAAGGGCTGGAGACTCAGTGGAATGTGAGAAAAAATTCAAACCAAAGGACTAGGTTAATTGGAACACAACACGTATATGATTCTGTGCGGTAAAATCAAATTACATCGAAATATTAAACAATCGAATAATGAATCATGCGCTGAATACGAAAGGCTTCAGTTCCATTTGCTACCTTTGTGTAATAGCACACAAAGCAAACAATAATCCTAATTTCCGCTCTAAGCAGCTAACGTAACTTGAGACTCACATCACTGCTCTCGTTAGTCCAGTCAATAGAGGCTCAAAAAAGGGGTTCACCTTACATCAGATGCGGGATCGATTTTTATTTTTTGATGTTGTTTAGAACCATTAGGTAGTTATTAATCCAAGTTTCCGTCATCCCCACCCCCTTGCTTCGTCCGCCATCTTGAAAAAACTGTCAGAAATCGGCACGTTTTTCAGTTTTTGGCCTCTAGCTCATTCTCAGTTCATTTGTTTGAAGATATGTTTAAATAAGAAAATGTAGATTACTAAATTTCCAACAACTTTTATCTGAGAGTGTTTTTTGTAGGACCAAGCATATTCGAGATAAGAGAAGGCGTAAAAGGGCGAAAATTGGCGATTCGGCAAATTTTTCACTTTCGCTCCACTTTCCATCGCAAAAACAGGGGGGGAAGACTTGATCTCAGCAAAACGTTTATTGAATGAAAGTTGTAGAGAATTTAATTTCCTTTGAAATTCATGTATCAAAAAAATAATTACGAGCAATGGGTAGGAGTGGGGGTAAATTTAAGAATACTAGAGGAAATGCGTTTTTTTGTGATTCAGCCCTGGAGCGCCGTGTTGGTGAAAGTTCTTCGTTTTCATTATATTACAACCATTTTTTGAACACAGCAATGCATCTAAATAATATTTGAACCATTTTTGGTATAAATGTAACCACACACTTACACGCACACGCATATATAATTGTGTTAAGGCACTAAGTCCGTTTTGTAAGAATTGAGATAATTGACAAAAACTGTTTCTCTCACTTAATTGTAAAGCATAGTTGCTGTCACGTGTAAGTATGACTTAGTTGTACAACGACTGCTCGAATGGTTTTCAAAACACCCCCCTTTCCCTGAAACAGAGGAAATTATGAGCATCAGCTCTGGAGTAGTTGGAAGTGAGCAGGTTAACTGCTACAAGGCCCAGCAAGTCGGTATGGCTGGACTCTCAAGAATAGTGGGAACAACCTTCGGTGAAGTGTCCTTCAAAAAAGGACAAAGTGATATATTTAGCAGCTGAAAAGAACATCTTGAAAGTTGGGGAGAAGAAGATTGCTGGGGATCCACTCACACTCTATCACAGGATGTACATAGTAAAAACAACCCAGAACGATCTTGAGGAATACCTCTCTTATGAGCTTGCACCGTACCCTATGTCGTTGTTCAACGGGGATGGCATGCGCAAGGGCACAACGTCTGCTTTATATGCAGCGTTCACACCCTTGCCCATAGATTTCGAGCTCCCCTCAAATCACCTCACTGTCATCGATGGTGGGCATCTGCTCCACAAAGTTGTGTGCAATCGAAACTCGACTTTTGGGCAAATGTGTGCCGATTATATCAAGTACATCCACCAGCATTATGGGACAGTGGTGATGGTCATCTTCGACGGGTACCCAGACAATCTTCTGATGAGTACCAAGATGCTGGAAGAGCAAGAAGGCGCAAGCTGAACGCCTCAGCAGATGTGATATTTGATGAAGCCACAGTCAACACAACTCCTCAAGACAAATTTCTGTCCAATGAGAGCAATAAAAAACGGTTTGTTGCCCTTCTCAGAACAACACTTGAAGCGTCCAACGTCATGAACAAGCAAGCTGAGGCGAATGCTGACGTGCTCATTGTGACCACTGCAACATCGATGGCTTCTTCGTACGACGCTGAAATTATTGTGCGGGAAGACATCGATTTATTAGTCATCCTCACTGGGACAGCAAATACGATGAACAACGTGTACCTTAAAAAACCAGGAAGAGGCAATTCACCTGACGTCATGTACTCCCCCTCATCATTTATGTATGACTTCGCCGAGAACCTGCTGCTTATCCACGCCATCAGCGGGTGTGACACAACGTCAAACATTTATGGGTTCGGTAAAACCAAATTTTGTTCCCTGTTCCGGAGAAATCCATTATTGTTGGAGATAAGTGATGTCTTCATGGACCCAGAAGCCACATTAGAGGACATCTCCAAAGCAGGAGAGCAAATATTGGTCGTCCTCTATGGTGGGGAAATCGACCAATCATTTTCTGACCTCCGACACACAAAATTTGTTGCCACCACGATAAACTTGAACCTGGAAAAGTTGCCCCCATCCTCCGAAGCAGCGCGATAACAATCCTTGAGAGTATATCACCAAGTGATGTCCTGGATGAGCAGGAAGAAAGACCAGAACATCTTTGGCTGGACAAGAGGAAGCAGGGGCTTGATTCCGAGAACAACCTCCAGAGATGCTGCTCCTCATACCCTGCTGAAGACGGTATCATGCAGGTGTGTCGCCGGCTGTACCGCAGCATGTGGATGCAGAAAAACCGGTCTGCATTGCTCCAGTTTCTGCAAATTCTGCTGCGGCGGAAAGTCCTGCGACAACCGTCCCTTGATAGCCGCTGACGAGGAAGAGGAAAACATCGACGACCTGTCCATACCATTCGACGAAGACTCTGCCGAAGAGTCAGCCCTCCCGACCCCCCTTGCGAAACGTCTCCGGTTACTGTAGCAACACCCCATCTATTTTAAAGTTTTTATTTTAGTGTGTTCATTATTCCCTAACAATTAATATGTAAATAATTAATATATAAAACGCATTGTATTGTAATCTATATTTTGTAAATACACACTAACTTTTTATCATTTTAAATGATCTTGTCGACTTCGTCGTTACGTTGAGGCTGGCGTTACGTTACGGCGACGTCACGAAATGTCCCGAGAATGCACTGTGGTGTGCGACGTCATAGTACCGCTTGGTGCATGTGTACTGAGTTCACTGGTGAGCTCTGGAGTTACGAGACGGCAACGACACGGCGAGCGTGACGACATCCAGCCAGCTCCCTTTCACCGCGCGCTCCAGCTCCCTCATGACTTGTAACTTTCTAGCGTTCTGATTGTTCCTTGATCATCTAGCATGTCAAGAGTCTTTGTAGCATTTTTCAGCATTTGTAGCATTTAAAATGATATAAAGTCCAGTCTTTCAGACTGACTGTCTCTTTTTTAAATGAATGTGTAACGAATTTGTTCTCTCCCATCTATTCATATTTATCCAAAAAATGGTTTAAATATTATTTAGATGCACTGCTGTGTTCAGAAAATGGTTGTAATATAATGAAAACGAAAAAATTTCACCAACACGGTGCTCCAGGGCTGAATCACAAAAAACGCATTTCCTCTAGTTTTCTCAAATTTACCCCCACTCCTACCCATTGCTCGTAATTATTTTTTTGATACATGAGTTTCAAAGGAAATTAAATTCTCTACAACTTTCATTCAATAAACGTTTTGCTGAAATCAAGTCTTCCCCCTGTTTTTGCGATGGAAAGTGGAGCGAAAGTGAAAAATTTGCCGAAACGCCAATTTTCGCCTTCTCGTATCTCGAATATGCTTGGTCCTACAAAAAAACTTTCATATTAAAGTTGTTGGAAATTTAGTAATCTACATTTTCTTATTTAGACATATCTTCAAACAAATGAACTGGGAATGAGCTAGAGGCCAAAAACTGAAAAAAGTGCCGATTTCTGGCAGTTTTTTCAAGATGGCGGCCGAAGCAAGAGGTGGGGGATGACGGAAACTTGGATTAATAACTACCTAATGGTCCTAAACAACATCCAAAAATAAAATAAAAACGATCCCGCATCTGATGTAGGGTGAAATTCGTCTATTGACTGGACTACGTGCCCGAGTTAGCGATATTATACCTAGGTAGAACCTCAGCCTCCCTTGTCAAGGGAGTTTAACTTACAAGGGGACCGCGTCTACTCATCACCGATTTCGTCCAAATTTATGATATATGCAGGGTTTGGCCAGAAATAAAAGTGACAGAAGTGGGACCTCTAGATGGCCAATCGTTTAGAAAAAAACATGAGCCACGTACGGCTTTTGTGTTTCTATAGCAACTTTAAAACAACAATGTAATTCTAAAAAAGCGGCGTTTATAGCGTGTGCTAGATGCCGAAATAATGAGAGGATGCGGATATCCGTAAAATGGTGCACCTGGTGGAAGTAAATTAAACGGTGAGCGAATACTTCCCAAATTATATCGATAGTTGAAATCTATGAAAGTTATGCCTTTTCACAATTGTGTAGCGGTTTGCTTCGGGCACGTTAGATTAACATTATACGACTGCGGCAGTAAAGGGTGAAACTTGGTATTGCCTGATGCAGTGTTAAGTAGTTAATTCTTAATTTAGGAACTTGGGACATCTTAGTCAACAGCTCCGTGTACTTGAGTGTATGGAATTTGATCACCTGCATTATTGTGATGATTGTAGCACCGTGTGTGATTGTATTTATGAAGTAGAATTGGGAAAGGTGCCCCAAGACTTATATCAAGGTACCATCTCGACATTTTTCTGAAGTATGGAAAAACACCGAGAAAAGCACACTCACATCGCCGCTGTCAGTATAAAAAAAGAAACTCAGATCTCCAAGTGCCAGTTATCCAGTACAGGCATGGAACGTGTCTTGGACGGCTCGGCTACGTTGGCAGGCGAGTTAGTGATAATCTCAGAATACCTACAATGATTTCAAAAAACAACAATGATCTCTTTAAATTGCCAGCATAAATCAATAGCTTGTTGAAATTATGTTACATTTTTACCAATATGTTAAATACCCACAGATTTACTGAAGATACACGTTGACACTCAAGTAGCCTATACGGTTATATATGAAGAATGTGCGGATAGGGAGCGGATGTGGACAGCGGATTGTGTAACCTATCCACACAGCTATAGAACACCCTACAAATGAAACCTAGCACTGTAACGTGTTTTTCGAGGGGTTTTATGCAACTGGCATAAGTCAGTAGGAAGCCATTCTATATTTATTTACGCGGCAAATTGTTCAGCCAAGAGAATTTTTCATGGTAATTTATTATTATTATTAATTTATTATAATTATTATTTAGGTATTTTCGGAGCATTTTATAAAAATTATTAGCATTCAGATAGGTTTTCTATGTCTTAGAAAACGCTATCCAGCAAATTATTACGAACGACGATATCATAGAAAATTATATGATTACGGAATTTTACGGAGTTTTGTCAGTTAGGGTATTTGAGAGACATGACTCACTGGGAATTCTAATACAAGCTGATTCCTGTCGAGAAGTATTACGAAAGGCTGGGTCGCAAGGTCTAGAAGAGGCGAATTGTTGAAACGGAAAACGACTTCTCCCTCTCGCCCGCGGAGTGTAATGAACCGGAGGAGAAGAGGCGGCGTGCTCAGCCAATCAGCGGAGACGACGTAAGCTAGTTGGGACTGAAGAGTGGGGGAGCCGACAGGTGAATATATCGTTCGACGCGCCGTGAAACAAGGACTATCTGTGAAATACTTGCGGAGTATGGTTATACGCGGGGGACGCTCCGATGTTCCGTGGAACGGACAATCTGTGTAGAACTTGCAGTGTACGGTCGCAAGTGCGTGACGCTCCGATGTTCAGTGGAGTTAGCGACGAACTTTTGTAAAACGTAACCAGTGCGGTTTTACGAGAGTTTGGGTCCGATGTACGGACCATTGAATTATCTAATCTACCAGAATATCATCAAATTTCGACGGAGATGACGACGTCCAGGAGACTGTGGGAAGCACACAGCATCATCAAGAACGAGGGAAATGCTTTGGCAATTTCCAGGGGTAAGCGCTAATGACGCAGAAATACGCAATCTCTCATTTTTCTTTGTTTTATATTTCATAATTCAGTAACTTCATAGCTTGGAAATAAGAGTAAAATCAATTTATCAGACTCCGTTTTCACGTAATTTTCTATCGGTAATATTCAAATCACAACGCTCCAAATTAAATTTTAAACTTATTATTATTATTAATTTTGCTATACTTGTTTTATATAATAAATTCATTTCTTTTACAATGCAATCTTTGCTTTCAGTAGGTAGCATTAGATATAGACCAATTCCTTCTCCTGATACAATTGTTTGTTGGGTTAATGATCAAATCATACCACGATCTGAGTGAATAGAGTCTTGAATGTGTTCTGCCAGAGCTAGACGTTGTTAAATACAAATTTAGATTTCAACATTGCATTGAGGTCTTGGCGCCCATTAAAACAACATAGCTTAGGCAAAGGTAAACAGTTACATTTATCTCCCAACAGTGTGGGCTAGCGAAAACCATTACATTTGTCGCCGACAACTTGGGGCTGAAAACCTAATAACATTTGTGGAAGGAGAAGGGTATATATTTCTGTGCCTGTATTTTGGGGGTTATTTGTCTTTATCAGTGTATATCATTATGGGGGATGAGAAAGAAAGACAGATGAGGTTACGTAGTGGTCATCAACTGGAGAATGATGATACGAGCAGTATGTCGAGTGATGGTAGTACCGGGGTAGCGGAGGTAAATCCCGATACTGAAACAGGGAGTGTAGGCGGCCAACCAGAATTAAAAACTTTACTTCTCGAGTTCATGTATCAGAACAAAGTTAGTAGTGATGCTTTAAATGCAAAATTAGAACAGAATAATGCAAAATTAGAACAGAATAATGCAAAATTAGAACAAAACAGTAGGGAAAATAGAGAGAGTAATGAAACTTTAAACGCCAGATTAGAACAAAACAGTAAGGAAAATAGAGAGAGTACTGAAACTTTAAATGCTAAATTAGAACAAAACAGTAGGGAAATGAGTGACAAATTCGAACTGATTAGAGGTGAGATCAGGGGGGTGATGGAAGAAAAGGCTAAAGAGATTATTGCAGATGTAGACAGAAAATTAGGAAAAGTACAGGAGGAGTTGGAAATTAGAATCAGTACACAGGCTGAAAATTTAAAAGAACTAGTGCAACTGGAAACACAGCAGGTCAAAAAGCAATTGGGGGGAGAAATTGACAAAATTCAGGTAGCTACTAAAGAGGTTAAGGAACAGCTGGGGGGTAGAATTGAGAAAGTCCACTCACAAATAGTTGCAGAAGTAAATGATTTAAGAGAGAGTAATAGGGAAAGCATTAGCAAGATTGAGGAGAAACAAGCAAAGCTATATGATAAAGTAGAAGAATCAGAAGGAAACATTAAATTAACAGTAAAAAGTATTGAGAGGAAGGCTGAGGAGAAAATCGCAGAATTAGAATTAAAATTAAAAGCTAGGATCAGGCAAGAAAATAGTCAGAATAGGCCAGTTTTTGTGAATAGCACACACAGGGAGGTAGAACTGGGTAAGTTCAGCAATCGACAGGGGTGCCCAATGGAGTTCATGAACACTATAGAAAATAAATTCGGGGAGAGGTTGGAAAATGGTAGTATTGAGTGGTGCCAGGTAGTTGAAATTTTAGAACAAGTGTTTGTGGGGGAAACGAGGAATTGGTTTGCTGTCTACAGAGACAAGTTTACTGATATCAATGATTTTAAAATGAAATTCTGTGAAAAGTTCTGGAATGAGGTTATTCAGTCGCAGCATCGTGAGGGAGTAGTGTGTGGTAAATATAACCCTAAGGGAAGCTCCACCATGACCGAATACTTTTTAGGGCAGCTATTAGTGTGTAAATATCTGGATAGCTTGAAGGAGGAAAGTGATGTGGTAAGGTTGCTACTTAGGCACTTTCCCTATAGGATCAAGGAGGCTGCTTGTATCCAGAATGTAAAGACTATATCACAAGTAGAAAATTTGTTAAGCACATTTGATGCACTAGGGAGAGGGGGTTATGATGACAATTTCAATCGGAACCAGGGTAATAATAATAATAGACCTAATGAAGCCAGGCATCAAGAAGTTCAAGGGAACGGTGGCGAAGGGGCCAACGCTCAAAATAGAAATAATAATAATCAGCTAAATCAGAACAGAGGAAATGGCTATGGTAATCAGTATCAAGGGAGGAACAATGATTTCAGGGGAAATCAAGGGAGGAACAATGATTACAGGGGAAATCAAGGGAGAAACAATGATTTCAGGGGAAATCAAGGGAGAAATTATAATGACAATAATTACAACCAGAATAGGGGTCAAGGAAGAGGACAGCCTAGTGGTAGTAATATACAGCCAAACAATGACAACACAGCCCAGAACAACCAGACTAGTTCAGTAGTTAGTAGTACTACGGCCAGCTGTAGCGGTTCTTTAAACGCGAACCAGGCTGCGAAGTAAGGTCAGAATCTCAGTCTGTAGCATGCCCTGTCCATACAATTATACAGGAACCCTATGACCTAAATGTAAGAAATGAATTATTACATGAACTAAATGATGAAGGTATTATTCAGGAAGTGGTTAGTAAGAGCCCCATAGTTAAATTTAACGTGTCCGAGGCGTACACAGATGTTTTAATTGATAGTGGTTGTATGAAGAGTTGCATAAGTAGTGCATTTTATGATAAAATGAAAGGAACTGGAGTAAATTTTGAGGAGATGCCAATTAAAAGCACTTTTGTTATCACAGCTGTTGGGAAGAGGTCTAAAGTAATTTCTAAGCAAGTTTTAGTAGACATTAAAATTAATAATCATGTAGAGAAGCAGATTTGCCTTGTAATTCCAAATTTAGTATTCAGTGTTATCTTGGGTTCAGAGTGGCTAAGTAGAGTGTCTGGTAACTTATGTTATGATGTAGGGAGTTTGAAATTTAAATGGGGAGATTCTGAAGTAGAAGTAGCGTTCAATGACCAAATTCAGAGAAGTAGTGTTGTAGGTGTGATTTGTACTTTAAATGAGATATCGCCAGCCGTAGAGCGGGGTTCTCCATGTTTTGTGGGCAGTGTGATTACGAACGGAAGTCTAGAGGACTCGTTACGTGAGGCTGCATTTCAGGGAAATATAGAGGATGAACAGTGTGTTCGGCTCTATGATGTGTTATGGTGTAATAGGAGAGTTTTTGAGGATCGCATTGGTATGACCAATTGCTATACACATTCATTGAACGTTATTGATAGGTCAGTATTCACAGGACATAGATATCCTGTACCTTTCGCTTATCAGAGTGCAGTTGAGGCACAAATTAATCAGATGCTTGAAGATGGGATTATTGAGCACTCGAACAGTCCATATGTTAATTCTTTGATCACGGTACCCAAGACCGACGGCACTGTTCGTATTTGTTTAGACGCTCGTTTGGTTAACAGTAGAATTAGTTCAGATCAGCTGAAATCTATGTCAATAGAGGAATTAATGCAAACATTTGAGGGGAAGAAGTATTTCACTTGTGTAGATTTGAGTTCCAGTTTTTGGCAAGTGCCACTTATGTACGAAGATAGACCATTTACAGCTTTTAGTCATAAATATAATCTTTATCAATTTTGTAGAACACCTTATGGGTTAAAGAGTAGTTCAGCTGCTTTAATTAGGGCTTTAAACATCGCATTAGGGGATGACACAGGAGAGTTTGTAACCATTTACATAGATGATATGGTAATTAGTTCACGCAGTTTTGAGGAGCATCTACATCATTTAAATATAGTTTTTCAGAAGTTAGATCAGGCAGGGTTCACTTTGAAGCTGTCTAAGTCGTCATTCTGTCAGTCAGAAGTGACATTTTTAGGTCATAGAGTGTCGAGTAGAGGTGTAACACCAGAAGAAAGTAGGGTTAATAAGATACTTAACGCAGAGGTGCCACAGAATGTTAAACAGTTAAATACTTACCTGGGAATTTGCAACTTTTTCAGGAGGTTCGTTCTTAAATACTCAGGGTTGGTAGAACCATTCAGGGAATTGCTTAAAAGTGGGACTCGGTGGAGATGGGAGTCCAAGCATGATCAGGCTTTTAGAGCGCTGAAGGAAGGTTTTGAGAAAGCTGTAGTGCTGAAATATCCGTTAAAAGATAAGGAATATGTGGTTATGACAGATGCTTCACATATAGGCATTGCTGGAGTATTATGTCAGAAAGATGATGAGGGTAATCTGTGCATTGTATCTTTAGCCTCGCGAGGACTGACTGCAGCGGAGAAAAGATACACGATTACTGAGTTAGAGCTTTTAGGTATTGTTTTCAGTTTAGGGAAATTTAGAATGTATTTAGTAGGGGGGAAATTTGAGATCCACACAGATCACCATGCATTACTGTATATGAGGACTTGTAAACTCAGTTCTAACAGAGTTAGTAGGTGGATTCTTGCTCTGCAGGAATACGAATTCACAGTAAAATATATTAAAGGTAAAGATAACATTCTTGCAGACATGCTATCGAGGGACACTAATTTATGTAGGGATTATCCTGTGGTTAAAGCAGAGGATGGTATTTTAATATGTGCATGTATGGACAGTAGCAACAGGGCATCGTTACAGACACTAAGAAATATGCTAGGTAGAGCAACGTGATGACGTTCATTTAAGGGACCACTTGCAAGGTTGGAAGCAGGTGACGCAGAAACATTTATAGTTTCCAAACGTATTGGCAAAACAGCATATGTGCTGGAGAATAGTGAGGGAAACAGATTATACGGAACGTATAATATACATAGTCTACGAAAATATGTGTCATAAAGTGAGTGTGTTTCGCTGGCGAGCCAGCCTATCAAATGAGTAAGTGTGGTGTCTGGTGCGTGGAAGATCTGGTCTTCCAGGCAGGCGTATCAGAAGTCACACAGGGGGGTAGTATGTAAGTAAATGAGAGTTTTTAAGGTACAGGGAAATATGACGGGATTGTCGGATGCTGTTGAGCACTAAATTGTCTCGATGCACCAAGGCCATTTTGGCAGCGCTGATGGGTTCCCATTTATCTCCAAGAGATGGGGGAGCGCTTGAATAGGGCTTGTTAGCTTAAGGCGTCCACGAGATAAAAGATGGGCCATCAGAATGCGAGACAGTCCTTCATGAAACTCATACATATCAGCACACGTGATTTCTGTTTACGGCCTCGCCATGTAAGATTTGTAAGTGTGTAATTTAAGATAATATGTACAATGGTATTATTTGTGTGAGGAGAAATGGTCTGTGTTGAGAACTAGTATTAAGTAGAATATGGTTAACGGGAACTTAACAAGACAGGGCGATTACGGCACAGAAATATTTGGTGTTATATGTAATGCGCATTTACTGCTTTTTTTCAGAAGTCAATATTAATTTAATCTACTTCAAAGAGAGATTAAGTATTATGGTCACGAGGCGCTGCCACAATAGTGTGATCGTGTGCTCAGTGATAAGTGGAATTAAATGTCACCATAAGGAGGGGACCTCCAGTGAAATTAGGAAGTTCTAGGGTGATATAAATATATCAGAACACCTTCAATGCGTGTGATATGACATCATAAATACATAGTGCTCACACATTAATTATGTCTATTTCTCCAACATAGAGAAATTTGAGAGGCGGAAATATCCGTGGAACACTATTCCATATGTAAAACATGGGACTGGTTGCAAAGTGCAATCCATTGTGACAACAAACTTTGACGCAAAGTGCGTGAAGAAAAAATATGAGTGTATATATCTGTAATTTAGGGTGATTTCATTTATGTAATATGTATTTTGGATGGGGTTTATTAACGTGTCTGGGATAATCGGATAATGGACCGTCGTCACGGTAAATCATCCGATGATCCGAGGCGAATATGTAACGTGTTTTTCGAGGGGTTTTATGCAACTGGCATAAGTCAGTAGGAAGCCATTCTATATTTATTTACGCGGCAAATTGTTCAGCCAAGAGAATTTTTCATGGTAATTTATTATTATTATTAATTTATTATAATTATTATTTAGGTATTTTCGGAGCATTTTATAAAAATTATTAGCATTCAGATAGGTTTTCTATGTCTTAGAAAACGCTATCCAGCAAATTATTACGAACGACGATATCATAGAAAATTATATGATTACGGAATTTTACGGAGTTTTGTCAGTTAGGGTATTTGAGAGACATGACTCACTGGGAATTCTAATACAAGCTGATTCCTGTCGAGAAGTATTACGAAAGGCTGGGTCGCAAGGTCTAGAAGAGGCGAATTGTTGAAACGGAAAACGACTTCTCCCTCTCGCCCGCGGAGTGTAATGAACCGGAGGAGGGGAAGTGGCGGCGTGCTCAGCCAATCAGCGGAGACGACGTAAGCTAGTTGGGACTGAAGAGTGGGGGAGCCGACAGGTGAATATATCGTTCGACGCGCCGTGAAACAAGGACTATCTGTGAAATACTTGCGGAGTATGGTTATACGCGGGGGACGCTCCGATGTTCCGTGGAACGGACAATCTGTGTAGAACTTGCAGTGTACGGTCGCAAGTGCGTGACGCTCCGATGTTCAGTGGAGTTAGCGACGAACTTTTGTAAAACGTAACCAGTGCGGTTTTACGAGAGTTTGGGTCCGATGTACGGACCATTGAATTATCTAATCTACCAGAATATCATCAAATTTCGACGGAGATGACGACGTCCAGGAGACTGTGGGAAGCACACAGCATCATCAAGAACGAGGGAAATGCTTTGGCAATTTCCAGGGGTAAGCGCTAATGACGCAGAAATACGCAATCTCTCATTTTTCTTTGTTTTATATTTCATAATTCAGTAACTTCATAGCTTGGAAATAAGAGTAAAATCAATTTATCAGACTCCGTTTTCACGTAATTTTCTATCGGTAATATTCAAATCACAACGCTCCAAATTAAATTTTAAACTTATTATTATTATTAATTTTGCTATACTTGTTTTATATAATAAATTCATTTCTTTTACAATGCAATCTTTGCTTTCAGTAGGTAGCATTAGATATAGACCAATTCCTTCTCCTGATACAATTGTTTGTTGGGTTAATGATCAAATCATACCACGATCTGAGTGAATAGAGTCTTGAATGTGTTCTGCCAGAGCTAGACGTTGTTAAATACAAATTTAGATTTCAACATTGCATTGAGGTCTTGGCGCCCATTAAAACAACATAGCTTAGGCAAAGGTAAACAGTTACATTTATCTCCCAACAGTGTGGGCTAGCGAAAACCATTACAGCACGAGGCTTGTACCTTTCGATGTAACTAACATGTAACCAATATTCATATTAATGATGCAATCAACACTATCGAAAATAACTTAAATTCCAACAATTCGGCAAAAGAAACTGATGAGATTGTGCGATTACTGAGGGTCGTCCTCGGCCAAAACGTGTTTCAATTCGACAATAAAATGTACATACAAACAGAAGGATTAGCGACGGGATCACCACTAAGCGGATTAATCGCTGACATCTTCATTAATGCACTAGAAAATGAGTTTTTAGAAAAGTCTTCAACAAAGGGAATAGTAATATGGAAAAGATACGTAGATGCTGTAATTTGCATCTACGATACTGAATTAACAAGCGAAGAAACAATTCTCCAATCCATTAATAGCCTACACCACTCAATTAAATTCACTGAAGAATCCGAAACAGATCGAAAAATAAATTATCTCGACATAACTATTGAACGTAAAGACAACGAGCTTTCATACTCCATATTCCGAAAAGCCACACAAACCTCGCATGCAACCGACAATCAGTCTAATCACCCCAGTACGCATAAATTAGCGGGGTTCAATTCAATGGTGCACAGAGCTTTAAACATACCCACGTCAATAGACAATTTTAATAAGGAAATAAGAACCATTAAGCAAATAGCAAAGGAAAGCAATTTCCCGCCAAACAAAATAGACCAAATTGTAGCCAAACATAAAAATAAAGATAAAATTATTCCAAAACCGGACACTAATGAGAAAAAATTCGCGCGCTTCAACTATGTGAATGAGAACACATATAAAATCACTAATCTATTCAAAAAGCAAGGCATAAAAATAGCATTCCCAACGAATAATACGACCGGGAGGCACCTGCAAAATAGTAATCTAAATAAACAAGACCCGTATTCAAAGTCAGGGGTATATTCTATTACATGCCAAGATACTGGTTGTCAAGCTGATTACATTGGACAGAGCGGAAGACGAGTAGATACATGTTATAATGAACATAGGAATGCGATAAGATACGGAACACATTCAGCCGTATGCGAACATATGTGTGACACGGGTCACACAGCTTTACTAAAATCGAGACTGACCTAAAAATAATTCATCACGAATCGAAAGGCAGAGCTCTCGACATAAAGGAGGCAATCGAGATTCACCTAGCCAAACAAAACAATCCCAACAATCTAAATGAACACACTTTTATGGAGAGTTCACCCCTTTTCGCTCTACTAAAAACAAATCCTGTCGAAAACAAGACACAACTTAGCGATACAGCCAAGCTAGATAAAAAAAAGGGGGGGGGGGGAATAGCAGTGGTTATAGGTAAATGTTATTTGGATCAGGTGTACTATGTACATTTTTTTCTGTAATAAACCTAGGCCGATATGCGCGGCAGTATTAAAGGTGCCGGGACGTCTTCAATAGACCGTGTACCGCTTAGTTTAAATGGCCTTTTAGTCCACGCGTGGCGAAGATATTTCCACGGTCTTTAATAGTTGCAGACTCCTGTATTCAATAGCATACATTCTTATCTAGATTTGGCAACGTCACACAAATAAACATGGCACTGACCTCAGAAAGAACATAGCAACTAAAGGGGGGAGAAAATTGAAAAACCAGTTCCGCCCAGTTAACACCCGGGGTAGTCGACTATAACTGGTGCCTAAATGAACACGCAACTGCATCAAGTCCCAGTTAAGGAGACAACCCGATAGGTATAAGCCAGTATTATCACAGTATAACCATAGTTGATTTTGTATAACCATATAATCACCCATAACAGACAAATTTCTGGATTTTTATCACTATTTTAGAAGTTCACCTAACATTAGATATACCACATTTAGCATACACCGACTGTTGCATTACCAACACTGCAACTAAATAATTGTACATATTGTATATATTTTTCACCTGTAGTCTCAAACATAGATGTTATAGCCTAAGTGTAATGGATCTGATGATGATCGCTTGACGATCGAAACTGGTCATCCTAGTGTATTTATTAATCTTATGTAATTTATTTCAGGATTATGGCATAACCCAGCTCTATTTGGGTACATTCGTGTTAACCGACTGAAAAACACCAAACTTTTGTTTACTTAGGCAACACTGAAAAATGGCTTCAAACCTCACAATGTTCACGGCTAGTCAGGCAAATCGTGAAGCCAAGAGGTTCAAAACACTCAGGCTTAAACTCATGAACATAGACAAGTCAATTTGGTTCAACAAAAAATGTATAGAACTAAATCTCACACCTAAATAAGTACCAAATAAAACCGTACCGATCACACCAGCCTCAATCATTTCAACAAAACAAGCCAAAGCGCTTTGGATAAAAAACGAACTAAGATTTGCATACATAAGAAAGCAAAAAAATCAACCAACAACTATACGATATTCAATTGCAACTAAGTAACTTCTGGCACGCATCCCAATGGGACAGTTTCACCGAGCACCTACATGACACCATCAAAATCAGAGCAACGAGGAAGCATGAAACGCTAGAATATAAACTAAGAAAACTAGGAGAAACACAGAATAATCAATCTAGTGAACAACACACGAATAACAATGAATTCAATTTCCACAACAGGGTAAACAACAGAACGAACGTAACCTTCTCTCAAAATGAAATGAATATGTTAGACAGAGGTTTGAAATACAACTGCACAGACGCACACACGAACCATAATATAAAACAGTTAATCACAGATAGCGAGATAGCCAGTCACAAGCTCCCAGCAGAAGACAGGGAATTAACCAAAAATCTGTCCACCAACGAAGCCAAAAAAATCCTCAAACGAGAGGGCGAAAACAATTACACTCAAAACAACAAACAACAACAAAAAAAGTCATTGAAACAAAAAATAAAAGAGCATGACTTAATCATCACAAAAGCAGATGAGGGAAATACCACAGTAATTTTGAACAAAACAGATTACATTGAAAAAACAGTCGAATTCCTGAACAACAACGAAATCAAGGAATTAGCAAAAGACCCCACCAACAAATTCCAAAAACAAATAAAAAGTGTATTAAAAGAAACAGAATACGTATTGACCAAAGCTGAAAAATCAAAAATAATAAACATGAACCCGAAAATACCGTCATTGAGGGGACAACCAAAAATACACAAAAAGGAGTGCCCAATGAGACCAATAGTCAATTGTAGGAATGCGACTAATTACAAAATCACCAAAGAGTTAATAAAAATCTTAAAACGCCGCCTTTCCAACGACAAAAACAACTCTGTAAAGAACACAACGGAATTAGTAACAGCACTGAACACCCTACAAATGAAACCTAGCATGAGGCTTGTATCTTTCGATGTAACTAACATGTAACCAATATTCATATTAATGATGCAATCAACACTATCGAAAATAACTTAAAATCCAACAATTCGGCAAAAGAAACTGACGAGATTGTGCGATTACTGAGGGTCGTCCTCGGCCAAAACGTGTTTCAATTCGACAATAAAATGTACATACAAACAGAAGGATTAGCGATGGGATCACCACTAAGCGGATTAATCGCTGACATCTTCATTAATGCACTAGAAAATGAGTTTTTAGAAAAGTCTTCAACAAAGGGAATAGTAATATGGAAAAGATACGTAGATGCTGTAATTTGCATCTACGATACTGAATTAACAAGCGAAGAAACAATTCTCCAATCCATTAATAGCCTACACCACTCAATTAAATTCACTGAAGAATCCGAAACAGATCGAAAAATAAATTATCTCGACATAACTATTGAACGTAAAGACAACGAGCTTTCATACTCCATATTCCGAAAAGCCACACAAACCTCGCATGCAACCGACAATCAGTCTAATCCACCCAGTACGCATAAATTAGCGGGGTTCAATTCAATGGTGCACAGAGCTTTAAACATACCCATGTCAATAGACAATTTTAATAAGGAAATAAGAACCATTAAACAAATAGCAAAGGAAAACAATTTCCCGCCAAGCAAAATAGACCAAATTGTAGCCAAACATAATAATAAAGATAAAATGATTCCAAAACCGGACATTAATGAGAAAAAATTCGCGCACGCCAACTATGTGAATACGAACACACATAAAGTCACTAATCTATTCAAAAAGCAAGGCATAAAAATAGCATTCCCAACGAATAATAGGACCGGGAGGCACCTGCAAAATAGTAATCTAAATAAACAAGACCCGTATTCAAAGTCAGGGGTATATTCTATTACATGCCAGGATACTGGTTGTCAAGCTAATTACATTGGACAGAGCGGAAGACGAGTAGATACACGTTATAATGAACATAGGAATGCGATAAGATACGGAACACATTCAGCCGTATGCGAACATATGTGTGACACGGGTCACAGCTTTACTAAAATCGAGACTGACCTAAAAATAATTCATCACGAATCGAAAGGCAGAGCTCTCGACATAAAGGAGGCAATCGAGATTCACCTAGCCAAACAAAACAATCCCAACAATCTAAATGAACACACTTTTATGGAGAGTTCACCCCTTTTCGCTCTACTAAAAACACACCCTGTCGAAAACAAGACACAACTTAGCGATACAGCCAAGCTAGATAAAAAAGGGGGGGGGGGAAATAGCAGTGGTTATAGGTAAATGTTATTTGTATCAGGTGTACTATGTACATTTTTTTCTGTAATAAACCTAGGCCGATATGCGCGGCAGTATTAAAGGTGCCGGGACGTCTTCAATAGACCGTGTACCGCTTAGTTTAAATGCCTTTTTTAGTCCACGCGTGGCGAAGATATTTCCACGGTCTTTAATAGTTGCAGACTCCTGTATTCAATAGCATACATTCTTATCTAGATATGGCAACGTCACACAAATAATCATGGCACTGACCTCAGAAAGAACATGGCAACTAAAGGGGGAGAAAAGGGAAAAACCAGTTCCGCCCAGTTAACACCCCGGGGTAGTCGACTATAATTGGTGCCTAAATAAACACGCAACTGCATCAAGTTCCAGTTAAGGGGACAACCCGAAAAGTATAAGCCAGTATTATTACAGTATAACCATAGTTGATTTTGTATAACCATATAATCACCCTTAACAGACAAATTTCTGGATTTTTATCACTATTTTAGAAGTTCACCTAACATTAGATATACCACATTTAGCATACACCGACTGTTGCATTACCAACACTGCAACTAAATAATTGTACATATTGTATATATTTTTCATCTGTAGTCTCAAACACAGATGATATAGCCTAAGTGGAATGGATCTGATGATGATCGCTTGACGATCGAAACTCGTCATCCTAGTGTATTTATTAATCTTATGTAATTTATTTTAGGATTAGGGCATAACCCAGCTCTATTTGGGTACATTCGTGTTGACCGACTGAAAAGCACCAAACTTTTGTTTACTTAGGCAACACTGAAAAATGGCTTCAAACCTCACAACTATCCACACAGGTTGGCTGGCTGGCTGACAAACTAACGCTATAGAAACTCAGCAATTCCTTTAGGTTTGTGCCGTGTCTTGTGTGGGGTTTCGCCTAGGACAGCCCGCTGATGAGCCAGCTTGGTGTCCTAGGCGTAACTCCACACAAGACACGGCACAAACCTAGAAGAATTGCTGAGTTTTAATTCACTGGCCGTGAAAGCCAATATAGGCCTACCATCTTTTTGGAGGTCTTCATAGGGAGGTTATGGTTGCTTGAGCTTTCAGTTCTCGCAGTAATGAGGCACAGGTGCGCTTCATAAAAATGGAGGTAGTGCGCAGTTCGCTACTCCTGTGGGGGTCCGGACAGGGACACCATGAGCCCGCTGATACGCTAGCTTGGTGTCCTAGACGAAACCCCACACAAGACACGGCACAAGCCTTGAAGAATTGCCGAGTTTTAATTCACGGCCGTGAAAACCAATATAACGCTATAAAGCAAAACGGAAACAACACAAGAAAAAACGTGTAACGAGAGAGAGAGAGAAAACATAAAATACAGTACAACAAATATAATGAAAGTTCGTAACGCCGGAAGCACAGTCCATTATACAAAGAAGGTGCGTATATAAAGCATGGACGTGCTAGAGATTGGAGGAACCTTCGAGATATGTCCGATATGGAGATGAAACACTGTTTATCAAGAACAAGTCAGCTGGTG
This sequence comes from Meconema thalassinum, assembly GCA_946902985.2. Classification (NCBI taxonomy): domain Eukaryota; kingdom Metazoa; phylum Arthropoda; class Insecta; order Orthoptera; family Tettigoniidae; genus Meconema; species Meconema thalassinum. The sequence goes on from OX336389.2 coordinate 676,962,196, forward strand.
GACAGTGTAATGATATCGTCTGGAGTATAAAATTACATAATTAATTAATTACCAAAATTTCAACAGCCAAAAATATGTAAACACACATCAACTTTCTCCTCGGCGTGGCTTAATTTGACGTCTAATGACTAGCAGTACAAAATTATAGCAGTTCTAGCGGTCAAGTCGATGAGCAATGTAGCCATGAACTTGATATAATATGCTTTGCAACGAAGAACTGTTTTAATACTAAAAACTTTCAACTTCACCCTCCCTTAAGATCTGGAGTTAGCGAAGGCTACATAGAAAATTTTGAACTTGATCTCACTGGTTTCACACGGAAAGTTTCGAAGCGCGTGCGCAAACGCACAAACTTGAACCGCCATGACGATAACTTAATTATAGGGAAAGGTTAACAGGATAGAGAAGAGTTACCACTCAGAAGTTCGAAAAATTCAACCTGCCCGCATACCTCAATTTCAGCACGACCAGGCAGGACGATGGCTGTACGACTGATAAAGAGATTCAACTTCCTGAAACTGTATTTATGTGGTCAAATAAACGTTCCTGACATTTGTATGAATAAAAAAAGTTAGCAGTTTCTTTTCACATGGTGTGGCATCTGTATGACTAGGAAATCATACTGCTGTACATTTAACATCTTCACATCACATGGTATCACCAAATCATCCTAATAAATGCATTTCTATCAGTGCGTAACAAGTTTTCAGTGAGATAAATTCATCCCCAAATTCTCACCAGACTAAAGCATTAATTATGCTGAACTTAGCGTACCAAATATCGATAACAAGAGACTATACATTCCAGTTTGATATTACATGGATCTGTATCGCAACCAACCTTTGTATCCATACGTGTTAACTCACAAATCATGACCAGACAAGAAACCCTAAATAACTGGTTCGAATCCAGGTCACAGTCACATGTTGGCAGCCACCTGCGATATTTTTCCTCAGTGTGTTCCACAGCCATCCCATTAAAATGCTGGGATTCTAATGCAGAACAAATCCCGAGTCGAATTTTCCATTCATAATACAAATATTTATTTCTCCGATGTCTCACTCTCATCCATGGCTGTGATAGTATGGAAGCTACTGAGGCAAGGGTGGTGCCGGTGCCAGTGCCTGTGGATCAGCGCTGCCAGACACGAATAAAGCAAATGTGCTAACTGAGGGTCTTGACTCTAGATGGTCTAGTCCTTGAAACTATGGAAGATTTTCCAAGAATTGTAACTTTATACAAATAATTTTAGAGTATAGAATTAGCACGTCTGTCCGGAAAGCATGAGTTACAACTTTGAGGCTCGAGGGCAGTCTCCTCTTTAAAATCTTACGGTTTATTACTAACGCTTTCGCATGTGCCTTATTAACTTGGCTATATTTTGAAGATTTGAAATATTTCTTCTAACACAACCATTTCTTTTAAATTTCTTTTAAAATTCGGAACATTTCAAAATTAAATTAAAACTCAAAATAACTAGCCGATGACACTTTTAACGTCAGCAATATGTGATTTCGCATATCTGGACAATATTTCTGTTCTTTCAGACCAAACATCTGCAATAAATGACATCAATGCCCATGATCCTCAAATGAAACAACAAGAGCTTGATAACAAGTCTGCAAAACCAAGTGTATTGAATAATGTACCTTGAAGTGTTTATGTCTTAAAACATTAACAACATTTGGTTTACTTTACTGAGCAAGCATGTTGTTACAAAGCATAGTGACACAACAAACAAAAATAATTCAGCAACTTTCAACATTGATTTAAAAAGAGTCATAATATCCAACATTATCTTGAAATTTCATAATAGTTCGAAAAATCGCTCTTTTCTTCCGAAGCAAAAATAAGACATAGGAGTATACCTTTTATTACAATATTGTTACAGCGTAGAATGTTGAACTTGAAGCAAAAGAACGATCTCACTATTACTTTGCGTTCTTACGAAATGCTAATACGGAGGTTGGCTGACCGTAGCTTTGATTCCCGTATCGCAACCCGCGGACATAACTGCTCGAGGGCTACATAGAGCCTTTACATTGCATGCGTCATCGATCAATAAAATTCTACAATAGCCTGAATGTCAAGTCAAACGTAAATATCTAGCTTCACGTGTGATATTACTGTTTGTTGCTGCTATTGTTGTCGATTCCTTGATGAGCCTTGCGACATCGTGGTCATGCAGCTCCGTGTACTCGGGTGTGTGGGGAGTCTGTACTAGTGTGTACGGTATATAGTTCCTCCATTGCTGTCTGCTGGTGGTTGTAGTGTTTGATTGTCGAATATTGCATTGGTTTTCATAATGCCGAAACGTAAGTTCAGTATAAATTATTCTATCAGAATAGAATTTCCCTTCATTGAAACAGCAAATTAAAACGTCGAATGTGCATTATCCAATGCTCTATCGTGAAAAACTTCTCAACAAATCCAAATGTTTGCAACCTAAGTCCAAGGTAATATTAACCATCAATGCTATTGTTCCATTTGCAACAAAGCAGATATATGAAGAGTTAAAAGAAACTTGCTTCACAACAGTGATAATTAATTCATCCAACTTCTTGTAAAAAATAATTAGTGCGTCTAGTCGTGAGTTATTATCATCCATAAAAGAAAGTGTGTAGATGAAGAAGTTGGTGAGAATGGGCGTTGAAGCTTCAGAACTTCTATTTTCTTATGTGTCTAACACGTTGAAAAAAGTAAGGTATTTTTTATTTTAAATGGTTGCGAATGACAATTGATTTTCCATTCCACTTTCATTTTTCATAATTAAGAAACTACTGTATTTAATCAGCTGCTTGAAGCCTTACTTTCGACAGCACTTTAGCATCTTTCCGTTTTCGCGTTGTGGATTACATTCGACCGGCCACTAGGTCTGCCGAGCGCAGTGGCCGAGAGCGTTAACGCGCTACTTCGTGCCTCGCTGGCATCGGGAGAGAGTGGGTTCAAATCCCACCTCGGCCGTCTTAAAAATGGTTTTCCTGGTTTCCCATTTTCACCACTACGCAAACGCCGGTGACGGTTCCTTTCAATAGGTGCTGGGCCAATTTCCTTCCCTGACCTGTCCTTAAAATAAAATAAATGGCCATTGGCTGCATTAAATTTAAAAACAGTTAGGTCTCCCTGAAAAGGATAAAAAAAAAGCGAACATTAGGGAAAAAAGTGAAAGGAAAATAATAACATATTTTTAGAACACAAGAGAATACCGTTAACAATTTAGTTGGTATTTGGTGCCCTGCATATGTGATCCATAATGCCGTGCAGACTGTTGGGGACTGCTTGATAACTGATATTAAATTAATTATTACTAAGATCTACTAGCATTTTCACATATATTGTGTACAGTCGAAGCACCGAAATCACTCTGCGAATTCACGTGTACAGAGTACAAAACTGCTCGTTTACCTACAGTCTAGGAAGTTATAGGCGTTTCCTTTCGTTGAATTCTTACTTCCTATCCCATGATAAATGGCCTATCATTCTAAAAGAAATCTTTTAAGAATTTACTTTCAACTCTCATTTCCTTGCCAGTCAGATGAAAACATTTTCCAAAACTATGAAATGCGTTGAACAGCAAGATATCAGTAATCGAAGTTAAGGATGAAGTGAACAAGCTACTGGAAAAGTTCATTTGCAGGAAGACAGTAAAGTTCATCACTACTGAGGAAAATCAACTGTAAGAGCTAGGGAACGAAGGGCACACAACAGCTGGCAAGGCTCAAGAATTAAACAAATTTTATTTCTATGACACTTGCATTGAATATACGTATTAAGGAGTAGTGTATACAATTTCTCACAGATCTTCACTTCTCTTAGTCACGTTCCGGTATCATCTTCCTTGGGTGAGGAGGTACTGCAACAATAAAAATTGATGCAACTCGCTTATTAAAACGACACGATTCTGATGCTAAGAGACTGTCAGTGCGTAAAGCAACTGTCCGTATATCACAAAATAGAAGAATACAATGAAATGGACAAGAAACTGTCGATGTGAAGCATTTCACGGAGTGTCATTGTTAGCGTTAGCGTAGGGGAAAGGTCAAGGTGGAAATTTCGATTCGAATCCTTCAATCCGCATTACTTTTCTTTTTTTAACTTTGGGAGTGTTGCATTAGACAAATAAGCGTGTACTTCTAGTCTTTGCGATATATGCCATTGTGTTTCTAATTACTGTTAGTCCTGAAAAGGAGTGATTTAGACATTAATTTAATGCTTTGTTCAGTATCCATCGGCTTGAACAACTTGTCGGAGCCGACATGACATCTTCCTAAAGTATTCCTCGTCAAGGGCGAACTCCTCCCATGCGTTCAATATACCACTCCACAAAGCATCTTGCAAACGCGAACTCCACCAAACTGCCGGGTACACATTTCGTATGTTTGTACATATCAAATAGCTGTACATCGAAGAAATGATTACGACTTAGAGAATAAATATAAGGAAATTAATGTATGCAACAACTAGAGATAACAATATCGTGTTGGAAGCCATTTTTCAGTGTTGCCAATGAAAATGAAATTTAAATGCTTTTCAGTCCGTCAACTGTCCACTGTCCACTGTCAACAGCGGGATTCGAATCTAGGATATCTGAACGCCAACTACCCAGCCCAGCAGTGAAACAGGTCTTACACAGGTCTGTTACGCTAGTGGGTGGGTCTTGCAGAAAGAACGCTGAAAGGCTTACAGTTTATAACTAAAATGACTGAATATACAATTCAACTGTAAGACGTATGCATTAAAACTTCTCTATTGAAATAAGTTCCTTTGGACTGAAAGCCATTAAAAATGGACTCAGGTACCACATTCAAGTGTCGATGTATTGCGTAATGTAACACTTTCGAATTTAAGAGAACTCGTTCAAAACTTTGTTCTTGAGGGGTGCTCAAGAGTAAATAAAATGTTTATTTCTGTTCCAGCTGCAATGACCGCCCAAAACTTAATTCCAACACCTCTTCTACTGCTGTGGACACTGCTGCTCGCAACATTCAGCTGTGTAGCAGCCGATGACCCCAGAAGTGCTATCGCACTCGTCCAGCGACAACAGGATGCCTCATACCCTATATCTTATGAAGAATACGAAGCGGTAAGCTTTCCAGTTACTTTATTTTTTCAACCCCTCAATAATCCCTTTTCCGCGGGGATGGTTATGAAGTGAGACGAGTCTCTACCGTATGTAGCTAATACACATTACGACCGAATGCGCTTCCTGCGCTTCTTGACATGAGCTAATGAAATTGGGCAAGGAAGTGACCGTAGCCTATTAGAAGGTGGCCATCCCGGCATTTGCCTGGGGGTTGAAAATGGGAAATCAAGAAAGAACATTTCAGGGACGGCCGACAGCGGAGTTTGAACCGACTCGTCTCCCGAGTCCAGAGATAGCCTGGACTCAGGCCTTGCATGATAAGACACTGACCTTCAGGCTTACTTGTTTAGTGTGGTAATCTGTAATGGTTAGTAAATGGTCAGGTTGGTGTTCTAACTTGGATATGGATTAAAGAACTTGGCTGGTAATTTGGGCGTTGTGGTGATCGATCTTGTTCAGTTTCTGTCGCAAATCACTGTTTGATTTGAACTGGAAGAGAACTTCATATGCTTATTCACTTGTTGAGCTAGTGTACATGTAGATAACGAATTTTGTAGTAATCGATTGCAATGTGACTTGTTCTGCCTTCCAAATGATGCATCTTAGCGCCTTGTCACTAAACCTCTTCAGCAAAAACACGGAGATACGATCTTCAAAGCCTTATGATACCATGTGACAGTCTGAACCAAGTATTTTGCCGCTGCTCCTCTAGGACCCCTAAATATCGTGATGGCTCTAGCTGTCGTCCCCAAGAAACCGTCTTGACTTTTCAGACGCACGCCAGGAACAGACAAACAATATGAGGACCAACATTATCTTGCTGAAAATTACTCTTTCCAAACAAGCCATAGCAAAACGTATTTGGCCACAGGACCTCCTAATCGAAGGCTACTTCTGACCAATGGTGTCCCACTTATAGCCGTTAATATCAACATATTATCATAGAGAAAGTCTCCCCAAACCAACACCATGAGTATGTCGCTCCTCAATAATCCTACAAACTGTAATATGGAGGTCATACGAGCTAGGAAAAATCACTATTTATCTAAAATCAATTTGTCTCGTTCCAGAAGGACGATCCAAGAATCCCACACATAAAATCTCGTCAAATGAACTTTACATTGATGGAGCGTTAGGGGCATACGTCCTGCTTCAGCGGATCACCATGCAGTGGTGCAGGGTTTTACTAAGTGATGTAGAAAGACTTCTACGTTTCCCTAGATGGAAGCTTATCTCACAATCAGAAGATCCTCTCTAGCAGATGTTATTTTGGGTGAACCAGCGACTTCCCGACGTGCGCGTGTAATCTGTGTGTCTATACACCACCATCAGAAATAACCTCACAGCCAAATTACAGTGGTAAAGGTGGCAGTCAGACGAAATGATGGCCCTGCTTCCCTTGTCAAATAATGTTGTCTTCTTCAAACTCAGTGAGTTGTTCACACTGTCACTGTTGAGAAATTCCCAAAAGTAAGCAACCTCAATAAGACAAGAGGCGGAGAGTCCTTATGCAGCCTGCTTCAAAATAATGGTAGCCCTCTTCCCGGGTACATCATGTGGGAACACACCAACCTACATCGGAAATCACAACCACTGCAAACACTTTGTTATGGAAAGACCACGTTTTAAATACTTTCTTTTTGGAAAGAAATTCTCAGTAATACGTGTTTGAGAAACGACTGCGGATAACTATGGCTGCAATAGTGGTCGTTGATCGCCGCAGCTGGAGCCTTGCGGGAAGAGGAGCGGGACACGGCAGTGACGGATTAAGGTCTACGCACACCGGCGCGGGATGCGGGAACGGGAACGGGATTGACACGATACCCGCAGTCGCTGCGAAATCGTCTTTGTATTCTGACCAGCGCGGGAAACAGTTCCGAAATGAATTCGTCTGATGTGAAGTGCAACATAAGGAAAATATATAACAATTATCGGCAAGCTATCTCGCCTTGCTATTGCTATTAGATTTTTGGCTACTGGGGATTCTTTCTCGACAATTGGCCAAAGTTTTCGTGTTGGATTCACAACTGTTGGAGCTATCGTGAGAGAGGTTTGCCAAGCCATCTGCGATACGATGCGATAGTGCAGTTTATATTTAGTTTTAGGGTAGTTCAGTTCGGTTTTCTTTAGGTTAATCACCACGTGACAAATGAACACAGAAACAAAGAGTGATATTATTTAAATTGATGCTAACCAGGTACTTGCAGTTCCTTTCCTATTTCGTCCCTGAGCTTATCTTTATTCCTTATATTTCTTAATCTTCATTACTCATGTTATTGATATAAGGCAGGATATTTCCTGACACACTCTATTAACAGTTCCGTCGCCATTGCTAAATGGATGCGGGACGCGGGAAAACGCAGCAAGCTGCGTACTCCTGCAGTAACGCAGCGATCCCGCCATCTGTGCGGGATTGTGACGCAGCTGTCTGAGTGGATGCATATCCCGCCAAGTGCGCAAATGTTCACGACATTCCCGCTCCCGCTCCCGTTCCCGCGCCGGTGTGCGCAGACCTTTACAGTGTCCACACAAGTCGAGCATTGATAAGCGTAACAAGGGCACACGTCACCATAGGAAGGACAAGGATAACCCCGAAGCTACTGGAGCTGAGCCATATCCTATACACGCGACTGTACCTGTCCACAGTGCAAACCAACAGCGTGCAGCGTGTAAACAAATAATAGTTCCAAACTTGGTCGCCGGCACTCGCATCTCAAATGGGTAATATCTCGTCAAGAGTTGTTGACAGATTTAGGGGCTTTGTGACAACGTGTGTCTGATAACCTGTGTATTTGGGATGGATACATTAGTGTGTGTATTTGTACTACTGATAAAAATTGGGAAGGAGGCGGCCACGGCCATAATTAGGAACCATCCCGGCATTTGCCTAGAGCTGAAGTGGAAAACCACGGAGAACCTTTTCCAAGATGGCTGAGATGGGAATCGAACCCAACTCCTCCCAGTTTTGCCTCATGAGGCTGAGTGTACCCCGTTCCAGCCCAAAGGCCAACATTTTTTTTTGGCAGAACCGGGAATCGAACCCGGACCTGCGGAACGACAGATTTCAATGATTATATTTTTCAGGTCTTAATGCAGTAAATGTCCCTTGAACATTATCCAAGAAAATGAAGTTCCTAAGGATAAAACAATAGTTGTGCGGACTGTTGTTGCAACTTCACAATCACTTGGAAGTGGACAAGGATTTTTCAAATGCTCTTGCAACTCTAAATACGAAACCATGAAGTGCATGTGTAAGAAGAAAAGTGTGCTTTGCAACTCAAAGTGTCACCAATCTTTACCTTGCTGGAATTAATGATAGACATTTCTACCTCTTTGTGTATTATAAAGGTTTGGCATTTTTATTAGTTTTTCTTACACATTTCTATCTCTTTATGTATTGGTTTTGCCTTTTTATTTGTTTTTTATTAGCTAGTACCGTTTCCTTGCAAATAGACAACTGTTACTACCTCAAGACAGTGAGAGTATACTTTCCCTAGGAATAGTGAACTCTGACTAGTAAATGTTGATCGAAATGTAAAATCTTTTACTGAAGAGACCAGTAAGAGTCGACTTTACCTGGGAAGAGTCAACGCTTACTGGAGAATCGACTTTCCCTGTAACATATACAGGTTACTTTGTTACTTCCGGGCGCGCGATTCAAATCTACGAACTCGCCGTATTTGCTGAACCAGGCAGCAAGCCGCTGGCCACTGCTGTGCTTCAGGCAAGGGAAGGGAGTGTGATAGAAGGATACAGAGATATGCTGGCGGGCATGCGGCAAGCCGAGGCGATCGAGGAAACTTGCGCATGCCCGCCAGCATATCTCTGTCACCTTCTATCACACTCCCTTCCCTTGCTTGAAGCACAGCGGTGGCCAGCGGCTTGCTCTCTAGCTCAGCAAATACGGCGAGTTCGTAGATTTGAATCGCGCGCCCGGAAGTAACCTCATTTTCTCGGAGGGAAAAATGTCTCCGCCAATCCGATTGCGGCATCGTCTTTTACATAACACGCAGAGCGTCGGTATAATTAAGATACACCCTGTATACAGTAGCCTTTACAGGGCGATAGATCGGCTGGTGATATTTCCATTAGCAGAGGCCGATATATCGGTCCCCTGGCACTATAAGGGTTAATGAAAGAATATTTCCCATACTGTAATTTGTAGGCTGCGGTCGGCCATTAACTTTGTACGGATGATCTGCCCTGCTCAGGTACGTGGGATTTCCCAGACGTTAGCTTAGTTCTCCCCATACCGGTCGATTAGTGAAGTGTTAAACATAGCATCTAGTCTCTGGAAGATTCCCAACTTACGTTTTCTATCATTCGAGTTACACTACTTCTAGGATTAAAATCGTTGAGCACAAACCTAGCAGCCTTCCTTTCAACCATCTCCAGCTCATTTATGAACCCTACTTGATATGGGTCATAAACCGCTGAGCTGTATTCCAAGATTGGCCTCACCAGGGTAAAATATCCTAATTATTTTGCGGTGGAACTACTTCCTTTTAATACCCTTATTACAAAATGAAGTGATCTGTACGCTTTGGAGAGGACACCCCATATGGGTCCTCCATTTCATATCATTCCTTACATGAATGCCCAAGTATTTGCACGAGTCTTCTTCTACAAGTATTTCGGAGCTGATATTATATTGAAAATCATGCCTTCGCCATCTCCCTATTATGATGAGACTACATTTACTCGTAAAAATAACCCCTGGCACTACAGCCCATGAAGGGCCTAGGCCTACCAAGCGACCGCTGCCCAGCCATTTGGCCTGCAGATATTGGGGTGACGCGTGATCAGCGCATCGGGTCCCCTCGGCCGTTAATCTTGGTTTTCGTGATCGGGGCGCTGCCTCACTGTCAGACGGCTACTCAATTGTCCTCACGAGGCTGAGTGCACCCCGTTCAAGCCCTCACGTCAGCTTCTAAAATCCCTGACGGAGCCGGGAATCGAACCCGGGGCCTCCAGGTGAGAGGCAGGCACACTACCCCAACACCACGGGGCCGGCCTCATTTACCCGTATTCATCTTAATTTTGTTGTCAACCGCCCATTTATGGACCCGGTTGATGTCAGTTTGCAACTGATTATTGTCGTAAGAGCTATGAATTTTCGGTATATTACAAAATCATCCGCAAACACTCGGCAGTCACTTCGAATCCCATTCGATAAACCGTTAGTAAGTGCCAGAAATAACAGAGGCCCCATCATGTTACCATGAGAGACACTTGAAGTTATCAAAATATCCTCCGAGAATAAATCACCTACCTTTTCCGAGCGACCAGTCACGCACTCTTCAATCCATAAAATTACTCTTATCAATATTCGTTTCCGCTAATTTACTGAGTAGTATGCCATGTGGGACGACGTCAAATGCCTTCGCAAAATCTATAATTATGGCGTCAATTTGCACACCGCTGTCTAACGAGTCATTAATATCCTAAAAGGGTGATAACATTTGGCTCTCGCATGAATACCCTTGTCTAAATCCGTGTTGTCTCACAAACACATGATAACCTTTCCCACCCTTCCCGCAAGTAATCAGATATAAAGTGCTCCAACAGTTTACATAATATGATGCATGTGTGGCCAACAAGCCTATGATTTTCCCATTTACAATCTGTGGTCCTTCGAGTTAGGCAGACGACGTTTTGAGCAGCATTTGGGGGTAAATCACCCACGGACTCGAGACAACTAAACTTGAGTCGTAAAGTTGACTTCTGGTTTGAGAAGCGGTATTTCATTGTTGCCTGAAATGCATGGTTTCATTTCTACCTCACCTGGCAAGAGAAACAAACAAGTGCGTTTTATTTGCTAGCCAATACTCTTAGGAATGTCACCCTGCTACGTGCCATGTAGTCTTATCAGCTACAGGTACATGCCTAAAGCTCAAACATACGGTGAAGCAGATGCTGGTCTTCACTTCAGGAACAACACTCGACAAGGGGCAATCTCTGAAAATGCCTTAAATGATGATGACAAGCAAAGAATAAGTTGTTGTTCTTTATATTTAGGGGCTTTGCGCATCATGGTCATGTAGCACCGTATACATTTTTGTGTGTGGAATTTGTCTCATAACCTGTGTCACTGTGATGTCTGTACTAGTGTGCGTGAGCAAAGAATAAAGAACGTCCAGAGGACTTCCTGATGCCTCATTTACACTAAATGATAAGAGGAAGATGTTCCCAAAGGACACTTCAGTATGGGAAAAAAAACTGACAAGGGAAGATCTCAGGAATATCATAACACTAATACCTATTATTTCTATAGACAACGCAATGCTTGCAGTAAGATGAAACCTGATCACCTTAAGAACTTCAGTACCTAAGTACTACATTGACGATACATATACAAGCAGAGTACGAAGTTGGTTTAGGTGAATTTAACTCATCCGAAGGACATATCATCCTTAAATCAAAATATAAGTAACTGACATTTGATCCTTACCCACTCATGATCCACAAAAGGACCAAGGTTGGGTACTAACGAATGCCAGTTATAAAGGACGATATATAGATTTCTTTGCGAGGAAACAGCGCAAGTTTTCGGAAATAGTTAGAACATTATAAAATAACTAACGTAGCTTAATTTAAAACACCGAGTTTTCACACTCCACTGACACAGCTGAGCAGAGGTTATCAGGCTACGGCCTCTTAACACGCAGTAAGCGTGATGTCCCATGCAATTAACTCATATACTGTTTACTTTTCGGTACCATTACTTCGTAATCTTTATGTTAAACACTCATGGCCACGAAGATTGCAACACACAGTCAAGGCTGAAGTGGAGACGTCACTTCAGTATCACAGACACAGACGCTCTTCTCTCGAGAACGATGTCATAGATATCTTTCTTGGAGCAGACAACAACCATTCACCTCAATTCAACAAGCAAATTTAAGAAAGTCTATTTAGAAAGAACTCAACATGACAGAAAATGAGAGACCTGTATCATAAGAAAGGATTATCCAAAGCATGTGTGACAAAATATAATGTATCAGCAGTACAATTAGAAAAGTCTCAATGACCAGATGTGGGCAAGAAATTAAAAAAAGAGTCGACATGGCACAGAACCACGCAGAATAACACAGAGGAAGGATAAAAGGATTGTCTGAATGGCACTTGCGGATACTTGACCAACACCTGCCCAAATTCAAGCAATTGTGACGCCTCACGTAACACAGAATATAGCTGGTAATCATTTACGTGAATGAAAATCTCAGTCCAGCGTCACAATAGAATGTCTTCCAATAAATCACTGAACATCAATGTGTAGGACCGACCAGAACAGCGACGTATAGGACCGACTAGAAGTCCGGACACATAAGACCAGCAGGAGGATTCGCAATTGTTTCTAGTAATAAATCACGTTAGTGTATCTAAAAAAGTAACCTTCACGCTCGTGTCCGAGGACGCAATCGAAGCACAGAACTCCCAGACTATACTTGACGGAATCTCTCCAAGAAATGCGATTCTAAAATGGTCTGTTAGATCCCCCGAAATTGGTTAATACGGCGTACGCGGGACACGATGGAACGAATTAAAAACTATCCTCGACGAGCCCCTTAATTTTTAACAACTGACATTCCCACAACTAAATGCATGGAGATTCTACGGAAGTAATTCAGAACCTCAATGACACAAACCTACGGCTAATAAACCGCATATAGGCTACTCTCTGATACATTTATATACTGTGCTAAGGGCGTGACGCAACCGCACTACCAGTTTCTCACCCCACACTTGCTTGTACAGCGAGGCGGCAAGGGGAAGATGTTATTCGGTGTTTTGAACACCTGTCCAGATTATGTAACTCATGTCTTCAATTTCCTATACAAGTTAAAATACATATAATCACAAGTTACTGAGTTTCTATATTTTTAAAATGGCAACAGATGTGCAACGGTTGAGCACTCTGCAAAAGGTCTATACGTTTTTCTTTCGAAAACAAGTATTTTGGTGTAAATAAAATATGGAAAGTTGTGGATAAATTCACAGTGCGGATTCATTTTCCAAGATCACCGAACTAATACCCTCTTGCATACTGTCTGATACCCTAGACAAAAACTTTGGCGATGGGGACGGTTAGACGATGTTATTTTAGGTTACAGTGGGAGGAGGTATTTCCAAATACCTGGTTTCTTGGTCAAGGTAATTTTTTAAACAAAATAGCATACCATTATTATGCAAAAGATTAAATACTGCAGAGGAAACATAAATATGTTACGAATGTAACTTAACACGGAAGTCACTGTCGGAAAAACTGACTTCTTTAGCATGAAATATTATTTAGCGTTAGTTGTTCCTAGTCAAAAGATCTCTAAAGCATTTCAGAATAAACTCGAAGTTTTGAGTCAATGCCAAGGGAAAATTATTTGTGGAGATAAGTAAACCTTCATCACGAAATTGGGTTGATAGCAAACTCATATTTTATTAGAATTGTATTCGGTGATCATCCTGAGGATTCATTCATCCTCAAGTAGCGATGGGAGCTATGCTGTAATTTTTACCTCACCCGAGTGAGAGCTACGGGAGCGTTCATCCGAGGGCATTCTTTTTAATGGAAGATGAAGAACACAAAAGAAAGTTTGTGGACTTGTGCAAAATTTCAATCCGGCATTTGCTTGCGTAAATAAGGTAGAACTACGAGTTCACTCATTGTCTTACGTGGGCAGTACACTATCGCCGAACATTCGCCGGAATGTTTCGCCGAATGTTCGGGTGGGATTGCGACCGCGAATGTAGACGAATGTGCAACACGAACCACCCCGAACTAACCAAGTAAACCATTGCCTAAGTTCGGCTGAACCTAATCATGCGTATTCGCTGCAAAACATATCCGCCAATCCCACTCATTGTGACCTTTATCGTTAGAACAAAACGTTTTATTTTTTTATTTTTTTTCCCAAAAAAGTCCGTTTTTGAAATTCCTTTATTTTGGAAACTAGGAAGTTTACAAAAAGTTTGTTTCATGTAAATGAATGGTCCTTACCCCCTCTACCCCCAAACCAAGTTTCAAGTCTCTAGGACAAAAACCAAAAAAGTTCAATTTTGAAAGTAGGCGATTTTTCGAAAACCAAACATTTTAAAAAGTGGTATATCGGCTTAAAAGAATGGTCTCTATGTTCTTTATCGTTAGAACAAAACTTTTTTTTCATTTTTCCTAAAAAGTCCAATTTTGAAATTGGCTATATTCTGGAAACTAAGAATTTTACAAAGTTTGCTTGACATAAATGAATGGTCTTTACCCCCTCTACCACCGACAGTAGTGGCTACGCGGGCTAAAGCACTGCGTTAGGCCATGGGGCCAAGCTCTCTGCTGACTCGGTAGACGCGTGGGTTCGAGCCCCACCGTCGGCTGTCCTTGAAATGGTTTTCCGTGGTTTTCCATTTTCAACACCAGGCAAATGCTGGGACAGTACCTTCTGAAAGGCCACGGCCGCTTCCTTCCACATCCTTGCCCAGTTTCATTCATCTTCATCCATTCCATCTCTCATCCAGACGCGCAGGTCGCCCACGGGCGTCGAATAGAAAGACCTGCACTCGGCCTCTCAGGAGGCTACACGAAGAAAAAAAAAAAAAAAAAAAAAAAAAAACCCCTCTACCCATAAACCAAGTTTCAGGTCTCTAGGACGAAAGTAACAGTAGGGCGGGGGGTAGTAGGGATTTGTGTTTTGTATTGGTTTATGTATTGGCTTTTATGTTGGTTTTGTATTGGATTTTGTGTTGGCTTTTTATGTTGGCTTATTGTGTTGGCTTTTTGTATTGGTTTTTATGTTGGCTTTTGTATTGGCCCATATGTTGGCTTTTGTATTGGCTCTCTCATATTTGCTCTTACTTGTTGGCTTATTTGGTCTTGGAAAGTATCTCAGCCCTTTTTATCACAGCATAATGCTTACCGCCATGACTGTAAGCAACAACAACAACACACTAACAGTACTCTAAGGTTAATTATTGACTCTCAACTCTTACATTTACCTCTATTCCACTCTCAGTCAAAATTAATATTGTATTTTTGATTTGTTTTTAAAGCTGAATTGGGAAAGTAGGCTATATGTTAAACCTAAAAATCTTATAGTCATATGTTAACTCCTACCTCTATCCCACTCTCAGTCGAAACATTCTAAAGAGGCCTAAAAGAATGGTCTTTATGTCCTTTATCATTAGAACAAAACTTGATATTTTTTACATTTTTTCTGGAAAAAAACCGCTCAATTTTAAAATTTGTTATATTTCCAAAACTAAGAATTTTACAAAAAAGAGTAATTTACATAAATCAATGGTCTTTACCTCCTCTACCAAGAAACCAAGTTTCAGGTCGCTAGAACAAAAACAAAAAAATCAATTTTGAAAGTAGGCTATATTTTGAAAACCAAACATCCTAAAAAGTGTTATATATGTTTAAAAGAATGGTCTCTATGTCCTTTATCATTAGAACAAAACTTTATATATTTTTCATTTTTTTCCCAGAAAAGTCCAATTTTCAAAATTGGCTATATTTTGGAAACTAAGAATTTTACAAAATAGTTTCACGTAAGTGAATGATCTTTACCTACTCTACCCACAAACCAAGTTTCAAGTCTCTAGGACAACAAAATTAGTAAGGGGATGGTGGGGCTTCTGACGTCAGAAGGTGGGGGCTTAGAAAGAACAGCGTTTCCTCAATAGACCACTCCATCAATAAATAAAAAAATCGCAACAGTTAACAAATAAATAATCAACGATCACTGCACTGAATACTGTAGACAGAGCGCGTGCGTGGCTAAACGAATGCAAAAGAGTGTGTACTGGCTCAAGTTAGTACCTGTCCGCGCTCGGCATTCGCCCTCGTTCGTCTTCTTTGATCCGTGTCTGTAGACCGCCAAAATAGCGAGCGCAGCCGAACACGAATGTTGGCGATGCGAACTACCCCGAATGTACACGAGCACACCGGATACACTATCGCGCTCGTCTCAGTTCGCCTACATTCGGCGATAGTGCACTGCAGGCTTATTATATGGCATGGTCGGATATGGCGGTGGTGATAAAGCTAAATGGTTCTCGTTAATAAAGTTTATTCAAGTTAATAAATGGGTACACTTGCAGTGTGTGTTTTCAACTGATTTAACGACGTTTCACCCTCTACTGTTGAAGGCATATTCAAGACTTATTACACAGATTGGTGATTAAAAACAGTTTGGATAGTGCACTAACTTGTGAGTTCTATCATAACAATCTGTTCGAAATCTCCGAGTTGCACATAGTAATTATTTGAGACTCCAAAATAGCACAGGTATTCACATAAATTCCATACACAAACAAATGCATAGGAATGTGACCTCGCCAAACCCCCAATGGGGTTCTTATCTACCAAAACAAATGATGGACTGATATTTTGCACCAAGTTCAAGAGCCGCTTCTGTGCCCCTAATCTCTCAAAACTCGAACTCGCACGAAGTCAAAAATATCTGTCAACAGTAGTGTAGTATCACCACACAAAGATTAATGAAAGGAAGCTTTTAGTTTTACGTGACCGTTAATCAAGCGATCATTAGCCACAGGACCTCCTTTTTACGTGGAATCCGAACCACAGGACATGGCATTTCACTTCGAAAATTTCACATGCATTAACCGGGAATCTAACCCGGTCCACCTAGGTGAGAGGCCAACAGCTTGACTGCTGCGCTACCACTCCCGCAAAAGATTAATGAATTCTCAGGAGGATCACCGAATACAATTCCAATCAAATGTGAATTGTTATCAACTCAATTTCGTAATGAAGATTTAATAGATTTGATAACAAATAATTTTCCCTTGACTTTCACTCAAAACCTTTCGTTTACTCTGAAATGCTTTAGAATTATTTTGGTGAGCAACAACTAACGTTAAATAATATTACATGCTTAAGTATTCAGTGTTTTAGGCAGTTGAGTTCAGAGTTGTATCATATTTGTAACATATTGTTACGTGCCACCCCCCTAGTGGCACTTTTGTTAACTGGATTACGGTGGGTTGAAGCACAACACAGGTTGTTCCTTTAAATGAAATAATTAACTTTATTGCGGCCAGAACATACACCGCTCATCAGCAATTACAGACAATTAGAAGCTTACTCCAGTTCCCTCAAGTCTCTTCCTTGAGCGCTCTTGCCCCTTTCACTTGTCAACAAACCACAGAAGTTAAACCGTCTTAATGAGTCCGGTGGCCTTGACAGAAACTACCTTCCCCTCTTCCTCATGTACACCAACTAAAGTTACTTACGGTAATCCGCTACCCGCTGTTTCGCTGTCCACAAGCTGGGGAAACAATGTCACTGGATTTCGTAACTCGCACGGCACTTCGTCACCACACTTCTGTCGCACTCGCTCAAAAACACCCACCCACAGAAAACTCGGTCCCCTCACTGTTGAAGCCGCTTATATAGCAGGCTGGTGACTCAATGAATTCTAGAATCGTCCAGGACACACGGCTTCTCGACATTTCCTTCGCTGGCGGGGTCACGAACATTCTGGACCATCCCTTTGTCCTAGTAGCCCTGTTGCATAAGGCGCACGCATTACTCGAGGCAAGGCACAGCCTAGCCCTGGGGCAGTTGTGACTCATGCGGCGAGCGATGACACAAACTCACAGCCGTAACAATATTTATGATCCCCTGTAATATTTAATCATTTAAATAATAATTGTACGAATTATGCCAGAGGTTTGCTGGTTTGTACAAAACATTACTTGAAATGTAACTGAAAACACTGGAGATTCACGTAATGTTTAAATTAAATTATTCGTCCCACTATAGCCTAAAATAACTTTAATTAACCGAGCCATCGCCAAAATCTCGGGTTTGACCTGACCTATCCTTGCCTGTCCAGCAGCAGGTGGCAAACAAGGGAAATTCAAAATCTGGACGGGCAGGTCGAACTCAACCCATGCAGGCTGGAGTCAACTTGCTGTCAAACCACGATTCAACATAACCTGCTTAAATTACAAACATAAATGTTGGTGATGGGTGAGTTGTGGATATAGAAATTTTATAAGCCATTTTTTGTGATGCCTTGTAGAGATTTGTGGGTGGCATTGAGTTTTTTTTGGAAATCTCCTTATCTTGTAGAAATTAAAATAAATAATTCTATTTCGGGGGCCAATAGCTAAGTACCTGTATATGACAACAGTAGCCTACTATTACGAATAGCTGGACCTTCACGGATTAGTGATGGAGGACAGATTATTTGTGATTGCCATTATTGGGTTTGATACTGCTTCATAGATAATTTTTGTTTCCTTGTAGGTATGATTGATTTTACAGATTAGGCCTGTATATAATTTTTTCTGGTTTTGGGAATAACACTCATTACAATTGGGTGCAATCGTGTTGACCGACTAAAAAACATTTAATATTTAGTTTACTAAGGCAACACTGAAAAATAGCTTAAAACGCGATACAGACTTGGATCTCATGTTCGCTTGACGAATGATACATCAACAAGTCATCCTTGCAATTAACAAATTCTGCAAATAATAAAAATATTTCCCATCTAATATAATAGTTTTTTTTTAGCGTATGGCTTTTAGTGCCGAGAGTGTCCGAGGACATGTTCGGCTCGCCAGTTTTGTAGCTGCTTCGACTGCTTCGAGACGGACACCCAATGGGTGAGCTACAAGTACCGTTGGGGAGGAATGTTGGATGGGAGGGTCGAGGAGTTGGAAGGTAGCGGCTGTGGCCTATAGTTAGGGACCAACCCCGGCATTTGCCTGGAAGGAAGATGGGAAACCACAGAAGACCATCTTCAAGGTTGCCGGCGGGGGGATTCGAACCTCCTTGCCTCCCGGATGTGAGCGACTGCCAACAGTCATGCCGCAACGACCTCGGCTAACTCACCCGGTAATATAATAGTAACTGAGCATCAATCAATGTTGAACGGTTGAAAGTTATCAATCGTTATGAAAGCAACGCTGAAAAATGTTCATTTTGATCTACTTACCCGGAGGTATCTCCATTAATGTCCATAGAGGTTCGGTTTTTTAAATTTTCCCTTTCCTATGGTCAAATAACACATTTTTCTTCAGGGGATTTAATGGCCTTATGCTCAACTAATTAACAAAAGGGCACGTATTCCAACCCCTTAAAAAATGAAGTTGTCAGGATAAAAACATGTTCATAGTGTGCTTGGGTTTGGGCTCAATCTGAAAGCCTGTTGACAGATCATGAGTTAATCCGAGGCAGGAATGCGCTATGTGCTATTCTAAGCTGCGAGTGCTCGCCACTATCTTTTCTGTAACTACCGTATCAATTTCTGCAAGTTGTGTCATATGCATAGATAACTCGCTGAGAATGTTCTCTGAATAACGAATACCTCCGTCACCAGCATTTCTAGGCATGGTCAGTTGCTGAAATAAAAGTGAAAAATCACTTCTTGAACGGTGAAATATTGTCCTTGATTGTCCTGATGGGACAGTGCGCCCAATTACAGACCTTAGATCAGAATTAGTTCCCTTGGCGGATTTGGTACCACTAGATCAACGGCGAAAGAGCGACCTAGTACATGTAGGTGGAAACAATGCGAGACCAACCCCTTGATAGCTAGGTGAAGTTGACACAAGAAAAAAAAAAAACCTGAGTCTTCCAGGCAGCCCCGTACCATGCGGATGACAGATAGTTGTCATCAACTGTATTTCACATGGAGAACTATGATTAAAATAGTTTCTCATAAAAAAACTGTTCAAGGACTTGGAAGAGAGTAGTAGGGACATACAAGCTGCCAGTAAAAGTAGAGTTAGTAAAATATTATTTTAGATTTCTGGAATATTTAAATCAGCAAAGAAGTTGATAGCAAGGACTTTTTAAATTACCATAGGTTAATGATTAGCAACCAGGGAGTGACTGAGAAACATCTCTATACATGATTAGTAGTCTATGTGCAGGTTAGACCTACAAGTTTTTAAATGGTGGGTTCCTCTATGAACCGAAAAACACTCTTAACAAGGTTATGTTTTTTAGGTTAGGCCTAGAAGTTTCTGAGAGGAGAGTTCTGTGGGAATGTTTAAATGGATTGATGGTTCATCTAGCCACTTTCTATGCATCTTTTAAATATTAATCTTCATGAAACTATTTAGCAATTCAAAAGTTACTGCCAGCATTGCTAATGCTGTAATCTGCCATGTTCATTTATGCACGAGGAAACATTGGTAGGATTGGTATATTGAGTGGAGATACAGTAGGATAAAATGCAACAGTGCTATGGAACACTAAGATGTATTTTTATTCTCAACTTTGAATTTATTTTCTGTAGACTCCACGGCCTACCAATGAGGGAAACATTTGTTGATGGTGTTCAATGACAGCAAAATCTTGAGACACTGATTTTTGTGGTTGGTATCAAGTTAAGTTGGAAGGAAAAATGAAAATGAGAAGTCTCGCACAAGTTGAAGAAGCGTTGCCAGACTCAGCTGAAAGCCTCTTGGATGCAAATCAAGTCTCAATAGTTAGACTTTAGGGCGACCTTAGGCATGAGAAACTACAGTACATTTAGGATCGACATAGCCTGCAGTAGGTCTTACTCTATGCACCTGTGCAGTGTGCATATTTACAACAAACTTCAGTCTGCAGATAATTAAGGTATCGTATTAATATAAAGAAGATGTTCAGTAAAGAACATATAGCCTACTTTACCCTAAATGCATGGGTATAGTTATAACTCTTTGTCCTTTTCAAGGAGTATAATTGAATTTTGGTTGTAGTAACAGCTATACGGATATTATACGTTGATTGAACACACACTAATACAGCCATCGCAATAACACAGGTTATCAGACAAAATTCAAGACTCACCCAAGTACATGGGGCTTAATTGACCATGATGCCCATGCATCTAATTTGAAACAACAGCTTCCTACCAAAATCCTTCCTCATATATGAGTACACACACTAGTAAGCTTACAGAAATCAAAGTGACACAGGTTATCAGACAACTTCTACATACACCCAAATACACGGGGCTACAAGACCATGAAGATGCAAAACCCTTAAAGAATCAACAACAATAGACTCTACCGCGGATCAAGGACAACGAATTTTAATCGATGTAGTCGTGTGTTGAAATATGTGCTGTTAAGTATAAATAAAATAATTTCGATCGCAAATACACACTATATATATGCTTAACATTATAAAGTCTGAGTAGTCATAAATCAATAAATACAAAAAACACGAAACAAAAAAATGTACCTGATGGGATTAGATCCAGGCACCTCCGGGTTGCGAGGCAGAGACGCTAGCACAGAGCCAAATGAGCCCACGGATATCAAGCTCTATGAATCGATTTACATAAAACGTCTTAGCAAATAATGGCATGGACTAAACGATTTCTTCACTGGAGTATATATTCATCATAATCCATTTCATACAAAGTTTATGTTATTTCTGATGATGATGATGATGATGATGATGATGATGATAATTGTTGTTTTAAGGGGCCTAACATCCAGGTTATCGGCCCCTAATGGTCTGTGTGATAGCGAAAATGTCAATGAAGTGGAAACCAGAACGAAAAGTAAGTGAGCAGGAAAATACTTACAAAAAGGAACTCAGATTGAAACTACTCACAAAATGGAGAGCGGTAATACGTACATAAGGGAATTTCGAACGAAAATACTCGCAAAAGGAATAGATTGAAAAATACGCACAAGATGTAGGTTAATTTCAAAATACGTACAAAATGCAACGTACAGCCGAAATACTTACAAAATGCAAGTGAAATCAAAATACTTACAAAATGCAATTTAGATTGAAAATACTTACAAAATGTAATTTAGATTCAAAATACCCACACAAATGCAATTGAGAATTAACTACTTGCAAAAGAGCGGTTTAGGTTGAAAATACAAAATGCAATTGAAATTCAAAATACTCACAAAAGGTCCGCCCCCTATATTGAAACACTTACTAAAAAGCAATTTAGATTGTCAATCCTTACAAAATGCAAGAGGTTGAAAAACACTCACAAAATACAATTTAGATCGAAAAGACTTACAAAATGCAACGGAGATTGAAAAACACCCACAAAATGGAGTGAAGATGCAAAAAACACGTAATGGAAGAAAGAGGAGAGCCCCCCCCCCCCACACACAGGTAAGGGACAAAAGGGGGAAACCGGACCCAGCTCAGGAATCCCTCGGGGTCGCCAACTCCCGAACTCACCAGCCGTGAGCCCCTGAGGGTGTAGCATTATCTAGGGTGCACCAAAAGTGGTGGGGCTACATACACCCGGCCTCCTTGAGGGCCTTGAGCAGAAGGCAGGAGATAACATGAAAAGAGAAAGATGGCTGACCCCTCGCAGAAGGAGGGAATCAGAAAGGATGAGACAAGGGCCAATTAAGGCGGGAAAGGAAGAGACTCCCTAGGCCTCGGATACCCTAATACCGTCGGGGTCGGAAGAGAACAAGTGTTGACCAAGGCAGGTCGACAGGAAAGAAGATGGAGAGGAGCCCGGCACAAGTAAGTGGAAGCAATGCCGCACTCAGCTGGGGTCCCGTGGTTGCTAACCCACGTCCCACTAGATGTGAGACCCTGGGGGGTATATTATTTCTATCTGTAGGCTACATTGCATGCAACATACTCAAATTAGTGAAATATAGGTCAGACCGAGATATCAGCTGCATCTTGTCTTGGTAACTGACACGGCTCAGCTTTTTTATATATATAATAATTTCGATCGCAAATACACACTATACAGAGTGGTTCACCAGTCCCTTATTTTTTTGGAGGAAGGCAACCCAACTAACGCGTATATCGTAGTCGTCCTAAAAAACATTACTACCTGTTTCTTTACGGCCTTAGTACAACTTTAGGGCTGAGTTCATGCTCGCAAATATAGTAGAAATCATTAACGGTATTGTTATTTCAATTACCTCAACTATAATGCATGTTTTAAACGATCACTGCTCCGAATAACACCATCTTATATTTGGACAGGTGTCTTGGGGGCTAAGAATAGATTCAATACGTGCCAGCAATCCGCTATGGCTATGAGTAGCTTTTTTTTTTTTTTTTTTTTTCGTGTAGCCTCCTGAGAGGCCGAGTGCAGGTCTTTCTAGTCGACGCCCGTGGGCGACCTGCGCGTCGGGATGAGAGATGGAAAGGATGAAGATGAATGAAACGGGGCAAGGATGTGGAAGGAAGTGGCCGTGGCCTGTCAGAAGGTACTGTCCCAGCATTTTCCTGGTGTAGAAAACGGGAAACCACGGAAAACTATGTCAAGGACAGCCGACGGTGGGGCTCGAACCCACGCGTCTACCGAGTCAGCAGAGAGCTTGGCCCCTTGACCTAATGCGGAACTTTAGCCCGCGTAGCCACTACTGTCGGTTATAAGTAGCTAACGTGGCTAAATCATGCATGACTGGTAGCAGGATCGATCCCCGGCCTGGTACATGTTTTTTTCGCTTACAGTGGATGCACTATGGCCACTTATGTACCCGTTCCGAGAGATTTGCTTGTACTGAAGAGGACCATTTTTATCCGAGGGTAACTAGCCAGGTTGGACGACGACATAATGATCTGTATAACGAAAGCAAGGTAGGGGAAGTCCGTGTAATTTCGACCACTTAATTTTAAACGTCAATAACTTCTTTGACCGTAATTAAACTTTCTCAAATTTTATGGACGATAACTAGTACAATGTATCAAATGATTTGGTGCAAATAAATGTTAATATTATCTCAGCGTATAACGTAAAATGTATGTTTATAACAAAATGTAATATTGTGTAATTCAGACCGGATGGCGTGTAACTTGGACCAGGGTGATGTGTAATTTGGACTGCTAAATATAAACACGTGCAAGTTATTTAAGCTATTTATTAGGCAATACTAAACAATATAATACAGTGTTGCGAATTCTGATTGTCACTTTTGGCATGTAGCACAATAGTAAAACAGTTCATCGTTAATTTCGCCACAATTTCCATGAGCCCACCTTTTGTAACCATCGCACTGTATCCAATCATCCTCATGACACCACCTCGTAATGTAGTGACTGGCGTTCTTCGCTGTCGCCCTGGAGGTCAAGGTTCGATTCCCACTTCAGCCATCCTAGAGGTGGTTTTCCGTGGTTTGCCCACTTCTACTCCAGGAAAATTCTGGGATGGATGCAAACTTAAGGCCTCGGCCACCTCCTTACCAATCCTATTCGCAATGTACAAATACACACACACTTGTACAGTCATCACAATAACACTGGTTGTCACACAAATTCCACACACACACCCAAATGCACAGGGCTGTATGAACATGATGTTGCAGCCACCAAAATAAGCAATAACAACAACAAAACCCTTTGAGATTATAAACCAACTTCTTTCAGAATCAGAAATAAAACTATGAAGAAAGTTGTTGTTGCTTATTTCAAGGGCATTGCGACATTGTGGTCATGTGGCCCCGTGTACTTGTGTGAGTGTTACGAACCGTCCCGGCATTTGCCTTGTATAAAACTGGGAGACCACGGAAAACCACTTCCAGGATAGTTAAGGTGGGAATCAAACCCCGTTCCATCCCTCCCACAAGAATTAAAATTTCTTGGCAGAGCCAGGAATCGAACCCAGACCTCCAGGGCGACAGCCAATAATACTAGCCGCCACACCACGAGATGGTCCCTATGAAGAAACGTAGCGATTACATTTGTTTCAACGGACCAAATTACACACTCTCGGGCAGTCCAAATTACACGCCATGCATATATTTAATCCAAGTTCAAATAATTTGAACATTATTTAAAATTGATGAATGAAGGTATGTTAGAACTTAACACGATGTTTCAGTAGTAATGTGAAAGCAACACACACTCTTCGCTGAAATAATTACTTGACAGCACCCTACCTCCCGGTCGTATAATCTTACAAGGAATGTGGTCACAAACTTATTTTCCTCATTACTCCTCAACCTTCAGTCCGAAAATAGAAGAACTCCCAGGGCGAAAGGGACACTCAACTGTCTTGCTGACCTTGCCTGAGACAAGGGGTTGCCAAACTTGCAAATACCAAAAGTAAAATCAGTCCGAATTACACGACGGTCCAAATTACGCGGATTTCCCCTACGCTGCATATTCATGGTGGCTAGTGTTCAAAATGTTGACCACTTTGGTTAACAGGGAAAATAAGATTCACTCAGCCCACCGCACGTGTCGCGTCAAAACCCTCTGCAACCTCGGGATGAGAACCATTCCTCATTCTTACGTTCGACAAATATAAAACAGTATTACTTCATCCACTAACGAGGAAAACCGTATCGTATTGAGTTCATTCGATTGTTAACATGGCTTTTCTTTCGAAAGATATGGTAAGAGAGAAAATGAAATTATCAGAAACGAAGGCTACTTACTGAATGAGCGTCTGCTGAACGAATTTCAGGTAGGATTATTTTTATACAAACAGAATAAAGTGTGTTGGCATGCATGTGGAATTGATTTTCAAACCTTTATCATCTACTCGAGACCAACCTAAATCATCCTGGAAGTGGTTTTCCGTGGTATGTCACTTCTAATCCAGATAAAATGCTGGGATGGTTCGAAATTTAAGACCACTGCCACATCCTTAACACTCCAACCTTCAGTTACAAATACACAACCTTCAACCGACACCGTAATAACATAGGTTATTAGACAAATTTAAACACACACAAGAACACAAGAATGTGATGAATAGGCCTACTATGTCCAAGCCCCTAAATTTTAAAGAGAAACCTTAAATATTGACGACGCTGAGAACAGCAAATTGAAGTCTCATGTGCATTGGCTCATGGCTCATGAACTATTAGTTCTACTGATGTGGAATTTAAATTAAAGAAAACTTTGAACTGTCTTCTCCACCTTGTAACTCGCTGAGGCAACTATTTTTCTAAAATTGGCTACGATGGTGAAAATACACTTGCGAATATCCAGCCAATGGTAGCTACTGTACTTAAAACTCTGATTTTTAGCTTGAAAACAATACCAATTTGTGGATGAGGGTAGGATTAATCATACCGTACCAGTGTAAACACCTCACTGATTAGTCCACACATGCCAATGATATGACAGCTTGAGTGTTAAGAGTGCACGGCAGTTGCATTAAGAACAGCCCATAACCGCGAAAACTTTACAATATTCCTAATTCTCATAGCTTCATAACGTAATGATTCCGCTACCCACAATGCAGTGGAACCGCACGTGGCTAGGTGATGCGATCGAGGTGGCCGTGGGTTAAGCGAAAACCTGCATTTCAAAGACATCATAACAGAAGAAAAGAAAATGGATCTTATCCTTGAACGTGAACATTCATATTTCTAATGCCTGACGATTAAAAACGTATTCTAACCGGGAAGAACGTTTTAGATCAAGGAAGTCTAGTGTCCAACGCGAAAGTTCTCACTATCCATCTTCATAAATTAGCAAAATTCCATGTAGGGCATACTCTGCACAGAAATACATCGTAATTGATTAATGTGGTAATGAGACTTGGTAAGTGTGGCTTGATATTATATCCCCACTAAAATGGAGCATGGGCTGTCGTTCAAAAACGTTTGCCTACGGGTGGATTCGAAGCACTATTCTGCTCAGTCCCGCATACCACGTCAGATCGGTCTTTAACCACCTCAGCCACGGAGACAACGCACACATTGCGCGGAACATGGGTACTAGTTAACTAGGTTGTTCCACCTCGAACGTTAGAATGCGTGTCTAAGTCTTCAATCAGGGTTTATAGTGTTCATTTAACATTCTAATATTGCAGATCACGTGGCGTAACCTATTAATTCGATTGTATTACATGTATGTGTGTTTTTCAAGGAGCAATAAATCACACGTTCGTAGAATGGTCTAAGTATTTGGCGCGGAAGTGATTGCGGTTGTTTTTCCTTTGCTACGCCCATGTCTCAGTTTACATTGCTGTCACACAAGCAGTGCACAAAGCAATATCGATCATCAGGAGAATTTTAATGTTACTTGAGTTTCATAAAACTGAATAATAATGGGCTGGTGAACCACTCTGTATATGCTTAACATTATAACGTCTGAGTAGTTATAAATCATTAAATACAAAAAAAAATGTACCTGATGGGATTAGATCCAGGCACCTCCAGGTTACGAGGAAGAGACACTAGCACAGAGCCAAATGAGCCCACGGATATCAAGTTTTATGAATCGATTTACATACAACGTCTTAGCAAATAATGACATGGACAAAACGATTTACTTACTGGAGTATAATATATTCAACATAATCCATTTCATACAAAGTTTATATTATTTCTATCTGTAGGCATGCAAGATACTCAAATTAGTGAAATATAGGTCAGAACAAGAGATCAGCTGCCATATTGTCCTAAAAGCCAGATGACTCAGCTTTTTAAAGACACTTCTGCTCTAAAATATTACAATATAAACTTTTAATTTCGAACAGGCCACGTCCTGTAGAACAGTTTAAACGATTCTTGGTTCGATAATCGAAACTGGTGGGTCCCATGTTATGTATTATAAAGTTTGCATAATTCACACGGCCGCCATCCTGAAAAGGCACGGCCGATGACCTTGTAGTTTGGGCACAAGACGCGTCCCATATGAAGGTATCTTGTTACCAAATTTGGTAGAGATCGGATGATTAGTTTAGTCGTTATTTGATTTTACGTTTTGAACGTTTGAGTGGCCGCCATTCAGTTTTCGTAAAGATGGCAGCGATATAAAACATGACACTGAGGTGCCCTTGGCAAGTGCTACCTCTGTACCAAATTTCCTTCAATTCGGTTTCACCGTGTTTGAATTGACAGTGGAGGGGGGGGGGGGGCAGACATGCAGAGTATACACACACTCACAGACACACAGACAGACACATACATTTTGGCCATGTGTTGATCTCATAAGTCTACTTTCATATTTTGCAAAAATCGAAAGTAGGCTAATACAGTAGGCTATCTATAATCTATCTCAATCAACCCCAAGAAGAAACCGGACTGAAAAACTACGTATCAATGAAAAGAGCAGCAGCCAACAATACCTGTAGGCCATTGCTTGGTATCATTTTCTGACAACAAACCAGTCTAAGGACTGAATACTCTATCTATATTCGAGAAAATAAATGCAGGTACCTTGCCTCATTAGTTAAAACATAATATTTGTGCATAAATACAGTAAGGACATTACATTACAACCGGCCACTTAAATGACATGCTTTAGGCAAAAACCTACAAATGAAATTGGTTAATTTATTCAGACAGCATTATCACTTCATATACGGCCAATAATGCAGTCCCATAGAGCACAAAAGGTTATTGTACTGAATGTACATTGAATTAATGAATAAAGCTACTGGAAATTACAGCCATTTAATTTGCATCAATTAAGTTAGTAGAAGCTTTTCAGGTGATCAACACGAGTGCTTTAAAATTTTTATTTTCACATAGTTTTGATACACAGCGTCACGTCGCAATTTATTTATAAACGCACATACAATTCCTCATCAATAAATAAATTGCACTTCATACTGTCATGAACTGGAATAGATTTCTACATAAATTAAATTGCTAGCAAGATCGTTCTCCTCTCGCCGCCATGTTTGTAAACAAGGAAGTAGTGTCAGGGTGAGACGCGAACAGTGCGGGTTGCGTCCAGCCGTTCCCACAGCATACCAATACAGTACATCAGTGCGTACCAACACAGACGCCCAAGTTACCAGAAACGATATTGACTTGTAGGCTATATCTATGTGAACACAAAGGAACCCAGGAGAGTCAGAGAGGAGACCTCCTTTTTACGTCAAATTTGAACTCATCATCTCAACCCTTCCTGCTGTTCGAATTTCAATTGTGGGTAGTGCATGAAACAACCCCACAACCATGAGTCACGGAAGTATCGATAAACAGATATTAAAATTGCGCCCGTTGACGCATGTTTGCACATTAATAAAGACCAAGATCCATGCTGAAGAGTAACTGAACATACCCTGCGAACGGCGGGAAGAAGCCGAAGCAATATCGCTTATAATTACATTTTTATTCACTTCAGACATTCCATAAATCAACAATAATTTTATGATGATGATGATGATGATAATTGTTGTTTTAAGGGGCCTAACATCTAGGTTATCGGCCCAATAATTTTATAAACGTAATTCTGCTTATTTAAAATACGGTATACTTCGCAGATCAGCGAGACCGTCAATTTACGCGGCTAACTCATGTCCTGAGTGAACGCCATGTTTAGTGCAGCCAGTACCTACTTGTCGTTTGTTGAAGCAACACCTTCCTATGTGCATGTTGAAGCACGAGTAAGGACACGTTCCGTGAACGGAATCCATGTGCTATGGAAAAATCCGAGTGTATTTGTCGAATGGACAACCATCAGGGCATAATCTAATAATCTAGTGATTGGAGATATTTATTAACATTTAAACTGTGATATATTTTTGATTCACGAGGTGAAACTATGGAAGCGTGTTACGCAAACTTTACGACCGCATGGTCATACCTAAGTGCATCATTACTGTGAAACTGATAAACTGTAATAATAATGAAGTATTGGTGGAGACACAGGTGTCTAATAATAATAATAATAATAATAATAATAATAATGAAGTATTGGTGGAGACACAGGGTGTCTATTAAATTATTAAGTTATTGTGCATTAGTTGGATACACACGTTACATGAGTTCACTGAACGCTATTTAAAGGTCCATAAACTGAACAACAATACTGTGAGGAATAAATAATTGTGTGAAGCTTTAATAATCAAAGATAGGATTCTGTGAAACTAAACAAATCTCATAATTCCCCCTGAGCCTAAATAACGACAATAAATACTAAAAATAAAATATTTTCTGGACCAAATGTTCGACACTTAGTTATTGTTAAGTTATTTTAGATATATTTTGATACATTTTCACATGAGTAGTCGACAACCAATTGGTGATGTGATAACTGTAGCACACACATCAGATTGGTAGCAATATGAGTCGATGTAATTGTTTAATTACCATCGCATTTGCAGGCTTTCCTATTTTTCTACTTTCTTAACACTTTGAAACTATGACCATTTGTTATAAACAGTAACAAATCGAGTACGCAGGCAGTGCCAATTGCACAACCATAGGAGTGCTGAATTATTGTATGCATTTGTGTTGTATTAGCATAGCTCTTTTTTTTATTCAGTAACGTTGTGCACATCGCTTGATTGTAATAAAGGCGTCTCGTTTATTAATTAATGATATTTAGTACTAGCTAAACACATAAATTTAAAGATAAATGTTAAGAGATGGCACCATCATAGCATAGGACAAATTTTCCCCTTGCTATTAAATGTAAATGTTTCTAGTATTTGTAAACAAGTAAATGTTTTGCTTTGCAGTAGATTCTTTGATGTTTGATCCTCCCATAGTCATTTTCGATGCAATTGCTTAGGGCTGATCTTACGTGCCATTCTCTTAGCTTGTTCGTTCTTATTAGAATTTTGTATTAGGACCATGAGAGTAATTTAGATCTTGATTAGAACTTTTTTTTATTTTCTTTCAGGGCAGAATAGTATCGGACTAGCCGTTTGCAACTGCCATGCTAGGCTAGGGATCTATTCTGAATAAAATTTATTCGTGATTTTTACCTAAGACTGACCTCTCTTTTCTTGTTTAGTTTTGTTATCGATGCATTCCTCTGAGCTGGTTAAGAATCGAACCTCACCAATTCCCGATACCCCCGAGTGCAGACTTTTGTGCAACACCAGCCTATGAATGTGTCGTCCCCTATACTTGTGTTTTAACTGGAAGAGGGTCTCGGAAGGGTCATTTGAAACCGGTGGCTCCCCGAAACCTTCGGCCAGCGGGCACAATATATTAAATGGAAAATTGATGTGATACCAAGGTAAAGGAAGGAAGGAAGCAAGCTTGTTGTTTAAAGTGACCGTTAATCTCGCGATCATGAGCCACGGGACCTCCTTTACGAAAACATGACCCTTACAATACTCACCAACGACTCTGTAGAAGTAACTAAACCGAAGATTAGTCAACTTCATTTGAAACTATAGCGAGTAACCTGTGGAGATATGTGATTTGCATGATAAACAACGTCTAGAGAAAGAATGTCTGCACAGTCACCGGCAACATGCATGCCTCCGATACGTTGCTCACAATCACATTATTAACCCCATCCTTGAAAGGTGCAGCTGATCTATTGCCAAAGACATTAACAGAGTTAGTGAGTCAGTTTTCAGAAGAGTCCCAAATTTAACGTTAGCTATGGAAATTTCAAGGAAACAGTAGAAGTGCAGTAACAACTGAGCGAAAGCGAGCACGGATGTGTGCTAGTAGTTTTCTAATCAAAATAAGAATTTAAATACAAAATTCAAAAGAATTAGCTGAACATGATTTGTTACGTCTGGTATGGGAACGCTGTTTTGGCAGAGGGGGTACAAATGGTCGTAAAGCATACATTGAGACCTTAGCGACGCAGGGTAGAACAAAGCAACGTTATGCGCCATCTAGATGCGTAGCCATGTATTGAACTGTCAGTGACCCCTCAAAGCAAAGTGCGTATCCGTATGGCGGTGAGGTATACAAATTGCAGTTGTCAGTTGTGTCAGTCGTATTCACCCAAGCACATGTCATGCGACATCTTACAGAGGTACAGGTCGCAAGGGCTGTCACTTTGCTCCAGGAAGGATGGACTTTTCGTCGTGTTGCCGCGGACCTCAGTGGCTCAGTCTGCAATTCATCGCTTGTGGAATCGCTACAATGAGACTGGTAGGTGCACAAGGCGGGTTGAACAAGATTGTCGACGCATTACAACCCCACACGATGACCGATATCTGGCCATCCCCGCGTTGCGGCGTCGTCAGGCCACTGCCAAAGAACTGGCAACAAGACCTCAGGAGCTGGGACCAGAAACAGAACGTAACATGGAACGGAACTCTTGCCAATGTGGAACGGGGAAATTCCGTTATCTCCAAAGTTATTTCCTAGTTGTAACGTTACCGCTGACTGTACCAATGTGTAACGTTACCCGTCCTGGAACGGAACGGAGTTTGAAACCATACCCGGTACCTGGAACATTGGAATGGTGGCCGAACCTGTACCGGTACAGCAGATTGGAGCCGGGCGGAACGTCACAACGTCCCGTACCGAAATGAACAGATGGATATCCGATACTTTACAGTTCGGATCGTTCCGCTTATAAAAACGGAACGGAACTGTACAAATTTAACGGGATTGTATTGTTACAAGGCTGCATTATGACGTATCAAGGTCAAGTAGGAGCGGTGCGATGTAGCTCTTATTTTTATTGGGACGACAACGTTAGTGGTCAAATCACATCCAAACACAGCGCATGCATTTGCTCACTCCTTTCTTCCCACCACACAATCCCATTTTGCCGCTCACCTCACCACACGCCGAACTTCTGCTTCAGGCAGGGGCGTATATAGAGCTTTTTTTTGGGGGGGGGGGGGGGAGTGGGGTGCCCAACCAGGGCTTAGGGGGCATGGTATACAGGCCCCAAAGAATAAGGGGTCCTGAGTTCTCCCAGGGAAACTTTTGTATAATTTGGTGCAATATGATGAGTTATAAGGCTATCTGGCATCACTTATCAACCAATTTGTTGGGATGGTTTGTTCGGTCAATGTCAAACACAATTAAGATCATTTTATGTTACTCTTTATTAATACAATCATCTTGCTCACTTGATAGTGTTCACATGAAAGAATTAACATTGCTGTTTTGATTTACAACTTACACTATAATATAAAGTCAAGGTTTCTTGAAGAATTACCAAATCGGTTTATAACTTCATCGTCAGTGATGTATGTTTTTATAACAATGCTAGACCGTTGAGTCTGTTTTCAGAAGTAGAGTTTCTTAAGTAAGTTTTCAACCAACTCAAACTCCGTTCGGCAGCACGGGTAACTACAGAGAGAGGCAAATTTGCCAAAAGTTTGATAAGGGTATAAAAGTTAGGGGATAAACATTTGTCTCATGCTTCAAGGGCACTTGTTGCTGTTCTTGGTACGTTCATAAGAGCGAAGGCACTGGAGAGTAATAGGAGGTTATGTTGTTACACATAAGATCCGAGCAAACTGACGGTCACAATGTTTACATCGCTCTACCGTCGTCTTGCTTTGCAACGTTGCCATACGTCACTTAGTAACAATAGTACATGATAAGTGTATTAGTTTTTAATGTTTTAATTCACGAAACCAATGCGTAACGTTACCCGTCCTGGAACGGAACGGAGTTTGTAACCATACCCGGTATCTGGAACAGTGGAACGGTGGCCGAACCTGTACCGGTACAGCAGATTGGAGCCCTGGTTTCAGCTAATGTAGAGATCCTATACCCCAAAAGAAGTTATGCGAACTCCATCCCGTCGCTGTGATCGGTTGATCAAAATATATTTGGGATGCATTTAGCCTATTATTATTATTATTATTATATTTTGATTATTGTTGACAATTGAGTGTGTACAAAAATTCGCTTGCCAGCAACAGAGAAACTACCTTATACTATCGGGGCAAAATAAATTCCACATAGTTATTACAAGGGAGCGGATTCTTGGGCTTTTACCTATTGTTTCCATACTTCTAAATACAAAAATACTTTTCCGAGTCACACTCAAAAGACCCATATTCATGAATTCTGTCGTACCTAAAAAACCTAAATGACATGCGAGTACCAAAAAAATACCTAATTGCAGTTTTGTTCCATTTATTGTGGTATATTTCAATTTTTAGTCCATAATTTTTTAAAGTAAATGAGAAGACAGTGTTTATTCCTAGCTCTAGTTGATGGAAAGAAATCCTACCTGCCTGAAAATTCAAATATTTTAAGCACATTTCAGCACATTTCATTTCATGCTGAAGTGTTCACATGAAAGAATTAACATTGCTGTTTTGATTTACAACTTACACTATAATATAAAGTCAAGGTTTCTTGAAGAATTACCAAATCTTAGTGTTTGGTTATTTATCGCCAGGAAAGTGGGAATAAATCTCCATTATTTCCAAGAATCCTATATTCAAAATAAACAAAATTAATTAAACGAGCTAGAGTGTGAATATTACCTTTGACATGCTTGGTTTCATTTTATTTGAATAATTAACATATTTAAGGAGAGCAAATATTGCCTAAAAGTGTAAAGTTCTCGGTGATAATTTGATAAAAGACGTATCATTATCCATTATGTAAAATATTTACACTCTCGTTGCAATCAGAATGTCTACTAACAATTAGGCATTAATTTTTCAGCTTTGCGGAATTTATTTCAACTTTTGCTACACCTTAAACATAAAAACCTATTCTACTTATTAACAAGTAGTTCCGTGAAGAACTAAATAGCATATTTTCATATATTCTACTTATGTTAATTGTCTCTATCAACATACAAAATTTAAGTTTGATTGCTGTAATAGATACATACATATTGAGAACCGTCTAAATATTTCGGATGGTCGTCCTGTTGGATTTTTTTTATATGTAAGCCGTAGATGTATGTACTATTAGATGAAGATTATTGCGTAGGTTTATTATTCAAACTTCAATTGCATGATTTGGACACAAGAAACAAAAAAATATATTTTTTAAAATTTCGCACAGACGCCATTTAGAAGTTATGAGAGCTAGATGACACAGTGGCTTAGCTCGTCGTCTTTTACACGGACGGTCAAGGTTCGATTTTTGTGAACTTCAAGTAAGTGCCCTTTATCACCGTACAAACCATTGATATAAATTAGATGTCATTGTATTCATATTATAAGCATTTACCGTACCAAGTATCACTGCGCTCGGATAGTTCAATTGCGAGAAACGTCCATTTAAATATTTAAATGTCGCGTCGCGACCATGTTGGATTTGTGCTCCGCAGGTTATTGAAAGTCCCATAGGTGACCTTATGTTCATAGCCTTTACCAACATACAAAATTTCAGTTTGATTGCTGTCACAGATTAGTAGATATTGAGAACCGTGTTTCGGATGGTCGCCATGTTGGATTTTTATATATGTAGGCCATAGAGTTATGTACTACTAGATGACTATTATTGCGTAGGTTCATTATTCAATCGTTGACTTCGATCGTATGATTAGGACTCAATATATAAAAACTTCATTTTAAAATTTCGCACAGCCGCCATTTTGAGGTTATGTAAACAATTGAACTAAATTAGATGACAGTGCATTTCAAGGTGTATAAACATTTGCTGTACCATCTGTCACTGCGCTCGATGGTTAAATCGCGAGAAAAATCTATTTAATTGTTTCAACTCCGCTTGGCCGCCATGTTCGTTTTGTACTCAACAGGTTTTTTGACAGTCCCATAGGTACACTTTTAGTAGTGCCCTGTATCACCGTACACAATTTCAGGGTGATATCTGTAATGGTTTCGGAGATATAGAATGCCGGTGAAATATTTCGCACAGTCGCCATGTTGGATTGGTGAGATGTAATCAAATTTAAAGAGCACGGTCGGGGTCGGACAAAACAGTACTATGACCTTACCGAGTTTAATTGAAATCGCTCCAGCCGATTTGATATTATTAGGAGGACACACACAGAAACAGACACACATAGCCTATACGCACACACACACGGACAAAATCTGATCTCATAAGCCTATTTTTTTCATAAATGAAAATAGGCGAACAAAGAAACGAAAAGTAAGAACGGGAGGTTTCATTTAGGAAAGAAATAATATTATTGGTCACACAAAGGAGCGAAAGTCTGGTGTGTGGGTTACACTCTGCGAGAAGGTGAATTCGATTCCCATCTTAGCCATGCTAGAGTGGTTTTCCGTGGTTTTTCACCTCTAGTCCAGGAAAATGCGTGGATAGTTCCTAAGTCAAGGCCACAGCCAACTGCTTCCCCAGCCATGCCTTAATTACAAATACACACGCTAATACATACATCACATTAACAAAGTTTATCAGACAAATTCCATACACACCCCAACTACGTGGGACTGATGTTCCAAACCCCTATATGAAGAAAGAAGAAATTTCTCGAATCAATGGGATCGATCGTATTGTATTTAGGAGACATATTTCAAACGTAGGCTACAGTGTGAGCCTGACTGTTTCACCGCGATCGAAACGAGCACGGTCCCTTGCCCTGTCTGATGGGGCACGCACTCAGACTGAAATCATTATGTTGATTATTATTGATATTTCAAGAAGTAATTAACCTATGTTTGAATAAATAATTTGCCTGGAATTACATATGGCCCACCATCGTTCAAACTGGGATAGTTGTTGACGCAGAAAAAAAGTATCTTTTTAAAAAAATCAAGGTTCTAGGTAGGACAGTAGATACTGAAAAATATACTTAGGCTAGATAGAGTATTACGATATCCTGAAAGAAATGCCCCTAGATAAGATAACAGGTATGTAATTTGATGCAGTTATTGTGTAATTAGACTATTATGTGACAGTTTTAATAACCAGCGAAACAGCGTAATGAACGCTGTGGTACAATTGCCGTGGTAACTAAATAGACTATGTAATAGCCGTAATAGTCTACGTGAAATTTCGGTGTAATAGCCATAATGGTTGTAATAGCCAATGTAATAACTGTGTAATAGTTTGTACATACATTTTGGGAAATGCTGCTGTACTGTTCCAGCTTTGTACCGTTCCACGTTCCGTTGGAACATGTTTTTATCTGAGAACTTAGAATGCAAATATATTTGCCATTGAAAACAAATGTTTTAAATATCCGTTTTTTTGTTAGAATTAAACGTTTAAATTATACGCCAAATCAATACATAAACAAATATATATTTTATATATTAGTACATGTTTCGACCCACAGTGGGGTCATCGTCAGCCTAAAAAGAAAATCAATTAAGAATTGAAAAACTAAAATGGCATATGTGCCTTAAATCTAAATTAAAATGAAAAATTAATGATAATAATTGTAATATATAAAATATAGTAATAAAAATGGATATCCTTAATAAGTAGTATTAATTAAATAAATATAAGATTGGTCTTTTAACAATAATTTTAAAAAAGTAGTTAGAAATAAGAACTATTAACGGTAGTGTAAGAATGTTAAGCTTTAATTTTTTTAAATCAAAATATACACAAAATAATTTAGAAAATCAATAAAATAATTCAGCTCGGCGCTTGAGTTAAAGAAGTTGAGTCCTCTCCAATTCGGAGATTATTAACGATTTTTAAAAGGTGCCAACCAGTATTACGATGACATGAAATAACCTAACAGATAGGAAAATAAAACATGTCAGAAAAATGTATATAAATAAACGAAACATAATTAGCAAGCATATGAAACTGATAAAAATCTACTTTAAATGATTTATTATCACCTACCTCGTTGTATGGGATGGAGAAATTCGGAAATTCGTACAAGAATTTGAGTTGAAATGCCCAATATGGATATGTGGCAATTCTAATAAATGTCCAAAACGTTTAGAAGAGAAACCGGGATTCTTGAAATGGAATTACGGTATCAGAAGTTCCAAACTTTTGTCGTAAGTATTTAATTATAATAGGAAAATAGTATAGTATGTTATATCTTCAGAAAGTATATTAATTTTCATTTGGCTCTTATTCTGGTTTAAATATATACACTTCATTGAGATGAACGTTTAGGTATATTGCATCTCACAGGAAACCAAATGCAATGGGTAGTTTCAAAGAAGATATGAAGATGCAATTTAACAAATTTGCCGTTGTAGCGTTGCTATGTATATGGCCGAATCAACCTACCAAATATCAAAAGGAAGATTGTAGTTTAACGTGACCGTCAATCTCGAGATCATAAGCCACGGGGCCAAATATCAAATAGGTCACCAATAATGTGTATTAAATCCTTGTTTTAACAATTATTAGATGAATACTAGGAATTAATATATTCTAATGCTGCAATTGTCGAAGGGTAGTATTAGATTTACCTCTATGTTAAGCTAAGTGTCTGTTTTTAAGTGTAATCTATTTCTTTTTTAATCAAATATATTGACAATTTAACAAGCAAATGTGGGAAACGAAGGTAAGGTGATGCCGCTGATATTTCATTAAGGAATATAAAAATATTTGTTATTGTGGAAATGTTATTATGTTCTTTACATTAATATGATTGTAAGTTCAATCTGTTAAGTTACTAAATATCGGATGCATAACTAAGGAGTTAAATATCAAACATGATAAACAGTCCGAAAATCTATTTAAACAGAGGTCATGGCAAATAAATCATATATATAAATAAATCAGAAATGCGCCACATTGTGAAATACGTGGGCATCTCATGAAAATCCACGGAATTATGCAAAAAAAGGGGGACACTTCAATGAGCTGAAACGAAACATGTGTAAATGATCTTTGTGAAAGCCTAAGTGATTTGGTATTACATTTCAACATATGAAAATTAAACTGAGACAAAAATACAGACTTGCTAAGACTCGTAAGATTTTCTCAAGCTTACGAGTCTCAATCTTACGAGTCTTAGCAAGTCTGTATTTTTGTCTCAGTTTAATTTTCATATGTTGAAATGTAATACCAAATCACTTAGGCTTTCACAAAGATCATTTACACATGTTTCGTTTCAGCTCATTGAAGTGTCCCCCTATTTTTGCACAATTCCGTGGATTTTCATGAGATGCCCAAGTATTTCACAATGTGGCGCATTTCTGATTTATTTGCCATGTTCTCTGTTTAAATAGATTTTCGGACTGTTTATCATGTTTGATATTTAACTCCTTAGTTAAACATCCGATATTTAGTAACTTAACAGATTGAACTTACAATCATATTAATGTAAAGAACATAACAACATTTCCTTAATGAAATATCAGCGGCATCACCTTACCTTCGTTTCCCACATTTGCTTGTTAAATTGTCAATATATTTGATTAAAAAAGAAATAGATTACATTTAAAAACAGACACTTAGCTTAACATAGAGGTAAATCTAATACTACCCTTCGACAATTGCAGCATTAGAATATATTAATTCCTAGTATTCATCTAATAATTGTTAAAACAAGGATTTAATACACATTATTGGTGACCTATTTGATATTTGGTAGGTTGATTCGGTCATATACATAGCAACGCTACAACGGCAAATTTGTTAAATTGCATCTTCATATCTTCTTTGAAACTACCCATTGCATTTGGTTTCCTGTGAGATGCAATATACCTAAACGTTCATCTTAATGAAGTGTATATATTTAAACCAGAATAAGAGCCAAATGAAAATTAATATACTTTTTGAAGATATAACATACTATACTATTTTCCTATTATAATTAAATACTTACGACAAAAGTTTGGAACTTCTGATACCGTAATTCCATTTCAAGAATCCCGGTTTCTCTTCTAAATGTTTTGGACATTTATTAGAATTGCCACATATCCATATTGGGCATTTCAACTCATATTCTTGTACGAATTTCCGAATTTCTCTATCCCATACAACGAGGTAGGTGATAATAAATCATTTAAAGTAGATTTTTATCAGTTTCATATGCTGGCTAATTATGTTTCGTTTATTTATATACTTTTTTCTGACATGTTTTATTTTCCTATCTGTTAGGTTATTTCATGTCATCGTAATACTGGTTGGCACCATTTAAAAATCGTTAATAATCTCCGTGTTGAAGAGGATTCAACTTATTGAACTCAAGCGCCGAGCTGAATTATTTTATTGATTTTCTAAATTATTTTGTGTATATTTTGATAAAAAAAATAAAGCTTAACATTCTTACACTCACCGTTAATAGTTCTTATTTCTAACTACTTTTTTTAAAAAAATTGTTGTTAAAAGACCAATCTTATATTTATTTAATTAATACTACTTTGTAAGGATATCCATTTTTATTACTATGTTTTATTTATTACAATTATTATCATTAATTTTTCATTTTAATTTAGATTTAAGGCACATATGCCATTTTAGTTTTTCAATTCTTAATTGATTTTCTTTTTAGGCTGAGGATGACCCCACTGTGGGTCGAAACATGTACTAATATATAAAATATATATTTGTTTATGTATTGATTTGGCGTATAATTTAAACGTTTAAATCTGAGAACTTGGAACGATACGCATAGAAACCAGGTGGCTGGTTGGTAGAACCTGGAACGGTACACAGTGTAACCGGTTGACTGGTGGAAACGTTATTCTATTTCGAGAACCAATAACGGTAAGTAGAGTAACTTGCCAACTGGTAACGCTGAGGAATCGTTTCAGTCATGTACCGTTTCAGACGGAACGTTCCGCTAACCCGTACCTTGATGCTCGGTATAGTTGGGAGTTGAGATCCTGCTGTGCCGTTCCAGCGCTGTAACGGGTATACATTCTCGTACCGAGCTCCAAGTTACAGTGGGACGGAACGATACCGCAAGTCAGCTCGGACCACGGTATGGTATACATAACGTATACCACGTAACGTGGAACACAGCGGTACATAACGCATTTCAGTTCTGTTCCGGGTCCTTGCTCAGGAGGGCGATTGAAGTCACGGTGTCTGATCGGACGGTAAGGAGAGGTCACGAGAAATGTCCTTACGACCCAGACGTCATGTTCGAGCAGGGGCGGATCTAGGGGAGGGCGAAGAGGGCGTCCGCCCAGGGCCCCGCGGTCCCCGCGATATGGATTTTTTTAAATGTATTAATTAATTGTACTTTTCAAACTAATTTATAATTCATATTCCTTTTTTCGGTGCAACTATGGCCTCCCGTGACCGTTTAGCAAGTTTAGATTTCAGTGAAATAATAGAAGACTTCAGCCGAGGAAAAAGGTTGCAAAGTAATATTTTATAGTTTACATAATCGTCTTCAAGGGGACTTAAAGGTTTCTTTCATATTTAAAAAAATTGCACTGTAGTGTATTCAAAATATTGTAACTATTCTTTATTTTTTATTATTATTACCCAACTATTTACCATTTGTTTTGATATGTTTTTTATTTCCTATTGTTGTGGGCCCCACCTTATCATATCGCCCAGGGCCCCGCAAGGCCTGAATCCGCCGCTGTGTTCGAGTACCCGCTTTACGCGGCAACATCACGCAGCTCGTCTTTGATTTGTCCGTACTCACACCAACTGGCAACTTCGCCACTGGAGACCTGTGTTATTCACAGACGAGTCCAGATTTCCCCTGACGCAGCGTGATGGACGTCAACGTGTAGCTACATGCCAAATGTTGTCCAGCAAGTCGACAGATTCATGCAAGGTTCTGTGGTGTGGGGTGGCTTCAGTATTGACGGCCGTACGGATATTGCCGTCATCTGTCGTAATCATACCGCTGCGGCGTACATCAAGCAGATCCTGATGCAGCATGTGGTCGCTGCTGCATACGATGTTGACCATGCGATCGTTCTAATGCATGATAATGCCAGGGCTCATGTCCCGGGCAACACGAGAGATTTAATGCCAGAACTGGACATTCAAGAACTGGAATGGTCAGCGGTGAGTCCCAACCTTAACCACATCGAGCATGTGAGGGATATGCTTGACAGAATGGTTCGTGGCCGTCCTGTTCCACCACAAACTCTCCGAGACCTCCACCAGACCTTCAGGGAAGAATGGGATTACATACCACAAAGGGACCTCCGTAGACTTATACGGAGCATGCCAAGGAGGCGCCAAGCTGTGATCGATGCTCATGGAGGGCATACGAACGGTGATAAAATCCACACTGCATGTCTTGAGGAGCACCTGTTTCCACTTTGTTTTCATCACCAGTTGGACGTTTCCCTTCTAGTTGCGCAAATGACCGTGAATCCTACGATGACTTGTTGTATACTGTGCCCGTTTAGACCGAAGTCCGGACGACCACATATGCATTTCACCAAAAATCAGTCAGCACGAGAATCTAAATATCCAGGGCGCCATAAGGGTTAAAGTGACTACAATAACACAATAAAAAAATTGCTTTACTGATTTTCGGTTCGATGCAACAATAAGGATAGAAGGAAATTTTCTGAAAATAACACAATTCGTAAAATTATCTCATTTTATTAAAATGTTTAAAAATTGACTGAACTAATGCCAGAATAGCATTATTGATGCATAACGGATCAAACACTTATGTATACAAATTTACAGATTTACCAACACATGAACACTAAATATTTGAAACGAAAGCCAGATTGTTATTCCTGTTGACTTCGTTCAAATGTACTATTTACAGTCGTAGGTTTTTCAGTGCAAATTAAATTGTCCATCCTGATTCCTAACTTTTAAGTATTCACTTGTTGAAATTAAATGGTTTCACTCGATGTAGAAAAATTCACTTTGTTTTTGTTTTTCAGATAGTTGCAGAAAATAACTAACACTTTTCCAAGAATCAATATCTCAAAATTGGTTCAATTATAAAGTCATAACAATGGGTATAACACAACATCAATTTATATGGACATCTGAACATGGATTCGAAGAACTTCCATAAACAGAAAAAATTATTGTACCATCTGTTCTCGATCCAAAATAATTATTCTGAGTTCTTGACTCGATTATCAATTACGGTCAAAAATTATTATTAAGAAAACATCAAATCTTTAAATATTAATTTAACCATTCAAACATTCAAATATCATTTAAAAATATTATTTAGATTTTTTTTTACAAAAATAGCATTTGTTGCTATTATCAAAAATTGCAATTTTTTGACAGAATGTCAAAATGTTAATCAATTAATTATTTTACATAATATTTATATTTTTACTAGGATCACAAATATCCTCTAAATTGACAGAAAGTCAAAATGTTAATCAATTAATTATTTTACATAATATTTATATTTTTACTAGGATCACAAATATCCTCTAAATTGTAGTGGCTGTTCTTGAAATAACAGTATTAATTTATTTATAGCATCTGCCCATTCTATTTAAATGTGTCAAAATTCACATAGTCAATATTTGCATTAGACAACGGTAAAGTCTTTTCATAATGAAAGGTAAATGTTAAAAACAAAATCCGGGTCAACAAGTACTAGAAAATACACACATCAAAAAAAGTTTTGCATCACCTCGGTTCCCAGATCTCCGGCATATAGACGTTGACTGTGTATATTGTATCAAAGATACAGTCCCTTTGACTGTTCATAGATGTCACTAAAACTGCTCAAAGATGTAAACAACCATGCATGAGCAGGGCCTATTAGACGGAGGGGGTACGACAGCCGATCAGTTCCAGTCATTCCACCAGGACGAAGGTACGCTGCTCATGTTGTCT
Source organism: Meconema thalassinum (assembly GCA_946902985.2). Classification (NCBI taxonomy): domain Eukaryota; kingdom Metazoa; phylum Arthropoda; class Insecta; order Orthoptera; family Tettigoniidae; genus Meconema; species Meconema thalassinum. The sequence continues at coordinate 677,005,442 of OX336389.2, forward strand.
GTAGTTCTACCATGCCTAGAAGGTCAATACCGCAGTTCGATCGCGTCCGCATTGTTACTTTGTGTCAAGAAGGGCTCTCAACAAGGGAAGTTTCCAGGCGTCTCAGAGTGAACCAAAGCGATGTTGTTCGGACATGGAGGAGGTACAGAGATACAGGAACTGTCGATGACAGGCCTCGCTCAGGCCGCCCAAGGGCTACTACTGTAGTGGATGACCGCTACTTACGGATTGCCGCTCGGAGGAACCCTGACAGCAATGCCACCATGTTGAATAATGCGTTTCGTTCAGCCACAGGACGTCGTGTTTCAACTCAAACTGTGCGCAATAGGCTGCATGATGCGCAACTTCACTCCCGACGTCCATGGCGAGGTCCAGCTTTGCAACCCCGACACCATGCAGCGCGGTACAGATGGGCCCAACAACATGCTGAATGGACCCCACAGAATTGGCATCACGTTCTCTTCACCGATGAGTGTCGCATATGCCTTCAACCAGACAATCGTCGGAGACGTGTTTGGAGGCACCCTGGTCAGGCTGAACGTCTTAGACACACTGTCCAGCGAGTGCAGCAAGGTGGTGGTTCCCTGATGTTTTGGGGTGGCATTATGTGGGGCCGTACGCCACTGGTGGTCATGGAAGGCTCCGAAACGGCTTTACGATACCTGAATGACATCCTCCGACCCATAGTGCAACCATATCGGCAGAATATTGGAGAGGCATTTGTCTTCATGGACGACAATTCTCGACCTCATCGTGCACATCTTGTGAATGCGTTCCTTCAAGATAACGACATCGCTCGACTACAGTGGCCAGCATGTTCGCCAGACATGAACCCTATCGAACATGCCTGGGATATGTTGAAAAGGGCTGTTTATGGACGTCTTGACCCACCAACCACTCTGAGAGATTTACGCCGAATTGTCGTTGAGGAGTGGGACAATTTGGACCAACAGTGTCTTGATGAACTTGTGGATAGTATGCCACGACGAATACAGGCATGCATCAATGCAAGAGGACGTGCTACTGGGTATTAGAGGTAGTGGTGTGTACTGCAATCTGGACCACAAATGCTGCAAGTCTAGCTGTATGCTGGTACAACATGCAATGTGTGGGTCTCATGAGCAATAAAACGAGCTGAAATGTTGTTTGTGTTGATCTCTATTCCCTTTGTATTTAAAGGTTCCGGAACTCTTGGAACCGAGGTGATGCAAAACTTTTTTTGATGTGTGTATTTATAGAACACGTGGATAAACCGTGAATCAATCATGATGGCTCCAAAAAATAACCCTTGGTTATAAATTCGATGAAAGTGTGGCTTGTAACAATATTTCAACTCCCGACATATTTTAAAGTCATCCAACCCTCAATATGGTTGATGCTCCATTTTAACAACCTCATTCCTGCGACTTAACTGCACAATTAACTATTTTCACACACAATAATTTCTTCCCAAATTATACATAATAATCAAGCCTTTGCTTGTTACTCAAACTGGAAGATTCATAAGCTAGTAAGCTCCTCAATGAGTCAATGGTCAAACGTTCTATCGAAAGAAGTTGCTCATAATGATTTATATTTATACAAACTCTAGTAACACCCGGTTTTATACCTTCTATTGGCTTCCCGTATAATTACTTTCCGTGTCTTCCAACAGATTTAACTGCATAATGCAAGTGTAAAATGTTTCCAATGAATTACTCTGTTAGTTGAATGTGGGCGTGCGTTAACCACTAGCCTTCGGAAAAACAGGTATCCGATCTAGTAAATTGTTTAAATATCCAATTTATAAATCACACTACATGATATGATTATTAGAAAATATGAATCATAATTATTATTATCTAAAAAAAATAGAAAATTATTATTATTATTAATTCCACAACTTAATTTAATGTTGCTAAATTATTCGAGAAATATCATACTCTACTTCTTAAATATCCATTCCTCAACTTAAATTTATCATTAAATTTACAGTTACGACAGCTGATGACCGCGATTAGAAAAAAAAAATCAAAATCAAATAAATGCTCATTATGCTCGTCCATTGATTCAAATCATTGAATCCTCATGTCTGAGCATAAAAACTGCTCAGAACAAGGCTTCCCATGCCTCGCATAAATATTTGTAACAGCAAAATATCTAAGAAAAATGTGTGTTGGCAAGACTGTAGAAAAATGAGAAATTCCAGCCAACTACGCAAAAAAAATAATGCAAATTGTAGCTTACATTCTTGTAGATCTTGATGTTGAAGATAATCTGGTCAAAACCAGATCATTCCAGTCTTTTGTCTCCATTTGGACAACGTACTTAAATTCTTGTGTCGGCCTCCATTGTATACCCGCAAGATGTCTAACCAGACATAGCGGTAATCATATTCGTTGCCCGATATTCTTGATGAAAATTGTTCATATTAGCTGCTTCAACAGCTGAAGTAATATTCTTGACAGGGGCAAGATCGAATTGATCCATGATGCAAAATACCAGATGTAACATGACCCAACTGTGATGCATTCAGTACCATCAATACTCTGACAATCTTGTTCAGCACCGGTACAAGTTCTGATGTTCAAGTCCCTGGGCAGAGCTTCTCACTCTCCAGACCATGCTAGGCACAGCTGGTTTCCCTATGTCGGCTAAATGAACTGAACCGTGCAAGAATGGTATTTGAAAAGAACTGACTTATTATCTTGGTTGGTCAAATAGTTACCAAGACAAAAGCTTGCTTCTGGCCATTGGATATAAAAATAATCCAGATTAAATATTTGTGGACTGTGGAAAAAAAATATAGACAAAGTCTATCATATGTCCGTGTAGTAGTTATAATTACCAATGTTCTGCCACAAAAGTCTATCACCTGAGTGATAACTTATGAAGAATCCTAAGTTCACTTGAAATAATTTCAAACCCTTTTCGAAGTCCAGTAACCATGTACTGTGGTTGAATCGCACTAAGTCCTAAAAACCGTGTGTTAGCGTAACATAGAATATGGCAACCATGTGCTCGTAGATTATCTTCACGACGTAACAGCGATGTATCAGCGACTGGGCACTGTGTAGTAGTAACATAATATGCCACGGTCTGCGGCCGTTTTATACTCTCCAGTCGGACTCCTGACGTCACTGTGAGATATCAGCTCAAAATTAAAACATCTCATATCTCGGCTTTCGCTGGTTCGATTTTCTTGAAATATAGCACGTTCTTCTTCCCTTTTCCGTGCCAGTAATCTGGTACTAGTTCCATGATTCTAATCAATCGGGAAATATTTTATCAAAATATAGCCTCGACTATGACAAACTTGCTACGTCACTTAACGTTCTGTAGGCTGCATAAAGCTTCGAAATACTTCTTAGAACATTGGGAGCGCGCTATTCAAAACCTTTGCTCTGGACTTGGCATCTGGGCCTGTGCTTTCAAATCTGGACAACTGGATTTTGGGCACAAAACTTCAACAGTAAAGAATAAAGGTTTATTTGGTTATATGCCTAGGTGTGAATTAATGTTTTATGGAGCACAGCCTACTTTCCATAACATGTTCCGCTAATTAATTTCAATTGTGTATATATGTTCGTCAAGTTGGATGGATTGTTTACCTTAGCTAAGTGGATCTCTAAATAACATCAAGTTCCTTACCTTTTGATTCATGGTGTTTCATTTTTAGGTCTGTTTCTATATTACTGAAACTTCGGTGTCGTACATGTGTTCAGATACTGCAGAGTGTTTTCTGTGTTTAGTTGCATTTCTAGGTTCTTTATAACGTGTGTCCATTCAGCTACGTATTTTGTCAAACGTAGTTTGCTTGACACCCAATTCCTGGCACGTTAAACAAATATACCCCTGATGTTGAGTATTGGTCCTGCTTATTTAAGTTACCGTTATGAAAGTGTTTTCAATAATTGTGTTGGATGGTCTATATGCTATTTTGATTCCCCAATTTTAGGAAAGGTTAGTAATTTTGAGCGTTTGGGTTCACGAAATTGAATCGCGGAAACTTGTTCTTATTTGATTTGTATATGTTCCCAAGTGCCTATCGATTTGGTGTATCTTATTGGGGTTGAAATTATTTTTTTAGCTATTTGTTCTATTGTTTTAATTTCTTTGTTGTAGTTATCTTTTGTAATAGTTGAAGTGATAGAAGCCATTTTTCAGGGTTTAAGAAAGAAAAGAAAAAGAAAGAAAAAAGAAAGAAAGAAAGAAAGAAAGAAAGAAAGCTTTTCAGTCAGTCATAAGGTCATCACTAATTGAGCCCAATTAAATTAGGCAGGAAAACAAGTATTTACATGGCCTAATCAGAAAGAAATAAGATATTACAGTATTACAAAATAACACGCTTCTATGTACAAAATGGAGGTACTTAATTGGATGACATGTTTCGATCGTCAAGCGATCATCAGATCCAGCTTACTTAGGCTTAGTTAATGTACGATATTAATGAATTGCACTTATGCGCAAATATATATATATACAATGTTTACATTACATAAGTTTGTTAATAACTTGTGTAACGCGTCAAACGTACTTACAAATAGTATTGCTCACTTCTGTGGTTGTTGCGTTATTAGTAATATAACTTAGTTTAAGTATGTTAACCAGTGATCTATTTAATTAAGAGTATCACCTCAGGAATGACGTTGTCTGCACTATTTTGTTATTTATGTTCTAAATCACCCGTTCCTATTTAAACTAGTGGCGTAATTGTATGGTTATATCTCAATGTGGCGAATACACAAATGATACACTGCACTAGAATGAAAAAATATGTCAGCTTATCTGGTATTAGAAGCTTGAGTCTATGCAGCGTTCGTTCTTGACCAATGTACTCCTCGAATTGGATGCTACGAGATCCAGTAGCTTCAAAGCCTACCACCAGTGGTGCTATCTAATTATTGTTCTGTGTACTGTGTTACTAAACGCACGGCCGACTGAATGCGAGCTGCGCTCTATACCGGCCTTGACAATCCCAGTTAGAGCCCATGCATAACGTGTAATTGGAAAATTTCTACTCGTCGTCGATAGAGCGCACTCCCATCCAATTATAGGCGCGATTAATAATAAATAGCTGTACAGTACGTTTATTAAATGTGTAATCTCGAGAACCACTGGATGGATTTTGATGCGGCTTTCACCATTCTATAAAGGTAATCTCGAGGAAGATTTCTGTAGAAAATAATTTATTTATGATCAATGGGAGCCAAGTAGTAACGATTTCAGTGATAAGGTCGAAAAAATAGCCTGGCGTCCGTGCGCTTTTTAAGCTTGCGCTGGGCAAACCGTTAAAAATATCAATATACTATGAGTGTAAGAATTGTTCAGCTTGAGAAATTCTACAAAACAAGTCCGCGAGAGCGTATCTCTATCTTCGATACATCGCCCACTATAAGTGATTTTAGTGTCTCATGCACCTCGCCATTCTTAAATTACGTCTGACAGGAATTCCTTGCACATTCACAACTGTTCCAGGGCGAAGCCAGGGTGGGTTGCTAGTGACACTATATAATTATTATCATTATAATTTCCGCAATATCAAAATTAAAATTATATCACAAAATAAAATAGCGTTCTAATAAATCTAGGAGAAATTAGACATACCTTGCTTGCACCTTCTTCGGGTACAAGGACACAATTCCAGCACCGTCTCATCAAAAGGAAAGAGAGGATGAAAATTACAGCCGGAAACAAGTAGCAGCCAATCGAGTGTTTTGTTTTGTGCTAAGAGGTCTTTCGACAAATTATCAGATACCGTGTGGCGTGTTCCTTCTTTTTCACGAAGCAGCTATCAGGACGGGACTTACATAAACTCCTGCTGGACGTTATTCTCGAGGTTGAACAATGCGGTTTCATAATTATAAGAATTGTCTCTGATAATCACAAAACTAACACTACAATGATGAGGAATTTAGGGGGAGGGAATTTGCAACCAATGGTCAATCACCCATACGACGAGTCTAGGAAGTTATTCCTTAGTTTTGATCAGTGTCAGATTCTAAAAAAAAAACATTAGAACGCAGTTTCTGTAACGAGAGATGACTGATGGTACTGGAATAATATCAGGGAAATACTTGTCATTACTATACAAAATGCAAAAGGATGAGATCGTCAAACCTGTCTGACACCTCACTAAAATACACATCGAACCCACTAAATTTGAAAAAACGAATGTTCGGCGTGCCAAGGAAGTGTTCTCATCAGAAGTTATTGGTGACATTAGTACACTGAAAGAAAATGTGGGCGTGCACCCGGAAGCGTACACATTCATGGACGCAGAAGCAACCATAATTTTTATGAAACACTTAAATAAATGGTTCGCTATGCATGACGTAAGCATCACATATCATCATGTTCAGTCTAGAAATCCAGATAGAGGGCATTTTTTCTCATTAAATGACAGTCGCCTAAACTGGCTAGAGGAATATTTTCTTTCTTACCTTGAAAGCTGCTAGTAACGCTACTAGAAAGGACTTCCTGACTTCTGAGACTTATGAAGCTATACAATTAATCACGGACTCAACTGTCCAGTGCATAAGGTCATAAGGTATCTTCTAAAAAATGGGCAGAGGAAGGTCGCCAAATATGGGGAGTTTTTTATATAGGGCTCACATTAGTCATAAGAAGGAACGGAATAATTTTGGTTTTATCACCAATGTAAACCTCAGGCGATATACAATGTATATTACAAATATGGGCACGTTTGATGTTATAATACCCTCTGATATTATTGTTAACTTTAAAAGTGCACTTTCCCCATATTAGGCAACCGGGTTTTGTAATATGGGGAGGTGAGAAACCACACGGTTTTTATTTATAATAGGTACACTGAATAATATACCCAACTAATTAAAGCATTAATTCTGACAATGTAATGAAATCATGAACATAAATAGTACAAAAATACAAAAATGAACATTTTAAGTTAATAACAGTCCTAGTTTCCTGTTGTCGAACTTCCAAACCGCTCAACAGGAAAATGCATAAACATTAATGAAAACCGAATGATTCTGATCGAATTCAACTGTAACGAGGTGCAAGGCATGTCTAATTTCTCTTAGATTTATTAGCACGCTATTTTATTTTGTGATATGATTTGCATTTTGATATTGCGGGAGTTATAATGATAATATATAGTGTCACTAGCAACCCTCCCCGGCTTCGCCCGGGAACAGTTATGAATGTGCAAGGAATTCCTGTCAGACGTAATTTAAGGATGGCGAGGTGCATGAGACAGAAATCCCCCTCCCGTCCAAACTAAAAACACTAATTCCGGGCGATGTATCGAAGATAGAGATATGCTCTCGCGGACTTTTTTGTAGAATATTTCATGCTGAACAATTCTTACACTCATAGTATATTGATATTTTTAACGGTTTGTCCTGCGTAAGCTTAAAAAGCACACGGACGTCAAGTTCTTTTTTCGACCTATTCACTGAAATCTGAAATCGTTACTGCTTGGCTCCATTTAATCATAAATACATTATTTTCTACAGAAATCTTCCTCGATATTACCTTTACAGAATGGTGAAAGCCGCATCAAAATCCATCCAGTGGTTCTCGAGATTACCCGTGACATCCAAGAATCGGGGACTTTGTTTTTAACACTAAGTAGAGATAAGTCTTTGTCGTGCAATGCTTGGTCAACAGCGCTGTGTGAGCAGTTGAGTAACTAACAAGATTTCATGTAAAAGGTCTCATTGTCTAGGCCGGTTGTGGAGAGCGCAGCTTGCATTCAGTCGGCCGCGCTAAATGCTACGTCCAATTAGAGCTGTCCGCGCCAACTGTTGTTGTTGCTACTTTAAACATTATTTCGTTTAATTTGTCATAGGTATACCAGAAGCCTTGTGTACCATTGAGTTGAAACCCGCTAGTGTATGAGTGCTTGGGTGGTTGGAGAAATTATCAATAGTGTGCGATGTTAGTGTTGGCTTGCGGAAAATCGAGTATGTCAAACTGCTGTCTGACCTATTAATAGTTATGTCAAGGTAATTTATGTTCCGCTCTGTTTCCTATTCATTGGTGAAACTAATTGAGTGGGGTTAACTTTTGATTGCTTGGAGTAGCATTTCTTCATTTATTATTTCTCTGTCGTATACGCATAGAATATCATGCATGTATCTACTTCACTGTAGGATTCTAGGATTCCTTTTGCCTTGTCTTCTGTAAGAAAATTGTTTTCTATGTTATTAATTAAAATGTTAGCTACAAGCACGCTGTGTGGAGATCCCATCGCTTAACCATTTGTTTGCGCGTAGATTTTATTATTGAACTGACATGCAATTTGGTTGAGGGCTATCCTCAACAAGTTTATTCTCTCTTCTGTTTCTTTTACCGAGTTACTAATCTGTAGGTTATCTATTAATACTTTGATGGCTTCGGTCATCGTAATGTTGGTGTACATTTTGGTCACATCAAATTACACTAACCTCATGCTAGGTTTTATTTGTAGTGAGCTTAGTTTGTTAACTATTTCAGCATTGCTTCTAACTGAATTGTCATTATGTTTTAATATTTTGATAAGTTCTTTGCTGAGGCTGTAATTCGGTGCATTTATGCAATTAAAAATTGGCATCCGACAATCCTCTTTGTACATCTTAGGCAATGCTCTTAATGACGGTAATTTTGAGTTGATGTTCAGTATTTTTGATTTTCGGCCTTTCTGAGAATGTAGCCTACTCTATTTCATTTAACGCACTTCTCAATTGATTTTGGCAATTATTGCTAGGGGTTTATCCAATCTCATTAATTCCATTGGTGTTCACGAAGTCTATTGTTTTGTGTACTGTATGTATTCCGTTTTTTCCATAAGTACTGTGTTGTTTCCTTTATCTGCTTTTGTCACAATTAGGCCCACTAGGCTTACTTTTTGCTTCAATTACATTACCAGATAACAAGCTACGATCTTTACAGTTGTCCTCATGCGGCTGCGGAATTGCACTAACAGCTCTCTACAAAGGAATAATTCATATCACTAAATATTACCCGAAAATAAAGGTTGTGGCTGCAGGCACGAGAGCAATTGTGCATATTCAAAATTGCATTTAACGACTACTTCTCATCCACATGTTTCAGATCGGCAACCATCTTGGGGGCGCAATCTGGGACGAACATGCTGAAATTAGCTGTTCCCACTAACTACAGGCAATAGCCAGGATAGTACTGTACCCGTCTCCGGAGCGATCAAACCGGCTAAACCACCGCACACCGTCGGTAGAAGAATACATACACTTATTTAAATATGTATGCACTGGAATCTGGTTTGGTATCAATTCACTTCAATAGCGCGGTAGGAAGAGATTCTTGGAATCTCAGGGCTTATACAGGATCGTTGGCAGGTGGGTTTTCATCGAACTAAATTTAGCAATGCATAAATATGACCATTTTTTACCCACAATGAAGGTTCGAAACTACAATAATTACTCCAGATTTTCTATAAGACAATACCAAACACGCAATGCCTGTTATTTCCGCCATCAAAACAACGTCGTAAACAAACACTCCTACTCTATTCTCCCACTCAACGTTGGCAATTAATTAAATTGTGTATTGAAATTGTTCCTCTTGATGTGTGAATGTTAAAATGTTCAGCAGATTAAATTCACTAAATATGGAAAAGTCTAATGCGAGTCCTACGCGTTAAAAATCAATCCTTCTTCGGTGACCCGTCACTAACTATAAATTCACATAATCATTTAAATTAATACGGCTGGATCTCCTACAACATATTTATTTCCATCCTTCGTAACTATTCCTATTCAACAAATATTTACATCGCAATATTGTTGCACTGCCATATCATAAAATATTTACCTCTAGATTTCTACACCATCAATTTCTTAAAATACGTAAACATCAGTGTTCTGCACTATCATTTTCTTAAAATAACTTACCTCAATATTTTTGCGTCATCCGTTTCTTAAAATTATTATTTACGAAGTTGTCCTCTATAATTTCTCACATCGCAATATATACTATTGTCCTGTTGGTGAGTAATATCTCCCGATCTGGATTTGATAGCATGCCCTATTATCACATAATTCGTTGAAAATAGTCACAATTCGGATTTCAAGTGTTTCTAAAATATTTCGATAACCTCTCTCTCTTAACTATAATATTTCTTCTCTGCAAATTTCCCTTTAGGTAAAGCTTCCTCCATACTTAAATATTGGACAAGTTACTAATATCAACTATTGTTAACGATATTTCTATTCTGAATACTCAGCAATGCGTTCAATCTCGCAACAAAATAAAGTTCCACTTCAGGTTACAAAATGTTTACAAGTCTATCACAGATTATGTTATGTTTCAACAAGGCTCTCAGTGAGTCGCGGTGTCTCGTCTGTCAATAGAACCTTACCTCCCGCCCTCGAAATGTATCTAAGTCCGTAACTGAACGATATTATAACTTTCAGGAGCGCGACAGGCACAGTTCTTGCATCAAGCAAGCGAAAATGAGTACTGCTTGTTCTTAAATGTTCTTTCCCCTTCCTAAGAGTCCCTTGGTCGCGTTGTGAGCCAATTTGTGAAGCTATTTTTAATTTTCAAAAATCTTCTTACATAATAATTTCGCAAGATCCACAAAATAACCAATAAATCGGCGAAAACTTTCTCCATTTTCTCATATAAAAACATTTTCTTCTTAATTGCTGTAATTAGTCGGTCTGACCGCTAATATCGCCCCTTTTCATTGGCTCGTGTAAGTCGCAAAAAATATAAGACAGTAAAATTATCCAGGTCGATTAGCTGCCAATCAAATTCCACGGTGAGGTGCGCGTCGCTGACGACCAAGAGCTACCTGTTTACTCGAGCTGTCAATCAAAATAAACAATTCACGCGGCAATCTCAACCGGACTCAGTACCTTATGTCAAGTTCCAGAGCACCTACCCAACCTAATAACTTCAACTAAAGACACTGCTACTTATCCCAACAACGCAGGTCGTCAAATTCCATGATGCTCAAGATGTCCCAAACTTTTAATGAGCAACACCACCTTTAGGGAGAAAGTAGAAGAATCGGTCAATTAGATATGATAAAAACTGATTATGACTATTGTACAGGCACAGATGCCCGCAAAGCTGATGGCCCTGATGAGAATGACTTCCCAGCAGCAGCAAGAACAACAGAGGTTGATGACCCTTCAGGGAGGAGAGTCTGAACAGGATGAAGAAGAATCTGCTGAGCCTCTGCCAATGCCACTGCCTATGTACGCCAGCAAGGAGGAATCCAAGAGAGGAAGCTGTAAGTATTTTAGTATTAATTTATTTTTAAATTAGGCCCTGTAAGCGAGTACCATTCAACACTCTGCAAGCCCCACTATAATTTGATAGATTAACCAATGATAAAATTACTAAAATAGCCCCTCATACGGGTTTTAAAATGAAATTCGTACATAAGTAACAATTTATTTAGTCACTTATTCAGTTCAAGTGAATTTACTTTAACTAACTTTTATTTTCTTGTAGATATGTCACTGTGCCATTTCAAGATCTGCAACATGGGTCGAAAACGTAATCTGCGCCCCATTCCCAGGAACCGATTTTGAATATCAGGAGTCCAGCCAGCACTTAACGCATCACTGAAACAAGTGACTGCTCCATCCTCTGCATTCCATTTCAACAGAACTTCTAAAATTGTAGTTGATAAATAAATTGAGAATGTACCGTACTGAAGATAATATTCTCTAGGTGGTGTAATTTGGCATTAATGATTGATGTTCATAATTTACCAAGTTAACATTACTGCAATATAGGATTGGGGTTTTAACTTGGGGGGAAAATGTACGTACTGGTAATACATTTCCCCAAAATACCATCTTAACAACCTCTGTATCCTTGTTTCTTCTTGGCAATATTATTTTCCATGTAGTACTTGCATGTAATTTTTACTAACAACCAAGACTTTATTTTATAGATAGCTTGTGTTTAACCAACTTTGTATTCAATAAATGTAGGCTTCATTCACATACTGTTTCAACTCGTTGCTTCATTAGAAAATGCATGAACTAAGGTCATAGTATGGGTAAGAACCAGATATGCCAGTACAATTACGGCATTCCCTGTTATTCTTTCATCATCATAATATCGCATTTAATTCAACAGTTATTGAATCTTAAGTTTTACATGTGGTGAGACATTTAGCCACAAGGAATTTTCTTTGATCTCTAACATAACCAGTAAGATAAATAGGTATTACTTCTGATAGTTCATCGAAGTTATGTTGTATTAATGTATGTATATTTTTAGAGTCAATATGTATTGATATGTTAACAGCAGTATGGTTTCTAATAGTAAGTTTTGCGATTTGCGAGCAATGTTTTAAGTATCTCTCAGTTGAATAAATTTTTCCACAGTACATAAATAAATGTGTAAATAATCTATGGCTGTTTTGACTTATACATAAATATGTATGTAAAACTTTATTTCAATAGACTGAAGTTTCAGAACAGAAGATTAGTAATGCCTGTATTCATTCAGATTCAATGCTTCATATGCTTTCTATTTCACTGGAAAAAAATACTGATATTGAAAGCAAAGATGACAAATAGCATAAAACAATTTCCATTCTATTATGAAACAATTTCCATTCTATCATGATTTCTTTTATAATACCCTAATCCAGAAACTGAGATCCTGAAAATCACAAATGAATTATGCTTGCTCCTGTGGAACTTGTCAAAATGAATCCCACCAAAATCTACTCAATGGTCTTAAGATTACAAAAACAATGTTGCCTACTTTTTACATTTTGCAAAAATTATAAAAAGACTTATGAGATCTATGTGGGACAGGCATTATGTGTGTGTGTGTGTCCACCAGTGCGTGAGTGTGTGTCCTTATCAACTACTATACGGCTGCAGTTATCGAAACCAATTTTTTCATAATTGAAAATCTATGCCAGGACATCTCGAGGCAAAAAAATAGATAAAAATAGGGAAATATTGTACATTGGAACCACTTACTTTAGGTAACAGCATTTCACAAGCAGTAATGATGTGTGTAGTAAGCAAGATTGTTATTTTCATTACTAGAAGACCTGTGCTGCTCTGCAGCATTCATTCCATAAACCCTCTAGACCTCGTGCGAATGGCGATATTTTAGCTGCTGGCGCCCCTAGCGGCAACTCGCTCACTGAGTAGTGTGTATGTTGACTCATGCTGGAGAACCGAGTAGGACAGTAAACTAAGTTATCTAATGGTGAAATGTCGTCATCCATGGAAATTTATCAGGGTTTAAGGCATATTCGGAGGGATACGTCTTATTTTACAGCCTCTTAGCTTAAGAAAGGCGGAAAGCTCATTGTGGAATAAAAGTTGCGACAAGACATAATTACACAGTTTGTGTTTGCGAGAAACTAACATTAATCAACCATCTCATGCTGTTAAATTTGAGTTGCAGTGCCTTACGTTTTGCACTGTTAACTTAATCACATGTATTAATTTAGAATAGTATTATCAACGTACAACTTTACCTTCCTCTTTCCCATTTTCTCAAATACTTATTTAATAGATTAATTGCAATAAGAAATATCAATCCCCTGAGAGTGGATATAAACGAGGTCCTTCAAAATGTAATCCTTTGTAGGGTTCAAAATGTTTTAAACACATTACGAGAGAGATTATTTGAAGTCTTCCTTCCTGCAACAATGGGGGGAAAACTAAGAACGTTGCCATGGAATATTGTAAACGAGAGGGTCTGAGGGTTTGAACACGGTACACTCAGACTTGTGAGGCTATATGAATGGCCGTTTGACTGCAATAAAAAAAGTAAAAAATAAAGCTGAGAGGAGGATGGCTCAATTCCCACCTCAGGTATTCTATAGGCCAAGTTGTCTTTCTTGGTTTCCCCAGTAAAATGCCAGGGGATTCCAAGTAACATAGGCCTTTAAACAATTTCTACACCCACGCAAGTACATGGGCACAGATCATGAGCAGGGAACTTCAGGGGTTGATTATTGCACGAATACTGCGTAGGGGAGCTGGATTGCTAAAAGAACAACCTTGATGTCACTGCAACCTGGACGGAATATCGCTAGGTCAGAACTTTGTACATACCTGCCAACCTTCGGAAGTCAAAAATAGGAGGATTTTTTTAAAATTAAAGATTTCATCATGCGCAGTATACCGTGGCGTGGGCGAAAGAGGGTACACAAAAGACCTGCGTGTCTTTATTGGCCAAGTATGATTTCAGCATAAAATTCACAAAAATGTAAACAATCATCAATCATCGAGTAATATGTATGGCCAATATTTAAACGTAAGAGAACATAATTGTGTGTTTAAAGAAAATGCATACAATCGTTCTGATGGATTACACTTCGCATTCGCTACCACATATTCATGTTTTGTCAGACTAAAGTTAATTACCATGGACAACATTACTTACCTAATTATGATTAGGTGATGTATATACATGTGGATGGTAATCTTGAGACTGCTTACTGATTTAATGCAGATCTTGTAGCCGACTTTGCTCTCTTCAAAATGGCCTGTCATACTGCTGCTCGTAGCAATTTCCACTTAGGCTTGATTTAACCACTAACAGTTCGTTGAGGTTTTTGTAATTCAGAGAAGATCGGAGTTGTGTCCTTATCTTCCTCACCTGGCTAAACAATCTCTCACATTCAACGTTGCTGTGTGGGATTGTTAATATTGACAGCATTACTCTAGCTAGTCTGTCATATTTCAGACACCCATCTCTACCTCGTATATCCCCTATTGCAGACCAAGAACAATCTGCTCTTTTTCCTTCAACAATAGAAGATGGCAAATCCTCCATTTGGAGAGCACAAAACTGGCATTGTAATGCATCCATTGCTTGGTGGTCATCTTCACCGTCCTTTTTTTGGCAACATAATTGGAAACTTAGAGATATAATACTTCACGGCACTAAAGGAAGCAGTAGACAAAGACCTTATCTGTGCCACTTGAGCATTAACAGAAAACTCACTGTCCAAATTAAATTTATGAATAACTAGCTGTTACCCGCGGCTTCGCCCGCAATAACATTTGTAATCCTGTTATAACATTAGTTAAATAGATAGATAAGCATGGACCACAGAAAACTGCTGACGGGACATGGAAGAACAGAAGGAATGATGACCTCTATAAACATACTGAAAAAATTACTGTCACAATGCGGAAGGGAAGGTTGAAATTCTACGGACATTTGGTGAGAATGGACGAGAACCGACTGACTAAGAGGATATTCAAGTATATTACAGAGCTGAAGGCTACAACTAAGTGGGTAGAAGAGGTTAAAAGAGACGCCAAGGAAAGTGGACTCACAGTGGATGTGATCCACAACAGAAAAGAGTTCAGAAAACGAATTGACAACATCAAGATGTTCGAGGAAAAAACACCTAAAATTAGAGCCAAACTGGTAATATCCGAAGAGGAGCGAAAGATCAGAAGTGAACGAATGAAGAGGTTTTGGGAAGAGAAGAGGAGATTAACCAGAAAGCCTTAGGTTCCATGCGGTCCACAGGCGGCCAAATTCGGAAGAAAGAAAGAAGATAAGCATGGGTCCTAGTGGAAAATAATTCTATCACCTGAAACCAAAAATGCATGAGACGAAGAAAAACATCAAAATATCATGTTGGTTTGGGACCCTAAAAGACGTGAAAAATATAATAAAAGTATTAAAAAAAACCATTTTTTGAATTTTCATTCGAATCAATTTTTATGTCATTCCTGGGATTTAGAAAATTCCGGCCAAAACATACAAAATCATTAATAACTCCCTAAGTATTCGTCGTATGATGAAATAGCAAGAGACAAAAAAGATGTAATGTGTTATTGTCTACAACATAGGCCATGTATAATTTTACACTCAGACATATTACGTTTCCCCCCTCCCCATGGGCCCCTTAAATTGGATTTATGAGAAAAACGGTCAAACACCTATTTACTTATTAGCCTATTTTCAATTTTGAAAAAATAGGCTTATGAGATCACCTTTTGTCCGTGTGTGTGTGCGTGTGTGTGTGTGTGTGTGTGCGTGTGTGTGTGATTCGTGTGTGTGTCCCCCCCTAATAAAATCTAAACGGCTGGAGCGATTTCAATGAAACTCAGTAAGTTCATAGCACTATTCCAGGCGACCTCGACCGTGCCCTTCAAATTTTGTTACGACTCACCAATCCAACATGGCGGCTGTGCGAAATATTTCACCAGCATTCAATATCTCCGAAACGATTACCGATATTACACTGACATCAGGTATGGTGATAAAGGGAACTACTATAAGTTCACTTATGTGATCTTTGAAAACCTGGTAACTACAAAACCAACATGGCGGCCAAGCGAAGTTGCGACTTTTAAATAGACGTTTCTCGCGATTTATCCAACCAAACGCAATGAAACTTAGTACAGTATATGTGTATATACATTGTAATACACCGACAACTAACTTCGTTCATTTGTTTACATAACCACAAGATGGCGGATGTGCGAAATATTTCACCGGCATTCTGTATCTCTGAAACTATTAGCGGTATCTCCCTGAAGTTTTGTACGGAGATAAAGGGCACTACTGGAAGTCCATTTATACGACTTAAAAAAACCGGTTATATACAAAACAAAGATGGCGGCCAAGCGAATTAGAAAATTTGAAATAAACCTTTCTCGCGATTTAATGCTCCAAACGCACTGAAATCTGGTACAGGAAATATTTATACACATTGTAATGCACTGGTATCTAATTTAGTTCAATTGTTTACATAACCTCAAGATGGCGGCTGTGCGAATTTCAAAATTAAGTTTTTATTTCTTGTGATGTAGTCAGGCGATCGAAGTGAAAGTTTGAATAATGAACCTACCCAATAATTATCCTATAATGGTACATGACTCTATGGCCTATACATTTAACAATCCAACATGGCGACCATCCGAAATATTTAGACGGCTCTCAATATCTACGAATCTATTGTAGCAATCAAACTGAATTTTTTATTGTCCATAGGGGCTATGAACTCAAGTTCACTTATAGGACTTTAAATAACCTGGTGATCACAAATCCAACATGGCGGTGACGCGAAGTATAAATAATCACATGGACGTTTATCGCAATTTAACCATCCGAGAGCAGTGAAACTTGGTACAGTAAATCCTTATACGAATGGTAATCCACTAGCATCTAATTTATTTCAATTGTTTCCATAACCTAAAGATGGCAGCTGTGCGAAATTTTAAAATTTCCTTGTAACTTCTAGTGTCCTAATTATGCGATTGAAGTTTGAATACTACACGTACACAATAATCTGCATGTAACAGTACATAACTCTAGGACCTACAAATATAAAATCCAACATGGCGACCATCCGAATTATTTAGTCGGTTCTCAATATCTACGAATCTATTACAGCAATCAAACTGAAATTGTGTATGTTGATAGTTGCAATAAGTGGGCTATATGAAAATAGGCTGTATAGTTCTTCACGGAACTACTTGTTTTTTATGCTGATTTTTTCCCGCTGAGTTCCAAACTCCTGGCCTATGTCGTTTAAGGGATACACGCTCCGTTAGGAATCCTTCAACCCCCACTTTTCACCCCTTTCACCTCATAATATACACCACATCGAAAAACCCTCAGACACGTGTCTTCTTTTTTTTAATGATGAGTTTATATGCCGAGTATCACATCCCCCAATGAAACCAATCGGGAGATATTGCTATTCGATGAAATGCAGGTCTACCCCCTTAACACCCCTTTAGAACATGAATATCCAAAAATCCTTTCTTAGTGGGCGTTTGCGGCCCTTGAGGAAGCTGCATACCAAATTTCATTCCAATCCGTTGGGTGGTTTCTGAGATTTCGTGATGAATGAATCAGTCAGTGAGTGAGTGAGTGGTATTTGAGCTTTATATCTTATATATAAAAGTGAAAGTCTGTATGTGGGTGGGTCTGTTCCGTATACAAATCTACACCGTTACACCAATCTCAACCGAATTTTGCATACACATAGTTTAGGACCCAGAAGGAACCGCTGGCTACATGAATTTTCGATAGTCTTTCTCATTCTTCTGATTTCGACCCTTTTGCACTCCAGCACATGCTAATCAAATCATAAAATATACTCATGAAGGAATGGCAAGGCGGATAGTTTCCATGGCAACATAGCTCAAGTCGAGACACGGCCGACTGGATGCCATTTGCGCTCTGCACTACCGGTATAGAAAATGAGGATCTTTACTTGAAATCACGTTAGTTACTCAACTGCTCACAAAGCACTGTCAACCGAGTTTAGCATAACAAAGACTTGACACTATCTACTATATATTTGTCAAATACCACTCACTCACTCATTCATTCATCACGAAATCTCAGAAACCATCAAACGGATTGGAATGAAATTTGGTATGCAGCTTCCCCAAGGGCCGCAAATGCCCACTAAGAGAGGATTGTTGGATATTCTGGTTCTAAAGGGGTGTTAAGGGGGTAGACCTGCATTTCATTGAACAGCAATATCTCCCGATTGGTTTAATTGGGGGATGTGATACTCGGCACATAAACTCATCATTAAAAATAAGAAGACACGAGTCGGAGGGTTTTTCGATGTGGTGTATATTATGAGGTGAAAGGGGTGAAAAGTGGGGATTGAAAGATTCCTAACGGAGCGTGTATCTCTTAAACGACATAGGCGAGGAGTTTGAAACTCAGCGGGAAAAAATCAGCATAAAAATAAGTAAATATGTGTTTGACCGTTTTATCATAAATCCAATTTAAGGGGCCCATGGGGAGGGGTGAAATTCTAGAGGGGGGGGGGACAGGAAAGAAAGTGTCCTAACTGATTGACTGACTGACTCACTCATCAAACTCAGGGGGAAAAACTGCTTTAAAGTAAGTAAATAGCTGTTCGACAGTTTTTTTCATAAATCAAATTTAAGGGGTTCATGGGGAGGGGTGAAATTCTGAAAAAAGAAAATTGAAAGAAAATGTCCTGACTCACTCACTCACTCACTCATCATCGCCCAGCCATAATTATTGAAGTTAGAAACATGACAGTTTGGGGATATGTTCATTGTATTTCAAAACAGTCTACTAAGGGAGGATTTTCGGATATTCAGGTTCTAAAGGGGTCTTAATGGGGTTAAACCTGCATATCATTGAATAACAATATCTCCCGATTGGTTTCATTGGGGGATGTGATACACGGCATATAAACTCATCATTAAAAAGTAAGACACGTGTCTGAGGGATTTTCGATGTGGTGTATATTATGAGGTGAAAGGGGTGAAAAGTAGGGATTGAAAGATTCTTAACGGAGCGTGTATGTCTTAAACGACATAGGCGAGGAGTTAGAAACTCAGCGGAAAAAAATCAGCATAAAAATAAGTAAATATGTGTTTGACCGTTTTTTCATAAATCCAATTTAAGAGGCCCATTTGGAGGGGTGAAATTCTGTGGGGGGGGGGGGACAGGAAAGAAAATGTCCTAACTGATTGACTGACTGACTCACTCATCAAACTCAGGGGGGAAAACTGCTTTAAAAATAAGTTAATAGGTGTACAAGCGTTTTTTCATCAATCCAATTTAAGGGGCCCATGGGGAGGGGTGAAATTCTGGTAAAAATAATTGAAAGAAAATGTCCTGTCTGACTCACTCACTCATCACGCCCAGCGAAAACTATTTAAGTTGGAAAAATGAAATGTTGGGAATATGTTCGCTGTATGTCGAAAACGTCAACTAAGGAATGATTTTTGTTCGACCGTTTGTTTCATAAATCCAATTTAAGGGGTTCATGGGGAGGGGTGAAATTATCAAAAATAAATGAAAGGAAATGTCCTGACTGACTCACTCACGCATCATAGCCCAGCCAAAATTATTAAAGTTAGAAACATGAAATTTTGGGGATATGTTCGTTGTATGTCGAAAACGTCCACTAAGGAAAGAGTTTTGAATATTCAGGTTCTAAATAGGTGTTAAGGGGGGTAAACGTGCATTTCATTGAATAACAATATCTCACGAGTGGTTTCATTTGGGGATGTGATACTTGGCATATATAGGCCTACTAATCATTAAAAATAAGCTGACACATGTCTAATGGTTTTTCGATGTAGTGTATATTATGAGGTGAAAGGGATGAATAGTGGGGGTTGAAAGATTCCTAACGGATCCTGTATCTCTTAAACGACATAGGCGAGGAGTTTGAAACTCGGAGGAAATCAATCAGCTTAAAAATAAATAAATAAATAAATAAATAAATAAATAAATAAAATAAATATGTGTTCGACCGTTTTTTCATAAATCCAATTTAAGGGGCCTATGGGTAGGGGTGAAATTCTGGAAGAAAAACGTCCCCTAAGGAAGGATTTTTGGATGTTCACTCTCATCGACCAACCCAAACGATTAAAGTTAGAAGAATGATATTTTGGGGATATGTTTGTTGTGTGTCGAAAACGTCTACCAAGGAGGGATTTTTGGATATTCAGGTTCTAAAGGGGTGTTAATGGGGTTAAACCTGCATTTCATTGAATAACAATATGACACGACTATGACGCGAGCGAAGCGAGGCTAAAAATGAGATGATGTGCGTCTATGTATTACTCAATCATGCAAGTACCACTGGTCCGATTTACATGAATTTTACATGGAAGTAGCTGATTTACCTGGTTAACATATAGGTTACTTTTGATTTCAATACTTTGTACTATTTAAAGATGGCGACCATTTTAGTGACTTCACTACACCCTTTGGTTTAAAACTTTCATATTTCCATTTCAAATACAAAGAGAACGCTAAGAAATAGCAAACTTTTGATGGTATGTACGAGGTTAAAAATTACATTTTCTATCCGAAAGGTATCTCCAACCGTTAGCGAGTAAAACCTAAATTTGTGCTATAAAACACGGTCAACGCCGAGCGGTGTAGTTGGACAAAATGTTCCATCCTTAATCTCCCTCTGCGCAGCACCTCGCCTATCCCCTGTTTAACTGTCACCTTCATATTTTAATTTATTTATGACGCGTAGCGAAGCACGGGTACTTCAGCTAGTAGTAGATAAGCATCGGTCCTAGTGGAAAATAATTCAATCACCTGAAACCAAAAATGCATGGGACAAAAAGAAAAACATCAAAATATCATGTTGGTTTCGGACCCTAAAAGACGTGAAAAATATAATAAAAGTATTAAAAAAAACTATTTTTTGAATTTTCATTCGAATCAATTTTTATGTAATTCCTGGGACTTAGAAAATTCCGGCCAAAAAATACAAAATCATTAATAACTCCCTAAGTATTCGTCGTATGATGAAATAGCAAGAGACAAAAAAGATGTAATGTGTTATTGTCTACAACATAGGCCATGTATAATTTTACACTCAGATATTACGTTTTCCCCCTCCCCCATAATTCCACCCCTCCCCATGGGCCCCTTAAATTGGATTTATGAAAAAACGTCAAACACCTGTTTAGTTATTTATTATGCTGATTTTTTTCGGCTGAGTTCCAAACTCCTCGCCTATGTCGTTTCAGAGATACACGCTCCGTTAGGAATCCTTCAACCCCCACTTTTCACCCCTTTCACCTCATAATATACACCACATCGAAAAACCCTCATTCACGTGTCTTCTTATTTTTAATGACGAGTTTATATGCCGAGTATCACATCCCCCAATGAAAGCAATCGGGAGATTTTGCTATTCAATGAAATGCAGGTCTACCCCCTTAACACCCCTTTAGAACCTGAATATCAAAAAATCCTTTCTTAGCGCGCGTTTGCTGCCCTTGAGGAAGCTGGATACCAAATTTCATTCCAATCCGTTCGGTGGTTTCTGAGATTTCGTGATGAATGAATGAGTCAGTGAGTGGCATTTGAGCTTTATATAGTAGAAGATAAGCAACGGTCCTAGTGGAAAATAATTCTATCACCTGAGACCAAAAATGCATGGGACGAAAAAAAAACTCAAAATATCATGTTGGTTTCGGACCCTAAAAGACGTGAAAAATATAAAAAAAAGTATTAAAAAAACTATTTTTTGAATTTTCATTCGAATCAATTTTTATGTCATTCCTGGGACTTAGAAAATTCCGGCCAAAAAATACAAAATCATTAATAACTCCCTAAGTATTCGTCGTATGATGAAATAGCAAGAGACAAAAAAGATGTAATGTGTTATTGTCTACAACATAGGGCATGTATAATTTTACACTCAGACATATTACGTTTCCCCCCTCCCCCATAATTTCACCCCTCCCCATGGGCCCCTTAAATTGGATTTATGAAAAAAAAAACGGTGAAACACCTATTTACGTACTTTTATGCTGATTTTTTCCCGCTGAGTTCCAAGCTCCTGGTCTATGTCGTTTAAGGGATACACGCTCCGTTAAGAATCCTTCAATCCCCACTTTTCACCCCTTTCACCTCATAATATACACCACATCGATAAACCCTCAGACACGTGTCTTCTTTTTTTTAATGATGAGTTTATATGCCGAGTATCACATCCCCCAATGAAACCAATCGGGAGATATTGCTATTCGATGAAATGCAGGTCTACCCCCTTAACACCCCTTTAGAACCTGAATATCCAAAAATCCTTTCTTAGAGGGCGTTTGCGGCCCTTGAGGAAGCTGCATACCAAATTTCATTCCAATCCGTTGGGTGGTTTCTGAGATTTCGTGATGAATGAATGAGTCAGTGAGTGGTATTTGAGCTTGATATAGTAGAAGTTAAGCAACGGTCCCAGTGGAAAATAATTCAATTACCTGAGACCAAAAATGCATGGGACGAAAAAAAAACCATCAAAATATCATGTTGGTTTCGGACCCTAAAAGACGTGAAAAATATAATAAAAGTATTAAAAAAACTATTTTTTGAATTTTCATTCGAATCAATTTTTATGTCATTCCTGGGACTTAGAAAATTCCGGCCAAAACATACAAAATCATTAATAACTCCCTAAGTATTCGTCGTATGATGAAATAGCAAGAGACAAAAAAGATGTAATGTGTTATTGTCTACAACATAGGCCATGTATAATTTTACACTCAGACATATTACGTTTCCCCCCTCCCCCATAATTTCACCCCTCCCCATGGGCCCCTTAAATTGGATTTATGAAAAAACGGTCAAACACCTATTTACTTATTTTTTATGCTGATTTTTTCCCGCTGAGTTCCAAACTCCTGGCCTATGTCGTTTAAGGGATACGCGCTCCGTTAGGAATCCTTCAACCCCCACTTTTCACCCCTTTCACCTCATAATATACACCACATCGAAAAACCCTCAGACACGTGTCTTCTTTTTTTTTAATGATGAGTTTATATGCCGAGTATCACATCCCCCAATGAAAGCAATCGGGAGATATTGCTATTCAATGAAATGCAGGTCTACCCCCTTAACACCCCTTTAGAACCTGAATATCCAAAAATCCTTTCTTAGTGGGCGTTTGCGGCCCTTGAGGAAGCTGCATACCAAATTTCATTCCAATCCGTTCGGTGGTTTCTGAGATTTCGTGATGAATGAATCCGTCAGTGAGTGAGTGAGTGAGTGAGTGGTATTTGAGCTTAATATAGTAGATATAATCAGAGGCTGCAGTGAAGTAGTTCCTGACATGCAAATAAAAGACCTTCTCCTCAGGAGCCAGATTTTCTACACAACTGGATGGTGTTGAACCAATTACCAAATCATCATCAGCTTTCTGATTCTCTCTTGTGTGATAGACCACTTCTAAAATTGTGCAATATTTCTTTATGGCCACTGGCTTAACAAACCTAGAGAATTTCTGTCAGCAAATTAATCAGTATGCATCTTAGGACATGGATGTGAGGTGCTTTCGATTGAAGAACTTGGTTATACTTTTCAAATGTAGGGATGGTAAATGCCAGAAACAAGCAAAATGCCTCATTTAACTTAGATGACAGAAAAAGAAATAGTCTTTCCTGTCTTGAAATACCAACAGTTTGACTTGGTTCCGTCACGTTTTTCCTTACAGACGGAGAAGAAGAACTGCTCTCCAACTTCCTTTTGCCAATGATAACACGTGCTTGATCTTGTACTCTGTTGTTCACACCAACACCAAATTCCACTTCTGCAGGCTTATCTCCATGTGCATTTACTTTGGGAATTTGGAAATACTTGAGAGATGTGTTTGTGCCAGTGGACTGGTTCACCTCATCCTTAAAAAAAACTCAGCAGTGGCTTCCACTGTGAAATCAGTCTATCTAAGCATTTACCCAAGGACAACCAACGCGTGCACACATGCTTCAGTATTTTCCTAACATCAGTTTTAAAGATCCCCTTCGGGGCAAAATTCCGGCACCCCGGCGTCTCTAAAAGCCAGTGTAGTTAAAAGGGACGTAAAACCAATAACATTATTATTATTAAGATCAGTTTGGTAAAGAGCTTGATATAACTTCAGATGATATTTCCTCTTGCAGCTTTTGTTTAAATAATAATAAATATCAATTATTATCTCATCAATTTTCACAGGAAGGGAATCAGCACCTTTTTCACAGGAAGGGAATCAGCACCTTTCTCAGCAGCCAGATGAATTAAATGGCATGGGCATCCTACAACGATGATGTTTTTGCACTGCTCTTTTAATTTCGCAGCAACACCATTTTTCCTCCCTATCATAACAGGGGCATTGTCTGCACTAAAAGCTATACAGTTTGCCATTGGAATAGCATGTCTTTCCAGAAGACACAGAAGCAAATTACCAATGTTAGCACCAGCCGCGTCACCTTCCAAATTTTCCATGGATAGCAAACGATTTTCAATCATCTTCGATTCTTTGTTGAAAAGTGACACGACGACAGGATACAGCTTACTCTATCTATCATTGCTACACTCAGTGGAGATCGCGAAAGGCCCATATTTTAAAATATTAATAATTTTTGAATCGTCGTCACGTGCCATTCATGAGCAATGGCGGATGTTTTTGTCCTCCCACAGGCATATTTCTTCGCAATGTACGAATCCGGGAACATTTTTCTAAATAATTGTCCCACTTGATCGGAACATGATAAAGAGAGGTTATGCTCCACGATGAATGCCGTGAACAAACATTCTGCTCGAATGGCAGCATTGTCTTCATTCCCGTGAACAAAAAAACGTACCTAATTTTTTGTTCTTCTGTAAACAACTAGCACTGTCCTTGTGTTTTAGAGTGTTGCTGTGAGTTACAATGACAGTTTTTCCACCATGAGAAATATTTATATCGCAACGACACACGGAACAAAGAGCAAAATGGTTTCCTCTACTAGATTGTACAATGAATGGAAATTCAGTTTTATAGCTATCTTTGAACACTTGGAGATAACGTTTCTGAGGTTTTGTCGCCATAACGTGACGAGAGAAACTTAAAACACACGACACGAAACAATCATCGACCCAACTCGTTGAAATAATTATCTATCGACGCACTAAACGTGACGCTAGCAGAGTATAAACACGTGGCGTCAAACGCATCAAGTCACAATCGCTGCGCGTAGCATACAAGGTTTCAATCCCATACTGCACAGTCACCTGGCCAGCCCTGACTAATCAGCGCAGGCTTGACACCTGTTGGTCCGTAAAATACCACCAATCAGTATGCGGTAGGCCGATCAGCTGACTCACCATTCCGAGATGGCAGGCAGCTATGGAGCTCACTGCCAAGCGAGAAACTTACGCAAAAATCCAAGGTTACGCAAATCACAAAAGCAATTACGACTTACGAGAGAATCTCCTTGAGAATGGAAATTATTTGCAGTTCCTTTTTTTTTTTACAATATATCACTGGGGTCCGAAATTCGGAAGAAATAATAGTAGTTAAGAGAATCGGAAGACGAGGTGAAAATTCGGAAAGTTTCCGAATAAATCGGAAGGGTTGGCAGGTATGGAACTATCTCACTCTTATGTTGATTGAGTGCCCTTATTCATGTTGTGATTGATGACACTACGTGCAATGTTAACTGTGGTGGTGACATCAAGCTCACCTTAGTCTTATCACTATGTATGGTCATGATATAAGTCAATATACTCGCGTTACATAATAATCCATATTTAATCACGCTTCCTTCACATCCTTCATTTTCTTGAAACAGTGAATCTTCCCCAGCGGCTCACAAATAGAAGGACGTGGGTTGGTGACCACGGGACTCCAGCTGAGCATGGCAATCAGCTGAACCTGCTTTATACGTAACTCTGTTCTGCGTATTTCGTTTTTATACGTAATTTCTTTTAGGTCCCGGCAAAATTTAATTTAAAAGCGAGTTAATTTAACCTTATTTAACTTATACGTAATCCATTTATACGTAATTCGTTGTTATACGTATGAAGTGTCAGTGAAATACATCTGAGTTTTGCGTAGCCTGATTGTAATTTAACCCTTAGCTACACGCATCTATTTCACTAACATTCGTACACGCTAGCGGCATTCCATGCCGCAATATATTTTTTCATTCTTTTTCGTAATTTAGTGACTTGCTAAACGGCTAAAATTGATTTGTATGGAGAATTATACAGAACCCATGAGAATAGGTTGAAAAAATCTTATCAGTATGTATGAAATTCTTATTAAAAATATATTATTGTGAGGGATGGGATAAGGACATATTTACTAATTAATAACAAATTCTTATCAACATTTATTGGACAACGGAGAAAAGATAATAATTTTCGCACTCAAATGAGATATTGAGAATTATTGGATTGAGATTGCCCATTTTTTCAGGCTCATATTACAAGACCTTGTACCTGATGCTCAACAAGCTCAAGAAATACACTAGAGTAAAATAAAAACTGTTTGTAGGAATCATGTAGGCCTAAACACTTAGATTCTTGGCTTGGATAAGGAAACTTTCTGCTAATTTACAGTACGAAATAATATACAGTGCCTAAATACACAAAATAACTCTGCTCTAGGACTTAAAAATCGAATAGATCCTCTTCATCCAGTGACCCTTCTTGCTCATCAAGTTCTGGGAGCAACCTCTCAATCTCCTGTTGTTGACAGCCATGTCGAGACCTATAAACAGAAGGCAAGCGTGCAGACTATGTGCTGACATCGATAATAATGATAGAAGCATGGAAAGAAACAACAAAGGTAAAATAAGTTAAATACTTACATTATTTCACGACGCCGATTCCGGCCAGTTGTTACACGCTAGCGGTACGGAATGCCGCATTCGCGCACCTCGCAACTTTGACAAACTGTCTCAGACTGACTGGGAACCAGACAGGCTCTGAACCTACTCCCTCCCCTGCAGCACATGTCGAACAAAGGATATAGCGGGCGATCTCACAGAACTCGTAAGTGTTTACCACGTCAAACAAAATTTAGCAAAAAAGCGGCACTCAATGCCGCTTAGCGTGTATCTAAGGGTTTTGAGCACGTGTTATTATAAAAGAAACTACAGTAATGTATTTATGTAGTTTCCTCATTGTCGGCGTAGACAGAGCGGTCGGGTTTCGGTGCTGAAACAGAACACAGAGTTTCTATCTCATGCGGGACATGCTCTAGATTGTTCACACGAAACAATTCTCATATTCACACAAATTTATTTTCTTTTGTTTCCGCGATGAAATCACCGACTCGGCTGGTAACTTAATCTTTAGCGGCGTTGTGACGGTCAAAAACGACGGAGCGAGATAGAGAGCGAAGGGAACTCGCTCGGTTGGCCTTTGTTACACCGCCAGTAAGTAGGGGTGAACAATGTCACTCTGCAAAACTCGGTGTATTGATTGATATGAGAATTTCTTTCGTGGGAACAATGGACAAGTAAAATGTCCTCGATGCCGGTATCTGGTGTGTACTGTTGAACAGTAATTTTATCATTCAGTTGCTTTCCATTAGCCATGATGAACACAAAAAGGAAAAGTTATACACTACATGAGAAAGTACAATTCATACGAGAAGTGGACGCTAATCCGCACAAAACAAAAACTGAAATTGCTTCAGACTTAGGGATTGCTTATACCACGCTATGTACAGTCATCGGTTAAAAAAAACGCTATTTTGAACGAGTTTTTAAAACTGGGTTCGAAAACAGCAAAGCGCAGCCGTCAGCAAGAAGGGAGGTACGTAGATTTGGAGAAAGCACTTTTCACATGGTTCCAGCAAAAGCAGGCTGCAGCTCTACCAATTAGTGGCGACATGCTGAAGGCAAAGGCGATAGACTTAGCTAAAATGATGAGTATCACTGCTGATTTCAAGGCTTCGTCGGGATGGTTGCAAGGATTTGAAGATCGTCATGGAATCACAGGGAGAACAATTTGCAGTGATTCGAAAGCTGTGGATGACGTCACGGTGCAACACTGGAAAGAAGAGGTTCTGCCGGGTATCATAAGCGATTACCAGCCTACAAACATCTACAATTGTGATGAGACCGGCTTATTCTACAGTCTTCTTCCTAATAAAACATGAACTGGAAAAGGTGACTCCTGCCATGGAAGGAAGAAAAGTAAAATTCGCGTAACAGTTCTTCTTGCCACCAATGCAGATGGATCGGACAAACTTCCTCCACTTGTGATAGGGAAATCTAAGAATCCGAGGTGTTTTAAGGGTGCGAAAACAAAACCTACGGAATATGAATCCAACAGAAATTCTTGGATGACTATGCCTCTAATGGAACACTGGTTGAAAAAGCTGGACATTAAAATGAAAAAGAAACAGAAGAAAATCCTTCTTATGGATAGATGTGCAGCACATCCACCTCAAATCGTTCTGGAGAATGTCCGAGTGGAACTTTTCCCTTCTAACTGTACCAGTGTTCTACAACCACTTGATTTGGGCATCATTGTAAATTTCAAAGTGCATTATAAAAGAATGCTGGTTCAACATTTAATAACACTGAGTGATGCAGGAAATGAAACTCTCTCCATTAATTTACTACAAGCCATGGACTTTATTTCGGCTGCCTGGAAGCTGGTGTCATCCTCCACAATCAGCAACTGTTTCCGCTAAGCTGGTGTCTTACTAGAAGAGGCTGCCTCTAATGATGATTATGGGGACGAACTTGTCTGACAATGAGCTATCACTACCGGAGGGTGCAGATTTCGATACTTTTGTGCATTTCGATGATAATCTGGCTGTACGTGGGGTACAACGGGATGAAGAGATTATTGCTGATGTATGCCAACAACGCGGTGGTGACGGACCAGCTACAAGCGAGTGACAGTGATGGAGATGACGACTTGAATCTTGAAACACCTGAACTAAGTGAAGTGTTAAGTGCAATCGATGTGTGTAGGCGTTACATCAGTGCGAAAAGTTGTAGTGAAAATGCTTTGAATTCATTACTACGTTTGCAAACGGAGGTTTATACACTTAATGCAAGAAAAGTGAAACAATCCAAACTATCTGATTTCTTTAAGGCTGGACCAAGTTCAAAATAATACAGTACACTATTTTCTGTCTTAATGTATGTATTGTTTGCTAGGATTTTCACATGTAGGTCTATTCCATTAGTTTTTCAGTAAATATGTAATGTGTTGTGCAAGTCTGATTTCTAAGTAATTCTGAGTTATGAGTAGTTAAACTGTACTTCCACTTGTCCTGGGCTACTCTCTGAAATCTTTCATTTCGACCTCTCATCGCGCAGTTAATCTGCTACCCTCCCCCTCGTTCACGCTGATCTGCTTAGTTTGGCTTCTTATAAGACAGTGCCTCCGTCTGTCAGGACCTCTTGTCGGTGTTTTTATATATTTTTTAAAAATAAAATACCACAATTAAGGAGGCGTTCGTTCTACGAATGTGCTGCTTTTTTTTTCTGAATACGAAGAATTACGTTTCAGGTTGATATTTCTGTATGTGTAGTTACCTTCAACCACAGAGCGATTTGGTCTACTCTCTGCATCTATTACCATCTTGAACTTGACACCTATGGAATAGACATGATCTAATCACGTTGCTCCACTCACACACAAGTCCTGCAGAATATTTGAGCGGCTTGCTGCCAGAGCGCAGCAACGTTCATTCCCACGAGGTCTATAGCACTGCTTTCCATACGACATTTGCTGTTCGCATGCCTTTATGCTAATGACCTGAACAGAGAGTTACCGTCGCCTGTCATTTTTATAACATCTGTAATTCAGGTTCGCCTCCGACTCGTCACAAGAATCATCCCGTTGAGAGCATACACAACCTCTAAGAATGATTGCTGATAAATGCTGGTCTGTCAGCGCTTGCATGTTGCAGCGGGGAAGGCCTTCCGGCTCCTGGGCCCATGCGTGCTACAGAAAACTTGACGTGTTCCTTCTCTCACTACGGCAAGCATATAGCTTGGCCAGAAAAATGACCTTGGTGAAATTAATATTCACAATTTAGTACACGGATGACAGAATCAAGGAAGTTGGTGCTCAATGGATAATGCGTCAATTGCTGGAATAGCACCACCTTGTGTACGCAGAGAGGTGGCTGCCACCAGGGAGAGGCTGAGAGTGGAAGAGAAGAGCGCCCACCCACTGCATTGATATAATCCTCCTCAACAACGACTGAGGTCCCGAAATAGCTTCCTGAGGACATCTAAGATGCTTACCGTCTCACCGGAGAAGGCAAGGCTGGATTTATGGGAGAACCCCTGCGGTTGGATGACAGAAGCTGAAGGACTACCACCCAGAAACAACGAAAGCTGTTTGGTGTGCAAGTCCCTGCCAATGTGGACAAGAATGAACCACAAAACACAAGCTTCATTGCCCTCTGTGCCCTTCATCTCGTGCAGAGGAAGATCTCCTACAAGCCACTCCGAGCGCCTTGGATGTTGCTCAGTTGTGGGCACGTGTTTTATAAATAGACAATTTTACTGTTGTACCCTGTAGGCTATAGCACCTGTACATTTGTATGTTTCCGACACGAGAATAATAACAACTTGCATAGTGTCTCAAACCAACAAACATCGTCGTAGCACAGTTACTTGTTAAGTTGTTGATTCTTTAAGGGCTTTGCGACATCGTGGTCATGTAGTCACGTGAACTTGTGTGTGTATAGAAGTTGCCTGATTGCATGTATCACTGTGATGTTTGTACTTGTAATCGAAGTAGGATTTGGGTAGGAAGCGGCCGTGGAGTAGAAGTGGGAAACCACGGAAACCCAATTCAAGGATGGCTGGGGTAGGAATCTACCCCGCATCTTCTCAGTTTTGCCTCGCCAGGCTGCGTATACCCCGTTCCAGCCCTCAGACCAGACTTAAAATACCTGACAGAGTAGGTAATCGAACATGAGCCACCACGGTGACAGCCAAGAATGTTAGCCTCTACGCACCGAGGCGGACTGCGGCGTGTTAAGATATTTCAGTTTTAGTAAAAGGTGAAATGTGACCTTCATGCAATGATATATTCGGAATTATTTAATTCATGGTGGCCACTCAAATAGGTCAACGATTTTCCAGGAGTTTTCCAGGAGTAATTCTCATTTTTCCAGATTTAAAAATAAGCGCGAGTGCGGAGGGTTTTATCGGTTGCCTACTTTAAGACCAAAATAACGCAGTTGTGTTTGGTTTACTTATACAGATGTTAACAAAAATTAGTGGTGATTGCGTTATTGATACGCAAGCTTACACAAATTATTTAATTGTTTTAAAAAAGCCTTTGTGACCCAAATATCCGCTTTAAAAAAAGGAAAGAATGCCGCCTGCAATTTTATTGCGGTGAAGTTGTCTATACTCAGTATTTTTTACAAAAATACTATCGCATGTTCTCACACACAGAAACAGGTAGCCTGAGGAAATTTCTTTCGTTAACGATAGAGTGCTCACCCAAAACCGCAGCGGGAGTATGATTTAAGATGGAAAGATTTTATAGTTAATTAACTGTGGCTATTTTCCAGGAGTATTCAAATTTTTCATCATTTTCCAGGAGTTCTCCAGACCTAATAAAAATGCAGGAGTTTTCCAGGATTTCCAGGTTTTCCAGAGTAGTGGCCACCATGTTAATTACACAGATGACAGAGTCAAGTAAGTTGGGGGTTCAGTGGATAATGCGTAAGGTGCAAAGCGTCTCCAGTCAACAAACGTCGTAGCATTATTACTTGTCAAGATATTTCATTTTCAGTAAAATATGAAATTTCTTCCCAATTTTAAAAATTAGAAGATAAGGCCATTTGATAGCCGGATGAAAGCGGACCTTCTACGGGGCTGAAATGTCAATGGCCAAGTCCGTAAATCGAACACTTCCCAATAGAGCACGAAGAATTTTGTGCACAAATGACTCATCAAACAAAAACGCGTACAGAAATGTGTCTACTGTATTATAATTAAATGGGATGTAATAAAGCAATAAATTGAAACAAAATTGGCAGGCAAAAATAATCTACGGACGTGTGATTCAAACCGCCTTAAGTTTGTAATTTCAACAAAAGTGACACATGCTATACCCTGGCTCACTATATCACGATATTAACGTAACTTCAAAGCATGTATAAGGTTCAGATACGGTACGTAATGTCGCCGAGAATTTGCCTTCGATAATATGAAAAGAAATATGTCTGTAATAGTTGTGCTGCTTAAAATTATACATTCTTAGGTTTATTTATGAATAGTTGGCCGGAGTCAGCCACCATCCCTGGGACGCTGAGTACCCCTGGCGATTGAAAGTGGAACTTCGCTAATTTCCATTTCTTCAGCTCGTCCAGAAGAAAGACCATAGTGAAATGTATAGTCGCAATTATTTTACTACACGGATGATAGAATCAGTATGTTGCGGCTCAATGTATAATGCGTACATATAATCTCAAACCAACAAAACACGTCATAGCACAATTACTTTTCAAGATATATCAGTTTAGCAAAAGATGAAATGCGACTTTGATGTAATTATATATTCGCAATTATTTAAATACACAGATGACAGAATCAAGTAATTAGGGACGCAATGTGCATAGCATCGCAAGCCAACAAACATCGTAGCACAATTACATGTCAAGATATTTCAGTTTTAGTAAAAGGTGAAATCTCTTCGCAATTTTTAATATACAAAGTTACTTCCAATTATATTAATATATATGACGAGACCGGCCACGGCAATCGAGAGTATTTATTTATTTATTTATTTATTTATTTTACGTCTTCAGTAGTGGCGAAGTTAGGGCCCATGGCCCTCTCTTACACTTAACCACGCAAAATGATAAGTTACCGGAACAAAAGAAACTTTTCTGAAATACAATAAATAACTTACAAGTTCATTATGATGGTCAACACAGAGTAAACTAATTATGTTAATACTAATATGATTGAATACGGCATAATAATAATAACAATAATCATAATGACATAAACCATTCCATAATATCCTAAATACACTGGTGTCCAAAATTAAAGCAACAGACTGCTATTTCTCCGTCCTGTGGCTAATTCAAGATATAATAAGACAAACTGTCAACAAATATCCGTACAATCGTGTTCTACACGGAAGATGGCATTCCTGTCATCGTACAACCATACCAACGACGACGTCAGCGCACCTGTTGGTGTATTCATGGAATACACGGTAAGATAGAGTATACTTTTACTGCTCTGTGCTTGTTCATTCCTTCCCTTTTCTCAAACACCAACAGTGATCTTCTATTTCTCCTTGCTGTTTAGGGTTCTCATGTTAATTGTGAGTCTCTTCTAGATATATATCTTCCATGACCCACCTAGGGTCATCTAGCAGCGAATCTCTGAAGTTCCTCAATTCTTCCCTGTACAAGAGGACTTCCTTTTCAATCTGGCCACCAGATCTCGTCGCCATCGCCAGCTATCATCTCCGTGATCAAGAGAACTTCGTCTACTTTTTCACCCACCAGACTGCGATAGTGTCGCCTACTATCAACTCTTTGAAGACCATATCATCAAGAGAAATTAACTTTTCAATGTTGGTTATGCTTATATGTTTTCCTTTTGTCTCCTACCCCCACTCTTTTCCCTTCCCTGGTTCCTCTGTGCTTCGCTGAGTGTGTCTCACTTGTACGCCGGCAGTCGATTCAGTCAGAGCTCAACTAGAGCTAGCCCCCTCAACTAAAGAGGCATTCTTTTAATTCCACGCCATGTTGGAACTTTAATGTAAACCGTCAAAGGGAACTTCACCTTCGCCATGAAGCAAAGATAAGTACTGACTTCAGGTTTTAACCTCGTTCTCATCGTCTTTTAATAACTACATGCTTTTAATGATCATTTTATAGGCAGTGTGAGATTACTATATTTGGGGCAATAATCATCGTTCGCGGGATTTCCTATGTGGGGCTTTTGTCTGTCTAAGCCAATCTTAATAGAAAGCAGCATTTCTTATGCTCATTAAATGAGAGATCTTCTCACAACGTGGGATACTAATGAATGCCCACTGTCTATAAAATACTTAGTTCGTTCCACCGCTGGAATAACTTTTGCCCTATTCTTCAGTCAGGATTGCTCTGGAACCTTCCAGAATCTACCAGTCATACCGTCATGTATTTTCCACTCACATGTGGGAATACTATTTCTAACTAAGGAATCTTCCTTGAATTACTGATCAATGGCTAATTTTTCTTCCTCCGTTGGAATTTTCTCTGGCGCATTTTACGATAATCTACAACCTTCTCAAGTAATAGACTCTCGCCCATCTAGTGTCGCCTATCTAGTGTAACTAGTTAGTTTTCATAATTGCAATAACTTTCCTTGCCATAAACGTTTGTGCTACTACAGTGAACTTTTCATCCATTCCAACAGACTATAGTGAAAAATAGTGTTTGTTCAATGTTTCTTCCGCGTCGCGCTCGTCCGATGATTATAAATACGGCCATGAACATTTATCCTTAATCCCATTTGATCTTTCCCAAACCTCTTACTAACAAATCATCATAATAAAATTGTTACTTTAGGTCTTTTTCAATGAGGTGTCGCTCTAAAGACGTGCCCTCCCTTTTTGCTTGTATATCATTAATTAATGTCTGCATAACTACGTGTCTGGTACACGTCTCAAATTATCTTGTTTCTTCCTTCTAATTAGGGAATACAATTCTTTCAACTCACAAGTGAGTTATTTCTAGGTTTCACGAAAAGGGTAACTTGCCCCATTTGTCTCGTGATTCCTACTTAAACATAGGAGGTCTAGAAACTTCCTTTCGACTTTCTCTTCAGGTTTCACAGTAAGTGACCTGCCCTATTTGTATAACTACAAAAAAAAGTAATTCAGCTTTAATATAAGAAGTTATAGAAACTTCTATTTTATTCTTCCTGTTTTTGTTATTGTTATTTCCGAAGTTGTTACTCCTTCTAGGATATTTTCTTAGAAATTTCTTAAAGTACACACCTTGTACTCGATTTAATGTCTAACTTTAATCACTTCAATTGTCATTAAATTTTTTATTTTATTTTTGCCATTTCAAAATCTTGCGAAGATTTTAAAACATATAAAGGTTTGAAACCAAAAGAATTGTTAATTGCCTGGCGCAAACTTTAGATGTTTTTCGGAGGTCTCTGACCCCATTTGTTACAAAGTCTGAATTATATATTTGTCAAAAAACTACTACCCAACATTGTTAAATTCATTACACTCTTTTGCATTGTTAAATAAATTCAAAGTTTCTTTTTTGACTCATCATTTCTCTAACATAACGGTTAGGCAAGATCCTGTCTTCCTTGACTCTTCCTACTTAATGCAAATAAATCTCTTGATAGGGTTTTCACCACTTGTTGCATTTGAGCAAGAACTCTTAGTTGACAACTTGGTAAAGTCTCTCTTAGCTTTAATAGCTAATTCAAACTGGCCAGTAAGGCAAGCATAGCTCGCTACGCCAGCTTCCTGCTTGTGGAGATTCTCTCCAAAACTTATGGTTGGTTTTTCAAAATATAAGTGTTTCTCCTTGCCTAAACTTTTAGTCGGCTCCTTGCTGGGTAAAAGCTTAGCCATTTCCAAATGCAACTATTGGTCTACTTACCAAAATTATTCCCAAAGGTATAATTGTTTTATCTCCATCCTTCTTGGAAGCACTTGGTCGCTTTTTAGGAACTCTACAACTCCGAAAACTAGAAATATCAAAACCGATTCAAATTATTGGCATTCTTCGAATTACTTGTTCAAAAACAAATTCGTTTGAACAGATATACAATAAATCTGTTACTCTTTGTCTTGCCAGACCATCACCCTTCCCCATAGTAGGCAGATGTATGCTTGAGAGGGAATACTCTAAAGCCACTCTCTTGCAAACCGCCCAAGTTCTAGCTGCGTCTCCCGTCAGCTTTGCCCAGGTCCCTACCCACTTTAGGTATCGGAGAGAGGATTTGCAATGGCAACCGCCTTTGAGTACATTTAAAGTTAAACTTATAACTTTTGTGGGACTCTCCTCCTATTTCTCCATCCTTTTTCTCCAGTCCGAAACCCACTCCCTTTTCTTTATCATCTTCCCTTGGTGGTTAGGTTATTCCTCAGCCAATAATCTACCCACCTGTGTAACGGGGTGGTGTTTACTGTGTAGTTCCACATCAACACTCGCTGTGTACACATGCACACAAGGTGCAGTATAGCACAGGGAATACGCCTAGAAGACCCTCTGCGGTGGAGGGCCATAGGAAGAATGGAAGCAGCACAGTTCCAAAGTGATGTGGCCCGATGGCTTAATGTGAATAATTATGTTGTTTCTCGGATGTGGCGACAGTTTGTAGAGACGAAAATTGTTTCCCCGAAGACCAGGACAGGGCCGACCAAGTGTGACATCAGAACGAGAGGACCGTTATTTGGCTGTACGGGCACGACGGTACCGCCGTAGTACTGCACGGCAACTGGTATCTGACCTCGCAGCATCCACTGTAACAGTTGTATCGAGGCAAAGAGTGTACAGAAGGCTTCGGCAGAGTGGTCTTTATTGTCGGAGGCCTGTGTATGTGAACCCCTACGAGTCTGCACAGAAGGAAACGTTTAGAGTGGAGTCGACAACAATCCATCTGGACGGTCGAACAGTGGAACAAAGTTATTTTCACAGATGAGTACCGATTTGGTCTGGAGAGTGATTCTCGACGGATTCGCATCTGGAGAGAACCTGGAACACGATTTCGGGACCCAAACATTGTCGAAAAGAGACCGATATCGAGGAGGATTCTCAATGGTGTGGACAGGGATTATGTTGACTACTCGAACACCTCTTCAGGAAATTGTACGGGCAAATCGGCAAGGTTTAACTAATATCAGGTATCGTGATGAGATCTTGGGACCTCATGTATGGTTGTTGCGAGGTGCTGTGGACCCAGACATCGAACTGATGAATAATAATGCCCGACCTCATTGAGCACAGGTGGGTGATGTTTTCTTGGAAACGTTAGATATTTCACGCATTGTGAGGCCTGCTCGCTCTCCCGATTTGAATCCCAAAAGGCATATCTGGAACGCACTAGGGAGACGAGTTGAATCACTGAAAACCCACGTGCTCGTGGCATGGGTGTGCGGTTGGTAGTGGACGCACTACCGTGTTCATCCCCCAGTGCAAATAACGTGATTATTATATTAAATTATAATAATTATAGTTGCTAATATTGTACAAAGTCATCTGAAAGTATTATTTCAATTTGAACGCGTGTTCACTTTTCAGATAAATATATAGTGGCTATCTTGAATGTGAGTAAATATGTAGCCTGAGCAGGCAGAGGTGTCTGTCTCCAGCAAGGCCCTGCGTAGCTAGTGCCTGTAGTGTGTTCTGTCCTGCTGCACCCTTACGGCCAGTCCAAGGCCAGGGCTCCACTGGCAGTTATTTGCTGCTTTTATGCGCGGTATTGTACTTGCAGAAAATGAGAAGCATGCTTTTCCCTGGATGCGGCTACATGTGCAGTATTTTACTGTGATAGTGAATGGTGGCGGCAGGTTCAAGGTCGTAATGCTGAGAACAGGTCGGGTTCAATTTTCTTTCAGTAGTTGACCGCGAACCACGTAGTTGGGAACACCGTGCAATTCCCCCCCTTCTTCAGTTGTGTTGAATTGTGTTTTACTGTGTTTGTTCGTTTGTTGAAATGGAGGTTGATAGTGAGCTAATAATATATCCTGTGCTATATAACTCAGTGAATGGAACCGTATCCATTCTTTCATGCAAAAACCATTTTCTCTGACGCAACCTTCTATGTCGAATGAGCAACAATACACACAAAATAATAGTTACAAAATAGGATAGTCTTCTTATTTTTACGATATATCATAAACCGTGAAAACACCATTAATTATATCTCGTTTTGATCGGCTTTCACTTCACTGCACACTGCCTCTTACCGCAGTGTAGCCGAAACATTTGGCTTGTCAGTTCTTTAAAAACGCAGTAAATATAGCCACTCTGTTTTACTGCAGAAAATATGCAGTACAATACTGCTCGTAAAAGCAGCAAAAAACTGCCTGTGGAGCCCTGGTCTAAGAAGAAAGCCACAAGCGCGTGACGACCGACATGTCCTTGGCTCTCCCCACCTGCCGCTAGCTACGTGTGCGAGCGAGCTATGTATAATATGGTGTGGTATCCTGCGAGTCAGGCAAGTGCTTTTAGGGCCGCATGACCTAGTCCCACACAGTCAGCCCTGTCTATGCTGGAACTCGTCAGTTCAGGGACGCGCGGCCAGGCTGTCCCGGCGGGGTTTCTCAAAGCCGTTCTTCTCTTCTCTTATTTATTATTACTATTATTAGACTATTAATATTATTATTAGCAGTAAAATCTTATAGGGTACCAATAGACTACGTCTCATACTGTTGCCGAGTACATTGAAGATGAATTCTCTATTATTGAATGGATTCATTGATAGAAAAATTAGGTCATTAATACTTAAGCATACCCAAACTTGATAAATGATTTTAAAAAAATTTCTATACCACGGAAAATGGCTAAACTCGCAGAAGCTGATTTATAGATGATTGCTCTTATTTTGGATGAAGAGGAGGAGC
Organism: Meconema thalassinum; assembly: GCA_946902985.2. NCBI lineage: Eukaryota > Metazoa > Arthropoda > Insecta > Orthoptera > Tettigoniidae > Meconema > Meconema thalassinum. Next base: position 677,044,205 of record OX336389.2, read on the forward strand.
AACAAATGGGAGAACGGGAAGTGGTTTCATCATGTCTGGAAAAAGAGAAAACCAGAAGGGGAATTTGCTACTCTTTATATATACTCCATATATTATTCTTACAATCCGTGTCCATGTACTTAGGGTTGGCAGATGGTTGGTTCCTTAGTTTAGGGGCTGCGACAACGCGGTCATGTAGCCCCGTGTACTTTGGGTGTGGGTAGAATCTGTCTGATAACCGGTGTTAATTGTGATGGCTGTATTAGTGAGTGTTAACTGTTTTAATTCATGTAAGAACTGCAGACTTTAATTTCAAGTAGTTCCTACTTTTGCTACCAAACGCTACCGTCCATGACACCTAGCTTGCGGATTTGGCTACTGGATGGCATCGCAGTAAGCACCCGGCAGCGAACATTGGAACTAAAAGAGCGTTATCAATTCTAACCTACAAATTTCGGCTTCACACACGTGTAGTCAGTGGAAGGGTTGATAGATGATACAGCACAGGATAATTGGGCAATTGATCAATAAGGTTTTAATCATTCATCTATATAAAACTTTGAAATGAGCCAGTGACACGGCCCGGAAATGAGAAAAATATCGGTGGGGACTAACCTGACTGTCACGGTACGGCGACGGTTATAGCACTGACTGCACTGTCACGGCCAGGTGCCGGGCGGGTGTGAACACCACCAGTCAATATCCTGGAAGAATATTTTTAGGCTCGCCGGTAGAAGCACGTACCGGTCACGTCACGGTTACGCCACCGCTAAGTGTAAATAGACCTTAAATGTTGTATCCTTCTTATGGCCAAAAAAATTATTATGCCCATTATATGTTTGCTTTTAACACGAGGAAGACACGAAAACATGGATCGCGTAACATCTCTGAAATGTTACAGCTACATCTTAGATCTATTTCGGTGATTCCTAACGTTTGTAGTGAATCCCCTTCTGAATTATGTTTTTTGAACGTGAGCTAGTGTTTGCAGCATACTGAGTCCTGGCTACGCCCATGGAGGTCTCACACAAAAGCAACCTTTGCTTCCACCCTAGGCAACTCCCTTTCATGTCTACTTCTGGATTAGTCGATCTACATAAAATATGGTGATTAGATAGTTTCTGTACTTTCGCAATCAACCTGCAAGTTCATTTCGTTTTTCCATAGATCCGCTTCAGTCTTGGTTCCTAACTAGTAAATCACCGTCTTTATCGTTATCACTATCTTCATCATCACCGTCCTGACAACCTCCTTCGTTGTACAAACACAAATTACGCACTATGTCACCATGCCTTCAAGCAATTCTTGCACTCTCTGTAGATATGTGGCACAGTCTCCCTACATGATGATTACTATACTTTGGAAGTTCGTTCACTGAAAATTGCAAAATCAACTACGAGGTTTTCCTATGCCCAGAACTTAGAATGCAATGAAAATCAAATGGCTTAAATACGATATGTGGATTACATAAACATATGCAATTGGATTAGCTCATGAGGCTACTTGTAGCATAGGCCTTTGAGAATAATTTACGGGAGAATAATTTACGGAAGCTATTCTAACAACTCTACGAAGTGATTTGCTCTCCGAGTTCCCATATCAATGTTCGAATTGCAGAATAAGAATGAAGAAAAAAGGAAACTCGTGCCCACTGGCCTGGTGCAAGTCCTCGAAATGAACACCGCTTGGATGAATTACGTATCATCGATACCATTTCAGTACCTCAAAACAAAATTAAATTTCTTGTCAGGGCAGGGAATCAAACCCTGACAGCCAAGAATGTTAGCAGCTGCACCACAAGGTGGTCTCTTCCATTGTCAGCGCAATCAATTGCACGATACCATGTAATTTCTACACTGCGCGAACTATTATAGTACCGTACACATTTCTTAGTATTTTTGGCATTACATAGCCCCTGGTAAGTTAGGAAGACGGTTCGCATACCATAACCCTAGAGCCGAATAATTCCAGAAACTAACAACAACAAAAACAGTTTTAAGCACTCCACCGAAAGAAATACTGACAAGCTGAGAAAGACAGACAACATATTTTGTAAATCTTGCTAATTTTGCAATTGTCAGTGAACGAACTTCCAAAGTATAGTAATCATCATATAGGGAGACTGTGCCGCATACATACATACATACATACATACATACATACATACATACATACAGAGAGTGCAGGAATTGCTTGAAGGGATGGTGACATAGTGCGTAATTTGTGTTTATGTTCGACCATTGCAAAATGTAAACATTATATGTCAGAAAACTGCACTATAATGAGGCTTTTTATTATGATACTGTGCCCGTTTAGACCGGAGTCCGCACGACCACATATGCATTTTACCAAGAATCAGTCAGCACGAGAGTCAAAATATCCCGGGGCGCCAGATGGGTTAAAGCTAATCGCAAAAAAAAAAAAAAACGACATCAAAATAAAAAAAAATGCTTTACTGATTTTTGTCTCAATGCAACAATAAGGATAGAAGGAGATTCACCTGGGCATAACACAACATGTAAAATTATCTCATTTTATTCTAAATTTTAAAATTGACTGCAAAATGATGCTCAAGGTAACATCATTCCAGTGCGACGGCACACACTACTATTTACACAATATACAGAAATTTTCCAACACATTGAACAATTGTCCTTGGAGACACAAGTCTGATTATCAGTCCTGTAGACTGTGTTCCAAAATTATATCAATTATTTACGATGAAATCCAGTTCAAATTTAATTGTCTTTACTGGAAATAATGTAGTTCACTGGTTGAATTTCTAACATGATATTAACACTCGTAGAAATTCTCACTGTTTATAATTGTTTATAGAATTTTTTAACATCCACTTATTTTTCCAGTTTCAAAAATATTGTCAAAAATATTATCTTTGACCCAACACTAATTATGTACACATATTAATAACAACATCTGAAAAGTATTTGACCCTTGAGCATAGCATCGAAGAACTGTGCGAAGCACAACAAAATTTATTATTCTTCCAAAATTAAACATTTCGAGAAGTGACTCGATTATGAACTTCAAATTCCAAAGAAATATGATTTCTGAATCATCAGCTTGATCATAAAAAATTGTTGAACCATTCAACTATTCGATTTTCCACTTGGAATTATTATTAAGAAAAATATTTATATTTGTTGCTATTTTAGTAACTTTCACAACTTGCAATTCTTGAACAGAATGCGGAAATAAGAATTGTAGCTTTATAATAAATTCATTTAGTTCATGACAATAGGATTGAAAACATCCTTTAAGTAATTCGTGGATACAGAATTATTTTTTTTAAATTGGCAGTGGCCCATTCAATTATTTGTGTAAGAACACAATATCCCAACAACAACGGCAAAGGTCTTCCTCTGAAGAAGAATAAAATTTTATCATGACAAAACCGGGTTCTAGCAAATCCAAAGTATTAATGGAATACGTAAACAAGTTTGAAATAATTACTGATGGTTTGGTCATTCATTCGACGAAATGTGTGGTTCCAATACTCCTCCTATAAACCTGAGCCATCGAACCTGCTATTTGATTGATGCTAAAAAATAAAAAAAATAAAAAAAAAACTCCTCATTCCTGCGACTTAAACATGCGCACCTGGGAATGGCATTTCAACTACTCCACACACATAAATTTTCTTCCCAAAATTTATACAATAAATCAAGCCTCTGCTTGTTATCAAAACTGGAAGATCTATAAACTTACAAGTTTATTTTATTTTACCATTCAGTTCAAACCGTGAAGTTACCACACTTGTGATATTCTCTATTTCACTTTCGAATGTGTGCCTACGTCATGATTTTATATAAACACAAAAAAAAAATCCTAATTGATACAAATATCATTGGCTTCCTGTTTCATGCCTTTCCGTGTTATCTGAAAAATATACTTTGCTCAATGCAAATATTAACTGTTCAACCAGAACTATAATGTTGGTGGAATACGGGCTTGCGCTATCCACTAGCTTTCGGAAAATCACCTGTTCCAAACTAGGAATGACTAAACTAATCCTTAAGCTCTCTCTCAACGAATGTGATTATTAGAAAATGTAAGATCCAATAATTATTTAGAAAAATTATGAAAATTATTATTATTATTATTATTTCCTTAAATATGTTTAATTATTATTTCCTTAAATATGTTTAATTATTATTTCCTTAAATATGTTTAATTATTATTTCCTTATGTGAAAAAACCACATGTTCGACTCTTCGAATATGGACAAAATATCCATTCCTCAACAAAAATAAATATTAACTTCTACAGTTATATCGGCTGATTACCGTGATTCTCAAACAAAATGAACATTCAAATAAATGCTCGGTATGCTCGGTCATCGATCCTAAACTGTTCTGAGTGCTGAAAATACTCAGAATAACCCTAATGTGTCTTGCGTAAATCAATGCAAGATTTAAATACGAAGAAAAATAAATGTGTTGGTCATCTGCAGAAAAAGAGTTTGTTCCAATTAGCTAGGCATAATATAAAAGTCAAATGTGGCTTACATTTCTCGTTGGTCTTGAAGCGTAGTGAACCTGGTCTGTACCAGATTTATCCAGATACATGCCCTATTGGACACGCCCGTCTAATCCTTGTATCGGCCGCCATTATATACCCACAATCTGTCTAGCACGACATAGTGGAAATATTTCTTGAAGTTTGAAGTAACTGCTGATCCATTTTAATATTGACTTCAATTAAATCCATAGCAGTTCGCTTAAATGGGGTCAGATCCAAATGATCTCTTCTCAAAAGCGTCAGTTGTAACATAACTCACGGTAATCTTTTCAGTACAGGAAAACACTGATAGTCTAAAACAATCAACGGCTGTTCTGAAGATCGTTCCCTGGGCATGGCTTCACACCATCTATCATGCGCGAAGCAACATATAGTTTCCCTTTGTCTGCTAATGAACAACACCGTGATAGACTGGCCTTCAATATACTGAAAGATCTGACTGGTTATTTAGTTACAATTTGTGAAACTGACAAGTTGGATTAAAATATCCAAGTATTGAATTATTGTTACTGGACTGTGACAGAATAATATCTAGAAAAGTCTAGCATATGTCCATATAGAAACAAAGTGTTTCACCAATGTCCGTAGAAAATAACAATCACCTTAGTGATTCCCTCTACCGGAAACTTACTACGTTCCCCACGTATCGTAGCACTTTTGTGACTATCACAATTCAAAGATATCTTCTGCGTAGATTCGGCAACCATGTGCCTTGGCTCGACGTAGCAGCAGCACCTTGTCCTACAAGAGCTTGGTTTGAAGTGAGCTGCTTATGCTTGGGCCGAGCGGCTTTTATACAAAACGGTCGGCTCCACGCTGGATCACGCTGAAATCTGTAAATCCTCATATCTCCGGTGTCTCTGGTCTGATTCACTTGAGACTAAGTGCATCCTCTTTCATTTGGCCGTGCCAGTTATCTGATCCAAGTATCAAGTCTCTACTCCATGGCTATGTATTTAATCACCAAATAGTCTCGACCTCTGCTACTATTTGCCACGTCACTTAACATCTTCTTGGCTGCATAAAGTTTCCATTTCAATCTAGAAGGAAAGGAGCGCGATATTCAAATATCTCAACTTTCAAAAGCGGCTGTAGCCTTTCCCTTGATACCTAGGTGTCTGAATCTTGGAATACCCATTCCTAGAATTGGGCACAATACAGTTTCTACCACCAATCAGAGCTCAAGAAACAGTTGTGTGACCAATTAGGTAAGGGTAGCATCGCAACTGCGCCGACTTCCACGGCCTCCTCTATTAAATTTCACTGCGTGGCTCGTGTCATAGTGGGGTATTCGAGGAGGCCATTGTATTCTCTGCGTCCCATGCGCTCTGTTCAGAACATAAAACTGACGAAACCTCGACAGATGTTTATGAATATTTACGCTAGAAATTTAATCAAGTTATAATTATCGTCGAACATGAACAGCCGTATGCAACTCGCCTATAAAGGTAATTTATTAAGACACTCGTTTTATAAACATACTCGTGTCTTAATTATTGCCATTATAGGCTCGTTGCATAATGTACTATTGAACAACGAAGGAGGTTGTAAGGACGGTGACGATGATGAAGATGCTGATAAGGATAAAGACGGTGATTTACTAGTTAGGAAACAAGATTGAAGCGGATCTATGGAAAAGCAAAATGAACTTGCAGGTTGATTGAGGAAGTACAGAAACTATCTAATCACCATATTTTATGTAGATCGACTAAACCAGAAGTAGAAATGAAATATTTCGCACAGGCGCCATCTATATGTTACGTAAACAATTGTACAAAATTATATGCCAGTGCATTACAATGTGTATAAACATTTGCTGTACCACGTTTCATTGCGTTTGGATGGTTAAATCGCGAGAAAAGTCTATTTAGAACTTGAGAAGTTGAGACAACTTCGCTTGGCCGTCATGTTGGTATGAACCCTTCAGAAAAGCAGTGTTTAATGTAAGAAATCTTAATCAAGGGGTCGCGCTCAGTTCCTATGTGATGTTTACGTTCGCCAAACAACGTGCTCTACTGAGGTAAGGGTCATAGGATATAAACTATAAAACAAGAAAGAAAGGAGACAAGATGTAAAATAATAACATGATTTAATGACTAATAGTGCATAAAAAGAAATAAACACAATAAAATAAAAACAAATCCTCCCTGAATTTCCCATGATAGGAATATCTATAAATTTTAGGAGTCAGACGGATCTCCCCTTTTATTTAAAATGTGGATCCTTGTTCCACTACCTTGCAATTTGGGTTTTATGTGCGCGTAATGACTAACTACGAGGAATGAGTACTTTGGATGACTGTTCGTTTACAACGGGTTAACAGCCACGATGCTTACGAACAATCATCTCGTAAATCAACGTTTATGGATATGGAACATGACATTAAATAAAACCCTTAAAAAGTAATGCTGACACACGCACTAAATCTACTATCTACAGGAATCTCTCTCGGGACCCTCATTAGCGCGAAGACGCACTTGACTTTGAGCTGCCAACACGGGCCAAATTGCTCAACACAAACAAGGAAATACAGCAAGCATGTGACTCACGGGTCACTGAATAAAATAAAAACATGGAATAAACCAACAACAACAAAAGCCTGACTGGCTGACATTACTTTATATGAACAAAACTGCATGTTAAGCTAACGCTTCGGAGATTATCGTGATTCGTAGGCAACTCCCATTTATTTAAACAATTTTTACCATTGATCAGTTCTTAATTCTGTATTTAAAGTTATTACTGAGCCACACAGGCACACTCCACTAATGACCTGGCTGGCACCCTTCAGTTCGTCTTGTGCAACATCTCCCCTCTTCCTCAATCACCTGCCATTGTCCCACTCCAGTGTGTATAAATATAACTGACCAACTGTGCCGTTATCTCAAGGAATCAACAGCAACAAAATCAACCACTTCAAAATATGGTCAGACATTAATCAAAATATCCAGAATTGCCCTCGCGAGGTCACAATCTGGACTTGTCATCAAGCTGCCAGAAATCAGTCTACGCTGAAATTCCCGCTTGTAATGACACAAAAACACACACTCACACACACACATCTGGGAATGACAATACGTTATCACACAGATCGGCTGAATGGATGCTCGCCGACAATTAAAAAATATTAAAACCTACGATAGAGCTGACTGCTCTTCGTCACAAATCACATTGCTCCAAAGGCAATAATCTCATTGAATCTGATCAATAATAAAACAAAAGAAATTAATTACCCTCCAATCTAGTGTATAATTATTTTAATTCAGTCCTACTTCTGAAACACAACAATCTCCGAGAGACGTTTTTAACCGCATCGCGTAACATATGCAAACACGGACGTTCACATAGCTACGTTAGTTAAAACAACAAACAAGAAAAGAACCTTCTACTAAATATATATGCGAGCTGTTTCCATGCAAAAGGTGTGTCAGACCAAAACTAAATAGACTACGTTAATCACACAAGCAAATTATTTACAAAACAAAATATGTCCCATACACCATAAGTTAATTTATCAGATAATAATAAATATTATTCGGTACTCATCCTCAGCCAGTCACCCGTCAAAGAACATCCGCTGCCATCTCCCAACTGGATCCTTCTTATCTCATCTCAACCATCTTGACGGAGTCTTGATATTTCCAGGCTTCCTCCATGGTCAATGATGTCATCTCTCGTGCTGATTCAAAAATTAAATTATTATACACTTGATGTCTGACTACTAAATTCGCCGTTCGGGTACTTCTTTCCCCAAAGCAGTCTATTGGCGAATTATCGAAGATACTGCCCCTACAAATATAGTACTGTGACTATCTAACACTGAATTTAACACTTTCAATAATAATTTCTGTGTCCTTCATGACACGCAAGGTATAACTGTCAACGTCCTTAGACGCGCAAAGTATAAAAGCCTGTGTCCACTGACACACAAAATAACAGCCTCCGTCCTCAGACGAACCAAAGTAATAATCAACCTGTGTCCACGACACACACAATAATAATAAGCAAAGTCTTGGCTCTTCACACCACTTATAAATGAACTGGCCCTAGGTCTTGATGGGGGGGGGGGGGGATTTATACAAAAATTTCTCGAAATAATGATGGTACAGGAATGAAATAAATATCACTGAACTCGTAAAATAGCGCAGGTCAAGAATATGCCCATTAATCCTAGAATCGATCGTAGAGATTTTGTCTAGGCGATCTCCCGCGTGAATGCTAGCCGAGCGTGCCCACGCTAGACCTGCCGCGCTAAATAGGCATTCTTCTCTCATTGGTTCCCACATTTTCTGTAATTTGGCGGTTTTTAGCATATCTTGGCGTCGTAGGAGTGTCTATTTTCTTCATCAGCCACTCACGTTACTGCATCATATTTCTTATAGGCGCGAACATCACAATGAACATACCAGAACCATGTCTCACTGCGCGTCGCTTCTATTTTTGAGGCGGCCAACACCTGTCCTTCTGACACATCGCTAGGCTATTTCCTTTCACAGCTAAAGTATTTAGCCTTTTGTCAATCTGCTTCAGGTATGTCCCCGCTGTCTCCAACCAATGCTTGAAATTTCCTCATCTCCGTCTGGCTACTTTCATGATGCTGGTGGAAATATTTATTAATTGAAGAAATAAAACATAGAATCATTTATCCAACAGAGGATAAAGGGTTCACAACTCTCCCACTCACAAAATTTCGAACTTAGGAATAAAGTCGACAATTTTTAATGACTTCCGTAGGCCAACTTGTTTTATTTCAGAATCACCCCTTTTCTATTACTTGGACTAGTCGCTCCTGTCTTGAATGGCATTTACTCGTTTCACATCCTGCTCATAATGACTCTCTCAACTGCTTGCGTGACGCTGATGCCTGGGGCAACACTCTGCTCGCCTCGTTAATGTTTGTCAACACCAACTCTACTTCCTCCTTCACGTGCCGTACTCAACTGCTCCCCGTGCACTTTGTTGATAGTAGGACGTCCATATATTCAAACTGCATCGTTATTTCGGCGCTCCCATGGTTCACTCCTACGATACTTTTTTAGGTTGGCAGCGTTGTAAACTGACATTGTTCCTGTACTCAATTCTTTCACTCTATAAGCATTATTTCCAAGGTTTCTTACGATAGAATAGGGTCCTATGAACTTTTCGCAGAATTTACTGAAGATCTTCTTCTCTGGGTCCGATGTAGCGGGTCGTTTCACCAAAACGAGCTGGTTGATTTCAAGATCACTGTGAAACCGCTTATTTCTTACTCGCCGTAATCTGCGGTCTGCTTGTTTTCTCATGTAGGCTCTCGTCCTCTCAATTCGCAAGTCAGGTGCTATCATTGGATCTTGTGGGCAGTTAATGATGCTTTTCCACGATCTCACTGGATACTCGTTTTTGTGTAGGACCATAGGGATTTGTCCTGTTGACTCGTGCCTAGTAGAATTCATGCATGTCTCTACATCCTTGATTTTATCCACCCATCTGTGATGTTCATTTGGAATGAAGATTCTCAAATATGAAGTTACACACTTAATTGCTCTCTCACTTGGATTTGCTTGAGCATGTCGGATACTGCTTAAAATGTGTTTTATACCCATGTCCTCCATACCGTTCTTGAATTCGGCGCTTGTGAAATAACTGCCATGATCTGATAATATAAATTCTGGTTTTCCAAGGATTGGAATAACTCTATTCCGAATACGACTGAGTACCTGTTTTGAAGTAGTTTTCTGAATGGGGCATAATACGACAAACTTAGAAAATACATCAATGCATACTAGTAAGTGTCGGCAACCTCGCCTTCCCTTCGGGATTGGACCGAAACAGTCGAGTGCCAGTAGCTCGCATGGTTTCTGAGGTAGCAATGGTCTAGGATACTGCCTCATTAAATAATTATTGGGCTTTGTCCTCTGACACGGATCACAAGTTGTAATGACGTCACATATAGTTGTTCTCATACGTGGCCATGTAAATGTCTCTCCTATAGTCGCTTCGCACTTGTCTACGCCCACGTGACCGTAACTTTCGTGCGTATGCCATGTCAGTCCTCGCTGTAACGAAGCAGGTACCAATATGCGTAACTTGGTGTGGTCATTATCTACCCATCTGTGCAGCAAATTGTTGACATAAACATATCTTCCTTCTTTGGCTTTCGCTTCTCGAAATGCAGGTGTTCCTGTAGGTAGTTGCTTTCTGAAGTATTGAATTAATAGCATCATCCATGGTTCCGCTTCTTGTTCTCGCTGTATCTCACGTAACTCCTCCAAGAATTCCCGGTCCTTCGGTGTTAACTCCAAGTGTTGTACCATCGCTGTTTCTTCATTATCAGGCTCTGGGTTCCTGCTGAGTGCATCCGGAATCACGTTCATCTTCCCTGGGCAATGTTCAATCTCAATGCTAAACTGCTGAATATATATAGACCAACGTGTCACACGTTCGCTTGCCATCGACGTCTTAAACAAGAATGTTAGTGCTTTATGATCAGTCCTGACAACAATAGGGTAGCCGTAAATTATTCATTTCCATTGTTGTAGCGCATGAAGTATGGCCAACAGCTCCAGTTCCGTTACAGTATAATTGCGCTCGTGCTTACGCAATTTTCGGCTAACAAATGCCAAATATGTTTTATGCTGCAGGTTAGCTGGATCCTCTTGGTAGAGCATAGCACCTATACCCACCAGTGAAGCATCCGCTTGGATTATAAATTTGTGCTTGAAATCTGGATATCCTAATTTAATGCAGTTTTCCAATAGCTGTTTTGTTGCTCGGAATGCCTTCTCACACTCCGCATTCCATAACCACTTATTATTCTTCTTTAACATTTCCTGCATGGGAGCTACAGTCTCCGTATAACCTGGACAGTTTTCCTTAAAGAATCCCGTTACGCCTAAGAAAGCCCGAATGTGCTTGACCTGGATCCTCTTGGTAGAGCATAGCACCTATACCCACCAGTGAAGCATCCGCTTGGATTATAAATTTGTGCTTGAAATCTGGATATCCTAATTTAATGCAGTTTTCCAATAGCTGTTTTGTTGCTCGGAATGCCTTCTCACACTCCGCATTCCATAACCACTTATTATTCTTCTTTAACATTTCCTGCATGGGAGCTACAGTCTCCGTATAACCTGGACAGTTTTCCTTAAAGAATCCCGTTACGCCTAAGAAAGCCCGAATGTGCTTGACTCTCGTTGGTGTAGGGAAATTCTTTATCGCTTCGATCTTAGCGGGATTTGGCTTCACTCCCTCCTTGTCAATAATGTGACCCAAATATAAGATCTCGCTCTTGAAGAAATGGGATTTCTTCAGATTTACTTTGAAATTCGATGCATTCAGGTTGCCTAATACTTTATCTAAATTCTCCATGTGAGTTTCAATGTTGTCGGATGCCAGCAAAATGTCATCAATGTAGCGTACCGTCATCTCCTTAACTTCCTCGGTTAGATTCCGGTCCAGGGCTCGGATTAAAGCACAGCCCGCTGTTTTGACTCCAAAGGGCATTCGGACGAAGCAAAACGTTTGGTTATCGAATAAGAAGCCAGTTAGAAGCTGTGACTTCTCATCCAATTCAATATGGTGGAACGAGCTCGTCAGGTCAACTGATGAATAAATGCTTTTGTTTTTAAAGCCTTTTAGTACGTCTCTGATAATTGGCGCTCTGTCATACTCAGGAAAAATGAGTCTCGTGTTGAGATTTCTGGCATCTAAACAAAGTCTAATAGATCCATTTGGTTTTGTGACTGCCAAAATCGCATTTAGATAAGGTGTAGGTGTCTTCCTTATCACTCCAGCTTGTAACATCTCATCTATAATGACCTTGACTTGACAACGATATTTTTCAGGAATTGGATACAACCTACTTTTGAACGGTGACCAGTCCTCGACTTGCATAGAATATTTGAAATTTAATATTTTCCCAGGTACTGTATCAAATACTGTTTTGTGCTTCCTTAAAATTTCTTCCAATTGCTTTCTGTGTTCACCCCCAAGTTGAATGTCATTGAGCCGCTCCTGTAGTAACTCTTCAAATTGTGCCTCACTGTCGTCTCCTTCCGTTAATAAAGACCATATCTCCTGGGATTCACTCTCCTCACCTAGTTCCACAACAGCTCCTTCTATGATGTTATCTTCTGCCTTTCGTACCTCCTCTTCCGTCTCTTCCGATATTGCTTCCAATGCCCAAGAATTTACATCTCTTCCGGTGGTGATTTCATCCATATGCAATCCCACATTCTTCAGCTGATCATACTCTCTAAAACTGACAGTATTCTTGTGCAAATCTAACACTGCTTGATAGTCACAAATAAAATTTGCACCAAGAATTATATTGAAATTCATCTTTGCCATGATAATGAATGTTTGCCCAAAAGTGTGTTCCAATATGTTCAGCTCTAAGTATGCCTGACGTTTACAAGTGACGGTGTGTTCAGGAATAACACCCCTCACTTTGAGCTGTGGTACGGGAATTACAGGAATATTTTGACTCCGTCCCAACTCTCGAACCAAGGCCTCCGATACCAGACTGATCTGTGACCCCGTATCCAATAAACATCTTATATTAATTCCACCAATCCTCGCGTAAATAATGGGTAGCTGCCTAATTTCATCGTTCCGTGGTTTCACCGTCTCCTCCAGGCAGTCTTCTGGCAAAGCAATCCATTCTTGTATGTTCGCTACTATCCATCCCTCTTCAACTTCCGGCTGTTGCGTTTGTAGGCTGTCTTCTTTATCCAAATTTAACATTTTTTTTAGCTCCAGTGCGACTCCCATCATCCGTTTGTCGCCGATGTCCTTGATATTCCTCTTGTCTCAGTAGACTTCCAGCTTCCTCAGTATGTGTATCAGGATTCTTCATGTTCCCAATGGCTTTTTCCCACCTTCCTAGCTCTCCACCTTGACTAGCGTGTAATTCCTCTAGGTAATTTTGTGATTGAGCGTGCCTATCATCCCAGTCATTTCGATAATTTCGTGGCTCTCCTTGATTTTGGTCTCTTCTTCCTTTCCATCTTTGATTAGCATTGTAATCACCGTATCTTCCATAAGGCCTGTCATTTCTTCGATTTTCACGCCAATGTTGATATCCTCTCTGTTGATACCTATTGTTGCCTTGATATGATCTATTATTGTAGTTATTTTCGTTACGCTGGTATGGTCTGTTTTCTCCTTCTTCCTGGTTTCGCCTAGGTGTGGAAGTGCTTGTATTAGTACCCTGCGTTTTGGTGTTTGCCTGCTTAGGTTTTATGACCTCTGTCGTATTGACTAACTCCGGCTGTCTTCCTCCTCTATAATGATTATGAGACGAAGTCTCATCCATCTGGCGTAATATCTGCTCTGCATGTATAGCCGTACTAACGTTCGCTGCGACTAGGACTTGTTGCACGTTGACTGGCAATTGCCTCACTATTGTCATCACCAGATCCGCTTCATTTAAAGGGTAATCAAGGTGGCGAAATTTTAACATTTGCATGTTAAAGAAATCTGAGTATTTTGTTTGCTGGGTGGTTTGGTACTTTCTAGAGTAAAGCTCCATCCTTAGACTCTGTTGTGTTGCGGGCGACCAATATTTGCGCAGAAACGCCAATTTAAAATCTGACATGGTTCCAAATGTGTATTTGAAGCTTAAAAACCATGTAAGGACATTTCCTGATAAAAATCTCTCCATCATCCTCAATCTACGTGCTTCAGGTACCCCAGTGTCATTGAAATGGTCTTCAATCTCTTTGATAAAAGCTTTAGGTGTTACCCCTGAATTCTCCGTGTATTTCTGTGGTTTATAATCACTTGAGCGAATTACTTGGATAAGTTGTGTAGGCTGATGACCGTCTTGTGGTGTTGAGCTCCTATCGATATTCTTGCGAAACCCTTCCGTGTTTGTTGTTAATGGGCTCTCCGCCTGAGTCTGACTTCCTGCTGTGCTCGCCTCCGGGCTATTTGAGTCATCCTGCTTGTCTTTCAATTTTCTTGTTCTAAATATCGACGATTGCTCTAATGACCTGAGTTCGGCTTTAATGATCCTGTCCGTCTGTTCTTTAAGCTTGCTCTTCATTTCTTGTTCTAATGCTTGAATACGAGTGTGATTTTCGCCTACTGTTTTAAGAATGGTGGATCTTTCCTCTTTAGAATCGATATTCATTTTTTTCCAATCTTTTCTTATCTGCTCTTTAATCGTGCTTAATTTCTCTTCAATCTGGCTTTTAGTGTCGTTTAAGGTACTCTTTAACTGCTCCTGATCCGCTTCTAGGCTTTTCCACTGCTCCGCTGATTTTATTTCGAGACGATCCATATCTTTAATTATGCCGGATATATTCTCATCTACCGCTGATAATTGTTGTTGAATGACTTTGCCGCTCTTTTCCATCTCCATAAATCGTCCTTCTAACTTCTCCTGAGCTATCTTGACCTCGCTTGTATTCATAGTGCACGCTATTTCAATTTGCTCTAATTTAGCTAACACCGTTTCATCCAAAATGCTAAGTTTTTGATCGAAAATACTTTCCATTTTCTTAATCTGGTCTAATTGCTTTTCATTATTTTTACTCACATCTAGGGCCAGTAATATCATCTGTTGATTAGTGTGATCTTTCATCTCTGCGGTTAGCGTCTCTAACTGTGAATTGATAGTGTCATTAATTTCACTTTTTAATAACCTAGCTTGTTCCGCCTGATATTCATTTTGTTCAATTCTACTGTTATTTAATTGTGTCCGCAATGATTCACTTTGTTCTAATAATTTGTTTATCGACTCACTTTGTTCTAACATAGTATTGTTTAATGCTTCACTTTGTTCGGATAACTTCGCGTTCAATGCTTCACTTTGTTCTACCATGGTATTGTTTATTTGCTCAGACAATTTCGCGTTTAATGCTTCACTTTGTTCTAACATACTAGTGTTTAATGATTGACTCTGTTCTGATAATTTAGTGTTTATTTGTTGAGATAATTTTGTGTTTAATGATTGACTCTGTTCCGCCAATTTACTGTCCAACAATTCCTGTGTTCTCCTAGCTGCACTCTCAATGATTTTTTGAATCTGTTCAACCGTTGCCATATTACACACTTTATATGAGACATTAGGGAAATGGCATAAAGCAATGCCCTTTGACACACACATAAAATCCAATGCACATTTAATTTCTTTACCCTACTCAGTTCATTTATTTTTACATTTAATCCCACTAGTCGATTGCATCTCTGAGTAGTTCTAACTTTACTCAATTTAATTTAAACCCAAACACATATTCAGTCATTAAATTGTTATCCTGATCTGATATTAACACTGACTAATTAACAAAGTATTAATTGTCATTTAAGGCTACAGCCTCCTAACATTTTCACGAGTTTGACTTTCTAAACAAATCTAATTTTAACTTTAATCATTGGGCGCCCGGTATCACATATATATTACCTTTTACTTTAATTCAATAGTCAAAAACGTGAACCGTATTTTACATTGCAAACTCCTGATTTTACTTTATATTTCACACATTTGGCGGTATCCTCTTCGCCTCACTTACTTTTAATAAAATATCACTTCCCGGTGATTAAAATACTGCCATATCTGCCTGCACTTGCGGCATGTCAGTTTTACTCAAATAAGCCACTTAAATGTGTTCCAGCAGCGAACCAGCAATAAAATTACACCTTCATTGTTGCGTCAGTTTGAAAACCCAACTACGCTTACACTGACATGTGCAAAATCTTTGCCGTTACACCACAGTGAACCGCCCCACGCTTGGCCGCGCCAGTTTACTCCTATGAACCCTTCAGAAAAGCAGTGTTTAATGTAAGAAATCTTAATCAAGGGGTCGCGCTCAGTTCCTATGTGATGTTTACGTTCGCCAAACAACGTGCTCTACTGAGGTAAGGGTCATAGGATATAAACTATAAAACAAGAAAGAAAGGAGACAAGATGTAAAATAATAACATGATTTAATGACTAATAGTGCATAAAAAGAAATAAACACAATAAAATAAAAACAAATCCTCCCTGAATTTCCCATGATAGGAATATCTATAAATTTTAGGAGTCAGACGGATCTCCCCTTTTATTTAAAATGTGGATCCTGGTTCCACTACCTTGCAATTTGGGTTTTATGTGCGCGTAATGACTAACTACGAGGAATGAGTACTTTGGATGACTGTTCGTTTACAACGGGTTAACAGCCACGATGCTTACGAACAATCATCTCGTAAATCAACGTTTATGGATATGGAACATGACATTAAATAAAACCCTTAAAAAGTAATGCTGACACACGCACTAAATCTACTATCTACAGGAATCTCTCTCGGGACCCTCATTAGCGCGAAGACGCACTTGACTTTGAGCTGCCAACACGGGCCAAATTGCTCAACACAAACAAGGAAATACAGCAAGCATGTGACTCATGGGTCACTGAATAAAATAAAAACATGGAATAAACCAACAACAACAAAAGCCTGACTGGCTGACATTACTTTATATGAACAAAACTGCATGTTAAGCTAACGCTTCGGAGATTATCGTGATTCGTAGGCAACTCCCATTTATTTAAACAATTTTTACCATTCATCAGTTCTTAATTCTGTATTTAAAGTTATTACTGAGCCACACAGGCACACTCCACTAATGACCTGGCTGGCACCCTTCAGTTCGTCTTGTGCAACATCTCCCCTCTTCCTCAATCACCTGCCATTGTCCCACTCCAGTGTGTATAAATATAACTGACCAGCTGTGCCGTTATCTCAAGGAATCAACAGCAACAAACTCAACCACTTCAAAATATGGTCAGACATTAATCAAAATATCCAGAATTGCCCTCGCGAGGTCACAATCTGGACTTGTCATCAAGCTGCCAGAAATCAGTCTACGCTGAAATTCCCGCTTGTAATGACACAAAAACACACACTCACACACACACACATCAGGGAATGACAATACGTTATCACACAGATCGGCTGAATGGATGCTCGCCGACAATTAAAAAATATTAAAACCTACGATAGAGCTGACTGCTCTTCGTCACAAATCACATTGCTCCAAAGGCAATAATCTCATTGAATCTCATCAATAATAAAACAAAAGAAATTAATTACCCTCCAATCTACTGTATAATTATTTTACTTCAGTCCTACTTCTGAAACACAACAATCTCCGAGAGACGTTTTTAACCGCATCGCGTAACATATGCAAACACGGACGTTCACATAGCTACGTTAGTTAAAACAACAAACAAGAAAAGAACCTTCTACTAAATATATATGCGAGCTGTTTCCATGCAAAAGGTGTGTCAGACCAAAACTAAATAGACTACGTTAATCACACAAGCAAATTATTTACAAAACAAAATATGTCCCATACACCATAAGTTAATTTATCAGATAATAATAAATATTATTCGGTACTCATCCTCAGCCAGTCACCCGTCAAAGAACATCCGCTGCCATCTCCCAACTGGATCCTTCTTATCTCATCTCAACCATCTTGACGGAGTCTTGATATTTCCAGGCTTCCTCCATGGTCAATGATGTCATCTCTCGTGCTGATTCAAAAATTAAATTATTATACACTTGATGTCTGACTACTAAATTCGCCGTTCGGGTACTTCTTTCCCCAAAGCAGTCTATTGGCGAATTATCGAAGATACTGCCCCTACAAATATAGTACTGTGACTATCTAACACTGAATTTAACACTTTCAATAATAATTTCTGTGTCCTTCATGACACGCAAGGTATAACTGTCAACGTCCTTAGACGCGCAAAGTATAAAAGCCTGTGTCCACTGACACACAAAATAACAGCCTCCGTCCTCAGACGAACCAAAGTAATAATCAACCTGTGTCCACGACACACACAATAATAATAAGCAAAGTCTTGGCTCTTCACACCACTTATAAATGAACTGGCCCTAGGTCTTGATGGGGGGGGGGGGGGAAATTTATACAAAAATTTCTCGAAATAATGATGGTACAGGAATGAAATAAATATCACTGAACTCGTAAAATAGCGCAGGTCAAGAATATGCCCATTAATCCTAGAATCGATCGTAGAGATTTTGTCTAGGCGATCTCCCGCGTGAATGCTAGCCGAGCGTGCCCACGCTAGACCTGCCGCGCTAAATAGGCATTCTTCTCTCATTGGTTCCCACATTTTCTGTAATTTGGCGGTTTTTAGCATATCTTGGCGTCGTAGGAGTGTCTATTTTCTTCATCAGCCACTCACGTTACTGCATCATATTTCTTATAGGCGCGAACATCACAATGAACATACCAGAACCATGTCTCACTGCGCGTCGCTTCTATTTTTGAGGCGGCCAACACCTGTCCTTCTGACACATCGCTAGGCTATTTCCTTTCACAGCTAAAGTATTTAGCCTTTTGTCAATCTGCTTCAGGTATGTCCCCGCTGTCTCCAACCAATGCTTGAAATTTCCTCATCTCCGTCTGGCTACTTTCATGATGCTGGTGGAAATATTTATTAATTGAAGAAATAAAACATAGAATCATTTATCCAACAGAGGATAAAGGGTTCAATATGTTACGTAAACAATTGTACAAAATTATATGCCAGTGCATTACAATGTGTATAAACATTTGCTGTACCACGTTTCATTGCGTTTGGATGGTTAAATCGCGAGAAAAGTCTATTTAGAACTTGAGAAGTTGAGACAACTTCGCTTGGCCGTCATGTTGGTTTAGTAGCTACCAGGTTTTTGAAAGACTCATAGGTGCAATTCTAGTAGTGCCCTTTATCACCGTACAAAATTTCAGGGTGATATCGGTAATTTTTCGGAGATATTGAATGCTGGTGAAATATTTCGCACAGCCGCCATGTTTAATTGGTGAGACATAATAAAATTTGAAGGGCACGGTCGGGGTCGGCCAAAATGGTGCTATGACCTTACCAAGTTTCATTGAAATTGCTCTAGCCGTTTAGATGTTATACAGGGGGAAACACACAGAAACACATAGGCACGCACGCACGCACGCACGCACGCACGCACACACACACACACACACACACACGGACAAAAGGTGATCGCATAAGCCTTTTTTTTTTCATAAAATGAAAATAGGCTAAAAATCATTTGATTGAACGTGTTAGGCTGTAACCATTGTCACAACCCATTGGATTGGACAATACTCAGGTTAGAATGGTCGAGTTGAGGTGCAGCCTTGGGTGCGGGAAGCTAGCAACGCACTGTTGACGAAAAACCATTGGATTAGACAAAACGAAGGTTATAATGGTCGGGTTGTAGTGCGGCCTTGGCCACAGCTAGCTGGGCACACTTGACGATAAACACATTGGATTGGACGTGTTAGGCTGTGACCATTGTCAAAAACTATTGGATTGGACGTCTGGGCGCTATTTTGTGGGGTGGGTTATGGACTGCGGAGGATTTCCGATTTCTTCTTCATCATTAGAAAGGGTATTTTTTCCCCCAGGGGCTCACATCTTGTGGGCGTGGGTTGGCGACCACGGGGCCCCAGCTGAGTCCAGCATTGCTTCCACTTACTTGTGCCGGGCTCCTCTCTGTCCTCTTTCCTGTCGACCTCACTTGGTCAACTCTTGTTCTCTTCTGACCCCGACGGTATTAGGGTATCCGAGGCCTAGGGAGTGTCTTCCTTTCCCGCCTTAATTGGCCCTTGTCTCATCTTTTCTGATACCCTCCTTTTGCGAGGGGTCAGCCTTCTTTTTCTCTTCCTTTTACCTCCTGCCTTGTGCTCTAGCCCTTAAGGAGGCAGGGTGTATGTAGCCCCACCACTTCTGGTGCACCCTAGATAATGCTACACCCTCAGGGGCTCACGGCTGGTGAGTTCGGGAGTTGGCGACCCCGAGGGATTCCTGAGCTGGGTCCGTTTTCCCCTTTTGTCCCTTACCTTTGGGGCGGACCCTCTCCTCTTTCACTTTCCTATATGCCTTTCATGGCTCTCCTTCCTTCCAAGTCCCTCAATCCGCCTTCTCCGAGGGTTAAGGGCATTTCTTTTCCTCCTGTCCTTTATTTGCCTTATTCTCCTTTAGTTTTACATTTCTTCTTCTAGTATGTAGGTTAGTAGTTAGTTTTAGTTTTAAGTTCGCTTTTCATTTTCATCTTCACGATCACCCAAACCATCAGGGGCCGATAACCTAGATGTTAGGCCCCTTAAAACAACAATTATCATCATCATCATCAAAGGGTATTTTGGCTAATTTCTGTAGTTTACCCTCGAGAGGGGGCGCACGGTCGATAGCATCGGGAAATTCATTATCACTCGGTATCCTGACGACTACTTGAGCTTACATCCCCTCGCCTCAGTATACCTTTGCATGGGCTCGTCCTTTGCGGGTTACGCTTGGGTCAGGCGATTAAGTTCTATGTATTTGGTTTACAGCCAGCCAATGTTGTCGGTCAAACTTGTCTTTAAGACCGTGCACGCCTTCTCCAGTTTTGTTGACCCGCTCAAATGCACCAAATACAAATAAACAAATACACAAAACGGTCACGTGCGTCAGTTGTGCATACCACGACCCAGATATTTGCACTGACGATGACTAGGAGCCTAGAAAATTTAGTGAACGACAACTATTATGGAAAAATGGATGACACCTTTGTTTAATCGATTGTTTCACTTGTGTGCAACTTCTGGAAACAGTGGCGTGTTTTAGTGATTATAGAGACATACTGGTTATAAAATCCATCATTCAACAGTGTAGGCCTATCAGTTTAGGAATGTATTAAACTTGTTAGTTAAGTATGAAGACAGTCTCAAAATTACCTTCCATGTCTGGGGAATAAAATTTTAAATTATTGGCGAAAAAATGAGAAAAGGTTTCTCAGAAAGGACGGCATGTTAAGACTAAGTCCGTAGCTTTGATAATGCGCATGCGCTACGAAGTTATACTCTCTAGCAGATGGGATGAGAAGATACCAACCGAAAACAATTTTCTGTGGAGAGCCGTGATATTTACGTTGCGAGAGCGGAATGAATGAGAGGGAATACGGTCTGATCCGCCATCAAAATCCAGAAATTTTTCTATAGTAATAGGTAATGTGACAAAAATACAGCAGTTGAATATTTTATCAATAGAGGGTGTTATCGCATTTATTAATTCTGAATAAAGTATCACTCTTTTTCGCTTTCATTTCGATAATACAGGGTCTTTATTTTTGCTTGGCAAGGACATTCCCGCTCACGCGCTCCGCCAGTGATAGCTCAGTTCCCAGCGACCGCGCGCGCGTATGTACGACAGATTACCGCGCTTAAAATCAGTATCATGCATTTTTACTCACCATGCTTACAGTAGATGCTGAAAATGTTCCCCATCCGCTGCCAAATGTACAGGTTGAGTAAACAATAAGAATAGACGAAAATGTCGTTATTTCCTTACTGAAGCAAAATTAACCGGAGTAACCGGAAAATTCATAAGGAGATGCCGGTTATGTTTGGCAGCGGACGGGGAACATTTTCAGCATCTACTGTAAGCATGGTGAGTAAAAATGCATGATACTGATTTTAAGCGCCGTATCCTGTCGTACATACGCGTGCGCGGTCGCAGGGAACTGAGCTGTCACTGGCGGAGCGCGTGAGCGAGAATGTCCTTGCCAAGCAAAAATGAAGACCCTGTATATGATTTTCATACCTTATTTCATCTTCTGGGAGGAAATCATCAAATGTAATTACTAACCTTGATTACTTCTGCACCGACTGCATCGGATATATGGGCTATATTACGTCAATATGTGTTTTTATTTATTGCTCATTTAACAATGGCATCCATGTTTGACAGCGTATTGAGTATGATAAACTGTCGCCAAGAGCACACAACGAGGAGCACACATAAAAGTCAGTAGTTGCCAACAAGTAGGATAAGAAATACACGACTAAAATCATTGACACGTTAGGCTGTAATCATTGTCAAAAATCATTCGATTGGACATGTTAGGCTGTAATCATTGTCAAACCCCATTGGATTGGACAACACTACTGTTAGAAATGTCGAGTTGAGGAGCAGCATTGGGTGCGGGAAGCTAGCAGGGCACTGTTGACGAAAATCCGTTGGATTAGACAAAACGAAGGTTAGAATGGTCAGGTTGAAGTGTGGCCAACTAGCGGGGCACGGTTGACGAAAAAAAACATTGGATTCGACGTGTTAGGCTTTAACCATTGTCAAAAACCATTGGACTGGACGTCTGGGCGCTATTTTGATTTACGCTGCCGCTGATATACAAGGCAGTACCGTAAGAACAGGGTTGTCAATACTGTGCTTGAGGGTAACTCACGCGCGTAATGGCGGACAAAGATGGATTTTTACTACACAAGTCGTGATATAAATAAGGAATGGCGGGTGTGTTATGGACTGCGGAGGATTTCTGATCTCTTCTTCATCATTAGAAGACGTACTTTGGCTATTTTTTTTGTAGTTAAACCTTAAGAGAGCACACTCGGTCGATAGCACCGGGTTAATTCATTATCACTCGGTAGCTTGATGACTACTTACGCTTACCTCCCCTCCCTCAGTAAACCTTTACATGGGCTCGTCCTTTGCCGGTTACACTTGGATCAGGCGATTAAGTTCTATTAGGCTTTCCGCCAGCCACTGTTGTCTGTCGACCTTGTCTTTAAGACCGTGCGCGCCTCCTCCAGTTTTGTTGACCCGGTCAAATACACCAAATACAAATACACACAACGGTCGAGTGCGGCAGTTGTGCATACCACATCTCAGATATTTGCACTGACGATGACCAGGAGCCTAGTAAATGTGAGTAAACGACAACTATTATGGAAAATGGATGACACTTCAGTTACGTTCATTGTTCCACTTGTGTGCAACTTCTGGAAACAGTGGTATGTTTTAGGGATCATAGAAACATACTAGTTATAAAATCCTTGCTAAAAATAAAGTTGTGTCTGCGGGTATGGTAGCCTATATTTTTTGTTTCTTCTTTCACCCGGTCCAAACCACCATGCGTGCCTCCTCGAGTAATGAATAAGGATGCCCTCTCTCAAGGATAGAAAATATAATCAAGAAGTGATACTTCACTCAGTGTACCTAGCATTTTTCAGCAGTAGCAACATGGTTGGAATAAGGCTTTACATACAAACACCAACCTAACCTGGGGTTTACAGTGTGCAAGCAAGTAGCGACCAAAGGTTTCGGCCAGAACATCGTCTAACCTAGTAGCGACCCAAATGCACAGTAACACCTGTAATGACAAATAATTCACGAATTTAAAAAAAACAGAACTCCTCAGTGTTATCAAAAGTATTAAAATGAAACCTGCAATGTCGTATTCAAAATTACAGGATATTCTGCTATAGTAAAATTTACGAACTAGACATCCTGTAATTAAAGAAAATCATATTAACATGTCCTTATTCTGACAACATATATTTATAATTTTTATAGTTCATCGATTTATAAAATGTGGCTATAAAATAGGTAAGTTGGGAGAATTAAAAGACCTTCCGGCGGGAGGAGCTAATGGTTTCCTCTACTTTCCCTGCCCCCGTTTGCTTTGACCGATTCTCTCTAGAAAATACTATCGCAGGTTCTAAAAGGTGCCACCTGCCACATTCTTATTTTGTGTGACCATTGCTGCCGCTCTGTGGTCGAACGAAGTATGCCTTGGCCTGTGGTCTTGGCTGTTGTTCCCACGGCAAAACGGAAAAATAGGGCGCGCAAGTGCAAAAGGCAAAGTTCATATTGCTGGCAATAAACGTAGGAATTCTCGCTGAGCTGCGATCTACACAGCCAGTGCCGGACGGGGAGTGGAGTGCACGACTAGATATCTCGATGTGAGGAGAATTGAAATATTTCCTATTATTTGGCTGACGCCCCTTTTATAATGCGCTGTACTTAACGGTCGATAATATTATCAAAGTAATTAATTTTGAAATAAAACAATGTGCTGCAGCACTTCCACACATGAGGTGCGGCCGCACCTGAATCAGACCACCGTGTAGTGTGGTGGCTGCCACTCCTGAGGTCCTGGGCTAATTTCCTAGCTCTATCAAGAAATTTAATTCTGGCCTGAGGGTTGGAACGGCACACACTCAGCTTTGGGAGGCAGAACTGAAAAGAGATAAGTTCGATTCTCATCTCAGCCATTCAAGAAGTGGTTTGCCGTGGTTTCCCACTTCCACTCCATGCTAATGCTGGGATGGTTCCTAACTTAAGGCTACGGCTGCCTCCTTTCCAGTCCTCACCTGAATGACAAAAAGTACACACACTACTACAGATACTAAAATAACACATTATCATTCAAATCCTACGCACATCCAAATACACGGTGCTAAATGAATATGTTATCAAAAGCCCTAAATGAATTAACAACAACACTAATTGTTCAATAAGAGATTTAAAAAAAATGTAATTATTATAGGTGCAGGCATAAACATACAGTATCAGCAAATTCAAGTTCTCCATTTCAAGCATTATACATTTTATTAAGTTAAACTTGCATGTGTCGCAGGAATTTGCTATTCATCAGTGTTAGCCATGGCATCAAGGAGGGAAGAAGTCCATTATTATGTGCTATAGCCTACTGCTAACCTTGGCAAGAAATAAGAAAGGAACATGCCTCAACACACACTTTCAGGAGGACCAGATTTGATTACTATATTTTTGCTGAGTATGATCGTGACTCTCGCTATTATTTCTTCTTCGTTCACAACTGTTTAAATAAAACATGATGATTTTTAGCAGCTTTGAGTGTTTTTCTCGTTATTCATTGAAACTCCTATTTCTCCGTTTCCCTACGCAGCGTGTTATTAGTGTGCGATGATATATTTTTTGTATTTCATCATTCAAAATTGGTGAACTGGATATACGTTAAGGGGAATATGAAATGAATTATAGAAATTTTGTAAAATACAGTTATATTTCTGAAATGTTAGCATCCTCATGAATTTGGCACTAATTACACTAACAATTTTAGTGTAATGAGGATCAGGTTACACCACCTGTTTTTCTTAGCATTTTCTCTTAAAATGTTACTGGTATTGCTAACAGCATCAAGAGTTTTGTGATATGAATATTCACCCTTCCCAGTCCTTTTTAGTTTATTCTAGGACTTGGATTGGACGTATTTGGCTGTAACCATTGTCAAAAATCATTGGATTGGACGTCTGGGTGCTATTTTGTTTTACGCTACCGCTTATATACAAAATAGTACCGTAAGCACGGGGTTGGCAATACTGTACTTGACGGTAACTCACCTGCGTGATGGCGGACACAGCTGGAATTTTACTTTAGAAGTGATCTAAATAAGGGATGGCGGGTGGGTTATGAACTGCGGAGGATTTCTGATTTCATCATCATTAGAAAAGGTATTTTGGCTAATTTTTGTAGTTAACCCTTGAGAGGGCGCGCACGGTCGATAGCACCGGGTTCATTCATTATCACTCGGTATCTGGATGACTAGTTAAGCTTACCTCCCTCAGTATACTTTTGCATGGACTCGACCTTTGCGGGTTACGCTTGGGTCAGGCGATTAAGTTCTATCAGGTTTACCGCCAGCCACTGTTGTCTGTCGAACTTGTCTCTAAGACCATGGGGCGTGGTGGCTCAGCGGTCTAGCTGTATGCCTCTCACCAAGGCGGTCCGGGTTCGATTCCCGGTCAATGCATGTGAGATTTTCGAAGTGAAATGCCATGTCCTGTGGTTCGGATTCCACGTAAAAAGGAGGTCCCGTGGCTCATGATCTAAAGATTAACGGTCACGTTAAACTACAAGCTTCCTTCCTTTTTGTATCTAAGACCGTGCACGCCTCCATACACAAATACACACAACGATCACGTGCGTCAGTTGTGCATACCACGTCTCAGATATTCGCACAGACAATGACTAGGAGCCTAGTAAATGTGAGTGAATGACAACTACTGTATTATTGAAAAATGGATGACAGTTTTGTTTTATCGACTGTTTCTCTGGTGCACGACTTCTGGAAACGGTGGTACGTTTTAGTAATTATAGAAACTTTCTGGTTATAAAATCCATCATTGAACAGTGTAGGCCTATCAGATTATGAATGTATTAAACTTGTGAGTTAACACTTTCCTTCTCATAGTGCCCGAATCCGCCCGGATATGAAAGTCACGGCTCCCTTTTAAAGCGCCCAAAAGCACCCATGTATGTTCTGGCAATGGGAGTAGACATTGGGAACTAAAAACTCCATAGAGTAGGCTACCGAGATGTATATATTAGCATATTAAAATTAGGATTTGGCAATCTTTGAAGTATGGGCCAATGTGACTACTTCTGGGAGAAATATAAAGATGCTTAAGTGGTTCTGGACCAGGGACCTAACGAAATAAAACAATGGTAAACAATGTAAATATGTGTATAGTTTGTGAAAACAGCAAATTCCACAAATTACATATTTTTTAAACTTAGTTTCATAATTGTTCATGTGGCCAGATCATATGTGGGCAGACTTCAAAAATGGACTCCGGGTGAGTGAGATTTACTGTGGGACATTGCAAGACTTGGTAATTCACGTTTAAATTGATTTAAATGTATTATATAGTTCCCATGTTATGTGCAAGAGTTTATAGCCTTGTCCACAGTACCTGATATTCTAAAATAATAGGGTGATTTCAGGGGATATCATGCCTGGAAATGCAACAAGGAAAGGGTTAAGTATGAAGGCAGTCTCAAAATAACCTTCCATGTCTGGGGAATAAAATTTTGAATTATTGGTGAGAAACTGAGAAAAACAAATTCTCAGAAACTAAGTCCCTAGCTTTGAGAATGCGCATGCGCTAACAAGTTACACTCTCTAGCAGATGGGATGAGAAGATTCCAACAGAAAACAATTTTCTGCGGAGAGCCGAAATATATGAGACGGAATACGGTCTCAGTCACCATCAAAATCCGAAAAAATTTCTATTGTAATAAATAGGCACTGTGAATTAGATACAGTAGTTGGGCATTTTATCACCAGAGGGGTGCTATCGCATTTATTAATTCTGAATGAATTATCACTCTTTTTCGCTTATATTTCGACAATATGATTTTCATACCTTATTTCATCTTCGGGGGGGGGGGGGGGGCATTATCATCAATTGTAATTACTAACCTTAGTTACTTCTGCACCGTCTGCATCGGATATATGTGCTAAATAACGTAAATACGTGTTTTTATTTATTGCTCATTTAACGGCAGCCATGTTTGACAGCGTATTGAGTATGATAAACTGTCGCCAAGAGCACACAACGAGGCGCACACATCGAAGTCAGTAGTTGCCAACAAGTAGGAAAAAAAATACACCACGACTAAAACCATTGACACGTTAGGCTGTAATCATTGTCAAAAAATCATTTGATTGGACATGTTAGGCTGTAACCATTGTCAAAACCCACTGGATTGGAATACACTCAAGTTAGAATGGTCGAGTTGAGGTGCAGCCTTGGGTGCGGGAAACTAGCAGGGTACTTTTGACGAAAATCCTTTGGATTAGACAAAACGAAGGTTAGATGGTCAGGTTGAAGTGTGGCCTTGGCCGCAGCTAGCGGGGCACACTTGACGAATGAACTATTGGATTGAACGTGTTAGGCTATAACCATTGTCAAAAGACATTGATTTGGACATCCGGGTGCTATTTTGTTTTACGCTACCGCTTATATACAAAGTAGTACCGCAAGCGCTTGACGGTAACTCACCTGCGGAATGGCGGACACAGCTGAATTTTTACTTTACAAGTCGTGATCTAAATAAGGAATGGCGGGTGGGTTATGGAATGTGGAGGATTTCTGATTTTCTTTCATCATTAGAAAAGGTATTTTGGCTAATTTTTGAAGTCATCCCTTGAGAGGGCGCGCACGGTAGATAGCAAGGGATTCATTTAATATCACTCGGTATCTTGATGACTACTTAGGCTTACCTCCCCTCCCGCAGCATACCTTTGCATCGACTCGTCCTATGCCGGTTACGCATGGGGCAGGCAATTAATTTCTATTAGGTTTACCGCCAACCACCGTTGTCTGTCGAACTTGTCTCTAAGACCGTGCGCGCCTCCTCCAGTTTTGTTGACCCGGTCAAATACACAAAAATACAATGGTCACTTGCGTCAGTTGTGCATACCACGTCTGAGATATTTGCACTGACGACGACTAGGATCCTACTAAATGTGAGTGAACGACAACTATTATGGAAAATTGGATGACACTTCAGTATTGTTGATTGTTTCACTTGTGTGGGACTTCTGGGAAGAGTGGTACGTTTTAGTGATGATAGAAACGTACTAGTTACAAAATCCATGTTAAAAATAAAATTATGTCTGCGGGTATGGAATCGTTTTGTATTTTCTTAAACCTGGTCCTAACCACCGTGCGTGCCTCCTGTAGGAATAAACAGGCTGTGCCCACTCAAGGGTTAAGAATGTGTAATCAAGAAGTGATACTTCATTCAGTAGTGTTACTTTTCATTTTTCAGCAGTACCAACACTGTTGGAATAAGGCTTTACATACAAACACAAACCTAGCCTGGGGCTTACACTGTGCAAGACACTAGCAAACAAAGGTTTCGGCCAGACCATCGTCTAACCTAGAAGCGACCAATAACACCTGTAATGGCAAATAATTCACGAACTTAAAACTACCAAGAACTCTTCAGTGTTACCAAAAGTATTAAAAGGAAACCTGCAATGCCGTATTCAAAATTACATGTTATTTTGCTGTAGTAAAATTTACAAACTAGACATTTTGTAATTAAAGAAAATCATATTATCATGTCCTTATTTTCACAACATATCATCATTATATATATTATTTCAGTAGTATAGATCCCTCCTGCGATGCTCAAAAGCGACCGATCGTGACAAATGAGCATTCAAATGAAAGAGAATAGACATTAGCAGTGATAAATCACACTAGAATTTCATAAATATCTATAATTTCTTTAAAAAAATACTTTTAAAAATGTACGAAGTGCGCGATTTGCAGATATTGTAGCTGTAGGAAAATACGCTCCATATTTATTGTCCACTTCTCATTTTGACCGCTGTGACGCCTGTTTCATGTCATCTTAACATTCTGAGGTCTTTCCTTTATCATTTTGCATGGATTTCAGAAGCAGTAAATCAAAGGAATGAGTACTCAAATCGTATAATTTCATAAATATCGAATAACCGGTGAGTGTTATGATGATCCAATTTTCAGTCATTGCCGTCGTAAGAACTTGGAATTCCAACTGAAATGTAAATAGTGTTCTATAGTCATTTGGTTGAAATTAAAACATAACAACCTTTCTCCTTAGGCTAATTCTATCATTATAAACCTATTGGGGAAAGTGTGGTTTATGAACATGCGAGATTTCTCGCACGGTTCCGCTATAAGGCATCCAACGTTTAGAATGAAGCACTGGTTAGATAGGGATATTCTTCTCTCTTTCTGTTGCACGTGAGACACGTATGACGCTGTCATAAAGCAATCCACTGTTGCCATATCAGTCGAAAATTTTTATTAGTCGAAAAAAAAAACAGCATATTCGGGTAGAACTATGTTTTGCCGATCTTTTTTGTCCTATATTAGAACTACGTTAACTTGATAGAAATGCTAGAAAAATTAGATATCCATATTAAAAAAAACGATAAACTGTGTCCCCGTTTTAGTAAAATCGATCTTATATCATGTTGCATTGACTTTGTGATGCCTATTTTTCACACACGTGTAGCTAAATGTGCCGTCTTGATGATGGATTATTGAAATATTTTATACTGGCAATATTACAATTTTCATGTAGGTAAAACTTCTGAATATTCTCTCATAACCGCTTAGCAGCATTGAAAATGTTCGTATGCTGCCAACTTTTCTATTTTTAAAGATAACCATGTCATGTCAGTTTGAGAGTTGTAGAGGAATGCTGGAAGAAGTTTTCTACCTGCTTACCCAGAGTGTAGGTTTAATTGTTTACACAGGCTGGGCTGTTCATTGACCGCGGATTATAAGAACGAAATTTCGAAGGACAGCAGGGCGCAGCTTGCTACTCACAGCTTTATTACTATGCCCTTCGAGCATTTATTTCAGTAGTTCAGCTGTCTCTATCTTGAGTGTGTGTGCAGCAGTTCTGTTAGATATAACGTGTTGTATTTTACGTATTTCACGTACAACAATGGATAGTTTTGTGAAAAGAAAGCGTGGTCAAGTGCTCAGAACGAGGGGAAAACAGGTCGTAATTAAAGTGTTCAGTTAGTTTAAGAATCTTAAACCTAACGAAAGTATAAATCATGAAAGGTAAGCCAATGAGGAGTATTTTCTTTAATAACATACGGTACTTCAACTTTAACTGCAGTCGAAAATTCACACATTTCCTTGTGCTTGTACTTAAATTTATTTTATTATGATTGTGTTATTTATGTTACATTCAGCATACTGTGCCCAACATAGTACTCCAGTTTTAGCACAGATTGGCAACCCTGCGTAAATCACGGTCCAAAACACCACATTTTATCTTTGCAGACCCGACCACAAGGTCGAGTGACGTCACGCACAGCTGTCGACTATCTCCGGCAGAGCACGCTGTCTTGGACCACGTGCTCAGCTCTGGTTTCCGGCAGCTGGTCACATTGAGTGGCGCACACACATGCGTTTTGAGCGCGGACTGGACAGTACTCCGTTGTGCGGCAAGAGTTATTTTATTACATTCGATTTTGATCGCGGAGGGCCGTGTGTGCTATGCCACCACAGGTCTGAGTGTCGCTGTATATCGGGTGTGATTTTATCGGAGTCCTGAGTGACAATATAATTACGAATCACCGCTGTTATGCCGGGCGCGATTGCTATATCAGACGGCCGAGTCCAGAGTGTATAATCCCGATCGTGCAGGCCCATGCTTGGCTTGATAACGAGAGAACTAGCCCTTTGCAACTAGCTTTGGACGTGAGTTACAATACGGAATAGTTTGTGCAGTGAACATTCGAGAATAGACGAGGCTCTTATCATCGATGGAGGACTTGTAGATGCAACTGAACAGCTGTGAATGCTATTGAATTACTGTTTACGTAAAGCCGGTGGCAATTTGCCGAGAGAAAGAATTGTCTACATTTTTCGAGGCGCAGGAACTTATAATTTCCAGAATGGAACGAGGACATTTTATAACCTGTGCTGTTGAAGTGTCAGTGAAGAATTTTGAAATGAAACTAGTCAGTGAAAATATGGGCCACTAAGCTTATACGTGAGGGGACTGGACAGAGTGACATTTACATCAAGATGAGGCCATGATGTTGCCATGACATAACCACACCGTGGGAGTCGGAGGACGCAGCCACCATGAAATGTGAAGGTCTCGGTTTCGATTCCTGGAGGAGGCGAGGAAGAAGATGGTGGAAGATGCAATCCTGCCGGTTCTGGAATGGGAAGGAGATGGTCCTGAATGAAGATTGGTTCCAGAGGTTCTGCATTCTATGAGCATGCTAGGCTTGTACCATATTTTCTTATTTCGGCCAGTTGGTGAGCTAAAACATTACTTCAATTTGTAGTTGTGAGTAGTTTGTACTACTCAGTAGTGCTAGATGCCATGGAGTTGAACTAATTATTATTTATTTGTTGATCAATCATTTAATTATTATTATTATTATTATTAATGGCCACATTTTTTTCCCTTCGTCTATTAAGTAATTATATGAGGAAGTGATTCTCATTGTAGGGTTGTCACACGTGGCAAGGAACTATCCACCATGCTTGGCACCAAGATCCAGTGAATATTTTCTTTTGGGAATTTTTGTAAATCCGTCACTACTTTGAATGATAAGATTTCTTTTTCTACGATGATAAGGTTGGAAATACGACGCGGATACTGAACTGAATCCATGATGGAATAAATGAAGGTGGTAGACTAGCTGTCGAGAGCTAGGGTGGAGTTCTTATTTTGAATTATTATTTTTTCTTTCGATTTTGACTTCAGCGTTTGGTGAATCTAATTATGTGAACTCTGAAGGATTATCACTTTATATATTCCCATTTTTTGTCTTCGTCCACATTCATTGATATAGAGAATTTCATTATTAAAAGCATGCTCGTCATTATGCTTCGACACCTACCCATTTGACATTGCTACAGGTCATGCCTGCATTAGATAATTTATGCACACTAGTCATGTGATGAAATGAAAGGTCATGATTATTAAAAGATAATGAGTTTATCTACAAAAAAAGATTGATTGCTGTAGTTGTTTATAAAAAAAGAGAAAGGAGAATTGAATGGAATGTAATAAAATAAATTTAGGATGATAGTTCACATATTCTGTGAACGTCTTATGGCAAATTTTCTGAGAATTAATCATGAAGAATCCCTTTGTGAATAAAAAAATAATAATGTAATAATAATTAGTAGTGTAATATCTTTCTAAATAAGCATGACTATGCAAAATGCAGTCTTATGGTGGTGAATTAAGTATTCACAGGAGTAGGCAGGCGATAATCTAATCACTATGTAATTGATGGAGTGAAATACATTGCAAGCATACCATCGAATTGGGAAAGATGGGAACTTTTAGTTGTGATATAATGATCAGCCATGACTTTGAACTTTGCATAAATGTAGGATAATGGGTGCATGTTTGCCTGAAATATTTTGAGTAATTAGACTCTGAAATAACGTTGTACGATAAATATAAATACTGATTGCAAATTTAATTGAGTGGTCAAGTAGGACCTATATTGTTGCAGCAATTATTTTTAATTAATAATTAATTAATAATTAGTTAGAACGGAGATCAATACTTTTTTTTTTGGCCAGCTATTTATTTAACTTTCATTATAAACTCAAGTGAGTGACAATATTACTAATCTAGGACACTACCTGATGGACATTTAGTGTGATTAGTTGATGTTGATAGTCAAATGTGACTGAATCTACTTTTTTATATTTTATTTAATTTTCTTCGAATATCTCCTAATTTTATTTGTGTCTTAAGGATAGGACCAAGGAGATTCGTTGACCCTTTAAAATTTAATTATGTGTATTTGGACTCTAAATATTTTTCTTTTTCTTCGGTCCACATCAAGCTTTCATTTAGATCGAATCTCCGAGGCAAGATAGGCTTTTAGGGGGGTTTCCTATATTTGTATTGGTCAATAAGTTGCCAATAAATGGATGCCTATTTTTATCTTTTTAATTGTGCTTATCTTCTGATTTCTGTTGTGCTATTGCTTTGATTTAGGTTTGGGAGTGGGTTGATTTAACCTGTTACACCTACATCCTGTTAACCACCCTTGAGGCTACTTGAGTTCTCGTACCCACCGGCGCATTTTTTTTTTTTTTTTTTTTATATTCGAACCCAGACCTCAATCATTTTTTTTAATTCTTTACCTGATATATGTCTTGTGTTATCGGCATGAATTGCGATGTTTTCGCCGGGTCATCCGATTCGATGCCGGTTAACGGGGACAATACGTTATAGTTAATTTAATTTCGTTGTATGTGTTATGTTACCCTGCTATTAGTATTATTATACAGTACTTAATTCAAGTCTTCGTCACTGCACAATCGCTGAATGTGCGGAAAGTGTACGCGAAGCGCTTTGTACTGCCTCCTCTCATGGAGTGGCAACCCTGTCGTAACGCGCCATAAGACCAATGCTTCATTCTAAACGTTGGATGCCTTTTAGTATATATTATTTCAGTAGTATAGATCCCTCCTTTGGCGCTCACAAGCGACCGATCGTGACAAATGAGTATTTAAATGAATGAGAGTAGACATTAGCAGTGACGTTTGCACTCTAAATTCATAAATATCTATAATTTCTTTAAGAAATGACTTTTGAAAAAACGTATGTATTGTGAGATTTGCAGATACTGTTGCTGTAGGAAAATACGCGACCCTTCTTT
Source organism: Meconema thalassinum (assembly GCA_946902985.2). NCBI lineage: Eukaryota > Metazoa > Arthropoda > Insecta > Orthoptera > Tettigoniidae > Meconema > Meconema thalassinum. The sequence goes on from OX336389.2 coordinate 677,078,492, forward strand.
AGTTGGGGAACGTAGAGCTTGGAATTCTAACTTAAATGTAAATAGTGTTCTATAATCATTTGGTTGAAATAAAAACATAACCTTTCTTCTTAAGTCTCTCATTATAAACCTATTGGGGAAAGTATGGTTTATGAACATGCGAGACTTCTCGCACGGGTCCGCTAGAGCTCGCGTCAGCCCGGAAGGCGGCCGGCTCTGCGGAATTTGCGCAGAGAGAGAAAGAGATACATTTCCACTGTTGCAACAGGTCCCCATATCCGAGTTCCCACATCGCAGGCTGCTGACATGAGTTCCTGCGGTATGACAACACCGTCGCTTACCTCAACGAGCCTGTCTCTTTCACGTTGCTTTACACTTAGCTTTCCTGACAACACACTAGCTCAGATTCTCAAGACAGACTGACTGTGATTGGTGGGATGGAAGTGAGGCAGGACGTAATGGTAGCGTTGTGTTCTGCGCACCGCCTTCCCGGCTGGCTCGAGCTCTAGTATTTATAAATATTATAGTTCATCGATTTACAGAATGTGGCTATAGAACAGGTAAGTTAGGATTAAAAGACCAACTGGCGGGAGCAGCTAATGGTTTCCTTTACTTCCCCCTCCCCACAAGTTTGCTTTGTCCGATTTCCTCTAGAAAATACTATCGCAGATTCTAAAAGGTGCCACCTGCCACGTCCTTATTTTATGTGACCATTGCTGCCACTCTGTGGTCAAACGAAGTATTGCTGTGATGCCTTGGCCTGTGGTCTTGGCTGTTGTCCCTACAGCACAACGGAAAAGTAGGGCGCGCATGTGCAAAAGGCAGAGTTCATGTTGCTGGCAATAAACGTAGAAATTCTGGCCGAGCTGCGATCTACACAGCCAGTACCGGACGCGGAGTGGAGCGCAAGATTAGGTATCTCGATGTGAGGAGAATTGAAATATTTCCTATTATTTGGCTGAAGTAATTTTTGATGCGCTGTATTTAACTGTTGATAATATTATTAAAGTAATTAATTTTGAAATAAAACAATGTGCTGCAGCACTTCCACACACACGATGCGGCCGCACCTGAATAAGACCACCGTGTAGTGTGGTGGCTGCCACTCCTGAGGTCCTGGGCTAGTTTCCCAGCTCTATCAAGAAATTTAATTCTGGCCTGAGGGTTGGAACGACACACACTCAGCTTTGGCAGGCAGAACTGTAAAGAGGAAGGTTGATTCTCACCTCAGCCATTCAAGAAGTGGTTTTCCGTTTTTTCCCACCTCCACTCCAGGCTAATGCTAGGATGGTTCCTAACACAAGGCTATGGTTGCCTCCCATCCAGTCCTCATCATTTTCTGAATTACAAAAAGTACACACACTACTATAAATACCACAATAACACAGATTATCATACAAATCCTACGCACATCCAAATACACGGTGCTAAATGAATATGTTATCAAAAGCCCTAAATGAATTAACAACACTGATTGTTCAATACGTGATTTGTTTAATGTAGTTATAGTAGGTGCAGGTATTATTTGGTATTATACGGTATTTATAAATTTTTCTGTTAACTTATTGGTATTTTGAAAGTGATTTATTTGTTGTAGATCATATTATCTCCGCACTTAAAAACGTGCAATAGGCCTATTCTATTGGTAAGATTGTGATTTTCGGAACATTGAAGTGGACAGAGCATTTAAGATGAGAATATTATTGCACAATGGGTTGCAGGATCGGGAAGCATATATTTTCTTTCAGCCTGAGCCGAGCCACAGTAGGTATTTCCGAGCTTCTTATTGGCTGTTCTGTCATGCCATTCTCCTGGTTCCTAATTGAGATGGTAGATGGTGGCAGGAGCTCACTTCGGTTCAAACATGGAAGAAGGTTATCGAGTGAGGTGTGGATAGTATTCAATGTTGAATTGCATCGGGAAGGGGTGGGGAGACTAGTGTTTACAAGCTGTGCTCATAGATAGAGCTGCTGGTCTGCATGCTTTTTTTATTTATTTTTATTAGTAGTGCGTGCCCGACGCCAGACAGCGCCGGAGTCTTAGGCGCCAAGAATTAGCATGGCTGTCGGCCATCTGTAGTAAGGTAATCTGTGCTATTCACGACGCTGCCAGCTGGATCGAATCCCTCCTGACTGCTTTAAATTGCCTGCCCATTCAACAATTACAGCATAGGTTTGAGCGTATAACCTCGTTTCCAAATAAAGGCGCTAGGAAGCAAGTCACTGTGGCAGATATAAGATTTGTATTGATGTTATTGGCGATGTTGTGTTTGGAATGTATTCTGAAAGATTTTACAATGATGTACTGCTGCGTACCCTTTTGTAAATCAGAACAGGGCAAGTTAGAATACCGGGGAATCTCATTTCATGAGATACCATCGAACAATTCATGCGTGAGAGAAGGTTACGTGCAATTTCCAGAGAAGGTGACAAAGAGGAAGCAAATAAATAAATAAACAAATAAGTAAATATATAAATAGTAAATAAATTAACAATCTGTCCAAAAATCTGTAAAAATATTTAATACAGCCATCACTAAATAAGTAAATAAATAAATAAATAAATACACAAATAAGTAAAAAATAAATAAGTAAATAAATCAACAATCCGTCCAAGAAATCTGTAAATATGTATAATACAGCCATCACTATAAGATGGGTTATCAGACAAATTCAGCGCACAACGAAGTACATGGGGCTACATGACCACGATGTCGCAAAGCCCCTAAATAAATCAACATCCCATTTTTCGGGGGTCGGAGGCATTTCTTTTCTCTGTCTTTTATTGCCCTTATTCTTTTCTTTTCATCTCGTCAAGTATGTAAGTTTTATTAGTGTCAGTCGGAAGTAGTTGTATAATCACAGGAAAATGAGCTAGATATTTCACCCCATAAAAGCAATCACCTCCAACACCATGATTTTTGCTTTCGTTTATACTGAAAATTGCCCGTAAGTATGTGTCTGAATACTTTTAGATGATTGAATAACAAAAGAACTAACATACAAGGGGAGGATACGTTGCATGGGTCACCGATTCGAACCAGCTTTAGTACACTTGTAGAGCATGACCAGGCGTATACCAGGTGCAAGTAGTAAGGTGCACTTCTCAGCCGATTCTGAGAAATTAATTATTAATTATTCGTAATTGTTGTACGGCGTTCATGTGCGCTGCACGTTAACATGAAGCCAAGGAGTGCATGGTGCAGTGGTAAGAGCCCTGCTTGGTAAGCGCGGGATCGCTGGATCGAATCCCACCGGTGAGTCTTTTTTTTTTTGTAAACATAGGCAATTCGTACAACTGTAGGTGTCGTGAAAAATGTTCATTTTGCAGTCAATTGTAATAACGTGTTATGTGAGCGGGAAAAGGGAGTCGAAATAAATCGTACAGGAGATTGATGAAAGAATACCTTTATTCACAGTATTTGCTGTTAGTACAACCGCCCACCGTTATCGTTAGTTTGTGTGCAGGTGACCTCGCCAGGTCCGAACACTTTCCAACGAATACCCATAGCACGAGACACTACTTGTGGGGTACGGGGTGGTCTGATGGTTCACTGACATGCAATGAACGGAACAGACTGGGCCTCCAGTGTATAAACGTATACATATAATAGAATACACCTGACCATGTATAATACCAATGTATTTGCAATGCCTCGACTGTACATTATGTAAAGTCACAAACGTTCACCCCCATACGATGATTTCAGAATCCCTTTTCCCGCTCACAAAACACGTTATTACAATTGACTGCAAAATGATCATTATTCATGACACCTACAGCTGTACGAATTTCCTATGTTAAAAAAAGGGGGGGCTCAACTGTGGGATTCGATCCAGTGATCCCACGCTTACGAAGCAGAGCTCTTACCGCAGCACCACGCGGTCTTTGGCTTCATGTTAACGTACAGCGCACATGAACGCCGTACAGCAATTACGAATAATTAATAATTAATTACTCGGAATCGGCTGAGAAGCGCATCTTACTACTTGCACCTGGTATACGCCTAGTCATGCCCTACAAGTGTACTAAAGATGGTTCGAATCGGTGACCCATGCATCGTATCCTCCCCTTGTTAGTGTAATGTTTTCACGTCCATCAATCTAGATATTAAGCCTACAAACTTAACTCCTTCGTTTCAGGCGTCTTCCCCTTTAAAAAGCCGCGGCGATCTCAGTGGGTTGGTGTTGCAACCTAGTGGTGAATTAATTATATCTTGTACGCCTGTGAGTGTTGAATGGGCAGGCAGTTTAAAGCAGACAGGAGTGATGCGATCCAGCCGGCAGTGATTCACGAATGCTTACTTTTTACTGGACATTCGAAAGTACTACTAGCTCCATCTGTTAGCGGTCAAGGATTCTACCACCACCTATTTCCGCTTTTGACCACCAGATGTGGTCAAGTATCACGGTCGTAACAAGACGCTGCCGAAGTGACACGCCTAGCAACCGCATGGGCGCAGCCACATTTAACCCAAACAACTGGTTGCTTGGTTTTTTATACATAGGAAGCTGCATTAACGCTGCGCAGAGTCTTGAATTTTGTGGATAAAAATGTGTAATACGAAAGAAATTAGGCAAACGACTCCCGTGAAGATCATCTACAGTGTTGGAGCTACAAAATAGAAGTGAAATTTTATGGATAAAGTACGAGCATTTTGCGAGATAGTATGAATAAAGTTGACCTCACTCTTGAGGCAAGAATTGCATGGCGAGTACTACAAATTATAAATATTTATCCTTTAGTGGATAGAGTATATCTAATATAGAGATATTTGGGACATATATGTCACATAAAGGGGTTTTTGGTCCATGTGGGGAGTGCAGCTGTATTTAAATATGGTTTGTACTATAAGTATTATAAACGACAACCTACATAACCTTACAGCTGATTCACTAACACCAATAAATTTTATCCTACAACTTTTCTGAGTGGTGATTTTTTACTTAATTTATTTAAGCAGTGAAGTGTGTTTCCAAATAAGGATTAGGCCTATCCCAGACTGAAAATTTCTGCCTAAATATTTTATTTTTTGCACTTTCAGAAAACAATTATCATGTAGGCCTACATCCTGCAACAAAGTTACAGTACTGGGCCGTATAGTGACATTATTCAAGCCAATGAATACTGCTTATTTCTGAAGTGATGGAGTGGCAAGTCTTGTTGTGATTGTCAGGGACTGTTCGGTGAGAAAGTCAGTGGTGTCAAGAAATGAGGTGATAAGGATAGTGGCAAACCAGGCTACCATGGCATTATGTCAAGATTGTTATAAAATGTTTTAATCGTTTCAGCATGAAGTATTTGTGAAAAAGTCAGTGGTGCTATAATAGTACATTATGCAACGAGCCTATAATGGCTATAATTAAGACACGAATATTTTTATAAAACGAGCGTATGCGAGTTTTATAATTTCCATACGAGTGTCTTAATTACCATTATAGGCGAGTTGCATACGACTGTTTATGTTCGACGATAATTATAACTTTATTATATGTTTTAACATAAATATTCATAAATATCTGTTCAGTCACTACAGTAGAATGTTGTGATCGGGTGCTGCGGTGGGTAGTATATCTCTCTTGTCGAAGCTCTCTGGACAACCGACGCATGCGCTCTGTGTGCTTCAATACCATATGTTCAGATTGCGCACCAGTATTCAGTAAAACTGTCACTGAAGTCGTGTCAAAACCACGCGCTGTATAGAAAATGGTTTTGGGTATATTAAGGTACCGGTACAGTGCTATTTCTTGTCTCATATTCGCCAGTTTATTTACGCGAACACATGTCGGCAATTTATTATAGTTCGATGTTGTGTTTATGTCCGACATGTTGGATTTTTAGTGCATGCGCGAAGGTATCGTTACCTAATTGGTCAATGAACGAGCTCTGATTGGCTGGAGAAACTGTATCATAATGAAAAACGGTGTTATAATGACCATCATTATGATACAGTTTTCTAACACATAATAGTGAGGGTCGAACATAAAGTTATCAATAAAAGTGAAAATATAACAACATAGGTGTGTACTTAGTTTCTTGTGCGTTACTTATCTGGACAATTTTTCAAACATTAGGCAGTAAAATTAGGCTAGTTCAATGAAGATATGGAATGCTACAGTATTGTACAAATAAGTTATTATGAGTTATAATAAAACTATAATGCTATTCAAAATATCGAGCCTTAATACTTAACTGCAATGTTTATACCAAACATCTTTAATAGATATCAGGAAGTACTGGTATATTATTGGGAAGTAGGCTACTCCCCTGCGATTCAACTTACATGCTCCTGCAGAAGTGTGGATGTGTTTTTCTCCCCTCACAATAGGCCTTTCTGTTATTGAGCAACAGAGTTTAATTGTAGTTGTAATAGGTCATTTTATCACAGGTTGTGGTGAATTATATAATACGGTACCAAATGGCAGGTAGGTGGTGTTGGTGGTTATTGAGGCCATTAGCCCCTAACAGGAATGTAGGCTGATTTTATTTAGTTATGTTGGTCAAGTAATGAATTTGAATTATGAAGGGGTGGGTAGCATAAATATTTTCTAGATAATGTTTTTGTTAGTACCGTATAGGCCTACCTCATTAAATTCATTTCTTAACTCAAACCTAAGGTATGTATGGCTACCTCTGCATTAGTAAGTCTGTCATCACACTGTAGTGGTACTTATACAGTGAGTTAGCTACCTAGTTAAATTGGGGTCTTGTGGTAAGTAATGAACATATTTTACACCAAGAATGGTGTAAATTTCTATATCATTGTCCAATATTTTTTTATTTCCTTACTTTTACCCACTATTCAGTACCATGCGAACCAACACCCTCATTCCCATTGTTTGGATTGGAACATAGTTATGCAGACCAATTTCCAGCCTTGGAGATTAATCTTTGTGGAAGAGTGGAAAAATATTCCCCCTCCTCCCTCCAAATGGCCAATCACTGATCAAGCTGTACTAACTTGAGTGCACCATACATGTATGCATCAATTACTTTATGTGATGCATTTTACTAATGTATAATAAGGGGAGAGGGTAAAATCTAACGCCAGAATACAGCCGCTTACTGTTGAAAGAGGCAGTTTTATGCTGCAAACTGACCATAATATGTGGTCTGTGGAAAGGTTTGAAGTTGATACTAAAAAGTCCTATTCAATTTGGCAACTGGAAACTGTGTGAGCCATCAAGTACCATAGCACATGGATCATCCTTATGGTACCGGGACTAGCATTTCCCTACATTAACTCTTTGGCCCACTTCATACCAAATAGGCTAATTGTACCACTTTGACTGTCCATGACATATTGTGTGAATGTTTGCTAAGATTGCTCGTGAAGATGCAGGGTAGCTATTTTTTTTTTTGGTTCTAAATCTCTATATAGGCCTACCAGCTAATGTGTAACAATAATCCATGGTGTCCACAGAATTTTCAATGTCAATTTTCCTGACTTTTCCTGACCATTTTTTCAACAAAATTCCTGACTTGTGAAGTCATCGTAATATCGGAAAAAAGGTTTATTGAGCAAACATTTTTTTTTATTTACAGCCTCCACCATCCCCATAGCTGCCCAACGCTCGCCTCTTTATTCATTTAAAATACAAAATAAAGTAAATTATAATGCAATAATACATAAATCAAAGTACTCTGCTCGGCGTGCAGGACAGTCGTTCAATACATAATACATGTCTCTCAAAAATAATTGTAGGTCCCACTTTACACAATGGATTCCTGTTTGTAGGGCTCCATTGACAACGTGAAGGCCGCAAACACCAAGGTTAACGAGTTGTTTGCCATCTGCATTATCTTCTATTATTTGGCCACTGAACTTTTTTATGAAACTCAAATTTACATTCGGTCCATCCATAGACATACGGTACACTTTCTAGCAAGAGGAGAGATTCCCTGGTTGAAAGCCTCTAAAATGTCTTGAGCTGTTGCGTGTCCAATAAAGATGCTGTTGAAATATCTGGTGTTAACTTCATTGCAGTTGATGTCAAGTTAACGCACAAATAGGTCCATCTGACCTCGCTGAAAACTTTGTTCAATGCCTCATCAAAACAGATAACATTATCACATGAAAGAATTTCATCTTGCAGGAAATTATGAAAGTATGGAGCTAATCCATAATTGATGACATATGAACATTTCGTGTTCCCCAATTGAAATTTTGTTGCAATTGCACTATCAGGAAACATTTCCCTGAAGGTTTCTGAAATATTTAAACAAGAATTAAGAGAATTTATTTTGGACGACATTAAGGGCCCACTTTATTTCGGCACTTGTGACTTCATCTGTATAACAGAAAGATACTACAGAAGTCACAATTCCCGAAGTAGAACTTGAAGGAGTTAATATGGTTAATATAAAATTCCTGACTTTCTAATACTTTTCGCCATTTTTTCCTGACTCACGCTATATTTTCACACTTTTTCCTGACTTTTCCTGACAAAAAACAAAATTCCTGACTTTTCCTGCCTGCGGACACCATGCAATCAGTGTGATAATGTGGTCATCAGCTTGGTGTACTAATTGGGTGAGAGACTCGGATATTTTCATGTCAGTTTTAGTGGCCTTAGGCCCTATATTTAGAGCTAGGATAGGAAAAGTGCCCCATTATTTAGAATGAGGTAGGACGATAGGCCTTAATTGTAGACTTCTCTAACCTGTTAGTGAGCACACAGGCTAGGCTTTGTTAATTTGATTCGTTTTCAAACAAACGCGGCGTTGTGGTAAACACACAAATTGTATTGAAATGCAGTCTTTGTTTCTTCTATAGCTGTTGATGAGATTTGGCCTAAACTCTCATCCAAATATATTAAACTGTTCCCTTATGCATTGATAGACTAAGTTCATTTTATTCGTCACTTACTGGTAGAGCCTACGGTACTTTATTTTCCGTAGTACCGGTATTGGTCATTCATACGGGACGTGATTCACAATATCCAGAAATGTTATATTTTCATGTTTTCACTTAATTTAATGTAAATATCGTAGGCCACATCTCTACGACTTATGTTCTAAGACTTAATGTGCATCTCGTACGCAATATTTTACAACTTTACTGGACAACTATGTTAAATTACTGTGGAAAATATACTTTTATATGCTTTCTTGCCTTTGGACATCCATGCATGAACAGTTTTATACGATACAAATAGGAAATAATGACGGCTCAAAGACTGAAGCAAGCTACAAGGGAGCCATGTTTTATTGCTCCAGTTGCTTAGCAACGGATCGGAAGTGACGTTGACTTCGGCAGCGTATACACAATGGCAATTGAACTAGCGAATTTAGCAAGCGTATGCTCGCTCAGGGCGCGTACTCTGAGACTACTATAGAAATTATAGATAATGGCAGGAAAATTAAAATGGTTTTGGCCCTTGGAACTTACTGGAGTAATCAGTATGGCCCGCAGGCTGGAAAGTTTGGGAGACCCCTGATCTAGATAGTGAAATCTCGTTGAGTTTGGACGTACCACTTAATCTGGATCGGGGCCTAATCGGGCACGCGAACGTGCCATCTAAACGGGATATTATGAGATGCTGATGGTATTCTCTGAAATTTTGCATCTGTGACGCATGCGCTGTTGAATATTTTAGTATAGTTTGATAGTGCGTCGGCACCACCAAAGCTGGGTTTTCCTCGCTCCGCATTTTGTGCGAAGCGCACTGCGAAGCCTACTCAACAACACGGAATCAGACGGCATCGTTTTCCTACACCCCTCCGCGGTGCGCAGTGCGCTCTGGGCAACTCCTTTGAGAGCAGTGAAGTGCGGACCACGCTACGCAACATACGAGTATTTGTGCAGTTTTCTCTTGTGTACTGTAGATTTCTTTCTTTGCCACAAATTTCAAAAAGAACTAATTGAGTGTGTAGGCTACAGTAGTTCAAAGTAACTTCGTCCAAAAAAAACTACATTTTTTACCCATTTTCTATTTTTTTAAATTTTACTATCGATTTTTATTAAATAAAGAAATATTTTCTAGAATGATTCGCTATATTAACTATTTTTCATAGAAAGATACATTAATTTAATTAGACAAATTTAGCGCATTGCTGAGCTAGGAAAACACTACCGCGCAGCGCATTGGGATGTGCAGAGAGAGGTCCGCAGTGCGATCCGCACAAAATGCGGAGCTAGGAAAACACTCCTTAACGACCGATATTCAATCAACTAAAAATATAACAAATAATATCCTCTTACTTCCGCAATGCGGCACGAACTCATATTTCAGTGCTTGCCGCGCTTTTCTGCAATAACCAAAGCTCTCTCTATATCAGGCGTATACAGGACTACCCTTCTGAACGCCAAAGAAACTTTGCACGAGCAAAATGGCAGCGATGAAGCTTGATGCCAAAGACAATATACGGAAAGATCAGAAACAATACAAAATGGCGGTACTGCAGCGGCATCTGCTAGTTAACCGAACATGTATTAAATTTATCTTGTGAACAAATGTTTTTTTTTATTACCAGTATATCCTTATTTACAAAGTAAGCGGGGCTTGTCGTCCAGGAGGTTAATTCACTAGAAGTATTTGTAATATCAGAATTTTAACGTATATTATTGCCGTTTATCTAGCAAAGGTACAAATGGAATTTCATTAAACAACATTGTGGACATGTTGTAACGTGTTTTTCGAGGGGTTTTTATGCCACTGGCATAAGTCAGTAGGAAGCCATTCTATATTTATTTACGCGGCAAATTGTTCAGCCAAGAGAATTTTTCATGTTAATTTATTATTATTATTAATTTATTATAATTATTATTTAGATATTTTCGGAGCATTTTATAAAAATTATAAGCATACAGATAGGTTTTCTATGTCTTAGAAAACGCTATCATGCAAATTATTACGAACGACGATATCAGAGAAAATTATCTGATTACGGAAATTTACGGAGTTTCGTCAGTTAGGGTATATCGAGAGACGTGACTCACTGGGAATTCAAATACAAGCTTAATCCTGTCGGGAAGCATGACGCAATCTTGGGTCGCATCGTCAAGAAAAGGTGAATTGTTGGAACGGAAATCGACTTCTCCCTCTCGCCCGCCGAGTGTAATGACCCGGAGGAGGGGAAGATCGCGTGGTGGGTCAACCAATCTGAGGAGACCACGTAAGCTGGAAGTTGAGACTAGAGTGGGGAGCCGGCGTGTGGATATATCGTTCGACGCGCCGTGAAACGAGGAGAATCTGTATAGTTCTTGCCGAGTGTGGTTCACGCGGGAGTCGCTCCGATGTTCAGTGGAGTTAGCGACTATCTTTGTGAAACTTAACCAGTGTGGTTATACGAGTGTTTGGGTCCGAAGTACGGACCATAGAATTATCTAATCTACCAGAATATCATCAAATTACGAAGAAGATGGCGACGTCCAGGAGACTGTGGGAAGCACACAGCATCATCCAGTACGAGGGAAATGCTTTAGCAATTTCCAGTGGTAAGCGCAGATGACGCAGAAATACGCAATCTCTCATTTTTCTTTGTTTTACATTTCATATTTCAGTAACTTCATAGCTTGGAAATAAGAGTAAAATCAATTTATCAGACTCCGTTTTCACGTAATTTTCTATCGGTAATATTAAAATCGCAACGCTCCAATTTAAATTTTATACTTATTATTAATAATTTTGCTATACTTGTTTTATATAATAAATTCATTTCTTTTACAATGCAATCTTTGCTTTCAGTAGGTAGCATTAGATATAGACCAATTCCTTCTCCTGATACAATTGTTTGTTGGGTTAATGATCAAATCATACCACGATCTGAGTGAATAGAGTCTTGAAGGTGTTCTGCCAGAGCTAGACGTTGTTAAATACAAATTTAGATTTCAGCATTGCATTGAGGTCTTGGCGCCCATTAAAACAACATAGCTTAGGCAAAGGTAAACAGTTACATTTATCAGCCAACAGTTAGGGGCAGCGAAACTGCTACATTTGTCGCTACCAACAGATGGGGCAATAATTAACGTTACACTTGTCGCTCAACGTGAGGGCAAAGGAAACCATTACAATGTCTTGTATGTTTCATAAGCAATGCATGAACTGATGAAAGCTTAAAGAGTAGGCTGTAGCGCATTCACAAACATCCAGAAGGAAGTCGCCCAGGGGGGTCGATTCACTGTATATATTCATTTGTGATAGGATTTGTTCTACAGAAATTCCTTGTCCGCCTCGCTGCACTCTTGGCTGTCAATGCAGAGGCCCGGGTTCGATTCCCAGCCCTGCCAAGAATTTATTTTCTGGTCAGAGGGCTGGTACGGAGTACACTCAGCCCCGTGAGGTAAAAAATGAAGGAAAAAAAGGCGGGTTCGATTCCCACATCAGCCATCCTGGAAGTGGTTTTCCGTGGGTTTCCCCATTTCTACTTCAGGCGAATGCCGGGATGGTACCAAACGTAAGGCCATGGCCGCCTCCTTTCCGATGATATCAATTACAAATACACACACTAATACAGCAATCACAACACAGGTTATAAGTAAAGCGCTGCGCGGATGCGGATATCTCTTACAAAAATGCTTATCACAAAACATTTTCACATTACAACTCCCGCATATTGCTTTTCAAATAGTACCTATTGGTTAACATCTGACTTTATTAAAATAGTTTGCGTAATATTTAAATTTAAAAAAAGGAAGAAATGCGGAATCTAGAATATTGGAATTCCTATAGTAACTGTACAGACACCACCGCCAACAGACGTTGTAACGTAAAAACATTAAAGCCGGATAAATAATAAACTACGAAAATAATAAACATTATCCTCATACTCACCTTACGAATCTCTGACTCGAGAACGAAGGACAATGTACGACAGCAAAATGGCGGCGGTGACGCTTGGAACTACAAAGAACAAACCAAATACGCACGCAAAGCGATATTACAAAATTGCTTATCACAAATTTCCGTAAAGATTCAAGACAATACATATCCCGCATATTCCTTTTCAAATAGACTTGGTTAAGGACTGATCATATTAAAATAGTTGGCATAATATTTAAATTAACAAAAGGGAGAAATGCGGAATCTAGAAAATTCGAAATCCTCTTCAAGCTGTTCAGACATCACCACTTGACTTTGCAACGTGAAGTTAAAAGTACCGTAACACCAAATACATGGGCGCGTTCAGCGGACTCAGCAATCTGCCAACAGGCTGCTGGCTTGTTGCTAGGCTAGCAAGCGTGAGCCCGCCCGAACGCTTTGCTACAAGCTGACGCGGGAACTTTGAGCAATGCACAGAGTTCCTTTGAAGCTACTATACTTATTGGTCTATGGTCTATGATAAATACATAGAAAATAATAACATTTAAGCGACAGAGCTGTAGACACCCCTGTTAATGCGCGGCGCTAGGCCGTGGAGCCAAGCTATCTGCGGACTCGGGAGACGTGAGTTCAAATCCCACCGTCAGACGTCATGTAAATGGTTTTCAGTGGTTTCCAATCTTCAGGTCCAGACAAATACCGGGACAGTACCTTCTAATAGGACACAACCTCTATCTTCCATCTCCTAGTCAAGTTTCATTAATTTCAGTTCTCACGAGGTTGGCGTCAGGAAGGCCATCCGGCGGTATAAACCACCCGCCACATAGACTTTCAGCGTATCTCATCCCCGACCCAGTTGAAAACGGGAATAATAAGGAGGTAGACATCCTGACGATAAGAATAACGCTTCTTTTGAAATTCAATTTTATTGTAGGCTAGTCCACTCCTTCAATTAGTTTTATTAATATTAGGCTGATTTCTTATGTAAACATCCGTCTAAATTTGTAAAGAAATATAAATTGTCTCCCCTACGTGTTACGCGGGGCAGATGACCTCGCTGTTCCACCCTTTAAAACAACAATTATCATTAAATACCCTACTATCAAACAAGCCAATTGTTTGGGGCAACATAACCCACAAAATTAACATGTAGCCTATTAATTCCATAAAATCCAATCAAACAAGTTTGTTCATATTACGGTAGCCTATAGTGGTAAATCACAGCACTGTATGTAAATAGTTGTAGTACCGGTACAATGTAACAATTTAATTTCAACCCGATTTAACAGCGGGAAGACTGTAGGCCTAAAAGGTTTAAATCATAGAGGAAAGTGACCAAAGTCGGACCCCCATTTTGTTTTTTACCTGTATTGTTATTAATTTCAACTTTTTTTATTTGAATTTTAGCTAGATGAGTTCTTTGATATGTTTTATAACATTGTTTCTGGTTCAGATTAACTTATAACAGCCCAGTTTTTCCTATGAAATGTTTTCATTAAAAGTAACAAAAATGACGTCTTGGAAAAAGTATGCCAATGTCGGACCCCTCTTAAGAATGAACGTAAAATCACATAAAACCACTAGAAAAGTAATGAAGAACGTGAAAATACTTTATTTTTACATTATATAATGTCTTGTCAGGAACATAACTTATTGTTATGACCACAAAATCCAGAAACCGACCACTTAGAGAGTTTCCCATTTTCTCACGCAAGGACTGATATTTTTTTGGGGTCATCTGAAACAATATTTTGAATGGCTTAAATAAAACCCAAGAAATTTTAATTTTAATTTCAGGAGTCCAACTCAGGGTTATTACGGGTCCGAGTTAGGAAAGCCGCGAGGGTCCTACTTAGGACATCTTGTACTTGATATTTTCGAGGCTATGAAAAAAAAAAAAAAAAAAAAGAATAGGTATTTCGACAAGCAAATACAACATTTATCAAGTATATCGCTTACTAAAGACATTACTGTAAACACAATGTGACTTACCCTCTTTGAAATATAAAACAATCACTATTCCATGAGCACGTGTAAAAACATCCACTCACATGAAAACCAGTAATGGCGGAACTGACGGATACTCCCCACAGTCCAGTGCTGCCACTTCCACAACATAACATTTCCTTTCATAGATTCACATTCATTATTGTGCCACCATGCGGCAGCTCCAGGGCCGGAGAGAGCGGCCGCGGGCCCCGGTGCTGGGGGTATTTCGGGCCCCTGCCAATTATGCATTTTAATGCAACCCAAATTCACTAATCACAGCCATGTATTTAGTGTATTACACATACACATATATTTGTAACTCACCATAAAATGCATTACCGATTTTAAACCATATCTTTGTAAATTTTAATGTCAAGTCATGTAAGCATCCCAATTCGTTTTAATAATTCTCACTCCCAAATAAACAGTAACCCAGTCACTTTAAAAACAATGCAGTTCATATAACTAATTTTTTAACTTAAAAATCCAATCAATTTCTTTTTAAAATCGATTGTTAAAGTTTCCATTACCTTATTATTTGTAAACTGAACTGAAAGGTTAGAAATAAAGTATTAAAACACTAAATTCACCATAAACTTACATCTTTAATGGCTCAAAATATATGTACATGTAGAAAACAATCCTACAATACAAACAGTTATATTAACTTAGGCTAAGACTCCCTTTCTGGGAAATATCATCTACTGTATGATATTGTCCAAATTAGTAGACTTCACAAGTTCCGTTTTAACAGCCAAAACACCCAAGCTTGAAAGCCTATTTTGGCACCTTGTCGAGCGGAAAACGTTTTTTACGCGATTGAGAACCGAGAAAGAAACTGTTGCGGGGATGGTAACAAATATTCTCAATGCTACATTAAGATTAGTAAATAGGGTTTCCAAATTTAAAGTTTTAACTTTATTGAGAAGGTCCAAGGGCGTAAGAGTTTTGCTACCAAAGTTAGCTTGGTAAATTAATTTCAGGTTTGGTAATTCATCAGAAAGGTCGTTTCCTATGTCATTAGAATAGCGCCTTACAAGCTTAGCTGATTTTTCCGAAATTAATACATCTGCCATTTCATTGCATTGCCACAAAACAGAAACCCCACTACAAAGAGACTGTACTGATCGAAACCGCACTGCCATGTCCCCTATGATACTGTCCAGAATTACATTGAACACATCATTTCTGAAATTAGTTTTTGCATCATTACTGTCTTCATGACTCATCCTCTTCATCAGCTTGCCTTTTTCTTTTCTTTTCTTTTCTTTCGTCTCTTTTCTTCCTCTTCAAGTTGTTGGGGCCATCCTATATTTATAGCCACTACTTAAGCAGCCTTCTTCTTGCGTCTATTTGGTTCAAGGTAAGAATAAAAACTCCTGGCACTATACAGCCCATGAAGGGCCTAGGCCGACCAAGCGAACTCTGCCCAGTCATTTGGCCTGCAGATATTGGGGTGACGCGTGATCAGCGCATCGGGTCCCCTCGGCCGTTAATCTTGGTTTCGTGATCGGGGCGCTGCCTCACTGTCAGACAGCTACTCCATTGTCCTCACGAGGCTGAGTGCACCCCGTTCCCACCCTCACGTCAGTTTTAAAATCCCTGACGGAGCCGGGAATCAAACCCGGGGCCTCCGGGTGAGAGGCAGGCGCGCTACCCCAACACCACGGGGCCGGCTCAAGGTAAGAATACATCATATATATTATACCGGTATATATTTATTATTCATTATATAACATATATTCGTATAGAAGGGGGGAACCGTATATACAGTGAAGCTGAAGCAGTGGCTAAAAATATAGCATGGCCCCAACAACTTGAAGAGGAAGAAAAGAGACGAAAGCAATTGAAGGTTTTGAAATATTTTTTTCAAACCCTCAAGGTCTCGACGACATTCAGAAGTTAGGCTCAGTTCAGTCAATGCCTCCAGTTCTTCTATCCCTGGAAGGTGAGCTGCGACTGGTTTAGCGCTGTCTACTCAAGCAGGCCATCGGGTCTTCGACAACGAGTGAAGGGAGTTTGGTATATTTCCTTTCAAAATTTCCCACCTTTGGGGGCTGGAGCTAAATATGTTAAACAACTTTTGAACAGCTCCAAAGAATGTTGCTGCAGCCACACAGCTCTCCGCTGCTTGTTCTCCACTTAGATTCAAGGAATTGCAAGTGCAAGCAGAGTAAACTGCTTCACTGTTAGCAGACAGAATTCTTGCCTGAGCTCCTTTGTACGCTCTTTTCGTGTTATTCCCATTGTCGTAACCTTGACCCCGTCTTTTAATGGGATGTCAAACTCCTTTAGCTTATCTAAAATAAATTCTGCAATGGCTCAACGTATCTCAACAGAAACGCAGTCTGTTCAACATGTGCAGAATCTGGTGTTACATCAACTATAATAGCATAGTCTTTTGCCATTTCTCTTTCTTCTAAAATTTTCTTCGTAACATGGGCAGCGCGACGAGTAATAAACTCATTTTGAATATCATGAGACAGATAATTCACTTGCATTCTTTCTCCCTTTTCTTGAAACGAGCGGACTCTATTTAAATGTTCTTTCAAAACTGGATCATAATTGGCTAGCAGTTCTAAAATTCCTAAAAAAATTGCAATTTGAGGGGTTCTCGATTTTATCAATACTACCCCGAAAAGCAAGTTCTCTTTCAGCCAGGAATAAAGTGACCTTAAGAAGTCGCTTTAAAACATCACGCCACTTGTCCTTTTCTTGTTGAATGGAGTGAAAGATTAAGTCCGTTAGCCATTTATAATTTTTTGGTTTGATTACCTCTGACTACCACTCAACATAGCAGCTTTTATGACTGGAACTACTCTCATGTTCTGGCACTTTATTGAAGAGTTTTTCCAGCGTTTTTCCGCAGAATATCCTTCAGAAAGAGCGAACGAAGATAGTTTTGGCTGGGGCAACGTAAAACGCTTTCTGAACCTTGCTCCAAACAATCCAATCACGAGTAATTAGTTCACCATTTGTAAGTTTCATTTGGAAGACAGACTCAGGAACGGAATAGCCTACCGAATCCACAGGAAATTGTTCAGGCAAAGGAACATGAGGGTATTTTAAGTCTCAGCTGCTATCGAAAGCAGGGTCACCTACATCAATATATTTGTCTGGTAGGCCTAACGGTAAAGGCGGTTTGTGGCCGTTGATAGATTCAATATTCGTAGGCGACACAGACTGAACAGGACTAGGAGTCCTTGTTTCAGTGATGGGAACTGGTTCTTCCTCGTTTGATTCGTTTTCATTTTGTTGTTGTTGTTGTTCATTTGTAGGTAAAACATATAGGCTACTTTATAACTATTACTATCGGTGGGCCTATTAGTAATGTTACATTTTTCTATAACTAACGATGATGAAGGAGGACATTTTAACAACTGTCCAAGCGATAGCTGGCTTTTCTTCGATGCTCTTTCCTTCAACTCCCTGTCTTCTCTTTCCTTCCTTTTTTGAGCACCTGATTTGTGTTTGTAATTGCAACTCATAGTAAGTTTCAGTAAAAACACACTATACGCATTCTTAATTGTAATCTGTAATCGAACAATATTACACACCGACATCATTAAAACTGACGTATACAAAACACACAAACCGTGGCGAATCACTAACACAACGTATTACTCTTGAATTAGACAATCGACTGACAGTGGATGACAAAGCATTATTTACGCAGCACAGTGTGGTCAGTGCGTGGACAGCAGGGTAAACCCTTCCTCGGTGCGGGAATCCTCGCACACGCGCTTCATAGATTGTTGTGCATCATTGCCAATATCAATTTTTCAAACAGTAAGCTTGCAACTTAAGTTTGTTTTGTGATTTGTATGGTATGAATAAAAAATCAAGTTAATTTAATAGCCACACACATTTCCAGTTTCCCCGGATGGAACTGGATGAGGTAGGCCTAGAATTCTGTAAAGGCTGTGTTATCAATTGCAATTAAAGCCTGTAAAATTTTCTACGAACATTGTGATTTTTGAAGTGAAAGAATGAACTACTACAAGATTTATTCCATCACCCACTTGATCAAATTATTCTACACCATGTTTGAGACCGACATCATGGGCTAATATCGCTATGGTACGAGGGTGATGTATCTATTGGAACCAGCAAGATGGTGGAGCTTCCAGAACAGCGAACGAGGAGGAAGGAACCCAGGGTGCCATTCCCAGGCAAGTCCAGTACATCCACGATGTTATCGACAGGGACAGATCGAACCCTGGTCTTTGGGGGAGTCCAGATGGGAGTCCTGATGAGGACGATGCCGTTCCGGAGAGCCAGGGGTGATTTTATTCAACCCTTGTCGTTGAACAGAGGGCTGAGTGAGAGCTCCTCCATTTCGTGAGTTTTTGTACACCCTTTCTTGTTCTAGTTTCTGGTGGTATAGTAGGTTTAATGTAGTTTGTGAACCAACCGAACTCAGTGACAGCCATTTTTATAGGTAGGGAATGTAACTAGTCTAATTAGATGTCATTTATTTCAGTTAGTGTGAGACACCCTTGGGTCAGACATTTTGGTCAACCCTGGTACAGCTTGATGGACGTCGTAGAACGTCAATGCCTATCTTTTGCTAAACGTGACCGTAGTCATTTGAGGCTATTTTGTTTAACCCTATTTGGGGTGATTTTTCAAGTCTTTGCTGACTTTAGTTATGGCAATCAGATGCCATGGTTATATTTCTTTAACTGCATTTTTTGCAACCAGTCTTTGTTACACCCCTGACTTCGTTAGAACAGTCGTATCAGTTAGGTAATCGACTGTAATTACCAGTTTTGTAACTGCGTTATATTTCATTTGAGATGTTGCTCAGAAGCCATCAGGTCAAGTGTAGACCTTACAAGTAAAAGGGATGTTTCGTTGTCAAGCATCGAACCCAGTTCCCAACGTATCATTAAGCAGATCCAGTGTGTGGAATCTGCGTCACAATTATTATTTTGTTAGTGTCATGTGAAGACACGTATTTATTTGAAGTTATACAAGCAACTACTGAAGTATATCTTTGAGAGCAAAGAGCTCCAGCAATGTGACATTGCTACCATTTAGACGTCTTTGGTGTGAAGAACGGAATTATATTATTGTATTCAGATTTATAGCGTGTTTTTATACACGTATTCTTCGAGGTTTATAACCTATGATAAAGTTTTTATGATGAGGCCAGTTGTACAGATTTATTTTGCTTAAATCGCCGGCCCTGATAGTTAGTGTGTGTTGTGTCAGACCGCGCAGGAATGTTGTAGCCTGCAGTGACACAAACTGGTTTGTGACCCAGTGCCCTTGAGAGCACGCTTGTATTATGAGACAGACATAGTTTGACAGAAGACAGAATGCTTGTTGTATTCGCTCTTCCTTTCATTGCTATTTAGCTCATGGAACCCAGTGTCCAACCTTGTATCTGATCACATGTTTTTATAGATTGTTTTTTGTTAGTTAAACGCACTTTTGCGTGTACCGTCGTTTGACGTGTACAGTTATGTCAGGTTTTCTATAGTACGTTGTAGGCTGCCCTGTTAAGGAGATATTTATTGTATGAAGGTATTTGTGTGTACCCTGTCCGGGATTGTTCCCGTTGACCAGATGTTATGGAGGGTGACTGTTGTGTGCAGGCCCATCCCAGAGTTATTGAACGCGAGCTGTGCGCCGCTGGTAACTTGTATTATTGTGTGTCCGAGTTGTTATTGCTCGTTGATTATATTCCGACTTTTGAGTCGAGGCTTTTGGTGGAGATTGATCTCAGTGGAGACACTCCGTGCCCAGGCTATTGTCAGTATTATTCGCCATAAACCAACGATAAACCTAAACCGACATCTTAATAATAAAACGCATAATTTTGGTAAAACAAAAGCTAACTAACGAATTCTTTCTATCTAACTTTGTTCTTTTGCCTTTGGAACCTGCTGACATGGCCGTGCTAATGAAGGTATTTCCTTTTGAGGGAATGACTAGGACAGCTGACACTTTTGTAGCGACCTGAAGCATGCTCGAACCTTGAGTTCGTAGCTTGTGGAGCGCAGGCCATGCGATGTTAGACGTAGTCTTAACTACGCAGTCGTCACCGTAACTACACACATTAGATGACTATGGCTTACAAAGAGTAAACCAAGGAGCAGGCAGGCATTTTAATAAAACTGTTGTCTCTTATTAATTATTCATGATGTATAAGTGTATGAATCCTACATGTTACCCTATTATGTGCTGTTAGCACCTAGTTACTAAGAATAATTAAATGTATTTTTATATATGGCTGTTCACTTAGATTTGAATGTAATTGCTTTCTGTTACGGACGTCATCGCCGTAAATTTTGTTATTAATTGATAGGACTTAGCTAGATGAATTAACGTTAAATGTAAATGTGGAGATGGTATCATCCTAACTTAGATTTGTTTTGCTACCCTGTTAAATGTAAATTCTGATATTAGCTTGATCTTGTAACTTGACCTAGGGATTTGCGTCGTACCATTTTCCTAGTGTTGCTTTATTATTGTGAGATAGATCTTTCGCGAGGGTTTTCCGTAACTTCTCAGGTAGGGACCTGCTCTTTATTTTTGTTTGTTTATTAGCTTGCGGACTAGCCGATTGAAACCCTCCGAACTAGGCTAGGGGCTTGTGAATTTTAACAATACATTTTCACGGTGTTTTACATAAGTCTGGATGTTTATTTCTCAGTCTAGTTTTTAAGGTGAACCTTTCCTTAGGCAGTCTATTACCTTCGTCACCATGTACCACGATCCCTGTGGACTACAGATTCTCGTGCCGCTTTGGCCTATTAGGAAGTTCACCTGATCCTCACGGCAATTATGTCCGACGGATGAGATGTTAGGGAAGTCATTGCGGTTGTTGGCTATCCTGGCAGCTCCACCGGCGGTCTCAGTACTATGTGTACATACACAGATATGAATGAGCATATTCTTAAGAACCACCAGGGCTGCCAACTGTTAATAAATGCACTCCATATTGTTTTTATCCAAATACCAATATATCAGAAAGTATGCAAGCAGACAGCTTTAAACTAAGCACACGCATAGTACCTGACATTCTATATTAATTTGGAGTAACTTATATACGTCAGTGCTACCAACATGATTCTAAGCCTGCTGAGAGGTCCAACTTTAAATACACGTAACTTCTATACTATCATTTGGATTTCAACCAAATTTCGTGTGTGTTATGTGTACCATAACAGATATGACTACGCGTATATTTAGGAGCAACCAGGGCTGCAAACTGTTAATAAATACTGTCTCTATTTTTGTTACCCTAATATCAATATATCAGAAAGTATGCAAGCCAATAACTCTAAACGTTGCGCACGTATAGTACCTGGCATTCTAGATTAATTTGGAGTAACTAATATAGGCCTACGCCAGTGCTGCCAACATGATTCTAAGCCTATTGATAGGTCCAATTTTAAAATGCATGTAACTTCTCTACTAACTAATGGATTTCATTCTAAATTGACACAACAATAGATCATATTATTTCAGATTATTTCTGACCAATACATGTATGTCATTGATGCCAACATGATTTTACGCGCGCTGTTAGATGCAATGTTTAACTGCATGGAACGTCCATGCTGAAACACACTTCCACTCTTCGCTGAAGTTGATTTACAATTAATTACCCTCATTACCACAAACCTACAGAATTTACTGCCTTTAAATACAGGCCACAAGTGATTTTAACATAACTCCCGACTTTGAATGGGCGCCAAGATTGACCATATGGGTCTTCCTGAATAAGATAGGACAAAATACGGTACATAACTGTTGTCCCGACTATGAAACACCTTATCCCAGGCGTAGGGCATTTGGCATGCGTTCGCTGATGCAACCAGGTTCATGCAAGACAGGAATATAAACACACATGAATTTTAAAGAGATAATCTATTGGCTGTACTATACACATACAGTATATACATAATATACAACACAAAATACCCTTCATACACTCGTGATTTATACAGTACCGTGCCACTGAATTTAGGCTCTGAGAGCAGGAAAACACTTACGGCCATATCAGACCCAGGCATACACAAAATATCTACACACGTTAGACTGGTTCACTCCACTTTCTTACTTCTCGAACTGCTCGTTCACGTCTCCATTCTCGCATGACTTTTCGATGAAATGTTTACGACTGATTATCCTTTTAGGCGTGGTAAGTTATTACCGACAGCCCATGGTATGGATGGACCCATGAAATGCACGTAGCCTCCAATAGCCCGTACGAGCTCAGTGGATTGCTAAACATTAGTCACTGCTCGTTCGTATTACGATACCATGAATAAGTAATAACGACACTAATTGCAAGTAGACAACGGACTTTCGCTGTAAAAGCAAGAAGACGATCTCTAACTGTTCGTTACGGAAACCATGTCACGTAAAACGACCCTGGGCGCTAGTAGACCAGTGTTCTGCCAACAAAGCAATAAGACGACCTCGGAACACCAGACACGCCATTATATGCACTGGCGCAGGGCTACATAACACCAATGTTTCTGCCGGAACTAATTTGTGCGTGGCCCGCTCCTAGCGGAACATCCGTGTCAACACATGAACATCAGACGGTCGAAATCCACACTGACGTCACACAGTAGTTTTCCACGCACCAGTTCATGGGAGTTCATGCTATAAATAGCCTAGGTATTCCCACACAAGCCGAATTACTGCCTGTCTTTTCCGGGTATGTAACACATCCAGCACTCGAAAATACCAATTCATTGTACCTTTATAGTACAGCCACGAATCTAACATTTAACATTACTAGGTCAAAATAAAGCCATTAACCCCAAACCAAAATGAAATAATGCTTCTACTTAATACAGTCTTATATATCCTTATTCCCAAAACGTAATAAATCGCAAAACCCCGTATTTTATAATATCAAATATCCAAAAACCGATAATTAATAAACAATGATCCTAGTTTGTCCGGACCATCCAAAGATGAATCCATCCACAAAAACACACAGGCACAATAAAATCACCTCTGCAACCCCACGTTAACCCAATTTAATAAGATACGAATAAAATACCCCAAACTAACTGCACAAGGCAGAAAACCCGAGGGTGAGCTACTGTAACTGAATAAATACCGTTACAGACGCCCCCACAAGGATCAATCTCTAAACTACAAGGCTATAGAATTATCCTTGTCCCTCACACAAATACACTAGAACTCCTGTCTTGTCATCGTGAGCAAGATCTCTAGGTGAGATATAGCTTGAGGTAAGCAACGTTATATGTACCTAGGACCTTGTCATCGTTGGTAATCAACCTGTAGGCACATGCACCTACCCGGCGGTCTATAGCAAATGGACCGAAATGAAAAACCTCAAGAATGCAACTCTGCTCTACCGACAGCAGATGCTCAGCTCGCAATGACACCAGATCACCTATCTTAATTTTTACTCCCTCCCTTCCCTGCTGTTTCAAAAGTATCTTACCTACAATTACAACAATTCTCAATTTATTTAATCTCTTAGGGTACAGCTTTCCCGTTTGAAAATCCCAAAATCCTGCGAGACACACAAAAATAAATCCTTCCTGCAAACTACTAACTGCCACGACCTCCAAACATAACCTACTGGTACCATCCCACACGGTCACCACCACCAGAAGACTAACAGACTGACTGTTACTAATCTCAAATATAACCTCATACAGCATCTGACCAATCACCTCAACAACACCCTCCATGTAAGAATGAGCTATAGGGTACCTAGGACCGCTCAAGCTAGACCTATCGGCGATGTCAAAACTCTGCTCGTAGCCGTGAGTACATCCAGGTTTCTCCGAGAACACCTCCCTGTGTTCCTCAGAACGTCAAACACCTCTGACTCCTGACCCTCGTCCAACATGGTATCTTTAACAACTGTCTCCACACAGTGATCATCACTCAACTCACGATCATCTCCCATGACCCAGAAACAACAGTGATCCACATCACTCAACACACGATCATCTCCCATGATCCAGAAACAACAGTTATCAACATCACTCATCACACGATCATCTCTCATGACCAAAATACAACTTGATACCATGCCGACACCTAATTCTTTCTCCACAGAAACCTCTTTAGTAACCTGAATGCATCCAACGACACTAACAAAATATCTACCACCAACCTGAATATCTAACCTAACCCAATCCTGTTGCTCACTCCACCCAAACTTCACTAGCGCCTTACTGTAACCTAATTTACAGCTCTGGTCTCCTAACCTATCAGATCCTACATTGACATTATACTCTAAATTATGTTTTTCTTCCAGAGCATGAGCAGGAATACTATGCAAGGACTCTCCCCCTGCTCCATATAGTGAGTCCTGACGAAGTTTAAACTTCCTGGCCTTTTGCTTCTCTCAACCTGCCTTTCCATGGCACGCCCCCTATTTGCCTGCTCTACCTCACGTGGTCTGTTCCCCGGTTGATTGTTTTTCCCGTACCTCTGACACTCATTGTTATTTCTTCCTCTCCCATGATCTTCATACCACATGTACCTATCTCCTCTACCTGGATCCCAGTTCTTCTCTCTTCCCTGATTATAATTTCCTTCCCTTTGATTACCCCCATTTCTCTGACGTTGCCTAGCTGTCTTTCTCAAGGTACCTAACCTTCCAAGTGACCTCTCTATGCCTGTAATAACGACTATCTCCTGCACGCACCCTGCAGTCCTAATGTCATCAGAGAAATTACATACTAACTTCGTAACAAGATTTTCACTCCCTCCTAGTCCCAAATTTAGACCACGTAGAATTCTACCTATAGTATCTTTCTCCATCCTAGTCACCTTCTCGCTAACCTGGCTAATATTCTCATCTACCTTCTTCATACCATTCCCTAGCGAACTAATCTCGACTCGCTCATCCATCTCCACTACCTCACCACTCTCCTCACTAAATTCAGCACTCTCAAGCATCTACACTCTCCCAGCACTCTCCTCACTAACCTCAGCACACTCATCCATCTCCATTCTCATAGGCCTACCACTCTCTTTCTCAATAACCTCAAAGTTCTCTTCCAGGATGCCTACAATTTCCTCTTTCTGCTCTCCCAACTTCTTATCTACCCTGGGAAATTTCTGGCTAGTCAAAAGTGCCTGGCTAGAAATCTCCCCTGCCAACATCACTTGTTGAGCATCCAACTTATCTACTTCCGAGTCTACACTCTCTTCCTGAACAGCAATCTGATTACCAAGCTTAGTTTCCAGATTAGTGTCTTCTACACTGACTTCACTAACCTGGCTAGTAACATGGCTGTCTAGGCTAATCACATCAAGCTTCTCCGACAAATGCTCCGGGACCTCATCAAGCTTCTGTGACAAATGCTCCTCCAAACTATTCAGCTGGCAAGAAATATGACTACTTATTCTGTCCTCCATCCCTATAGACTTGTCGCTAAGATACATGATCCTCCTCAACATGTCCATCATACTTAATTCATTTCCCCCCTGCCCTGGCAAATCTCCCCTGACTCTACTGTTTTCCCCCATCCCTAGAGCAAATTTCCTATCAGACCCTGTCTGATTCTGCCGCTCACCAGCACTGTCCCCCAACAAAGCAGAATTGCATCCTGGCTCTAACGTAGCCATCCTTAATTGAAATATGTAAAATTATGAAAATATGCCTACAGTTTAATTCCTGTGTCCTGGTATACATCAGCATGTCTAAGGCCTCACGTTGGGCTGCCACTGAAACACTCTCACCTCCTCGCTGGGGTTGATTTACAATTAATTACCCTCATTACCACAAACCTACAGAATTTACTGCCTTTAAATACAGGCCACAAGTGATTTTAACATAACTCCCGACTTTGAATGGGCGCCAAGGTTGACCATATGGGTCTTCCTGAATAAGATAGGATAAAATACGGTACATAACTGTTGCCCCGACTATGAAATGCCTTATCCCAGGCGTAGGGCATTTGGCATGCGTTCGCTGATGCAACCAGGTTCATGCAAGACAGGAATATAAACACACATGAATTTTAAAGAGATAATCTATTGGCTGTACTATACACATATGTACATAATATACAACACAAAATACCCTTCATACACTCGTGATTTACACAGTACCGTGCCACTGAATTTAGGCTCTGAGAGCAGGAAAACACTTACGGCCATATCAGACCCAGGCATAACAGCCACCTACGTATATACACACTGTACCGTCCGTACACAAAATATCTACACACGTTAGACTGGTTCACTCCACTTTCTTACTTCTCGAACTGCTCGTTCACGTCTCCATTCTCGCATGACTTTTCGATAAAATGTTTACGACTGATTATCCTTTTAGGCGTGGTAAGTTATTACCGACAGCCCATGGTATGCATGGACCCATGAAATGCAATTAGCCTCCAATAGCCCGTAAGAGCTCAGTGGATTGCTAAACATTAGTCACTGCTCGTTCGTATTACGATACCATGATCAAGTAATAACGACACTAATTGCAAGTAGACAACGGACTTTCGCTGTAAAAGCAAGAAGACGATCTCTAACTGTTCGTTACGGAAACCATGTCACGTAAAACGACCCTGGGCGCTAGTAGATCAGTGTTCTGCCAACAAAGCAATAAGACGACCTCGGAACACCAGACACGCCATTATATGCACTGGCGCAGGGCTACATAACACCAATGTTTCTGCCGGAACTAATTTGTGCGTGGCCCGCTCCTAGCGGAACATCCGTGTCAACACATGAACATCAGACAGTCGAAATCCACACTGACGTCACACAGTAGTTTTCCACGCGCCAGTTCATGGGAGTTCATGCTATAAATAGCCTAGGTATTCCCACAAAAGCCGAGTTACTGCCTGTCTTTTCCGGGTATGTAACACATCCAGCACTCGAAAATACCAATTCATTGTACCTTTATAGTACAGCCACGAATCTAACATTTAACATTACTAGGTCAAAATAAAGCCATTAACCCCAAACCAAAATGAAATAATGCTTCTACTTAATACAGTCTTATATATCCTTATTCCCAAAACGTAATAAATCGCAAAACCCCGTATTTTATAATATCAAATATCCAAAAACCGATAATTAATAAACAATGATCCAAGTTTGTCCGGACCATCCAAAGATGAATCCATCCACAAAAACACACAGGCACAATAAAAATCACCTCTGCAACCCCACGTTAACCCAATATAATAAGATACGAATAAAATACCCCAAACTAACTGCACAAGGCAGAAACCCCGAGGGTGAGCTACTGTAACTGATTAAATTCCGTTACAATGCTATCCATTGGATTTCAACCAAATTTTGTATTCTGTACCTTAAGAGATGGAACTAAGAATATACTCAGTCACCAGGGCTGCCAACTGTAGTTCTCTATTAGGCTACATTATGCCAGGTATACAGGATTTCGAACTAATTAGAAATTTCGATATTACCAACTTAATTTCGTCATTATTCTAGATAGATCCATTTAGAATAATCATTGGCATGAATCTGAACTTTTAAGAAAAGTAGGCTCTTTAGTTCGTCACGGAACTTCTTGTTATATTCATTTAAAGATGACTCACGAAACTTCCCATAGTCACTGCAGTGTGATCATAAGGGGGAGAAATGGTAGTTAAGGAAAAAACTGAATTTGGTATCGTAACTTACTTGGCAAAAGACTGCTCAATGGTGACCATAAAGACTGGTTCACAATTGGCCCGGGAACGAGAACTTGAACGAGAACGTATATATCAACTGACCAATTAACATCACAACAGTTCGATTTCGAAATCGTCAAATATAAAATTGCAAAAACCACTAAGAATTTGATATTATATGATTTTATTTGTTGCGTGCTGAGTGATTCAAGTTCAAATATGATTCCATATCTCGTACTTTCAATAGTAGTTTCAGGTTATGTTTGAATTGGCACTTTTAAATTGATAAAAATTTGAGTAACAGCAGTAGTAGCTTGGTTACTGATTTCAAGAGCCTGGTCAAAACCAAACTATACCAAACGGAACGCCAAAACGTGCATTATCAATAATAAATACTACGGGACCCGTGCAAGAAATCTAACATGTTCATACCACCCGTCCGGCTTTACTGTTATGCGAGCTTCTATAAATGTGTTTATTTCTTTAAACACAGTTTTTAAACAAATTGTCGATATTTATGAAATCAGAGTGCAATTCGTCACTGTTGCGGGTTATTCTGTTTGAATATTCTTTTCAATGCACAATGGGTTGTGGGTGCCCCATGTGTACAGACTATCCGCCCGGCTCTAGTGTTATGCGGGCTGGTCGCGACACAGTTCCACCAGGGGGATATCGTCTTGTTCATTTGTGTAAACACACTTTATAGAGAGATAAATATATTTCTGTTGACTTTTCAAGGAATACAAGATTTGTCCTGTACTATTGAGACGATTTGAAAGATTTTGGCACAAATCGCACCTTCTAACTCCTTCTGGTTCAGGAGCTTGAGTTTTTTGTCGGATAAACTTAGCGTATTATATAATAGATTATCCTCTTACTCACACTATGCGTTTCTGACTCACATTTGAGTGCTTGCCGCGTTTTCCTCCAATAACCAAAGGCCTTGCAGACATATACAGAATACAGGTCCACCCCTCTGGACGCCAAAGAAAAATTGTGCAACAGTTAAACTCAAAATATAACTGAGGTCCAACATGGCCGGGACAAGTAGGATAAAGAGATTCAATAACACATGGTTGATATGGAATCGATATAGGTTTCATTAGAAAGCTACCTATTACAATAGGTAGCATGTTGCGACTTCCGGAAAATTTCAACATATCTTGGCGTTTCAAGACCAACAGACCCCAAAACCTCCCTCAGCTCAAAAGTTTATATAATTACACTGTATAACTTTCTTGTGGACACGACAACTACAGACATTTTGCACGAATCACTTTCAAATGTTTACACAAAATACAACCAATCAAAATCTCAGCCGAGTTCGTAAATGGCCAAAATCGACCAAAGGGTCTGGAAATGGGAGCCTTTATCGAAAAAGTGAAATATTGCGATAACTTTCTTAATATGTGAACATTCGAATCCATTCGAAGTTCATACAATTCTTCGGACATGGGACAAAAACTTCCTCAGTCAAGCTTTTTGATAGCAACAACCATTGACCAAATGAGTGGGAAGAATGTAGTTTTTGGAGAAAAAATAATCATTACACCTGAATAGGCACAGAATCAAAACAGTTTAAAATGATCAATAGTCATCGACAAATTACCTAAAACGTTTCTATGAAATAATTTTTCATATGACCCACCCTTACGCCAAGGGATGAGAAAAATGTTTTTGGAGTTACAAGATGCAGCTTCTCATATACTGAACATCATAGGCGTAATTACGGGGTGGCAGTTGCCACCCCAGAATTCCCAAACCCCACTTTTTGCCTACAAACAAGTAAAAAATTAGTTTATAAACTTGGTACAATCTTGATTTTATTTTTAACTGTATCTCTCAGAAACAATTTAATTACCCAAACAATAATAGCTTTCAATTTCAAAATGATGGCGTAAAAAGTAATAAAACCATTTGCGTGAATAATGGGACTAAGCGATTAAGCGATATAAATGTCACTAGGTGGCAACCCTGTAATATGTAATGCAAAGCAGACATCCGCTGTTGTCTGTAGTTTGCCTTTTCGAAAGAGATCTACTCGTACTATTCTACCTGTAACGTGTTGCCTTCATTTTCTTGAAATTTCTAAGTTTCTTTCAGTGAACTATCTGCACCATAGGATTGGATTTCATGTACTGAGACATGGTAAGTTAAATTAATTTCAGTTCAAGTGTCTACCTATTTTATAGGTTAAGTTATAAGCCAGTTTCTCCCACAGCGCACAGAACAGTATAGTGAAGCCAGTGTCCGCAATATTGATGAGGTCTAGACTCTAGAGAAAGCAAAATCACGCGTCCGAGAACGGTCTTGAGTAAAATAAAAGACGGCCATTCACTTACACTGCGGTTTAACACGTTGACTGCGAAATTTGGCCTCATTTTGTTCCCAATATGCGAACAGAGAAATGCACTAACCGCGAAAATAAAGCGCCACGAAAGTGCCAAGCGCGGGAAACTGAGACCACGCGAAATTTAAACTCGCCACAGAGTCAGCTGTCAGAGAAACATAACCTCAAACGCATAGCATAGAACAAGTCTAGTGTTGTCCAATGTGCTGTAACAAAAAATAAACAAAATATTTTTGCGTTTTTAAGTAACTTTGATATGGTTAGATTTATTTAAATGTTTTTTTAAATCCAAACAAATTTTATTTTTTTCTAAGACGTTGCTACTGAAAGAAAAATATTGTGTGCCTGGTTATTTTTGCAGTTTTCCACGTTATTTCCGTTCCTCCATGTTCACATTATTTGCCTTATCATATTACAGTTATTTTTTGATCTTGTTCTAACGAGGGAAAAATTACCTCAAAACATACAGTATATTTTCACCGTTCCTCGTGTTGTGTGTCATTTTAAGCCAGCCTTATTTTGTTGTTTATAAACTGAGTCTAATTTTTCCCTCAAATTTCACTAAACCCTTTTCTTGAGGTTGATACTATGGTAAAAAAAAAACTTGCAACTTTTAAAAAAAATTTAACTTGTAGGCCCTATACAACTTTTTATTTACCATGAGACAGACATCTTGTAAATTTTTGAATTGTTGGTGTTTGAAAACAAGTTTAATCCCTTTCTTTTCAGGCTCAGAAGAACAAAAAGGGACAAAGTTCATTGTTGTCTTACTTTTGCTCAGGCCCACCAAGCAAGAAGAAACAGCGTCTAGAAGATGAACCAACAGAAAAAGATTCTTTGGAACATAAGTCACAGCCACCTCAGCCTACAGAAGAAGTGTTAGGCTCCTCATCCACTCAGTCATCTACACTTACGAAGGGCAGTACTTCGAGTGAGGAAAATTTACCAAGTTCCAGCTGTTCCTCTACTGCAATTGACCAATTATTGTCAATTGGACTGATCAACAAGCGTGATCCTGCCCATGGTCCAGATATGGCCATATTGCATGTTAAGGAAGGATCATTTCAACCACAAGATTTCGTTTTCCCTAAAAAGGATGGAAGAAAGTTTAGGCCTGAATGGTACAAAATGTTTTCTTGGCTGGAATATAGTCCTCTAACCGATAATGCATTCTGTTTTGTCTGTCGTGTGTTTTACAAGACGGAAAAAAATGCTGAAGACGCTTTCACAATCAGCGAGTTTTCGAAGTGGAAGAAAGCTGTAAAAGTGTTTGAAAAACATGATTGTAGTAATTTGCATAAGACTAGTATGACTAAGTTCACCTCTCTACAAGAAGCAGATAGAAGTGGTACTGTTATTGAAAAAGTTAATGAAAAGTACTCCAAAGAAGTTGAAGAAAACGGATTGTATTTAGGAGCTTTGTGTTAATCGTTAATATTTTGTGGCAGGCAATCCATTGCTCTCAGAGGACATGATGAATCTGCAGAATCAAAGAACAGAGGAAACTTTTTGGAGCTGATGGAGCTTCGTTCTAAAGATAGTGATTTGATCAAGAAGTTCTACACTGAGCATCGAAAGAATTTTCAGTACACTTCAGTGACTTTCCAGAATGAGTTACTGTTCATTATTGGAGAACAAATCAAGCTGCACATTGCCAAAGAAGTTAAAGAGTCCAAAGTGTTTGCCATTATAGCTGATGAGACTCAAGACATAGGAAAGCACGAGCAAGTAGCTGTCGTTTTAAGGCATGTCAACGATAAATTACAAGTTTATGAGTCGTTTGTAGGGTTTTATCGAGCCAAAAAAACTGATGGTGAAACTCTGGCAAATGAACTAAAGAATGTTTTGATTTCACTGGATTTGAACATTAAAAATCTGCGTGCTCAGTGCTACGATGGGGCCTCAAACATGAGGGGTCCATATAAAGGAGTGGCAGCTAGAATTATGGAAGAAGCCCCAACAGCAATGTATATTCACTGCAATGCACATATATAAAATTTGTGCATTGTAAGCAATTGTACAAGCGTAACATCAATAAGAAACACTTTTATTGTGCTTCAAAGTCTTTACAACTTTATTGAGAAATCAACTAAACGACATGCTGTTTTTGAACAAATTCAAAACAGTTCCAAAAG
The DNA here is from genome assembly GCA_946902985.2 of Meconema thalassinum. NCBI lineage: Eukaryota > Metazoa > Arthropoda > Insecta > Orthoptera > Tettigoniidae > Meconema > Meconema thalassinum. The sequence goes on from OX336389.2 coordinate 677,111,324, forward strand.
CTTTAGTGGTGGAACTGTAACATTAAAGTCTTTAAGTGATACCAGATGGGCTTGCCGTGTTGAAGCAGTGCGGTCTTTGTTAGACAATTTCGAAACAACTTTGAACACTTTACAACAAATTGCACACATAGACCCTGATAGTGGTGGACAGGCCAATGCTTTGCTAAAAAGCATGGAGGATTTCAGCTTTGTGTTTGACTTGCTGTTACTGAGGAGAGTTCTTACGCAATGTGATGTACTGTCAAAAACATTACAAGCAAGCGATGTGACCTACGAAGTTGTGAAATCTGTCAAAATCAGCACAATTGAAGTCTTACAATCCTTCAGAACAGATGAATTTTTTAATAAGTTATTTAACCACTGCACAGAAATCTCTGAGCACTGCGGATTCCAAGCAGCACACATGCCAAGAAGAGGGAGAATTCCATCAAACATTGGTGGTGGGGATAAAACTCCTTTTGAAACAGTGGAACAATATTACAAGGTTTCAACCCTTCGGCCAGTTATTGACATCCTGGTGCAAGAGATAGAAGCCAAGCTTCAAGAAAACAATCTAGATGTACTGAACCACTTAAGCAAAGTTCTTGGTGCAACTGACGTGGAACTTTCCAGTGTACAGTATCTGTGCAAGTACTACAGTATGGAAAGTGAACTGCTCCTCTCTGAACTAAGATGTTTTTACAACATGGATGAGTTCAAAAAGAAAAAGAGTATTCAAGAAAGAGCTGACCTTGTGGTAAAAAAATCATTGAAAAGTGTGTTTCCTCTTCATTTTGAACTGTTCCGCTTATATTTTACAATTCCCATGAACTCAGCATCCTGTGAAAGATCTTTTTCATGTCTAAGGAGGTTAAAAACCTACACCAGAAACACTGTTGACCAAGAAAGGTTGTCGTCATTGGCCCTTCTGGCAATTGAAAGGAGTGTTGAAATAGATATTCCCCAAGTAATTGATGTTTTTAACTCAAAACAAAAGAGAAGGCTTCATTTTGTGTACAATAGTTTTTGTACAACTTATGGTGTTATCAAGTAAAACTTCAATAAAGCATTGTTATTTTAGTATGATGTTTTCTTAATTTATACTTAACTAGGGTACGCATTAAAATTAATAATTATCAACAACAGACCAAACTTTAAAAAACTATGTATGGATGGTATTTTTTTCAAACGATTTTGTTGTTGATGTTATTAAAAATAACACATTTTGGTATAACTAGGCCCATAAATAATAACACAGATCATAGGTAAAAATGATTTACATTTATGCTGGTATGGTATGTAAAGCAGTTTAAAAAGTGCTTGTAAACTACAGTTTTAACGCAAAATTTTAAAAAATTTCCGGGGGGAGGGCCCCCGTACCCCCCTTTTGCCTGGGGGGTATTCCATACCCCCCGGCAAAACTTCCCACCCCAGTTAAAAAGCTGAAATTACGCCCATGCTGAACATTGGAACGTTTGTAGGTATACAACAATTGGCAAATTTAGTGAATTCAAAATATTTTTCTTTGCCCGGTGAAATCTACCTCCGCTGTGTCGAGAGTGATTTTTAGCCTACTTTTCACATTTTGCAAAAATGAGGAAAAAGTAGACTTATGAGATGTGTCTGTCTGGCTGTGTGTCCCCCCCTATCAACTCCTAAACGGCTGCAGCAATCGAAACAAAATTTGGTAGGAGTAAATATCTATACCTGAATATCTCACGGCCATATTTGAAAATTATTCAGTGCTACCAACTGCTGAAAAATCGCAATTGAAATTTGAGCTCCATATTGCATATCTTGGAAAGTATGAATGGGAGCTATTTCAAAATTGGCACACTTATAGATAATAATATTACAGTTTAATTTCCAGGAGGCCATACATGGCAGTGTTGCCAAAATGATTATAAGCCTGCTGATAAGTCCAAATTTTAAATGCATATAACTTCTACACTATCAATTGGATTTCAACCTAATTTCATATGTGCTATGTGTACATAAACAGATATGACTGAGAGTATTCTTAAGAGCCACCAGGGTTGCCAACTGTTAATAAATGCTCTCATATTTTTAATCGAAATACCCATATATCAGAAAGTATACAAGCTGACAGCTTTAAAATATGCACACGTATAGTACCTGACATTCTATATTAATTTGGAGTAACTTATATACGTTAGTGCCACCAACATGCTTCTAAGCCTGCTGAGAGGTCCAACTTTAAATACATGTAACTTCTATACTATCATTTGGATTTCAACCAAATTTCGTGTGTGCTATGTGTACCATAACAGATATGACTATGCCGATTCTTAAGAGTAACCAGGGCTGCCAACTGTTAATAAATACTGTCTCTATTTTTGTTACCCTAATATCAATATATCAGAAAGTATGCAAGCTAATAGTTCTAAACTTTGCACACGTATAGTACCTGGTATTCTAGATTAATTTGGAGTAACTAATATGGGCCTACGCCAGTGCTGCCAACATGATTCTAAGCCTGCTGATGGGTCCAATTTTAAAATGCATGTAACTTCTATACTAATTAATGGATTTCATTCAAAATTGATACAACAATAGATCATAATATTTCAAATTATTTCTGACCAATACATGAATGTCATTGTTGCCAACATGATTTTACGCGTGCTGTTAGATCCAATGTTTAACTGCATGTAACGTCCATGCTATCCGTTGGACTTCAACCAATGTACCTTAAGAGATGGAACTAAGAATATATTCAGTCACCAGGGCTGCCAACTTTAGTTCTCTATTAGGCTACATTATGCCAGGTATACAGTATTTCGAACTAATTAGAAATTTCGATATTACCAACTTAATTTCGTCATTTGTCTAGATAGAGCCATATAGATCAATTATTGGCATGAATCTTAAATTTTAAGAAAAGTAGGCTCTTTAGTTCGTCACGGAACTTCTTGTTAAATTAACTGGTTATAATCAGTAAATGTGGTCCCTACAATATTGACAAGTGTTATTTGGAATTTCATAGACGTATAACTGTGCGATACAAGTCATCTAATTTGTGGATTCCCGTAGATTTTTGTGTAAATTACGTATTATCAAGCATCGCTTGTCTGCTCATATTTGTTTTTGTGCATTTTGAGTTATGGTGCTGCTTAGTTTGAAAGCTATATTCAAGTTTGCTAACTGTGGCATAGACTCTAGACATTTTACAAAAGGAGAAGATGTGTTATTTGCCAAACATGTCATGATATGCGGAAGAGTACACCATGATGAAAATATTTGGGCAATTTATGCTCTTGTGCTCCAGACATCGGCCTTATCCACTCCGTCACACATGGTTACAGGAAAATGCTCACAATTAAAATCCAAACATAACCAGAGTGGCTTCTCACGGTCAGATGTAAAACATGCTTTTCAATGAACATACCATGGCGGATTGACCACAGATCCTTCGACCTAGTGCAGCCATCGCCCGCCACACTAACCTATGATTTAGCTTCACACAGGTGTAGCCCCTTCGAACTTGTGCAGCCATCGCCCGCCACACTAACCTATGATTTAGCTTCCCACAGGTGTAATAAGTGGAAGGTCCTTTAACATGCCATAAATCTATGACATGGGACCGCTGGCTTTACTTCCCCTCCGAAGGAAGGCATACTGAGGGATTTTTAACGCTCTTAAAAAACACGTCGACTTCGGCCGGGTTTGAACCCGCAATCTTGGGCATAGAAGCTCAGCATGCTACCAACTATGCCACCGAAGCCGCCAAATTCTCCGAGTAAAAAGGGCTTTGCAGATAACCAAGAACCTAACCTGGGGCTTACACCCCGGATTCCCGTGCTTATAGTACAAGCAGTAATTTTCGTCCAGACAGTCGTCTAACCTAACATAGCGATCAATAGTTTTGCCCAAACCGTCATTTAACCAAGTAGTGACCAAGAGTACAGAGCAACTTTTCAATTAAATTGACCAACTAAAAGTAATTTATGAACGTTCATAACTCGCTACCACACCTCACGCTTGAACACGTTACTTCATTGGGATGTAAACAACACACTGGTTGAAAGCTCATACAGCTGACAAATATGGCGGTAATTCAAGCCAAAACATCACACAAACTATCTAACGTAGGGCTGAAATGTCAAGTCGGAAGTAACGATCCGACAATCCATGATCGTAGATAAGTTCACAATGTCACTAAATGAATAGCTGTCTAGACCCAGTGTTGCCTACTACTGTTTGCTGAAAATCGCTTAGCAACAGTCAAGATCCCATGTTGTCCATAGTGAAGAAAAAACTATCATTAAGGAAATTAATAAAATCCTTTATAGAGTCACCAAGTCTACATTTAAACAATACTAATATATTTTATCATCAAAATGTATGTAAAAGGCACTAAATTTAGTGACTTGTCACTAAAGTTGGCTTCTTTGTTTGTAGATCCGAGGTTCGAATTTCGTCTCCGAGTGCAGGTTTTCTTGTTTGTTTCCATGGTTGCTGCAGGAATATGCTGCTATTGAGATTTCTTCACTCCTGTCCCGCAAACTAATTAAAACACTCACTTTAATAATACCGTACTCACACCATATTAGTACAGTATAGGCGATCAGGCAACTTTCAAACACACCAGGAACCTGGGGCTGATGATTCGGTTGTTTAGTCGTGAAATGACCAGCATTAAGAATATTTTCATAGAAATTTTCAAAGTTAATTTTTCAGTGCTGCCTTCGAATCTAGAAAAACATTTGCTTTTCAGTCGGTCAACATGTTAATAACATGGATTAATCATATACTTTTATACACTCCTCAAAATAGGTGGCTAATTGATCCAATTAAAATATAAAAGTGTATAATTAATCCATGTAATTTTCCCAGGTTAGCAAACGTGTGAGTAGGTAAATATTATTCCCCGCCCAATTTAATTGAGCACATTAAAGTGTTTACCGACTGAGAAATAATTCTTTCACTAGATATTCTCAACTATGTTACGAAGTAATACGTGAAGTTAGAGCGTATTGATGCAATTTTTAACATTTTAATATGAATTCTTTTCATGCAAATTGAAACAAAACAGTAAAAGTTATGTAATGTGATTCAACTTGATAAATAAATAGTAGAATTTATGCAAATAATATACATATATGTTTGAAGCTACCAGCTTCCACCTACAATCTTCCAATTTCGTCATAGTCTCTATCCTTCTTCCTTGCATTCTTCTTCGTAAGATGATTTATATAATACAATATTCCATATAACTTGACAGTTTTGATTAATTTGTCCCTCCGGTTGCCGAGTTTGTCCGCAAGTTTTCAATTGCGACTGTTTAATTCAGAAATGCACAACAACAAGGAGGTGAGGCCTTGGCTGCGGGAAGCTAGCGGGGCACGTGTGACAAAAAAAAAAAGACATTGAACTGGACGCATTAGTTACAGAGTATTACATTTAAAAGGGGACGACACTCGGTTAATTTCAATAGGGAAACTGATAACTCGTCATCTTCAGTTGACATTACCTTTTGTGTTTTTCTATTAGTTGCCCTAGCTGGACTGTTTGTCACCTTTGAAGGACTTCCCTGACTGGCCCTCCGAAAAAGGACAGGAAGATTCTGGGATGGAAAAAGTATTTTGTAGCAGTATTCTCCTTTGGCATGCCTACAAACATAAGGATATTTTGATGATTGTTGTTTTAAGGGTGCATAACTGCTAGGTCATCTGCCCCAGATATTTTTTTCCCTTGTTACATGTTTATGTTTTCTCCATTGAGAAATTAAAGAATTAAAATATTATAATAAGTTATGTTGAGTTAGGAAGGTGACATTTCCAACCTCAATGTTGAAGAAACAAAGGTACAACTTCCCTAGACGAGAATCAAAGTAAAAACATCTCTTAACTACTGATACCTGTAGTAATGGTAGGGAAAAAATCTGCAGAAGATACAGTAACAGATGATTATTCCTCCGCTGTCTATATCCCACCCAGCCAACCCAAATATGATCACAACTTACATAGATGAAATTCCAGCTTACTCAGCCATTGTTAGCAACACGTGCAGTCTTGCCATCTCCACGTGTTCGGTACTATTTTGCATCCGGTAGAGTTCAACAAAAGAGTGCCGACAAGTTAATGAGGAAGTGCGCCAAGCTTCATTTCCATGGTAACTACTGTTCTACATACAAAACAAACTTAACCTGTACGAGCTTTCAAACAGTGCGTAGTTACATACCGATATAGTAACTAACGTATTCAAGTGCGAGGTGTGGTAGCGAGTTACGAATGTTCATAAATTACTTTTAGCTGCTCAATTTAATTGAAATTTTGCACTGTACTCTAGGTCGCTAATTGGTTAGATGATGATTTGGGCGAAACCATTGGCCTCTACTAAGTTAGAGGACCGTCTCGGCAAAAATTACTGCTTGTACTACAAGCAGGGAATCTGGGGCGTAAGTCCCAGCTTAGGTTAATTATGTAAAACCATATTAATTCACAGAATTTAACATGTATTCATCGTTTAAACCTTTAGTGTCATCCATGACTTCAGAGATGCCACCATTTTGTGTCTAGGAGAATTTTGTACTATAATGTATCGCGATCTATACGGTTTTCGGCATTTGTTCAAAACGTGAGTAGCTTCTATACAGTCTTAAAGCAAGTTTTTACCGGTAAGACCTTTCCACCAACAAGACGAAAAATGTAACCTGGCCCTTTACCCCACCTTACACAAACACCATAGATCGGGTTATCATTCTCTGCTGTCACCTCGGAGTTCCGAGTTAGATTCCTAGCTCTGCCTAGAAATTTAATTCTGTATTGAATGCTTAAATAATGCTAAATTAAAATATATCACGGAATAGGTTGTACTCAAGCCTTGGCCTTAAAAATTGAAGAATAATGCCTGGACACCAATAATAAAACATAAAAATTGTAATTTAAGAATATCATTTTTTGAGACATTCCTCTGTTGATAAAACTTGCCTTCCGACGCCTGTATACAATTCAACAATTGGTCAGTGAATTTTTACGTTTTATGAAACTAGCTTTGGAGAGGTGCCTTTAATTTTCTCCACGTGGCATTTAATGTACCAAGTGCCGAGAGGACAGGAGAGCATTCTACCGACCATCTCCAGGTACAACGGCTAGCATTCTGGACTGTCTCCCCGGGACTGGCTGCGTGTCTCAGCGGGAACGTTCTCGCCTGTTAAGTCTAATATTAAGACAGCGAGATTGAATCCCGGTGCAGTCGGTTGACATTTGAGGGTGCTTAAATGTGAGGGAGCCGTGTCAGTAGTTTTACTGGCATGTTAAAGATCCCCTTAGGGGCAAAATTCCAGCACTACAGTGTCTCTAAAAGCTACAGTAGTTAAAAGGGACATAAACCCAATAACATTATTATTATGTCTCCCTGGAGTCCAAGAAATTTTAATTTTGGTCTGAAGGCTGCAACAGAGTACACTTAGCCTCCTGAAGCAAAACCAAGAAGAGGAGGGTTGGATTTCCATCTCAGTCATCTTGGAAGTGGTTTTCTGTGGTTTCCTACTTCTACTCCAAGCAAATGCCGGGATGGTTTGTAGCGTCATACCATGGCCTCCTGCTTTCAAATCCTCATCTGTATTACAAATACACACATTAATACAGCCATCACAATAACACAGGTTATCAGACAAATTACACACAAGTACATGGGTCTACATGACCATGATATCGCATAGCTCCTAAATCAATTAACAACAACTGCATTCTACCATTCCAAGAAGAGATCCTGAGTTGTCATTGCAGTGGTTTCTGGCCTAAGCATTGGAACAACCATCTTCTTGCATCTCAGAGGGGAGGTCCCATTAGGCATCAACAGCTTGTCTCAACTCTGCCTCCATGTATGTAGGCCTATACTCTATGCAAGAAATCAGCACTTTTCAAGATAAAGATATCAAATACGTACTATTATATTTCTCTCCTACTCCTGAAACCTTCCCTGAACATTCATCTTAAAAAGATAACAGTCTGCATTTTTAATCAATTATAAAAATGTAGCCTATAAGAAAAACACGATCAATCTATAGCTCCCCAGCAAAACTGGAAAAAACCTTGAGTAAGTATAATGTATCTGTATTATGCATTTTATATGATGGTTCAAAAGGCAATCTAGAAGAGCAAAGTTAAATTTAATTTCACTACCATAATACTGCTTATAAGTTTGAGAACTGATGACCAAGATGTCCCTAAACTTGTGCAAGGACTGCCTCGCCACTTTACGTAAAATGTATTTTGGTAAGGAGGTCTTATTATTTAGTTTGGATCATTTGAGATATTAAGTGTTACATGGATGTGTATAGTGACATTTTGGGAGTTTGGTAACGACAATGATAATGCAACTTTTTTGCACAGAATAAAAAGATATCATTTAGGCCTATTTAAGGCGAAAATTTCACGGCATTACTATATTATCATTAAATAAATGTACAACTCACATCACTGACACTGCCCGTGAAGTACAGCAAACAAAATACACACCACAGGTCATGCTAAAGGCATAAGTAATGTTGTAATTATGTGAAAAAAGACATTAATTGGCAAAGCGATTGGTCTGGGTAGAGATTTTTGTTGTGAGAGTAAGCCCACTGTGCGTGACAAATCCATTGGGGCATAAATGGCTAACACAGCCCTGCACCTAGTAATTATTTGTCTTGGCAAAACCCACATTTTCTTGTTGCAAGATGACTATTTGTCCATAATTCACATGTATAATGGCAAACACAGCTTGAATTGTACTATATTAGTCAAGATTTAAAATGGCGGTTAGATGTATGGTCGGGTTAGGTGTGCTGATATTATTTAATGATAAAATAGTAATATTCCTTCGAATGCCGCAAAATACTTAATTGATTTTGTTTTAAATACCGCACATGTTTTCTTCATATTCTGGGCAAAAAAGCTCCATTATCGTTGGCGTGTTTGCTTGGGTGTCCCCCCGAAGTTGTTCAATCTCAGCACAAGAAAGACCAAAGTGTATTATGCCCTAAAATAGGTGAACATAAATATGTCAGCCCACACACAGTAAGAAAACATTCATTAATAATGTCAAACAAACACATATCATACTTTGAGGCAAATAGCCCAATTATAAACTTCTTAATCCTGTGATTGGATCCTTCAATATGCACTCTAGCACTTGCAATCTCTAAGTTGAAGAGGGCATCTTCACGACTGAATCTTTCTTTCCCTTTCTGAAATGGAGGTTGAATCAAGGTTACCATGTGTTGAGTACAAGTACATCATCATCAGTTTATCTGCCCGATAGCAGGTTTCCTCATGGTTGGTCTCTCCACCTTATCCGGTCTTCAGCATCAAGTTTCATCAGCTCATACGATTTATCAATCTTGATGGAATCCAGCATCTGAAACCTTCTTCCTCTTCATATTTTCCCTTGGACTGTCCCTTCTAATGCACTTTTCACCAAACCATCTCCCCTTATGCAGTGCCCAAACCAATTAATTTTCCTTATCTTCTTTAGCATCATTCTTTCTTCTCCTACTTTCTTTAATACTTCCTCATTTTGCACTTTGTCCTTCCAACTTATTTTTTCCATTCTGCTCCATAGCCACATTTCGAAAGCCTCTATTCTTCTCTCGTCTTCTTTCCTAAGCGTCCAAGTTTTCGCTCCATACATTGCTACACTCCAAACAAAACATTTCACTAATATCTTCCTTAGGTTTACTTTCATTGCTCCACAAAATAATTTTCTTTCCTTACTGAAGCCGTCTTTTGCTATTGTAATCCTTGTTTTCATTTCTTTAGTGCATATTGTTTCTCGTGTAACCCAACTTCCTAGGTATTTAAAACTATCTACTTGTTTAATTTCATCTTCTAATTTTATTGTAATTTTTTCACCTTTTCCACCTATTGAAACGGTTATTAATGCCCCATGTTGGTAGCGACAAATGAAACGTTTTGCTAGCCCACACTGTTGGGTGAGAAATGTAACTGTTTACCTTTGCCTAAGCTATGTTGTTTTAATGGGCGCCAAGACCTCAACGCAATGTTGAAATCTAAATTTGTATTTAACAACGTCTAGCTCTGGCAGAACACCTTCAAGACTCTATTCACTCAGATCGTGGTATGATTTGATCATTAACCCAACAAACAATTGTATCAGGAGAAGGAATTGGTCTATATTTAATGCTACCTACTGAAAGCAAAGATTGCATTGTAAAAGAAATGAATTTATTATATAAAACAAGAATAGCAAAATTAATAATAATAAGTATAAAATTTAAATTGGAGCGTTGTGATTTGAATATTACCGATAGAAAATTACGTGATTGATTTTACTCTTATTTCCAAGCTATGAAGTTACTGAAATATGAAATGTAAAACAAAGAAAATGAGAGATTGCGTATTTCTGCGTCATAGGCGCTTACCACTGGAAATTGCCAAAGCATTTCCCTCGTTCTTGATGATGTTGTGAGCTTCCCACTGTCTCCTGGACGTCGTCATCTCCGTCGGAATTTGATGATATTCTGGTAGATTAGATAATTCTATGGTCCGTACCTCGGACCCAAACACTCGTACAACCAAGTTTTACAAAAGTTCGTCGCTAACTCCACTGAACATCGGAGCGACACGCACTTGCGACCGTACACCTCAAGTATTTCACAGATACTAACTCCACTGAACATCGGAGCGACACGCACGCGCATCCATACTCCTCAAGTATTTCACAGATAGTCCAAGTTTCACGGCGCGTCGAACGATATAACCACACGCCGGCTCCCCACTCTTCAGTCCCAACTAGCTTACGTCGTCTCCGCTGATTGGCTGTACCCCACCACGCGATCTTCTCCTCCTCCGGGTCATTACACTCGGCGGGAGGGTTCCGTTCCAACAATTCGTCTTTTCTAGACCTTGCGACCCAAGATTGCGTCATGCTTCACGACAAGATTAAGCGTGTACTCGAATTCCCAGTGAGTCATCTCTCTCACATACCCTAACTGACAAAAACTCCGTAAAATTCCGTAATCAGATAATTTTCTATGATATCGTCGTTCGTAATAATTTGCTGGATAGGGTTTTCTAAGACATAGAAAACCTATCTGAATGCTAATAATTTTTATAAAATGCTCCGAAAATACCTTAATAATAATTATAATAAATTAATAATAATAATAAATTACCATGAAAAATTCTCTTGGCTGAACAAATTGCCGCGTAAATAAATATAGAATGGCTTCCTACTGACTTATGCCAGTTGCATAAAACCCCTCGAAAAACACGTTACATATTCGCCTCGGATCATCGGATGATTTACCGTGACGACGGTCCATTATCCGATTATCCCAGACACGTTAATAAACCCCATCCAAAATACATATTACATAAATGAAATCACCCTAAATTACAGATATATACACTCATATTTTTTCTTCACGCACTTTGCGTCAAAGTTTGTTGTCACAATGGATTGCACTTTGCAACCAGTCCAATGTTTTACATATGGAATAGTGTTCCACGGATATTTCCGCCTCTCAAATTTCTCTATGTTGGAGAAATAGACATAATTAATGTGTAAGCACTGTATTTATGATGTCATATCACACGCATTGAAGGTGTTCTGATATATTTATATCACCCTAGAACTTCCTAATTTCACTGGAGGTCCCCTCCTTATGGTGACATTTAATTCCACTTATCACTCAGCACACGATCACACTAGTGTGGCAGCGCCTCGTGACCATAATACTTAATCTCTCTTTGAAGTAGATTAAATTAATATTGACTTCTGAAAAAAAAAAACAGTAAATGTGCATTACATATAACACCACATATTTCTGTGCCGTAATCGCCCTGTCTTGTTAAGTTCCCGTTAACCATATTCTACTTGATACTAGTTCTCAACACAGACCATTTCTCCTCACACAAATAATACCATTGTACATATTATCTTAAATTACACACTTACAAATCTTACATGGCGAGGCCGTAAACAGAAATCACGTGTGCTGATATGTATGAGTTTCATGAAGGACTGTCTCGCATTCTGATGGCCCATCTTTTATCTCGTGGACGCCTTAAGCTAACAAGCCCTATTCAAGCGCTCCCCCATCTCTTGGAGATAAATGGGAACCCATCAGCGCTGCCAAAATGGCCTTGGTGCATCGAGACAATTTAGTGCTCAACAGCATCCGACAATCCCGTCATATTTCCCTGTACCTTAAAAACTCTCATTTACTTACATACTACCCCCCTGTGTGACTTCTGATACGCCTGCCTTAAGACCAGATCTTCCACGCACCAGACACCACACTTACTCATTTGATAGGCTGGCTCGCCAGCTAAACACACTCACTTTATGACACATATTTTCGTAGACTATGTATATTATACGTTCCGTATAATCTGTTTCCCTCACTATTCTCCAGCACATATGCTGTTTTCCCAATACGTTTGGAAACTATAAATGTTTCTGCGTCACCTGCTTCCAACCTTGCAAGTGGCTCCCTTAAATGAACTTCATCACGTTGCTCCACTAGCATATTTCTCAGTGTCTGTAACGATGCCCTGTTGCTACTGTCCACACATGCTAACCCTACCTTCCTATGGTGTCACACCTCTACTCGACACTCTATGACCTAAAAATGTCACTTCTGACTGACAGAATGACGACTTAGACAGCTTCAAAGTGAACCCTGCCTGATCTAACTTCTGAAAAACTATATTTAAATGACGTAGATGCTCCTCAAAACTGCGTGAACTAATTACCATATCATCTATGTAAATGGTTACAAACTCTCCTGTGTGATCCCCTAATGCGATGTTTAAAGCCCTAATTAAAGCTGCTGAACTACTCTTTAACCCATAAGGTGTTCTACAAAATTGATAAAGGTTATATTTATGACTAAAAGCTGTAAATGGTCTATCTTCGTACATAAGTGGCACTTGCCAAAAACTGGAACTCAAATCTACACAAGTGAAATACTTCTTCCCCTCAAATGTTTGCATTAATTCCTCTATTGACATAGATTTCAGCTGATCTGAACTAATTCTACTGTTAACCAAACGAGCGTCTAAACAAATACGAACAGTGCCGTCGGTCTTGGGTACCGTGATCAAAGAATTAACATATGGACTGTTAGAGTGCTCAATAATCCCATCTTCAAGCATCTGATTAATTTGTGCCTCAACTGCACTCTGATAAGCGAAAGGTACAGGATATCTATGTCCTGTGAATACTGACCTATCAATAACGTTCAATGAATGTGTATAGCAATTGGCCATACCAATGCGATCCTCAAAAACTCTCCTATTACACAATAACACATCATAGAGCCGAACACATTGTTCCACCTCTATATTACCCTGAAATGCAGCCTCACGTAACGAGTCCTCTAGACTTCCGTTCGTAATCACACTGCCCACAAAACATGGAGAACCCCGCTCTACGGCTGGCGATATCTCATTTAAAGTACAAATCACACCTACAATACTACTCCTCTGAATATGGTCATTGAACGCTACTTCTACTTCAGAATCTCCCCATTTAAATTTCAAACTCCCTACATCATAACATAAGTTACCAGACACTCTACTTAGCCACTCTGAACCCAAGATAACACTGAATACTAAATTTGGAATTACAAGGCAAATCTGCTTCTCTACATGATTATTAATTTTAATGTCTACTAAAACTTGCTTAGAAATTACTTTAGACCTCTTCCCAACAGCTGTGATAACAAAAGTGCTTTTAATTGGCATCTCCTCAAAATTTACTCCAGTTCCTTTCATTTTATCATAAAATGCACTACTTATGCAACTCTTCATACAACCACTATCAATTAAAACATCTGTGTACGCCTCGGACACGTTAAATTTAACTATGGGGCTCTTACTAACCACTTCCTGAATAATACCTTCATCATTTAGTTCATGTAATAATTCATTTCTCACATTTAGGTCATAGGGTTCCTGTATAATTGTATGGACAGGGCATGCTACAGACTGAGATTCTGACCTTACTTCGCAGCCTGGTTCGCGTTTAAAGAACCGCTACAGCTGGCCGTAGTACTAGTTACTACTGCACTGGTCTGGTTGTTCTGAGTTGTGTTGTCATTGTTTGGCTGTATATTACTACCACTAGGCTGTCCTCTTCCTTGACCCCTATTCTGGTTGTAATTATTGTCATTATAATTTCTCCCTTGATTTCCCCTGAAATCATTGTTTCTCCCTTGATTTCCCCTGTAATCATTGTTCCTCCCTTGATACTGATTACCATAGCCATTTCCTCTGTTCTGATTTAGCTGATTATTATTATTTCTATTTTGAGCATTGGCCCCTTCGCCACCGTTCCCTTGAACTTCCTGATGCCTGGCTTCATTAGGTCTATTATTATTATTACCCTGGTTCCTATTGAAATTGTCCTCATAACCCCCTCTCCCTAGTGCATCAAATGTGCTTAACAAACTTTCTACTTGTGATATAGTCTTTACATTCTGGATACAAGCAGCCTCCTTGATCCTATAGGGAAAGTGCCTAAGTAGCAACCTTACCACATCACTTTCCTCCTTCAAGCCATCCAGATATTTACACACTAATACCTGCCCTAAAAAGTATTCGGTCATGGTGGAGCTTCCTTTAGGGTTATATTTACCACACACTACTCCCTCACGATGCTGCGACTGAATAACCTCATTCCAGAACTTTTCACAGAATTTAATTTTAAAATCATTCATATCAGAAAACTTGTCTCTGTAGACAGCAAACCAATTCCTCGTTTCCCCCACAAACACTTGTTCTAAAATTTCAACTACCTGGCACCACTCAATACTACCATTTTCCAACCTCTCCCCGAATTTATTTTCTATAGTGTTCATGAACTCCATTGGGCACCCCTGTCGATTGCTGAACTTACCCAGTTCTACCTCCCTGTGTGTGCTATTCACAAAAACTGGTCTATTCTGACTATTTTCTTGCCTGATCCTAGCTTTTAATTTTAATTCTAATTCTGCGATTTTCTCCTCAGCCTTCCTCTCAATACTGTTTACTGTTAATTTAATGTTTCCTTCTGATTCTTCTACTTTATCATATAGCTTTGCTTGTTTCTCCTCAATCTTGCTAATGCTCTCTTTATTACTCTCTCTTAAATCATTTACTTCTGCAACTATTTGTGAGTGAACTTTCTCAATTCTACCCCCCAGCTGTTCCTTAACCTCTTTAGTAGCTACCTGAATTTTGTCAATTTCTCCCCCCAATTGCTTTTTGACCTGCTGTGTTCCCAGTTGCACTAGTTCTTTTAAATTTTCAGCCTGTGTACTGATTCTAATTTCCAACTCCTCCTGTACTTTTCCTAATTTTCTGTCTACATCTGCAATAATCTCTTTAGCCTTTTCTTCCATCACCCCCCTGATCTCACCTCTAATCAGTTCGAATTTGTCACTCATTTCCCTACTGTTTTGTTCTAATCTGGCGTTTAAACTATCGCTCAATTCCCTATTACTCTCTTTATTTTCCCTACTGTTTTGTTCTAGTTTAGCGTTATTCTGTTCTAACTTTGCATTTAAAGCTTCTGTACTTTCTTTATTTCCCCTACTGTTTTGTTCTAGTTTAGCGTTATTCTGTTCTAACTTTGCATTTAAAGCTTCTGTACTTTCTTTATTTTCCCTACTGTTTTGTTCTAATTTAGCGTTATTCTGTTCTAACTTTGCATTTAAGGCATCACTACTAACTTTGTTCTGATACATAAACTCGAGAAGTAAAGTTTTTAATTCTGGTTGGCCGCCTACACTCCCTGTTTCAGTATCGGGATTTACCTCCGCTACCCCGGTACTACCATCACTCGACATACTGCTCGTATCATCACTCTCCCGTTGATGACCACTACGTAACCTCATCTGTCTTTCTTTCTCATCCCCCATAATGATATACACTGATACAGACAAATAACCCCCAAAATACAGTCACAGAAATATATACCCTTCTCCTTCCACAAATGTTATTAGGTTTTCATCCCCACGTTGGGCGCCAAGTGGAACGGTTATTAATGCCCCATGTTGGTAGCGACAAATGAAACGTTTTGCTAGCCCACACTGTTGGGTGAGAAATGTAACTGTTTACCTTTGCCTAAGCTATGTTGTTTTAATGGGCGCCAAGACCTCAACGCAATGTTGAAATCTAAATTTGTATTTAACAACGTCTAGCTCTGGCAGAACACCTTCAAGACTCTATTCACTCAGATCGTGGTATGATTTGATCATTAACCCAACAAACAATTGTATCAGGAGAAGGAATTGGTCTATATTTAATGCTACCTACTGAAAGCAAAGATTGCATTGTAAAAGAAATGAATTTATTATATAAAACAAGAATAGCAAAATTAATAATAATAAGTATAAAATTTAAATTGGAGCGTTGTGATTTGAATATTACCGATAGAAAATTACGTGATTGATTTTACTCTTATTTCCAAGCTATGAAGTTACTGAAATATGAAATGTAAAACAAAGAAAATGAGAGATTGCGTATTTCTGCGTCATAGGCGCTTACCACTGGAAATTGCCAAAGCATTTCCCTCGTTCTTGATGATGTTGTGAGCTTCCCACTGTCTCCTGGACGTCGTCATCTCCGTCGGAATTTGATGATATTCTGGTAGATTAGATAATTCTATGGTCCGTACCTCGGACCCAAACACTCGTACAACCAAGTTTTACAAAAGTTCGTCGCTAACTCCACTGAACATCGGAGCGACACGCACTTGCGACCGTACACCTCAAGTATTTCACAGATACTAACTCCACTGAACATCGGAGCGACACGCACGCGCATCCATACTCCTCAAGTATTTCACAGATAGTCCAAGTTTCACGGCGCGTCGAACGATATAACCACACGCCGGCTCCCCACTCTTCAGTCCCAACTAGCTTACGTCGTCTCCGCTGATTGGCTGTACCCCACCACGCGATCTTCTCCTCCTCCGGGTCATTACACTCGGCGGGAGGGTTCCGTTCCAACAATTCGTCTTTTCTAGACCTTGCGACCCAAGATTGCGTCATGCTTCACGACAAGATTAAGCGTGTACTCGAATTCCCAGTGAGTCATCTCTCTCACATACCCTAACTGACAAAAACTCCGTAAAATTCCGTAATCAGATAATTTTCTATGATATCGTCGTTCGTAATAATTTGCTGGATAGGGTTTTCTAAGACATAGAAAACCTATCTGAATGCTAATAATTTTTATAAAATGCTCCGAAAATACCTTAATAATAATTATAATAAATTAATAATAATAATAAATTACCATGAAAAATTCTCTTGGCTGAACAATTTGCCGCGTAAATAAATATAGAATGGCTTCCTACTGACTTATGCCAGTTGCATAAAACCCCTCGAAAAACACGTTACACTATGACCATATATTTTGTTTTTTTCTCATCTACTGTATTTTCATCCCATAAATTTTACAAATTTTATCTAGGTCTTTCAACATTTGTATTACATGTTTTTCACTATCACCCTTAACCACCATATCATCTGCAAAACCAATACACTCAAATCTTTTACCTCCCAAGCATATACCTCTTTTTCCATCAAAACATTCTTTAATAATTTCTTCGAAATATATATTTAACTAGCAGTAGTGCCCGACTTCGCCCGGTGGATTTATTTGTTTTATGGATGATAATGAATACTACTTCAGAACTGGCACATGAAACTGAAATTGATGGAAAACAATATTTAAAAAATATAACTTCTTGTGGTGGGGGTGATAAGTAGTACAACAATGGACTTAACATTCAGGTCATTTTCCCATAATGATAATGATAATAATGAATAGGGGAACAGCTATTTGCTAACTACAGTACTGAGACATAAATTACACACATCAAAAAAAGTTTTGCATCACCTCGGTTCCCAGATCTCCGGCATATAGACGTTGACTGTGTATATTGTATCAAAGATACAGTCCCTTTGACTGTTCATAGATGTCACTAAAACTGCTCAAAGATGTAAACAACCATGCATGAGCAGGGCCTATTAGACGGAGGGGGTACGACAGCCGATCAGTTCCAGTCATTCCACCAGGACGAAGGTATGCTGCTCATGTTGTCTGTAGTTCTACCATGCCTAGAAGGTCAATACCGCAGTTCGATCGCGTCCGCATTGTTACTTTGTGTCAAGAAGGGCTCTCAACAAGGGAAGTTTCCAGGCGTCTCAGAGTGAACCAAAGCGATGTTGTTCGGACATGGAGGAGGTACAGAGATACAGGAACTGTCGATGACAGGCCTCGCTCAGGCCGCCCAAGGGCTACTACTGTAGTGGATGACCGCTACTTACGGATTGCCGCTCGGAGGAACCCTGACAGCAATGCCACCATGTTGAATAATGCGTTTCGTTCAGCCACAGGACGTCGTGTTTCAACTCAAACTGTGCGCAATAGGCTGCATGATGCGCAACTTCACTCCCGACGTCCATGGCGAGGTCCAGCTTTGCAACCCCGACACCATGCAGCGCGGTACAGATGGGCCCAACAACATGCTGAATGGACCCCACAGAATTGGCATCACGTTCTCTTCACCGATGAGTGTCGCATATGCCTTCAACCAGACAATCGTCGGAGACGTGTTTGGAGGCACCCTGGTCAGGCCGAACGTCTTAGACACACTGTCCAGCGAGTGCAGCAAGGTGGTGGTTCCCTGATGTTTTGGGGTGGCATTATGTGGGGCCGACGTACGCCACTGGTGGTCATGGAAGGCTCCGAAACGGCTTTACGATACCTGAATGACATCCTCCGACCCATAGTGCACCCATATCGGCAGAATATTGGAGAGGCATTTGTCTTCATGGACGACAATTCTCGACCTCATCGTGCACATCTTGTGAATGCGTTCCTTCAAGATAACGACATCGCTCGACTACAGTGGCCAGCATGTTCGCCAGACATGAACCCTATCGAACATGCCTGGGATATGTTGAAAAGGGCTGTTTATGGACGTCTTGACCCACCAACCACTCTGAGAGATTTACGCCGAATTGTCGTTGAGGAGTGGGACAATTTGGACCAACAGTGTCTTGATGAACTTGTGGATAGTATGCCACGACGAATACAGGCATGCATCAATGCAATGGGACGTGCTACTGGGTATTAGAGGTAGTGGTGTGTACTGCAATCTGGACCACAAATGCTGAAAGTCTAGCTGTATGATGGTACAACATGCAATGTGTGGGTCTCATGAGCAATAAAACGAGCTGAAATGTTGTTTGTGTTGATCTCTATTCCCTTTGTATTTAAAGGTTCCGGAACTCTTGGAACCGAGGTGATGCAAAACTTTTTTTGATGTGTGTATAATATAAAAAAAATGATTAGAAAGAGGAGTAAGTGAAATAAATAACACGGCCTAGGGCCCATATCTAATTGTCTGTTAGAAAAGTAGAGACCAATAGTGTCGTCTTTTGTCTCTTAGCGCCATAGAAAAAGTAATCAAGAGCCCTTTGGAAAACTTCGGCTGTCCCGAGCTCCTGAGGTAGCAATAGTGTCATTTATCACCACATAGCGCTGAAGGATGAGGATCGGAATAAATGAAAGTAAATTTGAAAGCACCAACGCTTATTGCAGCTGATAATCTCAATGTACTGCACCAACACCATCGCACTTATACAGAGGCATATTATTTTCATGATAACTGTTTTAAGGAGCCTAAGAAATCTCTTTGCACCAATTACTCCTCGTGACTGCAATTTATAAATTACTAGCTGAAGTACCCGTGCTTCGCTACGCGTCATAAATAAATTAAAATATGAAGGTGACAGTTAAAACAGGGGATAGGCGAGGTGCTGCGCAGGGGGAGATTAAGGATGGAACATTTTGTCCAACTACACCGCTCGGCGTTGACCGAGTTTTATAGCACAAATTTAGGTTTTACTCGCTAACGGTTGGAGATACTTTTCGGATAGGAAATGTAATTTTTAACCTCGTATATACCATCAAAAGTTTGCTATTTCTTAGCGTTCTCTTTGTATTTGAAATGGAAATATGAAAGTTTTAAACCAAAGGGTGTAGTGAAGTCACTAAAATGGTCGCCATCTTTAAATAGTACAAAGTATTGAAATCAAAAGTAACCTAGGCCTATATGTTAACCAGGTAAATCAGCTACTTCCATGTAAAATTCATGTAAATCGGACCAGTGGTACTTGCGTGATTGAGTAATACATAGACGCACATCATCTCATTTTTAGCCTCGCTTCGCTCGCGTCATAGTCGTGTCATATTGTTATTCAATGAAATGCAGCTTTAACCCCTTTAACACCCCTTTAGAACCTGAATATCCAAAAATCCCTCCTTGGTAGACGTTTTCGACACACAACAAACATATCCCCAAAATATCATTCTTCTAACTTTAATCGTTTGGGTTGGTCGATGAGAGTGAACATCCAAAAATCTTTTCTTAGGGGACGTTTTTCTTCCAGAATTTTACCCCTCCCCATAGGCCCCTTAAATTGGATTTATGAAAAAACGGTTGGACACATATTTATTTTATTTATTTATTTATTTTTAAGCTGACTGATTTCCTCCGAGTTTCAAACTCCTCGCCTATGTCGTTTAAGAGATACACGGTCCGTTAGGAATCTTTCAACCCCCTCTTTTCATCCCTTTCACCTCATAATATACACTACATCGAAAAATCATTAGACCTGTGTCAGCTTATTTTTAATGATTAGTATATATGCCAAGTATCACATCCCCAAATGAAACCACTCGTGAGATATTGTTATTCAATGAAATGCACGTTTACCCCCTTAACACCTATTTAGAACCTGAATATTCAAAACTCTTTCCTTAGTGGACGTTTTCGACATACAACGAACATATCCCCAAAATTTCATGTTTCTAACTTTAATAATTTTGGCTGGGCTATGATGAGTGAGTGAGTCAGTCAGGACATTTCCTTTCATTTATTTTTGATAATTTCACCCCTCCCCATGAACCCCTTAAATTGGATTTATGAAAACAACGGTCGAACACCTATTTACTTATTTAAAGCTGTTTTCCCCCTGAGTTTGATGAGTGAGTAAGTGAGTCAATCAGTTAGGACACTTTCTTTCCTGTGTTTTCCCCCCCAGAATTTCACCTCTCTCCAAGGGCCCCTTAAATTGGATTTATGAAAAAAAAAACAGTCGAACACCTATTTACTTGTATTTTAAGCTGTTCTTTTTCCGCCGAATTTCAAACTTCTCGCCTATGTCCTTTAAGAGATACACGCTCCGTCAAGAATCCCTCAACCCCCAATTTTCACCCCTATCACCTCATAATATACACCACATCGATAAACCCTTAGACATATGTCTGATTATTTTAATGATTAGTTTATATACCGAATATCACATCCCCTAAGAAACAACTCATGGCATATCGTTATTCAATGAAATGCACGTTTACCCCCTTAACATCTCTTTAAAACCCGAATAAACAAAAATCATTCCTTAGTTGACGTTTTCGACATACAGCGAACATATTCCCAAAATTGCATTTTTCCAACTTTAATAGTTTTCGCTGGGCGTGATGAGTGAGTGAGTCAGGCAGGATATTTTCTTTCAATTATTTTTACCAGAATTTCACCCCTCCCCATGGGCCCATTGAATTGGATTGATGAAAAAATGCTTGAACACCTATTAACTTATTTTAAAGCTGTCTTCTTCCCCTGAGTTTGGTGAATGAGTGAGTTAGTCAGTTTGGACACTTTCTCTCCTCTTTTCCCCCAGAATTTCACCCCACTCCATTGGCCCCTTAAATTAATCTATGAAAAAAAACGGTCGAACACCGATTTACTTATCATTTTAGCTGATGTTTCTTCGCTGCGTTTCAAATTTCTCGCCTATGTCGTTTAAGAGATAGGCCTACACGCTCCGTTAGGAATCCTTCAACCCCCACTTTTCACCCCTTTCACCTCATAATAATACACCACATCGAAAAACCCTTAGACACATGTCTGCTTATTTTTAATGATTAGTTTATATGCCGAGTATCACATCCACAAATGAAACCACTCGTGAGATATTGTTATTCAATGAAATTCAGGTTTAACCCCCTTAAGACCCCTTTAGAGCCTGAATATCCAAAAATCCTCCCTTAGCGTACGGTTTTGACATACTTCGAACATATCCCCAAAATGCCATGTTTCCAACTTCAATATTTTTTGGCTGGGCGATGATGAGTGAGTGAATGAGTCAGGACATTTTCTTTCATTTTTTTCCCTTCAGAATTTCACCCCTCCCGATGAACACCTTCAATTTGATTGATAAAAAAAACTGTCGAACAGCTATTTACCTACTTTAAAGCAGTTTTTCCCCCAAGTTTGATGAGTCAGTCAGTCAGTCAATCAGTTAGGACATTTTCTTTCCTGTCCCCCCCCCCCCACAGAATTTCACCCCTCCCCATGGGCCTCTTAAATTGGATTTATGAAAAAACGGTCAAACACATATTTACTTATTTTTATGCTGATTTTTTCCCGCTGAGTTTCAAACTTCTCGCCTATGTCATTTAAGACATACACGCTCCGTTAGGAATCTTTCAATCCCTACTTTTCACCCCTTTCACCTCATAATATACACCACATCGAAAAACCCTCAGACACGTGTCTTACTTTTTAATGATGAGTTTATACGCCGTGTATCACATCCCCCAATGAAACCAATCGGGAGATATTGTTATTCAATGAAATGCAGGTTTAACCCCATTAAGACCCCTTTAGAACCTGAATATCCGAAAGTCCTCCCTTAGTAGACTGTTTTGAAATACAATGAACATATCCCCGAACTGTCATGTTTCTAACTTCAATAATTTTGGGTGGGCGATGATGAGTGAGTGAGTGAGTCAGGACATTTTCTTTCAATTTTCTTTTTTCAGAATTTCACACCTCCCCATGAACCCCTTAAATTTGATTTATGAAAAAAACTGTCGAACAGCTATTTACTTACTTTAAAGCAGTTTTTCCCCCTGAGTTTGATGAGTGAGTCAGACAGTCAATCAGTTAGGACACTTTCTTTCCTGTTTCTCCCCCCCCCCCCTCCAGAATTTCACCCCTCCCCATGGGCCCCTTAAATTGGATTTATGATAAAACGGTCAAACACATATTTACTTATTTTTATGCTGATTTTTTCCCGCTGAGTTTCAAACTCTTCGCCTATGTCGTTTAAGAGATACACGCTCCGTTAGGAATCTTTCAATCCCCACTTTTCACCCCTTTCACCTCATAATATACACCACATCGAAAAACCCTCAGACACGTGTCTTACTTTTTAATGATGAGTTTATGTGCCGAGTATCACATCCCCCAATGAAACCAATCGGGAGATATTGCTGTTCAATGAAATGCAGGTCTACCCCCTTAACACCCCTTTAGAACCAGAATATCCAAAAATCCTCTCTTAGTGGGCATTTTCGGCCCTTGGGGAAGCTGCATACCAAATTTCATTCCAATCCGTTTGATGGTTTCTGAGATTTCGTGATGAATGAATGAGTGAGTGAGTGGTAGTTGACAAATATATAGTAGAAGATAGTGTCGAGTCTTTGTTATGCTAAACTCGGTTGACAGTGCTGTGTGAGTAGTTGAGTAACTAACGGGATTTCAAGTAAAGATCCTCATTTTCTATACCGGTAGTGCAGAGCGCAAATGGCATCCAGTCGGCCGTGTTTCGACTTGAGCTATGTTGCCATGGAAACTATCCGCCTTGCCATTCCTTCATGAGTATATTTTATGATTTGATTAGCATGTGCTGGAGTGCAAAAGGGTCGAAATCAGAAGAATGAGAAAGACTATCGAAAATTCATGTAGCCAGCGGTTCCTTCTGGGTCCTAAACTATGTGTATGCAAAATTCGGTTGAGATTGGTGTAACGGTGTAGATTTGTATACGGAACAGACCCACCCACATACATACATACAGACTTTCACTTTTATATGTAAGATGTAACTATTTTCGCAATTATGCACCAGAACATGGATAGGGGTGGTGTGATGCAGACCGCATTGTCAGCCAATAATAGACATCTTAAAATATTCTTACAGTTACACTACTATGGGCACGAATGGTTCTAGGGCCTTAAAACGTGGTTTTAAGTTCCTTTTGTCTGTTATTCTAAATGTAGGGAATGGAGAGGGTTGACCAAAATATTAAGTGGACAGTGTTACCTTCAGGGTTTAAAAGGTAAGTATGTAAAATTAGGTTCAGATCGGTGAAACGGTGTAGATTAGTGCCAAAGGGCCTAAATGCTGGGAATGGAGTGGTCTGTCCGAAATTTAAAGTAGACAGTGTTACTCGTCGGGTTCCAAAGGGTAAGTATGTAAAATTTGGATCAGATTGGTGAAACAGTGTAGATTTGTGCCAAAGGACCTAAGTGCAGGGAATGGAGTGGTCTGTTCGAAATTTAAAGTGGACAGTGTTCCAAAGGGTGTGTATACAAAATTTGGTTCAGATCGGTGAAACGGTGTAGATCTGTATAAACAACAGACAATCCTTGAGTAGATAGAATAGCTGATAAACAACATCCTTGTCTCACTCCTTTCCCCAGTCCTATTTCTTCTGTCAATTCTTTGCCAATTTTAACTCTTACATTTTGGTTTAAGTAAAGATCTTTAATAAGGTTTCTTTCATTCCACTTCACTCCAAGATTTTGAGTATTATCATTAATTTTCCCCATCTCACACGATCGAAAGCTTTTTCTAAATCTATGAATATTGTGAATACTTTTCTGTTTTTCTGCATATATCATTCACCGATTATCTTTAACAAACCAATAGCATCCCTTGTTCCTACTCCTTTTCGAAAACCGGATTGCTCCTCAGCCATGAAACCATCCAATTTTCCATACAATCTCCTTTGTATAGCTCGTAATAAAATTTTTGCTGCATGGGATATTAAACTTACGGTTCTGTGTTCTTCACACTTCTTTGTGTTTTTCTTCTTTTTTAATTGGTATCATAACTATTTCTTTGAAATAATTCGGCCATGTACTTGTTTTATGTATCTGATTGCACAACCTAATTATTTTTATTTTTCCATCCTTTCTTAACACCATAATTAATTCAATTTGTATATCATCAGTTCCCGGAGCTATACCATTCTTAATTTCTTTTATAGACTTCTCTATTTCACTTTCTAAAATGCTATATCCTAATTCTTCCTCTGTTACTGATACCTTTTCTTCTAATACTAACTTCTCTCTCGCTTGGTCTCATCCCATTCATATAGATCTTCTATGTATTCTTTCCGTCTATTCAATATTTCCTGGGGATCGCATACTGTCCTCCCATCCTTTGTTTCTATTTCATAGATAGTACAAGTACTATCCATTAAACACGCCTTACCTACCACTATAACATACCCTACCTCCATTAGATTCATAAGTCCTGACTGGTCAAAAGTGGTCTCATCAGAACTCTTTCCTCCATATGCAGTGCTCACAGAACTTATTAGGCCAGCTGGTGTAATACCAGTCATAAATTTCACTGTAAGCCCTGACTTATTATGTGAATACAGTTTTATTCTACACACTAAGCACTTGTATTTCTGTACAATCTAATACAACTCTCAAACTTTTAAAGTTTTTGAAACACTTGCGCATTCTATTTATAATTTCTTCTTTCTATGGTCAAGGTTTTGCCTTCATTTTGCAACATGACTATTTGTCTATAATTCACATGTATAATGGTGAACACAGCTGGAATTTTTCAATATAAGTAATGATCTAAAATGGGATGGAGGGTGGGAAATGGTGGTTAGATAGGCACCCATGGATTTGTCACACACACTGGGAGTACTCGCACAGCAATAACTTTGCCTTTAATACAAAAAAGTTCCATTATCGTTGGCATGTTTGCTTGGGTGTCCCCCTGAAATTGTTCAATCTCGGCACAAGAAAGACTAAAATTTATCATCCCCTAAAATTGCTGAACATAAATTTGTCAGCCCACACATATTCATTAAAAAAATTCTGATAAAGCCAGGACAGCTTCTTTAAAAATTGTTTTGCAAGTTGTAGCAGTAATAAGACCAAACAAAGCAAAATTACAAGGAAAATGACAGATTATGTGGCAAAACCAATACAGTAAACATTTTCAATTTTTTTTTATCATTATCAATGATATTCACGAAATTGTTCACCAAATCCCCAATCGACGCATGATGGCATTTATCACTTTTACCACTTAGGCCTAGGCTTGTAGGATTACCAAGCTGTGGCACTTCTGACAGAACATTTATTAATTCTGAATGAGACCAGAACGTGGCCTTTACACTTGCATCAGACATAAACGTGGCTTTTACATACCTTGTTCCTTGTTTAATTTTCTGGACGATACTACCTATTGAAATTAGCAACCCTGGTCACTACTGCACCTGACATACGTGCAAAATTACGTAGATATGTATTTTTATTTATTGACTTTTAACAACAGCAGCCATGTTCCAACATTGGTTGAATCTCGTTCAACTGTCAGCAAGGCCCACTCAACGGCACACACATTGTTGCCAACATGTGGGATACAAAATTGCAGTTCATAAAAAAACATTGATCTAGATGTGTTAGGATGTAACCATTGTCAAAAACCATTGGATTAGACAAAACAAATTTTAGAATGGTCTGGTTGAGGTTCGGCCTTGGTCGTGGGAAGCTAGCGGGCCTCGGTTGACCAAAAAATATTGATCTGGACGCGTTAGTTACAAAGTAGTACCTGGGGTTGGCAATACTGTCTTGACGATAATTCACGTGGATAATGGCAGACACAGCTGGACATTTCCCTATATAAGTCGTGTTCTAAAATGAGGACGGTGGGTAGGTTAATGTCAGTGGTGGAGCAAACATCTATTCCTACATCATTTTCTGATTTATTTCTCATCATTTCATAAGGTATTTTTGTTAATTCATGTACGGTACTATAGAAAATGTTACCGTATGTTCGTATCTCATTCCGTGCTACCGAACCTTTAAATGGGGACGACACTCAGTTAATATCAATAGGGCAACTTCTGTCTCCTCATCTTCAGTTGACACTACCTTCAGTGTTTTTCTATTAGTTGACCTAGCTGCACTATTGGTCACCTTTGAGGACTTCCCCGACTGTTCCTCCGAGAAAGGACAGGAAGATTCTGGGATGGAAAAAGTATTTTGTTTCAGTATTCTCCTCTAGCATGCCTACAAACATAAAGATATTTTGATGATTATTGTTTTAAGGGAGCACAACGGTACAACGTCCCTTGATCCGAATCAAAGTAAAAAATTCTTAAACTACTGAAATTAGCCAAAAACCTATAGTAATGGTGGGAAAAAAATCTGGAGATGATAAAGTAATAGATGTTCGCTCCTCCACTGTCTATAACCCACCCAGCCACCCCAAATATGATGATGATTTATACAGGGTCTTTCATATAAAGAATGGCAAGCAGCAGTTTTGTTATTCGCTACTGCGGTGGCCTTGGCCGAGCTTGTGGTGCGCCATGGCCCCCTGCTGTACTATTGAAAGCGCGTGCATAGTAGCCTACATACGAGGGCTGTTTTTCTTTTTCGAGTTACGATGGACTGTATAAAAATAACAGATTGACATACCAAACTGATTTTACTACTAAATGTTTGCTTGTTTTATTCGTATGTCTCAACATAATCATTTTCGATTGACACATTTGTCGTATCGTTACACCAGCTTTCCAATGCCCTTGGTAAAATATTCTGCCACCACTGAGGTGGGTACGACAGGAGAGTCTCCTGAAGTGTTTCCTTTTTGGCGAGGCTTTGCAGCCCAACCATACCTACAATTCTCGAAAAAGGTGAAAATCATTCACGACCACATTGTACCAACGTTACGATAGACTTTTACAAAGAATTCAAGTGCGAAATTTTGAATCATCTGCCGTTTAGTCCAAACCAGCACTGAATGGTTTTCACATTTTTCAAGAATTGAAGGTATGATTGGGCGGCAACGCCTCGCCAAAAATAAAAACTTCAGGAGACTGTCAAGACGTACCCACCTCAGTGGTGGCAGAATATTTTGCCGAGGGCATTGGAAAGCTGGTGTAACGATACGACAAATGTTTCAATTGTTTTGGCGATTATGTTGAGACATAAAAATAAAACAAGCAAACATTTAGTAGTAAAATCAGTTTGGTATGTCAATCTGTTATTTTTATACAGTCCATCGGAACTTGAAAAGAAAAAAAAAACAGCCCTCGTATGTAGGCTACTATGCGCACGCTTTCAATAGTACAGCAGGGGCCATGGCGCACCACAAGCTCGGCCAAGGCCACCGCAGTAGTGAATAACAAAACTGTCGCTTGCCGTTCTTACTTTATATGAAAGACCCTGTATAGGCTAGATGAAATTCCATTTGACTAAGCCATATGTAGAGTATTGCCAACCACACGCATTCGGTACAGTACCATAGTAAAACAAAAGAGAGCCGCCAAGTTAATGTGAAAGTGCACCAAGTTTCATTGCAATGGTTACTACTGTTCTACATACAAATCAAACCTAACCGGGGGCTTACACCCCAGACCCCCCTTGCTTGTAGTATTATCAGTATTTATTTATTTATCATATGGCATATATACACAAAAACAGGAAAGTGCTATCAGTAATTTTCATCCAGGCGGTCATATAACCAAGTAGCGACAATAGTTTTGTCCAAATAGTCGTCTAACCAAGTAAGGACCAATAGTTTCATCCAGATCCATGGTTTCGTTCAGACAGTCGTCTAACCAAGTATCGACCAATAGTTTCGTCCAGGCCAATGGTTTAGTGCAGACACCCATTTCAGTTCTGGTATATTTTGTATCGGACATGGTGATAACAATGTGATGGGACGTGATGACGTCAATGTGTGCGCCTCAAACAATGGCCGCCATCGTTGAACAAGCAAGAAATGAAAACCTTTATTTATGTACTATTACAAATATTACCAGTGCAGCAGTGATAATTGACAGTATTTTCAATTCCTAATGACTCCCAGAAAGTTATGTGAATCATATATGTATCATATACTAGCAACCCGCCCCGGCTTCGCGCGGGAACAGTTATGAATGTGCAAGGAAAGAATGGCGAAGTGCATGAAACACAAATCCCCCTTCCGTCCAAATAAAAACACTTATAGTGGGAGATGTATTGAAGATAGAGATGCTCTCGCGGACTTATCTGTAGAACTTTTCATGCTGAACAATTCTTACACTCATAGTATATTGATATTTTTAACGGTTCGCCCAGCGTAAGCTTAAAAAGTGCGCTAACGCCAGGTACTGCTTGGCTTCCTAAGACCATAAATAAATTATTTTCTACAGAAACCTTTCGCGAGATATCCTTTAAAAAATTGTGAAAACCGCATCAAAATCCATCCAGTGGTTCTCGAGATTACCCGTGACATCCATGAATCGGGGACTTTGTTTTATACTAAGTAGAGATTTTCAATAATCTTCCTAACTAACCCCGTGGCACTACAGCCCTTGAAGGGCCTAGGCCTACCAAGCGACCGCTGCCCAGCCAATTGGCCTGCAGATATTGGGGTGACGCTTGGTCAGCGCTTCGGGTCCCCTCGGCCGTTAATCTTGGTTTTCGTGACCGGGGGACTTTCTCACTGTCAGACAGCTACTCAATTTGCCTCACGAGGCTGAGTGCACCCCGTTCCAACCCTCACGTCAGTTTTTAAAATCCCTGACGGAGCCGGGGATCGAACCCGGGGCCTCCAGGTGAGAGGCAGGCGCGCTACCCCAACACCACGGGGCCGGCTCAATAATCTTCCAGGTTCTGTAAAAATCCGTCCTGATGAATTCTCCTTCCTAGCGCCTAAACATTTCCTGATAGGTGATTCCTTATCTGCATTAACAGTTCTGGTCAAGGGAAGAATTAATGAAACAAGGCAGGCCTATTAAGACAAAACCCACTAAAACTCATTTGTAATACAGGGTCTTTATATTTGCTTGGCAAGGACATTTCGCTCCCACGCTCCGCCAATAACCGCTCAGCTGCCGGCGACCGCGTGTGCATATGCACTGCAGAATACTCGTACAATCACTCATGGTTCCGTATTGATTAAAAGTCAAATATAAAGGGACAGGAATTCCGCCTGATCCACACAAAACTTTTCAGTCAAGGGGCTATATTATACCCATTTATTGGATTTATAGGAATGGGTCTCCCTGGAAATTTCACTCGAAACTTTTGTCTTGTTCTAGGGCATGATTTCCTGCACTTTATGTAGGCCTACGTATTGTGCAGATATACACATTCAAGTACCGTAACGAATATTTCACATAAGGTATTACAGCACTATAAACAATCACAATAAAACAACTGGCTAAGAGATTAAAACGTACAGGTTCAGTAAATGATAAAAATAGACGTAGGCCTAAAGGTCGTTATTTCCTTACTGAAGCTAAATTAACCAGAGTAACTGTAAACTTCATAAGTAGATGCCGATATGTTCGGCAGCAGACAGGGAAAATTTTCAGCATCTACTGTAATCATGGTGAGTAAAAATGCATGATACTGATTTTAAGCATCGTATTCTGCAGTACATATGCGCACGCGGCAGCCGGCAACTGAGGCGTCACTGGCGGAGCGGGAATGTCCTTGCCAAGCAAATATGAAGACCCTGTAAGTGTAGGCCACTATATTGTGTTCAGTAAAATTATTAATTATAATAAAACAAAGCAATAGCTCTTAAAAATCACACTCAAGGATCAAGTCTCATGTAAAAGTACCCACCTGGATAATTAAAGTGAAGGAGTCACTTTCTTCCCCATCTTCAACACTAACATCCATGCCAACTCTATTCCAACCCATTCCTGTTGTTTGTATTTATTTGTTATCACCTTTCGGCCATTGCTATTTGCATCTTTTGGACAGTAAGTTAATGAAAACTTATATCCGTAGCCCTCTTATACATCAACTTGCAGCCGTAAACCGAGCAATATTCTTTGCTTTTACTCATTTTGCATTCTAACAATGAGTAAAACTCATTACTTGTATATAAAGACACAAACAAATTACCACTGTCTGTTCACCCATACAAGAAACTATACAAACTGTCACCATGTGACAAATTTATCCTACTTAGTAAGATACTCATTTTCACAACAAGATGTCATATCAGATAGCTGCAATTGCCAATACTTCTCTCACATATTCCTTTTCAAATAATATTCGTTGAGATCTGATCGTATTAAAAGAGTTTGCATACTATTTAAATTAACAGAAGAAGAACCGTAAGAAAGAGATTGAGGGCATCAATGGAGCTTAATTTTTTATAAATGCAAATTGTGTTTTGGGAAGTAAAGAATGTAATCGCTTAAGTAGAATAAGTTAAAATGTTTTACGAAAGCATGTACCTAACCTTATGTCACAATAATTGGAGGGATCTAAGGGGTCTTTAAGCGGTTAAGTATTTTACCGACTTTCATTATAGCCTCGTCTGATTGTGCATCTGTTAATGGAAACGACAGGCAAATTTTCATCATGTCTCCTGCTGGCCACTGGATCTGTAGAGCATCTCTAACAGCTCAAGATAAAGTACTCTGGCTCGTTTCCTACTGCATTTAGCACAGAACAAGATAGGGTATGCCAGCTTCTGTAGGGTCTACGTCTCTGATATGATAAAAAAATTGGTGTAAAATTGGAGGAGACCAAATCCTGGGGGGAGGAATCATTAACTACCGAAATTAGCCAAAATACTTGTGGTATAATAGTCAGAGAAAAATCTGGAGATGATGCAGTAATAGATGTTACCTCCTCCACCGACTATTACAGCCCACCGTCCCCTTTTTAGATCATGACGGTTAAACTGTACATTGCGATACGGCCACGTCTAGGGAATTTTTAGGGACCTCAGTGACGTCACCATGATGTCACGGCACGTATAGATATTGACTCGCTTTGCTTGCCGGGAGTCAGCTGATTAATATGTCAGTTTCGCGCGCGGTTTTGTTTGAGAAGGATGTCCATATTTCTTCACCGATTTGAGTTTTGTAACCGTAATTTGAACAATTATTATTCCCTGAATAACCTATAGAACAAGATTTTGATATTAGCAGTGTCGTGTGCGCGATTGTGTTGGCGATTTGTAATGAAATTGTTGAATTCCTGAAGTTGTTGCATTCAAATAAAATGTCGTTACGTGAGTGAGCGTGTGGTCGAAAATTACTGCTTCTTCTTGTACATGTGGAATAATAAGCCCTTTGGATCTATCGGTGAGTTTTTTACGATGTTCATATATTTATTTTGGTTGTTGCATTTAATAGAAAAGTTGCACTGTACTCTTCTAAAGCCATAGACAATGCCATTTGTCTAAACGATAATATTACGTCAGGCACGGTGTTGGGGAATACGCCTGTTAAAATAGTAATGGATGGGTAAAATCTAGACAAATTGGCATTTACATGAACACTTGAAAAAGAGATACGACAGTGTTTTGTATTAGACCTATCGGCCTATAGGTCTTGTATTTGACGTTTCATATAGTATGTTTGTGCGGCGTTATTAAACAGTATGTTAAGGATTGTGATTTCTAATTGAGATACAAGTATTTGCAGCCAATATTGGAAAACATAAAAATACCAACCTAGCGGCGGGAGGTCCCCCCCAGCAAAAACAACATTATTGACCACAATGTCTTATAATGGCATAGTGTTTGTGTTTGCGTATTTGCAGCGAACTTTGGAGAAAAAAAAAACACAAAACCGGGGTCAATAACATTATTGACCACAATGTTTTATAAGAATATTACAATGTGCCAGCAGCTAGGTTAGGTTTGTTTATGTGTGGGAAACGTGTTAATGTATTGATGCCAACCGGAGATTATTACAGACCGCGATCGTTTGTGCATAACTTTTTTATAAAAACAAATTGGCTGCTTTTGTGATGTTATCAACCACTTGACGGAATGCTTCTCTGGCAAGATTATGGGAAAAGCCTTGGTTATAGGTTATGTTGGGTGGTGACAACTCAATAACAGAAATGAGCATTAAAAAACCTTTGAAACGCATTGTGTTTCATCATCTGTAATTTATTTATTGGCCTACCTCAATTTGATACACCGTACATACGAAAATAATTTAATTTAGGGTTACATTTATAAGACAATTTTTAAAATTCCGTTTCGGGATCTGTAATTCGCCTATATAGTTGAATTACAGATGACGTTACGCGTCAATTAAAGATTTCGATGCAATGTTTTATTAATATGAAATTATAATAATTACGATGTGTATCGTCATTCGTAATTGATCAACACAGGCCAATTATAGATTTCGATGTGGAAAATTAAAAATATCAACTGAAATTACGATTTGTATCAGAATCTGTAATTGACCTATATAGGCCAATTACAGATTTTGATGCGGAAATTGTAAAGTATAACGTTAAATTGCGAAATTTTATTACACATCGGAATAGTTAATTGAGCTATATAGGTAAATTATAGATTTCGATGCATTGTTTTTTATTTACGAAATGAAAATAATTACGATGTGTATCGGAATCTGTAATTGACCTACATAGGCCAATTATATATTTCGATAAGGACATTTGAAATATATGACGTGAATTTGCGAAATTTTTATATGTATCGGAATCTTTAATTGAGCTATGGTCAATTATAGATCTTGATGCATTGATCGTTTCGAAGGTTTTTGTGTTTCCCCACCCAAAAAAAACCTATTGCCCAGGCTTTTCCCGTAAGCTTGCTAGAGGAGTATTTCGTGACGTCGTTGATGACTTCACGGAAGCCGCCATTTTGTTTTAGGGGAATTTAATATGCGGATGGATTGCAATGTATCTAGTTTTCCCGATCATGACTTATATAGATAGAATTCCAGCTGAGTCCGCCATTGTACGCTTGAACTATGGCCAACCAACCCCATGCATACAGTACTACTGTATAACTGGTATCGTAAAATAAAAGAGCGCCATGTTCCATTCAGAAAACAAATCGGTAGCACTGAATGAAAGTAGAACGAGCAATACATTCCCTACAGTACACGAATTAGCCAAAATACCTCTTCAAACGATGAGAAATAAATCAGGGAATGATGTTTTAATAGATGTTTCCTCCTCTGTGACCCACCCAACCAACCCAAATAGGATTACAACTTATATAGCCAAATTCCAGCTGTTGCTGCCATTGTTCACATCAATCATCAAAACAGTACTGCCAACCTCGCCCTTACTGGACTATGCCGCAACAACACCCGACCATTCTCAGCTTGGCTCTCGTGTAGTATACGTTGCCCGTTTCGAAAGTGGGTTATTTTACTTAGTAGTGCTCAGAAAATGGTTTGTAATTACTCTGCCACGTTATTAAAGCGATTTGCCATTAACAAACACCGCGTAAACACTTCCAAAATAAGGAAATTGTCAACATTAACTTTCAAGTAATAAACTTATCAAAAAGCATGCCACCATGTTTGCTGCCAACTTATTGATTCTACTACTAGGCAAAACCACTGGACTGGATATAGATTATTCATGCGTGACTACCCCCACTGTGCGCGACAAAAACCAGGGGTGTTTATATTAGCCTAACACCTAACCTTTATTGGTCCAGGCGAAAACCATTGGTCTGGAATCAATAATGTTAGCACTCTGAAAAAATTCACTAACACCCTCTAGCGATAAAATATTCAACTCCTGTATATTAGCAACATTGGCCATTTCTATAGAAAAATTTTCGGATTTCAATGGCGGCGGGCAACGTATACTACACGAGTTCCTAGGGCTCTCCTGTAGTATACGTTGCCCGTTTCGAAAGTGCGTTATTTTACTTAGTAGCGATCTGAAAATGGTTTGTAATTACTCTGCGACGTTATTTAAGCCATTTGCCATTAACAAACACCGCGTAAACACTTCCAAAATAAGCAAATTATCACCATGAACTTTCAAGTAATAAACTTATCAAAAAGCACGTCGCCATGTTTGATTACGTAATGCTGCCAACTTACTGATTGTGCTACTAGGCAAAACCATTGGCCTGGATAAAGATTATTGATGCGTGACTACCCCCACTGTGCGTGACAAAAACCAGGGGTGCTTATATTAGCCTAACGCGGCCCGCAGGGCGCGCTACCTAACCTTTATTGGCCTGGACGAAAACCATTGGTCTGGATGAAAATATTGGTCTGGAAACAATAATGTTGGCACTCTGAAAAAATACAGTAACACTCTCTAGCGATAAAATATTCAACTCCTGTATATTAATAACATTGGCCATTTTTATAGGAAAATATTTCGGATTTTAATGGTGCCGGGCAACGTATGCTACACGAGTTCCACGATTAGTACTGTATCCTACATAGGCCTAGCTGGAATATTACTACATAAGTCATGATCTGTAAAGGGAAGGCGGGTGGGTTACAGACAGCGGAGGAGTGAACTACATCATTTCCAGATTTATTTTGTATCACTACAGTAGGTATTTATGGCTAATTTCAGTAGTTTAGAAAATGTTAACGTGGGTTCTCGTCTCATGCACTGTTACCATGAGTTTAGGGCACGCCGTACATACAGGCACTACATAACCTATTTAAAATGGTAAACTTTAAATAATTTCGGCCACCCAACTTCACAGCATTGGCTCTGCAATAACACAAAGTCACTAGCAGGGTTTAAACTTATTGTAACAATAATTTACTGGTAAAAAACAGGCGCAATTCAAAGCAACAGAATAATTGGGAAAAGGGCAACTATTAGGATAATTTAAGGAATCTCCTCCCTTTCAAAATCAAGACGTAGCCTACATTAAAAAAATATAAATGTTTATATATTACCTCCTCTAGTGCTTTCCCTTTCCTCCACGAGTTTGATATCCAACTATCACAAAGAGGCAGAAGTGTCTCAGAGTAACGATTCTAAGTCTCACAATAATAATGCTTGCCACAACTTCCAAACAATTGTTAAACTGGTTAAAAATTGATATCCACTAAGATTATCCAAATAGTACCGCCAATCGACTGTTCTGTTGTTCTGTTCTGTTAGTCAGGTTTTTGGGCGCAGGAGAATAATATACCCAGTGGCTTTCACAGTGTGACAAAAGAGTGTTGTTGTTGTTGTTGTTGTTGTGGTAAGATTGATGGACACAGTTGCCTCTTCGCCCAATAGCTTCTGTACAGATTTCCCCACAGTAGCACATACCCGTCACACTTCATGTTTGTAAACACAGACTGAAATTTGCTAACCTAACCATTCACTATAAAAACTATCCATATGGTCCGTAGCACAAAGGTATGCACTATACTCTTGGAAGGGTTAAGAATAAAACAGTACACACATACTTCGTGTCAAATCGTACAACGTAGAAAAATACAGCAAACAAAAGAGGGGACCATAAATTATAACATAAAAGGGAGATGGTCCAAATACTCCATTATGGCCTCGACCAATGGAATTACAGGATTATGCAACATAGTGGACATATTTAAGGGCAATGTATAACCTAACGATCTTAACTTTCTGAGCATCACTATCCTCGGTGCATTGAAAACGTCACACTGAAACATCAGATGGCTAAGTGTACCCCTCATTCTACCACACACACACCTAGCATTCTCTCGAAGGTTCATTCGTGCCATATACACCGGTGTCAGAGCATGCTGAAAACGTAAACGTAATATAGTAATAATGTGGCGTCTCGTATATTTGCCTACCCGAAACCATGATGTTGTTCTGATAGTGGGTTGTACCAGAAAATAATTACGAGCCTTAACGGGCGCGATATTAGACCATTCAGTTTGCCATTCATCGAGAAGCTGGGAATAGATAACTGGCAGGAAGTCCGTATAAGGTACAGCGATATTATAAATGACCCCGTATCCCTGTGCTGCCCACTTGGCCATGCGGTCAACATCCTCGTTTCCTTGGATACCCGAATGCGCCGGGATCCAAGTGAGCATAACCTCCTGATCCATGGTCTGAAAATCATACAACATTTGCGCAACTTGGTACACATACCAATTGTCAGAGCTACTCGGATTGGATAAGCCTGGATGACACTCATTCAATCCGTGCAAATCATTGCAGGGGAAACTCTGTGTGTACGTATATACTGACAAGTTTGACGAATGGCAAATACTTCAGCTGTAAAAATCGTTAGATATTTTGGCAAGCTATATGTTCGTATAATCTGTCGATCCGGAGCATACAAAGCCGCCCCCACTCCATCTGATGACAACATTCTTGAACCATCTTTATAAAAAAAAGTATAATGGGAATAGGACTTGACAATATCCCGAAAGCATCGTGAAATTACTTGCGGAAAACGCTGATACATCCGGAATAGCGCCGGTAAGGAAGTGTGCAATATATTTGGCTGGGATTGTAGAACCCTATATGAAACCGTGTATGGTAAAGGTTTGAGCGTCTGTAGTATATCTGACCGAAAAGCTTGCAAGATTTCATATGGCAATACCAAAGCCGGCTTATGCGGACGTGTAAATCGATTTTGCGCATAATACTCCACAAGCAACTGTACTTTATTGAGAATCGGTGACGCCGACAATGACATTTTAGAAGCCAGGTACTTACAGGCTAAAAATTTCCGTCGTAAGTGTAAAGGTAATTCCCCAGATTCAACTAATAATGCACAGGTGGGACTGGACGAAAGCGCCCCCAAAATAATACGTAAGGCCCGATACTGCAACCTGTCAAAAGTGACCAACCTACTACTCGCCATCATGTCGTAGAAAAAGCAACCATAATCCATCTGGGCACGAATGATATTCTTATATACCGTAAGTAATAAATGAGGATCCGCCCCCCAGCTCCGGCGTGCTAGCGCTCGGAGAACGTGTAGTCTTTTTTCAATTCGAACAGTGAGTGTTTGAACCTGTCGCGACCACAGTAGTTGGTCATCAATATGTAATCCCAAATATTTGATGCTACGAACCACTTCTATGGCTCCCTGTCTAAATAAAATTGGAGAGCGATCAACCTGCCTTTGATGAGTTATAATTATGGCAGAATTTTTCCTCGCCGACGTGTCAAATCCGTGATTATGGAACCATGTATGAGCAGCAGTCAATGCATCATATATATCCTGACGACAGAGCTGAATAGTATCACGCGAACAATAAATAATAAAATCATCTGCGTATTGAATGATCCGTGCATAAGGAAGGATGACCGATTCTAATGTCTGAGTATAAATTGAAAAAAGAATACCGCTTAAAATATCACCTTGAGGCAATCCACGAGAAGTCTGACGGTTATCAAGTACACCAGTGGGGGTGTGTAAAAATAGTCGACGTTGGTGTAAACAATTCCGTATTAAACATATGAAAGGTAATGGGAAAAGCAGCTCCCCTAGACGATGTTGTAATATGACTGGATCCACCGCATCATAGGCTCCCTGAATATCCACACATACGGCAACCGTGTGTTGTTTGCAAGCTTTCGCTAGTAAGATATCCGTCAAAAAAATCGTAAGAGCGTCGATTGTACCTAACCGTTTACGGAATGCAAATTGTGACCTCGAAAATAAATTATAGTACTCCAAACACCATTGCAATCTACGTAATAATTTTTTTTGAAATAATTTTCTGAGACACGAACCATGATTGATGCCTCGATAGCTTAGGGGGTCTCTGGCATCTTTCATGGGTTTTAATATCGGCAGAATTTCAAAATTATTCCATTCCACAGGATACGCACCATTTTCAGTACCGTATTGTAAAGCGCAATCAAGACCGTCAGCGCTGGGTCCGGGAAATGAGCAATCATCCCATATGTAATGTAATCCATACCCGGACTCGTGGATTTAGTGTGACGCAACGCAGTCCGAGATATCATGGTGCGTGATTGTTTGTTGTAAAACCTGAAACTTATCCGAAGTCAAATAAGGTGGTACAAAGGCGTGTCCGGAAACTGCATCTGGCGTTAGAGAATGATAAAACATTTGAAAACCTGTCTGAGTGAGTCCCGTACTAGGACGAGTACGACGAGTATTCGATAATTGTTTTATCAAAGACCATAAGGTGCTCAAAGACGTATGGGAATTGAATGTACTGATATGAGTTTGCCACGCCAACCGACGTTTTTCATTAAATATCTTCTGAAGCTGAGCAGTGAGACTTTTGTAACGTAGATAATTATCAACCGTCCCATGTACGCGATATCTTTTTAAACATGCCTTTCTCCGACGAACAAGCAAAGCACACTCTGCGTCCCACCAATGGACCGTACCCGGATGCTGTGACGAATACGATGCTATCGCGCGTTGGGGGTGATACCGATCAAGAAATCGTTGTATCAGTTGTAATAAAGAATAATACCGTTGATACGGCGATGTTCTCGAATTCCCCAAACCATCATTTATAAAGTGTTGAAAAAAGTCATAATCGAAATGCCGTAAATTCCTTTTGATGGTAAAAAGACATGGACGATCAAGCTTCTCACCCGTTTTCGCGTAATATATAAGGATTGGAAAATGATCGCTCTGATGAGTGTCCCCAAGTGTTCGCCATTCCAATTGATGGGCAATATCCGCTGTTGTAATAGTTAAATCTACCGCACTCTTTGGACGTCCCGGTGGTGTTATGCGCGTAGGCGACCCATCATTCAGAATATTCAAGGCATAAGTTTGAAGTGCATGCACAATATGGTGACCTTTAGGATTGACACGCTCACTGCCCCAAAGTCCATGATGGGCATTAAAATCCCCGAGAACTATATGTTTAGAAAATTGTGCAATATATTTGAAATACATCGACCATTGACGTTGCGATCCCTGAACTTGGGGAGGGCAATATAAATGACTAAAAATAGTATTGCCGATCTGAAAACACTGATGAAAACTACGTGGTAGAAGATAAGAAATTGGGATCACTGAAAAAGGGATATAATTTCGAATAAGGGTGCTTATACCGCCATAACCAGGACCATCTTCTCTCACAATATTATACAGTGGGATCGTAAAACGATATTGGGGCGATAGCCAAGTTTCTTGTAAAAAAATAACATCCGGATGGAAGTCATCAATTAATTGAAGTAATTCATGCCTCTTGTTGACTATACTCCTGCAATTCCATTGGAGGATCCACACGTCTATTCAAAAACAGAAAGAGAAAATCAGTTAAACTAGTGACCCAGGGTCTGGTTGTCATGCTGTGTTGATTTTTCCAACGGGGGTAACAAAGGTAATACCCTATCTAACAAATTTTTAACACAATGCGCCCATTGCGCATTATGCCCTAACAACTCCATAAGGTTAGTAAATTCTGCCAAAATAGTTTTTGTTGGCTCCGATCTAGGAGACCCTGAACCAGTCCCGTAACTGTGTAGATTACTTGTCTCCGACGTCTTGGCTGAGAAGACCGGTGGGGTCTTGTCCAATCTCGGTTGGTTAAAAAGCTGGTAATAAGCACTCCTATCATATCCCAAAGGTTGAACCACTTTAGGGGCCGCATGAATGATTTCCGTAAACTTGCGCTTTCGGGCCGGCTCATTCTGCCTGACACTTGGAGCTGAACTTAAGGGCGGAAATTGTTGTGGTAAAGTTAATGGATTAAATGTGGGCCCCATTTGACTTTTCATAATCTCATTATACGACATTGTGGTGTTTGAAGCCATATTTTCAGTGTTGCCTTAGTAAACAAGAGTTTAGTGCTTTTCAGTCGGTCAACACGAATGTACCCAAAAGAGATGGGTTATGCCCTAATCCTGAAATAAATTACATGACATTAATAAAACACTAGGATGACCAGTTTCGATCGTCAAGCGATCATCATCAGATCCATTACACTTAGGCTATAAAATCTATGTTTGAAATACAGGTGAAAATATTTACAATATGTACAATTATTTAGTTGCAGTATTGGTACTGCAACTGTCAGTGTATGCTAAATGCAGTATATATGTTAGGTGAAATGCTAAATGGTGATAGCTATCCGGAGTTTGTACTTTAGAGAGATTATATGGTTGTAAACTATGGTTAAACTATAAAATTTTAGGCTAACTACTTATCTGATTGTCTTCCGTACCACAGCTACTCGCAGTTTTCGTGCTCACTGGAACTCACTGTGCGGTCGACTGCGGTGGTTATCTTAACGACTGGTTTTTCCTGCCTTCTCCCCCCTACCCCTACGTGCTGTGGGGAGTGATAGCGATGTGTTTATGTGAGGTGTTGCCAACCTAGATAAGATGTATGTTATTGAATGAGGTGGGTCTACAACTATTAAAGACCGTGGATTAGCCCTCGCCACGCGTGGAGCATAACCCATTCGAACTAAGCGTTGACGGTCTTATGAGGACGTCCCGGCACCTTTAATACTGCCGCGAATATGGGCCTTGGTTTATTGCAGAAGAAAAGTACATCGTACACCTGATCCAGATAACATTTACCTATTAAAAACCCCTAATTTCCCCCTTTTTTATCTAGCTTGGCTGTGTCGCTAAATTGTGTCTTGTTTCCGACAGGGTGTGTTTTTAGTAGCGTGAAGAGGGGTGAGCTCTCCATGAACGTGTGTTCATTTAGATTGTTGGGATTGTTTCGTTTTGAACAAAACAGAATACATTGAAAAAATAGTCGAATTCCTAAACAACAACGAAATCAAGGAATTAACAAAAGACCCCACTAACAAATTCCAAAAACAAATAAAAAGTGCGCTAAAAGAAACAGAATACATACTGACCAAAACCGAAAAATCAAAACTAATAAACATGAACCCGAAAATACCGTCATTGAGGGGACAACCAAAAATACACAAAAAGGAATGCCCAATGAGACCAATAGTCAATTGTAGGAATGCCCCTAATTACAAAATCAGCAAAGAGTTACTAAAAATCTTAAAATGCCGTCTTTCCAACGACAAAAACAACTCTGTAAAGAATACAACAGAACTGGTAACAGCATTGAACACCCTACAAATGAAACCTAGCTTCAGGCTAGTATCCTTCGATGTAACTAACATGTACACCAATATTCCGGTTATTGAAGCAATCAACACTATCGAAAACAACTTAAAATCCAACAATTCGGTAAAAGAAACTGATGAGATTGTGAGATTACTGAGGGTCGTTCTCACCCAAAACGTGTTTCAATTCGACAATAAAATATACACACAGAGAGAAGGCCTAGCAATTGATTCGCCACTAAGTGGGTTAATCGCTGACATCTTCATCAATGCACTAGAAAATGCGTTCTTAGAAAAGACTTCAACAAAGGGAATAGTAATATGGAAAAGATACGTAGATGATGTAATTTGCATCTACGATACTGAACTAACAAGCGAAGAAACAATTCTCCAATCCATTAATAGCCTTCACCACTCTATCAAATTCACTAAGGAATCTGAAATAGACCGGAAAATAAATTATCTCGATATAACTATTGAACGTAAAGACAACGACCTTTCATATTCCATATTCCGGAAAGCAACACAAACCTCGCATGCAATCGACAATCAGTCTAATCACCCCAGTACGCACAAACTAGCGGGTTTCAATTCAATGGTGCACATAGCTTTAAACATACCCATGTCAAAAGACAACTATAATAAGGAAATAAGAACTATTATGCAAATAGCAAAGGAAAACAACTTCTCGCCAAGCAAAATAAATCAAATTATAGCCAAACATAAAAATAAAGATACAACGATTCCCAAACCGGACAGTAATGAGAAAAAATTTGCGCGTTTCAACTATGTGAATGTGAATACATATAAAATCACTAACCTATTCAAAAAGCAAGGCATAAAGATAGCTTTCACGACGAAAAACACAACCGCTAGGCACCTCCTAAATAGTAATCTAAATAAACGTGACCCGTATTCAAGGTCAGGGGTATATTCTATAACGTGCCAAGACACCGATTGTCAAGCTAATTACATCGGGCAGAGTGGAAGGAGAGTAGACACACGTTATAATGAACATAGGAATGCGATCAGATACGGAACACATTCAGCCGTGTGCGAACATATGTGTGACGCAGGGCACAGCTTTACCAACATAGAGTCGGACCTTAAAATAATCCATCACGAATCGAAAGGCAGAGCTCTTGACATAAAGGAAGCAATCGAGATACACCTAGCCAAACGAAACAATCCCAACAATCTAAATGAACACACGTTCATGGAGAGCTCACCCCTCTTCACGCTACTAAAAAGTACACCCTGTCGGAAACAAGACACAATTTAGCGACACAGCCAAGCTAGATAAAAAGGGGGAAATTAGGTTTTTTTTAATAGGT
Source organism: Meconema thalassinum (assembly GCA_946902985.2). Taxonomy (NCBI): domain Eukaryota; kingdom Metazoa; phylum Arthropoda; class Insecta; order Orthoptera; family Tettigoniidae; genus Meconema; species Meconema thalassinum. Next base: position 677,154,474 of record OX336389.2, read on the forward strand.
AAATGTTATCTGGATCAGGTGTACGATGTACTTTTCTTCTGCAATAAACCAAGGCCCATATTCGCGGCAGTATTAAAGGTGCCGGGACGTCCTCATAAGACCGTCAACGCTTAGTTCGAATGGGTTATGCTCCACGCGTGGCGAGGGCTAATCCACGGTCTTTAATAGTTGTAGACCCACCTCATTCAATAACATACATCTTATCTAGGTTGGCAACACCTCACATAAACACATCGCTATCACTCCCCACAGCACGTAGGGGTAGGGGGGAGAAGGCAGGAAAAACCAGTCGTTAAGATAACCACCGCAGTCGACCGCACAGTGAGTTCCAGTGAGCACGAAAACTGCGAGTAGCTGTGGTACGGAAGACAATCAGATAAGTAGTTAGCCTAAAATTTTATAGTTTAACCATAGTTTACAACCATATAATCTCTCTAAAGTACAAACTCCGGATAGCTATCACCATTTAGCATTTCACCTAACATATATACTGCATTTAGCATACACTGACAGTTGCAGTACCAATACTGCAACTAAATAATTGTACATATTGTAAATATTTTCACCTGTATTTCAAACATAGATTTTATAGCCTAAGTGTAATGGATCTGATGATGATCGCTTGACGATCGAAACTGGTCATCCTAGTGTTTTATTAATGTCATGTAATTTATTTCAGGATTAGGGCATAACCCATCTCTTTTGGGTACATTCGTGTTGACCGACTGAAAAGCACTAAACTCTTGCTCATTATACGATTTATTTTCCACACACATCCTTCTTTTAATTTCAATTTGCTGTTGATGTATTTCGCAACGAATGGCACCTGCCGGGTGATTCTCTGCACAATTGGCACATTTAGATAAAAGTTCCTTACATTCCGAGGTGAGGTGTTCAGCGGCACAATTTCCACAGCGAGGGGCTCGAGCCCGGCAATGCAACTGCACATGTCCGTAACTTTGACACTTGGTGCATCGTAAAGGCGAGAAAATATACAAATTAACTTCTAGCATAACATTAAAAATGCTGACATAAGGCGGTAAGTTCTGAGTCTCAAAAAATATTTTCACAGTCCCCGTAGCTATGCGTTCCGTTTGTCCTTCCACAGTTCGGTTTCGAAAGAAGCGCTGTACCCGTAATATGGGGACGGGAGCCTCTATATACTTGATTAGTTCCTCATTCGTAAGAGACGTGTCCACCCCTCGAACAAGTCCAACCCGTTGGACATTAGAGGAGGGGATAAAAGCTGTCAAATTCCTCTCCCGTAGTATCGTATTTTCCAAAAAAGCATTTGCATCGCGATAATTTGCGAATTGGATTTGTACTCTATTTCGTCCCCTTTTCTGAATTTCTCGTATGCCCGGGATTTTTCTTTCATAGAAAAGCCGACCCAAGGCCATCGGATGTAAATTTCCAATCGCCTGAGCGCCCTCCCCCTGAACAAAAACAATATATGGTCCAGTATGATGGCTAGGATAACGATAGTCCGTGGCCGGGGTTCGTACTGGGTCAGTTGAGGATCCCATCATCGGTTTCGTTATCTCCTGGTTTGTAATAATCGGTTGGTCATGAACGATTGACATACCCTCCATAGGGATAATACCATCCACGATAATATTCCCTGTATTGTCTGGGGGTTGGCCCATTAACTTCCCATCACTCTGAGCCGCCATCGCGACCCCACACAACTAGTATATAAAACTTAGTAACAGCCCTATAATACAATGTCACAAAACACCAACACCAATCACGAACGAAACACAAAACGAAAAGTACACTCCAACGGATCACACACACACGCAAGCCGCAAGCTTTTGAGGTGTTGCTGTGAGCACAGCGGTCGTGAAACTGTAAGAGTGTTGGGAACTTAGATCATAAACACAATAGATGGCTGATGACGTCACATTGGTGAAACCAACATCTCGATCAGCTGACTAAAGGGAACTGCCGGGAACTGCGGATAGTTTGGAGCACTGAAATACTACATGTGATGATAGAATTGGGCTATTCTATTCTATTCATTACCGTACTAAGCCAGAATGGCGTATTACTGTGCAGCGTATGGATGTAAGGAGACATTAAGAAAAGGATCGGGCATTTCTTTCCACAGATAGGCCTAAGTTATTCATTGTAAAATAACCCTACAATTCTTGACTTCACTACTTGCATTTCTTTGCGTGTCCTCAACTCCGAAACATGAAAGAAAAATAATTTAACATGTATTTTATTAAATTATTAAAATTTACCCTATCCCTTACTCCTCTGAACAGGCCTATGAAGCAAAATTAGGACCATCACAACATCAAAGAACCTTCCTTTTCAATCATGATCAGAGTAAAATTGCAGGTTATGCTACTGATGTGACAATGTAGTCTTCGATAATAAATACGCCGAGGGAATATTTGTCATTTTATTAAACGTATGCACAGTGCGTTTGGTTGAGGAAAATTTCAGATTCTTCTGAAAATGTATGCAGCCCTAAATTAGCCAATTCCTCGTAGAATTTCAAAGGTTGCGCAGGTTTCTATGATTCATGGAGAATGGAATTTAAAAGGAAACAGTTCATTGCTTGTAATGTTTTCCTTTGTAGCAAATGTAGGCCTAATCCATAGTTGTTGAAAAAGCAACGCTTACTAATCCAATAGACTTCCTTATTTCCATTTGCCCATGTTTTGTTCACTTTCATAAAATACTGAATTGGAAGCTAACGCTGAATAAGAGCTAATCGTTCGATAAAATTTTGTAAAGTATTGTACTGAAATTAGCCAAAATACATTCTCTAATGTTGAAAAATAAATTAGGAAATGATGTAGTAATAGGCCTAGATTGAACTTGTTTGGAGCTCTCGGGCGTACAATCAAAAATGACCAGCTCACAAACACAATTTCAAAATCAGTAGGCCTAATTCAGAGTTGGATTTGTTATTAATTATTTACAAGAGGGGATCCTGGATGTATGCACATTACGGAACACGACAGCCACTCTGTACACAAACATAATTCTGTTCAAAAATCAGTAGGCATAATTCAGAATTGGATTTGTTATTAATTATTTACAAGAGGTGATCCTGGATGTATGAATATTACGGAACACGACAGCCAATTTTTAAACAAACACAATCCTGTTCAAAAATCAGTAGGCCTAATTCAAAATTGGATTTGTTATTAATTACTTACAAGAGAGGATCCTGGATGTATGAATATTACGGAACACGACAGCCACTCTTTACACAAACACAATTCTGTTCAAAAATCAGTAGGCCTAGTTCAGAATTGGATTTGTTATTAATTATTTACAAGAGGGGATCCTGGATGTATGAATATTACGGAACACGACAGCCACTTTTTAAACAAACACAATTCTGTTCAAAAATCAGTAGGCCTAATTCAGAATTGGATTTGTTATTAATTATTTACAAGAGGGGATCCTGGATGTATGAATATTACGGAACACGACAGCCACTTTTAACACCAAATATGTTACATTCTTAACCTTTGCTACCTTCCGGTACGTAAAGAAACATGCGATGCTTTTCCCAATGTCGTATAAATTACGAAAATGTGTGTTTAAACCCTCATTAAAAATCATTTCCCCACCTTCTCCTATCACCTTCCATTATGAGTTCCTCTGTTTTCCCTTTAGTCAGCTGATCGAGATGTTGGTTTCACGTCACAGTACAGGCGCAGTGTGGCAATGCGCACTTTATTGTATTTATGCTCGAAGGTTGGGAATATCCAAATAACAAAACAGTAAGGATCTACTGTACACCTGTATTATGAGAAGGAATAAAATATAAAAAAAGTCCTCTCGGCACGCCGGAAGGCGGAGGTAGATTTCACCGGACAAACTTGAGGATAGGCGAAAATAGGCAGAATATGCAGGTTTTCGTAGAAGGATCAGACCTCATTTATTGCGAGAAGGTATTTTATAATTGGAGCTTAATTACCTTTGTTTTTCGTCATTTTATGCTTATTTTAAACATTTTATTGTCTTATGGGAACGGTAACCTTCTTGTCATTTGGGGTCCATTTTTATACTTGTGGTCACACTGTCCTTATGCAAAGTTTCGACACTGATGTGTAACTATGTAACGGTCTGTTACTTCTTCACGCAAAATTATATCTCCCGCAGAGATTTTGGTTGGTTCCTCAGTTTAGGGGCTGCGACAACGCGGTCATGTAACCCCGTGTACTTAGGGATGGCTGTATTAGTCTGTAATTCAGGTAAGGACTGCAGACGGTCAATTTCAAGCAGTAGTTCCTAATGTTGATACCAGGTACTACCGTCAACGACACCTAGCTATGAACTTGGCTACTAGATGCCACCGCAACCAGCAACTCGCAACGAACGTTGGAACTTCCCCTCCAAAGGAAAGCATACTGAGGGATTTTTAGCGCTCTTAGAAAATCCGATGACTTCGGCCGGCTTTGAACTCGCGACCTTGGGCATAGACATTCAGCATGCTACCAGTTACGTCACCGAAGCTGCTTCACACTTAGTCAGATTGAAATCTGAATCTGATCTCGTGCAAGTGCGTTATCTTGGCAACGTCTGATGGCTCATCCCTCATCAATTAAGTAGTGTTGCCATGGCAACCACTGATAGCTCTTGGCATTTTCTTATAATTCCGAAATCATTTTTCTCAACCCTTGGCATAATGGTGGGTCATATCAAAATTCCTTCAGACAAAAGTTTTAGGTAATTATTAGGGGAATATTGTCCATTTTGTACGGTTTTGATATTGTGCCTACTTTTTCCCACCCCTTTGGTCAATGGTTGGTGCTATAAAAAAAACTCTTCAAACATAAATTTTTGGGCTTTATCCGACACATAGTATGAACGTTGAACGAATTCGATATTTCACATATTAAGAGAGTTATAGCAATATTTCACTTTTTCAAAAAAAGACCCCCATTTTCACCCCCTTCGACCGATTTAGCCCAGTAACGAACTCGACCGAGATTTTATAGGTATACATATTCGGTAAAAAATTCAAAGTGATTGGTGCAAAATTACGGCAGTTATCGTGTCCACTAGAAACTGATATACATATATATATATATTATACATACATATATATATATATATATATATATATATATATACATAAATTATATATAAACTTTTGAACTGACGGTGGTTTTGGGGTCTGGGGGATGTGAAACGCGAAGATATGTCGAAATTTTCCGGAAGTCGAAACATGGGACCCATTGCAATAGTTAGCTTTCTAATGAAATCTACCTAAAACACACATACAAACAAATCGACAGGGATACGAGCAGGCACTACTCTTTACGATAAAGTGACTCCTCTTAGCAACTTTCCACGTAAACAAAACGCACATCGAGTCACATATTCGCGAACTCAATCGAATGTAGGTGGAGGGTCGGTCGCGGCAAAATGGTGGACGCATGGGTGACAGACTTCATATAATATGTATTGAATGTTGTTGGCAATTCTAGACGGGCTCTTCTTGAAGGACAGGCAATTTTAGTTGCCGAACACATAATTATGTGCGGGAAGGCGCTAAAAACAGAAGATTTTATAAGACTTGAAGCTCTATGTTTACAAACTAGAATTTTGAAAGGAGTACCCCACCAGATCCCAAATGAAATTCAGTCACCAGTTGCTAAGAAAACGATAGGCTAATTTGTTCAGGAATATGTAATAAGCGTGTAGTCGGTAAATTTTGAATTATTAACACAGTTACTAAAATCCTATGGACTGAAACCTACAATAAATACCCCGACAAGAATAAAACCAGTCCTGATCAAATTTTTATAAATAAAGATAAATATCGCCATTCAATAGAAGTCTATTGCCTGGGTTTTAGTGACCACCATGGACAAATACTGAGCTTTGAATCACCCGAAAAAATCAATAATAATGATAATGGAATAAAATCAAAGTGCAGGTCATTCACTAAAACAAATGTTACATATTGCAATGTCTTATTAAATAAGGAAACACGGTCAGAAGTTTACTAAATAGAAAATGTAAATGATAAATTCAATGCATTTAACAGTACCCTAAAACACTATTTTGAAACAGAATTCCCCTTTAAACAAAGAGCTATTCAAAATAACAAAACTATATAGCAATTGGATAACAACAGGGATTATAAATTCATGTGAAAGAAAGAAATTTCTACACAAAATATATAAACAATACCACACAACACCTGCATTCAATTTTTACTACAAAAATACGCTAGCATATTAAGTAAGGTAATAAGACTAGCAAAGAAAATGCATAATGATAATTTTATTTCCCAATCATCTAATAAAAACAGGGCTATGTGGACCGTGATAAAGAAAGATACAGGAAAATCTGCAAAAATACAAAGGAGCATTACACTGACCTGCAATAATAAAGTGATTAATAATCCAGAGGAAATAGCAAACACTTTTAATGACTATTTTCTCGAAATTCCACAAAAAATATTAAATAAATCACAGATAAATACACTAACTTTCAATAATAAAATAAATATATGCAGTGATTCTTCATTTATAAATCATGTCACACAAGTGATGAGGTACGAATAGTTATAAAAGAGCAAAAAATAAATTCTGTTTTGGCATTGATGGCATCCTTGATACAATTTTAAAGAAATGTGCAGAAAATATAATAAATCCACTTACGCACTTAATAAACAGTTCAATTCTCTCAGGAACTTACCCGAATATTTTGAATTTATCGAAAGTAATTCAAGTGCACAAAAAGGTTCAAAAGTTCAATTAGATAACTATCGTCCTATTACCTTACGAACTGGTATTGCAAAAATTGTGGGGAAAATCATGTATAAGAGACTGATAAGTTTTATAGCAAAAAATTAAATACTATCAAATTCACAACATGGATTCAGAACGGAAAAATCTACACAGACAGCAATTTATGAATATAGTAATAATATGCTGAAATTAATTGACAATAAGGAACATGTAACTAACCTATTCTTGGATTCATCGAAGGCATTTGATGTTGTTGACCATAAAATCCTTCATGAAAAACTAAATCAATATGGTATTAGAGGTCTAGCTATTAACTGGATAGAGTCTTACTTAACGAGGCGTAAACAAATAGTAAGCTTGAGACATAAGGATGATGGAACCAGATTACTTAATGAAACATTGTCCAATGAGGGTATTATTAAATTTGGAGTACCCCAGGGATCGGTTTTGGGCCCACTACACCTTCTGCTATATATCAATGATACAACTCAGAACGTTGAGTCTTATAAGGCAATTTTGTTTGCGGACGATACAACACTCGTAATAAAAGGTGAAACTAAACAGGTCTTACAGCAGTCTGCTGACTCTGTTACAGAAGAGTTAACCAAATGGCCACAAGATAATCGCCTCATAATAAACTATGAAAGAACAGTATCTCTAAAAGTCCACTCTATACAGAATAGGAATCCTGCGACATCCAATATAACATTAAACGTATTTTGAAAACTTGCACAATCATGCACACTTTAAGAAATACATATTTTGCTTATTTCCATTCATACTTGAGATATGGGGTCATACTTTGGGGTGTGTCACCAGAAGTACTAAGCACGTTTAGGATACAAAAGAGGGCAATTAGAATTATGGCAAATGTAAACACTAGAGAATCATGTAGACCTCTGTTTAAAGATTAAAGATCCTCCCACTGCCCTGCATTCATATCTTTGAAAGTATTATGTTTTTTTTAAGAATTTAATGAATAAAGAAGTTCTGCTTAAAACAAACAATGATGTTCGTAGGCATAACATAAGACAAAATCTAATCATTCATATTTCACAAACACAAGCATATATCAAAAAGGAACTTTTCACACAGGAGTTAAATTATACAATAAACTACCCCAGTATATAAAATTGGCACCAAAAGTAAAAACTTTTGAAAGAATGTTGAAAGCTTATCTGCAGTGCCATTGCTTTTACTCTGTAGTTGAAAATCGTAGCGTATAGGAGCGATGAAATCTATAATTATATTTTACTTTTCTATTTTAATTATAATAAATAGCTGTAAGTTGTTGTATTTATAGAATTAAGTTTTCATATTGTGATTAGAGTAAGGTGTAAATAGGTGTCCAATTAGATAGTATCTTTAAGATCCATTACCGGCATTGTAATATGTTAAAATAGTTATTGCATTTGTAATACATACCTGTAATTTCTTTTATTTTATATATGTAATTTCTTCCGTGTCCAATATCAAAAATGTGTTGTATACATGTAATTGATCAAATAGATTAATAAAAATCTTTCTCTTTCTTTCTCTCTCTCTCTCTCTCTCTCTCTATATATATATATATATCGCTTTACATACTTCTGTAAGTAGATACATTTACATTTTGGAGACATTATATTCTAATACTGTTGAAGTCGATAAATCAGCGATTATACAAGTTGACTGTTAAGATTTTTAAAATTGTTAATAGGCACCTGATTATATACTTAGAAAACCTGAGCTTCACAGATTTGAAGCAGCAATGGGTCATGTTAAATAAAGACAACCACATGTAGGTCTACGATAAAGCGACCCCTGAAAGTAATTTTTGCCACATGGGAAGAACAGCTGTCAAATCAACTCTGCTAAGTCGCCTAGTTTGTAGAGCATGGGAGAATGTAGGGTACTGGTTATTGTATTCATTAGTATATTAATAAATAATTCTCCTTCGAACAATGCCAGCCACATATGATCATATACTTCAAATTGGGCTTTGTGACGCGAAGTAATCGACCCAATTGCGTCTGAAAACCTTTCTTCTTGTGGAAGTAATGCATTGATATGGCAATTGTTGAATTTGAAGAGCACGGCGGAACTGAGTAATTATATTACCCATCTTTTAGCCTCAATTCTTATGAAAATAACTGAAGAAACGAGAGAAGAGCACACGCATCAACTCAAATCACATGTTATAGCATCTGTTTGCTTACATTTCTATCACCCTTACACTAGTTCCAGATAACGGCAGCACCGTCTCTTGAGTTCGCGGCTGTTATGATGTTAAAAATTAAGGTGACAAACATCTAAGAATTTTATTAAGGAGGAAATGACCGGAAATATAAGATTATGTAGGATTGAGGAAATAGTTAATGGACATTGAAAACCGAGGGTGTGTAACGAGTGAAAGAAAATCTGTCGTTGTGAATCATGTTGGAGAGCGCTTGCCACAAGGTTCGGATACTCCAAGCTGGTTGCCGAGAGCGCTGGCATAGCCTAATCACCATGGATTTCAAGGCAGTGTCCAGTCTTGTGTGTACACTATGTGGAAACAAACTCTACCATCTCCCATGCTTGTGTTGGGCTAGAGCACATGTGTAATAGTGTTATAATGTAGGCTACTCAATTTTAAATAAAAGCACTCAAGTGTTACAGTACATCGATCGTTGTTATTTATAATAAGCTGCTATTTCAACAGATTATGAGGCCCAGTCTACGGCTAACTGCGCGTAAGTGGATTACAAGTCTGTTTAACGAACGTGTGCTTTGAGTGTGTGCGGTTACAAAATGGCTCAAGAAAGTGTGAAGTTGAATATTCCAATGTCAAATGGTGGAAATTTTATATTTTGGAAAACAAAGTTGCGAGCCGTATTGGTGCGTGATGATTTGTGGGAAGTTTTCAGTGAACCAAAGCCTGAATTAATTAACGCGGTGTGGCAGAAGAAAAATAACAAAGCCTTGGCGTACATTACATTCAGTGTTGAGGACAGTCAACTTATTCATTTTGCACATTTGAAGGATGCGTGTGATGCACGGCAGGCACTGTCGAGAAAGTAAGAGAGATCCACGTTCGGAAGCAGGTTATATTTACGACGTAAACTGTATGGAATACATTATCGTGGTGGACTAATAAGCAGTCATATCGACGCAATTATGGAAGTAGTGGGTTTACTGCGTGGATCTGGTAGGCCACTTGAAAATGACGAGATTGTTGCGGTTTTGCTGGTGAGTCTTCCAGAAGCTTATTAAGGATTGTCACAGCGCTCGAGGGCCGTGACGAGGCAGATCTAACAGTGGAATATGTAACTGGGAAAAGGCTTGACGAATACCAAAGGCGTGCCGAAGCTGGTGTGCCTGGAAATTGTGATTCAGAGGTTGCACTACAGTCGGTGGTCGCAGGCTCAAGGTTAGTCGTGGTCATCAAAATGAAACAATTGAAAATTCAAGCGGAAAACCAAATAAGGGTGGCAAATGTTACTTCTGTAATTAACTTGGCCATTTAAAAGCAGATTGCTATCTATTCAAGAAAAGTCAACAGCAGAAATCAGCAGGTTCAGAATCGGCAAGATCATCGTATGAGGTTAAGGTATGCAACACACAGAACTATGCCACATTTAAGGCACTGGATCAACAACATGCTGCAAGTAGGCCTACTGGAGGATGGTGCATAGATTCAGGGGCAACCAGTCATATGACGAATGATAGGCAATTTTTCATGTCTATTCGTGATACAAGTGCTACAGTCCTTCTTGTTGATGGTTCATCCGTGGTAGCTGCTGGAATCGGAGATGGACAATTTTACTGTGAGGTACCTGGCGGGCACTTCCATGAAGTACTATTGGAAAATGTGCTGTTTATTCCACAATTGGATGATAGTCTTCTTTCGTTGAGGTGCATAACATAGCAAGGTCACCGAGTGACGTTCGAGAATGACACGTGCAGCATCTACAAAGAACATCAGGTCATCGCAGAAGCAAGGAACGATGGGAATTTATTTAGTCTTCAGACTGTGGTACCAAGTTCGTCCGGTCATGTGGCGAGGGAAGCTGTATGCCTACACCAGTGGCATCGCCGATTGGGACATCGGGATCCGGTTGCAATCCAGCGTCTGATCAATGAGGAATTAGTCACAGGAATCCAAGTGTCGATATGTTCGCAGAAGGTAGTATGCGAAGACTGCATCAAGGGAAAACTAACCGAAGCAAAATTTTCTGAGAGTACATCCAGAGAGAAGGAGCCCATGCGACTCAGTCATTCTGATCTTTGTGGGCCCATGCAGACTGCAACGCCAAGTGGAAATAGGTATTTTCTATCACTCATTGACGATTACTCCCGTTTACTGTGGTGAGGCTGGTAAATCCAAGGTTGAGGTGGCAGGCGTCGTAGAAGACTACATTGCTGCAATGCATACTGCATTTGGAAGGAAGCCGATTGCCATTCGTACAGACAATGGCAAGGAATACGTTTCACAAAAACTGGAGAACTTCCTGAGGAAGATGGGGATCCAACATCAGCTCACAGTCCCCTACACTCCACAACAAAACGGCGTAGCAGAGAGGAAGAATCGGTCATTGACAGAATCTGCAAAGTGCATGTTGTTGGATGCTGATCTGAACAACCGCTTCTGGAGAAAAGCAGTTTTGACCGCAGCTTGTTTGCAGAATCGATCAACGAGCCGGAGTATCAACAAAACTCCAGTTGAATTGTTTACAGGAGTGAAGCCAGATCTGGGTCATTTACGTGTGTTTGGATCTAAGGTCTATTCGCTTGTACCCAAACAAAAGAGAAAGGAATGGGACAACAAAGCAAGAGAGGACGTCCTGATTGGCTATAATGGAAACACCAAAGGCTATCGGATTCTGGATCCAAAGACAGCCAAAGTTTGGATAAGCAGATCGGTGTGGGTAATAGAGAGTGTTGCCAAACATCCAGCTTCGGTAGGCAGTGCACCGGAAGAAGGGGCTAACGAAATCACACCGCAGCATGTAGGGACATTGGATCATGTTTTGACACAGACGGAATCAGCTGACAACTCAACACTGAAAGCCAGAGGTAACAACACGGTGACTTTCAACAGAGGAGAGACTGTAAGCAGCATAGGAGATGAATGTGTGACTGAACCAGAAACTCCAAAATTTCCACGAAGAGTTTCTGAACGGCCAAATAACGGTGTACCAGCAAAGAAGCTAACGTACAAGGTGCAGACGAATCACACCAGAGCGCCAGCCTCATGGAACAAAATGCTCAAAATGTCACCTAGTGAACAAAAGTTATGGACTGCTGCTGCGCAAGAAGAAATAAGCTGTCTAAATCAACATTGTGTATGGGAATTAACGGAGCTTCCACCAGGGAAGAAGGCTCCTTCTTGTAAGTGGGCATTTAAGTCAAAATTGGATGGTAATGCTCAGATCCACACTTACAAGTCCCGATTGGTAGCCAGAGAATTTCCTCAACGATATGGTGAGGATTACGATGAAACTTTTGCGCCGTGGTGAAGCATGACCCTATTCGAGTTTTACTCAATGTAGCTGCACAGAGGGGACTTGACGTTCGGCATCTTGATGTGAGAAGTGCTTATTTGAACGGTGAATTAAAAGAGGAACTATATATGGAACAGCCACAGGGTTTTGAGGAACCAGGTCAAGAGAGCAATGTTCTGAAATTGCGTAAAAGTCTCTATGGTTTAAAGCAATCGGCACACGTTTGGAACAAGATGGCTACAGAGACATTATCCAAGTTAGGCTTTCAACAAGGATATGCAGATCAGTGTCTTTATTCAAGAAAGGAAGAAAATGGAAGCATCACTTACATTCTGTTGTATGTCGATGATATGCTGGTAGCCGGTCAGTCTGCAAACTTAACTGATAAAGTTGGAACAGAATTGCAAAATTATTTTGACATCAATGACTTGGGTGATGTTAGTTACTATTTGGGAATTCAAGTGCTACGACAGAAAAATGGAACTTTTTTTGCTAAACCAAAAGGCAAAGATCGCAGCATTGTTGGAGGATCAAGACTTATCAGAGCCAAAACCAGCTGCGACTCCAATGGAAACCAATTTCTTGTCTGGTGAAGTGACTGCAAGTGCAGAGTTACCAAATTACACTCTGTATAAGAAAGCCATAGGGTCCCTACTATGCATAGCCACAGTATACAGACCAGACATCGCAGTCTCAGTGAGTCTACTTAGTCGTCGAGTGGAGAAGCCTACCCAACATTACTGGAATGCTGTAAAACGAGTGATGCGGATTCTCGCATTAACAATACACAAGACACTTCCATTATCTTCATCTAAAGACACAGAGGTCAAATGTTATGTGGATGCTGACTGGGCTGGTGACAAGACCAACAGGAAATCTACAAGTGGTTATGTTTTCTTTCTTGGCGAAGGTGTTGTAGCATGTTCAAGCCGGAAGCAAACATCAGTTGCCATGTCATCTACGGAGGCGGAATACATTGCAGTATCATTTGCCAGTCGGGAGCTGCTGTGGCTCAGACAATTACTTACGGACATGAGTTTACCGATTGTTGGTCCAACAACCATGTATGAAGGTAGCCATGGTTGTATTAAATTAATTGAGTCAAATCGGTTTGGGGCTCGCACCAAACACATTGATGTATGTCATCACCAGCTTCGGTATCTTCGAGAAAAGGACATCATAGAAGTGCTGTATTGTTCATCCAACAAGATGCTGGCAGATGTATTCACGAAGCCTTTGGCTAGAGAACCATTCCAGAACATTGTGGAACAACTGGTCTACAATGATACGAACCTATGACAGCGAGAAGGGGTGTTGGAGAGCGCTTGCCACAAGGTTCGGATACTCCAAGCTGGTTGCCGAGAGCGCTGGCATAGCCTAATCACCATGGATTGCAAGGCAGTGATAGTCTTGTTTGTACACTCTGTGGAAACAAACTCTACCATCTCCCATTCTTTTGTTGGGCTAGAGCACATGTGTAATAGTGTTATAATGTAGGCTACTCAATTTCAAATAAAAGCACTCAAGTGTTATGGTACATCGATCGTTGTTATTTATAATAAGCTGCTATTTCATCAGGTTAATTAGTGGACATTGAAAACCGAGGGTGTGTAACGAGTGAAAGAAAATCTGTCGTTGTGAATCATTAGGTGAGCACGGAAACACAATATGATTAATTGTACCAACTTTCTGTTGGCAATAGCAAACATCAGAAATACGGAGGTTATATCGAATCATATATACTGGAGTAAGAGCATGATTGAGGCGTAGGCGGATAATGGTAATGATGCGGCGACGATTATATTTACCCGTAAGATACCATGGGAGGCGGGGGAACTTAGATTGGATGCAATAATAATATTTCGCTTCAAATCGTGTGTACTCATTCTATCGGCTTAACCATATATCTTGAAGTTGAGCTTTAATGATGGGGATAAAGTCTGAATCGGGGGTGGTGACATTAATGACTGGACCAGTACTGGAAGCAGCTTCCTTAGCAGCCCTATCAACACATTTGTTACCGGATATATTAGAATGCCCCGGAAGCAGGTAAAGACGATACGGGATCCGAATTGTGTTAATTCATAGGTTAAGCATAAAATGTTGGAAATATACCAATTAACAGTGTGAGCAATATTGCGTACTGCGCCCGAATTCCTCTAGAGCACAGTCCCAAATCCGCACAGATGGTAAAAGTTTCGTGAGAATGTCAACACTCGGCTAAGCGTTGAACAACCCTCGCCGGACTGATGACTAGGGAACCCTAGGAACACATATATACATCTCTAACTATACTACTAACTAGTTGCATACAGTACAGAAAATATAAACAAATAAAAGTAGAGCACTAACGAGCAACTCGGCTCTCGGGCGTTAAGATAAGTTGTCGATCAGCTGTCTGCATCTAGCTAGCGGTATCGTTCTAGTGTAATTAAGCGTTGAATCAAAGAAACAGTTCTAAAAAACTCAGCAAGAATAAAAATGTTCTTGCCATTTATTGACAATAAAGAGTGTAACATGGCAAAAATTATGTTCCCTTCACCAAGAATAAAATAAAATATTTATATGTGCCTCACTTAGGCCTGATGCGCTTAATAAGTGTCTTTCTTGCATCTTTACACGAATACAGCATGTATCTCTTGCTTGATAATATTTACATAAACACATGGTTTAATTAATGACAGTAGTGTCGTCCTACTTGTTTACTGAAGTTGTGCTTTAACGTTGATCATAACATACTCCCTACGTAATACAATCGTTAAATTCTTCAAATTTAGATCTTAAGTTCTTAAATATAATAAAAGCAATAATGAATACTAGAATAATAACGTATTTACATTTTATACATGATCGCGTCCCGCACGATATTAAACAACTGCCTCTAATTTATTAGAGTTCATTCCACCACTTTCCTCCTGTCTCATCATCTTTCTTACGTGTATCACCATCTTTCTCCGTATTTCACACAATAAACTAGTCAAAATAGGTGTTTGTGTGTCAATTCCATATGAATCATGAATACAAACGGTAAAGTTAATATTTCATCACTAAAGTGTACAACTCTGGTATTTCAATAATTAATAATAAAACAAACTAACAATGCACGACTGTTCAGATAAGCTCTTCAACCAAATACTGAGTGTGTGTGGCATGAATCCTCACTCCCACACTCGTTTCTTCTCCAAATACAACTTATGACTTCTCTTACTCACCACAAATATTACAAAATCTTTCTTCATAAACTCACGTTGGATATTATCGCGTCTCTAGTTACGCCTTCATCAATACAAATGCATTTCATCAACCGTTCTTCTCTTAGCACGTTCACAAAACTTCTACTGTTCCATATCAACTACTTTCATCAAAGTATGATATTTAGTATTCCTCCTAGAAATTACAACTCTAATAACGTTCATGAATACGTCTCACTTCCTCCTACAAACTCCTCTATCGATTATACATCTCGTGCTATGTTCAAATACTTTCCACATACTTCCTCCTTCGCTTCACATATTACCTTGTTACAATTTATCGCTTAATTCTAAATTTCAAGTCTGCTTGTGTCTGTTATAAAAATAACAATAACCTTCCCTCACGTTTATGTTCACAATAAATGTTTATATCTTTCCTTCCATCTTACAGTATCGTTTTATAATAAATATACATCCATAACATTTTATAATAACGTTTCTCGTTCAGTTATGCCTTCAACTATCGCATACTGTTCCTTTCCGTACATCAAATTTCTGGGTTTTACAATGTCATTACATTTCTTGCATACAAGAGTTCCTTCAATGACAATATTGAATACTCCTGTCAACTATTTCGTTTTATACATATTATTTCGTTCCTGAAATGAATAAACTCTTTGCTTATAGGATTCTCTGTCCTTCCTTTCCTCACTTCAAGTAGTAAACTATTTGCTTTCGTCAAACACATGACTATATTCATTCTCTGATACATTATTTATTTACTTCTCATAAAGTTGTGCTTCATTTCCCTTGTTTCAATACATATATATTATCGTTCTTCAATATTTCCACAAATATACAAAATTCTCTAATATTTCATCGAATCTATGGAGTTCTCCAATGTTACAACAAATCTACGGAGTTCTCCAATGTTACAACAAATCTACGGAGTTCTCCAATGTTACAAAAATTCTACGGAGTTCTCCAATGTTACAACAAATCTACGGAATATACGTTCGCAACCGCAACGAAATCGTTCGTAAGTAAAATTTTAACGCTCTAAAATTACAATGAAAAATACTAACGATGTCTAATATCATCGATCAAACCTTCAAAATACGTCCAAGTGACGTATGAAAATAACTATCGCAATTACTAAAATTTACTAAAATTTCCAAGACAATACAATAACATAGGTTATAAATGCAAATATGTTGGTCAATATTCTGGAATAACGTGAACAAAATCTAACTACAGATATGAAAATGCACTCCTCTACCTTCTTTCTGAGATCGTTGGTGACAGACCTGATGACTCCTGTGTCCTCGTAACCTCACCGTGTGGTTGCTGGAATGCAGCGTGCTGCTCCAATCTGGCTGCATTATGTCACCTCGGCCTTGAGTGGACTGCAGTAAAGGTGAACGACCTGGTGTGCTGTCTCGGAACAGGTTACCCACTTCTCTCGTGCAGGATGATGACACGATCTCGCCTCCGCTCTGCTTGCCTCGCGTCCACCAGTCCTGGGTTCCTCGCCGTCTCCATCACGCATCCGCTTGTCTTCTTCTTCTCAGATCTAGATGTTCTTTGAAGTCGGTAGTTTGCATAGTTCTTTCCGTGATGAAAAATCACCCCCATGTCGTGAATTTCGTTTGTAGTAGGTTGCAACGTTATGTGTCAGCGAAAACTGCGGTGGTCTGCAGCTCGCTATTAATACTGCTATGCCATCCTGGTCATCTCTGGATCTCACCGGTTCAGTATAGTTCTATCTTCCCATCATGGTGAATTTAAAACATCATTCTCACCGCGCAATTGTTTGTAGTCGTAGTTCTTCCCCTCCGACCTAAATTATTATTCATTCTTGTCTAGATTGTTGAATTTCCAATGGTTTAAGTCTCCCTTCTTCAGACTTTCCTTCTGCGTAGTTACGTGTTCGATGTTCAGTCTGTAACTTGCAGTGTTTTATCTCGTCGTAGATTTCTTCTTTTAAATATGATGAATAACTTTTCTCAATACTGTTGACTTGTAATATTAATTGTTCGTTTCCATTTCTACTTGCTTCATCTTGAAGTCTCCAGTTCACAAAACCTTTGTCTAATACTGTTTGAAGAGTAAATAAAATTTACGTCTTGTCTTCTCGACGGTCCATGTAGAAAGAGCCTCGTCTGCTAGCGTCTCCTAGCCTCCTCGGTTAGATTTCCCTGGCAAATCTGATCAACTAGCCTCCAACCGCTATGAATATTAACAAATTCATACATAACTTCTCTCTCAGTCTTTTAATTTAAAATCTGTTTTGCCAATTACATTTCTTTTTCTCTGCTGGTGAATTCAATATGCAACACTCTTATAAAATATTAAAATAAAGATTTTAATATTTGTTCCTTCCTCAGTGTTCAAACTATTTTCTTATTAGTTCTCGCCTAAAAGTGGCGCGCTTCAGACACGCGTTTGCTTCTCCCACTCTTGATACTGGCGTGTGTCTGACCTCTGGTCCACCTTCGCTCTCCCCTCGGATCAAAAACTGGTTTCTAACCACGAACCTTGCTAGTGTCGACTTCCAGGACAGTATTTCCATCATTCACTCATGGTTAAAAATTTACCAAATCATAAAATCTCCATTATTACATGAAATAACAATATTTCTTCAGGCGAAAATTTTCCCAAATGCTTGTATTAACGTTCTCTTCCATCTGGACTGCTAATTTAGTCGAAAATTTCAAATTTAAAATATGCCATTTTCCTGAGGTGGTCCTTGGTTCATACCTCATCCTGTCTCCTCCTCTCTACTAGACATGATTTCAAGCGCAGTACCTAAAGCCTGTAAGACGCTTTGAGAATCAGTAATAATGAAGGTTCGAGTACCGTAATACCTTGTTGCTTGATAAAAATTGGATCCTTTGACGAATGGCAAATGCTTCAGCAGAAATAAATGGGCAATGTAGTGGGGAGTTTGAATGATTGTATAAGGTGTTGGGATGGGACATAATAGGCAGCCCCAACTAGAGTCGTCGAGTGGAGTTTCGATCCATCTGTATAAACAGTAATATATTGATGATGACGAGCTTCGAAGTCCCGAAATGAACGAGTGACAAGAGTAGGATTGTAACAAGAAGAAACTCGGGATACGAGGGGTAAATATTGAATTATATCAGGCTGGAAAACTAATAGATGGAAATGAACTTTGTAACATATAGGTTTACGACTTTGGAGAATATTTTGACGATGAGAGTAAAGGTCAACATAGGCTGTATAGTAAGGAAGGGGAATGAAAGCGTCGTAATAAATTCTTTGTGCTCTACTCATGGAGGAGTTGTAATTTACGTAGAAGTGGAGAAGAAAGAGTAGCCATCTTGAGTACTAAGTACTTGGTGGACAACAATTATCGCTGCAGGGGAAGGGGTTTTTCCACAGCTTCACTAATAAGGCGTGTGTGGGAGTAGATTGTAATGCACCAAGTATAATATGAATGTTTTATCAAGCGTGGATAATCGAGATTGGGGCATAATATCATAAAAATGACCGCCGTAATCAAGTACCGATCGAACAATATTACGATAGAGAAGGAGTAACTCTTTGGGGTCATCCACCCACTTGCGACGGATGAGGGAACGAAGAATATTACATTTCTTAGTTACATGAGAGGATAGTTGATTTAATTGAGGTTTCCAAGAAAGTTTGTAATCAAGTATGAGTCCTAACTATTTTAGCTGATGTGTGATAGAAATAGACCCTTGGTGATATAGGATTGGAGTACGATCGTAAATACGACGATGGGTAAAAATTATGGCGGCATTTTTGTTGGGAACAATGTCAAGCCATGTTGATATAGCCATGTGTGTAGTACCGATTAAGCATGATACATCTTCTGTCTATACGTTGATAAATCCGAGAGGGAACAGTATAATAAAATACCATCTGCATATTGAATTATAAGGAACATAAATCTGCATGTGCAACTATCTTATTCTTTCTTCTCGTCGATGCCAGGGCACAGCCGTGGCTTTTGACCCAAAAACAAACACAGGGTTACTAAAATTCTATGTATTACAATTATAAAAATACCAAAAGACTTTTCTATATGTTATAGAAAACTGAAACTGTCACTTGGGGCACTGCGGTCGGTCCAACCTGGCCGGGATAAAAAAAAAGACTCAACAACCATCGCCCTATATAATTCTCAAGGCGCGTCATTACGCTTGGTAACGCCGCCCTTCTGTTATCTACAGCCCGATTCTATAACTTCACTCCATAACAACCCGCCAACATGGTTACGACGAAATTGCAACCATAGGTATACCAACCCATGGCTAGGGAGGCTCAAATTGGTATTCTGTAAGGTACCTTGTTATGACGCTTGTTAAGAGTTCAAGATCACGATCAATCACGATTCCATAGCCATCCTCATAGTACGAAAGCCTACCAACAGGTGACGGGTAAATTGATTGGCGCGTTATTTCAACTTATTTCACAACATTCTGTATCAAAATTAGTTCGTAGTTTTTTTTTAAACTCTTCCCTGTGTTCCATATTGCCTTAACTCATACTTTCTCATAATACCATTCCTGCGGATCACTTCAACCTGACACACCTAACCCCACTTGCGAAAACATTTACTCTGTCTATGCACATGAATATCCACCCAGTTGCGTTCTTTTTGCTATTGCTTTAATTAATACTTTATCCTATTTTGGTGTATTGTATTCATAGTATTCAACGAATATTCCAGCGGATCACATCAACCTCATACACCTAACCTCTTTCGAAAAAATTATTCTGCATGTCCACATAATATTCATCTTAGTTGATTTTTGTAGGAATTAAATAAAGAGTTCTCCGATTCATTACGAAATGACTGTATCAGAACTTAAATTAAGATAAATCTACGAGGCTAGTAGGCTTAAACCATTAGGCAACTTACCCGTAATGCATTGGTTTGTTTGGACTTTGTGGGGTTTGAAGCCATTTTTCAGTGTTGCCTAAGTAAACAAAAGTTTGGTGCTTTTCAGTCGGTCAACACGAATGTACCCAAAAGGATTAGGGCATACCCCAGCTCTTTTTGGGTACATTCGTGTTGACCGACTGAACAGCACCAAACTTTTGTTTTGTTGTTTGGAGTAGTTATATATCTATTTGAATACGGTACTGTGAGGAGGTAAACACACATGAACAATTATGCTGTTAGGAAAATAGGTGTAATAAAGACAGGAAAAATCTCAAAGGATGGGATGAGTATCTACTCTTTGGGCAGTAACACAGCAGAAGTTTTGGGGGCCATGGATCCAATCTAGTTTGCCAGTTTTACTGTAGTTTTATTAATCTGAAAGCAGCTAGGGAGGGTTCTAGCCAGAACAAACACATTGTTCCTATGGCTGCAGCTGAGAAAGTCAAAGAGTGGCGCTTTAATGATCCAACGCAATGCCATCCATCTATAAGAAACCAGAGCAAGTGCTCACAATGTCATTAATTCTTTTAACATAAAAGACTAAGCAGAAAGAAGTGGGATTTGGGTGTATTATGTTGATCTGTCGCACCTGGAATGATGAAGAGCTCATGCCACTGGAACAACCCACAGAATCCCTTACGCCCGTCAATTTATAAGTTTAGGACAGTTGCGTACGATAGACCTACATGTTAAGTTACAAGTTTGCAAATTAGTAGAAAGAAAATATCAGTAGGCCATTCATGTGCTTCTAACGCCTTATCCTAGAACAAAATTACTTTCTAAATTTTAATAATATTTACCACTTAAAGAAATCTGTTCCAGTTTTCTTCAGATGAAGTTATTTATTAGCCTTCTTTTAAATTCAATATATTCTATCTAGCCAAATCCCTTCTCCCTTCGTCTCTGTATGGTCCTAGGGCATAGTAATCACTACCGGGTGAGTTAGCCGTGGTGGTTACGGCATGACTGATGGCAGTCGCTCACATCCGGGAGGCGAGGAGGTTCGAATCCCCCCGCCGGCAACCTTGAAGATGGTCTTCTGTGGTTTCCCATCTTCCTTCCAGGCAAATGCCGGGGTGGGTTCCTAACTATAGGCCACAGCCGCTACCTTCCAACTCCTCGTTCTTACATTCCAACTTCCCTCCTTCCCTCCCCAACGGTACTTGTAGCTCACCCATTGGGTGTCCGTCTCGAAGCAGCTACAAAACTGGCGAGCCGAACATGTCCTCGGACACTCCCGGCACTAAAAGCCATACGCTAAAAAAAAAGTAATCACAATAACTCAATGCTCCTCCGAGATTCTACACAGGAGGAGGCACACAACTATGAGTATGACCTTTGATGGAAGGGGTATCCCATCCTCACACTCAATGTATTATTACATGAAGGAAGGGGGAGAGAGAAAACAGAGGTTTGTATCAGCACCAGGAAGATTAAAAAAATTATCTGGGGAGCAGGGGGCAGGGGTTGATCCATCCCTAGCATGTTCCCACAGGCAACACCTAGTCCCTAAATACTATATACTACTGGGAATGAAATAAGACTAACTACATTGAAATATTATGTGGATAACATTACTCTCACCTGAATTCTTGACATTCTTATCACATACAGTAGTATAAAAAAGTCTACTTTCTATTTGCACAACCTTCATAAGGGCATAAAGGAGGAAAACACACACCTCGTGAATTAGGAGGAATGCCTGCTGGTTCTGGTGGGAACAGTTGGTGTTAGGACTAGCAAGCAAGGCTCAAATCATACACAATGTTTTCTTCAACAAATTATTATTCAAATAGAAAACTTAATTTATAACATAAAATTAAACATTTTAAAATACAGCAGTTTGCAGAGCATGTGGGGACATGCTAGGGATGGATCAACCCCTGCCCCCTGCTCCCCAGATATTGTTTTAATTCCTGCGGAATGTGTCCCATTGTAGAGTAATCACATTCAGTTTCTTTCTTCATGTTCACTTTCATACCAGGCCACTGGAAGGTTGGTAGGTTTTTGATGAGGATTAACACTACCAAAGGGAAGATGATAAGAGAGAAAGGGAGATAGGTTTCGGCATAGAGACGGTTATTGGTAGATAGGATGAGAATCCAACACAAAACTTTAAGTAAATTTCTATATAGAAGGGAATTTAGCCGTGCAAACCGTATGAAATGTCTAACTTTAGTGGGGACTCGCACAAGGCATGCGGAGAGCGCAGCATGAATAGAAGTTGCCTGCAAGCGCTTGGGATGCTCTTTCCCTTCCGAGCCGATATTCCAGTACTATGGGGACGGGTGGTAGTCTGGCAAGACAAAGTAAGCCAAAAGGAAAGGATGTAATAACTTTCCCTTCAGAAGGGTTAGATTTTATTATGCATTTACAAATGCTGGAAAGATTTGAATTTGGAGTGATACTTTTATTTTTGGGCACTGTTGGATCTCTGGCAAACCAATCGAATGCTCCCAGAGAGTGAAGAGACAAAGTTGTTTTTATGATTTTAGCGATGTTGTTATTGTTTTTTACGAAAATCTTACACGAATACCAATTGTTGCACTTAAGAAAAACTAAGCTCTTACCCAGCATGATGCCAATTAAAAGTTTAGAACAGAGGAAGACCTCAAACCTAACTCAAACAAAACTTAAATTTTGAAAACAAACCATAAGTCAGAGAGAAAATCTCTACAAGTAGGAAGCTTGCGAAGCTAGCTATACTTGCCTTAATGGCTTGCTAGAATTGGCTATGATAACCAAGAGAAACTTTGAAAATGTTGTTATTTGAAGTTTTTGTTTAAATGCAACAAGTAGTAAAGACTTTATTGTTTTAGGACTTATACGTTTTAGTAAAGAGAGCTTAAGTTTACAGGAAGAATCAGGGAAGAGAAGGTCCTGGCTAATCGTGATTCTAGCGAAAAAGATAGAGCAAAAATAGAAATAATTTATTTAACAATAAATATAAAAGTTAGAAATTAACAATGGTTAGATTTAGAATCTTATTTTTTGAATTGGAAGAACCTTTTCTTTGTTTAGTTCTACAAACATTTTGAGAGTATCAGACCCAATAATAAGAGGTTTACAATTTATAAACAATATTAAATGGAGTACAAGCCTCCGTGGCTTAGGCGGCAGCACGCCGGCCTCTCACCGCTGGGTCCGTGGTTCAAATCCCGGTCACTCCATGTGAGATCTGTGCTGGACAAAACGGAGGCAGACAGGTTTTTCTCCGGGTACTCCGGTTTTCCCTGTCAAAAATTTAATTCCAGCAACACTCTCCACTATCATTTCATTTCATCTGTCATTCATTTAATCATTTCCCCAGAGGCGTGCGTCAGGCCTCGGCAGCCGGCACAATCCATATCCTCGCCGCTAGATGGGGGCTTCATTCATTCCATTCCTGACCCGGTTGAAGACTGGAAGCAGGCTGTGGATTTTCTTTTTTCATTAAATGGAGTACAAGTTTCGAACCTGATAAAGTACTAAAATCATACAAAGATTTTAAAAAGTGTGCTTACGATTAAGAAATTTGAAGTTAGTAACAATAATTGTAAAGCAATTTTAACTTTGAAAGTTTAATGGGTATGATTCAAGCACTTTTAGAATGCCCTTATGCCAATCGAAAAGGCTATAAACAAATATATTACATTCCTGATTGAAACAGGAAAAGAAGAAAAAGTTACAAGCGGAAATGACCGCTATTTTTAAATAGAAATTACTAGAGGTAATATACAAAAAATGCACAGGTCGCATTAACGAAGCCTGGATTATTAGTTAACTCCTTTATAATTAGAAAAAATTCGTTTGCCTAAATTTAGAAGGGAAAGATATATATTAAAATGTGGACTTGCCACAGTTGATGCAGAATGAATGTATGGTAAATCCAACCAAATGGGAGGGAGCCTCTATGGGATAAGCCTCGTAGAAAAAGAAGAAACCCAATAGTTAAATTTAATTTGGTTAGTAAAGGGTATTTCGGAAAGGGAAATAGGAACTTTAGGAAAAATTCCTGGCCAGATTTATTTTCTCTCAACCGAACGCCGCGCGGAAGATATTTAGCACACGCAAATTTCGAAGCACTAATAGTTTTTGATAAGTTGAAAATTTTCACAGTTACAATGTATGTGAGTTCGTAGAACAAAAGAAAGTTATTGCAGTTATGTAGAACACTTAGTGTAATTTGAGCTTGAATCAGTTTATTGCGTTGGAAAATTTATGGGTTGTAGTTGAATGATGAGGTAAAGTTTCCACGGTGGAAAGCGAATTAGGTGTTGACCAGCAGTTAATGTAATATGAATTCTTCGGTGAGGAAAAGTATTCCCATATTTTGGCGTGGAAAATACTAGATTGCTTGAATAGTAGAAAGATTGTTTGACATAGAAAGTTCTGGAGTTATGATGACAGTTAACTGGGGCAAAAGAGATTCCGCGGGGGAATGCTAAGTTTTATAGACAGTGGTTAGTTTAAAATGAATCCCTCGGTGTGGGAAGGTATTCCCATTTATTTCGTACAAGAAGTACAGTGTTTCATTTTATAAAGCTAGCTTGGATAGCTAAAGCATGACAAGAAAAACCCCTCGAAGACGGTTATTGCACAATAGTTAGAAATTCCACACACTGTCTATAAATTAAAGTTAAAAAGCATTTAGCCCTTTAAAACCCATTAAAATATGTTTAAAAACATTGAAGTTTTGTACTTAGCTTTCTTTTTATGTAGAGCAGGCGATGGTTCCTGGTGACGGTTGGTTTAAAAAATTGACATGGCGTCTAGTTTAAAATGTCTCACGAGGACAGGAGACTGGCCCGTGGGAGGGCTTTGCACTGTACTTGACGACCAAACTATGAGAAGTGAGAACAAGCGATTCCTCACAATACAGAGGAGGTAAACGAGGGGAAGGGGAAGGAGAAGGGGAAGGGGAAGTAAATAATGATGATAATTGTTGTTTTAAGGGGCCTAACATCTAGGTTATCGGCCGGAAGCAAGTGAGAGGGGGTAGGAGACAAGAGAGTATATATATATCATAATGTACAACATGACAAAATGAAATTCTTGGTGAATATAAATTTTCTTCATGAAGCAGTCTTCATGGAGATGTGAGCTGGCGACAACGACGACACCTCGTGGATTGGTAAGGAAGTCCACTTGAGTTCAGAGAAATTGAAGAACTTCGGCAGTTAGCTGCTAGATGCTGCTAGGTTCTCCATGGAAGTTACATATTTAGGACAGACTCAAGGAGAATATAAACCTGTGCACAAAGAGAAAATAAAAAAGATCACTGTTGGTGTCTGCAAAGAAGAAATAAAATAAAATAAACTAAACAAAGAGCAGCAAAAGCTAACTCTGACTGACCGTGTATACCAAAGAATACACCAAAGGTGTTTCACAGTTTTTTTTGGCAGAGAATCCTGTAAAATTGAAAATCAATCCCTGATAGTGTTTGTTACCAGTACTGTGACAAAAAAAATCTAGATTTATTTTTGATCATGACCTGGAGATGTGTTCGTGTAGCCTATACGCTACAGTCTTAAACCGAAGTTAGCCATTATAGTGTAACAAAACAATTTAAACGGGCTACATCCTTAAGCGAAAACAAGAATAATTATTATAAATAATAATAATGGGGTTTTATTCTTTTATTTTCTTTGAGGAGCAGTCTTGTGTAGTGTTTTGGTAAATTTCCATGATGGGAGGTGTCTGTAAATACTCTCAAGAAATGATAAAACTGCCCTTCCTCTACTACTGAGCAAGACCAATAAATGCAATCACTTATCAGACTCAATCGTCACAAATGGACAACACACTAAGGAAAGCCTAACATCATGTCATGCAAGGTATGAACCATCTTCAGTTTACAGATTAATAATTTCATTTATTACCCAGTTAGGCAGATGGCCTTGATGTAGTCTGTCATTTCGATCACAACTAAAAATAAAATTAAGTTACCCAGCAAATAATACAAGTGTACATTAATTTGGTAGACCTGCATATACAAGTCTCCAAATGAACCTCGTATTTCACATGTTAGACCGGAGTTTGAGAGTCAGAGTAATCAAGTCGTTGAAATAATCGAACAGCTGACGTGTCATGCCTCTCGTTAAGAATGCATTACCAAGTGGTTAGTTACAGAATGATGGTGTTGCATGTGATATGAAACAGCGATTCCCAAAGACTGTGTTCAGACGTTGTCGAACAGCCACAGCGAAGTGAGCCGGCACTCCATCGTGTTGAAACCAAACACTGCTTAAGATTCCCACATTTTGCAGCTGCGGGATGAGCCAGTCATTAATCATCTGGAGATAAGTGTTCTGATTAAGAGAACGATCAAAAAAATATGGTTTGTATCATTCCGGCCCAGATCATGACGTGAGGTGGGTTCGCTTGATTTCTTCAGCTCTGCAGTGACCATGGAGGGACACTTATGGATGTTTTAAATTCCTAAGATGTAAGTAAGTACAAATGTATATGTACTGACAATAGAAATAAATAATAATGAGTAGGGGTATATGGACTTTCATGCCTTGTTTCGTCTTCTGGGGGACATCGCCAACTGATATTACTAACCTTGGTCACTTTGCACCGGAAATATGTGTTTATATTTATTGCCTCATTCAACGATGGCAGCCGTGTTCGACAGTGCATGAGGTCTCTTCAACTGTTAATAAGGCGCACACATTGACATCACCACAGTTTGGGGTTAACATTGTTCACGATTGGTCCGTATTGACGAATGATAGTTTAAAATTTGAAATACACTTATGTTCCATCTAGTGAATGTCCTAGTGCGAAAATAAACACATAAAGTATTGATTAGACGGAACATAAGTGTATTTCAAATTTAAACTATCACCACAGTTGCCAACATGTGGGATACAAAATACACCACACAGGTCTGATCTCGATAAAGATTATTGATGCACGATTTCCCCACTGTGCATGACAGAAACCAGCTTTGTATGTATGGCTAACGGTTATCTAGCAATTATTGGTATAGGCCAAGCCCACTGGATTGGATTTAAGAAATTTCACTCTCACAAAAAAACATTAATTACAGCAGTGCACAACAAACATTACTGTGCGAGACAAAAACCAGGGGTGTATACGTGTACATGGCTAACGCAGCCCTCCACCTAATAATCATTGGCCCAGATAAAAACCATTTGTCTGGATTTAACAAATGTTACTATTACAAAACGCACCACAGAAATTCCGGCGTTTAGCTGTGCACTTAACCTTGAGAGCTCAGCGGTAGCAGAGAAAAGGTATTTTAGCTAATTTCAGACACAAGACACGCTCAGCGTGGCAAATGTTTGGTAGCACTGAATGAAAATAGAACAAGCGATAACATTCTCAATAGCACCTTAACAAACGATGAGAAATAAATTAGGAAATTATGTTTTAATACGTAGATGTTTCCTCCTCCGCTGTCTGTGACCCACCCAACCATCCCAAATAGGATTACGACTTATACAGACAAAATACCAGCTGTGGCCGCCACTGTTCACATCAATCATACTCAAAACAGTACTGCCAACCAAACCCTAGCGGTACTATGGCGCACCAGCACCCAGCCATATTAACCTTCGTTTTGTCCAATCCAATGGTATTTGACAATGGTCACAGCCTAACACGTCCAGATCAATGGTTCTGTGTCAACCGTGCTCTGCTAGCTGCACGCAGCCAAGGCCGCACCTACACCGGACCATTCTAACCTTCGTTTGGTCTAATCGAATGGTTTTTGACAATGGTTACAGCATAATGGGACCCGATTAATGTTCATTTTATCAACAGAGTTTTTGTTGGTACATGTGTGCCGCTAGAGTGCGCCTTGTTGACAGTTGAACAAGATGCAAGCAACATGGTAGCCGTTTTTAAAAGAGCAGTAAATAAAAACACATATTTACGTACTTTAGCACATATATGAGGTGCAGTAGTGACCATGGTTCCTAATTTTAATTGCCCAGAAGATGAAACAAGGACACAAGGTACCAGTATGTAAAAGTCACATTCATGTCTGATGCAGGCGATATGTAGTAGCGCCAAATGCTGAAAAGATGAAGGAAAGCCGTCTCCGCTCGTATGGGGCCATGTCTTACGAGCTGCTGAAAGAAGAGTTGCACACACTGGATTGGCATTGCGGATAGATGGGAAGAGTTCAATAGAACGACCGAGACAGCGTTGGCTTGACACTCTACATAACTATTTAAAAATTGCCCGACTTCATCCTGACATGGCACACAATTGTGTAATATGGTGACAGAGAAACAAAAAAGCAGACCCTGCTAATATGTGGGACGAATGCTAAAGAAAAAGAAGATGTCTGATGCAAGTGTATAAGCCGTGTTCTACTTTCATTCAGAATTTATCATTGAACTTGGCACTACTTTTTTTACAGTACCACCTATATACACAGTAGCTTAGTACTGTATTCATGGGGTTGGCAATACAGTATTTGACAATAATTCTCGCGTATAATGGTGGACACAGCTGGAATTTTACTATATACGTCATGATCTACCAAGGGGAAGGCAGGAGGGTTGTGGACAGCGGAGGAATTAACATTTAACACTACATCATTTCCTGATTTATTTTTCATCATTAGAAAAGGTATTTTAGCTAATTTCAATAATTTAGAAAATATTATGTACGATGAGCTCTCATTCAGCGTTACTATTGAGTGTACCCCGTTATAACCCTCCGACCTGAATTAAATTTCTTGGCATAGGACTTAGGATCCAGAGTCCCAATACATACACAAGACATATCACCTGCGGCAAGATGGCGTCACAGTGAAAGTGTAGTGAAATAGCAGCTAGTGTAAATATTTGATAAAAGTGGTAAAATATTATAACAGAGGTTTAAAATCTATAACGTTACTTTCCTTAGGTCAAGTGAAATATGGAATATTGATAGTATTTAGAAATTCTTATTGATAATTTAATAAACTTAAGCTAAGTTGTGGGAACGTGTATCCAAAGATTCGGTGACTTCTTCAATCACTGTTTGAACCATGTAGAGCAGTGGTGCTTTTACGAGTTTTCGTCCGATTAGAAGATATACGTGTTTCACATTCTTCTTTATTGGTAGGTAATTAGATTAATTCATTTAGGTAGTAATAATTAAAATAAATTTAGTGTAATTTGGTGTAAACATCAAGGCTAACTTAGATCTCAAGTATGTTGGCAGTAAACAGTGTTAGTGTCTCGTCAGGTAATGTAACCGTTACGGATTTATGCTCGTCGTGCAAAATAAAAGTTAAAAATGCAAATAAAATCATCACAAGATCTCAGGTAAAATTGAGTGAGGAGAAAAGTAAAACCGACTGTCGTAATGTAGGCCTACCGGTACCGTCATGCGAATGTCATAACCTGAGAAACGAACTGTCCTCAAAAGATGAAATTATAAAGCTGCTAAAGGAAGATATTACTAAGTTAATGGAAGAGTTGAATAAATTAAAAGGAAACAGAGAGGAAAGCAAGGAAACTTGGTCGACAGTGGTTGCTGGTAAGGTAAGATTGAATATGCCTAGGTCTATAAATGGAGTACCGGTACATGTAACTGAAATTCCCATCTCAAATTCATTTGGAGCGTTCATCGAAGAAAATGATGACTTTCTTCAAGAAGAAAAGAAGAAAGTGAAAAAGAAAAAATCCAGGAAGATGCGGATATTTGCGGATAGTCACGGGCGAGATGTAGCGGCAAGCGTATTGGAGAGAAGCGGAGAAATGGAGGTCACATCGACAGTAAAGCCAGGAGCACCCATTGCAGCAGTCACGAACGGGATGGTAGGAGAGTGTGCGTCCCTTACTTCAAAGGACTATGCAGTAATCTTCGCTGGAGCAAACGACGTCTATAGAAACGAGAGTAAAAAGGTAATCAAAGATTTAAAGGGTACATTGCCATCCATGCATAACACAAATGTCATCATTGTAAACATCCCGCATAGTTACGACTTAATTCCCAAATCATGTGTAAATGTAGAAATAGAGGTTACAAATGGGAAAATTAATAAAATTTGTAAGAGTTTTCCAAATGTCCAAATTGTAGATGTAAGTAAATTAGATAGGAAGTTCCACACTCGGCATGGCCTACACTTAAATAGATTAGGAAAAGAGTATCTCAGTGATGAAATCTGAAAAATTGTAAATTCAAATGGTAATAATAGTTCAACAGTAATATCCTTAGAGTGGAGGCAGGTAAACTGGTAAAAGAAGCCAAACGTGAGGTTTAGCATTCAGATCTTTTGATGTCAAATTTAACTGAGTCCAACAATGGTATTTCGGATTTGTCTAGCAACAATAATAATAACAATTATGATAGTAATAATGTAAATAAATCACCAACACAAGCTTGCAAAAGTAACAAATTTAAAATTTACCCCCAGAATGTTCAGTCTCTCTATACTAAAATTGATTACATAAATCTAATACTTAAAAAATGAACTTAAAGACAACTCAGCACTATGTATTTCAGAACATTGGCTGAAAGAGGAACAACCCGAATTAATTCAATTCCCAGTCTTTATACAAGCTAGTAAATACTCTAGAACTAATATTAGCCATGGTGGTACTTGTATCATCTTAAGAAATAATTTAGATCATGAACAGTTAACAGCTTATGATTATCTAATTATGGAACAGGATTTTGAATTCTCTGCCGTAAAAACACAGCAGTTTAAGTTAATAATTGTATGCGTATACCGTTCTCCGACAGAAAATTTTAGTTTATTTATAGATAAATTAGAATTGGTACTCAATAACATGAGCAAAGTAAATTTCGATATAATAATTTGTGGGGATGTAAATGTGGATTTCTTAAAATGTGACAGAAATTGTGAATTATTAACACAGTTACTAATTCCCTATGGACTGAAACCTACAGTAAATACCCCAACAAGAATAACAAAATTTAGTAGAACCACTCCTGATAAAAAAATTTAAATACAGATAAATATCACCATTCAATAGAAGTCTATTTCTCGGATTTTAGTGACCACCATGGACAAATACTGAGTTTTGAAGTACCCGAAACAATCAATAATAAAGAAAATGTAGTAAAATCAAAGTGCAGGTCATTCACTGAAACAAATGTTACATATTTCTATGACTTATTAAATAAGGAAACATGGTCAGAAATGTATAAACTAGAAAATGTAAATGATAAATTTAATGTATTTAACAATACCCTAAAAGACTATTTTGAAACAGCATTCCCCCTTCGATTAAGAACTGTTCAAAATAACAAAACTAGCAATTGGATAACAACAGTGTAACGTTTTGGCTGCCCCTACTGTTGGGTGACAAATGTAATGGTTTCGTTAGCCCACACTGTTGGGAGAGAAATGTAACTGTTTACCTTTGCCTAAGCTATGTTGTTTTAATGGGCGCCAAGACCTCAATGCAATGTTGAAATCTAAATTTGTATTTAACAACGTCTAGCTCTGGGAGAACACATTCAAGACTCTATTCACTCAGATCGTGGTATGATTTGATCATTAACCCAACAAACAATTGTATCAGGAGAAGGAATTGGTCTATATCTAATGCTACCTACTGAAAGCAAAGATTGCATTGTAAAAGAAATGAATTTATTATATAAAACAAGTATAGCAAAATTAATAATAATAAGTTTAACATTTAAATTGGAGCGTTGTGATTTGAATATTACCGATAGAAAATTACGTGAAAACGGAGTCTGATAAATTGATTTTACTCTTATTTCCAAGCTATGAAGTTACTGAATTATGAAATATAAAACAAAGAAAAATGAGAGATTGCGTATTTCTGCGTCATTAGCGCTTACCCCTGGAAATTGCCAAAGCATTTCCCTCGTTCTTGACGATGCTGTGTGCTTCCCACAGTCTCCTGGACGTCGCCATCTTCTTCGTTATATGTTGATATTCTGGTAGATTATATAATTCTGTGGTCCGTACATCGGACCCAAACTCTCGTAAAACCGCACTGGTTACGTTTTACAAAAGTTCGTCGCTAACTCCACTGAACATCGGAGCGACACGCACTTGCGACCGTACACTGCAAGTTCTACACAGATTGCCCTTAACTCCACCGAACATCGGAGCCACTCGCACGCGCATCCATACTCGTCAAGTATTTCACAGATAGTTCACGTTTCACGGCGCGTCGAACGATATATTCACCTGTCGGTTCCCCCACTCCAGTCTCAACTAGCTTACGTCGTCTCCCCTGATTGGCTCAACCACCACGCGATCTTCTCCTCCTCCGGGTCATTGCACTCGGCGACAGGGTTCCGTTTCAACAATTCGCCTCTTCTAGACCTTGCGACCCAGCCTTTCGTAATACTTCTCGACAGGAATCAGCTTGTACTTGAAATCCCAGTGAGTCACGTCTCTCGATATACCCTAACTGACGAAAACTCCGTAAAATTCCGTAATCAGATAATTTTCTATGATATCGTCGTTCGTAATAATTTACTTGATAGCGTTTTCTAAGACATAGAAAACCTATCTGAATGCTAATAATTTTTATAAAATGCTCCGAAAATACCTTAATAATAATTACAATAAATTAATAATAATAATAAATTACCATGAAAAATTGTCTTGGCAGAACAATTTGCCGCGTAAATAAATATAGAATGGCTTCCTACTGACTTATGCCAGTTGCATAAAACCCCTCGAAAAACACGTTACATATTCGCCTCGGATCATCGGATGATTTACCGTGACGACGGTCCATTATCCGATTATCCCAGACACGTTAATAAACCCCATCCAAAATACATATTACATAAACGAAATCACCCTAAATTACAGATATATACACTCATATTTTTTTCTTCACGCACTTTGCGTCAAAGTTTGTTGTCACTATGGATTGCACTTTGCAACCAGTCCAATGTTTCTCATATAAAATAGTGTTCCACGGATATTTCCGCCTCTCAAATTTCTCTATGTTGGAGAAATAGACATAATTAATGTGTGAGCACTATGTATTTATGATGTCATATCACACGCATTGAAGGTGTTCTGATATATTTATATCACCATAGAACTTCCTAATTTCACTGGAGGTCCCCTCCTTATGGTGACATTTAATTCCACTTATCACTCAGCACACGATCACACTATTGTGGCAGCGCCTCGTGACCATAATACTTAATCTCTCTTTAAAGTAGATTAAATTAATATTGACTTCTGAAAAAAAAAACAGTAAATGCGCATTACATATAACACCAAATATTTCTGTGCCGTAATCGCCCTGTCTTGTTAAGTTCCCGTACACCATATTCTACTTAATACTAGTTCTCAACACAGACCATTTCTCCTCACACAAATAATACCATTGTACAAATTAGCTTAAATTACACACTTACAAATCTTACATGGCGAGGCCGTAAACAGAAATCACGTGTGCTGATATGTATGAGTTTCATGAAGGACTGTCTCGCATTCTGATGGCCCATCTTTTATCTCGTGGACGCCTTAAGCTAACAAGCCCTATTCAAGCGCTCCCCCATCTCTTGGAGATAAATGGGAACCCATCAGCGCTGCCAAAATGGCCTTGGTGCATCGAGACAATTTAGTGCTCAACAGCATCCGACAATCCCGTCATATTTCCCTGTACCTTAAAAACTCTCATTTACTTACATACTACCCCCCTGTGTGACTTCTGATACGCCTGCCTTAAGACCAGATCCTCCCACGCACCAAATATCACACTTACTCATTTGATAGGCTGGCTCGCCAGCTAAACACACTCACTTTATGACACATATTTTCGTAGACTATGTATATTATACGTTCCGTATAATCTGTTTCCCTCACTATTCTCCAGCACATATGCTGTTTTGCCAATACGTTTGGAAACTATAAATGTTTCTGCGTCACCTGCTTCCAACCTTGCAAGTGGCTCCCTTAAATGAACGTCCTCACGTTGCTCTACCTAGCATATTTCTCAGTGTCTGTAACGATGCCCTGTTGCTACTGTCCACACATGCACATATTAAAATACCATCCTCTGCTTTAACCACAGGATAATCCCTACATAAATTAGTGTCCCTTGATAGCATGTCTGCAAGAATGTTATCTTTACCTTTAATATATTTTACTGTGAATTCGTATTCCTGCAGAGCAAGAATCCACCTACTAACTCTGTTAGAACTGAGTTTACAAGTCCTCATATACAGTAATGCATGGTGATCTGTGTGGATCTCAAATTTCCCCCCTACTAAATACATTCTAAATTTCCCTAAACTGAAAACAATACCTAAAAGCTCTAACTCAGTAATCGTGTATCTTTTCTCTGCTGCAGTCAGTCCTCGCGAGGCTAAAGATACAATGCACAGATTACCCTCATCATCTTTCTGACATAATACTCCAGCAATGCCTATATGTGAGGCATCTGTCATAACCACATATTCCTTATCTTTTAACGGATATTTCAGCACTACAGCTTTCTCAAAACCTTCCTTCAGCGCTCTAAAAGCCTGTTCATGCTTGGACTCCCATCTCCACCGAGTCCCACTTTTAAGCAATTCCCTGAATGGTTCTACCAACCCAGAGTATTTAAGAACGAACCTCCTGAAAAAGTTGCAAATTCCCAGGTGAGTTTTTAACTGTTTAACATTCTGTGGCACCTCTGCGTTAAGTATCTTATTAACCCTACTTTCTTCTGGTGTTACACCTCTACTCGACACTCTATGACCTAAAAATGTCACTTCTGACTGACAGAATAACGACTTAGACAGCTTCAAAGTGAACCCTGCCTGATCTAACTTCTGAAAAACTATATTTAAATGACGTAGATGCTCCTCAAAACTGCGTGAACTAATTACCATATCATCTATGTAAATGGTTACAAACTCTCCTGTGTCATCCCCTAATGCGATGTTTAAAGCCCTAATTAAAGCTGCTGAACTACTCTTTAACCCATAAGGTGTTCTACAAAATTGATAAAGGTTATATTTATGACTAAAAGCTGTAAATGGTCTATCTTCGTACATAAGTGGCACTTGCCAAAAACTGGAACTCAAATCTACACAAGTGAAATACTTCTTCCCCTCAAATGTTTGCATTAATTCCTCTATTGACATAGATTTCAGCTGATCTGAACTAATTCTACTGTTAACCAAACGAGCGTCTAAACAAATACGAACAGTGCCGTCGGTCTTGGGTACCGTTATCAAAGAATTAACATACGGACTGTTAGAGTGCTCAATAATCCCATCTTCAAGCATCTGGTTAATTTGTGCCTCAACTGCACTCTGATAAGCGAAAGGTACAGGATATCTATGTCCTGTGAATACTGACCTATCAATAACGTTCAATGAATGTGTATAGCAATTGGCCATACCAATGCGATCCTCAAAAACTCTCCTATTACACCATAACACATCATAGAGCCGAACACACTGTTCATCCTCTATATTTCCCTGAAATGCAGCTTCACGTAACGAGTCCTCTAGACTTCCGTTCGTAATCACACTGCCCACAAAACATGGAGAACCCCGCTCTACGGCTGGCGATATCTCATTTAAAGTACAAATCACACCTACAACACTACTTCTCTGAATTTGGTCATTGAACGCTACTTCTACTTCAGAATCTCCCCATTTAAATTTCAAACTCCCTACATCATAACATAAGTTACCCGACACTCTACTTAGCCACTCTGAACCCAAGATAACACTGAATACTAAATTTGGAATTACAAGACAAATCTGCTTCTCTACATGATTATTAATTTTAATGTCTACTAAAACTTGCTTAGAAATTACTTTAGACCTCTTCCCAACAGCTGTGATAACAAAAGTGCTTTTAATTGGCATCTCCTCAAAATTTACTCCAGTTCCTTTCATTTTATCATAAAATGCACTACTTATGCAACTCTTCATACAACCACTATCAATTAAAACATCTGTGTACGCCTCGGACACGTTAAATTTAACTATGGGGCTCTTACTAACCACTTCCTGAATAATACCTTCATCATTTAGTTCATGTAATAATTCATTTCTTACATTTAGGTCATAGGGTTCCTGTATAATTGTATGGACAGGGCATGCTACAGACTGAGATTCTGACCTTACTTCGCAGCCTGGTTCGCGTTTAAAGAACCGCTACAGCTGGCCGTAGTACTACTAACTACTAAACTGGTCTGGTTGTTCTGGGCTGTGTTGTCATTGTTTGGCTGTATATTACTACCACTAGGCTGTCCTCTTCCTTGACCCCTATTCTGGTTGTAATTATTGTCATTATAATTTCTCCCTTGATTTCCCCTGAAATCATTGTTTCTCCCTTGATTTCCCCTGTAATCATTGTTCCTCCCTTGATACTGATTACCATAGCCATTTCCTCTGTTCTGATATAGCTGATTATTATTATTTCTATTTTGAGCGTTGGCCCCTTCGCCACCGTTCCCTTGAACTTCTTGATGCCTGGCTTCATTAGGTCTATTATTATTATTACCCTGGTTCCGGTTGAAATTGTCCTCATAACCCCCTCTCCCTAGTGCATCAAATGTGCTTAACAAATTTTCTACTTGTGATATAGTCTTTACATTCTGGATACAAGCAGCCTCCTTGATCCTATAGGGAAAGTGCCTAAGTAGCAACCTTACCACATCACTTTCCTCCTTCAAGCCATCCAGATATTTACACACTAATACCTGCCCTAAAAATTATTCGGTCATGGTGGAGCTTCCTTTAGGGTTATATTTACCACACACTACTCCCTCACGATGCTGCGACTGAATAACCTCATTCCAGAACTTTTCACAGAATTTCATTTTAAAATCATTAATATCAGTAAACTTGTCTCTGTAGACAGCAAACCAATTCCTCGTTTCCCCCACAAACACTTGTTCTAAAATTTCAACTACCTGGCACCACTCAATACTACCATTTTCCAACCTCTCCCCGAATTTATTTTCTATAGTGTTCATGAACTCCATTGGGCACCCCTGTCGATTGCTGAACTTACCCAGTTCTACCTCCCTGTGTGTGCTATTCACAAAAACTGGCCTATTCTGACTATTTTCTTGCCTGATCCTAGCTTTTAATTTTAATTCTAATTCTGCGATTTTCTCCTCAGCCTTCCTCTCAATACTGTTTACTGTTAATTTAATGTTTCCTTCTGATTCTTCTACTTTATCATATAGCTTTGCTTGTTTCTCTTCAATCTTGCTAATGCTCTCTCTATTACTCTCTCTTAAATCATTTACTTCTGCAACTATTTGCGAGTGGACTTTCTCAATTCTACCCCCCAGCTGTTCCTTAACCTCTTTAGTAGCTACCTGAATTTTGTCAATTTCTCCCCCCAATTGCTTTTTGACCTGCTGTGTTTCCAGTTGCACTAGTTCTTTTAAATTTTCAGCCTGTGTACTGATTCTAATTTCCAACTCCTCCTGTACTTTTCCTAATTTTCTGTCTACATCTGCAATAATCTCTTTAGCCTTTTCTTCCATCACCCCCCTGATCTCGCCTCTAATCAGTTCGAATTTGTCACTCATTTCCCTACTGTTTTGTTCTAATTTAGCATTTAAAGTTTCAGTACTCTCTCTATTTTCCTTACTGTTTTGTTCTAATTTAGCGTTGTTTTGTTCCAGTTTTGCGTTGTTTTGTTCTAATTTAGCATTTAAGGCATCTGTACTTTCTTTATTTTCCCTACTGTTTTGTTCTAATTTTGCATTTAAGGCATCACTACTAACTTTGTTCTGATACATGAACTCGAGAAGTAAAGTTTTTAATTCTGGTTGACCCCCTACACTCCCTGTTTCAGTATCGGGATTTACCTCCGCTACCCCGGTACTACCATCACTCGACATACTGCTCGTATCATCATTCTCCCGTTGATGACCACTACGTAACCTCATCTGTCTTTCTTTCTCATCCCCCATAATGATATACACTGATACAGACAAATAACCCCCAAAATACAGGCACAGAAATATATACCCTTCTCCTTCCACAAATGTTATTAGGTTTTCAGCCCCAAGTTGTCGGCGACAAATGTAATGTTTTCGCTTAGGCTGCGATGACAAGTGAAACGGTATTTACTTTGCTCCACGTTGAGCGTACAAATGTAACGTTTTGGCTGCCCCTACTGTTGGGTGACAAATGTAATGGTTTCGCTAGCCCACACTGTTGGGAGAGAAATGTAACTGTTTACCTTTGCCTAAGCTATGTTGTTTTAATGGGCGCCAAGACCTCAATGCAATGTTGAAATCTAAATTTGTATTTAACAACGTCTAGCTCTGGGAGAACACATTCAAGACTCTATTCACTCAGATCGTGGTATGATTTGATCATTAACCCAACAAACAATTGTATCAGGAGAAGGAATTGGTCTATATCTAATGCTACCTACTGAAAGCAAAGATTGCATTGTAAAAGAAATGAATTTATTATATAAAACAAGTATAGCAAAATTAATAATAATAAGTTTAACATTTAAATTGGAGCGTTGTGATTTGAATATTACCGATAGAAAATTACGTGAAAACGGAGTCTGATAAATTGATTTTACTCTTATTTCCAAGCTATGAAGTTACTGAATTATGAAATATAAAACAAAGAAAAATGAGAGATTGCGTATTTCTGCGTCATTAGCGCTTACCCCTGGAAATTGCCAAAGCATTTCCCTCGTTCTTGACGATGCTGTGTGCTTCCCACAGTCTCCTGGACGTCGCCATCTTCTTCGTTATATGTTGATATTCTGGTAGATTATATAATTCTGTGGTCCGTACATCGGACCCAAACTCTCGTAAAACCGCACTGGTTACGTTTTACAAAAGTTCGTCGCTAACTCCACTGAACATCGGAGCGACACGCACTTGCGACCGTACACTGCAAGTTCTACACAGATTGCCCTTAACTCCACCGAACATCGGAGCCACTCGCACGCGCATCCATACTCGTCAAGTATTTCACAGATAGTTCACGTTTCACGGCGCGTCGAACGATATATTCACCTGTCGGTTCCCCCACTCCAGTCTCAACTAGCTTACGTCGTCTCCCCTGATTGGCTCAACCACCACGCGATCTTCTCCTCCTCCGGGTCATTGCACTCGGCGACAGGGTTCCGTTTCAACAATTCGCCTCTTCTAGACCTTGCGACCCAGCCTTTCGTAATACTTCTCGACAGGAATCAGCTTGTACTTGAAATCCCAGTGAGTCACGTCTCTCGATATACCCTAACTGACGAAAACTCCGTAAAATTCCGTAATCAGATAATTTTCTATGATATCGTCGTTCGTAATAATTTACTTGATAGCGTTTTCTAAGACATAGAAAACCTATCTGAATGCTAATAATTTTTATAAAATGCTCCGAAAATACCTTAATAATAATTACAATAAATTAATAATAATAATAAATTACCATGAAAAATTGTCTTGGCAGAACAATTTGCCGCGTAAATAAATATAGAATGGCTTCCTACTGACTTATGCCAGTTGCATAAAACCCCTCGAAAAACACGTTACAACAGGGATTATAAATTCATGTCAAAGAAAGAAATTTCTACACAAATTATATAAAAAATACCACACAACACCTGAATTCAATTTATACTACAAAACTACACTAGCATATTAAATAAGGTAATAAGACTAGCAAAGAAAATGCACAATGATAATTTGATTTCCCAATCATCTAATAAAACAGGGCTATGTGGTCCATGATAAAGAAAGAAACTGGAAAATCTGCTCAAATACAAAGGAACATTACACTGACCAGAAACAATAAAGTGATTAATAATCAAGAGGAAATAGCAAAGACTTGTAATGACAATTTTCTGGAAATTCCACAAAAATTCTTAAATAAATCACAGGTAAATACACTAAATTCTAATAATAAAATAAATATATGTAGTGATTCTTTATTTATAAATCATGTCACAAGTGAGGAGGTAGGAATAGTTATAAAAGAGCTAAAAATTAAATTCTGTGCTGCATTGATGGCATCCCTGATGCAATTTTAAAGAAATGTTCAGAAAATATAATAAATCCACTTACGCACTTAATAAACAGTTCAATTCTCTCAGGAACTTACCCGGATATTTTGAAGTTATCAAAAGTAATTCCAGTGCACAAAAACGGTTCAAAAGATGAATTAGATAACTATCGTCCTATTACCTTACCAACTGGTATTGCAAAAATTGTGGAAAAAATCATTTATAAGAGACTGATAAGTTTTATAGAAAAAAATAAAATATTATCAAACTCACAACATGGATTCAGTACGGAAAAATCTACACAGACAGCAATTTACGAATGTATTAATAGTATACTGAAATTAATTGACAATAAGGAACATGTAACTGGCCTATTCTTGGATTTATCGAAAGCATTTGATGTTGTTGACCATAAAATCCTCCTTACAAAACTAAATCAATATGGTATTAGAGGTCTAGCTAATAAATGGATAGAGTCTTACTTAACAAGGCGTAAATAAATAGTAAGCTTGAGACACAAGAATGATGGAACCAAATTACTTAATGAAACATTGTCCAATGAGGGAATTATTAAATTTGGAGTACCCCAGGGATCGGTTTTGGGTCCACTACTCTTTCTTCTATATATCAACG
Source organism: Meconema thalassinum (assembly GCA_946902985.2). Classification (NCBI taxonomy): domain Eukaryota; kingdom Metazoa; phylum Arthropoda; class Insecta; order Orthoptera; family Tettigoniidae; genus Meconema; species Meconema thalassinum. The sequence continues at coordinate 677,195,351 of OX336389.2, forward strand.
ATATAACACAGAACGTTCATTCACATAAGGAAATTTTCTTTGCAGACAATACAACACTCGTAATAAAAGGTGAAACTAAACAGGATATACAGCAGTCTGCTGACTCCGTTACAGGAGAGTTAACCAAATGGTCACAAGATAATCGCATCATAATAAACTATAAAAAAACAGTGTGTCTAAATTTCCACACTATACAGAATAGGAATCCTGCGAAGCCCAATATATATTAAACGGTCATCAAATAGAAAATCAATCAGAAACAAAGTTTTTAGGACTATGGATACAACATGACTTGAAATGGAATAAACATATACAATATCTGAATATTAAACTGAATTCGATGTGCTTTGCGTTACGCATTTTGAAAACCTGCACTAGCATGAACACATTAAGAAATATTTATTTTGCTTATTTCCATTCATACTTAAGATATGGGGTCATACTTTGGGATATGTCGCCAGATGTACTAAGCACGTTTAGGATACAAAAGAGGGCGATTAGAATTATGGCAAATGTAAACACTAGAGAATTATGTAGACCTCTGTTTAAAGATTTAAACATTCTCCCACTGCCCTGCATATATATCTTTGAAAGTATTATGTTATTTAAAAAGAATTTAATGAATAAGGATGTTTTTCTTAAAACAAACAATGATGTTCATAGGCATAACACAAGACAAAATCAAAACATTCATATTTCACACACACACACACACACACACACACACACACACACACACACACACACACACAGAAGCATATATCAAAAAGGAACTTTTCACACAGGAGTTAAATTATACAATAAACTACCCCAGTATATAAAACTTGCCCCAAAAATAAAAACCTTTGATAGAATGTTGAAAGCTTATCTGCAGTGCCATTGTTTTTAGTCTGTAGTTGAATATCTTAGTGTATAGGAGCGATGAAATCTATATTTTACTTTTCTATTTTAATTGTAATACCTAGCTGTAAGTTGTTGTATTTATAGAATTAACTTTTCATATTATGATAATAGAGTAAGGTGTAAATAGTTGTCCAATAAGATCGTATCTCTTAAGATCTGTCATTATAATAAATTATAAATACTTATAGTATTATATACCTATTATTACTTTTATTTTATTGATGTAAATTCTGACGTTTCCTATGTCAAAAATGTATTGTATACATGTATTTGATCAAATGGAATTAATAAATCTATCTATCTATCTATCTATCTACCTATCCTTAGAAACTATGGCTCAATTCAGTATTGCAAAGGCCATCATCTGATAACATGTGCCATCATTTATAATCCTTTAATTAATTGTGGAGTTTACCAGAACCGGAACCAAATGAGAACGTGGTAGATTATTGAACATAATTATATAATTCACATACCTTCCTGGGAGTCATTAAGTATCGAAAATACTGTCAAATTTCACTGCTACATAGGGGGCAGATGACCTCGTAGTTCCGCCCCTTAAAACAACAATAACTATCACTGCTGCACAAAAAAAACTGTCAAATATCACTAATATACTGTCAAATTTCACTAATATTGCTTAAATGAAGGTCTTTATTTGTAGCTTGTTCATCGACGACAGATGTTTGTGGCCGACATATTGACGTCATCATGGAGGAAAGAATGAGAGGAGATGCCCTGAGCTCGTATGAGTGAAGCCAAGCGCTGCAACCAAAGTGGGCGTAACCTTAACTCGTATTCGGTGTTCTGTGACTTGCATGAGGCATTGTGCATGGCTAAACCTTATTTTGGCCCTGGTTTTTATCGCGCTCCGGTTATGCAACTTTGGAAACGTAATACCGGTAGTGATAAGTTATTTAAAAAAACCTCTTCAATTCTATCAGCATGTGTAGGCCTACCCTATATACCAAAAAAAAAAACCATTCCTCTGGAAATCCCAAATATCAAACGGCTGTCGGTCAATAATTACGGTAGGCCTGCGTAATTAATCAATTCGAGGCTAATCGTCAAGTTTCTACCCCTCACAAAGAACATACCGTACGGTATCGAAACGTATAGGCCATACCGTATTTTTGTGCAAATGTGCGTCCTTTTTAATTGTTCTGTTTATTAATTTTGAGGTTCGTATTCTTGAATATCAAAATGTATACGACCAATGAGTGAAAGTGGCTGTGCTCTAAATTAGGCCTAAAATCTGATGAATGCCTCAACACCAATAAGAACATAAAACTCAATTTGGTGTAAATAGCCTACCGTAATTAGTTCGGCATCATTAATTCCCAAGATGCTCCTTCTTTGGTATAACTCTCATATTCAGACACCTGTATTCAATTTAATCAGTGTTTCAGCGTATTATTACGTTTTGCCGCGTCTTCCTTACAAAACTAGCCTCGCAAAGGTGCTCTCATATTAATATATAAATTGGCTTTTAAAACGATAACGCAGCTTATTTGTGCCAAGTACCGTGATGTACAGAGTGTATTCTGCCTATCCAAGAACAAATCTTGACTTGTCATTGCAGTTTTATGTCACTAAAATCCATTACTAGTTGGAGTGGTTTACGGCTTTAAGCATAGGGACAGCCATTTTCTTGCAACCAAAGTGGGCGAGCCGTTTGGCTTCAGCAGCTTGCGCTAGGCAGCGCAGCGAAGGCATCTCCTTCCTTTCTTTCCTCCATGGACGTCATATTGCGTTGCCAACATGTCCGATACAAAATACACCACATGACAGACGTACCTTTGTAATTATGTGAAAAGAAATAATTGGCAAAACCATTGGCATGGATAAAGATTATTGATGCGTGACTACCCCCATTGTGCCTGACAAAAACCAGGGATGTTTTTTTTAAATAATAGTGCATTTTATTAATCCCTTAACGAATCAAGGACCCATATACAAAAGAATCGTACAGTTTTGTCTTGTTGGCGACAAATTACAATTCAATGATTAGTTTACAAAGTTTCAGTTTGAAAATATATACAACATTTTGTAGCTTTCACAAGTTTTTGTAGACAATGTGGTCTTCGTTTGCCTTCTTAGGTTTAGGAATTTCTTCAAACTGACATTTTATAATCATTCCACATAAACTGTTTTAGCCTAGGCTAGGTGCAATTTTTATATTTTCTGGTAGTCTACTTTACAAAGGCACTGTACTTAATGCTATTACGGCCACATTGTTTGGAATTGATATGGAAAAGTGATATGTGTTCTGCATGTCTAGTTTTGTAAGCGTGTAAATCAGATTGTTTAGCGAAGTTTAAATTTGTGTGGATACTTTTGTGAAGGATTTGGTACAACAGGACATTTGATTTGGTTTCTACATTTAGGGCTACAGGTTGAATTTTACTCGTAATATAAAGGTGTTTGATTGGTGTTAATAAAGGGTAGTTATAAATATTTCTCATGGCTCTATTCTGAATTACCTCAATTTCCTTTTTAGGTAATTTGAGCATTTTATACGAATTGTATTCAAATATTGTAAGTGGCTATGGATTAAGGAAAAATACACTTTCCTGAGTAGATATTTTGGGATAGAGTACATAATTTTTTATCATCCCAGCGGCAGGTGATATATTTTTTTACTAATGCATCAATGTGCTTTTGCCAGGATAGATTTTCATCTATTATTTGGCCTAGGTATCTGTCAGATGAGACCCTTTTAACTGCCTTTCCATTCAGCATTATATTCTGAGTGATGTCTGACTTTGTTCTACGCTTAGATATTATTAAATAATTTGTTTTATCTTCATTTATTGTTAATTTATTTGACTGAGTCCAGCCAAGTATTGTATTCATGTCCTCCTGCATGTGTGTAATCAGCGTGTTGGTGGTGTACCGGTACGCATTGTAAAAGAAGCTTAAGTCGTCTGCAAACAACGTTATATTACCATGGAAACGGAGTGTTGCTATGTCATTAATATATACTAAGAAGAGGGAAGGACCCAATATTGATCCTTGGTGCACACCGTGGGTAATATTTGAGGGGCTGCGTGGCGCAGTCGGTAGAGGCGCTGAGCTTCTAACTGAAAGGTGGTGGGTTCGATCCCCACCCAGGTAGTGGATTTTAGAAACAAAACTACCACTTTCAGAAACGCAAATAGACCTGGGGTTCACTCAGCCTACAGAAGAAATGAGTACCAGGGTAATTCCTGGGAGCAAAGACGGCCGGGCTTGGAGCTGACAACTACATCCCATCTAGTGCCGATGTCACAAAAAGTGGAAGCCTCTACCTTCCACTACTCCCAGGGCCTCCATGGCCTGTACGGAGTTGGATTTGCTTTGCTTTGTGGGTAATATTTACTTCCTCACTTCAGTAGCCATTTATTTCAATATACGCTTACGATTGGATAGGTAATTTTTAAACCATGTCCAAGCTACTCCTCGGATACCTGCTTCATCATGTTTCCCTAAAAGAATTTCATGGTCAACAGTATCAAGCGCTTTTCTCATATCTATGAATAGGCCACTCGCTGTCATCTTATTGTCTATGACATCATGCATGTTAGAGATAATATCAATTGTGGCTATTTCTGTGCTTGAGTTTTCTCGGAATCCAAATTGCCCTTTGTAGAAATAATCATTTTATTTAAGAAATTAACAATTCTGTTTTACTACTGTTTCGAATACCTTGGATATGGGTGGGAGAATGGAAATGAGTCTGTAATTGTCCGGATTGCTTTTGTCACCTCCTTTATAGACTGGTATGACTCGTGCTATTTTAGATCACCAGGCACTAGGCCAGTCTCTAACGATAAATTTATTAAAGTAGTTAGTGGGCTACTTAGCATGTCAATGGAGTTTTTAACAATTTTACTGACATACCATCTTTGTCTTGGCTACTTTTCATTTTAAGGCTTAATATAATATTGCGAATTTCCTTCTCATTAGTCGGGGTCATAAATATGGAATCTGTATTGATATTAATTTCATTAACTTTCTTCCATGGGAGGATGTTTTTGGCTAACTTGTGTGCTATGTTTATAAAGTGAGTGTTTAGAGCATTGCAAATGTTTTCTTTTCCTGTGAAAGATTTACCGTCAGTTACTATCTCACTGGCACCATCTTTGTTTTCAGGTGTGCAGTTGTAGATCATTTCATTGATTACTTTCCAAGTATCTTTTATGTTATTGGCGTTCAAAGTTAATTTATGTTCATAGTATGAGGAGTTCAGTTTCCGTTTTAAAGCTGTCACATTGTTCCTACATATTATGTGCTCTTCCTTTAAGATGTTGTTATTTCTGTGAGTGCTAGTTTTAAGTTTAGCATGTACTGGGTCCCTTTTCTTTATTAGCTGAATTAATTCTGTTGTTATCCATGGGTTTTTGTGGTTTTGGTGTATTTCCTGCAAAGGTGTGTCAGTGTTTTCTTTGTTGGGTGTCTGTATCAAGTTTCGTTTACAACATCTAAGGAGTCTATTTGATTGAGATCATTCGAGAATTTGTTTTTGTTCACGTACAGGTAATTTTTATTTACATTTATTGAACTGGACCTTTGCTTGTTGGGGGGGGGGGGGGAGGGTATTTAAATGTCATGTTCGAGATTGGGCTTTTGCATGGATAGTAATTTGACCAGAAAATCTCAGTAACAAGAATATTATGATCACTAATATCACTATTTATATTGCTTATTCTATAGGCATCATTACATATATTGGTGGCTACCTGATCAAGGAGTGTACTTGTTGATTCACATATTCTTGTTGGATAGCGAGTATTGCCTGGTGTGAAACCATAGCTTGATAGTAGATTGAGGTATGATTTGGTTACATTATGTTTGTTTAGTAAGTTAATATTTGTATCACCAATGCATAAGCAAATATTGGCATTGTTTTTCGATAGAATATGCTCTAGAGATTGCATGAAATTTGTTGCGTTATTTATGTTAGGATTATATACTGCAATTATATTAATAGTATGCAGGTTATTGAAACGAACAGTATCACTTCTTTTAAGCTCTAACTACATAGATCAAGCTATGGTTACTCCCAACTAGGTTAAGAACTTTTATATTCAATTTTTTGTGGACAAACTCCCATGCCTCCACCATCCTGATTGCCTCTGTGTACAAATGCAACAGAATAGTTGTTTAGGTTGATGTATTTAGCTAACGCTACCTAACAATTATTGGTGTAGGCGAAAACCATTGGACTTCCGGATGCGATATAGTACCGAATGCGTGGGGTTGGCAATACTGTACATGATGCTAAAAATGGCCTGAACCGTTTTTATCAGGTTCATTATTTTTTGTCATATTATTATTATTATTATTATCATCATCATTTCTTTCATGCCGCATTATTGTGACATACGTTTCTCTGTCTCACCTACTGCGTTCAAACTTTGTAATTCTGCGTAAATGTTTCACCAGATGGTGAAACTTTTCACCCCTACTGACACAGTTTTACCATTGGTTGAAGCATAACTTGCTGCTAAGCTTTGCTTCTCCCATTGGCCCCCTTTATGTTCTGGAGAGGGGGTGTTTCTACGACTTATTTTTCTCGAGCGCGTTACTGCGTTCCTTTAGAGAAGGTGGTTTCCTTCCTTTTCTGACCGTCATGTGAAACGGTCACAGCCGTGTGTGTCGGGCTTTCGCCCGTGCCCAACGCAACTAAGCGTAAGTACGATTCGATCACTTGATTTATCTGGCATGCTATCATTTTTGAATTTCAGTTTATCCATTTTTTTATTTTATTTTTATGTCTCCTTGATTCACTTACAATTTCCCTTTCTTATGATGATGTGAATTCGATCCATGAACCCAAGTCCCTTCGCCTTTGTTTACGTTAGTTTAGCGAAGCCTCTGTGTTTATTTGTCATCCCTACCTTTCATGTAATCGGTTTTATTTTTACTCAAATCTCTCAGGTCTGAAATATATGCTATTTTTTCTGCGAGGCTTTCTAGCGCTCTGTATTACGTCACAAATTGATGTGCACTCTTTCGAGGCATCTTTCATTTGATTGTCGTATCAGAGTTTTTTTTTTTTTGGGTCAAGGTATCATTGGAGTAACGGAGCCATGTCTCATTTCGCCTCCAAGTTGATCCTTCCCTCTGTTTTAGGAAAAGTGTGTGAGCGATGGTCTTTGTGTTAGTCACCGTCCATTTGCCATACCTTAATTCCTTTGTTTCTTCGTATGTCGTTATGTTTAGACATTACTATCTCTATGTAAGCCTATATTTTCCTACAAAGCGGTGCAAATGGTATATCAGAGCATTGGTTACGCGTGAAATCGTCCCCTTTAAATTACCAAACTTATATTATTTTTGCAATTATTACAATGTTGTCTTTCTGAGTTTAAGATACCTGTACTGAATTGTTCCCCCATCCCCGAAGAAAGTGTGGAGTGTGAAAGCATTTCTCGAGTGAACAAGACATCCAAAGAATCTAGTTCCGAAGTGAAGAGTGCAACAAGTTAGTGAGTACTTCGCAACGCTGGAATAGGACACATTACGGTATTGTGACCTTTATTTTACTAAGTTAAAGTGTTTTACTTTTCTCCTTGTCTATTGTCATGTCTAAGTCAGAATTCCCACCCGTCAAAAAGGAGTTAAATTTTATGGGCTTTGAATCTTTAACAATGCCCACGCCACTCTTGCAAGATACGACACAGGACCTGCTAATGATAGACCCTCCCCTTTTAGATCGTTCCATCGCCCCTGTTGGCACTGTTAATAGTGCTCGCCACAACGTAAATTTTGCATCAGTAGTGAGTAGGTGGGGTTTGACTTTTTCCGGAGAAAACAATACCTCATCAGTTTTTTGTTTTATCCAACGTGTGGAGGAATTGTGTCATTGTCACGATATTAATCCCGACAGTATTGTACGTTGCTTACCTATTCTTTTGTCTGGAAAAGCGCTGATGTGGCATCGCACTTCTCCAAATTTTTATAAGTCATGGGACGAATTTGTTGGGTGTATTAAGGACCGTTTCACGCCACAAGATTTCGATTTCGCTCTCAAACAAGAAATATACTCCCGCACTCAGGCTCCTGGGGAGAAGATCGACGATTATGTATCCTCAGTCCGTCTGTTAGCAGCGAACCTCCCCCAACCCTTTCATCCCAGGGATCTGTTGGAAATTATATACAGGAATTTAAATCCCACTTATAAATACTTCATTCGGCGTAAATCCGCTTTTTCCATCGAGGACATCATATTGCAAGGCCGTGAGTATGAATCAAATGCACGAGCCTGTTCGAACTATACTCCACCTCCAAGAGCCGATAATACGATTTTCCCCGAGTTAGCCTACTCCCCCCAGACAACACTGTCTAGCCCAGCTGTCGACCGAACAAAAGACGACACCTTACGGTTTAAGCCGTCTGCTCGCCGTGCTGAGTCCCTTTCTAGGAATTCTAATCCAAGCCCTTCTGTGGCTCGTAATCCTTCTGCTGTTTCCCGTGAAAGGACTACACGCAACCCAACAACAATCACACGCAATGTTTCTTCTGGTCGCATAACTTGTTGGAACTGTAATGAACTTGGACATCATTTTAAAATGTGTTCTTTAAAACGCCGAAAATTCTGTTTTTTCTGTGGGATGAATGAGGTCACGACTCGTTCCTGTCCGAATTGTAATTCCAACCAGGAAAACTCATAGGGAGGTGTTCTGAGTTCGACTTCCGGAGCAGTCCTCCATCCAAACTTGACAATGCATCTAATTTTGATGTTGTGTTACAACCAGGAGTCTCAGTAAATTTCGATAATGTCTCGGCACCTGCTATTTTGGATACAGGCGCCACCAGAAGTTTCATCCACCGTTCAGTGGCAGATAGCATTCGATCTTCGCAAAAACACCCCATACAGAATAAATGTCAGTTCCTCTCTGCGGGATCGTCAGTTATCGATGTTGCCGAAACTATTTTATGTCGCATTAAAATTCACCGATTTTCTTGGAAACATGTTTTTCATGTGGTTAACAATCTCACCACTCAATGTATTTTAGGAATTGACTTTATGCATAAAACTGGTATGCAGTTAGATTTTATTAACGATTCATTTTGTTTCAAATTTCGCTCAGATAAAATGTTCCCCTTTGAAGAATGTACTTCTAACTACGTTGATGTGTCTCCTGTATTTTCCGTACATTTTCCATTAACTTTGATGTCCGAGCAACGTGATACTCTGAACGATTTAGTTGAGGAATTTTCTGATGTCCTCACAGAAGATTTAGGTTCTGCTGTAAATCACGAATGCCACATTGACTTGAGCGACAATGTACCTGTTCGAAGTCCTCCATTTCCTTGTAATCCGCCCAAGCTCTTGGCAATGAAAAAGTATATCAATGATTTGCAAGATCGGGGAGTAGTGGTTCCTTCCAAATCAGCTTATGGGTCTCCTGCTTTCTTAATTCCCAAGAAAGAAGAGGGTGAGTACCGGCTAGTCGTAGACTACCGAAAATTGAACAAGAAGGTAGTCTTTGATAATTTCCCACTGCCTACTATTGAGAGTGCTTTTCAACATTTCCACGGGGCCAATGTGTATTCGATGATTGATCTAAATAGTGCCTATTATCAGATTCCTTTGGATGCTGAGAGTCGCGACTTCACTGCTTTTAACACCCCTTTCGGGTTATATAATTTCAAGCGTCTTCCGATGGGTATAGCTGTTGGTGCGCAAGTCCTCAGTCGCGTGCTAGACGACATCTTGGGAGACCTGAAGTTGAATTTTGTATTTGATTATCTTGACGATTTAGTCTTATACAGCAGATCTTTTGAGGAGCATGTCGTTCATCTTAGGGAAGTTTTCTCCCGCCTCAGGAAGGCCGGTCTCACTATCAATCCAAAAAAGACCTCTTTGGGCTGCACTCAAATTAAATTTCTGGGCCACATTCTGTCAGCCGATGGTATCCGTGTCATACCCGAGCACGCAGATAGCATTCAGCAGTTACCTGTACCCACCACAGTTAGGGCCTTGAGAAGAGTAATGGGTATGTTCACGTTCTATTCTCGTTTTATCAAAAACTTCTCTGACATTTCGGCACCTCTAAATGCTCTCAAAAAGAAGAATGTGAAATTTGTGTGGGGGCCAGAACAGGACAAAGCTTTCAATGTTTTGAAAGAAGCCCTTATGTCAGTACCAGTACTGCACACGCCTGATTTCGAATCAGCTTTCTTTTTACATTGTGACGCCAGTGATTTGGCCATTTCTAGTGTTTTGAGCCAGCGTGTGGATGGAAAATTTGCACCAGTGACCTTCGCGAGTCGTATGTTAAATCAACATGAACGACGTTACTCAATTTTCGAGAAGGAAAGTCTTGCTGTGGTTTTTGGATGTGAAAAATTCAGGACTTTTTTGGAACACCGTCACTTTACTGTTTTTACCGACAATGAGGCTTTGAAATGGAGTCTTTCTCACGTGAAAAAGCTTGGACGCATCAACAGGTGGATTTTGAGGTTGTCATCTTTTAAGTTTGATATCATCCACGTAAAAGGGAGCGAGAACCCGGTAGCTGACTGCCTGTCACGCATGTTTGAAGAGACCCCTAGGACTCCAATCGAGAGCGTTTCTATCAGTACACCACTTCAAGAAAATATTTTCCTATTGCAACATTGTCCTTGGTCTTTTGTGGATATCCGGAAAATCCCAGTCTGAGGATCCATTTTGCACTGGCCTCCGTGCAAAAATTGCAAACAAAGATCCGGCAGTAAGCAACTTTTGTGTTCGAAATGATGTTATTGGCTATGTTCTACCTAACTCTTCTAAATTTAGAATTTTTGCTCCATTAGCAGTACGTGATATGCTTTTGACATATTATCATGATTCTGCACTGGGAACTCATGCAGGGATGCAGCGCACTTTCCGTAAGATATCCTGTGAATTTTATTGGCCCTCAATTAAAATAGATGCTTTTGCTCATGTCAGAAGATGTTTAACCTGCCAGCGTTCTAAACCTGCCCAGAACACTCGTGTGGGCTTCCACCAAGCTGGTATCGTCACTCGTCCCGGCGAACGCCTTTTCATTGATTACTTTGGTCCAGTCGTGAGATCAAAATCTGGCAATCAAGCCATTTTAACTGTCATTGATGGTTTTTCGAAGTTTGTTTGGTTATTCCCAGTAATGAACATCACTTCTCAGACTACTATCCATTTCTTGTCTAGATATATATTTGGAGTTTTTGGTCCTCCCAAGTACCTTGTGTCAGATAACGCCTCTGTATTCCGTTCCAAAGCTTTTGAAACTATGGCATTTAACTAGGGCATCCAACATATTTTCTTGTCACCGTATCGACCGCAGGGAAATCACGTAGAGCGTTTTCACAAAAACTTGAAGGCTTGTATGTCCGCTTTTCACAATGCCGATCAAACCTCCTGGGATACGAACCTACATTATTTCAGTCTCGGGTTCAATACCTCTTTCCATTCGTCCGTTCAAACTACTCCAGCTGAATTATTCCTAGGCCGAACGCTTGTCGACTCCTTACTGCTCAAATGGAATATTGCATATTTTTCCGAACCCTCTCGCACTACCTCTGTTTCTCAAAAATGGGCCATCGCTACCGGTCACCTCAAGAAAGCAAAAGCCAGAGTAGCGAAGCGTTATAACTTAGGCCGTCGTGATGTTAAATTCCAAATTGGGGACAAAGTTTTGTGTCGCTTACATCCTTTGAGTGACGCTACCAAACAAATTTCCAGTAAGCTGTGCTTACGTTGGTCAACTCCCAAGACTATTGCACGTTTTTTAAATCCTGTCTCAGTGGAGTTGGTGGACGATCACGATATTTCAGTGACTTCGGCCCACGTCACGCAGTTGAAAATATTTGTCAAGTGATCTCATGAATTTCACCTCGCTATAATGTTGTATTTTTGTTTTACTTTTATTCTAATTGGATGCCCGAGCTCCTTAATAGCCAACCTAGCATGTGTGCATATTCAGATTTTAATTCGTGTGCTTCCTTTTCATTTATTTCCTGTGACAAGACAGGAGACACCCGTGGCCTTTTTCTCGTACGCGAGTGTGTCGTGAATACTTGACATCTCTGTCGAGCTATATCTTTGCCTGAGGCCATCAGCATATACCTGGTCGGTCACTATTTGCAAACCACTCCTACTCCTCTTTTGAACTGCTCCTCGGCTTAACTCCTATTGTTCGGCGACAGACAAGGACCCTTCAACATTTCCTGTTTGACCTTGTAGGAACTTTGTATTTATTTTAAATTTATTGATGTAATTGACTTTTTGTGTCATGGTTTTGAGATATCATGCACCTTTGTGTCATCTTGATTTTGATGTTTATTGTGAGGTCATGTATTTTGTTTGGTTTTAAATTGTCAAGTATTCTTAGAACGTCGTGTATCGTCTAGCAACCATCCAGACGGTTAGCGAGTAACAACAAGCAGCCTTTGTGTACCTGGGCTAACACGGCTGGGGCCTTCTCGGAACTCGTTAACGGACCAGTCACCCTCCACTGGATCTATACATGGCTTTATTTTCAGCTGCTGAAAAGGAGAGTACTTTCCCTTTCGAAGACATTATGACACTATTGCATATTCTTCGTTGACGCAACGAACGATCCTATATACTGGGTGTCCCAATTGTATTTTTTTTAAATGTGATCACGATTTAACTTTGTCTGTCTTTTCTCATCAGAGGCTGGAGAGATTTGCAGTCTCGGGGTAACGTCCATCTTGAAGATTTCGACATCCGCATCATCATGAACTAGCAAGAACAATGATCACTATTTAATATATGAACTCACTGTATTTCTTTTTGAACGCAGTACTTTTGACGTTAGTGGCTAGTGTTGACGAGCAATGAAGGGGGTACCACCTTCATTTCACGGTCATATTAGTCAACTGTTCATTTTTTTTTGTATTCTCCTAGAGGTCTTTAGTACCCATTTTTTTTAGTATTCAATTTTTTCCCCCTTTACAATTTTTTTGCCTCTCCATTTGTACGAAAAAAGAAATTTCCATGGCCAGGAACATTCCTTTTTTTGGGAGAGCAGGGGAATTTTGAACCGTTTTTATCAGGTTCATTATTTTTTGTCATATTATTATTATTATTATTATTATTATTATTATTATTATTATCATCATTTCTTTCATGTCGCATTATTGTGACATACGTTTCTCTGTCTCACCTACTGCGTTCAAACTTTGTAATTCTGCGTAAATGTTTCACCAGATGGTGAAACTTTTCACCCCTACTGACACAGTTTTACCATTGGTTGAAGCATAACTTGCTGCTAAGCTTTGCTTCTCCCATTGGCCCCCTTTATGTTCTGGAGAGGGGGTGTTTCTACGACTTATTTTTCTCGAGCGCGTTACTGCGTTCCTTTAGAGAAGGTGGTTTCCTTCCTTTTCTGACCGTCATGTGAAACGGTCACAGCCGTGTGTGTCGGGCTTTCGCCCGTGCCCAACGCAACTAAGCGTAAGTACGATTCGATCACTTGATTTATCTGGCATGCTATCATTTTTGAATTTCAGTTTATCTATTTTTTAATTTTATTTTTATGTCTCCTTTGATTCACTTACAATTTCCCTTTCTTATGATGATGTGAATTCGATCCATGAACCCAAGTCCCTTCGCCTTTGTTTACGTTAGTTTAGCGAAGCCTCTGTGTTTATTTGTCATCCCTACCTTTCATGTAATCTCTCAGGTCTGAAATATATGCTATTTTTTCTGCGAGGCTTTCTAGCGCTCTGTATTACGTCACAAATTGATGTGCACTCTTTCGAGGCATCTTTCATTTGATTGTCGTATCAGAGGTTTTTTTTTGGGTCAAGGTATCATTGGAGTAACGGAGCCATGTCTCATTTCGCCTCCAAGTTGATCCTTCCCTCTGTTTTAGGAAAAGTGTGTGAGCGATGGTCTTTGTGTTAGTCACCGTCCATTTGCCATACCTTAATTCCTTTGTTTCTTCGTATGTCGTTATATTTAGACATTACTATCTCTATGTAAGCCTATATTTTCCTACAAAGCGGTGCAGTCCTGATCCTATTTGGGATGGCTGGGTGGGATACAGACAGCGGAGGAGTAAACATCTATTACTATATCGTCTCCAGATACCATTACTACAGGTATTTTGACTAATTTCAGTAGCTAAGAATATTTTACTTCGGTTCAGATAAACTCCACTCTTAGAAAGCTTTACACCTTGCCGCATATAAGTTAGTTCTCAAATGATAACACAATGAAAAGAAGAAAATTAACGCGTCTTGATGTTCGACATAAACTCCCATAGCACCATGTTATGATTTTTCTTTCTCATCTGATCCATTTAGATGACCGAGATGTGTCATACCAGGTTATTAAAACTGTGAGAACTCTTTGGAACATTTGTCAATCAAAGCTGAGTGATGTTTATTTTTCGTAAGAACATCTAGCAGGATTTAAATTTGGAATAAATAACCAATACACAACCAAGTGGCCAGAATCACCTATAGCAGCAATATTGTTAATCACATTTTAATTGCCTACTGGTAATACACCATATGAGTGTCTACAGAAACAAGTCACATGAGTAATTTAGAGACACTAACATAGTCCTTGTATTGCAATTCTCAGCAGATGCTGCTTCAGGCCAAATGGAATACAGATCCTAGTATCACATACTGGGCTCGGGTGACACATTTAGAGCAACGGCGTGTAGCCAGTGCTAATGTTTTGGTTTCCAGCAGAAGTATGCAATGTAATCTTTTACATGACAACTTGTCAAGCAGACTGACCGCAATATTTAGTTCATTTGGGCTCTGATATTATTTCTTATTTCTCCAAGACATTGGCCTGGTATATGTCTAACTGCTGGCCAATTTCATTACGATAATATATTGATATAGGCAACTGCATTCCAGGTCTACACTGTTAATCGACTGCATGCATTACATTTAATATTAACTTCCCTCATTAGTTCAAAATGAAAGCATAGTACAATACCGGTACTCTTTATGTTCCAGTCTGCCTACTAAGGCTATTTGCCAAGGTTTTAAATGATAGCATATTGTTTAAATACTTACTGCATCAGGATTGAATGCTTTGACACTACCAGTTCTGACGATTGGGAAAACATTTCCTAATTCTCTCGTTTTCTTAGATAAATGAGTTAATTTCAGTTTGTGAAAGTCCAATATGATAATCACGTTGTCATGTCTCTTCACCGCAATTAATTATAATTTACCAATGGCATAGGCCAAGACCGTGAAGAAATGAGAACATTTGCAGCCTTAATTTAAATAATTAAAAGCAAAATTGCTGCACATTAGGTAGGTATTCGTCTTCAAACTTCTGACAGCAATTATTTCCATAACCTAGAAACAAGCCTTGAGGACTACTGACTACAAGCTTCCGCAAATATGATTCGAATTCTACAATTAAATTGAAAGCTAATTCTTTCCAAAGCAGTAAAATAGCACTTAAGTTTCTTCTACATCAAATAATCATTTTAGATCGCTTTCGTACGGCATCTGAAAACAAAAATAAGTGTAATAACATTACACAGGACGACATTATTCATATTAAGTATGCTATTTACCATAATCGTCAAAGAAAGATATTTGCACAACTTGAAGAATCAAAAATTATTTTTTGTACTTACCTTAGCCCATCTTCAATGAATAACTTAATATTCAAGGCATTAAGTGATAACATACATATCAGCTGTTTGCTTCCATCTTTGATTTATCGTTACAAATGAGCTAACCCTGGACTACAACACGGCTAACAAGCCCTCGGAACATGCCTATACGGTGGATGGTTCAGCGGTAAGACCTACGTCACAACATGGATGCGATTTGGCGTTACAGAATACCAATTCGACTGCTAACCAGTCTTTAGGGGTCCCAAAGACTTGTTGTTGCTTAACCATTTCTTACAGAATCGGGATGCTAGCGCAAGCACATTATAATTGCTAACCCTGCGTAACCACATAGATTTTGACGCGAAATTTTTCCGAAAATACAACAGAACATAACGTCCACTAAGTCTACACATACATACCACAAATAAAGGATAAATATTATCATGCTATGTACTATCAATTCTCGATAAGGTAATAAAATAAACTGCTGTACTGTACCTCATTGTCGTAATGTCTGAACTTTTGTTTTCTTGCTGCTATGCTCACTGCCGTCATTAGCGCGCTCAGAAAAATATTTAAGACTATTCTTACGAACTTAGAGAATGCCATGATAATAAACTCATCACTCCTTGTCCACAGATGTGTTCATCTGAGTCACAATAGGCCCTCAAGCTTAATGTTGAATGTCTAGGAACAGAGCTCCATTGGTCAATTAATTTAAAAAAAATACAGTTCTAAAGTACTAGGATATAGGCTAGAGGCCACATGCAGATATATACCCAAAACTAAATTACTGAGCACTGCAAGTCCTCCACGCTGTAAGTGATCAAAATATACATCACCAACATCCATTTCTTTTCCCGCTCTCAACAAAACAATACAGAGTTTACAATTTAAAAGCCTATTTACACTGTGTGACACAAAACCACATACAAAAAATACTTCTCAGCTCTCCGGTACTTGAAATTCCTCTAAATCAGTGTTCCGCGACCGGTGTGCCGCGGCACACTCGTGTCCTGTCACAAGGTCAAAGGTGTCCCGCGAACTTTTACCTACTATTGTAATAAATTAATTGTCGGTTTTATGTAAGAAGGTGCATGTTAATTATTTAATACATGTTGATAACTGTAGAAATTAAGTTTAATTTACTTACTCAATATTTTTATTCAGTAATGTTCTTTGGAGTTCCTTGAACAAGACCATGTGTAGGTGTGCTACGTGATATATCCGTCTATTTGGAACATCTGTACCTCAGTCGTGATTTCTAAGTGATATTTGTGACTTGTTTTTATATGCTGGCCTTGTGTTCGTATTGTCTAGGGTAACTGATATCTTTATTTGTTGTTATCAGGGTTATATTAGCAAACATTTTTGTGCCCTAAGTGACGGCCATCTTGGTTTTGAAACAATCAGTCCACAGATAACACCAATTAGAAGGGCGGTTTATCATATCCGTCATATGTTCTGTGCCCTAACTGTCATCCATTTTGTCGGTTGTAACACCATTACCATAGAAATCACGAAACAGATAGGAACTCTATAACTACACAGAGTATACATTGATCAATTACATCTTCTGCCGTATCTATGTCAGCTATTTGTAAACAGGGCAAAATGCTTATTTGGCATTATTATGATCATGTTAGGAAATGCCATCATTGTCCTAAACTCAATGACTGGAAATACCTGTTATTCACCTTCCCGCTGTAGAGAGGGGGCAAAGTTTGGTGTATAGTTACATACTCAAGCGGCTAACGAATACAGGGACCGAATATCTCCCGGTATAAGGAGATCTACTTCCAACCTATTCTAACAACCTCTTCGGAGGGTGGAAGAGTGGATGGAAGTTTGGGCACTCTCTTGTCCTAGGGGTGAGAAATTGCCCCTGAAGGCGGATGAGCTACTAGTTGGTCAACGGCATGAGAATGCAGAAAGCAATGAGAAACTACTGCATTCAAGATCCATATGGATTTCTCTAGTAACACATCATGGCTGTGTTCAAAACCAAATGTTCCGGAGTTTCAAGTCCCCCAATCGGATCTTCGGCTTCGGGAAAGTTGTCAGTGAAAGATGGTATAAAGATTAGCACGTGGAATGTGCAAACTATGGCACAAGCTGGGAAAACCCATAATGCGATTCAAGAAATGGACAGAATGAAGATAGAAATTATGGGCGTAAGTGAAATGCGTTGGCCAGGATCAGGTTCTTGTGACATCAATGGACATGTAGTTTACTATTCAGGGACATCCAATGGATTATATCAACACGGAGTAGGAATTATAGTATCTAAATTGGTCGCAAAGTGTGTCACCAATTTTATACCTATCTCAGAGAGAGCATTGTTGCTTCAAATAAATACTGAGCCTGCGCATCTTAACATCATCCAGGTGTACGCTCCTACGACAGACCATAGTGATGAAGAAGTTGCAGAGTTTTACTCCCAAATCACAGGTGTTTTGCACCAGTTACCAAAGAAAGATCTAACAATAATTATGGGAGATTTCAATGCAAAAGTAGGTCATGGATCTGAAGGCAGTATTGTAGGTCAATATGGGCTTGGTGAAAGGAATGAGAGAGGAGATCAACTTTGCGCATTTGCAGGAGAATGGGGATTTGTTGTAACCAACACATTCTTCACATTACCACCACGACGTTTGTATACTTGGAAGTCTCCTAGAGATTCAGGTGAAAGAATTATAAGGAACCAAATTGACTATATTTTGATAAATCAAAGATATAGGAACAGCTGTGTCTCAATGAAAACATATCCCGTTGCGGACATTCATTCCGATTTTTTTTCGTGTGGTCTCCTCGGAGACCTAGTGCAGGTCTTTCTATTCGACGCCCGTGGGCGACCTGCGCGTCGGGGTGAGAGATGGAATTGATTAAGGTGAATGAAATTGGAGAAGGATATGGAAGGAAGCGGCCGTGGCCTATCAGAAGGTACCGTCCCAGCATTTGCATGGTGTTGAAAATGGGAAACCACGGAAAACCATTTCAAGGACGGCCGACGGTGGGGCTCGAACCCACGCGTCTACCGAGTCAGCAGAGAGCTTGGCCCCATGACCTAAGAGTGCGCTTTAGCCAGCGTAGCCACTACTGTCGGTTTTCATTCCGATCATATCCCTCTAGTTGGAGTTTTTAAAATCAAAATGAAAAAGATTCAAAAGAGAAGAGCCATAAAGTATAATATGCGTAAATTAATTGAACCTTCAGTAAGACAAAATGTAGAAGAGCAGCTCAACGATGAACTTGGATCCCTATCTGATGCCTTATGTACCGATGAGAAAATTAAAACATTAACTAATACCGTTGAATCTATGAAGAAAGATCACTTAGTAACAGATATCACTAAAAAGAAACCATGGGTGACTGAAGAGATTCTTAAAATGATGGATAAGAGAAGGAAATCAAAGGGTAATCCTGATGAATATAAGAACATCAACAGGGAAATCAGGAAAGAAATAAGATTAGCTAAGGGAAGGGACATGCAAGAAAAATGTAATGAAATAGAGATGTTACAATTAAAACATGACAGCTTCAATGTTCATCGAAAAGTTAAAGAAGTGACAGGGGATTATAGAACTAGACAAGGAAATAGATTGGTCAATATTTGAAGGAAAACTAATTGTTGGAAAAGAAGAGTTTAAAGATACGTGGCAAAGATATATAGAACACTTGTTTTATGATACTCGACAAGAGCCACCTCGAATAAATGGTGAAACAGGACCCCAAATTCTGGTAGATGAAGTACAAACCGCGATAAAATCCATGAAGGATGGTAAAGCCACTGTCCCTGACAATGTGAATGCTGATTTCTTAAAGCTTTTGAATGAAGATAATGTGAAATGGTTGACTAACATATTCAACGACATTTACAATTCTGGGAACATTCCTCAGGAATGGCTTAAATCAGAATTCATCACACTACCTAAAAAGCCCTGAGTTAAGTTTTGTAGTGAGTACCGAACAATCGGTCTCATGAATCACATCTTGAAGGTATTTCTGAAGATCATTCATCGCAGAATATACAAAATATGTGAAGAACAAGTTTCTTCTACACAATTTGGTTTTAGAAACGCATTTGACACACGTGAAGCCCTATTTAGCATTCAAATATTGTTTCAAAGGTGCCGTGATGTGAACTGCGATATATATATGCCTGCTTTATTGACTATCAAAAGGCGTTCGATAGAGTAAGACATCATAAGATGATAGAAATTTTACAAAAGATTGGCTTAGATGATAAAGATTTACGAAGAATTGTGAACTTGTACTGGAATCAATCTGCTTATGTGAGGTTGGGTAACGAGAACACGGAAGATATAGATATTCTAAGAGGTGTAAGACAAGGCTGTATATTGTCTCCATTGTTATTTAACATCTATTCGGAATATTTCTTTAAAGAAGCTCTAGAGGATGTAGAGATGGGAGTGCTCTTAAATGGTAACTGGATAAATAACATTCGATATGCCGATGACACTGTGATTTTTGCGGATAGTCAAGAAAGCCTGCAACATATCATTGATAAAGTTATCCAAAAAAGCCATGAACATGGTTTAGATATAAAACCTCAGAAGACAAAATTGATGGTCATTAGTAAAAACAAAGTCTCTGCATGCAAACTAAATATAGACCAGAAACCCATTGCACAAGTGCATACGTATATATACTTTGGCAATACCATAAATGACCAATGGGACCCTTCTGATGAGGTGAAGTCTCGAATTGGGAAAGCCCGGACAACTTTCAATAAGATGCGGAATTTGTTCAAACATCATGGGCTGACAATGACTACGAAAATCAGGCTTTTGCGTTGTTATGTGTTCTCTACTCTTTTTTACGGTGCTGAGACGTGGACTCTGACAGAGTCTTTATGTAAACGGTTAGAGGCCTTTGAAATGTGGCTGTACAGAAGGATATTGCGGATACCATGGACAGACCATGTCACAAATGTTGAGGTTCTCCAAAAAATGAAAAAACCAAGGAAGTATTAACCACCGTGAAAATCAGAAAAATCCAATAGCTAGGACACATCATGAGGAATACCACCAAGTACCATCTCCTACAGTCTATTCTTCAAGGAAAAATACCAGGGAAGAGAAATGTTGGACGAAAAAGAATATCCTGGTTAAAAAATCTCACAGCCTGGACCTCAAAAACATCTACTGAATTATTCCGAGCTGCAAGTGATAGGAACAGCACAGTCAAGATGGTAGCCAACATCCGGAACGGATAGGAACCATAAGAGGAAGAAGTTTTCTTATGTTTCAGGTTAGGATATTTGTATTCTCAAATGTAATATTGGGCCGGTTTGATGGGTTACAGGCGGCATGTTGTGTGGTCGCCGCAGAGAACGATCCGTAAGACTTTCAGCGGTCCGAACCAATCATACAATAATAGACTTTACGTTCAAAACTCTATAACAAGAGAGTTCATTGTAACGTCGTATCCTTTGTGTATGGCTACCTGTACGTGCTTTTAACGAAACTTGCGGGGATTAACAAATATGTCCCCCTCTTTCATTGTTTTATTGCCATGTTCTAATATTGTAGTTCTATCAAAGCTATACCCTGCAGTGGTGCAAACACTGTGATTGCTATGCTATACCAATCTTAGTGTCTACTACAAAGGTGTTATTAAAATATTTTTCTTTCCATTTTTGATATGGATAAGTTCTTTGTGCGTAGTAGTCCGTCCTCTAGTGCAAGTAGTGAAACCATCGAGCCCGAAAACAAGAAACAGAAAGTAGTTCGCCGGCAATAGAGTGATGATTATTTATCTTACGATTGTTGGTGTGGTGACAAAATATGCCCAATTCCAGAGTGTGTTGTGTGTGGCAAAAAGCTCAGTAATGCTGCTATGGTTCCCAGTAAATTGAAACGACACTTGTCAACAAAACACTCCTCTCTGATAAGTAAGGTTGTGAATTATTTTTGTCGGTCGTTGGAAGAAAAGAAAAATAAGTGACGCTCATGACTACGTCGGTACGTGTTTCGCAAAAGGTTCAGGAAGCTAGCTATAAGGTATCCAAACCCATCTTAAAGGCCAAGAAACCACACACAATAGCAGACGTTGTTAATGCCAGCGTGTAAGGAAATTGTAAAAAATACTCCTGGGTTTAGAAGCTGCTACTGAAATTTCAAAAATCCGCCCTCTGGTGACACGATCAGCCACCGAATTAGTCACATATCCAGTGACATCGAAGACATTATGAAGGAGAAAATTTCTCACTTCAGTTTGACGAGTCCTCCGATATTGACTGTCACGCACAACTACTTTCCTACATAAGGTACTGTATGTTAATGGGGATGCAATTGCAACTGTTTTTTTTTTTTTTGCAAAGAGCTACTCGAATGAGCAACTGGTTAAGAAATATTTCGTACAACTAATGCATATGTGATCCGTAATGAATTAACATGGGAGGATTGCATTAGTGTTTGTACATACGGAGGCCCTTCTATGACAGGCCGAGTGAAAGGATTCGTGGGTAAAGTACGCGAAGTAAATCCTAACTTGCGAACTGTCCATTGTCTCATTCACCGCGAAGCCATTGTTGCTAAGTCTTTGCCATCTCCTCTGAAAATTGTGATGGATTAAGTAGTAAATATCGTGAGCTTCATCAAATCGCGCCCCCTAAATATGCGGATTTTGTGTCAAGAAATGTGTTCAGAGCATACTACACTTCTGCTCCATACAGACGTACGATGGTTATATCGAGGTAAAGTGTTAACGCGAATGTTTGAACTTACTGTAAAGAGGAGGTACTTGCATTTTTGACTATTGAGGGAGATGAGTATGCGCATTTATTTGCAAATGATGAATGGGTAACTTTCGTACACTTGAATGAACTAAACAGAAACATGCAAGGTAGAAACGAAAATATTCTGTCTAGTATGAATAATATTCAAGGATTTATTAATAAGTTAAATTTGTGGATACAGACAATTGAAAATGGATCGTGTGAGTTGTTTCCAACTATATGGTCCCTTGCTGACGATAAAAATGGGTTGATGGAATTAATTAAAGAACATTTAGTACTACTGCAGCAGAATTTCAAAAACTATTTCGGAGAGTGTGTTGAAGATTTTGGGTTCGTGAAACATTCATTATGGAATCGAAACATCTCCCGAATATAGGCTTGGGAGAGGAACTGGCAGATTTCAAAGCAGACAGAACATTGAAATTAAAATTTGTAGAAATGTCTTTGAACAATCGCCGTCAATAATTCTCAAGCCGTGCTGTTGGTAGAATTGGCAACACTGGTTCGAGTCCTTAAGTTCTATAAACACATAAGATCACATGCTAAGTTTTTTTCTTCATAAATATCGTTTATTTTGATATAACAGCATCTAAAAGCAGTTCGTATTAACTATTTCAACACTCGTGAAATTCCTCGTGGTAAATCAGACCTGCTGAAAGTTGTAGAAGTGAGTATTTCCCGTATTAAATTGCATGTGTAACCAACGGCTGGTAATAAATTTAACCAACAAATTTCTCACTAATATGTCATTAAACTATTTCAGAAGCATAGGAAGCCTCGCTGCAAGTCAAATTATGGCAGCACTATTAAAATAACTGGTTATATTCTGTTGCGGCTCGTCCATTCAACACTAGGTGGCGCTGCATGTATAATTACTGAATTTTAACTTATTTATAGATGAGCTGCATTCGGCGAGACTTGTAGGTTCCAAATTTGTTTATAACTTTCTCATTGAAATTTGGAATATTTCTCATCAAAGTAGTTCCATTGACAGCATTGCCAGAGCTGTCAGTCTTTCTTCACCCATGGTGCTGCGGAGGTAGCCTATGTTTTTATCCTCTTCATGGCTGAGTAACATCTTCCTGGTTCACTCGTGGTAGTTGGCAGAGTTGCTGCAATGCGAAGAAGTTTTACTACTTCTGAAAGTAATGACTGAAGATTGTTCGAGATGATGAACTGAAGCAGCTGGATAGCACCAGACAGTGATCTGAATTCTTCTCTGGAGTATAAAACAGATAGTTCAGTTTGTAGTTTTTCTTTGTCAAAAGTAGGAAGAAGTCGTACACAGTCATTTAGCTCTTTCTCTGAAAAATCTGATTTGAAGGAAGAAAAATTTGATGGCATCACCAGAGTTGACACTTGGAGATGATTTGTTAATTGAAACTGGCTATTTGCCTGGGTTACGATTACATTACAGACTTTCTTGGCAGTTTCGAGAACATGGCGTGGTTTGTTTACATTTCTGGTTTCAGAATTTTCGTTGGAGTCCAGTATTGTATTTCTCACATCATTAACAGTTTTAACAAAGTTTGAAACATGGCAACGAATTTTTGCTACATCTGCCTGCCGATTTTGAAGTTGATTGTATAAAGTAACAACATGAGGCATGATATGATGAAAGAATTTCAGCCAGAAGTTGAACTCTTCACCCTGAAGGTACTTGTACAAAGCCGATGCTTCTCTGATTGTGATGTCATTTGAAGACTCGGATTCCATCAGTAGTTCAAAGCAATCTATTTAAGCATATTTTCTCGAATACAGTATTGACTGTTATCGATTTAAAATTCCATCTTGTGGTTCCAGCAGCAGGTATCCGTTTAGCCACACAAGAATCTAAAACAGATACTCTTCGGGGTGATCGGCAAAAGAATGCCGGCATTGAAGACAAATTTGCAGAATATATTCTTGCTTTCGTGTTTTGCTTAGCAGCTCTCTCCATTATCAAATTAAGTTGGTGAGCAAAGCAATGTATAAAATGGGCATTCGGGTACCCTTCCCTAACTCTCGTCTGCACGCCACTGACGGCATCACTCATAACAGACGCGCCATCGTACGTCTGGGCAATGAGTTTATTCTTATCTTTCAGAATAATGGCAAGCTGGGAAAGAATACATCCTGAAATAGCCTCTGCATTTTGACCAGACGGATTAAGAAATCCCCAAAACCGTTCTGCAGCATTACCTTGTGAATCACAGTACTTTGGCACAAGAACAAACTGAAATCCATCCGACACATCCGTCGTCTCGTCAGCAATGATTATTACAAATTCAGACTCGGATACCGCTTCCAAAATAGCCTCTCTGCATACCTCCAGCATACACTGCAACAATTCTTCCTGGATCATTTTCGATGTTCCTTTGAAACACGAAGCACTCTCTAGATGTGACTTAAAACAGAGTCTAGTTCACTCGTGTATTTAATTAAATTCAGAAATATACCAGGATTCTCGGAATCTGGTCTCTCGTCATGTCCTCTCAACGCCAGTTCGTTTGACCCACAAAACTTAATACAGTTTATTATTCTGGATAGTACATGCAGATTGTTGCTTACTTCATTGTTATGACGCTGTACAGTTTCCTCATAGGCGATAGGCCTTTCTTAAACCCTGGCGCACATCTACGGAACCTAGAAGAGCGAATTCTAGCACACTGTTCACATGTTTTTCTGATTTTTCATGTTTCTTTATTTTATCACTAGGTCTCTTCAGATCATGAACTCCTGTATCAACCCACGCACTGTTTGCTCCTTCACTGGCACTTCCAAAAATAAGGCACGGGAAACAAAACGTGCATTTCTAACTTCACACCCACACAACCATTCATGTTTACTATATACATCTGGATTGAAAATTCTTGTGTACTCTTTGTCACGGCTCTTACCAGTCTGGGAGATTTTCAATTCTGGGGTAGGTCTTCCTCGAGCTTTAATATCACACTTTTCATTTAGGGTTAAACTGTTAAGTTTTGATAGTAAAAAAAAACTGCACTGAGTTAACAATACTCATGTCGTTGTTACAAGGCAACTATCACGATCGGTGGACAACAAATAAGACTCATGTAATCATTAAAATTAGCTGCTGGCTGAGCGAGCGGATTGAGCGAGCCAGCGTCGCGGCGTGAGAGCCAGGTACGCGGTGCGACTAAGCGCTCCTTAGCCTGGTGTATAAATTGAAAGGGGAGTTTAAAATTGAATTTCTGAAATTGATTTGTAGTGATATAAATTTTAGTTTAAAATAGAGGTGCCCGCGGAGGCAGCTGTTGGTCGCGAAGCGACCGGCAGCGTCCTCGGAGTCCCCTGTCGTGATTTCAAGTTGATAATCTTTAAGCTGGCGTAGTGTTTGAAGTTTGTAATATTTAGTATTTTTGAATGTTAAGTTATCTCAAGTTATTAATTTATTATACGTTATATAAAGTTGTACCGGGTGAGTTAGCCGAGGTCGTTACGGCATGACTGCTGGCAGTCGCTCACATCCGGGAGGCGAGGAGGTTCGAATTCCCCCGCCGGCAACCTTGAAGATGGTCTTCTGTGGTTTCCAATCTTCCTTCCAGGCAAATGCCGGGGTTGGTCCCCAAGTATAGGCCACAGCCGCTACCTTCCAATTCCTAGCCCTTACATTCCAACTTCCCCCTTCCCCCCCCCCAACGGTACTTGTAGCTCACCCATTGGGTGTCCGTCTTGAAGCAGCTACAAAACTGGCGAGCCGAACATGTCCTCGGACACTCCCGGCAATAAAAGCCATACGCTAAAAAAAATAAAAATAAAAAATATAAAGTTGTTATTACAAATTTCCGTCTCGTTCACTCGACCATCGCACGCAACATGCCCTCCCGGCCGTGGCGCGACAGCAGCAGTCTCTTCAGCTTGATAATAATAATAATAATAATATGAAAGTTTTGAAGTTGTAACTTTAATCTTTAAGGAAGGAAGACAGACCGTTTCTGGGTTGATGTTTGATAGTATGAAATGATAGATAGACCTGTAGTATGTTTGTTTGTTTAAAAATAAAAGTTGATATTAATAATTCTCGTTAATGATGAATTTAAATGACTTCAATGAGATGAATGAGCTGTGTTTTGAGCTGCTGCGCTGTGAATGGTTGTATTTGAACGTGTTGGCTGGGCGGGTAGCTTTTCTGGGCTGTGATTGGTATTTGGTTTTTGGCCTGTTTAGAGTATTTCCGGGTAGTAAATTTGTGGTTTTTGATTGAAAATGTGAAATTGAGAGGTGTAGGTACGCTGTAGAGTAGTTTTGGTTTGCCTAATCTCTTGTGGTTTGGGTGTAAAAGACACACTGGACTGCAATGCATGCAGACCGCTAGAGCAGGGTTGGCGGGCGCCTTGTAGCGCACACGGAGGGGGAAGTGGATTCAAAGCCTTATGGCCAGATAACAGGGCCATGTCCTGGCAGTCCCAAGAGAGGGACGTGGAATCATACGACATTATCATGTGAAGAGAAGCATTCAATTATTACGCTATTCCGGAATTGAACCCAATTGAATATGTAATGTTGCTTCGTGTAAATTACGTACGTGTGAAGAACCGGGGGGGGGGGGGGCTGCTGTCCTGCAGACCACCCACTAAATCCGCCACTGGTTATATTAATACTTTTTAATCAATTACGGCAGGGTGGACTTTCAGTGCCTAGTAACTTAATTTTGGTATATATCTTCATCTGGCCTCTATATTCCAGTACATTATGAACTGTACTCAGTTGGCAAGTCCCTTGAGGTAGATTTCATTTGAAAGCTATCTATTTTTTAAATTAAGTGACCAGTGGAGCATTATTACTAGACTGTCAGCATTAAGCTTGGAGGCCTATTGTGACTATGAGTGTATGTGTGAACAAAAAGTGAAGATTTCTTTTTATCAAAGGCAGTCTCTACGTTCGTAAGAATAGTCTTAAATATTTTTTTCTGAGCGCGTCAATGACGGCAGTGAGCATAGCACCAATAAAAGGACACTTCAGGCATTGGGACATTGAGGTACAGTACAGCCTTTTATTATTACTTTATCGGGAATTGAGAGTACATAGCATGATAATATGTATCTTTTATTTGTGATATTTGTCTGTAGATGTAGCGAACGTTATGTTCTGTTGTATTTTCGGAAACATTTGGCGTCAAAATCTATGTTTTTATGCAGTGTTAGCAATTACCATGTGCTTGCGCTAGGTCTCCCAGATGTCAGATGGGCGGCGTTGCCAAACGTAATGACACGGCTTGAGAATTGTTGATGGCGATGCTTTGGACACATTTTGGTTGTCAATAAGCAGTGAATACCCGGGAATCTCCGAGATGACAGATGATGTGTCTTTATCATTTTCAATTACATATTTGTGTGAACTCAAATTAAATCATCAAAGAGAAAGACTTAAATCCATTGACGAAGAAATGAGGCTTGCTTTGTCAACCATTCCGCCAAGAATCAGTCGTCTCTTTGCAGCTAAGCAGGTTCAAGTATCTCATTGAAGGTATGAGTAGTGTTATTTACTTTAAATTTCGTATTAGAAATATGTATTTTCTACAGTAAATTGAAGTAAATAATGAATACAGGAGGCTAAAATAATAATAATAATTGACACGCGCGGTGACCACCACCCTACGCACACAGTCGATGGCAAGACTGAGGAACCGAAAAGGTTCCCCGCATGCGCGGAATGGGGACCGGCCATAGATCTTAAACCTATGTTGTGTACCATTCGCATTTAGAACTAGATGGAGAACCAATTAGGAATGACCACATTCTTCGAGTAAAAGTTGAATAAAATAAAATGTAATTATCAAAAAACAAGACATAGCAAAAGGGGAAACGAGGGGTGCATAAAATGGTAAGATGAGGGATGATGGGCCTGAAATAAAATATGTACACATCATATCAAAACAAAGTAAATACAAGTATAAAAATAAATCAGGTAATAAAGATAAGAAAACCGAGAGATGCCTAACGTGTTGTAGATTGGAGGTCGTTTAAAGTTAAACTCAAATTAATAAACGGGGAAGATTTAAAACAAGTTAACAATAATGTAAATAGTACTTCCTTCCCACCACAGGCTGACTACATAATGTAGTCAGAAGAAATCTTCTAGGAAGCTTATGAAGTCAAGTAACCCAAGAATAGAAAAAATCCCGCCCTTTAAAACGAAGTATGTCACTTCAAAAACATAACCAAAGAACAATACATAAACCCAACACATGCAAATGACGAACCAACGAGGCATAACTAATCACAAGACTTTATATATGACATAAAAATCCCTTAAAACGAAAGCTTACTACAGACACACCCAAAGAAACATAAATTACAAAATGACTTCACATACTTCCTGAATAAATCTCCTTTTCGGAAAAAAGCACGAGACTCGGTTATCTTACGGAAGACAAAATGGGAGTCGATTGCAGTCCCGGACACATACAATGAACACACATTCCACCATCTCGAAAGGGTAACCCATACATCTCATTTAATAAGCGTAATGAGTTCACGTGTTGTTTCTCGACTGAAGCCGCGCAAAACAAGAACAGGAATGACATGACCCTTGGCTTTCAGTCGAGCCCCCACTTAAACGATTAACATTAACCCACCCTTAATAGCACGTCTATAACCGTAATTATAAAATGAACAGTGTTTCGGACACAAACATAGGCGATGCAAGCCCAGTCCTCAAGGAAAGAAAAAACCAAAATAGGCATTCTTGAGGTGCACAAATGACTGGCATCTAAATAAAATAACCCTTAAAGAAGCAACCAAATAGATGTGTCCCAACAATACAGATATATAGACACAAGGTCATCCAATGCGATGGACACACACCCTTCCCCTTCAAGACACGTTAGCTAAAACTAAAATAACGAATCCCCAATAGCACTCCAGAGCACCCACATACTCCCAAGGAATTGGAAATTAGTTAGAAACACTTCTCATGATTAGAATTACGTTTCGTGACAGACACATGCAAAGGACACGCACAGAATAAGGAAAAAACAAAAGAACAGAAACAACAACAAACCCTTAAGACATAAACCCAAAATAACAGCACGGTTCCTCATCACGCATTTCTATATAAGAGGGAGGAACAAGTACCAACAGAATAACCAAACATAATATAAACGACCTCCCATCTAGAAAGGGGAAAAGTTATCACTTGAAAGTAGGTGGACAATTTTATATTAACCTAACTTCACGTTACACATATTCATGCATGTTGACACCTCAAAATACATAGGCCTAAGGACTTAGCTTTTCCAGAGACGGTCCGAAGATCTCGTCGACAGCTTCAAAATACATATGTATATATTTTCATGCTACAACCAGGTCTCCATTTGATTAAGCATGACGAATAGAATTGAGAGCGAGGACGTTGTACACGTATTTATATACAATTGCCGAACTTCTTTTCAAAATATTTTGCGTCTTACAGATTTTTAACTAGACATCATGGTTCTCGATTTTCATCTCCTCGTCATAACAATTTAGGTCTGCAAACAATCGCCGAAGTCGTGTTCCTTCGTTATAGACGGATTCTTCATCGCGGGCGTTTTCCATTTCAAGACGAGCCGAAATTACGATCTTTTAGATGTTTTTAGAAATGACCGCTAGATGGACAAGGTGTCAAAATATCGAAAATAGAAACGGTACAATAATAATAATAATAATAATAATAATAATAATAATAATAATGCACAACGACGTAATTTTTCGTAATTATATTCAGATTCATATGATTTTGAGGGACCGGACATTTTGGTGTGCTGTGTTGGGTCTAGACCTGTCTAGAATGTGCCTTGATTAAAAAAATGTTGTGGAACTCTGTTCTAAATAACTAGATGACAATATTGCAAGAAACTCAGGGTTTAATTCAGTGTTATCTACAGTACCCTTAAAACTTTCCCCCTTAACTTATGTCAAATATAATCTTAGTTCTGATTTTTTCTTGGATTCAAATATTTGCCTACACAATACATTGTAATTCCTACAAGACAAACTGCAATATTTCCAAAATCGTTTTTCTAAAAGATCAGTCTGAAATTTACCTGGAGGAACATACTGTAGAGATAATTGGTTTAGAGCAAAATCAACAATCAAAACAAGAACTTTGGTACACCTTTCCAAGGCTACAAAAGTATCTGTAGAGAGTCCTGCACTCATGGTGTTCGAAGCCATTTTCAGTGTTGCCTTAGTAAACAAAAGTTTGATACTTTTCAGTCATACATATTGTAAATATTTTCACCCATGCTTTTAGACATAAATTTTAGAGTCTAAGTGTTACTGATCTGATGATGATCGCTTGACGATCGAAACTGGTCATCCAAGTGTAATTATTAATCTCATGTAATTTTGTTCAGGTTTAGGGAATAACCCATCTCGTTTGGGTACAGTCGTCTGAAAAGTATCAAACTTTCATTTTCATGTTTTTCGATTTCCTCAGCCAAGACAGAAACTGGTTAAGGTACTTAACATTATTGTCACTGACAATGGATATAGGAGTCATACAATTACTACGCTTTACTACCCCTTTCATGGTGCACGTGATATTCATAATATCCCACCACTATATAATGATTGTTAAAAAGATCACTGTATCTTTATATCCTGGCACAGTTTTCAGAGCAGCAATGGTTGTTTC
The DNA here is from genome assembly GCA_946902985.2 of Meconema thalassinum. Taxonomy (NCBI): domain Eukaryota; kingdom Metazoa; phylum Arthropoda; class Insecta; order Orthoptera; family Tettigoniidae; genus Meconema; species Meconema thalassinum. Next base: position 677,226,215 of record OX336389.2, read on the forward strand.
ATGAAAGTCATTGTCTACAAAACCCACATTCGGCCTCTCAAAAGTTGTCAGATACAATGATTTGATATTGAGTTTGTGTGCTTTTCTAAATACACTGTCACTTTCAGTCTTATAAAATGACCTAAGGTATTGAAAATATGCTTTTCTAATAACACCATCACATTCAAAATCTGGATATACAAATGATGTATCCTGATCTTTCTCATTAGATCAGTTATTTGTAATATTTTGAACACATGGACATAGTCATGAGTCAGATAAATTGGTGCAGTGGAAAACGTTGGATTTTGCATTCTTTCTGAGTCGGTGAAGATGCGAAACATGTTTTGATTGACCCTATTATTATCAGTTATAATAGAGAGAACGACACAGCCATTTTCTTGTATAAAGTTCACAACATCAAGAGTAACCACTTTCAGTTGTTCCCCTGTATCCCTTCCACTGGTAACAACTTAACCATATGCTTGAAATTACCATAATAAGAGCTAATCATATAACTTTGCACACTTCTAGCTAACTCACTGATATCATTTTCAGCAGTTCTGACAAATTATACCCCTTCAAACTCAAACAACTCTTCACATAAATGTCATCTATCATTAGAGATACACATTTGTCTTTTTCAGAAAGGTCTTTCATTATATTTTTCAGATAGTGTGCTGAGCTACAAGCAATATTTAATTTTGAAGAAATCTGTTGCTCGTACCGTTTATGGGGGAGTATCAAATAATCTCTCAATAAGTTTTAGCATGTCAAAGGAAAAGAAAACATCATAAAAGAAAAAAGATACGAGCCTTACAGTAGTCGCATATGATGTGTAACATCTGACATGTTATCCTACCTTGAAGTTGTTACCTTTTATATTATCCGTGACATTCATCAACCCACAAAAAATCTTTTTATTTTTTACACTCTCATAATACATAACAATTCCAAGACTCTCATTTTTTTCTTCACTGCCTACTTGATATTTCTACTCTCGCACTGCCTTCCTGATACTCTGCTGTTACACCACTCTCCTGCCAGTAACTAAGTTACGTTAACAGAGACTGACTTTTTTCTTCACTGCCTACTTGATATTTCTACTCTCGCACTGCCTTCTTGATACTATGCTGTTACAAAGTAATCCGTATGTGACAAACATTCCACATGGTACCACTGCCAGTTGGATCGCATCCCTTTTGGCTGCTTTAGCAGCGTCTTACACACTTCCGTCTCATTTTTCAAAATCACTCCCACAAAAATATCCAGCAACCGAGTGGAAAGATGTTACACATCAAAAATTCCAAGTAACAGGAGAGTGCCAACGGCCTTGCCATGTTGAAACACCGGATCCCATGAGAATTCCGCAGTTAAGCAACATTGGGCGTGGTTGGACCTTGGATGGAATGGCGGTTCAGTGGGACCACACACTGTTGTCAATAGAATTGAGAAGAGGAAAGGCCCTGTCCACCCTACCGCACGTAAACTCCGGCTGAGGATAGCCTCTACGGAGGCACCAGATCTGCCTTCAGGCAAAATACCAATCAAACAATCAACAGGAGAGTAGCCTATTGCTTCTCGGCATTCAACATTAATTTCACTTGATCACTTACAATTTGCAGTGTCTTCTTTCTTGGAAATTCTTCAAGTTCAGGTAATTGTACTGCTTTTTCAAAAGCAACGTTGGCCTTTACCAAAGAACTGCTCACTGTTGATACGTCAACAATGTGACTACTAAGGTTAAGGTACTTCTGAAATGAGTGATCTAGCTGTGACCATGTAGTTAGTTGACGCCTCCTACAAATATATCACTCATGTTGTGGAGAATGCGAACTATAATTATCTCGTTCGAGCAATCGACTTCCTGCAGAAAAATAGACAGTGTTTTGATTTTCATAGTTTGGTTTTGTTATCTTTGAATGTAGTCTTTCTTGTTGTCTTTGGAGGCGATGTTGAGTTGTATGAATAAAATAGTGAATACCGTATGTTATTAATGATTTGGTATGGTAAATAGTTGGCGACCGTTGACAAGACTACTGGCACTTTCAACATCCAGTTAAATTAGAACAACAATGTCCAAACGTCGAGTATTACGCGGTGTATTTACACGTGAAGTAAATAAGCTTGAAGAACTGTTAGCTCTTGCTGATTGTGATCACGTGAAAATTTGTAGCAGATATAATTCACTTGTGGAACACTACGAGAAGTTAAAACGCCTTGATGATGAAGTATAAAAAGAGCTGCTAGAAAAGATAATCCTCGAAGGCATCGTGCTTGAAACAGATATCAACTATTGCAGTGAGTTCGGCCTGAAATATTTTAAGGTTAAGGAAATAGTGCAGGCCTTACAAGTTGCACTACAAGTTTCTGAAGTTAATAAGTTCACATCCTTCTAATCAGAGACTACTAAGACTACCAAAAGTATAACTCAAACAATTTGATGGAAACGTGAAATGTTGGAGTGGGTTTTGGGCGCAATTTACTAAAATCATCACCGTCTACAATTCTCAAGCCGTGTCATAAGGTTTGGCAACACCACCCATCTGTCATCTGGGAGGCCTAGCGCAATCACATGGTAATTGCTAACACTGGGTAAACACATAGATTTGGACGCCAAATGTTTCCGAAAATACAACAGAACATAAATTCCGCTAAATCTACACACACACATCTCAAATAAAGGATACATAAATCATGCTATGTACTGTCGATTCCCGATCAGGTAATAATAAAAGGCTGTACTGTACCTCAATGTCCCAATGTTTCCTTTTATTGCTTCTATGCTCACTGCCGTCATTGACGTGTTCAGAAAAAAGATTATTCTTACGAACTTAGAGACTGCCTTTGATTAAAAGAATCTTCACTTCTTGTCCACACATGCACTCATCATAGTCACAATAGGCAATAATGCTCCACTGATCATTTTAAAAATGAAATCTACCTAAAGGCACTTGCTAACTGAGTACAGTTTATAATGTACTGGAATATAGAGACCACACGAAGATATATACCAAAACTAAATTACTAGGCAATGAAAGTCCACCTCACTGTGGTGATCAAAACGTAGTGATATTACCAGTTATTTTAATAGTGATGCCATAATTTGACTTACAGTCAGGCACACAACACTTCCGAGTCATCTGGAATAGTTTAATGAAATATTAGTGAAGAATTTGTTGGTTAAGTTCATTAGAAGGTATTGGATACACATGCAACTTAATACGGGGAATACTCACTTCTACAACTTTCAGCAGGTTTGATTTAACACGAGTAATTTCACGGGTGTTGAAATAGTTACTACAAACTGCCTTTAGAAGCTGTCATATCAAAATAAACGATATTTATGAATAAAACTTAGCATGTGGCCTTACGTGTTTTTAGAAATTACGGACTCTACTAAACTTTGCCAATTCAACCAACAGCACGGCTTGAGAATTATAGACGGCGATGCTAAAATACATGAAGATAGCAGCCTTAAAGATGAAGACAAATGTGTTTATTTGATTCAGTGTATGGAACCTGGTTCATGTGCTCAGAAATTGGTAGAAAACTTTCCTCCTTCAAAGGAAAACTACAAAAGGGCTATAGAATTGTTGAAGTCTAGGTATGGGAAGGATGAGTTACTCATTGAATACTATGTTAGAGAACCTTTATCCTCGGTGTTAAAGAAGGATGGTTTGAGATCCATAGCACAACTGTATGACAGTCTGGAGGGACAGTTGAGACCGCTCGATTCATTGGAAGTCACTGAGGAGAAATACGCTGCAATGTTATTTCCACTAATAGAGAGTGCCTTACCAGAGGTTATGTTTAGAACTTGGGACAGGTATTGTGTATCAATAGAAACGTCTACTAAGGAACCTGACTGTTGCTTGATTGAATTGTTAGCCTTCTTAAAGGCTGAGGTAGGAGGTGAAGAACGGCCTAAGCTAGGACAAGGTTCTGTTGAATTTAATGAGAGGAAAGATCGAGTTAAGCAAGACGATACGACCAAGACTAACAAGGGAACTGTCCATAACGGCATATCGAAACTCACAATGTAATTTCGTAGAGATGATGGCGATGTACAAAAAATTAGCTGCCATTGCGAACTGGAAGGTCCTGAAATCGGCACGGAGATTCCTAATAGGATTACACGCGCTAGCATATAGCTCGACGTGGACAGCCCTGGTGATCAGCTGAAGCGTGCGCGTAACCTTGAGCGCTCTGTGCTAGACAGTCAACACATGTTCCATTGAGAGAGCAGTCATGAATCCGGCTAATGTTCTAGACATCTAAAGTATGCATTACGTTATTTCCGTGAGAAAGATGATGAAATTTAATTCCTTTTACAGAAACAACTAAAATTAAAAAGTAAAAAATAAAATTTGATGAAAAAAATAAAAATTGAAAATAATTATGCTTCCAAAAATTAAATTAATAATCTTATAAAATTACAATCAAAATTAAGTAAGCTTTTACAGTTAAAATAAATATGCTAACAAAATTAGAATTATACATAAGAATTATACAAAAATAAAATAATAACATATAAATATAAAATTAAAAAGGTAACACAAATAAAATGTATAAATTAAAATTAGGATAAAATAATTAAATAAATACAAATAAAATATATTAATAATAGTTCTGCCCTATAAAGGGTTAATACAGTACGTGTTATTCAGATAGCTCAATGGTAGTAATGTGATAGTGTATGTTGACAATGAGGGAGAAACTTTGTTGTTGTTGCTGCTTATTTTAGGTGCTGCGACATCGTGGTCATATCCCGTACGTATCTGCAAGAAGAAGAAGAAAAAGATCAAGTCGCAAAGAAATTTGTAGAAGTAGCTACAGAGCGAGTTTTAGACTACACCCCTTCTTCAATATACAACACAGATCAGAGTGGTTTCGTGCGCGAAATTAAAGCGAAAAGGACTCTATCGTTTGTTGGAGAGAAACATACAGAGACAGTTGCTCAATCAGTTCCTCCACTCACCCATTCGTTCACAATTATGCCTACAATTAGTATGCCCGGTACACTTTTCCCAAAATTATTCACTGTACTACAGGAGGCAACTGGAACTTTCGGTCCGAGAGTTTCCAAAGAAATGTTTCATGCCAGAAATATAATTGTAACAGCCACAACATCAGGAAAAATGGGGAAAAAAGAATTAAAATATTGCTTTAAAGAATCTTTTTTCCCATTTGGGGAAGAAAAGTGTTTACTACTGTTCGATTCCTGGACTACTTATAGTGATAAAAAATGTCTTGCGGACATTCCTCCAGGCAACCGTATAGAAATTATCCAGATTCCTCCCGGCACTACAGGGAAAATACAGCCCTTGGATAAGTTTTTCTCCCGGCAATGGAAAGCTTTGTATCGCCGTTTAACAGACATTGTGTCGGCTTGTGAAGACGTTCAGTTTGTTGTATATCAGAGAAACAGCGTACTGAAAATGCAATCCTTCATTCATTTTCAATTTTCTTCCTCACGGTTCAAGGACATGGTTAAATAATCGTGGTTCGCAAACAATTACTTAACGGGAGAGACCTTCCGAGTTCAAAGTGCCTCCGAAATTTTGTCTTCAAATAAGTAAGGAAAACTGTGAAGAACAATGTGGCCTCTTAGTGCATATTCGTTGTGCATGGTGCCAATAATATTTCTGTTTTGATCATGCGATTAACGAACCTCATTTATGTTTCACATTCGTTCCCTAACAATGAAGTGTCCTTGGCGCGTGGTAGCCTGCCAGTACGTTCTCTCTCTCTCTCCAGCACAACTGCAACTCCCCTCCGCTGTGCGCCGCACGAGCCAGAAAGATGCAAGGGTTGTCCAGTATTTGCGTTGTCACACGAATTTTGTATCAAGATTTCGATACCTTCCAGTTCTCAATGGCAGCTAATTTTTTGTACATCGCCATTTTATGGTTTCCTCATCATCTCTACGAAATTTCATAGTGGGTTTCGATATGCCCTAATGGACAGTTCCCTTGTAAGAACATGGATGTACCTTCTGCGGCTTCTTTAATTTGAGTAGAGGATGGTTCAGTTAGTAAGGGAAACAGAAATAACAAAGAAATGGCTTGTATATTCTGTGGCAGAATCTCACATATTTCACAAGACTGTGCTGTGGCTATTGATTATTCTCTAGAAAAATGCCAAGGAATGTTAAGAAACAGTGAGCTTGTTTTAGGTGACAACGACCGGGACATATCAGTGTTAAGTGTAATATGTTTGTGAAGTGCCCATTTTGCAAGGGGAAACATTACGCTATGATGTGTGCGAAGACATCCTCAGATGAACCATGATTCGGTTTCAAAAACAGTTAGCATGATGTCAGGTAGTAGATTAGATTTTTATTTATCCATTTGATCAATTACATGTATACAATACATTTTTGATATAGGACACGTCCGAAATTACATAGAAAATAAAAGAACTTTCTGGTATATATTACTAATACTATAACTATTTATAACTTATTATAATAACAGATCTTAAGACATACAATCGTATTGGACAACTATTTACATCTTACTCTATTATCACAATATGAAAACTTAATTCTATATATACACCAACGTACAGTTAGGTATTATAATTAAAATATAATTATAATTATCGCTCCTATATGCTAAGGTATTCAACTACAGAGTAAAACAATGGTACTGTCCCCGTTTACCTGGATAGTAGGCTGTCAGATATCCGCCCCCTCAATCGGATTGCCAATTATCAATTGCACCGGCTCAGCTACATCAATGAAAATGGCACTGACAGATACTATCGAGATAAGAGCACAGAAGTTCACAGGAAATCATTGTGGAACACACCAAAATAGACGGGGGTTCATACTTACCGTTCCTTACCTCTTAATTATCTCGGGGTTTGAGTTGACAACAGGATCACTAAAGTCTGTTCACACAATAACCTCCACCATGACATTTAAAAATGAACCAGACCGAAGACGAGAACTTTGAACTGTACAAAAGCTTTATTTCTAATAAAGGGTATGATTTTGATAACACAACAAAATCAACGTGGCTATCAGTAGCCCAAGTCAATCTGACTACGTCCTCAGTAGGACTTGCAAAAATTATCATACAACATGATATAAAACATTTTAGCTCCCAAGAGCTCCAAATAACGTAATATTCATAACACTATTGGATTGGAAAAGGACGTCAAGGGTGTGACATATATAGAGCATTTGGTTTCCTTTTAATAAACAAGAGAATGGTATTTATAGTCGCAAGGCCGGAGTGCGGACGACCTCACTCTGATAACCAGATGTTGGCCCAGCTGCGAGCTACCTTCCAACCTGTTGCATCCTGGTCAAATGCACTCCCTTCTCACATGCTATGTTACGTAAGAATACAGCTTGCTCTCTGAAGCTTTTAAATGTCTACAAGACAACTCACATTATATTTACGCAAATCTTTCAAGTACATTGCTCACATCCTATTGAATCATTATGTTAATTCCCTAAATTTGTTAAGTTCAATCCAAATGTTTAATTAGCTCTTAAATGTTTATAACAAAATCACAAAATTATTTATAACAATTAGAAATTGTTTATAATATTTGTCAAAGACAATAAAAATATTATATACACGCCTTTAACATCACTCTCGTTCCATATTATTTTCAAAAATATTTACAGCAATTATTTACAATATTAACATTTAAATTGTTTAAATTGTTAATTTAAGAAATACATTAGCCACATGTCCATTCGGTTGGTAATTTTCATAATCGTGTTTAATATAATCGACCAATGAAGGTTAGTTATACATGTTAATGTCACAATATGGTTTAATAAAGGTTTTAATAATGATTTGTGACGGCAACCTTCATTCAAAATCTTATCTCAAATTCTTTCAAAACTCGTGTTAATTATAACAGTAAATCACTTGATTTATTTTCAACGAACTATGACAATCTTACTCCAGCGGAAAATCCTTCGCTAACAAGTTAATGCACAATCTGCATTAAAAATATGCCCAAAATCATCATATATTAATCTATATGGCATTAAACTTTCACATAACTTACAAAACTTCCACAAATAATTCTTTAACATTTATTCCTGTGGGAACCTCCTTCATATTCAAGGGCATTATATCTCAGCGACTTTCAACACGCGCTGCACTAGCGATTATACATTCATAGTTCCACTTAAAAATTTTTATAATCATTAATTGTTTCAAAACTGTTTTTCTATAACCTTCGTGGATTTCATTCATGAACCGAAATGAAGTCAAAACTTGCCAATCACAAACAAATTTAATAGTGAATACGCTTATATACGCCTGTCTGGTCTATCAAAATTTAAGATTAACATCTTAAAAGAAAGTGTAGTATAAAAATACTATCTTCAAATAAAGTGCGACTAAAATGCAAAGTAGTCGAATAGAATCCAATTAGACTGGGGAATGCAAACATCGTTCTATAAATCTCTAATTGAGAAAAACTCCTAACAAAAGTTCTTGACTTTAATGCATTCAATAATTCATTATTAAAGTTACTCTTTCACAAAAGTGTCTATAATGCAATGTTCATTCATAACTGACGATAAATGTCTGTGTTGCAATCAATACAAATAACGACTACTATTTCCAAGATCGTCGACAACGTAAGAGATTTTAACGCTCTAAAATCATTTAAATGTTCTTCCTTCTTGATGATGACAGAAAATTGGTCAAAGTAATTAAACTGGGGTAGAATTACTTTAATAAAATGACACGCTGTCTGAATTTAAATCTGCCATAAAAATCATTAACTTACAGTCAAATCGTGACTACAAAAAAAAATATTAATTACTGAAAATTCTAAATATCAGTCTCAACTGATCCAAAATCGTTAACTATGCCCATGACAAAACAATGTCTTAATAAATCGTCGAAAAAGGCATAACTCATCAAGGTGTACTGAGAATAAGAATCTCAACAAGAAAATAGGGCAAAAACATGAGGATAAAAATATGGGAAAAATGGTTGCTCAAACATCATTAATATACTCAAATACAATAAACGTTCACGACTACCTTATCTGCCGATTGACGTTCCAGAGGAAAATTCCCCAAAGAAGACTGCTGATGGATCCATTTCACCACGTTAAAGCTGAGCTCCATCCTCGAAATAGGAAATAGCACCCTCGGAGAATCGAACTGCTTCCTTCTCCGTGAATCGCTCTGCTCCTCGAAGACGAATAGACATCCTTCCGGCAATAATCTTCTTTGTGAGTCGGGACACCCCTGACCTCTCTTGAAAAATTCCCTGAAGTTCCAGTAGACAATCGCCATGAAGTTTTGTAGAAATTTCCGAAGAAATTATTCATATTCAGTGTATGAAATTGTTTCTATGGCTGTTCGATGGTATTCAGCCTTTAATTACGAAACATGGGTGTAGATGGTATTCACCGCATGTTCGCTTGTGTGGAATAGCAATTAGCGAAGTTCCATGTCGCTATCTTACTCCGTTGAAGTATGTCCCAATTGCAATAAGCGCTTTAGCCTTCCATCTGCTCTTCGGTTGTAGTGTTAGAAGAACAAACTGCCGTATTTAATTGCTCCATTATACTGTATCGTTGTGTAACCAAGCAATCTGAAGTCTTTCTATTCCACTCGCAGCGTCAGCCGTTGCGTTGATTCTGGCTATACAAAAGTGCTTCTCTTGTGGCGAGATAATCACTTTTCTCAGTCGTATAAAACTGCTAATATCTTTCGAACTAATCGGTCGAAATTGTTCAGCTTTTCTCTATTACTTTATGAAGCACAGCACAATACAATTAGCTTATCGGAGACCGCTAACTGTTCGAAGCTAAACTTGTAGAAGCTTTCTAAGGTCCGTTTCAACTTCACCTAGTTTGACTTGGATCTCGTTAATATAGTGGCCTCGCCACGCGTTATAAAGACGATTCTTTTCACTGCTGTTCACTTCGACGTCTCACTATAATGAATGTATAAGAAAAGAACTTTCACAAATATACTTCGATGCTCTGAGAATGAGATCTCAGAATGATCAGAGAACGAAAGAGCCTCCTCTCTTCTGCGCAAGCCCTTTTATTAACTTCACGAGGGGCGTTTCCATCCCTTCCAAAGCGTGATACTGCGTCATCGCTCAAAAGTTCCAACTTCGTTAATACATGACGGATTTTCAAAATTCAAAAATTGAAAATAAATTTCACCAAAATTCCAAATCGATGCTTTTACTGCAAATGGATTTCCACAATTCTGCATTCCAAAAGTAATAAAAATACCATAGTTTCAGCAATCTCCGTCTTCCTTTAAACTATCGTTGATTGGTTCATGCCTCTCCTCCAATAGCATAGTTTCTTCCTCAGCAGAATTCCTCGTTTCCTGCGACTGCGTCGTAAATCTTGGAACATTCTCGACTAAATGCTGACGTCACTGAGAATCTCAGCTCAAGTAGCCTGCTGGCATAACATATACGTCATCCGTGCTTACGTCATGACTACCCACGTCATAACTATGACAGCCATAACTCTCCTTATAATTTCAAATATAGCCACCGTGGTCTCTACATAATTCAATTACGGGGGCATTCTCCTCTCACCACGTTTTAAAAACAGTTGCAAATTGTTTTTAAATTCAATGTTACAAGTATCTCAACTCTCTTGAACACGAAATTGAATTATTACTGGCTTACTCTAGGATAGTAACTTTTTAAATTTCCAGCATTGAACTTGCCGTAAACGACATTATTCTCATCATCGTAGAGTTCATAACAGTTGTTTCCATAAGCGTTTGTAATCCTAAACGGCCCCAGGAACACTAATCCAAATTTGGGGTAGATTTTCTTGGACATATCAGCCTTGACAGGTCTGCGTAATAATACAAGATTTCCAACTTGAAAGGGTGTACCAAAACGTTTTCCAGCTACTCTTCTCAATCGTTTCTCTGCTGCTTTCTGGAGTTGTTCTTTTGCCTTGTCAATCCTCTGCTGCCTTCCTATGTCGGGATCTCTCGGTATGTGGTTGAAAAGATTATCCCACGGCCTTTCTGGGTTTCTTCCTAGATGAAGTCGCATTGGCACTTCTCCTGTGCTCTCCTGCACTGTAGAGTTCAGACATTCCTCAATAAGGGGTACAAATCTCACCCAACCAGAATGATCATTTGGACAGAAAATTCGACAGAATTTCGAAAATTCAGCCATATATCTTTCTGAGGAATTCGATTCAGGGTAACGCACGCTTGAAAATAAGTGCTTAATGCCAAGCCTTTCCATATCCGCTGCAAATTCCACGGACGTAAACTGCGTTCCATGATCTGACAGTAGATATTCCGGTATACCAGCTTTAGGAAATACAGCATTTTCCAGTCTGCTTACTACGTTCCTCGTGTTAGCTTTCTGCATGGGACTCATTGTAACAAATTTTGAGAAAACATCCACGGTCACCAACAAGTATTGGTTACCCTGGTATCCCTTCGGACAGGGGCCAAATATATCCGTCGCCATAAGTTCGTTTGGCTTAGAAGGAATCATCGCCTTCGGTTTTCCCTTTAGTAAAGCAGAAGCATACTTTGCTCTTTGACATTTGTCACAGGATCTAATGACCTTGGCAATACTGGAACGCATGTTAGTCCAGATAAATCTCTCTTTAAGTGTATTAAGAGTTTTATCTAAACCGGCATGTCCAGTTGCATGATGAGCTACCCACACTAAATTGACAATAAGTTTAGGTGGCACGACTATTCGGAGTTTTGTATGCGCAGAGTCAGCATACTTGCATACGATGTCTCCACTCAAGACAAAGTGTCGTGAATTTCTCCGTGTAGCTTCATAGTCAACATCTGTATTGTCCATGTAACCCTTGAGGAACCTGTACATTTTCCTTATTGGAGCGTGTCTCTTCTGTGACACACCGATTCGGGCTAACCTCCTAACGGTTTCTTCATCTTCTTGCTCCAATTGTACATGGTGTATCTGCACATTTTTAATAGGGTTACGTGATTGAGCATCAGCCAGTAAGTTATCTTTCCCAGGCTGGTGGACGATAGTAGCGTTAAACTGTTGGGTGAACAAAGCCCAACGTGTCAATCTATCACTTGACATGTCAGTTTGCAACATAAACTGTAGTGCTTTATGGTTAGTAATAATGATGACCTTATGTCCCAGCAGGATTTTCTTCCAGGCTTGTAAAGCTGTCACAAAAGCTAACGCTTCAAGCTCTGTCGTGAAGTAGTTTTCCTCGTGCTTTTTCAACTTCCGACTAGTGAACGCAATGTAGTGCTTGTTGCCTGCCTCGTCTTTCTGGTATAAGACTGCACTAATGCCTATTCTTGATGCATCAGACTCAATATAGAACACCTTCTCAAAGTCTGGGTACTCCAGTTTCACATTATTTTTGAGCATCTCTTTTGCTTTCTCAAAAGCCTCGTCTGCAGCGGTACTCCATTTCCATCTGTTGTTCTTCTTGAGTAAGTCATACAGAGGAGCCATAATTTCCGAGTATCTTGGACAGTGGCTGCTAATAAATTGGCATGCACCTACAAATTCTCTGACTTGTTTTACCTTAGTTGGCTTTGGAAATCTCGTGATCGCATCTACTTTTTTCATGTTTGGATGATATCCATCTTTATCAATAGTATGCCCCAAGTAATTTATCTCCTTCTTCAAGAATTGACATTTTCCAAAGTTCACCTTAATATTGGCCTCCCTTAAATTCTCGAACAACTTTCTCAAGTGCACTAAATGTTCTGCGGCGCTGGGTGAAGATACGATTAAATCGTCAATGTAGCAGATTACATTTTCTTTCACTTCGTCAGTGAGCTTACTATCAAGTGCTCGAATAAGTGCTGGTCCACTGTTAACCATTCCAAAAGGCATTCTGGCAAAGACCCATGACGTCTGGTCAAATAGGAATCCAGTGTACTGCATACTATCCTCTTCTAATTGAACTTGGTAAAATGAAGACGTCAAGTCAAGAACGCTGAAACAAGCTCTCCCTTTGAATTTCCGAAGCAGATCTCTAATCTTGGGTGGTCTGTCATTTTCTGGAAGAATCTTCAAGTTGATGGTCCTGGCATCGAGACAAAGACGTATCTGACCATTACTTTTCTTCACTACTGTGATGGGGTTTATATAAGACGACGCCTGTTTTCTAATAATCCCGTCTACCTCCATTTTTCTGATTAACCCTCGTACTTCTTGATAGTATTTCTCAGGAATGGGGTATATTCTTTTCTGGTAAGGGGTTTCATCTGTCAGTCTTATCTTGTACTTATAATCCTTAATCAATCCAGGCTTTTCATCGAAAATGTCTTGGAATTCCTTTATCAGATCCTCAAATTCCCCCTGAATTTCTTCAAAACCTTCAGTTTTTCTACTGGGTATTTCTTCTAAATTTTCCACTTCATTAATTATTGTATTAAAAATTTCTTCCCTAAGGTCTATTTCCAGACTGTTTTTCACGTCCTGTTCTTCTATCTCTTCTGTGATTATGTACCCATCATTAAAGCTAATACTTCTGTTCTTCATGTCAATAATAGCTCCGACCTTCGATATAAAATCGATTCCAAGCACCATATCAAAATTGATCTTGCTCACCACAATGAAGATCTGTTCATAATTCCTTCCATTGATCTCAAAGTTCAATAACACTTGAATCTTGCATTTCACTGCCTTATCTTGGAATATCCCTCTCACTTTGACGGTAGAAACAGGTAGAACTGTCATGTTCTCTCCTCTTAGCAGACTTTGATAACATTCTTCTGAAATGATGGAAATAATAGCACCAGTATCCATCAGGGCTTTGTACTGCTGTCCATCTATCCGTACAGCAACAATAGGTAATGCACATGGTCTTTCCTCTTTAACAATACCCCTCTCTTCTAGTAAATCTTCATCGGTAACTTCGTATATCTCATTAATCGTAATCAGGTGTGGTGTGGCAATGTATTTACAGGTTCTCACTGACGTTGAGAAATCGGCGTTTTTTTGTGTTACCGACCTAAAAATTCTGCTGGCTCGTAGAAGGCCCAGGATCGATTACAACATCCTGCCTTTTCTTTTGATTGTCAGCTTCTTTATCCCTTAATTCTTTTAAGTATTGCTGGCTTTCCTTTTCTCTTTGCTGATACTGATCAGGTGTCATAACCTGACTTTGAGTATTCTGGTTTCTATTTTGGTTTTGGTTATTCCTATTATAGTTACGGTTATACCCATTATTGTTGTAATATCTGCCTCTTCCATTGTAGTTTCCTCGGTTGTAGTTCCAACCTCTTCTCTGTTGATACGGTCGGTAACCTTGTGATCTGTAATTTCTAAACTGATTATTCCTGTGAGGACCTACATTGTCAGTTTTCTCCTGCTCTGGCTTGTCAGTTTGTTGGACTTGGTCCATATATACCGTATTGATTTCCTTAAACTCCTGCCTTTGACCTTTCTGGACTACGTTAGGCATTGGACTTGTGTAGTCTAACCTTCTCAGTAATTCATCCATGCTGGATAAATCCCTGATGTTGGACGAAATTATAAGTCTCCTCACCTCAACTGGCAGCATACGAGAAATCGCATCTATTAGTTGCTCCGTGGACAATGGGGGTTGCAAAAATCTCAAGCGGGACAACTGACTCGTAAAGAAATCAGCGTACCTCGTTGGAAGAGTACCTGAGTATTTTCTTGAATACACCTCCGCTCTTAACGAATTCTGCGCTTCTATAGACCAAAATCGCTTGATTAATGCCTCTGCAAACTCGTCAAAGTTACTGAATGTGTATCTAAATGCGCGAAACCATTCAAGGGGTCCTCCAATCAGATATCTCTCTACTATCTTCATCTCTCTCTCTCTGGGAATGTGAGCTTCGATGAAATAATCTTTGAGATTCCTTATATACTCTATAGGTGTCAAACTATCAGTGTTACTGAATTTTTGTGGCTTGTCTTCGAAATTCCTAATGACCGTCACGTTCCTCGGATATGAATCCGGATAGTTTTTCCCACTATCTCTATAATTCCACTCAGGTTCCATATTCCTCTCGTCATCCTCCTCTCTGAATCTGGATACACGTTCTTCAGGAGTCACGTCTCTTTCTTCTGGCTCTAGGTTATGTCTTCTAGCATAATTCCTATTCAATTCGCAAGCTAAGCCTTCTGTTTCCTTGTCGGTGATTTCTGTTAAGACTTTCTTGATAATCTCTTCTTTGTAGTTTTCCATTAAACTAGCCTCTCCTAACTTCAAATTTTTCAGTTTACTCGTTGTTTCATTTACATCCGAGACAACTTTATGAATTTGATCCTCTAATGTAGATTTTAAAGTTTGCATATCCTGATCTAGTTGTGTTCTATCGTCAACTTGTTTTTCGGATAGCGAATTTATCCTGACGCTTAAATCTTTCCTAATCTGTACTACTTCATTGTTAATTTCTATCTGCGTACTGGCAAGTTTTCTTTCAATCCTTTCCTGAATTTGGGTTACATGTTCCCCACTTGACTTATTCCACTCGTCTTTCCATACCGCTACGTTTGCTGTTAACATTTCGGCTATGTCTACTTCGATATCCTCTTTTAATACTCTATTGTGGTCTAATACCTGGGTTCTCATGACCTCTACATCATACTTCAACTCTGCTAAAGACGTTGTTGTTCTAACTGATTCATCGACTAACCTAGTCGCTAATGCAGTTATATTACGCGTACAAAGAGTTTTTGAGTTTTCGATTTCTTCCCTGACTTTATTTACATCAGTTTGGACTTTAGTAATATCTACGAAAACTGTGTTGACCTCTACCTGAATCTTAGTTATGTCACTTTGCACCTCAGTTATATCCGCATGAATGTTATTAATGTCTACCTGAACATTGGATACATCAGTTCTCGCTTTTTGAATTTCTTTTTGGACTTCCTCGACCTTGTCTTGGACAGTCGCTACATCGTTTTTGACAACTACTACTTCGGCTCTAGCACAAGAAATATCCCCTCGGACATTAGCTACATCTAGATTTAACATTGTAAGGTCTTTCTGTACCTTAGACACATCAAATTTAACATCATCAACACTTTTATGCACAATAGACACATCTTTATGGACATTAGACACCTCTGTGCGCATGTCCGTTACAGTATTTTCAATTCCTAGGGTATTAATCTGTAAACGCGACATATTATCCTCCAAATTAGCAGCACTAGTATGAAGAACCTTCATATTCTCCTCCATTCGACTATTATTCTCCTTCATACTACTATTCAAATTACTAGCATTCTCCTCCATTCGACTAGTATTCCTAGCTTCCATCTCTTTCATACTCTCACTCATCTGCTTCATACTTCTATTCATGTTAGCAGACATCTCCTCTAACATCTTCTTCAAACTTTCATCTGCCATTACAATATTATTCAAAATGGATTGCTGTAGGGACATACATCAAAAGAGCAAAATAACAACATTTGAGCAACACTTTTCACCATATATAATTTTGATCAATTTTCTGTCTTAAATCTAACTTATAACTACCTTATAATTAACCTTCGAAGATACTTCATGTTGAAACAAACTCAAGCACATGTTCAAATTTCCCTGGCTCATTTTAAAATATCCTAACACAAATAATTTACATTTACAATCCAAATAATTTAATTTTATCTTTAACATGACTAAAATGTCATAAGCCGGTCAAATAAAATAAGATTCCAGATTATAGGCGATTTTTCTAAGTTTCCAGCCTATTTAACCTTTCTCAAGTTGTATAAGATCTGATCTTTTCTGAGTGTAATTTTCCTAATACAATACAACATTTAATTCCTATATAATCACACTCTTAAATACTACAATTGGCCTAGACATCTAACAAAGAATCAACCTCTTTATTTGAGTCTAATCGAACCTCACGTTTTAGGTTTGCCACTCTTACTGGCGTTCAACCTGGTAATCCAGTTTTGTTGAATCGAGCCCCAACGTTTTAGGTGCGCCAATCTTTCTGTCCCCGTTTACCTGGATAGTAGGCTGTCAGATATCCGCCCCCTCAATCGGATTGCCAATTATCAATTGCACCGGCTCAGCTACATCAATGAAAATGGCACTGACAGATACTATCGAGATAAGAGCACAGAAGTTCACAGGAAATCATTGTGGAACACACCAAAATAGACGGGGGTTCATACTTACCGTTCCTTACCTCTTAATTATCTCGGGGTTTGAGTTGACAACAGGATCACTAAAGTCTGTTCACACAATAACCTCCACCATGACATTTAAAAATGAACCAGACCGAAGAC
The DNA here is from genome assembly GCA_946902985.2 of Meconema thalassinum. Taxonomy (NCBI): domain Eukaryota; kingdom Metazoa; phylum Arthropoda; class Insecta; order Orthoptera; family Tettigoniidae; genus Meconema; species Meconema thalassinum. Next base: position 677,243,413 of record OX336389.2, read on the forward strand.
GAGAACTTTGAACTGTACAAAAGCTTTATTTCTAATAAAGGGTATGATTTTGATAACACAACAAAATCAACGTGGCTATCAGTAGCCCAAGTCAATCTGACTACGTCCTCAGTAGGACTTGCAAAAATTATCATACAACATGATATAAAACATTTTAGCTCCCAAGAGCTCCAAATAACGTAATATTCATAACACTATTGGATTGGAAAAGGACGTCAAGGGTGTGACATATATAGAGCATTTGGTTTCCTTTTAATAAACAAGAGAATGGTATTTATAGTCGCAAGGCCGGAGTGCGGACGACCTCACTCTGATAACCAGATGTTGGTCCAGCTGCGAGCTACCTTCCAACCTGTTGCATCCTGGTCAAATGCACTCCCTTCTCACATGCTATGTTACGTAAGAATACAGCTTGCTCTCTGAAGCTTTTAAATGTCTACAAGACAACTCACATTATATTTACGCAAATCTTTCAAGTACATTGCTCACATCCTATTGAATCATTATGTTAATTCCCTAAATTTGTTAAGTTCAATCCAAATGTTTAATTAGCTCTTAAATGTTTATAACAAAATCACAAAATTATTTATAACAATTAGAAATTGTTTATAATATTTGTCAAAGACAATAAAAATATTATATACACGCCTTTAACATCACTCTCGTTCCATATTATTTTCAAAAATATTTACAGCAATTATTTACAATATTAACATTTAAATTGTTTAAATTGTTAATTTAAGAAATACTTTAGCCACATGTCCATTCGGTTGGTAATTTTCATAATCGTGTTTAATATAATCGACCAATGAAGGTTAGTTATACATGTTAATGTCACAATCTGGTTTAATAAAGGTTTTAATAATGATTTGTGACGGCAACCTTCATTCAAAATCTTATCTCAAATTCTTTCAAAACTCGTGTTAATTATAACAGTAAATCACTTGATTTATTTTCAACGAACTATGACAATCTTACTCCAGCGGAAAATCCTTCGCTAACAAGTTAATGCACAATCTGCATTAAAAATATGCCCAAATTCATCATATATTAATCTATATGGCATTAAACTTTCACATAACTTACAAAACTTCCACAAATAATTCTTTAACATTTATTCCTGTGGGAACCTCCTTCATATTCAAGGGCATTATATCTCAGCGACTTTCAACACGCGCTGCACTAGCGATTATACATTCATAGTTCCACTTAAAAATTTTTATAATCATTAATTGTTTCAAAACTGTTTTTCTATAACCTTCGTGGATTTCATTCATGAACCGAAATGAAGTCAAAACTTGCCAATCACAAACAAATTTAATAGTGAATACGCTTATATACGCCTGTCTGGTCTATCAAAATTTAAGATTAACATCTTAAAAGAAAGTGTAGTATAAAAATACTATCTTCAAATAAAGTGCGACTAAAATGCAAAGTAGTCGAATAGAATCCAATTAGACTGGGGAATGCAAACATCGTTCTATAAATCTCTAATTGAGAAAAACTCCTAACAAAAGTTCTTGACTTTAATGCATTCAATAATTCATTATTAAAGTTACTCTTTCACAAAAGTGTCTATAATGCAATGTTCATTCATAACTGACGATAAATGTCTGTGTTTCAATCAATACAAATAACGACTAGTATTTCCAAGATCGTCGACAACGTAAGAGATTTTAACGCTCTAAAATCATTTAAATGTTCTTCCTTCTTGATGATGACAGAAAATTGGTCAAAGTAATTAAACTGGGGTAGAATTACTTTAATAAAATGACACGCTGTCTGAATTTAAATCTGCCATAAAAATCATTAACTTACAGTCAAATCGTGACTACAAAAAAAAATATTAATTACTGAAAATTCTAAATATCAGTCTCAACTGATCCAAAATCGTTAACTATGCCCATGACAAAACAATGTCTTAATAAATCGTCGAAAAAGGCATAACTCATCAAGGTGTACTGAGAATAAGAATCTCAACAAGAAAATAGGGCAAAAACATGAGGATAAAAATATGGGAAAAATGGTTGCTCAAACATCATTAATATACTCAAATACAATAAACGTTCACGACTACCTTATCTGCCGATTGACGTTCCAGAGGAAAATTCCCCAAAGAAGACTGCTGATGGATCCATTTCACCACGTTAAAGCTGAGCTCCATCCTCGAAATAGGAAATAGCACCCTCGGAGAATCGAACTGCTTCCTTCTCCGTGAATCGCTCTGCTCCTCGAAGACGAATAGACATCCTTCCGGCAATAATCTTCTTTGTGAGTCGGGACACCCCTGACCTCTCTTGAAAAATTCCCTGAAGTTCCAGTAGACAATCGCCATGAAGTTTTGTAGAAATTTCCGAAGAAATTATTCATATTCAGTGTATGAAATTGTTTCTATGGCTGTTCGATGGTATTCAGCCTTTAATTACGAAACATGGGTGTAGATGGTATTCACCGCATGTTCGCTTGTGTGGAATAGCAATTAGCGAAGTTCCATGTCGCTATCTTACTCCGTTGAAGTATGTCCCAATTGCAATAAGCGCTTTAGCCTTCCATCTGCTCTTCGGTTGTAGTGTTAGAAGAACAAACTGCCGTATTTAATTGCTCCATTATACTGTATCGTTGTGTAACCAAGCAATCTGAAGTCTTTCTATTCCACTCGCAGCGTCAGCCGTTGCGTTGATTCTGGCTATACAAAAGTGCTTCTCTTGTGGCGAGATAATCACTTTTCTCAGTCGTATAAAACTGCTAATATCTTTCGAACTAATCGGTCGAAATTGTTCAGCTTTTCTCTATTACTTTATGAAGCACAGCACAATACAATTAGCTTATCGGAGACCGCTAACTGTTCGAAGCTAAACTTGTAGAAGCTTTCTAAGGTCCGTTTCAACTTCACCTAGTTTGACTTGGATCTCGTTAATATAGTGGCCTCGCCACGCGTTATAAAGACGATTCTTTTCACTGCTGTTCACTTCGACGTCTCACTATAATGAATGTATAAGAAAAGAACTTTCACAAATATACTTCGATGCTCTGAGAATGAGATCTCAGAATGATCAGAGAACGAAAGAGCCTCCTCTCTTCTGCGCAAGCCCTTTTATTAACTTCACGAGGGGCGTTTCCATCCCTTCCAAAGCGTGATACTGCGTCATCGCTCAAAAGTTCCAACTTCGTTAATACATGACGGATTTTCAAAATTCAAAAATTGAAAATAAATTTCACCAAAATTCCAAATCGATGCTTTTACTGCAAATGGATTTCCACAATTCTGCATTCCAAAAGTAATAAAAATACCATAGTTTCAGCAATCTCCGTCTTCCTTTAAACTATCGTTGATTGGTTCATGCCTCTCCTCCAATAGCATAGTTTCTTCCTCAGCAGAATTCCTCGTTTCCTGCGACTGCGTCGTAAATCTTGGAACATTCTCGACTAAATGCTGACGTCACTGAGAATCTCAGCTCAAGTAGCCTGCTGGCATAACATATACGTCATCCGTGCTTACGTCATGACTACCCACGTCATAACTATGACAGCCATAACTCTCCTTATAATTTCAAATATAGCCACCGTGGTCTCTACATAATTCAATTACGGGGGCAGTACTGCCGATAAGCTTTCAACATTCTTTCAAAGGTTTTTATTTTTGTGGCAAATTTTATATACTGGGGTAGTTTATTGTATAATTTAACTCCTGTGTGAAAAGTTCCTTTTTGATAGATGCTTGTGTGTGTGTGTGTGAAATATGAATGTTTTGATTTTGTCTTGTGTTATGTCTATGAACATCATTGTTTGTTTTAAGAAAAATGTATTTATTCATTAAATTCTTTTAAAATAACATACTACTTTCAAAGATATGAAAGCAGGGCAGTGGGAGCATGTTTAAATCTTTAAACAGAGGTCTACATGATTCTCTAGTGTTTACATTTGCCATAATTCTAATCGCCCTCTTTTGAATCCTTAACGTGCTTAGTACATCTGGTGACAAACCCCAAAATATGACCCCATATCTTAAGTATGAATGGAAATAAGCAAAATAAGACTGAAGTTGCTAGAGTAGTTTTTGGTGGATCCGCGCACAGAATAAGAGTTCTAGGTGATAGGGGATCGCAGAGAAGCTACATAAAGATTATGCTAAGAAATTAAAGTTGGAAGAAACAGGAAAGGTAACACTTAGTCAAGAATTATTTGGAGGTAGAAATACTGCACCTGTTAGTTTCGAATCCTATCAAATAACGTTGCTGGGTATGGACGAGGAAAACAGATGCGAGGTTACAGTGTTAGTCTCTGATAATATCTGTGGAGGTGCTCCCCTAGTTGATGCTGACTTGTTTATTTTACTGAGGGACAAGAGAATTGAACTTAGTGATGTTGGCCAAGATAATGGTGGCAATACTACTGACATACAGGTATTGTTAGGAGCTGATGTGTGGGATCAGATAATCACGCCAAACTTTGTACATGTAAACAGGAGTCTATTGGCTGTGAGAACTTGTTTAGGGTGGGCACTTATGGGCTCTTCTGAGATCACCTCAACTACTGCCTCGTCTTACACTCTACTTACTTGAGCTCAATCAACAAGAGTAGTGGATTTGTGGAAAATTGAGACTATGGGTATAAAAGATCCTGGCGAACAGATCAAAAGGGAACAAGTTCAGATGTTCTTAGATAGGACTGTGAAGAGAGAAGAGGAATCCGGGTGCTACATGGTTAAACTAGCCTGGTTTGATGGCTGTACTTCTCTGGAAACGAATCGTGAAATTACTCAGAAACGATTATTGAACACTTCAAGAAAGTTACGAAGGATGCAGAAATCGCAGGATTATGATGAGGTGTTACAGGAATGGGTAAACAAAGGGATTATCGAAGGTGTTGAAAACGAGGTTTCGGATGGACCTACACATTATGTGCTGAAAGATGGTGGCATCCCAAAGATAAGGCCAGTGTTCGATGCTTCCAACAAAGACAGAAATGGTCATTCTTTGAATGGTTTCCTCGAGCCCGGACCCAACCTCATCGGCCTGGTTCCGTCTGTGAGAAAAAGACTAGAATATCTCGAACTGACATTAATCGATTATTTATATATTGGTATTGATGTGTTCGTTAATTTTTTAACAACCAGAGTTGAAGTCATTAATGTAATGTTGTTGTATGTGAATAAATCGTGGTTCAATGTCTCCTTAGAAAGAGTCTTCTCGTGAAGTAATTGTTTAGTATATTCCCACATTTGCCGATCGTGACAAGATGAAATTCATATATAGGATAGCAATGGATAAGTTAATTAAAGTTCGAGCGGTACGCCGGCGTGCTTACACGTGAATTTTCAAGAAGATCGTCGACTGCTTAGAAAGTGTAGAACTTGATCCAGTTGCTATTGGAGCAGAATTTAATTTACTTCGGGAAAATCGGGAAGGCCTGCGAGTGTTGGACAACCAGATATTCGATTTAATGCTGGAAGTCGGTGAAGATAACCTAGAGAAAGACGTTAGAGTCACCGATTATTATTCAAGTAAATTCAACAATCTGCAGATTAATGTTGCTAAATTGTTGAAAGAGAAAGAACAGCAGAATGTTATCAGGGAAAGTCCTCCAAGTGTTGTTTAATTTGCTCAGCGAAAGTAAAAGCTTCCATTGATAGAACTTACGAAATTCAGTGGTAATACAAAAGAATGACTACTATTTTGGGCCCAGTTTGGTAAAATTGATGAAGATATCAGTATAGATCCCTCGGATAAGTATCAGTATCTTCTTCAAGCCACTACTGAAGGTTCTCGTGCCAGAGAAGTAGTCAGTAGTTATCCTGCTACTTTTGAAAACTACCCCAAGGCCTTGGAAGCATTAAAGTCTCGTTTTGGTAGACAGGATGTACTAGTTGAAGTATATGTTAGAGAATTACTTAGGCTCGCACATGCAAGCTAGTAATCCTTCTTTTGGTTTGACTTTATGCCCATTGTAAGATCGGCTTGAAAGTTATTTAAGAGCTCTGTAATCTTTAAAGGTTACCGCTGATAAGTGTGAAGTAATGCTTTTTCCGCTTGTGGAATCTTGTTTGCCAGAAGAACTTTTAAGAGTATGGCAAAGATCTCTCGCTTCACGTGCACGAGAGGCCAATGCACCCAGTTGAGACATGGGAAAGGCTCGGCTAACACAACTCATGGAATTTTTAAGATTTGAGGTCGAAAGTGAACAAAGAATTTCTATGGCAATGTCAGGTTTCGGTCTTAGAGATGTAGATAGATCTAGAAGTAAAGACAAAAAGCATGAAGCAAAAGGTGGAGGGAATTAACCCACATCAGTCTCGAATGAAATCCCTACTGCCACAGGGTTGTTCACCGCCTCTAAAGATAATAAGAAATGTATATTTTGCTCTTCTAGTCACAATGCTCGGGACTGTATTAAAGGTCAGGACTTGTCTTTACTAGAAAGAAAACAAGTGGAAGATAAAAGTAGGGCCTGTTTCTGTTGTCTGCAAGTTGGTCAACCTGCTAAGAATTGTAGGAATCGTCCCAAGTGTATCGTCTGTGGAAAGGGGCATTTTGCATTAAATGTGCGGAGAGATACAGACAGAGCGACACAGGAAAAGGGCTGAAGTTCCTCAACCAATTAGCCAAAATAAGTTACCGGGTAATGCTTGTAAAGACGAGGCCCTTGCCGTAGTGGGAAATCATTGCAATGTCCTGATGCAAGCGCTGGTAGTCTATGTGAAGGGCAACAATTGTCGAATACGTAAGGCGAGACTTTTGATTAACTCAGTGTCCCACCGTTCATATATATTGGCTAGTTCTGCTGCTGAAAGGGGTATGTTCCAAGCTCTCAGGAATTAATTCAGCATGCACTTTTTGGAGGAACAACAACTGGAGTGGAGCAACATGATGTATTCACAATTCACCTTTCTAAATTGGACAAGTCATACCATTGTAATTTTGATGTACTTGGTCAACAGAAGATTTGTGGACATATTTTTCTGTTATTGATGGCTCTTGGATACAGGAACTTGTTTTGCATGACATTGAATTAAGTGATGTTGGCCCTTCAGCAGACATTGAAATTTTGGTTGGAGCTGATTATGCTGCTAAGCTTTAGACTGGTAGAAGAATTCAACTTAGTTCGGGACTAGTAGCGATAGATACAATATGTGGTTGGACACTGTCAGGGAATGTTCCAGGTATCTTGCCAAGTAATGAGAGTATAGCCATTGTAGTATCAAGCATGCTGACCAAGGAAGCAACCATTACAGATTTGTGGACTTTGGATCCACTTGGCATACTGGACCCTGCTGAGAAGAAAAGTAAGCTACAAATGCAAGAGACTGTTCATTAACATTTCTTGGATACAGTAAGGATCAGATGATAGATTTGAGTGCTGCCTGCCATGGGTATAAAATCATCCTCCACTTCCTAACAACTATAATATGGCTATGAAAAGCGTTTATTCTACAATTATAAACAGTCTGAAGGATATTATCATGATTATCAGCATGGTTTGGATGAGTGGTTGCAAGAAGGTGTAATAGAGGAGGTAACGGCTGAACCAATGAGTTCTCCTTGCTATTATTTACCACATCGTCATGTCGTGAAGCAGAACAGTACCACGCCTATTCGCCCAGTGTTCGATGCCTCGGCATGTGAAAACATGAATCCCAGTCTCAACAATTGCATTGAAAAGGGACCAAATCTTTTTGACTACTTCCTTCTCTATTGGCTCACTTCCGGTTGAAAGAAATTGGAGTAATGGTTGACATCCGCCGTGCATTCTTATAGACCTGTCTCGCTAAAGGGGACCGACCATTTTTGAGATTATTGTGGATTGAACGACAGGGTACCTTAAATATTTATCAGCATTGTCGAGTGGTTTTTGGAGTGTCAAGGGCCAGATGAACTCGTAGTTCCACCCCTTAAAACCTCAATAACTAACTAACTTGGAGTGTCATGTAGTCCATACCTACTAGGAGCAGTGATCAAGTACCACATAGAGACTGTCCTGAATCAGTGCAAGAATATTCTCAAGATTTGGTAGAATTGCTATCTCGTACTTTTGATGTTGACAACTGTTTGACCAGTGTACATGATGTAAAACAGTTGCAGCAGTTCATTGATGAAGCAACTTCCATCATGGGGGAGAGAAAGTTCGAGCTTCGAGGGTGGGAGTACACCAACCCCCTTTTAACCCCCGGAAAACCTGCCAATGTTTTAGGACTGCTATGGAATAAATCTGAAGATACTATGAGACTTAACGCAGAAAATCTAAATACCCCTTTTCTGGAGAAAATAATCAAGAAGGTTATTCTCTCGGCAGCCCATCACATATTTGATCCTATTGGAAAAGCTTGCAGTGTCACTTTACTTCCTAAACTACTTTTACAGCAAACCTGGGAATCAGGCTTAAGGTGTGATCAGGAAGTACATGATGATATTAAATCTCAGTATTTGGCCTCGGTGAGGGAATTGCTGTACTTAGGAGAAATCAAAATGCCTAGGTGGCTACCTGGGACAGACTGTCAATAAAACTGGACGGTTCATATTTTTTGAGATGCAAGCCAACTTGTTTGGGCTGCTGTGGCCTACTTACGTGTCGAACAACCGAATCATGTTCGTGTCCAGCTGATTCTCGCTCAAGTAAGAGTCTCTCCAATCAGTAAGTCCAACAAGAAAATGACAATCCCGAGGTTGGAATTAATGGCTGCAACACTTGGTTCTAGGATGTATTCTAATGTTGTTGTTTGAGTGTTCAGTCTTTTGACTGGTTTGACGCAGCTCTCCATGCCTCCCTGTCCTGAGCTAATCGTTTCATCTCTACAAAGCTACCACACCCTACATCCGAAGCAATCTGTTTAACATATTCTAATCTTGGTCTACCCCTACAGGTCTTGCCCTCGACCCTTCCTTCCATAAATGAGCTTGCTATTCCTCGGTGTCTTGGTTTGTGTCCTACCAACCTATCTCTGCTCTTCATTAGCAGTCGCCAGAAAAATCACTCCTCTCCCACTCGTCGAAATACTTCTTGATTTGTTACACTATCTATATACCCATCTGATCTTCATCATTCTCCTGTAACACCACATTTCAAAGATTCAAATCTCCTCTTTTCTGCTGCACCAATAGTCCACATTCCACTTCCATAGAGCACCACGCTCCAGACAAAGGCTTTCAAAAATGACTTCCTAATACCCAAATATGTGTCAACAGATCCCTTTTCTGTAGAAATGCATTCCTTGCCTGAGCCAACCTACTTTTTATATCCTCTTTGCTTCGTTCATCCCTGGTTATTTTGCTTCCTAAGTAACAGAAGTCTCCTACTTCTTTTAGCTTTTCACTTGCCGATTTGATGTCCATAGTGGTTCCTGATTTCTTTCGGCTGCATTCCAATATATTTGACATTTATTAATTTCCATCATGAATCCTTTCCTCATCACAGAGTCCATACAATTCAAAAACTCATTCAACTCCTCTGGTGTGACAGCCAAGATGACGATGTCATCACCAAATCTCAGAGTTGAAATTATTTCTCCTTGAATCTTCACCCCCACTTGAAATTTGTCTCCAATTTCCTTCATTGCTTGTTCAATGTATAGATTGAAAAGTATGGGTGATTAGTTGCAGCCTTGCCTTACACCTTTCTGAATACTTGCTTCTCTCTCATGTCCATCAGCTCGAATGACTGCTGTCTGGTTTTTGTGTCGATTGCAGATCACATTCCTATCCCTGTACATTATTCCAATCGTTTTCAAAATGTCAAACAATTTAGTCCAATCAACGTTATCAGAAGCCTTTTCTACAAATACCATGAACGTTCTATCTTTCCTTATTCTACCTTCTAAAATCAGCCTATGACATAGTACAGCTTCCATTGTTCCTACATTTCTCCTGAAACCAAACTGGTCTTCACCCAACTCCGTTAATATCTGGCTTTCCATCCGCTTGTAAATTATTCTAGACAGGATTTTTGAAGCATGAGTAATCAAGATAATTGTACGTTAATCTTCATATCTGCCAGCTCCTACTTTCTTTGGTATACGGTAGGGATGATAACATTCTCCTTGAAATCAGAGGGTACCTCACCTGTCTCATAAATCCTACACACCAAGTGAAATAACCTTGTCAGACCTTCATCACCTATACAGCTTAGCAACTCAATCGGTATATCCTATGTCTGGTGCTTTGTTCCTGCTTAGGTCTTCCAATGCTCTGTCAAATTTTGATCTCAATATTAAATCTCCTTTCGCATCCTCATCAATTTCCTCACCCCTTTCCATTACATGATTCTCAATCTCCTTTCTCTTATACAAACACTCAATGTAAGCTTTCCATCTCTCAACCTTTTTACCCTATCTGTTATAGGCTTTCACTCTGTTTATGGGCAGATGACCTCGTAGTTCCGCCCCTTAAAACAACACCAACAACAACAACAACTAACTAACTTTCCACCTGTGTCCTTAATATTTCAGGCACTTAGTCTTCTTTTCCCTAAAAGTATTCTTAATCCTTCGATAAGTTCTGTCAACTTTTCCAAATTTCAGACAATTTTTTATACCTGCACATTTCTCTTTCAACCACTCTTCTTTCGCTTCCTTGCACTTCTTGGTAACCTCATTTCTCAGACGTCTGTATTTTACTTTCCCCTTTTCATCTCTTACATTCTTGTGTTTCTGCCTTTCGTCCATTAATCCTGAGTGATCCACGGTTTTCTACCTATTCCTTCTTTCCTACCAATGTTTTCCTCTACAGATTTTGTTATTTCATACTTCAAGAGTGCCCATTCGTCTGCAATTGAAGTTTGTTTAGGGCTTTTCATTAGTCCTTCCTTTATTCTCTTCTTGAATCTTTCATTTACATCCTTCTCTTTCAGTCTCTCTATTGCCCACCTTTTAGGCTTTAAACTTTTCTTCAGCCTCTTCAACTTTAATCTGCATTTTATAACAACCAGATTGTGGTCAGAGCTTATGTCAGCACCGGGATATGTTTTGCAATCTAAAATCTGGTTTCGAATTCTCTGCTTGACCATAATGAAGTCAATTTGGTAACGCCCTGTATCTACTGAGTAGGATATAAAGACCGAAGCTGGGGCAGGGGCTAAAGGGCAAGATGGCCGCCGCACGCAACCACTCTATGTTATTCTTATGGAGGGGACAATCATAGCTGGGTTAGGGGCTAATGGGCAACATGGCCGCCACTCGCTACCACACTCTTTAATGGCGGGCTTTTCAAATCATTATTTGTTTGTTATTAATTTATATATTTTTATTTATTTAATATTTAATTTATTATTTTTTAGCACACGGCTAATACACAAAATGATCACTGCACACAACCACTTACACATATAACATGCTAACCTAACCTAACCTAACCTATCCTAACTTCACCTAACCTAACCTAACCTAACCTCAAAGTGCAAGCAAAAAAAAGTGAGAGCAAATGTGACAGCACAAATAATAAACTTAGTTATAACCTAACCGCACCTATCCTAACCTAACTTCACCTAACCAAACCTAACCTAACCTAACTTCACTCAACCTAACCTAACCTAACTTCACCTAACCTAACCTAACCTAACCTAACTTTACCTAACCTCACCTAACTTCAAAGTGCAAGCAAAAAAAAGTGAGAGCAAAAAGTGTCATAAAAATTGAGAGCAAATGTGAGAGCACAAATAATAAACTTAGTTATAACCTAACCACACCTAACCTACCCTAACCTAACTTCACCTAACCTAACCTAACCCACAGAAACCTCATTTAAAGATTTTGATTTTACATTTCAACATTTTACATATTAGATTTTTGATTTTTTCATTTTTAATTTTTAGATTTTACTTTTTTGATTTTTCAGTATTTTAGATTTTAGTTTTTTTAGATTTTCATTTTAAATTTAATATTTTTTGATTTTAGATTTTACAATTTACATTTTCCGAAAAGAGTAAACTACAAGGTCACATACCTAACTTTACCAAACCTAACTTAAGCTAATCCAAAGGCTAATGCACATACACAAAGTATATAAGGGTACATGCAACTATCCTTATGCTAGTCTTATAGGCTACTGTACAACATGATCACTACCCCAACCGGGTATTTTTTTCATTTTGTTGTTTACACATTTGTCAATTTTCCAATTTCCCATTTTCAGTTTTTTAATGTCAGTTTTAAGTTTTTCAATTTCAAAATATGGAAACATGGATTTTGCATTTTGTAGTTTAAACATTTGTCAATTTTCCAATTTCCCATTTTCATTTTTTTTTTAAATGTTAGTTTTAAGTTTTTCAATTTCATAATATGGAAACATGGATTTTGCATTTTGTTGTTTACACATTTGTCAATTTACCAAATTCCCATTTACAGTTTTTAAAATTTCAGTTTAATGTTTTTTCTATTTTGTCAATATGGAAACATAGATTTTCCAATTTGTGTTTTATATGTTCATTTTGCATTAGGAGTGGAGAGAGGTGGGTAGTAATTAAAAATGTACAAGCAGTGTTCATACAATATTTTTTATTTTAAATACATGTACACTATTTACACATAATACATTTTTTATATATAGTCTATTCTTTTTAGTTATAAATTGTACAGTTGTTTTTATTTTATTTCTATTTTATTTATTTTTGATTGTTAAATATGAATACCATTTTTTATTTTTGTAGTGCTATGGTTTTATTTCCTAAATTGTTTTATGTATTTGCTAGTTGCAGGCAGAAGATTTTGATATTCATAACTTAACTCTTTAAGCATGGTTAATGATTGAGTAATGACCATAGGCATGTGTACCTATACCATCAGCATCAATCACTCTTTTATCATCACCAGGACACAAAGCAATTTTGTTTAGTCTTATTGATGATATGTCATGTTGTTTAGAAGCGATAATGTTCATGGGTATTCTTTTTACATTGTTTTTCATGACACAATCCTTATAATCTTGAAAGCTTATTCAATTTTTGACAACACCCCTGCTAATACCTTTAATCTTTTTGATTTCCTTACCATTTATGTCTAATGCATACATTTTAGCTCTAAGTCCAACAAATGCTTTTATAATTTGTCCACAAGCCTCGTCTTTAAATTTCCCCAACGTTTTCTTGTTTGTTGTAGAGTAACATATGTGATTAGTAGGATAATCTGATGTGTCCAGGTGTTCTAGGAAATCCAACTTGTCTTGATATACATCTGGAGTGTTAACCAAATAAATGAACGAGTCAGTATCCATATACATGAGTTTAAGATTGTCCATGCCATAATAGGGTAGCAGGACATCATAGTGGTGGGAATACTTTAGAGTTTTTGAAATATCCAGTATACACATTCCAATATATATAGGCTTATTGAATACAATGTTACGTTGAGCCATGTGGAAAGCAGCTAGGTTAGGACCATAAATGGTTCTGTCAATAAATGTCGGCTTTGCTATTAGCTTTTCTGCCTTTTTGTTATCAGTCACAAGACGTATGTCTATTCTTTTACGGATATTTTCCATTGTTTTTCCAAAAATAGCAGTGTTGAATAATTTGTACAGATTTTTCTCAAAATCATTTTTGGCTTGTTTTCGAAGGTTGTTATTAAAATCAACGTATGCCTTTAACCAAGGTCTTTGCTTAAACTTTAACACACGATGGATTTTTATCAATTTTATTCCATGATCTAAAGCCTGTTTTAATGCCATGTAGTGAACAACATATCGCCTTCGATTTCCAAGATGAGGACCGCACCCAACATAGGTTTGTGCCGTTGGAACATAGGTGTGCTTGCCATGTAAGTAGTTGGACTCACTCGGCCGCCATCTTGTGAGGAGGTGGGGGGGGGGGGGGGGCTAGAAACGCTCCAAAACCACTACTGCACAGTTTTTGTCCTAGAGATTTGAAATTTATTGTGGCAGTAGAGGGGAAAGGGACCATTGATTTACGTCAAACAAAGTTTTTTGTGAACTTCCTAGTTTCCAATGTATAGGAATTTCAAAATTACCCCTTTTTTCAAAAATCACGAAAAATAAAAAAGTTTTATTATTAAAATTAAAGGACATAGAGATCATTCTTTTATGCCCATAGAACACTTTTTAGAATGATTGGTTTTATGAAAAATCGCCTACTTTCCCAATTGAACTTTTTTTCATTTTTATCCTACAGACCTGGGACTTAGTTTACAGGTAGAGGGGATATAGACCTTTCATTTATGTTAAACATGCTTTTTTGTAGAATTCCTAGTTTCCAAAATAGTGACCAATTTTCAAAATTATGTTTCTTTTGTCCTAGAAACTTGAAGTTTGGTATGGTGCTACAGGAGGTAAAGACCATTGATTTATGTCAAACAAACCTTTTTGTAGAATTCCTAATTTTGGAAATATAGCCCATTTTCAAAATTTTATTTTTTGGCCTAGGGACCTGGTACTTTGTACGGCAGTAGAGGAGACAAAGGCCATTCATTTATGTCAAACAAACATTTTTGTAAAATTTCTAATTTTGTAAATATACCCAATTTTGGAAATATGATTTGGAAAATTTGAAAAATACACTATTTTTGGACTGAGAGTGGTATAGAGGTAGGTGTTGGAGTTAACATATGTCTTTTTAGGATTATTTGTTCAATGATATAGCCTACTTTCAGAATCTTTTTTGAAAAATTTGAAAAATACACTATTTTGTTGACTAGGCATGGGATAGAGGTACGTGTAAGAGTTGAGAGTCATTGATAAACTTTAGAGTATTTTTTTTGAATTTTGTGTGTTCTTGTTGTTGTTGTTGTTGCTGCTGCTTACAAACATGGCTGTAAGCTTTATGCAGCCATAAAAAAGGACTGACATACTTTACAAGACCAAATAATCCCCAACAAGCAAGAGCAAATATGAAAGAGCTAATACAAAAGCCAACAAAAAACTGACGAAAAAAAGCCATGTAGCATGCTGGTAGTTGAGCGAGTTGTTATATTGACCGATAGGTAGCAGGCTGGTAGTTAAGTGAGTATTGATATCGACCGCTAGATAGTATGCTGGTCGTTCAGTGAGCGAGTGTTGAAATGGAGCGCTAGGTAGCATGCTGGTCATTCAAGTAGTTCTCATAGTCACCGCTAGATAGCGGCAACATACTTTTCGTGTCCTATTTGACTAATTGGTAAAGTTTTACCGAGTGAAAACGTGCTCGTATATGCTATGTATTTAAATTTATTATACAATTAACCACTAAGTGTTTAGAACTAACATGTATAGCCTTGTGTAGGGAATACAGAGGGTCTTTAGCAAAAAATGACTGTCTAACACATGAGTGTACAGCCTTTTGATATGCAGTAAGTACCTGATAACCTTGAGTATGGTGTAAGAATATTTTCAGTTGACTACTACCTGTCGCAGTGTTTACATTGTGAAAGACCATTGAAACAACCAGTCTTTAGCTTTGTCATAAGCAGTGAGCAGCTGTTACCCTTAACTAGGGGTATATTAGAGGAACCTTAGCAAGAATATCATCAGTTGACTACCACCACTCACAGGGACCACATCGTAAAAGATTGTCAAAACAATTATTGTACAGCCTTGTACTACACAGTAAGTAGCTGTTGGTCTTGATTATGATATATTAGAGAACCCTTAGCAAGTATATAATCAGTTGACTACTATCTTTTACAGTGTTCACATCGTGAAAGACCGTCTCACTGTCCAGTCTACAGCCTTGTCATACGCCGTAAAGAGTTGTTGGTCTAGACTAGGGTATATTAGAGGACCCTTAACAAGAATATCACCAGTTGACTACTACCTCTCACGGTGTTCACATCGTGAAAGACCGTCTCACCGACCAACCTCTAGCCCTGTGATACGCAGTAAGCAGCTGTTTGCAGAAATCAACATTCATAATGGAAGAACCCATTCCTAGCTATATGTGTAAAGAGTGTGGAAAGGCTTTTCGAGACTATCATAGAAAGCGACATGAAGTATCGTGTGGTGAATTCCATGAGTGCAAGACCTGTGGTAGTACATTCAACAATGCCTACAATGGACGTCGTCATGAAGAATGTTGTAATGTTGTGTCGGCAGCTAAAAGACAAAAAGCAGAGCCTACAAAACATTACCTACTGTCATTGGTCACTGACAAAATGGACTTATTGAATATGAGACATCTTTTCAAGGTCGACTTAAATCCTATTTCATTCGTTGCGATACGTGTAAGGGTTTAAATTCATACCTTAAAGAGTCCAAACAGCAAATAATACAAGCTATGCAGAAAGAACTAGCAATGCACAAGTCGATCAAAGTAAATCTTGTGGCTGAATGTAGATTCATTCATACATCTACCAATGAAATTACAGATCGTGCTTTTAAGACACGAAATCAGGCCCTATTTTTGGAAACAGACTTGAGTAGTTTCTTGGAAACACAATTTACAAAGTTAACTATGGAAATTGAAGAATATGAGCTAAAAGGCAGTAATTGGGCTTTGTTAGCAGTGGAAGGAGTACGATTGAAAATAAATAAGTACAATCCCTTGCGTGGCAGCACATATATTCCATTACCAGCAGCTATACAAGCAAGAAAAGCCTGCATTAATCCTCAAAACTTTAAGGACGAGAGGTGTTTTATGTATGCCATTTTAGCAAAACTGGTTAAAACTGATGCTAAACGCGTTAGTAAATACAAGAATCTGGAAAACAAGTATGATTTTTCAGTAATATCATTTCCTACATCGCTAGCTGACATTCGCAAATTTGAAAGTGCCAACGATATATCCATTAATGTATTTGGATTGGAACAAGACAGCAAATTGTTCCCTCTAAAGGTTGTGGATCAAGAGCTGCAAGACCATCGCGACCTCCTTCTGCTAAGTTCATCATCCGGCCAGAGCCACTACATCTTTATCAAAGATTTTGATAAACTAGTAGGACATGAGATTACTCACCATGGACATAAGATATATACGTGTAAACGGTGTTTTAATCACTTCGATATTCGATATGGTCAACAACGGATAGAAAAATTGAAGAGCATAGAGCTTTGTGTGTCCTGCATGACATTGCTAGGGTTGAAATGCCTATTAAAACTCAATTGTTAAATTTTTAAACATGGAAAAAATGCTGAGAATACCTTACGTTATCTATGCTGATTTTGAAAGTATGCTGTTACCCTATCAAACATGTCTACCCAATCCTGAAGCAAGTTATACAGTGCCATACCAGACTCATGTTCCTATGAGCTTTGGTACATATGTTAAACCCTCACCTGCTGTGGAACACATAAAGACAAACCTTCCAAGCCAACCTCTTATTTATCGTGGACCTGACGCTGCAGAAAAGTTTATGGACTGTTTGATTTCAATAGCTAATGAAATTGATCGCCTTTACAGCTTAAATGTTCCAAAGGCTTTAACTGAGGATCAAGAAGCAGAGTTCCAATGTTCTGAAACCTATTATTTGTGTCAAAAAGCATTTACCCAACAGGACTGGAAAGTTCGAGACCATTGCCATATTACAGGGGAATACCGTGGAAGTGCTCACAATAACTGTAATTTGAGGTGTAAAACACGTAACCCCGTTCCTGTATTTCTACATAATATGAGTGGCTACGACGCAAATTTCATTGTAAAGCAATTGGGATGTACCACTGAGAGAGTGGATGTTATCGCTAACTCCAAAGAAAAGTACATTTCCTTCACCAAATATGTAGGAAATGTTAAGCTTAGATTTTTGGACACGTTTCGGTTAATGCCGAGTAGTTTGGAAAACTTAGTTTCCAACTTAACATCATACCCTGAAACAGACAAGTACTTTGGAAAAGAAAATGCAATGCTCATGACTCGTAAAGGGGTATCTTGTTATGACTACATTGACTCATGGGAAAAGTTAAGTGAAACGTATTTACCTCCAAAAGAGGCATTCTTTAACAAATTAAGTCAAGAAAATGTTAGTCAAGAAGACTATGAACATGCCAAAATGTCTGGAAACAGTTCAATATTAAAACTCTAAGGGAATATAGTGACCTCTACCTAACTTCAGATGTACTCTTTCTTGCAGACAGCTTTGAAACGTTTAGAAACAAAAATCTAGAAACATCCCGAGTGGATGCTGCACCCTTTTTTACTTCGCCTGGTTTAAGTTTCGAGGCAATGCTCCTTTACACAGGAATTGAACTGGAATTGATACAGGATTACGATCAGATTCTTCTAATCGAGTCTGGAATACGTGGAGGCATATGCCAGGTGTCTCATCGGTATGCTGAAGCTAACAATAAATACATGGAAACCTACGATTCTGAGAAACCATCGCAGTTTATTACCTATGATGATGCCAACAACCAATACGGGTGGGCTATGTGCCACTCCCTTCCTTATGGTGGATTTCAGTGGGTTTCTCCAGATACTGTTGATCTAGAAAAACTAAAGGAAGACGATCCTGTGGGATACATTCTAGACGTTGATGTTGATTACCCATCTGACCTTCATGATCTACACAACGATTTACCTTTCCTACCAGAGTGTACACAACCTAAGAATTCGTCTCTGAAAAAAACTAATTCCTCATCTTGGAAATCGAAGGCGATATGTTGTTCACTACATGGCATTAAAACAGGCTTTAGATCATGGAATAAAATTGATAAAAATTCATCGTGTGTTAAAGTTTAAGCAAAGACCTTGGTTAAAGGCATACGTTGATTTTAATATCAACCTTCGAAAACAAGCCAAAAATGATTTTGAGAAAAATCTGTACAAATTATTCAACAATGCAATTTTTGGAAAAACAATGGAAAATATCCGTAAAAGAATAGACGTACGTCTTGTGACTGACAGCAAAAAGGCTGAAAAGCTAGAAGCAAAGCCGACGTTTATTGCCAGAACAATTTATGGTCCTAACCTAGCTGCTTTCCACATGGCTCAACGTAACATTGTATTCAATAAGCCTATATATATATATATATGTATTGGAATGTGTATACTGGATATTTCAAAAACTCTAATGTATTCCCACCACTATGATGTCCTGCTACCCTATTATGGCATGGACAATCTTAAACTCATGTATATGTATACTGACTCGTTCATTTATTTGGTTAACACTCCAGATGTATATCAAGACAAGTTGGATTTCCTAGAACACCTGGACACATCAGATTATCCTATTAATCACATATGTTACTCTACATCAAACAAGAAAACGTTGGGGAAATTTAAAGACGAGGCTTGTGGACAAATTATAAAAGCATTTGTTGTACTTATAGCTAAAATGTATGCATTAGACATAAATGGGAAAGAAATCAAAAAGATTAAAGGTATTAGCAGAGGTGTTGTCAAAAATTGTATAAGCTTTCAAGATTATAAGGATTGTGTCATGAAAAACAATGTAAACAGAATACCCATGAACATTATCGCTTCTAAACAACATGACATATCATCTATAAGACTAAACAAAATTGCTTTGTGTCCTGGTGATGATAAAAGAGTGATTGATGCTGATGGTATAGGTACACATGCCTATGGTCATTACTCAATCATTAACCATGCTTAAAGAGTTAAGTTATGAATATCAAAATCTTCTGCCTGCAACTAGCAAATACATAAAACAATTTAGGAAATAAAACCATAGCACTACAAAAATAAAAAATGGTATTCATATTTAACAATCAAAAATAAATAAAATAGAAACAAAATAAAAACAACTGTACAATTTATAACTAAAAAAGAATAGACTATATATAAAAATGTATTATGTGTAAATAGTGTACATGTATTTAAAATAAAAAATATTGTATGAACACTGCTTGTACATTTTTAATTACTACCCACCTCTCTCCACTCCTAATGCAAAATGAACATGTAAAACAGAAATTGGAAAATCTATGTTTCCATATTGACAAAATAGAAAAAACATTAAACTGAAATTTTAAAAACTGTAAATGGGAATTTGGTAAATTGACAAATGTGTAAACAACAAAATGCAAAATCCATATTTGCATATTATGAAATTGAAAAACTTAAAACTAACATTTTTAAAAAACTGAAAATGGGAAATTGGAAAATTGACAAATGTTTAAACAACAAAATGCAAAATCCATGTTTCCGTAGTATGAAATTGAAAAACTTAAAACTGACATTAAAAAAAACTGAAAATGGGAAATTGGAAAATTGACAAATTTGTAAACAACAGAATGAAAAAATTACCCGGTTGGGGTAGTGATCATGTTGTACAGTAGCCTATAAGACTAGCATAAGGATAGTTGCATGTACCCTTATATACTTTGTGTATGTGCATTAGCCTTTGGATTAGCTTAAGTTAGGTTTGGTAAAGTTAGGTTTGGTGAGGTTAGGTATGTGACCTTGTAGTTTACTCTTTTCGGGAAAATGTAAATTGTAAAATCTAAAATCAAAAAATATTAAATTTAAAATGAAAATCTAAAAAAAAACTAAAATCTAAAATAAAGAAAAAATCTAAAATGTAAAATCTAAAAAAAGTAAAAATGAAAAAATCAAAAATCTAAAATGTAAAATGTTAAAATGTAAAATCAAAATCTTTAAATGAGGTTTCTGTGGGTTAGGTTAGGTTAGGTGAAGTTAGGTTAGGATAGGTTAGGAGTGGTTAGGTTATAACTAAGTTTATTATTTGAGCTCTCACATTTGCTCTCACTTTATATGATGACACTTTTTGCTCTCACTTTTTTTGCTTGCACATTGAAGTTAAGTGAGGTTAGGTAAATTTAGGTTAGGTTAGTTTTGTTTAGGTTAGGTTAGGTTAGGTGAAATTAGGTTAGGTTAGGTTAGGTTAGGTTAGGCGAAGTTAGGTTAGGATAGGTGTGGTTAGGTTATAACTAAGTTTATTATTTGTGCTCTCACATTTGCTCTCACTTTTTTATGACACTTTTTGCTCTCACTTTTTTTTTGCTTGCACTTTGAAGTTAGGTGAGGTTAGGTAAAGTTAGGTTAGGTTAGGTTAGGTGAAGTTCGGTTAGGTTAGGTTAGGTTAGGTGAAGTTAGGTTAGGTTAGGTTTGTTTAGGTGAAGTTATGTTAGGTTAGGTTAGGTGTGGTTAGGTTATAACTAAGTTTATTATTTGTGCTGTCACATTTGCTCTCACTTTTTTTTGCTTGCACTTTGAAGTTAGGTGAGGTTAGGTAAAGTTAGGTTAGGTTAGTTTAGGTTAGGTTAGGTTAGGTTAGCTTGTTATATGTGTAAGTGGTTGTGTGCAGTGACCATTTTGTGTATTAGCTCTGTGCTAAAAAATAATAAATTAAATATTAAATAAATAAAAATTTATAAATTAATAACAAACAAATAATGATTTGAAAAGCCCACAATTATAAAGTGTGGTAGCGCGTGGCGGCCATGTTGCCCATTAGCCCCTGACCTAGCTATGACTGTCCCATCCATAAGAATAACATAGAGTGGTTGCGCGCGGCGGCCATCTGGCCCATTAGCCCCTGCCCCAGCTACGGCCTTTATATCCTACTCTACTGGTCTTATCCATGCATATATTCTTCTATTGTGGTTATTTAATAAGATAGTTATGACCCATCGTAACACAAATGAATTGAAATGCTTAAAGACCGTAGCAAACCCAATTCCAAATACACAACATAGACCTATTGTGTGCCAAGTTTTCGCTGCAGTTCGCCCTCAGTGCTTGCCATTTCGAAGAAGATATAACTTCCAGAAAGCTAAGTGGAACAAATTTACGGCATTACTTGATGAATCTGTTCTTGAGCTGGATTCATCTCCAGAGAATTATGAACGGTTTGTGGCTACTGTCCAGAAATGCTCCCGTCAGTGCATTCCACGGGGTTGCAGAACAGTGTACATTGCAGGTCTTA
Source organism: Meconema thalassinum (assembly GCA_946902985.2). Lineage (NCBI taxonomy): Eukaryota > Metazoa > Arthropoda > Insecta > Orthoptera > Tettigoniidae > Meconema > Meconema thalassinum. The sequence continues at coordinate 677,265,170 of OX336389.2, forward strand.
CCACAGAGAAGGAAGGAAGGAAGGAAGGAAGGAAGGAAGCTTGTAGTTTAACGTGACCGTTAATCTAGAGATCATGAGCCACGGGACCTCCTTTTTACGTGGTATCCGAAACACAGGACATGTCATTTCACTTCGAAAATCTCACATGCATTGACCGGGAATCGAACCCGGACCGCCTTGGTGAGAGGCATTCAGCTAGACCGCTGAGCCACCACGCCCCTTCTTACCACAGAGATAAAGATCTTATACTCAGAGTACATTTGTTCCTTCAATATGAATCCATTTGGAAACGAAATAATTCACCTAGGTCGTCAAGTCAATACTGCCCTGGCAGAAAGGAAACGAAACAAATGGGCTGAAACAGTATCTAACATCAACATGTCACAAAACAGTCAAAAAGATTGGTGTCTAATGAAGAGATTAAACAATGAACCATCCAATAGAAAATTGCATTCTAACATCTCTCGCAACCAAATAGCCCATCAGCTAGTGTTGAACGGCAAAGTCGAGGAGCACATGAAGAAAACCAAAATCCAAAGAGACTATGACAATGAAACAAGTGACTTTTCCTGTGTCTTCAGCTTAAAAGAACTGGAGATGGCCATACAAATGTGCAAGAATGGTAAAGCTGCTGGTCTTGATGACATCCGCATAGAGCAAATAAATTTTTTGGTAAAAACACAAAGGAGTGGCTTCTACAACTTTTCAACAACATCATTTGCCGCAAACAAATTCCAAAAATATGGCGGAAAGCAAAAAACATCGCCATCCTGAAGCCTGGCAAAGATCCATCTGATCCTAAGAACTACAGACCAGTCTCGCTGTTATGCCATTTATATAAAGTGTTTGAGAGAATGCTCCTTAACAGACTATCTCCAAAACTTGATCCACTTCTGATCCCAGAACAAGCAGGCTTCAAACCAGGAAAGAGCTGTACTTCCCAGATATTGTGCCTAACACAGCACATTGAAGATGGTTTGGAGAACAGGAAGATAACTGGTGCAGTTTTGGTGGATCTAACGGCTGCCTACGATACTATTCAACATCAAATCCTGCTTGGTAAACTGTACCAGATTACCAAAGATTTTGGACTCACAGAAATTGTTGCTTGTCTTCTACAAAACAGAAGGTTTTTTGTCGAGTTCCAAGGAATCCGCAGTCGCTGGAAAACCCAACAAAATGGTCTACCACAGGGCAGTGTTCTATCACCTTTTCTGTTTAATGTGTACACTAACGATCAGCCGACATATCTGCATACCAAGAGATTTATCTATGTAGATGACCTCTGTCTGACAGCACAAAGTGAAAAGTTTGAAGAAGTGGAGCAGATACTCTCTGATGCACTGGAGGACCTTTCACTTTACTACAAGAGAAATCAACTCAAACCTAATCCATCCAAGACACAGGTTTGTGCTTTCCACCTTAGAAACAGGGAAGCAGCAAGGAAACTCAATATTAGCTGGGGAAGAGCTCGCCTGGAACATTGTTTTACCCCAAAATACCTAGGGGTAACTTTAGATCGCACCCTATCTTACAAGAAACATTGTATGAATGTTAAACAAAAAGTATCTACACGAAATAACATACTTCGAAAGTTGATAGGGGCCGACTGGGGCGCCCATGCTGAAACACTACGTATGTCTGCATTAGTTCTGTGTTATTCAGCTGCTGAGTATGCTAGCCCTGTATGGTATCACTCAGCTCATGTAAAACAGGTTGATGTTGCCCTCAACGAGTCCTGCATAATAATTACTGGTTGCCTGAAACCTACACCTGTCCACAAATTACATTCCTTGGCAGGAATAGCCCCCCCTGAGGTACGCCGTGAGGTCATAGCACAAACGGAACGAAAAAAGTCCGCAGAGGACCATGCTCATCCTCTTTTTGGTCACCAGCCTCCAAGAAGGCGGCTAAAATCAAGGAACAGCTTTCTGCAAACAACATCGATGCCTACTACAAAACCCGAAGTAGCCAGGATACAGCTATGGCAATCAACCATACCACCAGATTGGATAAAAGCCAAGGAAAGGCTTCCAGCTGGCCACAACAACAACTGGGAAACTTGGCGGTCACTCAACAGACTTCGGACTGGTGTTGGGAGATGCAAAGTTAACCTCCACAAATGGGGATACCTACAGGAATCAGAACTCTGTGAGTGTGGCGAGAGACAGACCATTATACACCTGTGTTCCTGTGAACTGTGCCCGTGCTCTTGCACAACGCAGGAGATAATGGAAGGTCATGAAAAGGGAGTGACAGTGGCCCGTTTCTGGGCGAAGACAATCTAATGCGAGACATTGTTGTATGTATTGTCCCTTTTTAATATTGTGTATCATCCCTCTGTGTATGTTGTAGTGCTTTTGACTCGAATCAATAAATAGTTATGACCAACTCATGCTCGGTGCAGAATTCCGTCAGCCTGCTTCCTCGATTATTCCTTTCACCTAATCTGAAAACTCCTACTATCTTTCTTTCTCTTCATTTTCCTACCACAGCATTCCAATCTCCCATTACTATAACATTTTCATCACCCTTGACATGCCTCAGAATTTCATGTATTTCTTCGTTGACCTTTTCAACGTCTTCATCATCAGCTTGACTGGAAGGCATATAGACTTGTACCACTGTGGTGCACGTAGGGGTTCTATTTATTTTTGCTACAATAATCCGTCCACTATTGCTCATAATATTCCACCCACTTTCCAAGTTTCCTGCTCAATATGAAACCAATCCCTGCTTGGCCATTGTTTGATTTAGTACTAATGATCATATAGTCTCCTGAACCAATGTCCTGTTCTTCCTGCCAGCGCATTTCACTAATCCCAACCAAAGCCAACCTCAACCTATCAATTTCCGTTTCTAAATTTTCTAACCTTCCATTGCCTAGGAGACTTCTAACATTCCGCGGTCTGATCCATAGAATGTCGGATTTCCTCTTTGTCACTTCTGTGAAGTTGACCCCATCTCGAGTAGTCACCAACCGGTGATCCGAACGGAGGACTAGTTTACCTCCGGATAGGAATTTTACAAGGGAGCAGGCCATCATCACATGTAATTATGCATAGAGAGGTACATATCCTCGGGAAGAGCAATGCGGCTGTAGTTTCCCGTCGCCTTAATCCATGCAGCAGAACGCAGTGCAGCCACTAGTTGGCTAATGTAATCAATATCTTAACTGTCTATAAGAAAAGTAAAGAATAGATTTATTATAAAAGGCTGCTACTCCCTTAAGAATTAAGTAATATAGCAATTCTACTAACAAAATACTAACCTTCTACTAACAACTAAATACTTACACTTTACTAAAGTTCTACCGACAACAATATACTACCACTAAAACAATCTGTCACCGGGCACACTCACATGGACCCTCACACACCACATGGTAATGAAGCAATGAACTGGCACTATTAAACAATGTAACAGTCAACACGCACACTCATATGGACCCTCCCCCACCACAGGCTAATGAAACAATGAAATAGCACTAATAAACAATGTAACTGTCACCAGGCACACACATAGACCCTCACACACCACAGGCTAATGAAACAATGAACAGGCACTATTAAGCAATGTAACTGCCACCAGGCAAACTCATACGTACCCTCCCCCACCACAGGCTAATGAAACAATGAACTAGCACTAAGAAACAATGTAACTGTCACCAGGCAAACTCACATGGGCCCTCACACATTACAGTCTAATGAAACAATGAACTAGCTCTAATAAACAATGTAACTCTCACCAGGCACACTCACATGGACCCTCAAATATTACAGTATAATGAAACAATGAACTAGCACTAATAACAATGTAACTTCCACCAGGCACACTCATATGAACCCTCCCCCTCCACAGGCAAATTAAACAATGAACTAGCACTAATTAACAATGTAACTGTTACCAGAAACACTCACATGTACCCTCACACACAACAGGCTAATGAAACAATGAACTAGCGGTAATATACAATGTATCTGTCACTAGACACAGTCACATGGACCCTCACATGACAGTCTAATGAAACAATGAACTATATCTAATAAACAATGTAACTGTCACCAGACACCCTCCCATGAACCCTCACACACCACAGTCTTATGAAACAACCAACTATTACTAATAAACAATTAATGAAACATTGAACTAGCACTAATAAACAATGTAACTGTCACCAGACACACTCACATGGACCTCCCCCCCACATCACAGTCTAATGAAACAATGAACTATATCTGATCAACAATGTAACTGTCACCAGGCACTCTCACGAGGACCCTCACATATCACAGAATAATGAAACATTGAACTATATCTAATAAACAATGAAACTGTCACCAGACACACTCACATGGACCGTCCCCCACCACAGGCTAATGAAGCAATGAACTATAATAAGCAATGTAACTGTCAACAGACACACATGGATCCTCCCCCTGCACAGGCTAAAGGTACAATTAACTATATCTAATGAACAATTGTAACTGTCACCAGTCACACTCACATGGATCCTCACACACCACAGGCTAATGAAACAATGAACTAGCTCTAAATATTAATGTAACTGTCACCAGACACACTCTCACACGGACCTTTTCCGCCACCGGCTAATGAAACAATGAACTATATCTAATGAACAATGTAACTGTCACCAGACACACTTACATGAACCATCGCACACCACATGCTAATGAAACAATGAACTAACATTAATGAACAATGTAACTGTCACCATGCACACACACATTGACTCTCCCCGACCACAGGCTAATGTAACAATGAACTATATCTAATAAATAATGTCACTAACACCAGACACACTCACATGGACCCTCCCTCATCACAGTCTAATGAAACATAGGACTATCACTAATAAACAATGTAACTGTCACCACGTACTCTCACATGGACCCTCCCACATCACAGTCTAATGAGACAATGACTGTATTGTAATGAACAATGTAAAGTCACCAGACCCTCTCACATGCACGCTCCGCCACCACAGGCTAATGAAACAATGAACTAGCACTAATTAACAATGGAACCGTCCCCAGACACACTCACATGGACCCTCCCCTATCACAGGCTTATGAAAGATTGAAATATATCTAATAAACAATGTAAGTGTCACCAGGCACACTCACGTGGACCCTCCCTCGCCACAGGCTAATGAAATAATGAACTAGAAGTAATAAACAATGTAACTGTTACCAGGCACACCCAAAAGGACCCTCGCACACCACAGGCTAATGGAACAATGAACTATATCTAATGGACAATTTAACTGTCACCAGGCACTTTAACATGGACCCACCCAGATCACAGTCTAATGAGACAATGACTATATTATAATGAGCAATCTAACAGTCAGCAGACCCTCTCAGATGCACCCTTCCCCACCACAGGCTAATGAAACAATGAACTAACACTAATGAACAATGTAACTGTCACCTTGCACTTTCACATGGACCCTCCCACATCACCGTCTAATGAGACAATGACTGTATTATAATGAACAATGTAACAGTCACCAGACCCTCTCACATGCACCCTCCCCCACCACAGGCTAATGAAACTATGATCTAGCACTAATGAACAATGGAACCATCACCAGACACACTCACATGGGCCCTCCCCTATCACAGGGTAATGAAACATTGAATTATATCTAATAAATAATGTAACTGTCACCAGATACACTCACATGGACCCTTCCTCATCACAGGCTAATGAAACAATGAAATATATCTAATAAACAATATAACTGTCACCTGGCACACTCACATGGACCCTCCCCCACCACAGGCTAATGAAACAATGAACTAGCAGTAATAAACAATGTGACTGTCACCAGACACACTCACATGGACCCTCACATCACAGTCTAATGAAACAATGAACTAGCACTAATAAACAATGTAACTGTTACCTGGCACACTCAAAAGGGCCCTCGCACACCGCAGGCTAATGGAACAATGAACTATATGCAATAAACAATGTAATTGTCACCAGGCACACTTACATGGACCCTCACACATTACAGTCTAATGAAACAATGTAACTCTCACCAGGCACACTCACATGGACCCTCACACATTACAGTCTAATGAAACAATATAACTGTCACCAGGCACACTCACATGGAGCCTACTTATCACAGGCTAATGAAACAATGAACTAGCAGTAATAAACAATGTAACTGTCACCAGACACACTCATATGGACCTCACACACCACCGGTTAATGAAACAATGAACTAGTATAAATAAACAATGAAACTGTCACCAGACACACTCACATGGATCCTCTCCCACCACAGGCTAATGAACTATTGTTCATAATTACAACATCCCTGGTGTTAAGACGATTTTTGGAGTGACACAACAACTGTTTTAGCCTGGATTCAAAGAGAAGACCAGTTGGATGTGTTCGTATCCAACAGAGTGAAATCAAGTAGAATGTCAGATTTCCTCTTTGTCACTTCTGATATGTTGACCCCCTCTCCAGTAGTCACCACCCTGAGATCCGAACGGATGACTAGTTTACCTCTGGATTGGAATTTTACAAGTGAGTAGGCCATCATCACATGTAATTATGCTTAGAGAGGTACATATCCTCGGGAAGAGCAATGCGGCTGTAGTTTCCCGTTGCCGTAAGCCATACAGCAGAACGCAGTGTAGCCACTAGTTGGCTAATGTAATCAATATCTTAACTGTCTATAAGACAAGTAAAGAATAGATTTATTATAAAAGGCTGCTATTCCCTTTATGAATTAAGTAATAGAATAATTATACTAACAAAATTCTAACCTTCTACTAACAACTAAATACTTACACTTTACTAAAGTTCTACCAACAACAATATACTACCACTAAAACAATCTATCACCGGGCACACTCACATGGACCCTCACACACCACATGGTTTATTTATTTATACGTGTCCAGAACATAACATATTATATATACAAAGATTACAAAGTATATGTGCATCTTTATATTCCACGCGATGCCCAGAATTCCGCTGCACGAACTGCCTTATCACTGGCGGCTACCAGATCGTCCATGGAGACAGGTTCTGATAGTTTCCTGCAGTTGAGTAGGTGCTGGTGGTCTTGATGTTCACCACACTCACATAGTTCGTACTCTGAGCTGAATCCCCATTTCTTCATGTTCACCTTACTCCGAGATACTCCAGTCCTCAGTCTATTAAGGACCTTCCATGTCTCGTATGGGAGGTGATGACCTGCAGCAAGTTCTTCTTTGGGGTTGTCCCAATATTTCTCTGATGATGAGCTACGTTAGAGTTGTATCCGACGGTTTGCAGGTGGTCTCTGAATTGGTTGTGTCGTCTGGAGGAAACTTTTTCTCGATTTCAGTCTTGATAGTTTATGTTCATTTCCAAATAGGGGGTGTCTTGGGTCCGTCTCTTGCTTCTTTCTTTCTATTTCAGCTGCCGTTCTTCTTCGGATATCTGGAGGTGCTACGCCCATTAGAAGGTATATTTTGTTAACAGGGGTTGCCCGCAGGCAGCCTGTTACAATCCGTCCTGTTTCATTTAGGGCAATATTTACCTGTTTGGCATGGCTGGAGTTGTGCCATACAGGTGTTGCATATTCAGCAGCGGAGAAGCACAGAGAAAGGGCGGATATGCGGAGGACATCTGGATGTGTTCCCCAGTTGTTGCCGGTCAGTTTCCTAATAATGTTATTCCTAGCACAGACTTTCATTTTTGTATCTGTGCAATGGTCTTTGAAGGCAAGGGAACGGTCCAACTTTATTCCCAGGTATTTGGGGTGTCACAGTGGGTTAGTTGTTGACCTCTCCAGGTTATTCTCAGTTTCCTCCAAGCCTCTCTGTTCCGTAAGTGGAATGCACACACTTGTGTTTTGGAAGGGTTTGGCTTCAAGTAGTTGCTATCATAATAGGCAGATAGTGCTTTAAGACCTGTTGTGAGTTTTCCTTCCACCTCCTCAAAAGTTGTCCCTTGGGCAGCAATTGCTGTGTCATCTGCATAAATGAAAGATTTTGTGACAGGATGAATTGGCTGGTCATTAGTGTACATATTAAACAACAGTGGGGCTAGCACACTTCCTTGTGGGATACCATTTTTCTGAGTCCTCCATCGGCTCCTTTTGTTTGTAGGATAACAAAGAAACGTTTTTTTTTGTAGCAGACATCTTATAAACTGTGTTAGGTGGAAGTCTTTCGTGATGGCATAGATCTTCGTTAATAGAGTCCTGTGATTGATGGTGTCATATGCGGCAGTAAGGTCAACAAAGGCGACACCGGTGATCTGCCCGCGTTCATATCCATCTTCTATGTGTTGTGTCAGGTTCAAGATCTGTCCACAACACGACCTCCCGGGACGAAAGCCCGATTGTTCTCTAATCAGAGTTTTGTCATCTTGGTCCGAGATTCGATTGAGGATCATTCTCTCTAGAACTTTATAGAGATGGCATAGGAGTGATACCGGTCGGAAGTTTTTGGCATCTGTTGGCTGTTTCCCAGGTTTCAGTAGGGCCACAACTTTGGTTTTTCGCCAGATCTTTGGTATTTGCAATCTCGAGACACATGGTAATGAAGCAATGAACTGGCACTATTAAACAATGTAACTGTCAACACGCACACCCATATGGACCCTCCCCCACCACAGGCTAATGAAACAATGAACTAGCACTAAGAAACAAAGTAACTGTCACAAGGCAAACTCACATGGGCCCTCACACATTACAGTCTAAGGAAACAATGAACTAGCTCTAATAAACAATGTAACTCTCACCAGGCACACTCACATGGACCCTCAAATATTACAGTCTAATGAAACAATGAACTAGCACTAATAACAATGTAACTGTCACCAGGCACACTCATATGGACCCTCCCCACCACAGGCTAATGAAACAATGAACTAGCATAAATTAACAATGTAACTGTTAACAGAAACACTCACATGTACCCTCACAGACCACAGGCTAATGAAACAATGAACTAGCATTAATATACAATGTAAATGTCACTAGACAGAGTCACATGGACCCTCACATGACAGTCTAATGAAACAATGAACTATATCTAATAAACAATGTAACTGTCACCAGACACCTTCACATGAACCCTCACACACCACAGTCGAATGAAACAATCAACTATAATTAATAAACAATGTAACTCTCACTAGGCAAGATCACATGGACCCTCACACATTATAGGTTAATGAAATATTCAACTAGCACTAATAAACAATGAGTCTGTCACCAGACACACTCACATGGACCCCCCTCCTACATCACAGTCTAATGAAACAATAAACTATATCTAATAAACAATGTAACTGTCACCAGGCACTCTCACGTGGACCCTCACACATCACAGTCTAATGAAACATTGAACTATATTTAATAAACAATGTAATTGTCACCAGACACACTCATATGGACCCTCCCCCACCACAGGCTAATGAAGCAATGAACTATAATAAACAATGTAACTGTCAAGAGACACACTCACATGGACCCTCCCCCGGCACAGGCTAATGAAACAATGAACTATATATAATGAACAATGTAACTGTCACCAGACACACTCACGTGGACGCTCCCCCTCCACAGGCTAAAGGAACAATGTAACTGTCACCGGACACACTCACATGGATCCTCACCCACCACGGGCTAATGAAACAATGAACTAGCTCTAAAAACAATGTAACTGTCACCAGACACACTCTCACACGGACCTTTCCCACCACAGGCTAATGAAACAATGAACTATATCTAATGAACAATGTAACTGTCACCAGACACACTTGCATGAACCCTCACACACCACAGACTAATGAAACATTGAACTAGCACGAATAAACAATGTAACTTTCAGCACGTACTCTCACATGGACCCTCCCACATCACAGTCTAATAAGACAAAGTAATCTCATGTAATTTATTTCAGGATTAGGGCATAACCAATCTCTTTCGGGTACATTCGTGTTGACCGACTGAAAAGCACTAAACTCTTGAAGACAAAGACTGTATTATAATGAACAATGTAACAGTCACCAGACCCTCTCACATGCACCCTCCCCCACCACAGGCTAATGAAACAATAAACTAGCACTAATGAACAATGGAACCGTCACCAGACACACTCACATGGACCCTCCCCTATCACAGATTAATGAAACAATGAATTTTATCTAATAAACAATGTAACTGTCACCAGACACACTCCCATGGACCCTCCCTCACCACAGGCTAAAGAAACAATGAACTAGCAGCAATACACAATGTAACTGTTACCAGGCACACTCAAAAGGACCCTCGCACACCATAGGCTAATGGAACAATGAACTATATCTAATGAACAATTTAACTGTCACCAGGCATTTTCACATGGACTCTCCCACATCACAGTCTAATGAAACAATGACTGTATTATAATGAGCAATCGAACAGTCAGCAGACCCTCTCAGATGCACCCTCTCCCACCACAGGCTAATGAAACAATGAACTAGCATTAATAAACAATGTAACTGTCACCGGACACACTCACATGGACCCTCACATCGCAGGCTAATGAAACAATGAACTAGCACTATTAAACAATGTAACTGTTACCAGGCACACTCAAAAGGACCCTCGCAAAACGCAGGCTAATGGAACAATGAACTATATCTAATAAATAATGTTACTGTCACCAGGCAAACTCACATGGACCCTCACATATTACAGTCTAATGAAACCATGAACTAGCACTAATAAACAATGTAAATGTCACCAGGCACACTCACATGGACCCTCACACATTATAGTGTAATGAAACAATGTAACTCTCACCCGGCACGCTCACATGGACCCTCACACATTACAGTCTAAAGAAACAATGTAACTGTCACCAGGCACACTCATATGTACCCTCCCCAACCACAGGGTAATGAAACAATGAACTAGCACCAATAAGCAATGTAACCCTTACCAGAAACACTCACTTGTACCCTCACACACCACAGGCTAATGAAACAATGAACTAGCAGACAATGTAACATGGACCCTCACACATTATGGTCACATGGAACCTCATATGACAGTCTAATGAAACAATGAATTATATCTAATAAACAATGTAACTGTCACCAGGCACTCTCACGTGGACCCTCACACATCACAGTCTAATGAAACATTGAACTATATTTAATAAACAATGTAACTGTCACCAGACACACTCACATGGACCCTCCCCCACCACAGGCTAATGAAGCAATGAACTATAATAAACAATGCAACTGTCAACAGACAAATCACATGGATCCTCAAACACCACCTGCTAATGATGCAATGAACTAGCTCTAAAGCAATGTAACTGTCACCAGACACACTTACATGAACCCTCACACACCGCAGGCTAATGAAACAATGAACTAGCACTAATGAACAATGTAACTGTCACCATGCACACACTCATTGACCCTCCCCGACCACAGGCTTATGTAACAATGTACTATATCTAATAAATAATGTAACTAACACCAGACACACTCCCATGGTCCCTCCCTCATCACAGTCTAATGGCACATTGAACTAGCACTAATATACAATGTAACTGTAAGCACGTACTCTCACATGGACCCTCCCACATACCAGTCTAATGAGACAATGATTGTATTATAATGAACAATGTAACATTCACCTGAGCCTCCCACATGCATCCTCCCCCACCACAGGCTAATGAAACAATGAAATAGCACTAATGAACAATGGCACCGTCACCAGACACTCTGACATGGACCCTCCCCTATCACAGGCTAATGAAACATGAACTAGAACTAATAAACAATGTAACTGTCACCAGGCACACTCACATAGACCATCCCTCACCACAAGCTAATGAAACAATGAACTAGCAGCAATAAACAATGTAACTGTTACCAGGCACACTCAAAAGGACCCTTGCACACCACAGGCTAAAGGAACAATGAACTATATCTAATGAACAATTTAACTGTCACCAGGCACTTTCACATGTACCCTCCCACACAGTCTAATGAGACAATGACTGTATTCTAATGAGCAATCTAACAGTCAGCAGACCCTCTCAGATGCAACCTCCCCCACCACAGGCTAATGTAACAATGAACAAACACTAATGAACAATGTAACTGTCACCAGACACACTCACATGGACCCTCCCTTATCACAGGCTAATGAAACAGTGAATTAGATTTAATAAACAATGTAACTGTCACCGGGCACACTCACATGGACCCTCGGCCACCACAGGCTAATGAAACAATGAACTAGCAGTAATAAACAATGTAACTGTCACAAGACACACCCACATAGACCCTCACTTCACATTCTAATGAAACAATGAACTACCACTACTAAACAATGTAACTGTTACCAGGCACACTCACATGGACCCTCACACATTACAGTCTAATGAAACAATGAACTAGCACTAATAAACAATGTAACTGTCACCAGGCACACTCACATGGACCCTCACACATTACAGTCTAATGAAACAATGAACTAGCATTAATAAACAATGTAACTGTCACCAGGCACACTCACATGGACCCTCACACATTACAGTCCAATGAAACAATGAACTAGCACTAATAAACAATATAACTGTCACCAGGCACACTCACATGGACCCTCACACATTACAGTCTAATGAAACAATGAACTAGCACTAATAAACATTTTAACTGTCACCAGGCACACTCACATGGACCCTCACACATTACAGTCTAATGAAACAATGTAACTCACACCAGGCACACTCACATGGACCCTTACACATTACAGTCTAATGAAACAATGTAACTGTCACCAGGCACACTCATATGGACCCTCCCCCATCACAGGCTATTGAAACAATGAAGTAGCACTAATAAGCAATGTAACTGTTACCAGACACACTCTCATGTACCCTCACACACCACAGGCTAGTGAAACAATGAACTATCATTAATATACAATGTAACTGTCACTAGACAGAGTCACATGGACCCTCACGTGACAGCCTAATGAAACAATGAACTATATCTAATAAACAATGTAACTGTCACCAGACACACTCAAATGAACCCTCACCCACCACAGTCGAATGAAACAATCAACTATAATTAAAAAACAATGTAACTCTCACCAGGCAAGTTCACATGGAACCTCACACATTATAGGTTAATGAAACATTCAACTAGCACTAATAAACAATGTAACTGTCACCAGACACACTCACATGGACCCCCCCCCCCTACATCACAGTCTAATGAAACAATGAACTATATCTAATAAACAGTGTAACTGTCACCAGGCACTCTCACGTGGACCCTCACACATCACAGTCTAATGAAACATTGAACTATATTTAATAAACAATGTAACTGTCACCAGACACACTCACATGGACCCTCCCCCACCACAGGCTAATGAAGAAATTAACTATAATAAACAATGTAACTGTCAAGAGACACACTCACATGGACCCTCCCCCTGCACAGGCTAATGAAAAAATGTACTATATATAATGAACAATGTAACTGTCACCAGACACACTCACGTGGACGTTCCCCCTCCACAGGCTAAAGGACAATGTAACTCTCACCGGACACACTCACATGGATCCTCACCCACCACAGGCTAATGAAACAATGAACTAGCTCTAAAAACAATGTAACTGTCACCAGACACACTCTCACACGGACCTTTCCCACCACAGGCTAATGAAACAATGAACTATATCTAATGAACAATGTAACTGTCACCAGACACATTTGCATGAACACTCACACACCACAGGCTAATGAAACATTGAACTAGCACTAATAAACAATGTAACTGTCAGCACGTACTCTCACATGGACCCTCCCACATCACAGTGTAATGAGATAAAAACTGTATTATAATGAACAATGTAACAGTCACCAGACCCTCTCACATGCACCCTCCTCCACCACAGGCTAATGAAACAATGAACTAGCGCGAATGAACAATGGAACCGTCACCAGACACACTCACATGGACTCTCCCCTATCACAGGCTAATGAAACAAAGAATTTTATCTAATAAACAATGTAACTGTCACCAGACACACTCACATGGACCCTCCCTCACCACAGGCTAAAGAAACAATGAACTAGCAGCAATGCACAATGTAACTGTTACCAGGCACATTCAAAAGGACCCTCGCACACCATAGGGTAATGGAACAATGGACTATATCTAATGAACAATTTAACTGTCACCAGGCATTTTCACATGGACTCTCCCACATCACAGTCTAATGAAACAATGTCTGTATTATAATGAGCAATCGAACAGTCAGCAGACCCTCTCAGATGCACCCTCTCCCACCACAGACTAATGAAACAATGAACTAGCATTAATAAACAATGTAACTGTCACCAGACCCACTCACATGGACCCTCACATCACAGGCTAATGAAACAATGAACTAGCACTACTAAACAATGTAACTGTTACCAGGCACACTCAAAAGGACCCTCGCAAAACGCAGGCTAATGGAACATGAACTATATCTAATAAACAATGTTACTGTCACCAGGCACACTCACATGGACCCTCACACATTACAGTCTAATGAAACAATGAACTAGCACTAATAAACAATGTAAATGTCACCAGACACACTCACATGGACCCTCACACATTACAGTCTAATGAAACGATGTAACTCTCACCCGGCACACTCACATGGACCCTCACACATTACAGTCTAAAGAAACAATGTAACTGTCACCAGGCACACTCATATGTACCCTCCCCTACCACGGGCTAATGAAACAATGAACTAGCACCAATAAGCAATGTAACTCTTACCAGAAACACTCACTTGTACCCTCACACAGCACAGGCTAATGAAACAATGAACTAGCAGTAATATACAATGTAACTGTCACTAGACACAGTCACATGGAACCTCAAATGACAGTCTAATGAAACAATGAATTATATCTAATAGACAGTGTAGCTGTCACCAGGCACTCTCACGTGGACCCTCACACATCACTGTCTAATGAAACAATGAACTATATTTAATAAACAATGTAACTGTCACAAGACACTTTCACATGGACCCTCCCCCACCACAGGCTAATGAAGCAATGAACTATAATAAACAATGTAACTGTCAACAGACAACTCACATGGATCCTCACACACCACCGGCTAATGATGCAATGAACTAGCTCTAAAGCAATGTAACTGTCACCAGACACACTTACATGAACCCTCACACACCGCAGGCTCATGAAACAATGAACGAGCACTATTGATCAATGTAACTGTCACCATGCACACACTCATTGACCCTCCCCGACCACAGGCTTATGTAACAATGTACTATATCTAATAAATAATGTAACTAACACCAGACACACTCCCATGGACCCTCCCCCATCACAGTCTAATGGCACATTGAACTAGCACTAATATACAATGTAACTGTCAGCACGTACTCTCACATGGACCCTCCCACATACCAGTCTAATGAGACAATGACTGTATTATAATGAACAATGTAACATTCACCTGAGCCTCCCACATGCATCCTCCCCCTTCACAGGCTAATGAAACAATGAAATAGCACTAATGAACAATGTCACCGTCACCAGACACACTTACATGAACCCTCACACACCGCAGGCTAATGAAACAATGAACTAGCACTAATGAACAATGTAACTGTCACCATGCGCACACTCATTGACCCTCCCCGACCACAGGCTTATGTAGCAATGTACTATATCTAATAAATAATGTAACTAACACCAGACACACTCCCATGGTCCCTCCCTCATCACAGTCTAATGGCACATTGAACTAGCACTAATATACAATGTAACTGTCAGCACGTACTCTCACATGGACCCTCCCACATACCAGTCTAATGAGACAATGACTGTATTATAATGAACAATGTAACATTCACCTGAGCCTCCCACATGCATCCTCCCCCACCACAGGCTAATGAAACAATGAAATAGCACAAATGAACAATGGCACCGTCACCAGACACACTCACATGGACCCTCCCCTATCACAGGCTAATGAAACATGAACTAGAACTAATAAACAATGTAACTGTCACCAGGCACACTCACATAGACCCTCCCTCACCACAAGCTAATGAAACAATGAACTAGCGGCAATAAATTAACTTTTGGAGTTTATTGGCCAACTTTGATGCATGCATATTCCATTTTAAATGACTATCTATAATACATACATACATATATTTATTTGCAGATGTGGACGCTGTCCATGGTGGCAAACAATGTAACTGTTACCAGGCACACTCAAAAGGACCCTCGCACACCACAGGCTAAAGGAACAATGAACTATATCTAATGAACAATTTAACTGTCACCAGGCACTTTCACATGTACCCTCCCACACAGTCTAATGAGACAATGACTGTATTCTAATGAGCAATCTAACAGTCAGCAGACCCTCTCAGGTGCACCCTCCCCCACCACAGGCTAATGTAACAATGAACAAACACTAATGAACAATGTAACTGTCACCAGACACACTCACATGGACCCTCCCTTATCACTGGCTAATGAAACAGTGAATTATATCTAATTAACAATGTAACTGTCACCAGGCACACTCACATGGACTCTCCCCCACCACAGGCTAATGAAAAAATGAACTAGCAGTAATAATTAATGTAACTGTCACCAGACACACCCACATGGACCCTCACATCACATTCTAATGAAACAATGAACTACCACTACTAAACAATGTAACTGTTACCAGGCACACTCACATGGACCCTCACACATTACAGTCTAATGAAACAATGAACTAGCACTAATAAACAATGTAACTGTCACCAGGCACACTCACATGGACCCTCACACATTACAGTCTAATGAAACAATGAACCAGCATTAATAAACAATGTAACTGTCACCAGGCACACTCACATGGACCCTCACACATTACAGTCTAATGAAACAATGAACTAGCACTAATAAACAATGTAACTGTCACCAGGCACACTCACATGGACCCTCACACATTACAGTCTAATGAAACAATGAACTAGCACTAATAAACAATTTAACTGTCACCAGGCACACTCACATGGACCCTCACACATTACAGTCTAATGAAACAATGTAACTCTCACCAGGCACACTCACATGGACCCTTACACATTACAGTCTAATGAAACAATGTAACTGTCACCAGGCACATTCATATGGACCCTCCCCCATCACAGGCTATTGAAACAATGAAGTAGCACTAATAAGCAATGTAACTGTTACCAGACACACTCTCATGTACCCTCACACACCACAGGCTAATGAAACAATGAACTATCATTAATATACAATGAAACTGTCACTAGACTGAGTCACATGGACCCTCACGTGACAGCCTAATGAAACAATGAACTATATCTAATAAACGATGTAACTGTCACCAGACACACTCAAATGAACCCTCACACACCACAGTCGAATGAAACAATCAACTATAATTAATAAACAATGTAACTCTCACCAGGCAAGTTCACATGGACCCTCACACATTATAGGTTAATGAAACATTCAACTAGCACTAATAAACAATGTAACTGTCACCAGACACACTCACATGGACCCCCCCCCCCCTACATCACAGTCTAATGAAACCATGAACTATATCTAATAAACAATGTAACTGTCACCAGGCACTCTCACGTGGACCCTCACACATCACAGTCTAATGAAACATTGAACTATATTTAATAAACAATGTAACTGTCACCAGACACACTCACATGGACCCTCCCTCACCACGGGCTAAAGAAACAATGAACTAGCAGCAATGCACAATTTAACTGTTACCAGGCACATTCAAAAGGACCCTCGCACACCATAGGCTAATGGAACAATGAACTATATCTAATGAACAATTTAACTGTCACCAGGCATTTTCACATGGACTCTCCCACTTCACAGTCTAATGAAACAATGTCTGTATTATAATGAGCAATCGAACAGTCAGCAGACCCTCTCAGATGCACCCTCTCCCACCACAGACGAATGAAACAATGAACTAGCATTAATAAACAATGTAACTGTCACCAGACACACTCACATGGACCCTCACATCACAGGCTAATGAAACAATGAACTACCACTACTAAACAATGTAACTGTTACCAGGCACACTCACATGGACCCTCACACATTACAGTCTAATGAAACAATGAACTAGCACTAATAAACAATGTAACTGTCACAAGACACACCCACATAGACCCTCACATCACATTCTAATGAAACAATGAACTACCACTACTAAACAATGTAACTGTTACCAGGCACACTCACATGGACCCTCACACATTACAGTCTAATGAAACAATGAACTAGCACTAATAAACAATGTTACTGTCACCAGGCACACTCACATGGACCCTCACACATTACAGTCTAATGAAACAATGAACTAGCACTAATAAACAATGTAACTGTCACCAGGCACACTCACATGGACCCTCACACATTACAGTCTAATGAAACAATGAACTAGCACTAATAAACAATTTAACTGTCACCAGGCACACTCACATGGACCCTCACACATTACAGTCTAATGAAACAATGTAACTCTCACCAGGCACACTCACATGGACCCTTACACATTACAGTCTAATGAAACAATGTAACTGTCACCAGGCACATTCATATGGACCCTCCCCCATCACAGGCTATTGAAACAATGAAGTAGCACTAATAAGCAATGTAACTGTTACCAGACACACTCTCATGTACCCTCACACACCACAGGCTAATGAAACAATGAACTATCATTAATATACAATGAAACTGTCACTAGACTGAGTCACATGGACCCTCACGTGACAGCCTAATGAAACAATGAACTATATCTAATAAACGATGTAACTGTCACCAGACACACTCAAATGAACCCTCACACACCACAGTCGAATGAAACAATCAACTATAATTAATAAACAATGTAACTCTCACCAGGCAAGTTCACATGGACCCTCACACATTATAGGTTAATGAAACATTAAACTAGCACTAATAAACAATGTAACTGTCACCAGACACACTCACATGGACCCCCTCCCCCTACATCACAGTCTAATGAATCCATGAACTATATCTAATAAACAATGTAACTGTCACCAGGCACTCTCACGTGGACCCTCACACATCACAGTCTAATGAAACAT
Source organism: Meconema thalassinum (assembly GCA_946902985.2). Lineage (NCBI taxonomy): Eukaryota > Metazoa > Arthropoda > Insecta > Orthoptera > Tettigoniidae > Meconema > Meconema thalassinum. The sequence continues at coordinate 677,284,408 of OX336389.2, forward strand.
TGAACTATATTTAATAAACAATGTAACTGTCACCAGACACACTCACATGGACCTTCCCTCACCACGGGCTAAAGAAACAATGAACTAGCAGCAATGCACAATTTAACTGTTACCAGGCACATTCAAAAGGACCCTCGCACACCATAGGCTAATGGAACAATGAACTATATCTAATGAACAATTTAACTGTCACCAGGCATTTTCACATGGACTCTCCCACTTCACAGTCTAATGAAACAATGTCTGTATTATAATGAGCAATCGAACAGTCAGCAGACCCTCTCAGATGCACCCTCTCCCACCACAGACGAATGAAACAATGAACTAGCATTAATAAACAATGTAACTGTCACCAGACACACTCACATGGACCCTCACATCACAGGCTAATGAAACAATGAACTAGCACTACTAAACAATGTAACTGTTACCAGGCACACTCAAAAGGACCCTCGCAAAACGCAGGCTAATGGAACATGAACTATATCTAATAAACAATGTTACTGTCACCAGGCACACTCACATGGACCCTCACACATTACAGTCTAATGAAACAATGAACTAGCACTAATAAACAATGTTAATGTCACCAGGCACACTCACATGGACCCTCACACATTACAGTCTAATGAAACGATGTAACTCTCACCCGGCACACTCACATGGACCCTCACACATTACAGTCTAAAGAAACAATGTAACTGTCACCAGGCACACTCATATGTACCCTCCCCTACCACAGGCTAATGAAACAATGAACTAGCACCAATAAGCAATGTAACTCTTACCAGAAACACTCACTTGTACCCTCACACAGCACAGGCTAATGAAACAAGGAACTAGCAGTAATATACAATGTAACTGTCACTAGACACAGTCACATGGAACCTCAAATGACAGTCTAATGAAACAATGAATTATATCTAATAGACAGTGTAGCTGTCACCAGGCACTCTCACGTGGACCCTCACACATCACTGTCTAATGAAACATTGAACTATATTTAATAAACAATGTAACTGTCACAAGACACACTCACATGGACCCTCCCCCACCACAGGCTAATGAAGCAATGAACTATAATAAACAATGTAACTGTCAACAGACAACTCACATGGATCCTCACACACCACCGGCTAATGATGCAATGAACTAGCTCTAAAACAATGTAACTGTCACCAGACACACTTACATGAACCCTCACACACCGCAGGCTAATGAAACAATGAACTAGCACTAATGAATAATGTAACTGTCACCATGCACACACTCATTGACCCTCCCCGACCACAGGCTTATGTAACAATGTACTATATCTAATAAATAATGTAACTAACACCAGACACACTCCCATGGACCCTCCCCCATCACAGTCTAATGGCACATTGAACTAGCACTAATATACAATGTAACTGTCAGCACGTACTCTCACATGGACCCTCCCACATACCAGTCTAATGAGACAATGACTGTATTATAATGAACAATGTAACATTCACCTGAGCCTCCCACATGCATCCGCCCCCACCACAGGCTAATGAAACAATGAAATAGCACTAATGAACAATGTCACCGTCACCAGACACACTCACATGGACCCTCCCCTATCACAGGCTAATGAAACATGAACTAGAACTGATAAACAATGTAACTGTCACCGGGCACACTCACATGGACCCTCCCTCACCACAGGCTAATGAAACAATGAACTAGCAGCAATAAACAATGTAACTGTTACTAGGCATACTCAAAAGGACCCTCGCACACCACAGGTGGAAAGGGGTGTACCAAGTGGATGTGGTACATCCTAAGGGATTTAGACAGAATGAAGTTTCGGGCACAAAAGGTGATAATGAAGGACAGAGCGGGAAAAGACCAAAAAGTTAAGATTTAGATTTAAATGATATTTATTTAATATAAAGCGAATATGTCGCCAGGAATGATAGCTTCAAAGAAATTACTTTAAAAACTGACAATAAAAAATTAATAACAATTAAAAGGTACTTGTTTCTCCAGGAAACATAAATAGAGCAGTGACTAACTTTAAAGTATTAAATATAAAATTACTAAAAAAGAAGCATAATAATTTAAATTCATTCCAAAGTGGATTAAAATGAAATACTCTTCTGACGGAAAGAATCCGGGCAGAATAAAAGAAGTGAAAGGGTACCACCTCTTCTAAGGTACGATACAAGAAGTATCAGGCCGGCAGTCGGAGGTCCTCAGTAGCTGGCGGCAATTTAGTGCGCCCGCTCTGGCGGTGCGAGGTCAGTCTGGCATGTTCCAGGGTTCCGGGTTCGGAACTAGAGTAGATGATGATAGGTTCTCCTAAAGATAGCGACCAGCATAGAGAGGCTCTTGGTAATACCTCCTACGGCTGGTGAAATGATGTTCTCAGAATTACGATTTGCAGAGTAGATCCATGTTGAAGATTTTTGGTTGAAGTGCAGGCTGATGAATTTAGACTGCCCGGCCAGGCCGCCAAGTCCAGCAGAGAGATTATGCCGGCGGAGAAGAGACTCCGGCAGCCAGAGGTACCCCGAGAGGGCAGTAACCCCAGCAGGGATGTTGGTGAGCAGATGTGATCAGTTGCAGAGTAGTGGACAAGAGTAGGCACTGTAGGCCGGGAGACCTCAGGCTATATAGCGGTAGTGACGTCAGCGCGCGGAACCTTCTAGCATGAAGGTGTGGCGAGAGAGCAGCCAATCACAGCACAGCCCCATGCACAATGCGAGCGTCACCGCTGGAGAGAGCTCAGTGCTCGTGAGAAAATGTGACGGTATAGTACGTCTAGAAAGACACTACAGAAAACAGGTGAGTAGACATGAATATTACAGAAAAGAAATTAAATTGAAACACCAATATTAAACAAATCAGAACACCGCGTTCAGACTGCAATTCACGAAATTAAAATAATGGGGCAGAAAAATTGAACGTGTGTTTCACACCGTAAGGGAAACATAGCAAACAAAAAACATTCGCAAAGCGAACATGCTGGGAGGGGCGAGAAAAAATTGCAGTAAGAAAGCGCAGAAGTCAGGCCTCGCGTGGTAAAGGAGCAATCATGGTGATTGGCCTAAGAAAATGACCAGCAGAAGTCTGCAGTTTTACCACGCGAACCCTACCATCTCTGCCAGGAAAGCACTCAACAACCCTACCCAAATTCCAAACAAGAGGAGGACTAGGGTCTTTCAAAAGCACCAAGTCCCCCACCTGAAGGTTAGAGCAGGAAAAAAGCCATTTGCCACGCTGCTGAAGCAAACCGAGGTATTCCAACCTCCAGCGACGCCAAAAATTGTTGCGCCAACTTTCAATTTTGCGCCAAGAAATGGCTAAAGAAGATTGAGAATTAGAATATAACAAAGGTGGGGAGGCAGTCAATGGACCACCGATAAGAAAATCGCCCGGCGTTAATGGTAGAAGATCTGAAGGGTCATTAGATAAGGGTGATAAAGGACGAGAATTAATTATGCCCTCAATAAAAATAATTAAAGAATTAAACTCTTCATGAGAAAGGGGGGTGTGGCCACAAACACGTCTAAGGTGCTTCTTGGTGAGTTTCACACAAGACTCCCACCGTCCACCTTGATGGGGTGCATAAGGGGGGATGAAGTGCCACTTGAAATTTCTCTGGTGAGCATAATCAGTAATCCTTTCCAGCGCTGCATTTTGAGTAAGAGCTCTCTTAATTTGCTCAGAAGCTCCGATAAATTTTTTAGCATTGTCGGAAAATACTTCTGAAGGAAGCCCTCGGCGAGCAGAAAATCTGGCAAAAGCTGCCAAAAAATAAGCAGTAGAGGCGTTGGTAACTAGTTCTAAGTGAACTGCTCCGGTGACCATACATACAAACAGCGAAATATAGAGTTTTCCAAAAATACATTTTTTGGCCTCAGGAGAATTTTTTCTGTAAACAAAAGGCCCGGAATAATGCACTCCCGTAAAGGCAAAAGGTCTAGCAGGCGCAGATCTAAAGTTGGGAAGATCACCCATGAGCTGAGTGGTAATTTTAGGGTTGGATTTAAAACATGGAATACACTTCCGGATAACAGAGGTAACTTCATGGACTCCGTTTATGGGCCAATACCTTTCACGAATGACAGAAAGTAATGTACGAGTTCCAGCATGAAGATGCTGGTAATGATACTGACGAATGATTAGAGAAGTGACATGATGCTTTGAAGGAAGAATAATTGGGTGTTTTTTATCCTCGGAAAGATCAGCCAAAGATAAACGTCCTCCAACTCTTAGTAAACCATCAGTGTCCAAAAAAGGGGCGAGTGATGAAAGCCTACTCGATTTCTTAAGGGATTGACCTTGGGACAACACCTGACATTCTTCAGAGAATATTTCTTGTTGAGTAAGCCATAAGATTTTTGTAGTGGCTAAACCTAATTCAGAAAGGGTTAAATATGGCTTAGGAAAAAGGGGTTGTTCTACCACAAAATATTTCCATCGAAGGAGATAAGCCATAACCCTCACCAATTTATGGAAAGAGGAATATCGCTGCAAGAGAAGGGGAGAGTCAGAAACGAGAAAAGAAGATCCAGTAATCTTACCAGCATCCGGCAAGTCTGATAACTCCGGAAGAGGAAAATTTGGCCAAGCGGAAGGTTCTTGCAGAAGCCAAGGGGGACCGTGCCAGTATAATGTCAGGTTAGCCAACATAAGAGGGGAACATCCCCGAGAAATGACATCTGCAGGATTCTCCTTGCCAGATACATGATGCCATTGTTCAAAGTTAGACAATTGTTGAATTTTGGACACTCTATTAGCTACAAACACCTGCCAATGCGAGGAAGGTTTGGCAATCCATGCCAACGTGATGGCTGAGTCACTCCAAAAGTAAGTTTTGCTAAATCGGATTTTCAAAGATTGGCGGATTTTGACCGATAATTCAACCGCCAGAAGAGCAGCACAAAGTTCCAGTCGTGGCAAGGATAAGGATTTAAGAGGGGCTACCTTTGACTTAGCGCAAATTAAATTGGAAAAGAAATATGACTGGTCAAAATTGCGGCAAACAATATATGCACAACACCCATAAGCTTTCAATGAGCTATCGGCAAAGATGTGAAGTTCATATCCTCCACAAGAGGGAAAGGGAATAATCACTCGCGGGATAATGACATTGGAGAGATCTTCCAAACTATTTCTATAAGAAATCCAATTTTTTTGCAACTCTGAAGGAACTGGTTCATCCCAACCAGTTTTCAAGGACCAAAGGTCCTGCATGAAAAGCTTTGCTGTGACAATAATTGGCGCCAAAAATTGGAGAGGATCAAATATCTTTGCAATCTCAGACAAAATTTGCCGCTTAGTTTGCGGTTTGATGTCACTGAGATTAATTTTGAAAAAGAAAAAATCCTTTTGAGGACTCCAATAAATGCCTAGGGTTTTGATAGAATTACTTTCTTGAAGAAGCTCTACTGAGTCGTTATAGACTGAAATTAATGGAAATTTAGAAAGAAATTCTTCCGAATTAGAGTTCCACTTGCACAAGGAAAATCCGCCTCCCAAAAGCAAAGCTGTCAAATCTTTAGAGACCTGTAGTGCTTCAGATACTGACTCAAATGAATGAAGAAAATCGTCAACGTAAAATGATGATTTTAACACTTCAGAAGCCTTAGGAGAATACAACGGGCCATCCTGTTCAGCAAGTAATTTCAACGTACGTATGGCTAAAAAAGCAGAGGGCTTTAGTCCATAGGTTAAGGTTTTTAGCCGAAAAATCTTGACAGGTTTAGTAGGCTCGTCGCGCCAAAGAATTCTCTGAAGGTCGCACTGTTGTTGATCGACCAAAATCTGCCTATACATTTGCTTGATATCAGATATCACTGTGATAGGGAACAAGCGAAAATTCATCAAGACAGAAGAAATGTCAGATTGAATAGGAGGGCCTGATAATAATGTGTCATTCAGAGAAGTACCATTGGCATCCAATGCAGAGCCATTAAAGACCACTCTTATGTTTTCCTTTAAAATCTCATTCTTCCAAACTGGATGATGATTGAGGTAAATGACTTCAGATGGGGTATAAGAAGCATCATCTTTCTTGTTAACAACCTCCATGTGATCAAGTGCCTCATATTCCTCCATAAACGTGGAGTATTGAGTTTTAACAACAGGGTCACGTTTAAATTTGTTTTCCACAGCATAGAGTGCTCTAAGAGCCCTAGGGTGTGTTTCAAATAAAAGAGGTGGATTATCCACTCGAGGCATAGTTACGACAAATCTACCCTCTGAATTGCGTTTGGTCGTTTCGCGAAACTGTTTTTCACACATTTCATTTTCAACCGAGGAAGGTGAAACTGAATCTATAGTTTCGATTTTCCAAAATCTTTCTAAGTTATAATCAAGACTTGTATTGACAAAATGACATTGAGAGAAATTTTGAAATGACTTACGAGGGACTTGACCCGTTACTAACCAACCTAGCTTGGTATGATGAACAAACACTCCTGGTGATATTTTAACCTTAGAGCTAAGGAGACATTGCCAAAATACTTGGGCACTGAGAAGTATGTCTACCGGAGCGCTCGTATTAAATGTTGGATCCGCCAACTGAATGTTATGAGGAAATTGCCACGTTCTAACTTCAAAGGAATTACTAGGGGTGTTACTGCCAATAGTATCAATGGCAAGGCAATTCAACTGCAATGTTGTGTTACAATTCACAGCATCCTTGATGTGAACACGAACAAAATGCAAAGATTTAACATTGCTATTGTTAATACCGGTAACCTGAATTAATGTAGGTTGCTTGGGAAGACCAAGTTTCTTAATGAGACGCTCACTTATGAAGTCATGGGTGGCGGCATTATCCAATAGGGCACGTGCTTCAAGCCATCTACCAGAAGAGTCTTGAACTTTTATTAACACGGTTGATAGTAGCACCTGGGAACTACGAATTGAGCTAGAGCTCTGAGTATAAGATTGCGCATTAGCTCCTGGGGATGCATCTTTAGAACATCCAGGGGAAGGAGCCTGACGTGGCTTTTCAAACCTATGAAGCAAGGTATGATGTTGAGCCTTGCAATGGGAGCAAGTATTTTTAGATAAGCAATCAGGCACCATATGCCTAGTTGACAAACAGTTGTAGCAATATCTTTTTTGAGCTATTAATTTGCGTCTTTCATCGGTAGAAAGGGCTTTAAAGGCAACGCAGGAATATAACCTGTGAGGTGCTTTACAGAGAATACAATCCATTGAATTATGCTGAACAGTAAAGACAACAGATTTGTTTATTTTTGCACCGACTGGTTTCACAACATTAGATTTGTTATCTGCACTTCCTGACATATGACAGGCTACAGCTGACAAAACCTGACATCTATTATTCATAAACGTAAGCAATGAATCATAGGTATATGACGTGTCATTTGTTAGTTCCCTCTCCCATGCCTTTAAGGTTGATGAATCAAATTTAGAAGTAACCAAGTGAATCAAGAATAGATCCCAATGCTCGACCGGTTGGTTCAACCGTGCCAATGCTCTGACATGTAGTTGGACCGCGTCACTCAAGGCTCGCAGTGTTGACAAGCTTTCAGCTCGCAAGGTGGGCAGGTTAAATAAGGCTTGAATATGCCTCTGTAAACATAATTTTTCATTGCCATAACGGCCTTTAAGAAGCTCGATAGCAATGTTATAGTTTTCTCCTGTTAAGGGAAGTTCTCTTATAAGTTGAAGGGGTGGCCCCTGCAAAATGGATTTTAAGTAATGAAATTTCTGAATTTCCGGAAGTGTGGCATTATTATGTACTAATGAACTGAACAATTCAAAGAATGATTGCCACATCTCTTCCTTTCCTGAAAAGTGCGGAATTTCAATTTTAGGTAGCAATGGTTTGATACCGTTCCCATGGTCGCTAATTCTTCCTTGAGTTTCTTCTACCTTCAACGCCAGGGTCAAAGTTCTAACTAATGCCACAGCCTGAGCATGTGTATCAAAGTAATTACTCTCTACTTCTTCCCTATCTGATTGATGTTCTGGACTTTTGATTTCAATTTCAAGTTGCACGAGATCATATTTCTCGTACGCCTGTTCAAAAGCTTTTAAACGCTGGGATATAATGTCAAGGTTTTGTTCCTCTTTCGGTAGAGTAGCTAAATATTTTTGAAAACGGGTGAGTTGACCTTTGTAGGCCGCCCGAGAGTTTAACAGTTTATCATCAATTATTGGTGGCATGGCTGGAAAAGTTGGAACAACTCACTCACCAAAGCTGCTTGTGGCACCAGACAGACCTGCTCTCCGGAAAGAAACCAGTTGTACAAATATGCTGGGATTGTTTCCGCCTTCCCGCAGATCTCCCGCGCTAGCCACAATGTACTGAAATGTATAGAACAAATATTAGATTGCACCAGTTTTTTGAATTGAATTTGCGGTCTCAGAATGAAGGTTCTGGGTTTGATCCGGGGTTGAGGTACCATGGAAAGGGGTGTACCAAGTGGATGTGGTACATCCTAAGGGATTTAGACAGAATGAAGTTTCGGGCACAAAAGGTGATAATGAAGGACAGAGCGGGAAAAGACCAAAAAGTTAAGATTTAGATTTAAATGATATTTATTTAATATAAAGCGAATATGTCGCCAGGAATGATAGCTTCAAAGAAATTACTTTAAAAACTGACAATAAAAAATTAATAACAATTAAAAGGTACTTGTTTCTCCAGGAAACATAAATAGAGCAGTGACTAACTTTAAAGTATTAAATATAAAATTACTAAAAAAGAAGCATAATAATTTAAATTCATTCCAAAGTGGATTAAAATGAAATACTCTTCTGACGGAAAGAATCCGGGCAGAATAAAAGAAGTGAAAGGGTACCACCTCTTCTAAGGTACGATACAAGAAGTATCAGGCCGGCAGTCGGAGGTCCTCAGTAGCTGGCGGCAATTTAGTGCGCCCGCTCTGGCGGTGCGAGGTCAGTCTGGCATGTTCCAGGGTTCCGGGTTCGGAACTAGAGTAGATGATGATAGGTTCTCCTAAAGATAGCGACCAGCATAGAGAGGCTCTTGGTAATACCTCCTACGGCTGGTGAAATGATGTTCTCAGAATTACGATTTGCAGAGTAGATCCATGTTGAAGATTTTTGGTTGAAGTGCAGGCTGATGAATTTAGACTGCCCGGCCAGGCCGCCAAGTCCAGCAGAGAGATTATGCCGGCGGAGAAGAGACTCCGGCAGCCAGAGGTACCCCGAGAGGGCAGTAACCCCAGCAGGGATGTTGGTGAGCAGATGTGATCAGTTGCAGAGTAGTGGACAAGAGTAGGCACTGTAGGCCGGGAGACCTCAGGCTATATAGCGGTAGTGACGTCAGCGCGCGGAACCTTCTAGCATGAAGGTGTGGCGAGAGAGCAGCCAATCACAGCACAGCCCCATGCACAATGCGAGCGTCACCGCTGGAGAGAGCTCAGTGCTCGTGAGAAAATGTGACGGTATAGTACGTCTAGAAAGACACTACAGAAAACAGGTGAGTAGACATGAATATTACAGAAAAGAAATTAAATTGAAACACCAATATTAAACAAATCAGAACACCGCGTTCAGACTGCAATTCACGAAATTAAAATAATGGGGAAGAAAAATTGAACGTGTGTTTCACACCGTAAGGGAAACATAGCAAACAAAAAACATTCGCAAAGCGAACAACAGGCTAATATAACAATGAACTATATCTAATGAACAATTTAACTGTCACCAGGCACCTTCACATGTACCCTCCCACACAGTCTAATGAGACAAGGACTGTATTATTATGAGCAGTCTAACAGTCAGCAGACCCTCTCAGATGCACCCTCGCCCCACCACAGGCTAATGTAACAATGAACTAACACTAATGAACAATGTAACTGTCACCAGACACACTCACATGGACCCTCCCTTATCACAGGCTAATTAAACAGTGAATTATATCTAATAAAAAATGTAACTGTCACCAGGCACTCTCACGTGGACCCTCACACAGCACAGTCTAATGAAACATTGAACTATATTTAATAAACAATGTAACTGTCACCAGACACACTCACATGGACCCTCCCCCACCACAGGCTAATGAAGAAATTAACTATAATAAACAATGTAACTGTCAAGAGACACACTCACATGGACCCTCCCCCTGCACAGGCTAATGAAAAAATGTACTATATATAATGAACAATGTAACTGTCACCAGACACACTCACGTGGACGTTCCCCCTCCACAGGCTAAAGGACAATGTAACTCTCACCGGACACACTCACATGGATCCTCACCCACCACAGGCTAATGAAACAATGAACTAGCTCTAAAAACAATGTAACTGTCACCAGACACACTCTCACACGGACCTTTCCCACCACAGGCTAATGAAACAATGAACTATATCTAATGAACAATGTAACTGTCACCAGACACATTTGCATGAACACTCACACACCACAGGCTAATGAAACATTGAACTAGCACTAATAAACAATGTAACTGTCAGCACGTACTCTCACATGGACCCTCCCACATCACAGTGTAATGAGATAAAAACTGTATTATAATGAACAATGTAACAGTCACCAGACCCTCTCACATGCACCCTCCTCCACCACAGGCTAATGAAACAATGAACTAGCGCGAATGAACAATGGAACCGTCACCAGACACACTCACATGGACCCTCCCCTATCACAGGCTAATGAAACAAAGAATTTTATCTAATAAACAATGTAACTGTCACCAGACACACTCACATGGACCCTCCCTCACCACAGGCTAAAGAAACAATGAACTAGCAGCAATGCACAATGTAACTGTTACCAGGCAAATTCAAAAGGACCCTCGCACACCATAGGGTAATGGAACAATGGACTATATCTAATGAACAATTTAACTGTCACCAGGCATTTTCACATGGACTCTCCCACATCACAGTCTAATGAAACAATGTCTGTATTATAATGAGCAATCGAACAGTCAGCAGACCCTCTCAGATGCACCCTCTCCCACCACAGACTAATGAAACAATGAACTAGCATTAATAAACAATGTAACTGTCACCAGACACACTCACATGGACCCTCACATCACAGGCTAATGAAACAATGAACTAGCACTACTAAACAATGTAACTGTTACCAGGCACACTCAAAAGGACCCTCGCAAAACGCAGGCTAATGGAACATGAACTATATCTAATAAACAATGTTACTGTCACCAGGCACACTCACATGGACCCTCACACATTACAGTCTAATGAAACAATGAACTAGCACTAATAAACAATGTAAATGTCACCAGGCACACTCACATGGACCCTCACACATTACAGTCTAATGAAACGACGTAACTCTCACCCGGCACACTCACATGGACCCTCACACATTACAGTCTAAAGAAACAATGTAACTGTCACCAGGCACACTCATATGTACCCTCCCCTACCACAGGCTAATGAAACAATGAACTAGCACCAATAAGCAATGTAACTCTTACCAGAAACACTCACTTGTACCCTCACACAGCACAGGCTAATGAAACAATGAACTAGCAGTAATATACAATGTAACTGTCACTAGACACAGTCACATGGAACCTCAAATGACAGTCTAATGAAACAATGAATTATATCTAATAGACAGTGTAGCTGTCACCAGGCACTCTCACGTGGACCCTCACACATCACTGTCTAATGAAACAATGAACTATATTTAATAAACAATGTAACTGTCACAAGACACTTTCACATGGACCCTCCCCCACCACAGGCTAATGAAGCAATGAACTATAATAAACAATGTAACTGTCAACAGACAACTCACATGGATCTTCACACACCACCGGCTAATGATGCAATGAACTAGCTCTAAAACAATGTAACTGTCACCAGACACACTTACATGAACCCTCACACACCGCAGGCTCATGAAACAATGAACGAGCACTAATGATCAATGTAACTGTCACCATGCACACACTCATTGACCCTCCCCGACCACAGGCTTATGTAACAATGTACTATATTTAATAAATAATGTAACTAACACCAGACACACTCCCATGGACCCTCCCCCATCACAGTCTAATGGCACATTGAACTAGCACTAATATACAATGTAACTGTCAGCACGTACTCTCACATGGACCCTCCCACATACCAGTCTAATGAGACAATGACTGTATTATAATGAACAATGTAACATTCACCTGAGCCTCCCACATGCATCCTCCCCCTTCACAGGCTAATGAAACAATGAAATAGCACTAATGAACAATGTCACCGTCACCAGACACACTTACATGAACCCTCACACACCGCAGGCTAATGAAACAATGAACTAGCACTAATGAACAATGTAACTGTCACCATGCGCACACTCATTGACCCTCCCCGACCACAGGCTTATGTAGCAATGTACTATATCTAATAAATAATGTAACTAACACCAGACACACTCCCATGGTCCCTCCCTCATCACAGTCTAATGGCACATTGAACTAGCACTAATATACAATGTAACTGTCAGCACGTACTCTCACATGGACCCTCCCACATACCAGTCTAATGAGACAATGACTGTATTATAATGAACAATGTAACATTCACCTGAGCCTCCCACATGCATCCGCCCCCACCACAGGCTAATGAAACAATGAAATAGCACAAATGAACAATGGCACCGTCACCAGACACACTCACATGGACCCTCCCCTATCACAGGCTAATGAAACATGAACTAGAACTAATAAACAATGTAACTGTCACCAGGCACACTCACATAGACCCTCCCTCACCACAAGCTAATGAAACAATGAACTAGCGGCAATAAACAATGTAACTGTTACCAGGCACACTCAAAAGGACCCTCGCACACCACAGGCTAAAGGAACAATGAACTATATCTAATGAACAATTTAACTGTCACCAGGCACTTTCACATGTACCCTCCCACACAGTCTAATGAGACAATGACTGTATTCTAATGAGCAATCTAACAGTCAGCAGACCCTCTCAGGTGCACCCTCCCCCACCACAGGCTAATGTAACAATGAACAAACACTAATGAACAATGTAACTGTCACCAGACACACTCACATGGACCCTCCCTTATCACAGGCTAATGAAACAGTGAATTATATCTAATTAACAATGTAACTGTCACCAGGCACACTCACATGGACCCTCCCCCACCACAGGCTAATGAAACAATGAACTAGCAGTAATAATTAATGTAACTGTCACCAGACACACCCACATGGACCCTCACATCACATTCTAATGAAACAATGAACTACCACTACTAAACAATGTAACTGTTACCAGGCACACTCACATGGACCCTCACACATTACAGTCTAATGAAACAATGAACTAGCACTAATAAACAATGTAACTGTCACCAGGCACACTCACATGGACCCTCACACATTACAGTCTAATGAAACAATGAACCAGCATTAATAAACAATGTAACTGTCACCAGGCACACTCACATGGACCCTCACACATTACAGTCTAATGAAACAATGAACTAGCACTAATAAGCAATGTAACTGTCACCAGGCACACTCACATGGACCCTCACACATTACAGTCTAATGAAACAATGAACTAGCACTAATAAACAATTTAACTGTCACCAGGCACACTCACATGGACCCTCACACATTACAGTCTAATGAAACAATGTAACTCTCACCAGGCACACTCACATGGACCCTTACACATTACAGTCTAATGAAACAATGTAACTGTCACCAGGCACATTCATATGGACCCTCCCCCATCACAGGCTATTGAAACAATGAAGTAGCACTAATAAGCAATGTAACTGTTACCAGACACACCCTCATGTACCCTCACACACCACAGGCTAATGAAACAATGAACTATCATTAATATACAATGTAACTGTCACTAGACTGAGTCACATGGACCCTCACGTGACAGCCTAATGAAACAATGAACTATATCTAATAAACGATGTAACTGTCACCAGACACACTCAAATGAACCCTCACACACCACAGTCGAATGAAACAATCAACTATAATTAATAAACAATGTAACTCTCACCAGGCAAGTTCACATGGACCCTCACACATTATAGGTTAATGAAACATTCAACTAGCACTAATAAACAATGTAACTGTCACCAGACACACTCACATGGACCCCCCCCCCTACATCACAGTCTAATGAAACAATGAACTATATCTAATAAACAATGTAACTGTCACCAGGCACTCTCACGTGGACCCTCACACATCACAGTCTAATGAAACATTGAACTATATTTAATAAACAATGTAACTGTCACCAGACACACTCACATGGACCCTCCCTCACCACGGGCTAAAGAAACAATGAACTAGCAGCAATGCACAATTTAACTGTTACCAGGCACATTCAAAAGGACCCTCGCACACCATAGGCTAATGGAACAATGAACTATATCTAATGAACAATTTAACTGTCACCAGGCATTTTCACATGGACTCTCCCACTTCACAGTCTAATGAAACAATGTCTGTATTATAATGAGCAATCGAACAGTCAGCAGACCCTCTCAGATGCACCCTCTCCCACCACAGACGAATGAAACAATGAACTAGCATTAATAAACAATGTAACTGTCACCAGACACACTCACATGGACCCTCACATCACAGGCTAATGAAACAATGAACTAGCACTACTAAACAATGTAACTGTTACCAGGCACACTCAAAAGGACCCTCGCAAAACGCAGGCTAATGGAACATGAACTATATCTAATAAACAATGTTACTGTCACCAGGCACACTCACATGGACCCTCACACATTACAGTCTAATGAAACAATGAACTAGCACTAATAAACAATGTTAATGTCACCAGGCACACTCACATGGACCCTCACACATTACAGTCTAATGAAACGATGTAACTCTCACCCGGCACACTCACATGGACCCTCACACATTACAGTCTAAAGAAACAATGTAACTGTCACCAGGCACACTCATATGTACCCTCCCCTACCACAGGCTAATGAAACAATGAACTAGCACCAATAAGCAATGTAACTCTTACCAGAAACACTCACTTGTACCCTCACACAGCACAGGCTAATGAAACAATGAACTAGCAGTAATATACAATGTAACTGTCACTAGACACAGTCACATGGAACCTCAAATGACAGTCTAATGAAACAATGAATTATATCTAATAGACAGTGTAGCTGTCACCAGGCACTCTCACGTGGACCCTCACACATCACTGTCTAATGAAACATTGAACTATATTTAATAAACAATGTAACTGTCACAAGACACACTCACATGGACCCTCCCCCACCACAGGCTAATGAAGCAATGAACTATAATAAACAATGTAACTGTCAACAGACAACTCACATGGATCCTCACACACCACCGGCTAATGATGCAATGAACTAGCTCTAAAACAATGTAACTGTCACCAGACACACTTACATGAACCCTCACACACCGCAGGCTAATGAAACAATGAACTAGCACTAATGAATAATGTAACTATCACCATGCACACACTCATTGACCCTCCCCGACCACAGGCTTATGTAACAATGTACTATATCTAATAAATAATGTAACTAACACCAGACACACTCCCATGGACCCTCCCCCATCACAGTCTAATGGCACATTGAACTAGCACTAATATACAATGTAACTGTCAGCACGTACTCTCACATGGACCCTCCCACATACCAGTCTAATGAGACAATGACTGTATTATAATGAACAATGTAACATTCACCTGAGCCTCCCACATGCATCCGCCCCCACCACAGGCTAATGAAACAATGAAATAGCACTAATGAACAATGTCACCGTCACCAGACACACTCACATGGACCCTCCCCTATCACAGGCTAATGAAACATGAACTAGAACTAATAAACAATGTAACTGTCACCGGGCACACTCACATGGACCCTCCCTCACCACAGGCTAATGAAACAATGAACTAGCAGCAATAAACAATGTAACTGTTACTAGGCATACTTAAAAGGACCCTCGCACACCACAGGCTAATATAACAATGAACTATATCTAATGGACAATTTAACTGTCACCAGGCACCTTCACATGTACCCTCCCACACAGTCTAATGAGACAAGGACTGTATTATTATGAGCAGTCTAACAGTCAGCAGACCCTCTCAGATGCACCCTCGCCCCACCACAGGCTAATGTAACAATGAACTAACACAAATGAACAATGTAACTGTCACCAGACACACTCACATGGACCCTCCCTTATCACAGGCTAATTAAACAGTGAATTATATCTAATAAAAAATGTAACTGTCACCAGGCACACTCACTTGGACCCTCACACAGCACAGTCTAATGAAACAATGAACTAGCACTAATAAACAATGTAACTGTCACCAGGCACACTCACATGGACCCTCACACATTACAGTCTAATGAAACAATGTAACTGTCACCAGGCACACTCACATGGACCCTCACACATTACAGTCTAATGAAACAATGTAACTCTCACCAGGCACACTCACATGGACCCTTACACATTACAGTCTAATGAAACAATGTAACTGTCACCAGGCACACTCATATGGACCCTCCCCCACCACAGGCTATTGAAACAATGAACTAGCACTAATAAGCAATGTAACTGTTACCAGACACACGTTCATGTACCCTCACACACCACAGGCTAATGAAACAATAAACTATATCTAATAAACAATTAACTGTCACCAGGTACGCTCACATGGACCCTACCCATCACAGGCTAATGAAACAATGAACTAGCACTAATAAACAATGTAACTGTCACCAGACACACTCATATGGACCTTCACACACCACGGGTAAATGAAACAATGAACTAGCACTAATAAACAATTTAACTGTCACCAGATACACTCACATGGATCCTCCCCCACCACAGGCTAATGAAGTATTTTTCATAATTACAACATCCCTGGTGTTAAGACGATTTTTGGAGTGACACAACAACTGTTTTAGTCTGGATTCAAAGAGAAGACCAGTGGGATGTGTTCGTATCCAACAGAGTGAAATAAATCAGGAAACTAACCGAAGGAATGGAATGGCGATATGTTCCCGACACTACGAATCCTGCTGACCTGCCATCCCTTGGCACTACTGCTAAGAAATTGTTAGAATCAAAATGGTGGAGGGTCCTGCCTGACTACGAGAATCACCAGACTCATGTTCCTGCGTAGATGTTAAGTTTGATGATGAAGAAGAGATAACTAGTGGTAAAAAGAGACTTGTTGTTTCCTCCATTCTCGCAGCTTCGGTTGAATTTCATTGGTTTTATGCCCGTGCTTCCACTTTCAAGAAAAATGTACGTTTAGTTGGTTGGATATGTCGTTTTGTGTAGAAATGTCGAATAAAAGAACAAGACAGATATCATGGTAACTTGACTACCGAAGAAATAATCGCTGCAGATGTTAAAGTAGTGAATTTAGTTCAGAGACAAGTATTCTCGGGAGTAAATGACCAAAAATTATCTAGTTTGATGCCATTTGCTGACAGTAATGAAATTCTACACCTAATGTCGAAAATCTAACACAGGAAGGATCTAAATGAATTTTGTCACCCAGCTGTTCCTCCTAGTGGTGATCATCCAGTTTTATTTCACCTGATTATGGACTTGCACAGAGAATTGTGTCATGCAGGCACACAGATGATGATAACTATTCTTAGAGATAGATTTTGGATTCTTGGTGGATGACGAACTGTTCGATCTGTCCTGGATAAATGCCTTCATTGCAAGAAGCAAACAGGAAAACGTATAGAAATAATTCCATCACCTCTTCCAGAAGATCGAGTACGAAATGCTAAGATATTTGAAGATACCGGCGTAGATTTTGTTGGTCCACTGTATCTGAAAAAGGAGAGTGGCAGCAGGGAGAAAGCGTGGGTGTGTTTGTACACCTGTGGAGTCTATCGAGCAGTGCATTTGGAGCTTGTTTCTTCACTTTCTACTGTCAGCTTCATTCAGAGTTTTCGGAGATTCACCAGCTGAAGACGACGACCATCTTTAGTATACAGCGACAATGGTACCAATTTTTCAGGTGCTGATAGTGACTGTAAGAAACTGGACTGGGATGCCATTAGTCAGTACAGTAATGTCAGGAGAATTAAATGGAACCTCCAATGGCATCTTGGTGGAGTGGTGGGTGGGAGCGACTTATTGGAATATTGAAGAAACTACTACACCGTGTTCTTGGTCGAACATCAGTGAACTATGAGGAGATGCAAATGATTTTGCTTGACTGTGAGGCTGTTATCAATGTCGGACCCTTCACATACATATCCAATAATCCCTCAGATTTGACGCCACTAACTCCCAGTATGTTTTTGCAGGACGTTGAAGAGATAGGAGTTCCAGATTTTGACTTGGTTGAATCCACTGATCTAAATAAGAGAGTCCTTTACAGACAAAAGCTAAGAGAAGTCCTCCGAAGTAGATTTCGTTCGGAATATTTGGGGCAATTGAAGTTGTTAGCCAACAAACATCCATGTAGACAAATTTCTGTTGGTGAAATAGTGTTGGTGGGAAATGACAACTCAAAACGTCTAGACTGGCCTTTGGCTAGAGTTGTCGAACTACTGAAAGGAACTAATGATGAAACTAGGCTGGTCCAATAAAGAACTCAAGTGGTTTGCTGCTGAGATCAGTGCAGAGTATATATCCATTGGAACTGGAACTTAGTGAGCAGGGTGAATCTTCAATCATCGGCAAGAGGCTTCGAGAGGAAGTCACGGAACAGCCTCAGGATGAAATCAACATTGAAGGGAAGTTATTTAAGAACCAGGTGGAGACAAGATTCGGGAGGACTGTTCGCAAGCCTGTGAAACTAAATCTGTGATTGTGTTTTATAAGTTAATGTTAGGCTGGCTACCGTTAACTTAGGTAGGAGGATGTGAGAAAAAGACTAGAATATCTCGAACTGTGCTGCCTTGGTTTTGTGGGTTTCTACAGCATAACCTATGGTGGTGCTTTTTGAGGATCCAACCAGCCTCCAGGCTGATTACCTAACTGACAGATATGTTGGTATTGACGTGTTCGTTATATTTTTGAACAACCATAGTTGAAGTCATTAATGTAATGTTGTTGTATGTGAATAAATCGTGGTTCAATGTCTCCTTAGAAAGAGTCTTCTCGTGAAGTAATTGTTTACTATATTCTCACACATCAGTGCTGACCAATTTTCGAACCTATCCTATAGGTCTAATAGCTGGTATAGAGAAGGCATTCCTGCAGATTATAATTGATCCTTATAATTGATGCTTTGTTTTCTCTGGTGGGAATAAGGGGGAATAAGGTCACCACTTTTAGACATGTATTTATTTATTTATTTATTTATTTATTTATTTATAGGGTGCAGAAAGTCCCAGTGAGCTGCCCTTTACAAATATGGCTTAGTAACTTATACTAGAATATACTAAGTATATTTATATTTATTCAGTCTTTATGGGTTCATCTATATTCTTCAACATATTGTTTCAGGAAGTACCTGTGTGCTTCCTTTTTGAATTTGTTTAAGTTTACAATTTGTCTCAGTTTAGGAGGTAAGTTGTTATAAGATGTGCTGGCTGAATAGGAAATACTTTTAATACCATATCTATTTGTGTTTGTTGACTCCATGTATAACTGGTTTGCTGATCTTGTGTTATGGGTACGAATGTCTTTCCTGCATTGAAGTTCAGTATTAGGACTAATAAGACCTTGTTTATATTTGAACATAAATAAAGCTTCAGAGTATTTGAGTTGGCTTCGTAATGGCAATATGTTTGTCTCCTGAAATACTTGTACAGTAGGTTTCCTAAAATCGAAACCATACATGATTTTTTTTGAGAACTTCGAGCTCACTTATTGATTCCTGTGCACATTTACCCCATATTGTGTTCATGTACATAAGGTGAGAATGAATAAGAGAGGCATATATGCTCCTTAAATGTTGATTGCTTATTCCATACTCCCTTAATCTTTTTAGAATACCAATTACACTACCGGTAACAATTTTCTTTTTCACATTTGTGATATGTTCATTACAACTTAAGTTATTGTCCAAAGTTAGGTCTAAATATGTGTATTGTTTAACCCGTTCGATGGGTACATTGCCAATTTTAACTATGTTGCAAGTGCTTGGACTGTAAGCTGGTTTATGAAATAGCATGTATTTTGTTTTTGAGCTACATTGCAGGGTAGTTTTTGGTATCTGTTCAAGCCCATTCCTATTGGTTTACGTACTGAACAACCTTATGGATAATTCCTCATCTCATTTGAAGGAAGTAGCTACAAAGATGAAACCTGCATTTTATGTGGACAACTGTCTTATTGGAGTTGCTTCAAAGGAAGAAATTGGACCCTTTATTTTAATGGCACAAGAATAATTGATGTTTTGAGGGGATGGGTGAAATCCTTTGATTGTGGTGATGGTGAAACTGAAAATGTCTTAGGACTTCGATGGTATTGCGACATAGATGAACTTGGATGTAACTTCAGCCCAACTACAGGTTTTGTAACCCGAAGGGTGGTACTATCCAGCGTGCAGAAGATATTTGATCCGATTGGATTCAGTCCCAGTACAAACTACACAGGACATGGCAGAGAAATATAGGATGGGATGAGGTTTTACCAGGGGACATTTGTGAGGAATTCTGCCGATGGACCCAATAATTGCAATACCTACATGACTGTCAGATACTTAGAAGGATTTTCCTGAATGACAAGAGCACATTGCATGTATTTGTCGACGCTAGTAAAAGAGCGTTTGGTTGTTGCATATTTCTGAGGACAGAAGACGAAATCAAGATCAAACTGAGTCTTCTGATCGCTAAATCTAGAGCGGCGCCTCTCAAAGAACTAACACTACCCCACCGTGAACTGACGGGTGCGCTCCTCGGAGTCAGGATGCCTCGGTTGAGTCTTCGATGCTTACACCGGAATGACAATACACACTGTGTTTTGGTCCGATTCAACAGTAGTCGTGGCTTGGATTGCTAGTAGAGGGCCTTGGTCTGTGTTCCTAGAGAATCGAGTAAAGTAAATTCATGCGTACAGTAAGGCTAATTCATGGAGACACATCCGGGCAGCCTCAATCCAGCAGATCTCCTATCTAGATGATGTTCACCAACACAATTTTGAAGATCCAGATGGTAGGAGGGTCCCTCTTGGCTTAAATCCAAAGAAGAAGAATGGGTATTAAATCGTCCTGAATCATTATTGGCAGAGGTCAACAGGGAAAGGAGGAAAACAGTCGTAGCTGCTAAGAACACTGCTGTGGATACGATTTTACTGCAATTAAGCTCACGATTAACTTTATACATTAAAATCATTAGGACCATGCTTGGATTCTGAGATTCTAACAAAGGGATCATAGAGACCGTGTATCTACGAAAATTGATAGCGAAGAATTTCTCAATTCTGAGAAGAAACTGTTCTTCCTTATCCAGAATGGAACGCTTTATGAAGAAGAGAGAAAGGAGCAATTGAGGAATCTGCAGGTGTTCACATGATGAAGGAATTATACGCATGAAGTCATGCGCCATTGATTCTGACGACACTCCTGAGTATACCTACCCAGTTGTACTTCCATCAAAACATGTGATGGTTGAAGGAATGATTGAACAATTTCATCACTTCCATAATTATGCTGGAACGCGCACACTACTTTTATTGTTGCGCCAAAGGGTTTGGATAATTAGAGCAAGAAGAACAGTGGCAGCAGTTGTTCGGAAATGTGTGATCTGTCATCGTAACTCTGCTAAAGGTTTCGAGGTACCCTATTATCCGTTGCTACTGTTTCGAACCAAGGCATTGAGTGTTTTCCAGATCACGGGCACAGACTTAGCCGGCCCTGTGTTTCTACGAGGAGGAGAAAAGGAATGGATTGTGATATTCAGTTGTGCGGTTTATCGGGCTGTACATCTTGAATTGATTACTTAACTTAGTACGGTAGCATATATCCAACCACTACGGAATACCATGTATTCGGACAATGGGACGAAGTTCACAGGACTTCGAAGAACCATGGGGCAATTGGTTTGGACTGAAATAGAGAGGACGTGCAGCCTTCTGAAGATTAAATGGAAGCTGAACCCTCCCACGGCAGCCTTGTGGGGAGGATTCTTGGAAAGGTTTATTAGGCTTCTAAAGGATTTGCTTCGCCGTAATTTGGGTAAAGCTTGCCTAAATTATGAGGAAATGTTTAGGTATACTCTTCTGTGCGATTTTGAGAACCTGATGAACTACCGACCTTTGACATATTTCTGAAGAAGATGAACTCAAGCCACTCAGCCCCTCCATGTTCCTACAGAGCCTATAGGGTAATGAAACAATCTACTTAGACTAAATTCAATCCAGCAGATTAAAGGGCAGATGGAGTTATCTACAAGCTGTTCGGGAGGGTCTAACAAATCGCTTCAAATAAGAATACTTGGGATTTCTCCGATCACGGAGCAAAAAGCAACAGGGATCCATACGAGTAGGAGGCATAGTACTGGTGGAGATCGACAACAAGAAACGAATCAACTGGCCCTTAGGAAGAGTGGTGGAGCTGTTAGCTGCAAGAGACAATGTGACTCGTATGGTTAAAATTAAGACAGCAACTGGCATCCTACTTCGTCCAGTAGAGCGACTTTATTCGTTAGAGATTAACAGTGTTAACAAAGGTGATGCTATCAATATTTCACAACACTGACTAGCTGAGCCGGTCCTTAATGGAGAATTCCCTGCAGTAACTCTGGAACTGGAAAAGAGAGTGAATTCAAGACTCGCTGTGGTAGAACTGTTAGGCAACTCAAAAAACTAGACATATAGTCGTTCACATTCCTAAGCTCAATGTTCAACCATAATTATTTGAATGTTTACTTCAGGTTATGAGGGTGTTGGAAATCTACTTTTTGCAAGATGGGAGAATGTGGTGAAGGCGAACTATCTCTCGTTCGAGCAAACGACTTCCTGCAGAAAAATAGACAGTGCTTTACGTTTCATAGTTTGGTTTTGTTATGCCTCCGTGGCTTAGGCGGCAGCACGCCGGCCTCTCCCCGCTGGGTCCGTTGTCCAAATCCCGGTCACTCCATATGAGATCTGTGTTGGACAAAACGGAGGCAGGTGGGTTTTTCTCCGGGTACTCCGGTTTTCCCTGTCAATATTTCATTCCAGCAACACTCTCCACTATCATTTCATTTTATCTGTCATTCATTTAATCATTGCACCAGAGGAGTGCGACAGGCTTTGGCAGCCGGCACAGTTCATATCCTCGCCGCTAGATGGGGGCTTCATTCATTCCATTCCTGACCCGGTTGGAGACTGGACGCAGGCTATGGATTTTCATTTTTCATCTTTGAATGTAGTTTTTCGTTGTTGTTGTCTTTGAAGGCGATGTTGAGTTGTATGAATAAAATAGTGATTACCGTATGTTATTAATGATTTGGTATGGCAGACATGTCAGTTGCTGGGATTTTATTATTTTTAATAAAAACTTTCACATTCGTATTCATGTCTATCATAACACTAGAAATAATACTGGGCCTGGAAGTAGCTTCCTCTTCATATAAATCTACATTCAAAAGATAAAAAAACACACACATTACATTTTGTACTGCCAATTAGCAAGATTTAATTTACCAGAGGAATGGCTCACAAGGGCATCGAAATCACTAACTATACCTTGTTTCTGATGCTCTAGTACTTTTTGTTCATTCCTTATTCGCATATCTTCGCTTCGTTATTTGGGATCTCGTCACTCAATTGGTGCACTAATACTGAGGTAGGGAGGGTTATTAGGGAACTTTGAGGGTACTGCATCTTCTGTTAGTTTGGGAGATAACAGAGCCAGTTTTGTCACTGTGCCATCTGGGTGTGTCCAAGTTTCCATTTCATCAAAGTGGTGTGCACAGAGACTTGATGGTGATGTTGGTTGCCAATCTTTACGTGGAATGGCACTAATCCAGGTTCGTTTCCTTACCTTGTCTTTAGGGAAGGCAAACGTAGTACCGTGATATAACCTGTTGTTTTAATAGTGCTGGCATAATTTGACTTACAGCCAGGCACACAACACTTCCTAGGCATCTGAAATAATTTAATGAACTATTAGTGAAGATTTTGTTGGTTAAATTCAGGCATTGGTTACACATACAACTCAATACGGGAAATACTCAATTCTATAACTTTGAGGAGGTCTGATTTACCACGAGGAATTTCACGGGTGATGAAATAGTTAATACGAACTTCTTTTAGATGCTGTCATATCAAAATAAACGATATGTATGAAAAATACTTTGCATGTGAGCTTACATGTTTATACACCTTAGAGCCCACATCCTGTGTTGCCGATTCTACCAACAGCACGGCTTGAGAATTAAAGATGGCGATGCAATATCAATCAATCAATCAATCCATCAATTCATTATTTTCAAATAGGGTTTTTACCCAGGTGGCAAAAACCTAGAACATTTGTACAAACTAAACACACTTTCTTAGTAGTTCACCAAATTTGTGTACATTTGTTGTCAGAGGGCAGAAAATGTCCGCCGGCCAACTGTTCCATTCCCGATCCCCCCTCCCCACAAAATAATATTTTCCCCAGTTACTGTTCCACTGGCTCAGCTGTACTTTACAACAATGATCTTTCTTCCCCTTAAACACACCTTCTAGCTTGAGCCTATCTCTGATATCCTGCCACGCTTGCTCCCCATTATATGAATGAAACATGCCCCTTAGTCTTATTCGTGTTCGTCTGACTTCTAAGCTTTCCAACCCTAGTTTGTTAATCATACTGCTTACACTACTTGTTCTTCTGTGATCATACATCACATATCTGGCAGCCTTCCTTTGGACACCTTCCAGTTCCTTTATTAGATCAGACTGCTGTGGGTCCCATACTGCGGCGGCATACTCCAACTGAGGTCTTGCTAGAGACAAGTATGTCCTCCCTCGCACCTCCTTACTTGTTTCCTTTATTACCCTCATTACCATATGCAGTGATCTGTATGCCTTCTTTACGATTTCTTGAACATGGTCCCTCCAGTGGAGAATTTTGACCCATTTCAATAATATCAGCTCTTATGCTGTATTCGTACATGATACTGCCTTTTATATTTGCAAACCGGACTGCTTGACTCTTATCAACATTTATTATCATTCCATGGGCATCTGTCCATGTTTGCAGAATGTTCAAATCTCTCTGCAGAGCTTTGCAGTCATCTAATTCTTTGATTTCCTGATATATAACTATGTCGTCAGCAAAGAGTCTCACTTTTGATGATATTTCTGTCCCAATGTCATTTATATAAATTAAAAATAGCAAGGGCCCTAGTTTGCTACCTTGTGAGACTCCTCTACATATCTCCATTTGTTCAGAAAACTGACTGCCTACCCTTACATATTGCTTTCTCTCTTCTAGGAATGAAGTTACCCATTTTAAAACCCTACTGTCGAGTCCAATACCCCACAACTTCCTTATAAGGATTTCATGGTCCACTCGGTCGAAACACATGACTGCTTGGGTAGAGTTTTGGCTGAGGAATAACCTAACCACCAAGGGAAGATGATAAAGAAAAGGAGGTGGGTTTCGGACTGGAGAAAAAGGATAGAAAAATTGGAGGAGAGTCCCACAAAAGTTATGAATTTAACTTTAAATGCACTTAGAGGCGGTTGCCCCTGCAAATCCGTTCTCTGATACCTAAAGTGGGTAAGGACCTGGTCGAAGCTAACGGGAACCGCAGCTAGGACTTGGGCGGTTTGCAAGAGAATGGCTTTAGCGTATTCCCTCTCAAGCATGCATATGCGTACTATGGGGAAGAGTGATGGTCTGGCAAGAGTAACAGACTTATTGTAGATCTGTTCAAAGGAATTCTTTTTTTTTGACCAAGTAATTCGAAGAGTACAAATAATTTGCATCGATTTTGATATTTCCAGTTTTCGAAGTTGCAGAGTTATTACCAAGCGACCAAGTGCTTCCAAGCAGGATAATGATAAAGGAATTATGCCTTTGGGAATAAATTTGGTAAATGAACCAATAGTTGCATTTAGAAATGGCTAAGCTTTTACCCAGCCAGTAGCCGACTAAAAGTTTAGGCAAAGAGAAACACTTATCTTTTTGAAAACCAACCATAAGTTTTTTGGAGAGGATCTCCACAAGCAGGAAGCTGGCGTAGCGAGCTGTGCTTGCCTTACTGGCCAGTTAGAATTAGCTATTCAAGCTAAGAGAGACTTGACCGAGATAACTACTAAGAGTTTTTGCTCAAATGCAACGAGTGGCGAAAGCCCTATCAATAGCTTTCTTGGTGTTAACGAGGGCATGAACCTAGGAAGAGTCAGGGAAGACAGGATCTTGCTTAACCGTTGTACCAGAGAAATGATGAATCAAAAAAAAATGAAAGTTTAAGTTTATTTAACAATTCAAAGGAAGTTGATAACTTTAACAAATATATATTTTCAATTTGGTTAACAATTTTGGGGTCACAGACCTCAGAAAACATTAAACGTTTGCGCCAGGCAATAAACAATTTATTAGGTTTCAAACCTTTATAAAATCCTAGCAAGGATTTAAAATAGCGAAGATAAAAATTTAAAATTTAAAGACAATTAAGGTGATTAAAGTTTAACAATAAATAGAGTACAAGGTGTGTACTATAAGAAATCTCTGCGTACTTATCTTAGAAAAAGTTACAACTTCAAAATAACAAAAAAAAGAGAACAGGTAGAGTGAAAGAGAAGTTCCTATAACTTCTTATATTTATACTG
This sequence comes from Meconema thalassinum, assembly GCA_946902985.2. Lineage (NCBI taxonomy): Eukaryota > Metazoa > Arthropoda > Insecta > Orthoptera > Tettigoniidae > Meconema > Meconema thalassinum. The sequence continues at coordinate 677,311,160 of OX336389.2, forward strand.
GATTACTTTTATGATAGCTATGCAAAATAGAGCAGGTCACTTACTGTGAAACCTGAAGAGAAAATCAAAAGGAAGGTTCTAGACTTCCTATGTTCAAGTAGGAATCACGAGACAAATGGGGCAGTTTCCCTTTCGTGAGACCTAGAAATAACTCACTCATGAGTTGAAAGAATTGTTTTCCCTGATTATAAGGGAGAAACAATGTAAGCTTGAACCGTGTATAAGACACGTGGTTATGCAGAAATTAATTAATGATAAACAAGCAAGATGGAAGGGCACTTCGTTGGAGTGACACCTCATTGAAAATGATCTAGAGTTACAATTTTATTAATATGGTTTGTTAGTAGAAGGTTTAGGAAAGATCAATTGGGATTTAGGATCAATGTTTATGGCCTTATTTAAGGTAAACGGACGATCGCGACGAGGTAGAAAAGTTGAACAAGCACTAGTTATCACTATAGTCTGTTAAATGGATGAAAAGTTCACTGTAGTAACACGAACGTTTATGGCAAAGAAAGTTATTGCAATGATGAAAAAGGACTGGTAGCACTAGATAGGCGAAAGTCTATTGCTTGAGAAAGTTGTGTATTACAATTAAATGCGCCATAGAACATTCCAACGGTGGAAGAAAATTAGCTATTGAGCTTTAATTCAGAAGGAAGATTCCTCAATTTTCAATAGCATTCTCACAAGTGAGTGAAAAATACATGACGGCAAGACTTGTAGATAAAGTACAGGATCTGGAAGGTTCCCGAACTATCCTAATAGAAGAATGGAGCCAAAGTTAATCCAGCGGAGGAACTAGCTTGGTATTTTATAGACAGCGGGTATTTGATAATATCCCACGTGGTGAGAAGATTTCTCATTAAATAGCTTAAGAAAAGCTACTTTTTATTAAGGTTGGCTTAGACAGACAAAAGCCCAACATAGCAAATCCCGCGAAGGATGATTTTTGCCCCAAATAAGTAATCTCACACAGCCTATAAAATGATCATTGAAGTATGTAGAATTAAAACCGATGAAGATGAGGTTGAAACCTTAAATCTGTACTTATCTTTGTTGCATGGCGAAGATGAAGTTCCCTTGACGGATACCTAATGTGCCAACATGGCGTAGAAAGTAGAGAGTGCCTCTTGGTTTGAGGAGACTGGCTCTGGTTGAGCCTTGACTGACCAATTCAACTGCCGACTTACAAGTGAGACCCACTCAGCGAAGCGCGGAGGGTCCAAGGAAGGGAAAAGAGTGGTGGTAGGAGACAAAAGGAATACATATAAGCATGACCAATATTGTAAACTTAAATTCTCTTGAGGAAATAGTCTTCAAAGAGTTGATAGCAGGCGATGCTAGCACAGCCTGGTGGGTGAAAGAGTAGACGAAGTTCTCTTGATCACGGAGATAATAGCTGGCGATGGCAACGAGAACTGGTGGCCAGATGGATAATGAAGTCCTCTTGCACCAGGAAGAATTGAGGAGATTCTGAGATTCGCTGCTAGATGACGCTAGGTGGGTCATGGAAGATATATATCTAGAACAGACTCACAATGAACATAAGAGACATGACCAACAAAGAGAAAATAGAAGATCACTGTTGGTGTTTGATAAAAAAGGAAGAAATGAACAAGAAAAGAGCATTAAAATTTATATTCTCTCGTACCGTGTATTCCAAGAATACACCATACTGGGAGGAGAAAACACCAACAGAGAACAAATAAGCAGTTAAACATTTAAAGGTAATGGAGCGATCAAAGACAGTGGTCTTGTGATCGGACCATTAGTGGTCAAGACTCTGACCACTCTGACTCTCCCATCCCTTCCAGGATAACACTCAGTCACTCTACCAGAAATCCAGACCAAAGGAGGAGAAACATCCCTAACCAAGACCAAGTCCCCCACTTTAATGTCGGGACTGGAAAGAAACCACTTCTGTCTCCGTTGCAGGGAAGTTAAATATTCCAAGTTCCACCTCTTCCAAAAGGAATTGCGGAGGGCTTCAAGCTTACGCAAAACAATGGGTAGATTAGAATCCCTGTAAGAATTGGGAAGAGGAGGAGGGGCAGAAAGAGAAGTGCCGATAAGGAAGTGACCAGGTGTAAGTGGAAGCAGGTCATCAGGGTCATTGGTAAGTGGAGTTAAAGGGCGAGAATTAACACCACCTTCAATCAGAACGGACAGTGAATTGAATTCTTCATAAGTCAGAATTCGATTACCTAAGACCTTTCTTAAATGACGTTTAGTGAGTTTTACGCAAGATTCCCACCTACCACCGTGATGAGGAGCGTAGGGAGGTATAAAGCGCCATTTGAAACCCTTTGAGTAGGAAAAATTAGAAATTTGTTCCATGGCAGGAGAAGAAGTGAGAGCTTTCTTCCACAGGGAAGCTGCGCCCTGAAAAGTGGAAGCGTTATCAGAGAACATCTCTGAAGGAACACCACGCCTAGCAGTGAAGCAAGAGACAGCTGATAAAAAGTAAGAAGTAGAGGCATTCGTTACTAGTTCCAAATGGATTGCGCCAGTAACCATGCAAACAAAGAGAGAATCATAAAGCTTACCAAACAATTTGCGTTTAGCTTCAGGGGAATTTCGTTGATATTAGAACGGACCCATATAGTCCACACCAGTTAGAGCAAATGGGCGTATAGGAGAGGAGCGAAAGGAGGGCAGATCGCTCATTAATTGAGTATTGATTTTAGGTTTTGCTTTGAAGCAAGGAATGCATTTGTGAATTACAGAAGAAACTTCATGAATTCCATTTATAATCCAGTACTTTTCCCTTAAGAGGCAAAGCAGAGTGCGTGTGCCAACATGCAGATTACGATAATGAAAGACACGTATAATTAAAGAAGTTACGTGATGTTTAGAAGGCAAAATAACGGGATGCTTTTTGTCCTCAGAGAGCAAAGATTGCGAGAGCCCTCCACCTACCCTGAGTAACCCATGGTCATCAAGGAACGGGGCTAAAGCACGAAGACGACTGGATTTGGGAAGATCCCTTTTAGAAGAAAGCAAAGACAATTCAGAAGAAAAGGCTTCTTGCTGTGTCAGTTGTAAAACCGTAATGGTAGCGAGATTCAATTCATGATTGGTAAGGTGTGGTTTGGGGAGAAGAGGTTGGTCAACCACAAGATATTTCCATCTGAGGAGATAGGCAACAATTCGAATTAATTTGTGAAAGGAAGAATAGCGGGACAACAAGGGATGAGAAACGTTGGAAACAAGACACGAAGCAGTAGATAAAGATACTTTAGCGTCAGGCAAGTTGGAGTTTGTAGCTGGAGGTTTGGAAGGCCAAGAAGAATAGTCTTCGATTAACCACGAGGGCCCATGCCAGTACAACTGGGAAGCTGCCAATTGAGAGGGTAAACATCCACGAGAGATAATATCGGCTGGGTTATCAGCACTGGGCACATGCCTCCATTGACATCCCAAAGAAAGGGTTTGAATTTTGGAAACCCTGTTTGAAACAAAAGTTTGCCAGTGAGCGGGGTTCTTGGCGATCCAGGAAAGGGTGATCATGGAATCGCTTCAGAGAAGGATTTGCGAGAATTCGACTTTTAACACTTCCCGTGAATTTTTGACAAGTTCTGCGGCCATGAGTGCAGCACACAATTCAAGCCTAGGCAAAGTGATAGTTTTAAGAGGAGCTACCTTCGATTTGGCACAAACTAGGTTGGAGACTGAAGATCCATTTAATGGACCGCGATAAACTAAATATGCGCAGCAACCGTAAGCTTTTTCGGAACTGTCCGCGAACACATGAAGGAAAAAAGATGCATTAGAATGAGCGTTAATTAAATTCCTAGGAATTTCAATAAGGGAAAGATCCAGCAAATTGCTGCGAAACGAGAGCCAACGATTAAGAAAAGAAAGAGGAACAGTGTCATCCCATTCACATTTGAGCGACCACAGCTCTTGCATGAAGAGTTTGGCTATAACGATAACTGGGGCAAGGAATTGAGACGGATCAAAAATTTTTGCAATTTCAGAGAGAATTTGTCTTTTTGTGTTAGGAAGCTCTTCTGCGAGCGAAACTTTATAGATGAGAGTGTCAGTGCTAGTGCACCAATGAACTCCTAGAGTTTTTATGGATTCGGAGTTTCCACAAATTTCGACAGAAGAAGGATCTACGTCTTCGATGGGAAACTGGGCGAGAAAATCAGGGGAGTAGGAATTCCACTTATGAAGTGGGAAACCTCCATTCCTTAGCAATGCCTGAAGTTCTAAAGACACAAAAGAAGCTTCCTCCAAAGTGGGGAAGGACTGCAAATAATCGTCAACATAGAATGACGTAGTTAATGCTTCAGAAGCTTTAGAATCAAATAAATGACCATCTTGAGAGGCTAGCAAGTGTAGGGTTCGGATAGCAAGGAAAGCAGAGGGTTTTAAGCCATAAGTAACTGTGTTTAAACGAAATACCTTAATAGGCTTACTGATTTCATCACGCCACAAGATTCTTTGAAGATCTCGTTGTTCCGGTTGAATTAAAACTTGGCGGTACATCTGTTTTATATCAGCGATGACAGCTATGGGAAATAATCGAAAGTTTAAGAGTATAGCAGATAGATCTGACTGAATAGCAGGACCACAGTAAAGGGTGTCGTTAAGGCTGTTGCCATTAACGTCGGGTGATGAACCATTGAAAACAACTCGGATTTTATCTTTTACAAGAGGGTTTTTCCACACGGGATGATGATTTAAATAAACCGTTTCAATTGGGGGATGCAATTCATCATCAGATTTGTTAACAACTTCCATATGATTTAAGCTTTCATACTCATCCATGAAATCAGTGTACTGCTTGGAGAATAAGTTCTGCCCTAAAACTTCCCCATACGGGAGAACGGTAACGCATCAGGCGAAAGCCTGGACAAAATAACTACTGTTGTCAAGAAAATTAGACTGAAGCGGTGCGGGGTAGTGGGCATGAAATACGTGACTAGAAAACCAATGTAGGTAGCAATACATTAACAATTTTTATTTCTAATAATAAATGTATAATGAATAAACAAATTGCACTTAAGTGCTTATCACAGAAATGAACAATTATAAATGGAGCAAAAGTGTGAGGGCCTGATGACAGAAACCCAGATTAAGGAAATGTCAATGAAACACGCTTGTTTAATTGGAGAGAAGTTGAGCTTAACACATAAAAATGCACTTTATAAAAAGAGAGAACCATGAAACTGATTAAGAGTATAAAATGATTAGTATAATTTAAATGCTTCATAAAATTAAACTTATCTTTGAAGAGCCAGCTCTTTAAAAGTTCCAGCTAGCATAAATGTTGATTTAAAAGTCCTCACGGTTTCTTCAGAAGGAGGCGTACATGGCCTAGAGATATGTACACCATTGATAAAAATGTCAACTTGCTCTTCTTTTCTTGAGAAGGAATGACATTTATAGCTTCCAAGTGATGATCCAGCAGTATTTCGGAAGACGAATCCAAGTATCCCATCTAAGGTGAAGGTGAAAAGTACAACAGCTGGCAATTATTCTTGCCATCTTGAGCAATACGTCATGGTGCAGATCTTGTGACGTAGCTGCTAGGTAGCGTAGAGACTAGCGATGGTGTCATGAGATGCAGTAGCGGTGACCAGCAGGTTGAAGTGATCAGAAGTGATGATTGATCAGAAGTGGTGAAGAACGCCAGCAAGTGGCGTCTTAAATAGGGATCATGGAACCATCTCGAAGCTGGAGATCGCCCGACCAGACAAAAACCTGCCATTGGTCGAACGAAAGTCAGGGTAACGTCAGTCGACACTACTCAGCGGACAGCGGATCAACCAGTAGATGCCCCATATGTCGGGAGTGAGGACGCTTGAGGTAGCGAGCGACTGGAACACTCAAGGTGAGAACTATAATATCTATGAATAAGTGATTGATAACAAGATTATGCATAAGGTTTAAGCAATTAATACGTTTACAAAGAAATAATTACCATTCGGGGATCTCGGTAACAATAAACAAAATTTGACCGACAAATGGGCCAAGCTAACCATTGAAAGTATCACAAAAGTGATCATGCTCCGAGAACTCCGAATGAAAACAAACAAAAGAATCAGTCAAAGCAAAACATGGATAACAGACGAGGAGACACTAAGACTCGAAAGGCAAAACAGAGATAGCAGAGATGGGTCTAGTATAAAGACCTTTACTAGTTAAAACATCAACAACTCTGACGCGTTTATCACGGCCAAAGTGGCAGTGAATAACTCTGCCTAGGTTCCACACGAGAGGCGGAGATGGGTCTCGAAGTAGAACCATGTCCCCCACTCGTACATCTGGTTGAGGAAGCCGCCATTTCTCACGCCTATTTAGCAAGCTGAGATATTCTAACTTCCATCGGCGCCAAAAAGAACAGCGCAAAGATTCTACTTTTCTCCAAAAGATAGGTAAGTTAGGATCACAGCGTCGAACCAGCAAAGGCGGAGTAGCAGCAAGCGAACAACCAATCAGGAAGTGACTGGGTGTTAAAGGTAAAAGATCCTTAGGATCGTTTGAAAGAGGGGTCAGAGGTCTGGAATTTACAATACCTTCGACTTGAATAATTAAAGAGTTGAATTCCTCATATGAAAGTATGGTAGGACCAAGAGTTTTCTTAAGCTGTCTTTTAGTAAGTTTGATGCAGGACTCCCATCGGCCCCCATGATGGGGAGCATAAGGCGGGGTGAAATGACATTTGAAACCTTTAGAATAGGAAAAGTTGGAAATTTTTTCTTTAGCAGAAGGGGAGCTTAACACTTTTTTCCAGAGATCAGAAGCGCTTACAAAATTTTTTGCATTATCTGAAAAAACTTCAGAAGGAACACCCCTTCTAGGAGAAAATCTAGAAAAGGCGGCCAAAAAGTAAGATACAGAAGCGTTCGTAACCAACTCAAGGTGGATAGCTCCCGTCACCATACATACAAATAACGAGATGTAAAGTTTACCTAAGATTTTGCGCTTAGATGGAGAGGGATTAGTCTGATATACGTAAGGACCTGCGTAATCGATCCCAGTAAGAGCGAAGGGCTTACTAGGTTCTGAACGAAATGGAGGTAAATTACCCATAATCTGCGTGGCGGGCCGTGGTTTAACCTTGAAGCAAGGTATACACTTTTTGACAACAGAAGATACCTCATGAACGCCATTGATGATCCAGTAGAGTTCACGAATTAGACAGAGCAAGGTGCGAGTGCCAGCATGAAGGTGTTTATAATGAAACTTTTTTATTATAAGGGTAGTGATAGGATGCTTTGAAGGAAGGATGATGGGATGCTTTTTCCCATCCTCACAACTAGACATAGCTAATCTTCCACCCACACGTATTATGCCGTCCTGGTCTAGAAAAGGAGTAAGGGGTGAAAGCCTGCTAGATTTGGGTAAATCTTTACCACTTATAAGAGCTTGCTTTTCAGGAGCAAATACTTCCTGCTGAACAAGTAACAAAATCTTGCAAGTAGCAAATTCTAACTCTACTCTGGAGAGAAAGGGTTGAGGCTTCAAAGGTTGATCAATTACTAAATATTTCCATCGGAAGATATAAGACACTACACGAATCAATTTATCAAATGAAGAGTATCTATGAAAAAGGCTAGTAGAAGTAGAAGTAAGATGCGACGTGACAGGGTCATTACGGGCATCAAGTATTTCTTCTGCAAATTGATTAGCTAAGCGAGGCCAGCAAGATGATTCCTGACTTAGCCAAGGAGGACCATTCCAGTACAGGTCTGAAGAAATCATTTTTTTAGGCGTGCAACCACGTGATATTATATCCGCGGGGTTTTCACGGCTAGGAACATGTGTCCATTGTTCAGAATGAGAGACTTCATGAATCTTAGAAACGCGATTTGCCACAAAGGTATTCCAATGAGAAGAAGGCTTGGAAATCCAAGCTAATACAATAGAAGAATCGCTCCAAAAAAATGTGCGGGAAAATTTTAACTTTAAACTGACATTTAGTTTAGTAGCTAATTCTGTTGCCATTAAAGCAGAGCATAATTCTAATCTCGGCAATGATACCGTTTTAAGTGGAGCAACTTTTGATTTAGCGCACACTAAATTAGAAAATCCAGGGAAAGTGGCTGAGGAACGTCCTACTATGTATGCACAACAGCCATAAGCCCGTTCTGAACTATCAGAAAATACATGCAGGTCATACTGCTGGCATAAGAGATTAGAAATTAAAAGGCGGGGTATAGAAACCTTGGAGAGATCCAGCAAGCTGCTGCGATACTCTAACCATTCTTCTACAAGAGGAAGGGGGAGATTTTCATCCCAGTCTGATTTTAATGACCAAAGCTTTTGCAAGAACATTTTTGCAACAATAACTATAGGAGCAATATATTGCAAAGGATCAAAGATCTTTGCGATTTCTGACAGAACTTGTCTCTTAGTTACAGGGGGAGATTCTGAGAAATGTACCTGATAAGAGAAGGTATCAGAAAAAGGACACCAAAAAACACCCAATGCTTTTACGGCTGCTTCATCAGTAGGAATAGCAACAAATTCATCAGCTGGGACCTCTGATGAAAATTTTGATATTAATTCAGTAGAATTTGAGGTCCATTTATGGAGCGGAAAACCACCTCCTAGGAGCAGGGATTTCAAATCTTCGCACACAAGGAGTGCTTCAGAAATATTAGGGAAAGAGCACAAGAAATCGTCAACATAAAATGCCGTTTTTAATGACTCAGAGGCCAAAGGATGATACAGATGACCATCTTGCTCGGCTAACATGTGGAGAGACCGAATCGCAAGAAAGGCTTCAGACTTCAGGCCATATGTCACAGTCTTCAATCTAAATATCTTTATGGGTTTGGAACTCTCATCGCGCCACAATATTCTTTGCAGATCTTGCTGCTCAGAATTTACGAGAATCTGCCGGTACATCTGCTTAATATCTGAGATTACAGCAATAGGAAACCTTCGAGAATTAAGCAAAACAGAGGTGAGATCTGTTTGAATCGCGGGACCACATTGCAAGGTATCATTTAAAGAGATTCCATTGGAATCTGGTGATGAGCCATTGAAAACTACTCTTATATTGTCTTGTGTTAAGGAATTTTTCCATACCGGGTGATGATTTAGATAAACTATTTCATTTAAAGGATGGTCAATTTCTTCTGATTTAGAAATTACCTCCATGTGATTAGATGATTCGTATTCCTCCATAAAGGAAGCATACTGAGTTTTGACAGAAGCATTTTGTTTGAACCGATTTTCAATAGCAAATAGTGCCCTAAGTGCTCTGGAATGCGAGCCCGTAATGGCGGGAGGATTAGGAATACGTGGAAGAGTTACTATAAATCTGCCTTCAGCAGTACGGACAGTGGTTTCCTTGTATAACTTTTCACAAATTTCGTTAGAAGAAGAAGAAGAAGTAGCCTGAACATTCTCAAGATCCCAGAACTTGGTTAGCTCTTGACTCAAATCGGTACCAACAAAATAACAATTCGATACAGTTTGAATAGGATTACGGTATATTTGGCCAGTAGCAATCCAACCAAAATCAGTTTCGCGGAAGAAAACATTAGGAGCAATTTTTACTTTATTGGAATGAAGACATTGCCAAAATACGCTTGAGCTGAAAAGAAGCTCTACGGGCGAAGCTCTGTTGAAATGAGGGTCAGCTAGCTGGACAAAATTCGGGATATTCCAACTTTGAATAGGATAAGAAGTGCCAGGAATATTGTTGCCTATAGACTTGATAATCAAACAATCTAATTGCAACTGCGTACCAAGATTATTAGAGTCCTTCAGATCCACTTTAGCAAAGCTTAAGGATTGCGATTTAGAGCAGTTTATTCCTGTAACCTCTATTGAGGTAGGATGTTTTGGGAGGCCTAACTTTTGTACCAACGATTCATTAATAAAATTGTTGGTAGCGGCATTGTCCAATAATCCCCTGACAGATACCCATTTCCCGTGAGAATTTTTCAATAGAACCTGCACGGTAGATAATAAAACCTGGACTTTGCCAAGCGAGGTGGAACTTTGAGCATACGACTGCGCACTATTTTGAGAAGTCTCAGAATTAGACTTGGTATTGGAACTGCTTGGTCCTGATAACCGTGATCTTTCATGCCTGTGCAAAAGGGAATGGTGTCTAGCCTTACAATGAAAGCATAAACGTTGTGAACGGCAATTGTTTAACATATGCGTTCCTGACAAACAGTTGAAACAAAGTTTTTTGTTCGTAATGAACTTTCGTCTTTCATCTACTGATAAAGATTTAAATTCATCACAATTGTATAAATTATGCGATTGCTGACACAGACCGCACGTTTGCATTTGGTTAGGTGACCGAGCATCAACAGGAAGAGCCTGTGATCTTAAAATTCTTTGATTAGAACTGCTAACCTTATCTTTTGAGAAGGCTTTTGAATCTGAACTACTAGTTTTTTGATTAGCTATGGCGGAAAAGACTTGGCTTCTGGCCTTCAAAAAGTTAATAATCGCCTCATAAGTGCATTGCAAATTCTGGGAAAGTTCTGTTTCCTAGGCTTTTAATGTATTTGCATCCAATCTTGCAGAAATAAGATGAACTAGAAATAAATCCCAGTGATTTACAGGTCGGTTTAAATTGGACAATGCTCTGACGTGTAGCTCTGCAGTGTCAATCAACTTACGAAGTGATAAACTGTTATCTGCTTGCACGTTAGGTAACTCGAATAAGCTTTGTATATGGCGTTGAATAGATAAACGAATGTTCCCATATCTATCCTTAAGAAGATTCAGAGCAACTTCATAATTATCACTGGTCAAAGAAAGTGCTTGAATCAGGTTAAGTGCGTTGCCTTGAACTGCCAGACGCAAGTAGTGAAATTTTTGTATTACTGGTATAGAAGTATTCTCATGTACTAAAGAATTGAATAATTCAAAAAATGGCTCCCATTCTATGTCCTTACCAGTGAATTTGGGTATTTCTAATTTGGGTAATATAATGCGTGAAGAAGATGTAGAAGATGCTACAGAAGTTTGATCTTCTTGTTTTTCTTTTAAAGTTAAAGCCCTAATAAGCTGTTTAGCTTCAGCAAATCCCTGATAGTATAATTTTTCAACTTCCAACCTATCACTTTGCTGGTCCGGATGCTGAGTTTCTATACTGCATTGTATCTCATCATATTTCTCAAAGGCTTGTTCATAATTCTTAAGCCTCTGCGAAATTATGTCAAGATTACGCTCTTGGGGTTCAAGCTCCGTTAAGAAAGTACGAAACCGTGTGAGCTTGCCCTTACAAGAGGCTCTGGCGTTGCTGAGTTTTTCATCAAGGTTAGGCATATTAAAAGTTGTTTGTTACTCACGTCAATATTGTGACTTCGAGTACTGGAAGCCAGAAGATGACAGCTTGCTAGGTAGTAAGGTTTAGTCTGATGCGGAAGAAACCGGTTTAGCTTACGTTTCTCTCCTCTTCTGCTGAACATGCGCCTCAAGCTGAAACGTACAATGTGAATTAGTGTTGAAACACAATGAACAAAAATTGTTAATGTAAAATCCAAGATATGAAATTTGTATAGGGATCCAGGGTGCAACAGATATGTTTCCCGGGTTTCGGCACCAAAAATTTGGAAAATAAGTTCTGCCCTAAAACTTCCCCATACGGGAGAACGGTAACGCATCAGGCGAAAGCCTGGACAAAATAACTACTGTGGTCAAGAAAATTAGACTGAAGCGGTGCGGGGTAGTGGGCATGCAATACGTGACTAGAAAACCAATGTAGGTAGCAATACATTAACAATTTTTATTTCTAATAATAAATTTATAATCAATAAACAAATTGCACTTAAGTGCTTATCACAGAAATGAACAATTATAAATGGAGCAAAAGTGTGAGGGCCTGATGACAGAAACCCAGATTAAGGAAATGTCAATGAAACGAGCTTGTTTAATTGGAGAGAAGTTGAGCTTAACACATAAAAATGCACTTTATAAAAAGAGAGAACCATGAAACTGATTAAGAGTATAAAATGATTAGTATAATTTAAATGCTTCATAAAATTAAACTTATCTTTGAAGAGCCAGCTCTTTAAAAGTTCCAGCTAGCATAAATGTTGATTTAAAAGTCCTCACGGTTTCTTCAGACGGAGGCGTACATGGCCTAGAGATATGTACACCATTGATAAAAATGTCAACTTTCTCTTCTTTTCTTGCGAAGGAATGACATTTATAGCTTCCAAGTGATGATCCAGCAGTATTTCGAAAGACGAATCCAAGTATCCCATCTAAGGTGAAGGTGAAAAGTACAACAGCTGGCAATTATTCTTGCCATCTTGAGCAATACGTCATGGTGCAGATTTTGTGACGTAGCTGCTAGGTAGCGTAGAGACTAGCGATGGTGTCATGAGATGCAGTAGCGGTGACCAGCAGGTTGAAGTGATCAGAAGTGATGATTGATCAGAAGTGGTGATGAACGCCAGCAAGTGGCGTCTTAAATAGGGATCATGGAACCATCTCGAAGCTGGAGATCGCCCGACCAGACAAAAACCTGCCATTGGTCGAACGAAAGTCAGGGTGACGTCAGTCGACACTACTCAGCGGACAGCGGATCAACCAGTAGATGCCCTGTATGTCGGGAGTGAGGACGCTTGAGGTAGCGAGCGACTGGAACACTCAAGGTGAGAACTATAATATCTATGAATAAGTGATTGATAACAAGATTATGCATAAGGTTTAAGCAATTAATACGTTTACAAAGAAATAATTACCATTCGGGGATCTCGGTAACAATAAACAAAATTTGACCGACAAATGGGCCAAGCTAACCATTGAAAGTATCATAAAAGTGATCACTGCTGTTTAACAAGAGGTTCTTTCTTGAATTTGCTCTCGATAGCAAAGAGAGCTTTTCGAGCTTTGGGATGAGAGTTAATAAGTTTGGGAGGATTATGTAATCTTGGCATTTGAACAACGAACCGGCCATCAGAAGAACGAGTGGTGGTGTTCAAAAAATTGCTCACAGAATTCATTTTCTGAAGAGGTTACGTTAGGACGATCAACGCTTTCAAGCCTCCAGAACTGTTCCAAGTCAGTATTGGCAAAGTAGCATTGCGATGCGGGTTGGGGAGAATAATGGGGAAGTTGACCTGTGACGATCCATCCAAAATTAGAGTCTCTGGCGACCACGTTTGAGGATAACTTGCGAACCTGTTTACGAAGGCAATTCCAGAAAACATTGGCACTAAAGAGTATGTCAATAGGGTTTTGCATGTTGAACAAAGGATCAGCTAGCCTTAAATGCGAGGGAATGTTTAACCCTGAAACATCCACAGAGTGACTTGGTGTGTCTTCTCCAATGCTACTGAGAATTAGACAATTCAGTTTGAGAAAGTTGTTTCTGTGACAAATATCTCTTATGGTTAGCTTTGAGAATTGTAAAGCTTGTGATTTTGAGCTGTTGATGCCCGACACGTTAATAGAAGTGGGGTTTACAGGTAGGCCTAGTTTTCTAATCAAAGAATTAGACACAAAATCATGAGTTGCCGCTGAATCAAGAAGACCGCGTGCACGGACCCAGTTGCCAAAGTTATCCTGAACTTCGATTTGGACAGTAGACAACAATACTTGAGCACTGCGAATGGACTTGGCATTTTGAATATACGATGAAGCATTAGAACTGTTAGCATTATCACTTTTTTGAGAAGTAGATGCTGTCGATGACCTTGCCTGATCATGACGATGTAGCAAAGTGTGATGAGCCTTTTCACAAGGGAAGCAAAATCTTGTGGACTTGCAATTTGAAGCAGAATGAGTAGGCGCTAGGCAATTGAAGCAATGTTTGTTCTGGGAAACTAATTTTCTTCTGTCGTCGACTGACATTTCTTTAAAGGATTTACAGAGGTATAGGGCATGGGGATCTTTACAAAGTATGCACTTTAAAGGTTCGTTTAAACTCTTGCGGGGTTCGCTTTGAGTGTTTAAAACAATAGAGCTAGCAACACGGTGTTCACTAGACCTATTTGGGTAACCAGTGGTGTTTGATTTAAATTTAGATGAGCTGGACCCGGGTTTTTGGGTATTAGTCGCTAAGCGTTCGCTTTTAGGTTTGATAGACATTAATTCAAATTTGGAACTCGGGGAAGAGGGTTCATTTTGATTAGCTAGAGCGGTTAAGAGTTGGCATCTAGCGTTTATGAAAGTGACTAAATGCTCGTAAGAGTAATCGTCTTCTCTAGAAAGTACGATTTCCCAAGCTTTGAGGGTAGCAGTATCAACTTTAGAAACCACTAAATGTATTAGGAAAGTGTCCCAGTGTTCAGTGGGTTGATCTAATTGAGATAAAGCCTTAACGTGAAGTTGTGTAGTGTCAACTAGAGTACGCAAACTAGTGACGTCATTGTGCTGTGACGCAGGTAGGTTGAATAGAGCCTTCATATGGCGTTGAACACGTAACCGTAAATTGCCATATATTTCCTTCAATAAGTTAAAGGCAATGGGGTAATTTTCGGCACGTAGAGGAAGTGCTTCGACTAACTGCAAAGCTTGACCTCGGAGGATAGATCTCAAGTAATGAAACTTGTATATGACTTGAATTTCTTCATTGTCATGAACAAGGGAGCAAAATAATTCATAGAAAGAATCCCAAGTAGATTCATCTCCAGAGAAGTGGGGTAAATCAATTTTAGGTAAAATTGGTTTGGGCTTGTGAGTACCATCGCGAAACGAAGTTTATGGTTCGTGAAGAGAACCAAGAACAGAAGCGTCCTTTTTCTGCTCCTCATCGAGTTGGCGTATTATTTTAAAAGCGGAACCTATGCCTTCGTAATATTGGGTTTCTACCTCGACTCGATCTTCGGTTTGATTGAGCATGCAAGTTTCTATTTCAGTTTGGATGTTGCAATAATTTTCATAAGAACGTTCAAAATCCCTTACACGATGTTTCAACAAGTCTAATTGAGCTTCGGAGGGATCTAACTATTTTATGTACTTTCTGAATCGGGTAATTTGCCCTTTATAAGATGCTCGTTTAGAAGTAAGTTTTTCATCCTTATCCTTTTCAGTAGGAGCCATGACAAGGTGAATAGATTAAAGTGTAACTCACGAGACTGTGGAACCTTGGAAATGCTGTCAGACTGGCAGCAGCGAATAAGTAGAAAGAACGGGACACACCAAAGGAGACAGGAGCGGCCTCTTTCCCCTTCACAGGCTTTGCACGATGTAGTTATAGCTGAAAGATTCAAAGCAGGTATTAATAATTTGCAAGGTGTTGTCAAATAACCTTTTAAAACAAGTGACAAACGGACTCTCCCGGGTTTCGGGACCAATTTTTGGGTAGATTATTGGCTGAGGAATAACCTAACCACCAAGGGAAGATGATAAAGAAAAGGAGGTGGGTTTCGGACTGGAGAAAAAGGATAGAAAAATTGGAGGAGAGTCCCACAAAAGTTATGAATTTAACTTTAAATGCACTTAGAGGCGGTTGCCTCTGCAAATCCGTTCTCTGATACCTAAAGTGGGTAAGGACCTGGTCGAAGCTAACGGGAACCGCAGCTAGGACTTGGGCGGTTTGCAAGAGAATGGCTTTAGCGTATTCCCTCTCAAGCATGCATATGCGTACTATGGGGAAGAGTGATGGTCTGGCAAGAGTAACAGACTTATTGTAGATCTGTTCAAAGGAATTCTTTTTTTTTTGACCAAGTAATTCGAAGAGTACAAATAATTTGCATCGATTTTGATATTTCCAGTTTTCGAAGTTGCAGAGTTATTACCAAGCGACCAAGTGCTTCCAAGCAGGATAATGATAAAGGAATTATGCCTTTGGGAATAAATTTGGTAAATGAACCAATAGTTGCATTTAGAAATGGCTAAGCTTTTACCCAGCCAGTAGCCGACTAAAAGTTTAGGCAAAGAGAAACACTTATCTTTTTGAAAACCAACCATAAGTTTTTTGGAGAGGATCTCCACAAGCAGGAAGCTGGCGTAGCGAGCTGTGCTTGCCTTACTGGCCAGTTAGAATTAGCTATTCAAGCTAAGAGAGACTTGACCGAGATAACTACTAAGAGTTTTTGCTCAAATGCAACGAGTGGTGAAAGCCCTATCAATAGCTTTCTTGGTGTTAACGAGGGCATGAACCTAGGAAGAGTCAGGGAAGACAGGATCTTGCTTAACCGTTGTACCAGAGAAATGATGAATCAAAAAAAATGAAAGTTTAAGTTTATTTAACAATTCAAAGGAAGTTGATAACTTTAACAAATATATATTTTCAATTTGGTTAACAATTTTGGGGTCACAGACCTCAGAAAACATTAAACGTTTGCGCCAGGCAATAAACAATTTATTAGGTTTCAAACCTTTATAAAATCCTAGCAAGGATTTAAAATAGCGAAGATAAAAATTTAAAATTTAAAGACAATTAAGGTGATTAAAGTTTAACAATAAATAGAGTACAAGGTGTGTACTATAAGAAATCTCTGCGTACTTATCTTAGAAAAAGTTACAACTTCAAAATAACAAAAAAAAGAGAACAGGTAGAGTGAAAGAGAAGTTCCTATAACTTCTTATATTTATACTGGATTACTTTTATGATAGCTATGCAAAATAGAGCAGGTCACTTACTGTGAAACCTGAAGAGAAAGTCAAAAGGAAGGTTCTAGACTTCCTATGTTCAAGTAGGAATCACGAGACAAATGGGGCAGTTTCCCTTTCGTGAGACCTAGAAATAACTCACTCATGAGTTGAAAGAATTGTTTTCCCTGATTATAAGGGAGAAACAATGTAAGCTTGAACCGTGTATAAGACACGTGGTTATGCAGAAATTAATTAATGATAAACAAGCAAGATGGAAGGGCACTTCGTTGGAGTGACACCTCATTGAAAATGATCTACAGTTACAATTTTATTAATATGGTTTGTTAGTAGAAGGTTTAGGAAAGAGCAATTGGGATTTAGGATCAATGTTCATGGCCTTATTTAAGGTAAACGGACGATCGCGACGCGGTAGAAAAGTTGAACAAGCACTAGTTATCACTATATTCTGTTAAATGGATGAAAAGTTCACTGTAGTAACACGAAAGTTTATGGCAAAGAAAGTTATTGCAATGATGAAAAAGGACTGGTAGCACTAGATAGGCGAAAGTCTATTGCTTGAGAAAGTTGTGTATTACAATTAAATGCGCCATAGAACATTCCAACGGTGGAAGAAAATTAGTTATTGAGCTTTAATTCAGAAGGAAGATTCCTCAATTTTCAATAGCATTCTCCCAAATGAGTGAAAAATACATGACGGCAAGACTTGTAGATAAAGTACAGGATCTGGAAGGTTCCAGAACGATCCTAATAGAAGAATGGAGCCAAAGTTAATCCAGCGGAGGAACTAGCTTGGTATTTTATAGACAGCGGGTATTAGATAATATCCCACGTGGTGAGAAGATTTCTCATTTAAATAGCTTAAGAAAAGCTACTTTTTATTAAGGTTGGCTTAGACAGACAAAAGCCCAACATAGCAAATCCCGCGAAGGATGATTTTTGCCCCAAATAAGTAATCTCACACTGCCTATAAAATGATCATTGAAGTATGTAGAATTAAAACCGATGAAGATGAGGTTAAAACCTTAAATCTGTACTTATCTTTGTTGCATGGCGAAGATGAAGTTCCCTTGACGGATACCTAATGTGCCAACATGGCGTAGAAAGTAGAGAGTGCCTCTTGGTTTGAGGAGACTGGCTCTGGTTGAGCCTTGACTGACCAATTCAACTGCCGACTTACAAGTGAGACCCACTCAGCGAAGCGCGGAGGGTCCAAGGAAGGGAAAAGAGTGGGGGTAGGATTCAAAAGGAATACATATAACTTAAATTCTCTTGAGGAAATGGTCTTCAAAGAGTTGATAGCAGGCGATACTAGCACAGCCTGGTGGGTGAAAGAGTAGACGAAGTTCTCTTGATCACGGAGATAATAGCTGGCGATGGCAACGAGAAGTGGTGGCCAGATGGATAATGAAGTCCTCTTGCACCAGGAAGAAGTGAGGAGCTTCTGAGATTCGCTGCTAGATGACGCTAGGTGGGTCATGGAAGATATATATCTAGAACAGACTCACAAAGAACATAAGAGACATGACCAACAAAGAGAAAATATAAGATCACTGTTGGTGTTTGATAAAAAAGGAAGAAATGAACAAGAGCATTAAAATTTATATTCTCTCGTACCGTGTATTCCAAGAATACACCACTGCTATAGAACACTTTTGTATTATCCTGTTATAACCAGTAAATGTGATCCCTAAATTCCTGACAGTGCTATCTTAAGTATAACTGTGCGATACACGTGATCTAATTTGTGTGGCCCACTGGATTTTATGTGTGAATTACATATTATCAAGCATTGCTTATCTGCTCGGATTTATTTTTCACATTTCGAATCATGTCGCTATTACGTTTGAAAGCTATATTCGAGTTTGCTAACTATACCATAGACTCCAGAAATTTTACAGATGGGGTAGAAGTGTTATTTGTAAAACATGTTATGTGGAAGAGTTCACCATGATGAAAGTTTTTGGTAATTTACGCTCTTGTGCTCCAGGCGTCGCAGCTCCACCCTACATTGTTACAGGAGAAATTGAAAGGAGAACGCTAACATTTAAGCAGTTCAATGTTCAGGTAAGGCAGGAGCATCAGAATGTTGCAAAGATGTATTAGCAGTGCTTCTTTTCTGTCACAGGTAGTTAGGGCCTATTATTATTATTATTATTATTATTATTATTATTATTATTATACTAGACTGGCTTGACTATCCCCTAACGTCCACACCAACTGTATTCCAACTCGTCGCTGTTCTCCGCATTTATTCGTTATGGTTACCTTTCGGTCATCGTCTTGGAGTAGCGTGTCTGCCTTGCACACGGAGTCCCCGAGTTCGATTTTCGGCTCCATAAGTGATGTTAGGATCTGAAGTGAGAACTGGAATGGGATGCACTCAGCCTCGATAGGACAATTGAGTAACTGTCTGACAGTGAGGCAGCACCCCGGTCACGGAGACAAGATTAACGGCTGAGAGGCCCGACGCGCTGACCACGCGTCACCCCATAATCTTCAGGTAATAAAGGGGCATTGAGTAAATTGGCAAAACTTAACGGTAAAAAATAACCGATTTTATGTAATTCTTGAAAGAATATTGCACGTTGGCTCTCAAAAAGTGAACACTGAGAATTTAAATGTTTGACTGTACCGATTGCACGATTCATTACACACAGGTGTATTGCGAAGATTACAACGATGCATGTACACAGGGGATAAAGCATGATTAAGACGTAAGCGGAGAATATTGTGATGATATGACGTTATGTGTACTTGCCTGTAAAAAAAACCGGGATTGTATTGGGATGTGAGGTTGTATACTGTTATACAACTAATTAAAAGAGTCTATGTCGTTTATAGACCCTAAATGGCGGATGCTGGCTGAAGGGCCATCTTGTGGGGTTTGAACTCTGGTTTTGTGATGGCAGTACGTTCGTTGTTCTGTGTTTGAATATGTATGTTGTATAGTTGTGTAGTGAAATAAATAGATTCCAATGCTTATCACTAATTTGGTGAATTGGTCTCTTAACAAACCATATGGCGACCCCAACGTTATTTTATACGTAAATTACGAGAAGTTACGGTAAGATACGTAAGATTTCTTTGTGAATAAAAATCTTTGCTTAGCCTAAACGACATTGGAAAAGCTTGTGAAACAACATAAGCCAATTCAAACTTTCTACACAAGGACATATAATGAGTTAATGCGTAATTTTACCAGCGAAATAGTTCATTTGGAATCGGCACAGAAGATGCGGATGAAAATGGGGATGTTAAGTACTGAACTTGCTCCATTGAATGAAAATGTACTGGAACTAGCATTAGAAGAAGACGGTGATGTCTACAGCCGTGAGTACGAGGCAGTTGAGAATTATAGAGATAATTTAGGTGAAGTAAGGCTAAATATGAAGAATATTTGCTATAATGAGAATGTTGGTCGGGTTAGAGAACACATATCTGCAACTAAAAGGAACTTGAACTTTCTAGGTTGGAACTAGCCAAGGGGATGTTAAAGATTGGTTAGGATTCTACCGACAGTAGTGGCTCAGCTGGCTAAAGCGCAGCGTTAGGTCATGGGACCAAGCTCTCTGCTGACTCGGTAGACGCGTGGGTTCGAGCCCCACCGTCGGCTGTCCTTGAAATGGTTTTCCGTGGCTTCCCATTTTCAACACCAGGCAAATGCTGGGACGGTACCTTCTGATAGGCCACGGCTGATTCCTTCCACATCCTTGCCCAGTTTCATTCATCTTCATCCATTCCATCTCTCATACCGACGCGCAGGTCGCCCGAGGGCGTCGAATAGAAAGACCTGCACTCGGCCTCTCATGAGGCCACACGACAAAAAAGGTTAGGATTCTGTAGCATGTTTAAAAGAATCCATGAAGATAGTGACGTAGAATCTGAAGATAAATTTCAATATCTGATTCAGTGCACCAAACCTGACAGTCGAGCCAGAGAATTTACGAACAGTTTCCTGGCCACCGCTGAAAACTATCCGAAGGTTATAGAGTGCATGAAGAATCTGTTTGGACGTGAATATCTTCTGACGGAGTACTATGTTTGGAAGCTTATTGGTTCAGTCATTCAGAATGTGTCGCACAACAATGATGCATCAGGAATAGCGGCACTGTATGACACATTAGAGAGCAAGTTAAAAGCTCAAGAATCCATAGGTGTGACAAGGGATAAGTGTGAGTCCATTTTGTTCCCTGTCGTGGAATCATGCTTACCTAAAGATGTTTTAAGGACATGGCTCAGAAATCAATCAGCGAATGATGATTTGATTGATGAACAGAAAGATAGACTCGTGGATCTTTTCAATTTCCTCAAACGTGAAGGGGTGGGAGAAAAAAGGATAACCTTTGCTCGGGAAGGTTTGGTTTATCTGATAGGAAGAGACAAGAGAGAGTTAGAGGAAGAATGTCGAAATGTCAAGTTTGATGACAAGAAGAGAAAGTGTGTATTTTGTGGCAAACTGCACGAGAGTAAAAAATGCCACCTTGCTCAACATGAGTTTGGAAGAAAGGCGCAACAAGTTAGCCAAAGCTGTTGTTTGGGTGTCTAAAGGTAGGACACAGGGTAAAAAATTGCAAGGCACACCCTCGTTGACCCCTGTGCACTTACCCTCATGTTGTGATCATGTGTCATAAACTGAATACGCAGAAGGTCGAGGAGAAACCCGAATCTAAATATAAGGAAGACAGGGAAAGGCAGAGCATTATCCCCATGAATATTAAGAGTGCCACATAGGGGGTGTTTCTACAGACGTTGTGAATCAAATTGGCACATAAGGAGAAATAGAAGATGATCCGAGCACTAATAGATAGTGGATCACAAAGATCCTACATTTTACGGAACACTGCTGAGGAAATGGGATATAAACCCTTAATGACAGAGATGATGATCCACAAGTTGTTTGGGGGCGCTGAGACCCATGAAGAAGATCATCCATCTTCTGTATTATGTGAGCGCAAGCAGCTGTGATGTTCCTTTTGATACCACGTTGCAGTTGATTCACCAGAAGGTAATCTGTGGGAAGATTCCCCAAGGTTGAAGTTTGGGCCGTGGATGAATGAAATGAAAGCGAAAAGAATATGGCTGTCCGATGTGGGAACAAATCCATCCGACGTGGAAGTGCTGCTAGGAGCTAATGTTGCAAGGAGTCTTTTTATGAATGAAATGCATATGCTTGAATCAGGATTGGTAGCTGTGAGGACAAAGCCTCGCTGGACCGTGATTGGTAAAACGGAGAGGGTGGTCCTCTAGTTCTGTATTCAACTACCCTATTCATTCAATCTGCCTCTATAACCGACCTTTGGAACTTGGAGACTGTATGCATATCTGACCCCTTGGAAAACTAGTCGAGAGAAGAGATGGAAGAAGCTGCATGTCATCACTTCCAAGAGACTGTAAAGGTTAATGTGGATAGCCGATATGAAGTTGCGTTACCTTGGTTGGAGAGCCGACAGTATTTACGGAACAACAAAGAGATAGCAGAGGAGAGATAGATCTCCTTTTCGAATGGACTGACGAAAAAAGGAAAGTTTTAGGAATATGGAAAAGTGTTTCAGGAATGGATAAATGAGGGTATAATTGAAGAGGTTCCAGAGGAACCACGCCGGGGAATCTTCAAAGAAAGCTCTACCACCAAGGCGAGACCCGTGTTCGATGGATGCAGGAAAATCAAAGGATACTCTTTCTTTAAACTAGTGTCTCGAAAAGGGTCCTAATTTACTACAGCGAATCCCCACGTTTCTATTAACGTTTCGTAAAAATAGGATAGGAGTGATTTCCGATATTAGGAAGGCATTTCTGCAGATGTCTGTTCAGGAAACTGATCGTGATTACATGTGCTTCTAGGGGTGGAAGGATTTACAGGATAGTGAATTAAAGGTTTTTCGCAATTGCCGAGTCGTATTTAGTCTGAATTGCAGCCCACTTCTGCTGTAAGCAGTTCTTGATCTTCATTTGAAAGAGAGTATAGACTACCATGAGACAGCAGAAATTCCTTCTAGGTAGATAATTATATCATCCCTTTGGATAATAGTGTACGTTTATGGAAGAAACTACCTCATTGCTGGCCAGAGCACGTTTTGATCTTCGTAGCTGGGAGTACACAAGTCTAAATTCTCCTGAGAGAGACTCGTGAGTTCCTGAGGTAACTTCAGTATTAGGACTTTGTAACCAAATTTATTCAGTTACAGTAGCTCACCCTCGGGTTTTTGCTTCGTGCAGTTAGTTTGGGGTATTTTATTCGTATCTTATTATATTGGGTTAAAGTGGGGTTGCAGAAGGTGATTTTTATTGTGCATGTGTGTGTTTTTGTGGACGGATTCATCTTTGGATGGTCCGGACCAACTGGGATCTCTGTTTATTAATTATCGGTTTTTGGATATTTGATATTATAAAATACGGGGTTTTGCGATTTATTACGTTTTGGGAATAAGGATATATAAGACTGTATTATTTTAAGTAGAAGCACTATTTCATTTTGGTTTGGGGTTAATGGCTTTATTTTGACCTAGTAATGTTAAATATTAGATTCGTGGCTGTACTATAAAGGTACAATGAATTGGTATTTTCGAGTGCTGGTAATGTTACAAACCCGGAAAAGACAGGCAGTAATTCGAAGTTCAGGGAATACCTAGGCTATTTATAGCATGAACTCCCATGAACTTCGAGTGGAAAACTACTGTGTGACGTCAGTGTGAATTTCGACTGTCTGATGTTCATGTGTTGGCACGGATGTTCCGCTAGGAGCGGGCCACGCACGAGTTAGTTCCGGCAGAAACATTGGGGTTATGTATCCCTTCGCTAGTGCATATAATGGCGTGTCGGATGTTCAGAGTTCGTCTTATTGCTTTATTGGCAGAGTCCAGATCTACTAGCGCCCAGGGTCGTTTTACGTGACATGGTTTCCGTAACGAACAGTTAGAGATCGGTTCTTCTTGCTTTTAGGCTAGAGTCCATGTCTTCTTGCGCCCAGGGTCGATTTAACTGGCATGGTCCGGTAATCGAACAGCAGATACAGTAACTAGACATTTACTGAGCGTTGTGCTATTGAATGACTACATATTTTCGACAAGGTTAAGTTCGTAGACCACGGGTAGCTGATCATATCACATCCTAAAAAGACATTCATAACCTCACTTCATCATCTGTTGTGGAAGTCATAGGAGGATGTCATGGCGTTGAAGTCAACAAGTCTGGCGAGTATAGATTCGTGCTCAAACTGTGCAAAGTGAAAAGAATAGGCAAATGATATGCGTGAAAGTCTGACGAGTGTAGATTTGTGTACAAGTGAAATGTGTATAGGAGGCTGGTAGGCCTAGGTCGAATATGGCCGTAAGTGTTTGTTGCTCTCAGAGCCTAAATTCAGTGGCAAGGTACTGTATAAAATTTATCACGAGTGTATGAAGGGTATTTTGTGTTGTATATTATGTATATATGTGTATAGTACAGCCAATAGATTATCTCTTTAAAATCATGTGTGTTTATATTCCTGTCTTGCATGAACCTGGTAACAACAGAGAACGCATGAGAAAATGCCCGACGCCTGGGATAAGGGGTTTCAAAGTCGGGGCAACAGTTATGTACCGTATTTTATTCTATTTTATTCAGGAAGATCCATATGGTCAACCTTGGCGCCAATTCAAAGTCGGGAAGTTATGTTAAAATCACTTGTGGCCTGTATTTAAAGGCAGTAAATTCTGTAGGTTTCTGGTAATGGGGGGTATTTAATTGTAAATCAACTCCAGCGGGGAGTAGAGAGAGTTTCAACTTCGATGGAACAAGGCAGAAGAAGTTCTTTCTTGAGAGAAAATTGACATGTTGAAGCTTGATGACAAGATCATGAGAAGAAATATATTGGTGGCTACCCAGAAAACCTTTGACCCTATTGTTGTTGCAGGAAAGTTGCTGGAAGAGAATGAGCTGGGATGAAACAATGGAGGATGATATGAATAAGACATTTGAAATTTGGCATCAAGAATTTGAGGTTTTGCCTGGTATTAACATTCCCAGACAAATGGCACGTTGCAAGACACATGAATCTTGGAGCCATTATACATTCTGCGACACAAGTGGTATTGCATATGCTACGGTTGTGTTTTTTTTTTGTTCAGAAGATAGTAAAAGCACTAATGTAACGCTCCTACAAGCTAAGTCTCGTGTAATCCCGCTAAAGGAAATGACTATTTAGCGGTTAATAAGGAGACCAGACGAATAATTATTCCTCACTCCAATTCTGCTACCTGCTAAACACAAGCTAGTTCACATGATGATCATGGATAAACATCTAGATATGTCTCATGCTGGAGTACAAGTTTATCTCTCAACTTTGCGAGAACGGATATATTGCGACGAATCTCCTCAATGCTCGAAGAAACCCTGGAGCAGACAAGGTCCTAACGAGTTAAAAATGCACAGCTCTGGAAACGGCACTCGTGAATAGCACAACCCAGACCTTTTCGTCTCCTCGGAGATGTAACGGGCCAGCCAGATCCACTCCTACAATTTCAAAGACAGTAGCGTCTCTAATTCGATCCTCTTGTAAATGTGCAATGAAACGGCTTTGGATCGTTAATGGAAAAAGAACAATAAGAAAGGTGATTTCTGGCTGTGTCATGTGCAGAAGATGCCAAGCAACGGGAATTACCATTGAAGTTGGAACTCTTAGCTTGTCCAATTGGAGTTCGTCTTGCATTTTCCGTAAAAGCACATTTAAGAATAGCTGAGCTTTCAACTTATTATTGGACAGTCTCCACAATAGCTCTCTGCTGGATCAAGAGGAAGGAAATCTGGGGAACTTTGGTGGAAAATCGGGAGAAGGAAATTAAACAGTTGTCTAACCCTCATAGCTGGAACCATGTACGTGGAGGGAATAACCCAGCTGACCTACCCTCTAGGGGTTGTTCTGCTTCTAAACTCATATCGTCGATATGGTGGGAGGGCCCTCACTGGCTGAGATTTCCCAATTCTGAATGGACTCTCGACAATGCCTTGTCTGACGAGGAAAAGATAAACGAAGAGGAAAGGAATTTGAACAGTTCTAGTTTCTGTGGAACCAGAAGAAAAGTGGTGTCTGAAATGTTTTCTAAGTACTCAAAATTTGTCAGGATGACAGCCTGGATACCACGATTATTCCACAACACAGCAAAAGGAGGAGAAAGACGTATTTCAAAGGGACTCCAAGTCGAAGAATTGCAAGAAGCTGAATGGATACTGTTAAAGATTGTTACGCAAGAGATGCTCGCCGAAGAGGAGCGGTACTTCAAAAATCTCAACGTGTTTGAAGATGAAAGAGTATAGGTACGTGGAAGTTGGAAGGAAAACGGAAGAGCGGAAACCATGTTTCCCGAAAAAGAATGACATCCGGATGAAGTTCACTGACCAGTTGTAAAAGTCCATTTTTTAAATTCAGTATACTCCGACAATTCCATTGAAGAATGAACATAAGTTAATACGGAGGTTGTGGAGGGGGTTCTTTCGGGGTTTGCGTTAAATTAGAAGGACGTTGGCCCACAAAATATTTAATCTTATCATGTATTCTATTTAAAAGATATTGCCACTGGGCATTGTTGCCAAGCAGATTCATGGGTTGCGTGAAATCGTTTGTTATGTCACGTGGCATACCCGTGGTGGGCAGAACTGTGGGGGGAGTTGAATTGGGTTGTTTTGATATTCCATGGGAAAGAAACGGTTGTTTAGAAGATGGGAGAGCCCTGATTGTGTCATATAATATATTCACGTAAGCGGCCTTGCCATAACCCAAAGGCTGTAAGGAACGAGGGGGACTGTGCATTAGAGTAGTGATTTTTTTGTTTTTGTGGAGGGGGGATATTGGAAGGTGTCGGATGTGACTGATTAAGGGTAGGAAACTATTGGGATACTGTAAGTGGTTGAAAGGGTGTGGGGGAGGTCTCGTGACAACTTCTTGATAAGTCCTATTTTCGATACACATTTTTGACTTCCTTATACGTGTTGACAGACTGAAGAACACATTTTACATAGAATGTTGAACATAGGCTATTATTTTATAGTCCCTCAACGGATTAGGCTCAATGGCCTGCGGCATCACCGTCTGTAATTCTAAAGCCGTGTCATTACGCTTAGCAACGCCGCCCATCTGTCATATGGTAGGCCTAAAGCAAGCACATGGCAATTGATGTTTCCGAAAATAAAACGGAACATGACGTCCGCGAATTCTACACATACATATCACAAATAAAGGATAAATATTATCATGCTATGTAGGCTATTGTCAATTCCCGATAAATTGCCTTACTGCCCCTCAATGTCCCAATGTCTGAAGTTTACCTTTCTTGCTGCTATGCACACTGCCGGCAATAACGCGCTCAGAAAAATAATTTTAAGACTATTCTAACGAACTTTGAGACTGCCTTTGATATTAAATCCTTCACATTTTGGCCACAAGTTGACCATAGAATCCTCCTTACAAAACTAAATCAATATGGTATTAGAAGTCTAACTAATAAATGTATAGAGTCTTACTTAACAAGGCGTAAACAAATAGTAAGCTTGAGACACAAGGGTGATGGATCCAAATTACTTAATGAAACAGTATCCAATGAGGGTATTATTAAATTTGGAGTACCCCATGGATCGGTTTTGGGCCCACTCCTCTTTCTTCTATAGATCAATGATATAACACAGAACGTTGATTCTCATAAGGGAACTTTGTTTGCTGACAATACAACACAACACTCGTAATAAAGGGTGAAACTAAGCAGGTCTTACAGCAGTCTGCTGACTCGGTTTCAGAACAGTTAAGCAAATGGTCACAAGAAAATCCCCTCATAAAAAACTATTAAAAAAAGAGTATCTGTAAATTTCCACACTATACAGAGTAGGAACCTTGCGACGCCCATTATAACATTAAATGGTCATCAAATAGAAAATAAATCAGAAACAAAGTTTTTAGGACAACGGATACAACATGACTTGAAATGGAATAAACACATACAATATCTGAATACTAAACTGAACTCGATGTGCCTTGCGTTACGTATTTTGAAAACTTGCACATGCATGCGCACACTAAGAAATACTTATTTTGTCTATTTTCATTCATACTTGGGGAATGTCACTAGATGTACTAAGCCATCGCCGCCTATAATTCTCAAGCCGTGCTGTTGCTAGAATTGGCAACACTGAGTAGAGTCCTTAAGTTCTATAAACACGTAATACCACATGCTAAGTTTTATTCATTATCATTTATTTTGATATGACAGCATCTAAAAGCAGTTCGTACTAACTATTTCAACACCCGTGAAATTCCTCGTGATAAATAAGACCTGCCGAAAGTTGCAGAAGTGAGTATTCCCCGTATTAAGTTGCATGTGTAACCAATGCCTGCTAATGAATTTAACCAGCAAATTCTTCACTAATATTTCATTAAACTATTTCAGGTGCATAGGAAATGTTGTGTGCCTGGCTGTAAGTCAAATTATGGCAGCACTACTAAAATAACTGGTTATAGCACTACGTTTTGATCAATACAGCGAGGTGGACTTTCAGTGCCTAGTAATTTAGTTTTGGTATATATCTTCACGTGGCCTCTATATTCCAGTACATTATGAACTCTACTCAGTTGGCAAGTGCCTTTAGGTAGATTTCATTAGAAAGCTACGGGACCTATTTTTAAAACAAGTGACCAGTGGAGCATTATTGTTAGACTGTAAACATTAAGCTTATCGGGAATTGACAGTTGATATGATAATATGTATCCTTTATTTGCAATATTTGTGTGTAGATTTAGATTTCTGTTTTATTTTTGGAAACATTTGGCGTCAAAATCTATGTGTCTACGCAGTGTTAGCAATTACCATGTGCTTGCTCTAGGCCTCCCAGATGACAGATGGGCGGTGTTGCCAAACATTATGACACAGCTTGAGAATTGTCGACGGCGATGACTAAGCACGTTTAGGATACAAAAGAGCGCGAATGGAATTATGGCAATTGTTAACACTAGAGAATTATGTAGACCTCTGTTTAAAGATTTAAACATCCTCCCACTGCCCTTCATTCATATGTTTGAAAGTGTTAGGATTTTTAAAAAGAATTTAATAAATAAAGACGTTTTTCTTAAAACAAACAATGTTGTTCATAGACATAACACAAGACAAAATAAAATCATTCATATTTCACACACACGCAAGTATATATCAATGAACTTTTCACACAGGAGTTAAATTATACTATAAACTACCCCAATAAATACAATTTGCCCCAAAAATAAAAACCTTTGTAAGAATGTTGAAAGCTAATCTGCAGGGCCATTGCATTACTCTGTAAAGGAATATCTTGGCGTACAAGAGCGATGAAATCTATAATTATATTTTACTTTTCTATTTTAATTGTAATACCTAGCTGTAAGTTGTTGTATTTATATAATAAGTTTTCATATTGTGATAATGGAGTAAGGTGTAAACAGTTGTCGAATAAGATTGTATCTCTTAAGATCTATTACCGGTATTATAATACGAGGCACGTCCAGAAAATAAGTTCCGTTTGGTAATAAAATTAAATTGTGTACAGATACAGAAATATTATTTATTGCGCAACATTCTACACCTCTTAAACTACTCCACATAACTTCCGAACTTTTGCAGGCATTTGTCATAGCGAGGCACAAGTTTTTGGATACCTTCTTCATAGAAGTTTGCCGCCTGTGTCTTCAACCAGTTGGAAACTTCTTCTTTCAGCTCGTCGTCATTGTTGAAGTGTTGACCGCCAAGGAAAGACTTGAGATGTGTGAACAGATGGAAGTCGCGAGGAGCGAGGTCAGGGTGTACGGAGGGTGGTCAAACACGTCCCAGCCAAATCCCTGTAGGAGTTTTTTCGTCATATTTGCAGTGTGTGGTCGTGCGTTGTCGTGAAGAAAAACAACACCTTTTGACAGCAACCCTCGGCGCTTATTCTGTATTCGCGGCGCAATTTCCCAAGTGTCTCGCAGTAAGCATCTGCGTTGATTGTTTAACCACGCGGTAAGAAATCAATGAGTAAGATGCCTTTCCAGTCCTAGAACACTGTGCACATCATTTTCCGAGATGTCAAGATTTGTTTCGGCTTAACCTTTGCTGGGGATGAAGTGTGCCTCCATTCCATTTATTGCCGCTTACTTTCAGGGGTGTCGTAAGAAACCCAAGTTTCATCTCCTGTGACTATCTGTGTCAGAAATTCTTCGCCGCCTTCATTGTAACGGGTCAGAAACTGAAGTGCACTACCCATCCGTTTTGTTTTGTGTTGCTCCGTAAGAATCTTCGGTACCCAACGTCGGCAAATTTTACGAAAGTTCAGTTTTTCGGTAACAATTTCATGAATTAGTGATCGTGAGATTTGGGGAAATTCCATAGCGAAAGCACTAATTGTAAACCTGCGGTTTTCCCGGATCTTGTCATCAATCGCGTGAACCAGTTCTTCTGAAACCAAAGATGGACGCCCACTTCGTTCTTCATCTTCATTGAATTGTCGGACCCATCTTCCACCATTGAATCACTCATCGCATTTTGTCCATAAACTTCGCAAATTTGCCGATAAATTTCAATTGGTTTAACTTTCCTAGCATTCAGAAAACGAATCACAGATCTGATTTCACAAGTGGCGGGATTTTCAATCAACACCGACATTGTACGATTAAACATGCACGACAACGCGTACGTGGCGCACGTTTCTTCTCTTTGTTACAGAGCGTCTACCGAGCATATGCGGAACTGCGCTGCAGCGGAACGTACAACTAGTTGAAGACACAGGCGGCACACGTCTATGAAGAAGGTATACAAAACCTCGTGCCACGCTACGACAAATGCCTGCAACATTTCGGCAGTTATGTTGAAAAGTAGTTTAAAGGTTGTAGAATTTTGTGCAATAAATAATTTTTCTGTATCTGTACCCAATTTAATGTTATTACCAAACGGAACTTACTTTCTAGACGTACTTCGTATGTTAAAAATAGTTATTGCATTTGTAATATATACCTGTAAGTTCTTTTATTTTATAGATGTAATTTCTGACGTGTCCTATATAAAAATGTTTATATACATGTAATTGATCAAATGGAGAAATAAACAAGATGTTCAGTAAATAACATATAGCCTACTTTCTCCTAAATGCATGGGTATAGTCTTAAGTCTTTGTCCTTATCAAGGAGCATAATGGAATGCTGGTTGTAGTAGCTTGTTGAAATACAACGTGCTATATGGATATTAAACGTTAATTGAATGAATCCCCACCTAAATTATATATACACACACTAATACAGCCATCACAGTAACACAGGTTATCAGACAAAATTCAACACTCACCCAAGTACACGGGGTTAAATGACCATGATGTCCATGCATCTCAAATGAATTAACAACAGCTTCCTACCCAAATCCTTTCTCGTATAAAAGTACACACACCAGTAAGCCTACATACATTACAGTGACACAGGTTATCAGACAACATCTACACACATCCAAGTAAACGGGGCTACAAGACCATGATGCCGCAAAACCTCTAACGAATCAACAACAAAAACATCAACAATAGACTCTACCGCGGACCAAGGTCAACGAATATTAATCGCTGTATTCGTGTGTTGAAATATGTGGTGTTATAAGTTATATATCTATAATATTTTCGATTGCAAATACACACTATATATGCCTAACATTATAACGTGTGAGTACAGTAGTTATAAAATAATAAATACCAAGAAAAGAAGTAAAAAATCAACCTGTAGGGATTTGAACCACGAACTCCGAGACTATTAGCCCAGAATGGTACCACTACGCCACGGATGAGCTACGATAATAATTGGTAAACAACTGCTTTAGTATAACATTATCATATTTTGTGTTGAAATCAACGATTTCATTAGCGTTTTCTGCCGTTTCTATAAACCATTTGATACTAAATACCGTATGCATTTATTTGTACATTATATTCCTAAAAGGATATAAACTTACGAAGTTATGGAAATATATGAGTTGCCTAGATGCAAAAGTGTCCATGTCCACTTTTCAAAAAGATGAGTTGACAACACTGGATTGTAGAGTTAGACTTATTACACATGCCTGAAATGCTATTTATTCTCAAAACTGTCCATGTCCTATGAATACCAGCTTTTGAAAAGTGTGGTTGGATTCAAAACTACCCATGTCCATAGATAATAAGCCACAAAACTTGCCTTGTCCCTTTCCAGTTATGGAGGACATGGTCACTTTTGCATCTAGGCGACTCATATGGATTTACTAGCAAATATAGCAGCCATTTTGACAACGGGACGGTACGGCTCCACAACGATATGGCACGGTAAGCCTGACCTGTTAGTCACTTCTACGGTTACATATTCTATTATGATATGCTAATATCCTACCGGTCACCACCTTGAGGACAGTTTAAACCTCCCTAATTACGATAAGCTGAATTGTTGAGGCCAGGCCTTGGTGAATCGGAAGTTACGGTTAGGCTATAATACTTGCATGATTCATACATCCACCATATTGAAATTATTTGGCTGATGACCTTGTAGTTCGGGCAACAGACGCTTCCCACATTAAGGTATATTGTTGAAAAAATCGGTAGCGATCGGATGATTAGGTTAGTCGTAATTTGATTTAAACTCAGAACATTTGGGTGGGCGCCATATCTTTTTTTGTTATGATGGTGGCGATATACAACATGACACTGAGTTGTCCCTTGCTAGTGCTACCTCAGTACCAAATGTGGTTCGATTTGGTTTCATTGTTATTGCATTGATAGGGGAATCGATTTGCGCACGTACACGGCCACTATCTTCAATCTATTGCGCTGATGACCTTGATATTTGTTGGTCAAAGAACGCTTCCAACATGTAGGTATAATGTTGCAAAATTTGGTAGAGATATGATGAAATAGCAGCTTATTATAAATAACAACGATCGATGTACTGTAACACTTGAGTGCTTTTATTTGAAATTGAATAGCCTACAGCATAACAATATTACATGTGCTCTAAGCCCAACACAAGCATGGGAGATGATAGGGTTTGTTTCCACAGAGTGTACACACAAGACTAGACACTGCCTTGCCATCCATGGTGATCAGGCTATTCCAGCGCTCTCGGCAACCAGCTTGGAGTATCCGAACCTTTTGGCAAGCGCTCTCCAACGCTCGCTGTCATAGGTTCGTATCATTGTAGACCCAGTTGTTCCACAATGTTCTGGAATGGATCTCTAGCCAAAGGCTTCGTGAATGCATCTGCCAGCATCTTGTTGGATGGACAATACAGCACTTCTATGATGTCCTTTCCTCGAAGATCCCGAAGCTGGTGATGACATACATCAATGTGTTTGGTGCGAGCCCCAAACCGATTTGACTCAATTAATTTAATACAACCTTGGTTATCTTCATACATGGTTGTTGGACCAACAATCGGTAAACTCATGTCCATAAGTAATTGTCTGAGCCACAGCAGCTCCCGACTGGCAAATGATGCTGCATTGTATTCCGCCTCCGTAGACGACATGGCAACGGACGTTTGCTTCCGGTTTGAACATGCTACAACACCTTCGCCTAGAAAGAAAACATAACCACTTGTAGATTTCCTGTTGGTCTTGTCACCAGCCCAGTCAGCATCCACATAACATTTGACTTCTGTGTCTTTAGTTGAAGATAAACGAAGTGTCTTGTGTATTGTAAATGCGAGATACCGCATCACTCGTTTTACAGCATTCCAGTCCTGTTGAGTAGGCTTCTCTACTCGACGACTAAGTAGACTCACTGAGACTGCGATGTCTGGTCTGGATACTGTGGCTATGTATAGTAGAGACCCTATGGCTTTCCTGTACAGAGTGTTATTTGGTAACTCTGCACTTGCAGTCACTTCACCAGACAAGAAATTGGTTTCCATTGGAGTCGCAGCTGGTTTTGGCTCCGATAAGCCATGATCCTCCAACAATGCTGCGATCTTTGCCTTTTGGTTTAGCAAAAATATTTCATTTTCCTGTCGTTCCACTTGAATTCCCAAATAGTAACTAACATCACCCAAGTCATTGATGTCAACATAATTTTGCAATTCTGTACCAACTTTATCAGTTAAGTTTGCAGACTGACTGGCTACCAGCATATCATCGACATGCAACAGAATATAAGTGATATTTCTATCTTCTTCCTTTCTTGAATAAAGACACTGATCTGCATTTCCTTGTTGAAAGCCTAACTTGGATAATGTCTCTGTAGCTGTCTTGTTCCATACGTGAGCCGATTGCTTTAAACCATAGAGACTTTTCCGCAATTTCACAACTCTGCCCTCTTGACCGGGTTCCTCAAAACCCTGAGGCTGATCCATATATAGTTCCTCTTTTAATTCACCGTTCAAATAAGCACTTCTCACATCAAGATGCCGAACGTGAAGTCCCCTCTGTGCAACTACATTGAATAAAACTCGAATAGGGTCATGCTTCACCACTGGCGCAAAGGTTTCATAGTAATCCTCACCATATCGTTGAGAAAATCCTCTAGCTACCAATCGGGCCTTGTAAGTGTGGATCTGACCGTTACCATGCAATATTGCCTTAAATACCCACTTACAAGAAAGAGTCTTCTTCCCTGGCGGAAGCTCCGTTAATTCCCATACACAAAGTTGATTGAGACAGCTTATTTCTTCTTCCGCAGCAGCAGTCCACAACTTTTGCTCACGAGGTGACATTTTGAGCATTTCGTTCCATGAGGCAGGCTCTCTGGCGTGATTTGTCTGCACCTTGTACGTTAGCTGCTTTGCTGGTACACCCTTATTTGGGCGTTTAGAAACTCTTCGTGAAATTGTGGAGTTTCTGGTTCAGTCTCACATTCATCTCCTATGCTGCTTACAGTCTCTCCTCTGTTGAAAGTCACCGTGTTGTTACCTCTGGGATTCAGTGTTGAGTTGTCAGCTGATTCTGTCTGTGTCGAAACATGTTCCAATGTTCCTACATGCTGCGGTGCGATTTCATTATCCCCTTCTTTCGGTGCACTACCAACAGAAGCTTGATGATTGGCAACACTCTCAATTACCCGCACCGATCTGAGGATCCAAACCTTGGCTGCCTTTGGATCCAGAATCCGATAGCCTTTGGTGTTTCCATCATAGCCAATCAGGACGCCATCTATTGCTTTGTTGTCCCATTTCTTTCGCTTTTGTTTGGTTACAAGCGAATAGACCTTAGATCCAAACACACGTAA
The DNA here is from genome assembly GCA_946902985.2 of Meconema thalassinum. Lineage (NCBI taxonomy): Eukaryota > Metazoa > Arthropoda > Insecta > Orthoptera > Tettigoniidae > Meconema > Meconema thalassinum. The sequence continues at coordinate 677,345,852 of OX336389.2, forward strand.
ATGACTCAGATCTGGCTTCACTCCTGTAAACAATTCAACTGGAGTTTTGTTGATACTCCGGCTCGTTGATCGATTCTGCAAATAAGCTGCGGTCAAAACTGCTTCTCCCCAGAAGCGGTTGTTCAGGTCAGCATCCAACAACATGCACTTTGCAGATTCTGTCAATGACCGATTCTTCCTCTCTGCTACGCCGTTTTGTTGTGGAGTGTAGGGGACTGTGAGCTGATGTTGGATCCCCATCTTCCGCAGGAAGTTCTCCAATTTTTGTGAAACGTATTCCTAGCCATTGTCTGTACGAATGGTAATCGGCTTCATTCCAAATCTAGTGTGCATTGCAGCAATAATAGATAGATAGATAGATATATTTTTATTAATTCCATTTGATCAAATACATGTATTCAATACATTTTTGATATAGGACAAGTCAGAATGTACATCTATAAAATAAAAGAACTAACAGGTATATATTAATAATATTATAACTATTTATAACTTATTATAATAACAGATCTTAATAGATACAATCTTATTGCACAACTATTTACACCTCACTCTATTATCATAATAAGAAAACTTAATTATATAAATACAACAACATACAGCTAGGTATTACAATGAAAATTGAAAAGTAAAATATAATTATAGATTTCATCGCTCCTATACGCTAAGATATTCAACTACAGAGTAAAAACAATGTCACTGCAGATAAGCTTTCAACATTCTATCAAAGGTTTTTATTTTTGGGGCCAGTTTTATATACTGGGGTAGTTTATTGTATAATTTAACTCCAGTGTGAAAAGTTCCTTTTTGATATATGCGTGTGTGTGTGTGTGAAATATGAATGTTTTGATTTTGTCTTGTGTTATGCCTATGAACATCATTGTTTGTTTTAAGAAAAACATTCATTTTTAAACATAATACTTTCAAAGATATATATGCAGGGCAGTGGGAGGATGTTTAAATCTTTAAACAGAGGTCTACATGATTCTCTAGAGTTAACATTTGCCATAATTCTAATCGCCCTCTTCTGTATCCTAAACGTGCTTAGTACATCTGGCGACAGACCCCAAAATATGACCCCATATCTTAAGTATGAATGGAAATAAGCAAAATAAGTATTTCTTAATGGTTGCATGCTAGTGCAGGTTTTCAAAATACGTAACGCAAAGCACATCGAGTTGAGTTTAGTATTCAGATATTGTATATGTTTATTCCATTTCAAGTCTTGTTGTATCCATAGTCCTAAAAACTTTGTTTCTGATTGATTTTCTATTTGATGACCATTTAATATATATTGGGCTTCGCAGGATTCCTATTCTGTATAGTGTGGAAATTTAGACATACTGCTTCTTTATAGTTTATTACGAGGCGATTTCCTTGTGACCATTTGGTTAACCCTCCTGTAACGGAGTCAGCAGATTGCTGTATGACCTGTTTAGTTTTACCTTTTATTACGAGTGTTTTATCGTCCGCAAACAAAATTTCCTTATGTGAATGAACGTTCTGTGTTATATCATTGATATATAGAAGAAAGAGTTCTGGGCCCAAAACCGATCCCCGGGGTACTCCAAATTTAATAATTCCCTCATTGGACAATGTTTCATTAAGTAATTTGGTTCCATCATCCTTGTGTCTCAAGCTTACTATTTGTTTACGCCTTGTTAAGTAAGACACTATCCATTTATTAGCTAGACCTCTAATACCATATTGATTTAGTTTTGTAAGGAGGATATTATGGTCAACAACATCAAATGATTTCGATAAATCCAAGAATAGGCCAGTTACATGTCCCTTATTGTCAATTAATTTCAGTATACCATTACTACATTCGTAAATTGCTGTCTGTGTAGATTTTTCCGTTCTGAATCCATGTTGTGAGTTTGATAATAATTTTTTTTTTCTATAAAACGTATCAGTCTCTTATACATGATTTTTTCCACAATTTTTGCAATACCAGTTGGTAAGGTAATAGGACGATAGTTATCTAATTTATCTTTAGAACCGTTTTTGTGCACTGGAATTACTTTTGATAACTTCAAAATATCCGGGTAAGTTCCTGAGAGAATTGAACTGTTTATTAAGTGCGTAAGTGGATTTGTTAAATTTTCAGCACATTTCTTTAAAATTGCATCAGGGATGCCATCAATGCCAGCACAGAATTTATTTTTAGCTCTTTTATAACTATTATTACCTCTTCACTTGTGACATGATTTATAAATAAAGAATCACTGCATATATTTATTTTATTATTAGAATATAGTGTATTTACCTGTGATTTATTTAATACTTTTTGTGGAATTTCCAGAAAATAGTCATTGAAAGTGTTTGCTATTTCCTCTGGATTATTAATCACTTTATTATTGCAGGTCAGTGTAATGTTCCTTTGTATTTTAGCAGATTTTCCAGTTTCTTTCTTTATTACGGACCACATAGCCCTGTTTTTATTAGATGATTGGGATATAAAATTATCATTATGCATTTTCTTTGCTTGTCTTATTACCTTACTTAATATTCTAGTGTTTTTGCAGTATAAATTGAATTCAGGTGTTGTGTGGTACTGTGTATATAATTTGTGTAGAAATTTCTTTCTTTGACTTGAATTTATAATCCCTGTTGTTATCCAATTGCTAGCTTTGTTATTTTGAATAGTTCTTTGTTTAAAGGGGAATGCTATTACAAAATAGTGTTTTAGTGTACTGTTAAATGCATTAAATTTATCATTTACATCTTCTAGTTCATAAATATCTGACCATGTTTCCTTATTTAATAAGTCATTGAAATATGTAACATTTGTTTCAGTGAATGACCTGCACTTTGATTTTATTTCATTTTCATTATTATTGATTTTTTCGGGTACTTCAAAACTCAGTGTTAGTCCAAGGTGGTCACTAAAACCCGACAAATAGACTTCTATTGAATGGTAATATTTATCTGTATTTATAGAAATTTGATCAGGAGTGATTTACTAAATTTTGTTATTCTTGTTGGGATGTTGATTGTAGGTTTCAGTCCATAGGAAATTAGTAACTGTGTTAATAATTCACAATTTCTATCAAATTTTAAGAAATCCACAATTACATCCCCACAAATTATTATATCGAAATTTACTTTGCTCATGTTGTTGAGTAACAATTCTAATTTATCTATAAATAAACGAAAATTTCCTGACGGAAAACGGTATACGCATACAATAATTAACTTAAACTGCTGTATTTTTACGGCAGAGAATTCAAAATTCTGTTCCATAATTAGATAATCATAAGCTGTTAACTGTTCACGATCTAAATTATTTCTTAAGAAGATACAAGTACCACCATGGCTAATATTAGATCTAGAGTATTTACTAGCTAGTATAAACCCTTGGAATTGAATTACTTCGAGTTGTTCATCTTCCCGCCAATGTTCTGAAATACATAGTGCTAAGATGTCTTTAAGGTCATTTGTAATTATTAGATTTAATTAATCAATTTTATTACAGAGAGACTGAACATTCTGGTGGTAAATTGTAAATTCGTTACTTTTGCAAGCTTGTGTTGGTGATTTATTTACATTATTATTATCATAATTGTTATTATTATTGTTGCTAGACAAAACCAAAATACCATTGTTGCACTCAGTTAAATTTGACATCAAAAGATACTCATCTGAATGCCAAACCTCAAGTTTGGCTTCTTTTACCAGTTTCCCTGCTTCCACTCTAAAGATATTACTGTTGAACTATTCTTACCATTTGAATTTACAATTTTGCAGATTTCATCACTAAGATACTCTTTTAATAACTTATTTAAGTGTAGGCCATGCCGAGTGTGGAATTGCCAGTCTAATTTACTTACATCTATGATTAGGACATTTGGAAAACTCTTACAAATTTTATTAATTTTCCCATTTGTAGCCTCTATTCCTACATTTACACATGATTTGGGAATTAGGTCATATCTCTGCGGAATGTTCACTACAATTACATTAGTGTTATGCATGGATGGCAATGTACCCTTTAAATCTTTGATTACCTTTTTACTCTCGTTTCTGTACACGTCGTTTGCTCCAGCGATGATGACTGCATAATCCTTTGTAGTTAGGGACGTACAATCTCCTACCATCCCGTCCGTGACCGTTGCAATGGGAGCTCCTGGTTTTACAGTCGAAGTGACCTCTATTTCCACACTTCTCTCCAGAACGTTTGCGAAATACGATGTAGTTGGCGGAGGGGGTGCGATAAACACTTTTGTCAACCTTTTAGGTTTATATGTGATTAAAAGAGGATGATCTCCTTAGGAAATATAACACACAGGGCAGCGAGGTGTAACCACTGTCATCGTCGTCTATAATTCTCAAAGCCGTGCGTTGGTAGAATTGGCAACGCTGTGGTGAGGCTTTAAGGTGTGTAAACAAGCTAAGCTCATATGATAAATTTTGTTAATAGATATCGTTTATTTTGAAAAGACTGCATTTAAAATCAGTTCGTATTTACTATCTCAACACCCGTGAAATTCCCCGTGATAATTCAGTCCTGCTGAAAGTTGTAGAAGTAAGTATTTCCCGTATTAAGTTGTATGTATAACTAGTGCTTGATTTGTAAAAATAGAGGTTCCGGTACTGTGGGCTACCGGTGGTGGTGGGAGGGGGGTTATTTATTTATCGTATGACTTTTAGTGCCGGGAGTGACCGAGGCTGTATCTGCTTCCAGCGGACACCCTTAGGGTGAGCTACTAGTTCCGTTCAATTTCAAGTAGTTCCAACTGTCGCTACCAGATATCACTATCACCTAGTGGTGAACGTTGGAACTTTGATACAGCGTTTCAACGAAATCTAACCAAGAAATTTAGCTTCACACAAGCTTAGTCTGTGGGAGGATCTTTTACAAGCCATAAATCTATGACATGGGACCACCAGCTTTACTTCCCCTCCGAGGAAAATATACTGAAGGATTTTAACGCTCTTAAAAAATCCGACGACTTCGGCCAGGTTTGAACTCACTATCTTGGGCAGAGCAGTTCAGCATGCTACCAACTACGCCACCGAAGCCGCTGGGAGGGGGCGGGATCTTTATGGAATATTGAAATATAGAGTTCTAAAAACAATATTTTTACTCTTTTCATTATACAAGATCTATACAAGATGGCGACAAGTAACAAATCAACCAAGTGCGGCCAGTGTGAAAAATGTGTAACTGATAATGAAGACTACATAATTTGTGATGGGGAATGTGGTAAATCATACCACAGAACCTGTGTTAACATAAAGAAAAAAGTTTTTAACCGGCTTTTGTCCGACAAGGCCAAGCAATGGTATTGTGTCGAGTGCAGTGAAATGAGTAAGTCAACTACGAATGAGGTTTCTAAAATCGCGTCGCCAGACGAGAATGTAAGTAAACCAGATTGACACGATCTTGTTTGTGAAATCAACCTCCGAATGACAAAACTCGAAAACATTGAAAAGACTCAGAATGACATGCTTAAGTCCGTGACTTACTTTTCTGATTGTTTTGATGGTATGAAAAGTGACATTTCAACTGCCGCACAAACTCTTATGCAAGCCTTTTCAGAAATAACAAAGCTCAGCCAAAGAGTTTGTGCGTTAGAGAAGGATAAGAATATCGCCTGCAGTGAGGTCAAATTGTTAAAGCAAGAGAATCTCGAGCTTCAACAGTACGTTCGGCGAAACAACTTAGAGCTTCATGGCGTGCCACACACTTCAAACGAAAACCCCGTTCAAATTGTCAAGACTATCGCTGACCAATTGGGTGTCACAGTGGTTGAGTCCGATATTGACGCCTGTCATCGGCTACCATAAAGCAGAGAAGGTCTTCCACCTCCTTTACTAGTAAAATTCTGCAGCCGGCTAAAATAGAGGCAATTCTAAAAGGCAAAAGATCCAAACCCAACCTGAACTCAAGTGATGCAGGAATCAATGGAAGGGCTAGGCCTATCTACATTAACGAGCATTTGACGCCAGCCAATAAAGTACTTCACAAACAGGCAGGAGACCTCCGTAATTTAGGTTTTAAATACGTCTGGACCCGCGACTGTAAAATTTTCGTCCGTAAATCAGCTAATGACAAGGCTATCAGGATCACCTCACTAGAAGACATTGAAACGATAGTAAAAGACTCTTCCATCAACAAGGCTCAGCCATCCCATTCACAGTATTAATCATGAATCAAGACATGGACCTACTAGTTGATGTTGACTTAAACACATCAATTGATGAGCGTAAATATGATAGATAGATAGATGGATTTTTATTAATTCCATTTTATCAAATACATACATTCATTACATTTTTGATATAGGACACGTCAGAATTTACATCTATAAAATTATTATGTTTTGAATAAAGCACATTATAGCTATAGTGTTTTGAATAAAGGATATTATAGCACTTTAATAAGCACACACATCTGAATCTACATCTTAACACAATGAACAAATTACAACTAACATTGTCACAGAGTAAGAGCATATATACACTCCGACCAAGTTCCATAGAGGACATAAACTAGATACATAATAGTCTCCCCCACTTATATAAAAACAAATAAAAGGAACTATTCATATTCATTTGGGCACATAGTCTTGCAGATACTGAGGAGGTCGCCTGTCTCTGGCTGATCTTCTTAAATAATTATCAGCAGGTGGTGGAAGGCTGTTTCGATCAGGGCGTTCATCTGGTTGCACGATGGTCTGCCTTGTATCATCTGAAGTGTGGGTTGCAGGAGGAATATCCTCATTTTCTAGTCTTGACTGGGTTGGTGTTGGTATGTTTGGAACACCACGCACAGGAGGATTTGTTGGAGCAAAAGTGACATGCTTATCTTTCTTTGGCACGAGAGTCGATAATAACTGGTCAACATGCCGCTTTAAAATTCGTCCCGAATCCAATTTCACATCATAGTGACGCTGGCCGAGTTTAGTTTGTATAACACCAAACTGCCAAATATCACGGTTTTTCTGGTGAATCCGGACTTGCACAAGAAATTGTTGCAGATCTTTTTGTAGTTCCGCAAGGTCATGCCGCATTGCTTGGTCGTGTTTGGATCAGGGGCCTCGGCCTTGATCTGAAGGAAATTGACAAGGACACAAATCATTCACTTCACACTGAATCTGTCAACTCAGTGCAGTCAATTCAGGATATTTTACATCAGTATAGTACAATCTTTGAAGAAAAAATTGGATGCGTTCCCAATATTGAAGTAAAACTGCAACTCAGAGAGGGGGTGAAACCTGTCTTCAATCGTGAACGTGATGTCCCTTTTGCTCTTCGGGAACGCGTTGAAAAGGAACTCGCTTCATTGGAATCAGAAGGAGTTATTTCTCCCACAGCTTTAAGTGATTGGGGATCGCCTCTTGTTGTTATCCCAAAACCGGATGGGGGAGTTAGGTTATGTGTTGACTACAAATGTGGAGTAAATTCAAGGTTGATTTCTGCAAACCATCCCATAAGACCAGTTAATGATGTTCTACATAGTCTTAGAAACTCAAAATTTTTCTGCAAGTTAGACTTATACAAGGCATATCTACATCTGAAGGTTGATGAAGAAGGTAGTATGATTCAAACTATATCCACTCACAAAGGAACCTTCAGGATGCACCGACTGAGTTTTGGCATCAAAACTGCCCCCTCAGAATTTAATAGGATATTATCACAGATCCTTCATGGTCTTCCAAAAGCTGAAGCTTATTTTGACGACATCATAATACATGGTACAACGAAGGAGGAGTGCACCAAGAACTTAATAGCCTGTCTAGAACGGCTTTCGAAAAATAATCTGCATTTGAACAAAAGCAAATGCTCATTTTTCAAGGAAAACATAGACTACCTAGGGCATATTGTATCATATAATGAGATCCGCAAGTCACCAGAGAAAGTTCAAGCTGTGTCACAAATGCCACGCCCTAAAAACAATGAAGAAGTGAGACGCTTCCTTGGTATGGTGACTTATTATGCAAAGTTCATTCCTAATTTTTCAACGAAGTCCCACCCATTACGGCAGTTATTGCGGAAAGGTGAACGGTTTTTCTGGTCTGCAGCCTGTGAAGCAGCTTTCTTGAATCTCAAGTCCGAGTTATGTAGTGAACGTGTCCTTACCCCATTCAACCCATCACTGCCTATCATCTTGTCAACCGATGCCAGTCCTACTGGTGTTGGAGCAGTATTAAGTCATGAGATGGATGGCCAAGAAAGACCCATCGCCTATGCATCTCGTGCCCTAACACCAGCAGAATGTAATTACAGTCAGCTTGACCGGGAAGCGCTGGCAATAATTTTCGCCACAACACACTTCTACAACTATATTTTTGCAAGAAATTTCATTCTTGTGACAGACAATGAACCTCTGTCTCGTATTTTTCATCAGAACAAGGGCCTGCCACAAATGACATCCGCAAGGCTCCTAAGATATGCATCGTTTCTCTCCGGGTTTGACTACACGGTAAGAGTGAAAAAAGGGAAAGATAACGAAAATGTTGACTGCCTATCCCGAGCCCCTGTTGCATCTACCTCGCCAAACATTGAAACATCAATAAATGCAGAAGTTTCACAACTCTGTGCTGAAACGATTCTTCAAGTGTCAAGTGAAGCCATTACGTACGAAACTATCCGTGATGAGACTATGTTAGACCCAGAACTTAGTGCCACCCTGCAACGTCTTCAAACTCAATCCTTGGATGAACCATATACAGTTGAAAATGGTATTCTATTCCGTCAAGACCGAATTGTTATCCCATCCTCGTCGCCAACTATTATGTTTTGAATAAAGCACATTATAGCTATAGTGTTTTGAATAAAGGATATTATAGCACTTTAATAAGCACACACATCTGAATCTACATCTTAACACAATGAACAAATTACAACTAACATTGTCACAGAGTAAAAGCATATATACACTCCGACCAAGTTCCATAGAGGACATAAACTAGATACATAATAAAAATAAAAGAACTAACAGGTATATATTACTAATATTATAACTATTTAACTTATTATAATAGCAAATCTTAATAGATACAATCTTATTGCAAAACTATTTACACCTCACTCGTTTATCATAAAATGAAAACTTAATTCTATAAATACAACAACATACAGCTAGGTATTACAATTAAATTAAAAAAGTAAAATATAATTATAGATTTCATCGCTCCTATACGCTAAGATATTCAACTACTGAGTAAAAACAATGGCACTGCAGATAAGCTTTCAACATTCTATCAAAGGTTTTTATTTTTGGGGCCAGTTTTATATACTGGGGTAGTTTATTGTATAATTTAACTCCAGTGTGAAAAGTTCCTTTTTGATATATGCTTGTGTGTGTGAAATATGAATGTTTTGATTTTGTCTTGTGTTATGCCTATGAACATCATTGTTTGTTTTAAGAAAAACATCTTTATTCATTAAATTCTTTTTAAAAAACATAATACTTTCAAAGATATATATGCAGGGCAGTGGGAGAATGTTTAAATCTTTAAACAGAGGTCTACATGATTCTCTAGAGTTTACATTTGCCATAATTCTAATCGCCCTCATTTGTATCCTAAACGTGCTTAGTACATCTGGCGACATACCCCAAAATATGATCCCATATCTTAAGTATGAATGGAAATAAGCAAAATAAGTATTTCGTAATGTGTGCATGCTAGTGCAGGTTTTCAAAATACGTAACGCAAAGCACATCGAGTTGAGTTTAGTATTCAGATATTGTATATGTTTATTCCATTTCAAGTCTTGTATAACCTCGATGTTAGGCCCCTTAAAACAACAATTATCATCATCATCATCAAGTCTTGTTGTATCCATAGTCCTAAAAACTTTGTTTCTGATTTATTTTCTTTTTGATGACCATTTAATGTTATATTGGGTTTCGCAGGATTCCTATTCTGTATAGTGTGGAAATTTAGACCTACTGTTTTTTTATAGTTTATTATGAGGCGATTATCTTGTGACCATTTGGTTAAATCTCCTGTAACGGAGTCAGCAGACTGCTGTATGACCTGTTTAGTTTCACGTTTTATTACGAGTGTTGTATCGTCCGCAAACAAAATTTCCTTATGTGAATGAACGTTCTGTGTTATATCATTGATATATAGAAGGAAGAGTAGTGGGCCCAAAACCGATCCCTGGGGTACTCCAAATTCAATAATTCCCTCATTGGACAATGTTTCATTAAGTAATTTGGTTCCATCATCCTTGTGTCTCAAGCTTACTATTTGTTTACGCCTTGTTAAGTAAGACACTATCCATTTATTAGCTAGACCTCTAATACCATATTGATTTAGTTTGGTAAGGAGGATTTTATGGTCAACAACATCAAATGCTTTCGATAAATCCAAGAATAGGCCAGTTACATGTTCCTTATTGTCAATTAATTTCAGTATACAATTACTACATTCGTAAATTGCTGTCTGTGTAGATTTTTCCGTTCTGCATCCATGTTGTGAATGTGATAATATTTTATTTTTTTCTATGAAACTTATCAGTCTCTTATACATAATTTTTTCCACAATTTTTGCAATACCAGTTGGTGAGGTAATAGGACGATAGATATCTAATTCATCTTTTGAACCGTTTTTGTGCACTGGAATTACTTTTGAAAACTTCAAAATATCCGGGCAAGTTCCTGAGAGAATTGAACTGTTTATTAAGTGCGTAAGTGGATTTATTATATTTTCTGCACATTTCTTTAAAATTGCATCAGGGATGCCATCAATGCCAGCACAGAATTAATTTTTTAGCTCTTTTATAACTATTCTTACCTCTTCACTTGTGACATGATTTATAAATAAAGAATCACTGCATATATTTATTTTATTATTATAATTTAGTGTATTTACCTGTGATTTATTTAATAATTTTTGTGGAATTTCCAGAAAATAGTCATTAAAAGTGTTTGCTATTTCCTCTGGATTATTAATCACTTTATTATTGCAGGTCAGTGTAATGTTCCTTTGTATTTTAGCAGATTTTCCAGTTTCTTTCTTTTTCACGGACCACATAGCCCTGTTTTCATTAGACGATTGGGAAATAAAATTATCATTATGCATTTTCTTTGCTAGTCTTATTACCTTATTTAATATGCTAGTGTATTTTTGTAGTATAAATTGAATTCAGGTGTTGTGTGGTATTGTTTATATAATTTGTGTAGAAATTTCTTTCTTTGACATGAATTTATAATTCCTGTTGTTATCCAATTGCTAGTTTTGGTATTTTGAACAGTTCTTCGTTTAATGGGGAATGCTATTTCAAAATAGTGTTTTAGGGTACTGTTAAATGCATTAAATTTATCATTTACATCTTCTAGTTCATAAATTTCTGACCATGTTTCCTTATTTAATAAGTCATTGAAATATGTAACATTTGATTCAGTGAATGACCTGCACTTTGATTTTACTCCATTTTCATTATTATTGATTGTTTCGGATACTTCAAAACTCAGTATTTGTCCATGGTGGTCACTAAAACCCGGAAAATAGACTTCTATTGAATGGTGATATTTATCTGTACTTATAAAAATTTGATCAGGAGTGGTTTTACTAAATATTGTTATTCTTGTTGGGGTGTTTACTGCAGGTTTCAGTCCATAGGAAATTAGTAACTGTGTTAATAATTCACAATTTCTATCAAATTTGAAGAAATCCACATTTACATCCCCACAAATTATTATATCGAAATTTACTTTGCTCATGTTATTGAGTAACAATTCTAATTTATCTATAAATAAAGGAAACTTTCCTGACGGGGAACGGTATACGCATACAATTATTAACTTAAACTGCTGTATTTTAAATGCAGAGAATTCAAAATCCTGTTCCATAATTAGATAATCATAAGCTGTTATCTGTTCATGATCTAAATTATTTCTTAAGAATATGCAAGTACCACCATGTTTGATATTAGATCTAGAGTATTTACTAGCTAGTATAAACCCTGGGAATTGAATTAATTCGAGTTGTTCCTCTTTCAGCCAATGTTCTGAAATACATAGTGCTGAGATGTCTTTAAGTTCATTTTTAAGCATTAGATTTATGTAATCAATTTTATTATAAAGGGACTGGACATTCTGGTGGTAAATTTTAAATTTGTTACTTTTGCAAGCTTGTGTTGGTGATTTATTTACATTATTATTATTATCATAATTGTTATTATTATTGTTGCTAGACAAATCCGAAATACCATTGTTGCACTCCGTTAAATTTGACTTCAAAAGATCTGATTGCCAAACCTCACGTTAGGCTTCTTCTACCAGTTTCCCTGCTTCCACTCTAATGATATTACTGTTGAATTATTCTTACCATTTGAATTTACAATTTTGCTGATTTCATCACTAAGATACTCTTTTCCTAATCTATTTAAGTGTAGGCCATGCCGAGTGTGGAACTTCCTATCTAATTTACTTACATCTACAATTTGGACAATTGGAAAACTCTTACAAATTTTAAGAATTTTTCCATTTGTAGCCTCTATTTCTACATTTACACATGATTTGGGAATTAAATCGTATCTCTGCGGAATGTTTACAATAATGACATTTGTTTTTTGCATGGATGGCAATGTACCCTTTAAATCTTTGATTACCTTTTTACTCTCATTTCTATGATTGTATCCACAACTACATAGCAGACACTAAAAATGAGGTTAGCCAAATTAAGTGTCTTTACCTAAATAGCAGAAGCCTAAAAAATAAACTAGAAGATATCGAGATACTTATACCTATTATGGAAAATCTAGATGTCATAGTGGTAACCGAGACTTGGGTAAAAAGTAATGAAGCTAAATACTTCATCCTAAACAACTATTCTGTTGCATTTGTACACCGAGACAATCAGGATGGTGGAGGTGTGGGAGTTTATGTACACAAAAAATGGAATACAAAAGTTCTTAACCTAGTTGAGAGTAACCATAGCTTGATCCAGTTAGAGCTTTTAAGAAATGATACTGTTCGTTTCAATAACCTGAATACTATTAATATAATTGCAGTATATAATCCTAGCATAAATAACGCAACAAAATTCATGCAATCTCTAGAGCACATTCTCTCGAAAAACAATGCCAATCTTTCCTTATGCATTGGTGATAAAAATATTAACTTATTAAACAAAAATAATGTAACCAAATCATACCTCAATCTACTATCATGCTATGGTTTCACACAAGGCAATACTCGCTATCCAACAAGAATAAGTGAATCAACATGTACACTCCTTGATCAGGTGGCCACTAATAACTGTATATATTCCTATAGAATAAGCAATATAAATAGTGATATTAGTGATCATAATATTCTTGTAACTGAGATTTTCTGGTCAAACTACTATCCAGGCAAAAACCCAATCTCGAACATGACATTTAAATACGCCCCCAACAAGCAAAGGTCTAGTTCAAAAAACGTGAATAAAAATTACCAGTACATGAACAAAAACAAATTCTCTAATGATCTCAATCAAATAGACTGCTTAGATGATCTAAACGAAACTTACATCGCCATGAAACACAAAATCTTGACACAGACACCCAACAAAGAAAACACTGACTCACCTTTGAAGGAAATACACCAGAACCACAAAAACCCATGGATAACAACAGAATTAATTCAACTAATAAAACAAAGGGACCTACTACATGCTAAACTTAAAACTAGCATTCACAGAAACAATAACCTCTTAAAGGAAGAGCACATAATATGTAGGAATAAAGTGACGGCTTTAAAACGGAAACTGAAATCCTCATATTATGAACATAATGTTACGGCTGTGAGTTTGTTTCATCGCTCGCCGCATGAGTCACAACTGCCCCAGGGCTTGGCTGTGCTCTGCCTCAGTGTATTGCGTGCGCCTTATGCAACATGTCTACTAGGAAAAAGGGATGGTCCAGAATATTTGTGACCCAGCCAGCAATGGAAGCCTCGAGAAGCCGTGAACCCTGGATGGGTCTAGAAGCATTTATTGAGTCACCGGCCTGCTATATAAGAGTGACGTGTCAAGCAGTGAGTGTTGTGTGTTTTTCGAGCTAGTGCGAGCGTTTATCCTGAGCGACAGAATTGTGGTGACGTAACTTGCGAAACCCCTAGTGAAGCTGATTCTCTTGACAGCGAGGGAGTGAGAAGCATAAGGGGACTGCCTGTGTCTTGAGCGAGTGTGATTTCACTGAGCGACAGAGGTATTGTGGGGAAGTGCCGTGCGAGTTACGAAATCCAGTGACATTGTTTCCCAGTTTGTGAACAGCAAAGCAGCGTGTAGCAGGTTATCGTAAGTAACTGTAGTTTGTGTACATAAGGAAGCGGTGCAGGTATTCCACGGATCTCATTAGTGGAGAATTAGCTGCATGACTAAGTGAAAGGGGCAAGAGTGCTCAAGGGAGAGACTTGAGGAAACTGGAGTAAGGTTCAAATTGCTTGTATTTGCTGTTGAGTGGTGTATCTTTCTGGCCGCAATAAAGTTAATTATATCATTAAAGGAACAATCTGTGTTGTGCTTCAATCCACCGTAATCCAGTTAACAAAAGTGCCACTAGGGGGGTGGCACGTAACAACTGGTGTCAGAAGCCGGATTACGAACTCAAACACAAGCACAACACCTGACGATCCTGGTTTCAAAACCCGAGCAGGTCATTTTTTTTAAATTTTCCTGTGAGTGCATGCCCTTTACAAGACAAGTATCTAAAATGGAAGCGCAATTGGCAGCATTGCTAGAAAAGTTAAGCGGCATGGAAACCAAGATGGAAGACGGCCAGAAGAAGTTAGCAGAGGACCTAACCGCCAAGTTTCTGGATGGCCAGAAAAATCTGGAAGAGGGTCTGCTGACGAAAATAGAGGAGAGCCAAAGGAAATTAGAACAGGGCCTACGTGAGCAAGTCGCAGCAGTGGAAAAGAAGTTCGACGCCTTACAAGAGGAAGTTGCCGAACTGCGCCAACGCCCACTGACGGGGATAGAAGAGAAATTCAACGCTTTAAAAAAGGAAATTGCTGAGCTGATTCAACACCCGACGACGGGGATGGAAGCGAGATTCAACGCTCTACAAGAGGAAGTTGCCGAACTGCGCCAACACCCACTGACGGAGGTGGAAGAGAAATTCAATGCCTTGCCAAAGGAAATTGCTGAGCTGAGCCAACACCCGCTGACGGGGATGGAAGCGAGATTCAACGCTCTACAAGAGGAAGTTGCCGAACTGCGCCAACGCCCACTGACGGGGGTGGAAGAGAAATTCATCGCTTTACAAAAGGAAATTGCTGAGCAGAACCAACGCCCGCCGACGGGGATGGAGCGAGATTTAACGCTCCTCAAGAGGAAGTTGCCGAGCTGCGCCGACGCCCGCCCACAGGTACACCGGGAATATCAGGAACGGGACAGAGCAGAGTGACGCCCCCAACCTACGACGGAAAGGTCCCGTGGAGCACCTATTTACGTCAGTTCGAGGCAGCCTGTTCCATAAACAACTGGAACAACACGGAAAAGGCAACAGCTCTCATGATAGCGCTGAGAGGGGACGCTCTTAACGTCCTTCAGGCCATCCCGACTGGATCCCAGGACTACGCTTCACTAATCGCCCATATGGAGTCCCGATTTGGAGATAGCCATCTTCAGCAGGCCTATCAGATGCAGCTCCGGACCCGGGTACAAAAGAACGCGGAAACCCTGCAGGAGTTCGAGATGGACATCGCACGCCTCGTACGGCTCGCCTATCCAACAGCGCCGGCCGACTTTCTGGAGCAGATAGCGACGCAGACCTTCACCGACGGGCTACGGGACTCGGAAACTCAACAGGCGCTGCGACTCGCGCGCAATAAGACCCTGGCAGATGCGCTGAGCCACGCACTTGAGTTCGAGACGGCAAAACAGGCATCTAGAATGCATGCGCGGGTGCGTCAAGTGGACGTCGACGAACCAGTAAAAACCAACGAGACCAAGCCCCTGGCCGACGAATTGATGGAGGCGCTAAGCCGTTTCTTCGATAGTCGCAGCGCCACCAGCGACGACACCGCTGGACGACAACCGGAGAGGTGGCCCGGAAGAGGACTACTGACCTGCTGGACATGCCGTAAGAGAGGCCACCTGAGCAAGGACTGCGGTGATCGCCACCGCCGAGGGTATCCGACGGGAAATCAGTCGTCTGAAAACCGCGCGGCCCAGGGAAAAGAGTATTAGCCAGCCTTGGGGGGCAAAGGTTGTCTTGTGACAGACGTCAAGCCCCGGCAGTCCAAGTTCGTGTGACGAAGTTACGGAGGGACAATAGCAGCCTGATGGTCGACGGAGTCGTCAACGGAGTGAGCTAGCCCATGCTGATCGACACGGGAGCGTCGAGGACCATCGTTAATCCCACCGTGATCCCGAGATGGAGAGTGCAACCCACACAAAGGCACCTCCAACTAATAACGGCGACTGGAGAGACTGCACCGGTACATGGCGAAGCATCCCCGGAGTTCGTCATTGGTCGACGGGCGGTGAAGCATCCAGTGCTTGTGACTGACGTATCAAACGAAGTGATCATCGGACTGGACTTCCTGGACCAGAACGACATCATCTTGGACCTGAGTACCAACACTCTGCACTTCGGAGGTGAGGAACTTGCTTTGCAACCAGCGCACGAGTCCATCACCGCACGACGAGTAAGGCTGAGAGAAGACGTCATCGTTCCCGCCAGGACGGAGGTCAGCGCTGCCGTAATTGTCGACGGAACAGCTGAGGGAGTGACGGCTGTCATCGAGCCAAAATATGAGGACATCCAGACAAAAGGATTGCTAGTTGCCAAGACCCTCATCAACACGACGTCTCGGCCGTACGTCCGCCTGTCCAACCTAAACGACTACGACATTACGGTTCACCGGGACACCAACCTAGGAGTCTGCGAGCCCGTTACCTGGATTGCCCGCATCACAGATACGACGGACGGACACCTGCAGACGGACAACCGAAGAAGACGCGCACTGCCAGAAGAACTACAGAAGCTGTACCAAGGATCCCAGGACCATTTAGACGAGGAACAATCACGCCAACTTCAGGACCTGCTACGCGAATTCCAGGACGTCTTCTCCGTGGGGAGCAAAGATTTCGGCAGGACAAGCTTGGTCCAGCACAGAATCGACGTTGAGGACAGCGCACCGATTAGGGCCCCATTCCGACGTGTTCCGCTCTCCAAGCAAGCCGAAGTCGACCGGATAGTAGAAGAGATGAAGGAGCAAGGGGTGTTCGAGCCATCACATAGTCCTTGGAGTTCTCCGGTCGTGCTAGTGAAGAAGAAGGACGGTTCCACCAGGTTCTGCGTGGATTACAGGCGGGTGAATGACGTCACGAAGAAGGACAGCTACCCTCTACCCCGGATCGACGACACCCTGGACAACATATCAGGGTCAAGATGGTTCTCCACCTTGGATTTGAAGAGTGGCTACTGGCAGGTGGAGGTCCACCCTAAGGACCGCGAGAAAACTGCGTTCTCTGTGGGCAGCGGGCTCTGGCAGTTCACCGTCATGCCATTCGGTCTGTGCAACGCCCCTGCCACCTTCGAAAGGCTAATGGAGTCCATTCTGAGGGGACTACACTGGAAGACCTGCCTGGTCTACCTAGACGACGTCATCGTTCTGGAAAGAAGCTTCGAGGAGCACTACAGCAACCTGAAGGAGATCTTGATGAAGCTACGGGCTGCCCAGCTGAAGTTGAGCCCCAAGAAGTGTCAGCTCGTCCAGAAGCAGGTCCAGTATCTTGGGCATATCGTCTCCGAGGAAGGGGTGCGCACCGACACAGAGAAGACCGCAGCTGTGAGGGAGTGGCCATTTCCGAAGGACAAGTCCCAACTACGTAGCTTCCTGGGACTCTGCACTTATTACCGTCGCTTCGTGAGAGGATTCGCCGACATCGCCAAACCACTGCATCGATTAGCTGAGAAGGACCAACTCTTCACGTGGTCAGCAGAATGCCACAGTGCCTTCGAACACCTCAAGCAGGCTCTGTGCACCGCGCCTATTCTGGCCTACCCCAGACCTGGAACAAGGTTCATCGTCGATACCGATGCCAGCGACTTTGGTATAGGGGGAATCCTATCGCAAATAGTGGACGGCGAGGAGAGAGTAGTGGCCTACTTCAGCAAAGCCTTGTCAAAGCCAGAGAGGAACTACTGCGTCACCAGGAAGGAACTGCTCGCCATCGTGAAGACCATCGTACACTTCCACAAGTACCTGTACGGGCAAGAATTTCTCATCAGGACCGACCATGCATCCCTGCGGTGGCTCCTGAACTTCAAACAGCCCGAGGGTCAACTCGCGCGGCGGATAGAGAGGCTTCAACAGTACAACTTTGAGATCCAGCACAGGAGAGGCCAACTGCATTCTAACGCCGACGCCCTGTCACGAAGACCGTGCCCCGAAGACTGCACCTTCTGTACCAGAAGAGATGAGAACACCGGGATACAGTGCCGAAGGACTACCGTGGAACTTCATGGGAGCTAGAACCGCGAATCTTTCACGCGGGCACAAGCAGAAGATGATGACCTAGGACTGATAGCCGAATGGAAGAGGGCCTGTGTTCCCAGACCCGGGTGGAACATTGTGAGCGACTGCAGTCCAAAGTTTAAGTCCTACTGGGCGCAGTAGGACTCGCTGATTGTGAGGGATGGCCTCATCTGCCGGACCTGGGAGAGCACCGACGGGAAGATATCTCGGGAACAAGTCGTCGTACCAAAGGCTATGACGGAGGAAGTCCTGAAGGAAATCCATGGAGGATCATCTGGTGGACACCTAGGGATAAAGAAGACCCTGGAGAAGCTGAGAGAGCGGTTCTACTGGATCGGATGCCGAACTGACGTGGAAAACCACTGCGCGAGGTGCCATGATTGCGCAGCCAGCAAGGGCCCAGGACGAAGACGACGGGGTCCACTGAAGACCTACAACGTGGGCGGCCCCATGGAGAGAGTGGCCATCGATGTTGCTGGGCCATTCCCGTTAAGCGAGGCAGGGAACCGCTACATATTGGTCGTCAGCGACTACTTTACCAAATGGCCGGAGGCGTATGCGCTCCCTAACCAAGAAGCCGCGACGATCGCTTAGACCCTGGTGAAGGAATTCGTCAGCCGGTACGGAGTACCCCAGGAGCTGCACTCCGACCAAGGAAGGAACTTCGAGTCGCAGGTGTTCCAGAACCTATGCCAGCTGCTGGGAATCCGGAAGACAAGGACAACGCCGCTACACCCTCAATCCGACGGGATGGTAGAGCGATTCAATCGCACCATCGAGAACCATCTCCGAATAGTCGTCAGCGAGCACCAGAGGGATTGGGACAAACATCTTCCACTATTTCTCCTGGCCTACCGCGCCGCCGTGCATGAAGCCACCTAGTGCACACCATCTCGGGCCATGATTGGGAGGGAGCTCCGTCTACCTGTCGATCTTGCCTTCGGCCGACCTGGGAATGATCCGGTCCCGGTAAGCAAGTATTGTCAAGAACTGGTCGACCAACTGGAGGACGTGCACGCGTTCGCGAGGAGGAAACTGCGGATCGAGACCGACCGAATGAAGACCCGATACGACCAACAGACGGATGCCGGCGGATTCCACGAGGACGACCTGGTCTGGCTCTTCAACCCATTACGGAAGAAAGGCCTGTCACCCAAACTGCAGAAGTCCTGGGAGGGCCCGTACCGAGTCTTGAAACGGATCAACGATGTCGTCTACAGGATTCAGCGGAGCCCGAGGGCGAAGATGAAGATCGTGCATCGAGATCGCCTGGCAGCCTACGGAGGGACACAGACGGACCAATGATTTATCGGGACGATCAGCCTTTTAGGAAGGGGGTGGTGTTACGTCTGTGAGTTTGTTTCATCGCTCGCCGCATGAGTCACAACTGCCCCAGGGCTGGGCTGTGCTCTGCCTCAGTGTATTGCGTGCGCCTTATGCAACAGGTCTACTAGGACAAAGGGATGGTCCAGAATATTCGTGACCCAGCCATCGATGGAAGCCTCGAGAAGCCGTGTACCCTGGATGGGTCTAGAAGCATTTATTGAGTCACCGGCCTGCTATATAGGAGCGACCGGCCAAGCAGTGAGTGTTGTGTGTTTTTCGAGCTAGTGCGAGCGTTTATCCTGAGCGACAGAAGTGTGGTGACGTAACTTGCGAAATCCCTAGTGAAGCTGATACTCCTGACAGCTAGGGAGTGAGAAGCATAAGGGGACTGCCTGTGGCTTGAGGGAGTGTGATTTCACTGAGCGACAGAAGTATTGTGGGGAAGTGCCGTGCGAGTTACGAAATCCAGTGACATTGTTTCCCAGTTTGTGAACAGCAAAGCAGCGTGTATCAGGTTATCGTAAGTAACTGTAGTTTGTGTACATAAGGAAGCGGTGCAGGTATTCCACGGGTCTCATTGGTGGAGAATTAGCTGCATGACGAAGTGAAAGGGGCAAGAGCGCTCATGGGAGAGACTTGAGGAAACTGGAGTAGGGTTCAAATTGCTTGTATTTGCTGTTGAGTGGTGTATCTTTCTGGCCGCAATAAAGTTAATTATTTCATTAAAGGAACAATATGTGTTGTGCTTCAACCCACCGTAATCCAGTTAACAAAAGTGCCACTAGGGGGGTGGCACGTAACAATAAATTAACATTGAATGCCAATAGCATAAAAGATACTTGGAAAGTAATCAATGAAATGATCTACAACTGCACAACTGAATACAAAGATGGTCCCAGTGAGATAATAAATGACGGTAAATCTTTCACAGGAAAAGAAAATATTTGCAATGCTATAAACACTCACGTTATAAACATAGCACACAAATAAGCCTAAAACATCCCCCCAGTGAAGAAAGTTAATGAAATTAATGTCAACACAGATTCCATATTTATGACCCCGACTAATGAGATGGAAATTCGCAATATTATATTAAGCCTTAAAAGGAAAAGTAGCCAAGACAAAGATGGTATGTCAGTAAAATTGTTAAAAAACTCCATTGACATGCTCAGTAACCAACTAACTACTTTAATAAATTTATCGTTAGAGACTGGTCTGGTGCCTGATGATCTCAAAATAGTACGAGTCATACCAGTCTATAAAGGAGGTGACAAAAGCAATCCGGACAATTACAGACTCATCCTCCCACCCATATCCAAGGTACTCGAAACAGTAGTAAAAACAGAATTGTTAATTTCTTAAATAAAAATGATTACTTCTACAAAGGGCAATATGGATTCCGAGAAAACTCACGCACAGAAATAGCCACAATTGATATTATCTCTAACTTGCAGGATGTCTTAGACAATAAGATGACAGCGAGTGGCCTTTTCATAGACCTGAGAAAGGCATTTGATACTGTTGACCATGAAATTCTTTTAGGGAAACTTGATAAAGCAAGTATCCGTGCAGTAGCTTGGACATGGTTTAAAAATTACCTATCTAATCGTAAGCAGTATATTGAAATAAATGGCTACAGAAGTGAGGAAGTTAATATTACCCACGGTGTGCCCCAAGGATCAAAACTGGGTCCTCCCCTCTTCTTAGTATATATTAATGACATAGCAACACTCCGTTTTCATGGTAATATAACGTTGTTTGCAGACGACTTAAGCATCTTTTACAATGCGTACACCACCAACACGCTGATTACACACATGCAGGAGGACATGAATACCATACTTGACTGGACCCAGTCAAATAAATTAACAATAAATGAAGATAAAACAAATTATTTAATAATATCTAAGCGTAGAACAAAGTTAGACATCACTCAGAATATAATGCTGAATGGAAAAGCAGTTAAAAGGGTCTCATCTGTCAAATACCTAGGCCTAATAATAGATGAAAATCTCTCCTGGCAAAAGCACATTGATGCATTAGTAAAAAAAATATCACCTGCCGCTGGGATGATAAAAAATGAGCTACTATATCCCAAAATATCTACTCAGGAAAGTGTATTTTTCCTTAATCCATAGCCACTTACAATATTTGAATACAATTTGGATAAAATGCTCAAATTACCCAAAAAAGGAAATTGAGGTAATTCAGAATAGAGCCATAAGAAATATTTATAACTACCCTTTTTTAACACCAACCAAACACCTTTATATTACGAGTAAAATTCAACCAGTAGCCCTAAATGCAGAAATCAAATCAAATGTCCTGATGTACCAAATCCTACACAAAGGTATCCACACAAATTTAAACTTCACTAAACAATCTGATTTACACGCTTACAAAACTAGACATGCAGATGACATAACACTTTTCCATATCAATTCCAAACAATATGGCAGTAATAGCATTAAGTATAGTGCCTTTGTAAAGTTCAATAGACTACCAGAAAATATAAAAATTGCACCTAGCTTACCAATCTTTAAAAGGAGGCTAAAACAGTTTATGTGGAATGATTATAAAATGTCAGTTTGAAGACATTTCATAATCTGAGAAGACAAAAGAAGAACCCATTGTGTACAAAAACTTATGAGAGCTACAAGATGTTGTATATATTTTCATACTGAAAACTTTGTAAACTAAACATTGTACTGTAATTTGTCGCCAACAAGATAAAACTGTACAATTCCTTTGTATATGTGTCGTTGACTCGTTAAGGTATTAATAAAATGCATTATTATTATTCTGGACCCTTTAAAAATTAATGAGTGGACAAAATAGCAATCTAATTTTGATTGCAATTTTAAATTAAACTGAGACTAACGTAGCACCATTTTTCTTACCATAGCCGTTGGCCTATATTAAATTTTAATGTACGCCAACTAGGCTACCTTTCAAACAATGTACATTATTTGAATTTAATAGTTTTACGTAATTTAAAAAAGTAAATACATTCGGTTTGAAAATACACTCAAGTTCAACAACAATCTTTTATTTCTTGTTCTATAACATTGTCTTTACAATTTTCTGAAATAATTATCCACTCAAAGACCTAGTTGACCTTGACTTACAACTAACGTTCCACAGTTCTAAAAATTATGTTTTATATTCAACTGTTCTCCCGATCAGAGGTTTCGGTACGGCGTACCGGTGCGTACCGTCACAAATCTATCCCTGTGTATAACCAATGCCTCGTAATGAATTTAACCAACAAATTCTTCACTAATATTTCAGATGCCTAGGAAGTGTTGTGTGCCAAGGAAAATTATGACAGCACCATGCAAATAACTGGTTATGTTACAACAGCGTTGAGGTATTTAAATGGCTAGTAATTTAGTTTTGGGTACTATATATATCTTCATGTGACGTAAATATTCCAGTACATTATGAATTGTACTCATTTGGCAAGTGCTTTTATTAAATTAAGTGACCAGTGGAACAGTATTGTTATACTGTCAACATTAAGATTTAAGGCATATTGTGACTATGATGAGTGCATCTGTTTTAGATTAGATTAGATTTTTAGCATACTTTCTATTTTTGCAAAAAAAAAAATGAAATTAGACTTATGAGATCAACACAGGGCCAAAGAAGTGTGTGTCTGTCTGTGTGGGAGTGTGTGTATGTGTGTGTGCTCTGCATGCCTTTCCCCCTATCAATTCAAACACGGTGAAACCCAATTGAACGAAATTTGGTTCAGAGATAGCACTAGCAAAGGGCACCTCAGTGTCAGGTTTTATATTGCCGCCATCTTGACAGAAACGAAATGGCGGCCACCCAAATGTTCAACGCTTAGATCAAATTAAGACAAACCTAATTATATTATCTTGTTGGAGAGCGCTTGCCACAAGGTTCGGATACTCCAAGCTGGTTGCCGAGAGCGCTGGAATAGCCTGGTCACTATGGATTGCAAGGCAGTGTCTAGTCTAGTGTGTACACTCTGTGGAAACAAACTCTATCATCTCCCATGCTTGTGTTGGGTTTAGAGCACATGTAATATTGTTATAATGTAGGCTATTCAATTTCAAATGAAAGCACTCAAGTGTTACAGTACATCGATCGTTGTTATTTATAATACGCTGCTATTTCATCAGGTTATGGGCCCAGTCTACGGCAAACTGCGCGTAAGTGGATTAAAAGTCTGTTTGACGATCGCGTGCTTTGAGTGTGTGCGGTTAAAAGATGGCTCAAGAAAGTGTCTTGTTTAATATTCCAATGTTAAATGGTGGAAATTTTATATTTTGGGAAACAAAGTTGCGAGCCGTATTAGTGCGTGATGATTTGTGGGAAGTTGTCAGTGAACCAAAGCCTGAGGTAATTAACGCGGTGTGGCAGAAGAAAAATAACAAAGCCTTAGCGTACATTACGTTGAGTGTTGAGGACAGTCAACTCATTAATTTCGCACATTTGAACGATGCGTGTGATGCATGGCAGGCTCTGTCGAGAAAGTACGAGAGATCTACGTTCGGAAGCAGGTTATATTTACGACGTAAACTGTACGGAATACATTATCGTGGTGGACCAATGAGCAGTCACATCGACGCAATTATGGAAGTAGTGGGTTTGCTGCGTGGATCTGGTAGGCCACTTGAAAACGACGAGATCGTTGCGGTTTTGCTGGTGAGTCTTCCAGAAGCTTATTCAGGGCTTGTCACAGCGCTCGAGGGCCGTGACGAGGCAGATCTAACAGTGGAATATGTAACTGGGAAAATGCTTGACGAATACCAAAGGCGTGCCGAAGCTGGTGTGCCTGGAAATTGTGATTCAGAGGTTGCACTACAGTCGGCGGTCGCAGTTAGGTTAGTCGTGTTCATCAAAATGGAACAACTAAAAATTCAAGCCGAAAACCAAATAAGGTTGGCAAAGAGACACGGGCATGTTACTTCTGTAATAAACTTGGCCATTTAAAAGCAGATTGGTATCGATTCAAGAAAAATCAACAGCAGAGATCAGCAGGTTCAGAATCCGCAAAATCATCGATTGAGGTTAAGGTATGCAACATGGAGAACTATGCTGCATTAAAGGCACTATATCAACAACATGCTGCAAGTAGGCTTACTGGAGGATGGTGCATAAATTCAGGGGCAACCAGTCATATGACGAATGATGGGCAATTTTTCATGTCTATTCGTGACACAAGTGCTACAGTGTTTCTTACTGATGGGTCATCCGTGGTAGCTGCTGGAATCGGAGATGGACAATTTTACTGTGAGATACCAGGCGGGCACCTCCAAGAAGTACTGTTGAAAAAAGTGCTGTTTATTCCACAATTGGATGATAGTCTATTTTCGGTGAGGCGCATAACAGAGCAAGGTCACCGAGTGACGTTCGAGAATGACAGGTGCAGCATCTACAAAGAACATCAGGTCATCGCAGAAGCAAGGAACGATGGGAATTTATTTAGACTTCAGACTGTGGTACCAAGTTCGTCAGTTCATGTGGCGAGAGAAGCTGTTTGCCTACACCAGTGGCATCGTCGATTGGGACATCGGGATCCGGTTGAAATCCAGCGTCTGATCAATGAGGAATCGGCTACAGGAATCCAAGTGTCGACATGTTCGGAGAAGGTAGTATGCGAAGACTGTATCAAGGGAAAACTAACCGAAGCAAAATTTTCTGAGAGTACATCCAGAGAGAAGGAGCCCATGCGACTCATTCATTCTGATCTTTGTGGGCCCATGCAGACTGCAACGCCAAGTGGAAATAAGTATTTTCTATCACTCATTGACTATTACTCCCGTTTTACTGTGGTGAGGCTGGTAAAAACCAAAGATGAGGTGGCAGGTATCGTAGAAGACTCCTGATCAAATTTTTATAAATACAGATAAATATCACCATTCAATAGAAGTCTATTGTCCGGGTTTTAGTGACCACCATGGACAAATACTGAGTTTTGAAGAACCCGAAACAATCAATAATAATGATAATTGAGCAAAATCAAAGTCCAGGTCATTCACTGAATCAAATGTTACATGTTTCAATGACTTATTAAATAAGGAAACATGGTCAGATATTTATAAACTAGAAAAGGTAAATGATAAATAAAATACTATCAAACTCACAACATGGATTCAGAACGGAAAAATCTACACATACAGCAATTTATGAATGCATTAATAGTATACTGAAATGAATTGACAATAAAGAACATGTAACTGACCTATTCTTGGATTTATCGAAAGAATTTGATGTTGTTGACCGTAAAATTGTCCTTACAAAACTAAATCAATGTGGTATTAGAGGTTATTATGTTTTGAATAAAGCACATCATAGCTATTATGTTTTGAATAAAGGATATTATAGCACTTTAATATGCACACATCTCAACCTACATCTCAACACATTGAGCAAATTACAACTAACATCGTCACAGAGTAAAAGCATACATACACTCCGACCAAGTTCCATAGAGGACATAAACTAGAAACATAATAGTCTCCCCCACTTATATAAATACAAATAAAAGGAACTATTCATATTCATTTGGGCACATAGTCTTTCAGATACTGAGGAGGTCGCGTGTCTCTGGCTGACCTTCTTAAATAATTATCAGCAGGTGGTGGAAGGCTGTTTCGATCAGGGCGTTCATCTGGTTGCAGGATGGTCTGCCTTGTAATTTCTGAAGTGTGGGTTGCAGGAGAAATATCATCATTCTCTAGTCTTGACTGGGTTGGTGTTGGTATATTTGGAACACCACGCACTGGAGGATTTGTTGAAGCAAAAGTGACATGCTTATCTTTCTTTGGCACGAGAGTCGATAATAACTGGTCAACATGCCGCTTTAAAATTCGTCCCGAATCCAATTTCACATCATAGTGGCGCTGGCCGAGTTTAGTTTGTATAACACCCAACTGCCAAATATCACGGTTTTTCTGGTGAATCCGGACTTGCACTCTCTCTCCCACTTTGAAAGAATGAACAGGGGGTGAGAAACTGGATGTAGTCAAGCTCTTTCGGTTTGGAAGTAGAGCATCCAACCGGATACGTAGCCGACGTTTCAAATATAGTTCAGCTGAAGACTGTCCACATGCTAATGGCGTTGCTCTGTATTGAAACAAGATGCTCTGTAACTTAGTCGATAATGGTGCCGGGTCATTTACAGCAGCACGAAGTCGTCTCTTCAAAGTTTGGATGTTTCTCTCGGCTAGCCCATTGGTTGCTGGGTGCCCTGGTGCAATATATTTCTGAAAAATCCCTCTCTCCTTGCAATAGGATCTGAATACATCACTCGTGAAGATAGTGGCATTATCTGAAACAAGGACATTCGGGTACCCATGCACGGCAAAGATATTGTCAAGCAGACTGATAGTAGTTGCAGTGGGTCTTTCACCATTCGGACTTCGACCCACTTGGATTTCGCATCAACACACATCAAGAAATGGTGGTTATCAAATGGTCCCGCATAGTCAATCTGTATGCGTTCCCAATTTTCTTCTGGTTCATCCCAGGGGTGTATTGGAGATTTTGGTGGATTTGAACGAGTCTGCGCGCACTCTTCACAAGATTTGATAAGCACCTCAATGTCTTTGTCTAATTGCGGCCAGTAGACATATCGTCTTGCTAACTGTTTTGTTTTCAGAATGCCGAGGTGTGTTAAATGTAACTCTTCCAAAAAATTTCTTTGTAGTTTCTTTGGGATAACCATTCGGTCTTAAAGGAATAGAATACCATTTTCAACTGTATATGGTTCATCCAAGTATTGAGTTTGAAGACGTTGCAGGGTGGCTCTAAGTTCTGGGTCTAACATAGTCTCATCACGGATAGTTTCGTATGTAATGGCTTCACTTGACACTTGAAGAATCGTTTCAACACAGAGTTGTGAAACTTCTGCATTTATTGATGTTTCAATGTTTGGCGAGGTAGATGCAACAGGGGCTCGGGATAGGCAATCAACATTTTCGTTATCTTTCCCTTTTTCACTCTTACCGTGTAGTCAAACCCGGAGAGAAACGATGCATATCTTAGGAGCCTTGCGGAAGTCATTTGTGGCAGGCCCTTGTTCTGATGAAATATACGAGACAGAGGTTCATTGTCTGTCACAAGAATGAAATTTCTTGCAAAAATATAGTTGTAGAAGTGTGTTGCCAGGGCTTCCCGGTCAAGCTGACTGTAATTACATTCTGCTGGTGTTAGGGCACGAGATGCATAGGCGATGGGTCTTTCTTGGCCATCCATCTCATGACTTAATACTGCTCCAACACCAGTAGGACTGGTATCGGTTGACAAGATGATAGGCAGTGATGGATTGAATGGGGTAAGGACACGTTCACTACATAACTCGAACTTGAGATTCAAGAAAGCTGCTTCACAGGCTGCAGACCAGAAAAACCGTTCACCTTTCCGCAATAACTGCCGTAATGGGTGGGACTTCGTTGAAAAATTAGGAATGAACTTTGCGTAATAAGTCACCATACCAAGGAAGCGTCTCACTTCTTCATTGTTTTTAGGACGTGGCATTTGTGACACAGCTTGAACTTTCTCTGGTGACTTGCGGATCTCATTATATGATGCAATATGCCCTAGGTAGTCTATGTTTTCCTTGAAAAATGAGCATTTGATTTTGTACAAATGCAGATTATTTTTTGAAAGCCGTTCTAGACAGGCTATTAAGTTCTTGGTGCACTCCTCCTTCGTCGTACCGTGTATTATGATGCCGTCAAAATAAGCTTCAGCTTTTGGAAGACCATGAAGGATCTGTGATAATATCCTATTAAATTCTGAGGGGGCAGTTTTGATGCCAAAACTCAGTCGGTGCATCATGAAGGTTCCTTTGTGAGTGGATATAGTTTGAATCATACTACCTTCTTCAACAACCTTCAGATGTAGATATGGCTTGTATAAGTCTAACTTGCAGAAAAAATTTGAGTCTCTAAGACTATGTAGAACATCATTAACTGGTCTTATGGGATGGTTTGCAGAAATCAACCTTGAATTTACTCCACATTTGTGGTCGACACATAAACTAACTCCCCCATCCGGTTTTGGGATAACAACAAGAGGCGATCCCCAATCACTTAAAGCTGTGGGAGAAATAACTCCTTCTGATTCCAATGAGGCGAGTTCCTTTTCGACGCGTTCCCGAAGAGCAAAAGGGACATCACGTTCACGATTGAAGACAGGTTTCATCCCCTCTCTGAGTTGCAGTTTTACTTCAATATTGGGAACGCATCCAATTTTTGCTTCAAAGATTGTACTATACTGATGTAAAATATCCTGAATTGACTGCACTGAGTTGACAGATTCAGTGTGAAGTGATTGATTTGTGTATTTGTCAATTTCCTTCAGATCAGGGCCGAGGCCTCTGATCCAAACACGACCAAGCAATGCGGCATGGCCTTGCGGAATTACAAAAAGATCTGCAACAATTTCTGTTCCTTTGAATGATACTGTGACAACAATTTTCCTCTGAGTTTGATAACATGATCAGAATATGATCGAAAACAGACATTTGTTGGCTGCAAAGGCAAACCAAGACCCAAGGTTGAACATTCGTTCTCTGGGATGAGTGAATATTTTGCTCCCATGTCGACTTCAAATCTTTGTGATTTATTGTTGAGTTTAACAGTGATAAAATATTTATCCGATTCGTGTCCTACGTCAAAGAGATCTTCGATGCATTCCAGTAGTCCTATCCCGAAATTGGTTTCAGGGTGGTCATGCAAGTTGTCATCTATGTTCTCAGTTGCAATGTTGTGTGTATTTGTCTGTTGAAGAAGTGTAGTGATACAAACTTTTGCAACATGTCCTACTTTCCTACATGACCTACATTTAAGAGAGTTTCTGTTTGTGCGACAATCTCTTGACCTGTGGTTTGAATTTCCACAATTCAGGCATAATCAATCAATACCTAGTGCTCTGTAACTGACAGAACTACGGCGGCTCCTGGACTGTGAACGTGAGTGAGAGCCTGGGCTAGGCTGTTGAACAAAACGTGACTGAGTATCACTGCTATATTGATTCATACTTCGGTCATTATATGAACCTGCGGCTTTTGTTACTTTGTTTGTGTCCTCTACAGTGTCTGACGGTGCAGTGAGCTGTTTTGACAGCTGATTACTCTCATACCGCGATGCTTCCAAGGCTATAGCCTTCTTCAGGAGATCATCAAATTTCGTGTCATTAGACTGGAGAAGGTTCTCTCTGATCCAATTATCTCGCAAGCCACGTATAAATTGTGCACGAAGAAAAACATCCGCGATTGAAATTCTGGCGTCACATGTACACTGAATATAAAAGTCACAGTCTAGTAAGTGGCTTCTAAGAGTGGCAACAAATCCTGCAATATTTTGACTTTCTTTTTGATTGACGTTCAAAAAATAGTGTTGGGAAACCACGGTTGAGACTTGAGGTGACATAATTTGCTTGAAATGTTTTACTAGGTCATTATAACCGAGAGACTTGATTGGTTTATCAGGGCCTAAAAATGCAGAGATATTGTTATAATGAATTGTCCCTATTGATGTACACAAGAGTTGAGCTTTCTTTGTTGGATCGGTGGCATTGTTGAAGTTTGCGTAATTTTCAAATCGTTCTAAATACGACACAAATTTTTCCTTTTCAGAATCAAAGTTTTCAAAAGGTGTGATGTTAGTGGCTTGTGGGGTTGTGACGGACTGGTGAGCTTGATAGGCTACCTTTCAAGTAACTTCTCTTGAGAATCGGTAAAAATGTTCAGTAATTGTTGAAACTGATTTGCGTCCATCTTGAGGGAACTTGGAAATAATTTTAAAAATCACAGTTCAAATATAATAAAATGTTTCAAGATAACCGTTTTAAAACACACTGGGTAGTGATCGATGACCGAATATTGTCCTGGGCTTGAGAAAAAAAAACCACATTGCATAACCTCAAAGTTCGAACTGCGATAAATATTACTTTGAATATGTGGCATGCAGGCACACGCAGCTGAATATACGATGAGTTGCTTAGGATCGTTTACAAGTACTCTGTGTAAATATCATGTCGATTTGCCTGATTCTTGATTTTACTCACGTGGCCGTTGAAACAGACGACGTAAATAGCGTAGGCTACTTCATTGATATAGACTACATCTGTACCGTGAATGAAGTCCCAATTCCTCGTCGCCAACTATTATGTTTTGAATAAAGCACATTATAGCAATTATGTTTTGAATAAAGGATATTATAGCACTTTAATATGCACATACATCTCAATCTACATCTAAACACATTGAGCAAATTACAATTAACATCGTCACAGAGTAAAAGCATATATACACTCCGTCCAAGTTCCATAGAGGACATAAACTAGATACATAATAGAGGTCTAGCTAATAAATGGATAGAGTCTTTCTTAACAAGGCGCAAACAATTAGTAAGCTTGAGACACAAGGATGATGGAACCAGATAACTTAATGACACATTGTCCAATGAGGGTATTATTAAATTTGGAATACCCCAGGGATCGGTTTTGGGACCACTACTCTTTCTACTATATATCAATGATATAACACAGAACGTTGATTCTCTTAGGGAAATAAAAGGTGAAACTAAACAGATCTTACAGCAGTCTGCTGACTCTGTTACAGAAGAGTTATCCAAATGGTCACAAGATAATCACCTCATAATACACTATCAAAAAACAGTATGTCTAAATTTCCACACTATACAGAATAGGAATCCTGCGACGCCCAATATAACATTAAATGGTCATCAAATAGAAAATAAATCAGATACAAAGTTTTAAAGACTATGGATACAACATGACTTGAAATGGAATAAACATATACAATATCTGAATACTAAACTGAACTCGATGTGCTTTGCGTTACGTATTTTGAAAACTTGCACTAGCATGCACACATTAAGAAATACTTATTTTGCTTAGTTCCATTCATACTTAAGATATAGGGTCATATTGTGGGGTATGTCACCAGATGTACTAAGCACGTTTCGGATACAAAAGAGGGCGATTAGAATTATGGCAAATGTAAACACTAGAGAATCATTTAGACCTCTATTTAAAGATTTAAACATTCGCCCACTGCCCTGCATTCATATCTTTGAAAGTATTATGTTTTTTAAAAGGAATTTAAAGCATAAAGACATTTTTCTTAAAACAAACAATGATGAACATAGACATAACACAAGACATAATCAAAACAGTCATATTTCACACACACACACACACACACACACACACAAGCATACATCAAAAAGGAACTTTTCACGCAGTAGTTAAATTATACAATAAACTACCCCAGTATATACAATTTTCCACAAAAATAAAAACCTTTGAAAGAATGTTGAATGCTTAGATGCAGTAACATTGTTTTTACTCTGTAGTTGAATACCTTAGCATATAGGAGCGATAATTATAATTATATTTTAATTGTAATAGCTAGCTGTAAGTTGTTGTATGTATAGAATTAAGTTTTCATATTGTGATAATAGAGTAAGATGTAAATAGTTGTCCAATAAGATTGTATCTATTGTTATTGATATTATTCCCGGGTCGGGGATGAGATGCGATGGAAGTATTTGTGGCGATGGTTTTTACGGCCGGATGCCCTTCCTGACGCCAACCTCATGAGAGGAGTTAATGAGAGATGAAATGAATGATGGTGAATTAAACTGGGCAAGGATGTGGAAGGAAGCGGCCGTGCCTGTCAGAAGGTACCGTCCCAGCATTTGCCTGGTGTTGAAAATGGGAAACCACGGAAAACCATTTCAAGGACGGCCAACGGTGGGGCTCGAACCCACGCGTCTACCGAGTCAGCAGAGAGCTTGGCCCCATGACCTAATGCTGCGCGTTAGCCAGCGTAGCCACTACTGTCGGTAATAAGATTGTATCTATTAAGATCTGTTATTATAATAAGTTATAAATAGTTATAGTAATAGTAATATATACCTGTAAGTTCTTTTTATTTTCTATGTAATTTCTGACGTCCTATATCAAAAATGTATTGTATGCATGTAATTGATCAAATGTATAAATAAAAATCTAATCTAATCTAATCTAATCGTTCATTTTAAACATTGCATACCGTCAACTGGTGTGACTACGGTCACTTTTTTCGTTTTTTGTGTGTAAATCTTGCACATTTTTTGAGATATCTATGTAAAAATGAAATGCGATTTAGTAAACAGTATTAGGTATCATCAAGTCACTTAAATACGAACATCAGGTTATTGTCTCACATGTGAAAATGTAGTGACCATAGTAACCCCATGGGGTGGGGACACTATGGTCATGTATTAAAATCACTCAAAAATTGTTACTAAATGTGAAGGAATTAGTAGGGGGTGACTATTGTGAAAAAGAACATAATTTTTCAAGAATATTGATGTAAGAAATATTATATTTGACTATATTCTAAAGCTAAAAACTACAATTGTGTCAAACATTAATGAAAAATCTATAAATTTTGAATAATTTGTCCTTTTCATTTCATTTTACGTTGAAGCCAGTAAACTTTACAAAGAAGGTTAGTTTACCCCTCCTTTGCTCAACTGCAGGGGGTAGTATTTTAAGAATTGCATTCACATTTATAACAGAAATGTCTGCTTCCTTCGGCCACAATATATTCATGACATCTTCTTAGAAATGTAATGATCACTTCATCTTCTTGAGGAGTTGCATCATGTTCATCTATCACTTTACTTTCGTTTTCTTTGGTACTAAACTCGGCAATAGCATCTGCCATTTGTTGCGGTGAGTAATCCATATAGGATCGGGACCAGGCCTTCTTTTGTAATTCCTGACCATTTTGCCGCTAACAATGAAATAAAAAGGACACAAACATGAAAATGTGAAACAAACGAGTGAATATTAATTATCTTCAATATTTAAAAAGGGTAATCTAACATAACCTCTAAGGCAATTGCAATGAGTTGATACTCATGACCATAGTAACCCCAAAAATCAAGATAATTGTGCTATTGTTTATAAATTTGCACTTCTAAGGTACAAAACAATTTCGTATAAAGATAAAATTACATACATACCTTAACAAGGAATAAACAAAGGTAAACAACACTTCCAGTAGGAGCAATAATGAACAGTTTAGCCAACTATTGTTTTTGTCAAAAAACAAGTGCTGAAACAAATGAAAGTAAAAAAGCGCATTTCAGGTTTGAATCACAAGTTTTACCTTTCTGGAAAGAAAAATGTGCCTAGATTGAAGGAAGATTTGAAAAATGAGGTTTTAAAAATATGTAATATTTAAATAAGCCACAATAACAATTTTCCTCAATTTTGACCATAGTCACCCCTGGGACCGTAGTCACCCCGGTTGACGGTAATGATTTGTGTCGTTCACTCTTTCTGTATATATTTATATATCTGACCTTGGAATGGAATTTCATCAATACCTGGACGTTACGTATCGTACCGTATGGAATCGTTAAGGGACATGACTGGCAGGGATCAGTGTAAACTGTATCAGAAACCGTATCTTAATAGATTACGGCAATCCCCTTCACATCAATCCCGAAGGGTGTGTGTTCTGGGAAAGTTGGAAAGAATGATTTAGTCATCTTAGTAATATTTAGTGAATTTGTCTGTCAGATTAGCAGAGTGTGGCAGTCCTGATTGATATGTTTACGGTTTGTTTCCCAACAGATGTCAAGTGGGGCGGTGTAGCTTGCGTGTATCTTTCACCTAGCCTTCCGCTGTAAGTTAATAATTTGGAATATTGCTTTACGAATGTTTTGAGACGGAAATTTTTATTTGTTCATATTTTGGTTCTACTATCAATAGAACTGGACTTGTTGAGGTTATCCATATTGTGACGTAGTCAACAAGTACTATGCGTGGGTGGTTTGTGATGCTGTGATCCAGGCGAATGTAGTGTTGGAGGATTTTTTTTAAAGCGTGGTATGATTGCCAGCTCTGTAGCTGAAGGGTGTGTCCAAGGGCTAGGTTATTTCCAACGGCTGTTCTACAGCTTCGAAGAGATTACTTGCCGTACTTGTAGCGTGGGATATTGTCTGGCACTCTTGGCATCTTTCTTTTTGGGTTAGTGTGTTCGTGGGCTACTAGTCACCTAGTTGGGTATGCCCTGTCTTATTAATTAAATCTGTAGATTTGGTTACTTCGTCGGTGAGGATCCTGCCAACCTTCGGGGATCGGCGATTAAGTTTCTGGTGAGTTCATAGTAATTTGCTAAATTGTTTGATCATGTTCTATTTAATACTGTTAGTTAACTACCAGTGGACTCACAGTAGATGTTTTATTTGAAGTAATGAAATGCAGGTATAAAAGAAAACATTTGTGGGGAAGAGGACTACCGACAGCATATGTTGTCCTCTCGAAGTGATGTGCTAGGGCCCTAGTAGACTTGCATGGCAGCTGATAATTATTTCCTAAGTGGGGGAGATTGGGGAGAGTATGGATGTTGGGAGACTGGGTAGTGTCAATTTTGTACTAATGTGATAGTTTGTGTGGTTGCCCTGTTAACCAAGGACTTTTATTAGTACCAGGTGGCTATTGTTAATTTAAATGTGCAAACAGGAATGTAAGATACTATCTCTTGTTCTCATAATACCTTTTATGTTTCTGAAGGTATCATTATTTCTTAAATAAGTAAGAGATAATCTCTCACCCTTATAATCTATAATTAGGTCTAAGTTGATTGTTATCTAATTTGGTCACCCTATTTGGAGTGAAGTATTAAGTTATTTTTTGTTTAAACATTTCTGGCTTAAATATATTCCATAAATTATGCATAGTTTTCCTGAAATAGTGAAGAGAAAAAGAGGGAGACCCCAGGGGACTTCGCACTCCCAATTCACATGTAAGAAATAAGTTGGTGTGAATATGAGTTAATTTATTCTTAACTTATATTTTATTATTAATTCTTGTATCCTGTTATAGGAATGACCCTTGTTATCAGAAATGGGGGGCGTGGTGGCTCAGCGGTCTAGCTGTATGCCTCTCACCAAGGCGGTCCGGGTTCGATTCCCGGTCAATGCATGTGAGAATTTCGAAGTGAAATGCCATGTCCTGTGGTTCGGATTCCACGTAAAAAGGAGGTCCCGTGGCTCATGATCTCAAGATTAACGGTCACGTTAAACTACAAGCTTCCTTTTTGTTATCAGAAATATGCAGTCAGGGCTTTATATGTTGTAGAGTAACAGTAGAGAAAACTCTTAGTCGACATGTCACAGGAATGAGGTCTTCACGAGAATGAATTAGATCATTGTATCAGTAAATCAGGTTCGTTAGATTATCTTAAAAAAGCAAAAGAGGTACCATAATTTAAGGACTATCACTACTTTCAGGAGGCCTATTATTTTTCTTGAAAAATGGAAAGAAGAGACTTATTTGTTAATGTTTCATGATCTGTCACCAACAAACACCAAATGACTCTTCTCAGGATTGGAGCACGCATGTAGAAACATCATGGTTCCTGAGAGATTGCACATTCACTTTAGACCATCCTCCCTTTTCATCACTTTTAACACCTTAGCTTATTGAAAATATATCATTTATGATATACATACCTTTCGGGGAGTTGTTGGAAGTCGTTTCACAATCTCTTCATACTCAATAGCCACTGCTGCACCGCAGTAATTGTTATTTCACGGAAATAATGCAATTTTCCTTCACTTACGGGTGCCATCTTGGACAGTCATGTGACACCCGAAAGACGATCATGTGACTACGTTACCAACTTGAATAAAGAAATTCACCACACGCCTTCGCTACTAAGTTAGGCACTGTCTTGGCGGAAAATTACTGCTAGTACCACAAGCAAGGGGGTCTGGGGCGTAAGCCCCAGGTTAGGTTTGTTTTTGTATGTTATATTATTAATCGTATGGCAATTACACATCACTTTTTGGAACACAAAGAAAATATAACCATAATTTACAAATTTACAGACATATTATTTACATAGTTTAACACATTTGCTGTAGAAAACAAAAAGTCAAAGTGGTTTCCAGGATATAAGTTCTGAGGGCACTCTTCAATTATATGCTTGATGGTCTGACACTGGAAGCCACACGTGCACTCTGGAGAGGTGATCTTTCCCCATTTGTATAGTAGATCACCACATCTCCCATGGTTGGTGCGTATCCTGTTCAGTGTACACCATGTCCTACGGGGCAGATCAAGTTCCCATGGATTGTTGTTACTATGGAGAAAACTATGTAGCTCTGGTGGAGTGTTTGTGTACCAATTTTCTGCCCAGGCTTCATGAAGATTGAAGTTATGGTCTGCCAGGTTGTTGGCTGTTCTGATTGCAGGGTGTCTGGAGCGGAGTCTATTGATTTGGATTGCAGGTATGTCCTCATGGATTGGCAGCTGTTGGTTGTTGCAGATTTTGTTAAATTCTCTCAGGAGGATATTCTTTCTTCTCAGCGTAGGAGGTGGAATACGGCTCAGGACAGGTAGCCAGAAAACTGGCGTGGACTTGATTGTACCAGTAATTATCCGCATAGTTTGGTTTAGTTGAACATCTACTAGCTTCGTGTGACTACTGTTTAGCCAAACAGGGCTGCAATATTGTGCAGCTGAGTATACAAGACCTAGGGCAGTTGATCGGAGGGTAGATGCAGTGGAACCCCATGTTGTACCACACAGTTTTTGTAGGATGTTATTTCTTGACCTCAATTTGGCTGCAGTGTTTGTTAGATGTTGTTTAAATGACAGTGTTCTGTCAAGTGTCACTCCAAGGTACTTTGGGTATTTGTTATGAATCACACGTTTTCCATCAAAATATATGTTTAGTTCATGGTTGGCTAGGATGTTGCTCAGATGAAAGCACGTGGATTCAGTTTTATTAGGGTTCGGTTGAAGTCCCCATTTACGGAAGTATTGAATCATTGCACATAAGTCCTTCGTTAATATTTCTTCAGTGGCCTAGATTTGTTTGTGTTGAGTTGCTAACACCCAATCATCAGCATAGCCGAACTTCCTGGACTGGGTGTCTGGCATATCTGCTATACAGAGACTGAATAATAGCGGAGCTAGGACTGAGCCTTGGGGTAGTCCGTTGTTAAGAGTTGATGATGATGATAATTGTTGTTTTAAGGGGCCTAACATGTAGGTTATCGGCCCCATTTGTTAAGAGTCTTCTGGTCACTAACGGCATTCTCTATGGTTACCTGGAAAGGTCTATCAGTCAGCATGTTGTTCAGGAGTCTTGCTGTTCTTCTGCAGGGTATGACACGGAGAAACTTATTAACAATGCCCTGTCTCCACACAGTATCATAGGCGGAGGATGAATCAATAAATACAGCAGAGGTCTTTTGCTGTTTCTGGAATCCTGCCTCTATAAGATGTAAGATGTAAATGAAAGAACTTGATCCACACAGCTTCGGTTTGGACGAAATCCAGCCTGTTCAACAGGAATCTTTTCATGTAATTCATTATGTATTCTGTTATACAGCAGCCTCTCAAGTAGTTTGTACATCATGCTCAGAAGAGAAATAGGACGATAACTTTGGGCTTCGTTATTGGGTTTACCTGGTTTCATAACATAAGATAGAATTTATGTCCGCTACTAGGTTAGGTACTGCCTGGTGGAAAATTAATGCTAGTACCACAAGCAAGGGTGTCTGGGGAGTAAGCCCCAGGTTAGGTCTGTTTTTGTATGTAAAACATTATAAATACATAAATAAACACTGTAATTGAGTTCATTTTCCACTGAGTATAGTGATTTCATAAATCACGTGCGAAATAGTACCAAACGCGTGGGGTTGGCATTACTGACTCAGTGAGATAGATGGAGGTCAGAACTTAGATTTCAACTACATAAGTTGTGTTGCTATTTGGGCGGGATGGTGGGTCTATGACAGCGGAGCAGTGAACATCTAATTCTCAATCCTCTCCTGATATCCTCCCGACTATTAAATCAGGTAATTTCAGTTTTTAAAATCTTTTATACAAAGGATGGTCTAATATGAACTCTTACCGCACATTCTTAAAATGGCATCCATACACTGGCGTGTAAGATTTATGCACTGATAACCTACTTGAAGCCTTTGGAATCATATCTGGCCCACATTATTGAAGGAGAAAGTATTGTTGGAGAAGTTCATTCTGAAAATAATATAACTAAGAAACTATGTATAAGAAATAGCTCGGTGTCTATTTTATGTTGTTGTTTGAGTCTTCAGTCATTCGACTGGTTTGATGCAGCTTTCCATGCTTCCCTGTCCTCAGCTAATCGTTTCATCTCTACATAGCTACCACACCCTACATCCGAGGCAATCTGTTTAACATATTCTAACCTTGGTGTACCCCAACAGTACTGCCCTCATCCTCGACCCTTCCTTCTATAACTAAGTTTGCTATGCCTGGGTGTCTTAGTAAGTGTCCTACCAACCTATTCTCGTCATTAACAGTTGCCAGAAATATCTCTCCTCTCCCACTCGTCTCAATACCTCTTCATTCGTAACCCTAATCCGATCTTCATCATTCTCCTATAACACCAGATTCCTTTTCTGTAGAAATGCTTTCCTTTCCTATGCTAACCTACTTTTTATATCCTCTTTGCTTCGTCCATCACTGATTATTTTGCTTCCCAAGTAACAGAAGTCGCCTACTTCCTTTAGTTGTTCATCTGCCAATTCGGCATCCATAGGGGTTTCTGATTTCTTTCGACTGCATTCTAATATTTTTGTTTTACATTTATTAATTTTCATCATGAATTCTTTCCTCAAGACAGAATCGATACCATTTAAAAACTCGTTCAACTCGTCTGGTGTGTCGGCTAAGATGACGATGTTATTTGCAAATCTCAGAGTTGAAATTATTTCTCCTTGAATCTTTACTCCTACTTTGAATTTTTCTCCAATTTCTTTCATTGCTTGTTCAATGTATGGATTGAATAGTATTGGTGATAAGTTGCAGCCTTGCCTTACACCTTTCTGAATACCAGCTTCTCTCTCATGTCCTTCGGCTCAAATAACTGCTGTCTAGTTTCTGTATAGATTATAGAGCACCAATCAACGTTATCAAGAGCCACTTCTAAGTTCTCTTATCCTTCCTTATTCTAGCTTCCAAAATCAGCCTAAGACAAATAGACGAGCCCTCTGTAATAGAGACAGTTTTTATTCCACTCAGCAGTATTAATATGAAACTACCCTTATCTGGAAAATATGCTGGAGCAACCTTTCAAAAAACTTTTTATACTCATCATTGTCTTAAGTCTAGTTTTTCAATCCACTGAGATGATATTGGTGATAAGATTTTTTGAAGGGTGGAGATACATGTCCACCAAGACAACAGCAATAAAATATGACAATTACACACATGATTTTTTTTTTTTTTGCCCTTAGGTTGTATTCATTGCCCTTATACAGTGTGAGGAGAAGAGCTCTTCATATCTGTTCCACTTTTTTGCCCATGCCAGCTTTTGGAGTGGGATCCAATTCTGCCTGCCTTGAAGCTAGGGCTTCCTGTCCTGCCCACCGTCTCACCAAGAAAGTTGTTGCCCCACCTCATAACCCAAATCTGCCAGTTCTGTCTAATCGTACAAGCGGACTGACGGAGGACAGTGTGGGTACAATGTGATTGCGAACCGACAAATATTCCTTTAAGACTAGCTGGGCTGTAGTGGGGATATGCGTGTGCAGTTCAGCACAGTCAAGCCGTCACCGACTCATAATGCTATTTAAAAAAAAATATGTTGGCTATAATTTTCTTACGAAGTGCAATAAATTAACACGTTATTTTTAAATATATTAACAAAATAAATCTTGCTAATATTATGTATATGAAATTGACAGATAGTCTTTCTTAGAAACCACAGTATGTAACTTAAGTAAATGATATGTGAGCTTAATTTTGTAGCACATGATTGAATAGATGCTTGTCATTGTTAATTCTTTTGGGGAATTGGGTCATTTTAGTCATAAACTCCGTGTAATTAGGCGTGTGTTAAATCTGTGTGATAACCTGTGTTTAGGAACTTAGCGATTCAATTTGGATCCGTATTGACAGTTATCTGAGGGTTATAACTAAAACAGTCCGCCTACTCAGTACCTTTCATTTATGATATATTATTAGCCTACATTAGGGAAGGCGTATTAAACTTGGTGCTTGCAACTCCACGGTACTCTTTTAATGTTATTTGGGGCTCCCGTAATAAGACCCAAAAATGTTTTCAGGAGCACAAACTCCACTAGGATCCATTCTACAATTCAAATGTTCTTGCTTGAACCGGATACAGTAATAGTTTTTTCATTACACGTTTTCACAGTCAACAATCTTATTATTTTGTGAAATAGTCTTTTTTAATCTACAGTATAAATAATGGACATCCCTATTCTATGAGCATCACGAAATATGCTGATTCGACTCGACTGTCCACACGTGAATTTATCTTACCTTCATGAGTCATGCAAGCAGTTGCAGCCTGCCTGGTGAGCGATGAATCCCTAGCTATTTCAGCACTTCAGAGGGGTAGAGAGATAGAAAAAAAGGATAGAGAGGCACATGTTTGTTGCAGTATTATTATTATATTCCTTTTAATGGGGCATGAAGGTGGTGTTCAGTCTCAAAAAGGTTGAGAATGCATGCTGTAGAGGTACATGCTACGAGAGCCTACAACACACACTTCTTCAGCTTCTCATATACCTAAAGCCCTACGCGGATGCAGAT
Organism: Meconema thalassinum; assembly: GCA_946902985.2. Taxonomy (NCBI): domain Eukaryota; kingdom Metazoa; phylum Arthropoda; class Insecta; order Orthoptera; family Tettigoniidae; genus Meconema; species Meconema thalassinum. The sequence continues at coordinate 677,387,244 of OX336389.2, forward strand.
ATCCGCGGTTAAACCCACGGATATCCACAAAATATTCCGCCATGCGGATATAGTTTGCATGGCTGTGCGGATAGCGGATAATGTTTGGAGAAAATTTGCAGATAGTTTTTAGAATACCATCCAAAATTGTATAATATCATTATTAGGATCCGGATGTTTATGACATATCCTATTTTTCCGGTATGTTTTATCATGACAAATGTAAGATTATGATTTAAGCTAATCTCATTCAAATTCTGTCATTAAGCATAATAAACACTCTGAACAAGAAAGGCTTGCAATTCTGACTGCATAACATTTATTTTAAACATAGCACATGACATACAAAGCCTAAGGGAACAACTTTTTCCTTATGTCTTGCAGATGCGGATAACAGTTGTGCGAATGCGGGACGGATGCGTATAACAGTCATGTGGGGCGGATGCGGATAACATTTTGTTTATCCGCGCAGGGCTCTACATATAGCCTCTTAATCTAACATTTAAAAGACATACATACTGTACATTCCTCAAAACACATTAAAAGATCTTCATTAAAATCGTCAAATCTTTTATATAACCATGTGTATTCAGTAAAGATTTAAAGATATGACGAATAACAAGTGTATTCTAAAATTTATACAATTAAATGTGGATGTGTATCCCAGATTTAAAAAATAAACACCCTGTTCATGATATGAATTACATAATGTGATACATGTACATCCATCCTACTTATTGATGGAGTGAGGGCTATTAATTTGAAATTATTAAAAAAGTATTAAAATAATTTACCCAATATCTATAATGGTTTTCCCAGCGTGAGCTTAAGACGCATGGACGGCAGATTTTTATTCGACTCGATTCACGGAAATCGTTGCTGCTAGACTTCCTTTGGTCATAAATGAAAGTTTTTGTACAGATACCTTTCTCGAGAAATCCTTTACAGAATGGTGAAAATCGCATCAAAATCCATCTAGTGGTTCTCGAGATTATCCGTTACATCCAAGAATCGGGGACTTTGTCTTATGCTATATAGAGATAATGTTGATCCTAATGTTTAAATTCACGTGTCGGGCTATATGTATTTTGTGGCCTTGCTTTGGCCCGGATCAATATTACTACTGGTATCTGTGTCTATGAGGAAACTCAGATAGTTGAAGTAATTTTGGACCCACAGGTTTGAAGTCAGATTTTTTTACATTTACTGTTATTTGTTACTAATGCTGACTTAGTTTCTGTATTTATTCCTGGACTTACATCCTGAATTTGAAGTTTTTTGTTTAAAGAAATCACTCAGAATCAATAAAATACTTTAAAAATGCATTAAAATGGTTCAAACCAACCACACTACATGGCACTGTGTTTATTAACCAGTATAACATCAAAAATTATACAGGGATTATCTCCTTACTTGTTTTTTTCTGCACATTGTCATTCCAATGTTACTGCCTTCTTGTGCCAGGATCTTTGGAGGGTCATTGGAGCAAATTCCCTGTCTTGACAATGATGGAGTTGGGAACAATAAGAGCATAAGCTCTTTTTGGATGATATACGAGTATTGTATTACATATATACCACTGGGGCAATAGTCCCACTTGCAATAAGTTATTTTGGTTTTTAAGATCACCGTAAACATTAATCCATACAATGAAGGAGACAGGTGAGAAATGGTATGTATCCTTCATCCTGGAGCAGCAGCAGCATCAGCAGCGTGGATCTGGCATAATCTAAGGCGGGATCATGTGTGATTCATGTACTCCTCTAATCCCTATCCAGGGTATACTTGGCTCCATAAATGGAGAGCGTTTTACCCGACAGTAGCTACCCGCAGCGACAGTTTTATGAGGGATTACTACTTGTGATAACTACTGACATGGCGAGCGGTTTTCTTTAAAAACCTTTGTTCCATCCTGTCATAAATAGGGGGGCATGTGCTAGCCTGGCTTGGGACTTCATGGACTAAAGGCTCTTCACTTTTAGAGGCAACTACAACTTGCCAGTTTTGGTCTATAGAGGCCATGCCCACCAGCCTTTGGTTACAGGTTTCGCTGCCACTGTGTTTACTTTTGTGCTTTTAGTTCAGGTTATAATATTAATTCTAATTATATTTTCTCATACTCTTCAAAAAATGTATGAAATCAATCTACTGTAATTGAAGAGTTGCAATGCTACATTAGGAAGTGGAGAATGAAAATTATCTCCATTTTTTTGGTTCTGTTATTCATAGTATTTCTTGGAAAGTCAGATTTCTAAGCCTGTTATTTCTCAACTCACACGAAAGTAATTGAGAATTTTTTCTGGATCGTATACTTCTAAAAGTCTAAACCCAGTTTTTCCTATGAGTTTGTATAGCCTTTCTTCTTTTTCTCCTATTAGACAAACCAGAAATTATACCGTATAGAGCTATAAAAAATGTTTTTGTCAGTTCATTTTAGGAGCATGAGGCATCTTGGTTATCAGCCCTATTTACTTGGGTATGTGTTGAATTTTTCTGATAACCTGTGTTTCTGTGGTCACTGTGACAATGGTTGTAACTGTAATTATGGGGATTGGGGTAGGTATGCTGGGACTTGAAATAAGGTAACTTCCATGCATTTGCCTGGGGGAAAATCACACTAAGGATAACCACTGTCAGCTCCAGGTTTTGAACCTTTGATCTCTGGACTTCCAATTTTCCCATCGGTCATGGTGTGTGGCTTAACGGGCACAGCTGCAAAAAGAGACCAAAAATGAAGTCTTTTCTCCAACTACTATTGAAGTATCTTGCTAAGATCTGAATGAGATGTTCGTATATTTGAGTGGTCTAAAAAAACACTATGTTTGAAAAGTTTCCTTTGACCAATAAGTGCATTTGGTAAAGCTTGGGTAGTGTTGGATAATTATAAGTTTTAGACTTTGCACCATAATGTGGAAATTATGAATTTTTGCCTGTGTCACTGGTAATTTAATATTGTACAGCTATTCACCAAGTAATCTGGAGATCCTGCTCAATATGCTCAATCAGGTATGAATAGTGTGTTTGCTAATTGGAGAGAGATATTACAATATTTAGAGGTTGCACCAATCATCAGTATGTTGCACTGTTCACAATAGCTGGAGAACTGCTGGCCCATTGTTGATTGCAATGCGTTATATGCCACCACTCGCTTCTTATCACTGCATAATTCTAAGTCAGGGTGGTTAATATACTGTAGATCAGGGATGGGCAAATGGCACTGAGGGTCAAAATGAAGGGAAAGTATTTTGTGTTCAAAATTCTCTTCAAGATAATAATAAATGCACAAAATTAACTGATATTTGATTACTTAAAAAAAAAATTGAAATAATCATAAATGCCAAAGTAGTAGTTCATTAAACTTTGTTCATAAAATCTACATTTGATGAGGTGTGGCATGAATAAAATTGCAGTAGAGCTTGCAATACTTTTTCATAATACTTAAGAGTATTCTTTTCTGTAAAATGTGAAAAGGATAACACTTGTTTGTGAAAAAGATGTAGAAATTGCAACTGTTAGTGTTGTGATAGTGTTTAACAAACACAAGTTTTAATGAAGTTAAGTGTGAGACATTTCTCCAACTTGAAAGCATTTTTTCCATAAAATAGAAGTTCCTCATATATCGACGGCTCAGAGCAATACTATCGTAACTAGCATTTTTCTAATTTTACAGGAGAGCAAATTTAAAGTTCATATGTATACCAGAAATCAGCATGGAGACTTATGGCTGTAGGTAATGCCTAAAATGGCCTGTTATTTCGTCATATTTCAGTATTGTATAGATTGTGTCTTTGTAAGATTTCATGGGAGTGGAAATTGTGGACAAAGTTACTAACTAATGGAATTATTGTTACTTACGATCATATTACCCTGAAATCTTATGGTACCAGTGTCTGGTTATGCATATAAAAATTATTATATAAAGTATGAAGTCACTGTTGATGGTAGTTACAACTCGGAACAATAAAATTTATTATCGTAATTATCGATTCTTTTAAAATTTACACATCATTTTGTACATGGATGAGATATTATGACGGAAGCTCAACATAACAAAACGTCTGTTTAAACATTATCATCAATATAGTTCAACATATCGCTCATCTTCTTTATGTTTCAGGTTCTGATAGAAGTCATAATAAACATGTGGTATGATGTTTTTCTGACAAAGTAGCATCAAATTTGAATATTTTGCCTCTGAAATTGGCAGCGCTGATGAATATGCATGTGGCAATGTTGCAACAGCATGTTCTATGCTTGGCCTGCGACATCGATATTTTTGTAGTAAATCAATTGTTTGGTACTCTGAGTCATAATCATATTTGAATGAGATGATCCATGGTTTCTCCTTGCTCACCATTATTACTTTTACGTCTGACCATATCACTCTTTCTCCGTTTGCAGCTGTTGCCCAGTTTTTGGCCGTTGAGGAAGCTTGTTTGAAGTCAAAAAAATCATTCTGTGACATCTCAAAGACATCATTTTTTTTTTTCATTTTGTTTTGCTGTGCCTGCTAGTGTGTACCACTGTTGTGGTATATAAATGTTCACTCCTTTTTTGGCTCTCTCGATAACACTATGCATGCTGTCCCCTTCATTCTGGGTGTGTCCCTTCTCAAGAAACTTATGGGTAATTGAATCAATTGATAAGAGTACCCACACTGAACAGATACATGAAAAAAACAAATCGATTACGATTCTGGCCACTGCAATTGTCAGAAAAGAAAGAAAAATTTCGATAGCCATTAATACTTTCTTCATTAAGGAATTTGTAAATGCAGCTAGCAATTTCTATGCTTCCTCTATGCCCAATGCCCTCGCGCCACATGACGCATCCTCCCTTACGTTTGCCCATGTTGTAAATAGTCAGATTGTAGGTGCCGAGCTTTCGTTTATAATAAACCAAAGATACTTCACAGTGCGGCGTGTTGAGTACCTGTTGTATATCAAAACAGGCGCACATAAATGTATTGACATTTTGAGACCTCAGTTTGTCAACATCTTTCTCTGCACGAGCCTTTTCTTTATTCCGCAAGTGTCTCTATAATATCCGCCAAAGTAGCTTTTGTTTCTGGATCAGCATTCTTGTAAGTCTCACACACATCACCCGCATCCTTTTTAGGCTTGAAAAATCCAAGGTGTTATTCTTCATTGAAGACTTTTTCATACATCTAAGTTGATGCAAATACCTTCCCCTCCTCCTGGCATTTTTCAATGTACATTCTATACATTTTTCGGACAGTCAGGGTGCTATATAGATATTGGCGAGCACTGTCCTTTTGAATGTAATGTGATTCTACTTTTTCAAAAGAATCTATATGATCCCTCAACCCTTGCATAATGTCTTGCGATGTACGACGACGATTGTTGTGCTTGCCACGTTTGCTGTCGCTTAGCACACCTTCAGGGCTAGTTTTTACTTGAATTGTTTTCACCCACTGATCAGTAATGCCAAACGTATGGAAAAACATTGTTTTACATACTTTCACCACTTCATCCCCAAGAATAAAAGACTACTGTAATGAGCAAGTACGTCTGGATGTTCCACCCTCACTTTTGTTACAAATCCTTTTTCTTGGAACTTTTGTTATCAGTTTGCGAAGATAGTCACGTTTTCTGTCTGTACTTACTATGGTGTAGAAATTGTCAAACAATATCTGCCTCTGTTCTAACGATATCTTTTCCTTACATTTGCACCTTGCAGTCACTCCACATCCTGGACCCATCTCCTTTTCTTGTACTGCTTTTCCACTTGAGTTAATGTAAGCTTTTCCCTTTTGGTAAGCCTCCTTTTTGATATTTCTCTTCCATTTCCATTCCTGACATTTGCGCTTTCAAGCTGTTCCTGTAAACATAAAGAAATAGTATTACCATCCCAGTATCTCTATTTTTACAACAGGGTTTGGCCTGGATCAGACAAATTCATAACTGTTTTATATTACTTACCTGTGCCGTTATTGGAACCTGATTCATATTCGGTTTAAGTTTTTTTGTCAGGGTTTTCTGCTGTTTGCTTTTTAACATCATTGCCTACACTCTTCGAATGTTCATTAGTTGGTTCATTATCTTCACTTTCGGAATGACGTGATGGCTGATACTCTGAGGACTCGTCGGACACAGAAATATCTCCCGAAGTAGAGTCATCACAATCTCGAACTCCTAAAAGTAATATTGATAATATAAATTATTATGGCAATAATATTGATAGTTAATAGTAATTAATAGTAGCAACCATTGGCACCTGGTGAGATTTCATAATAATAGGCTAAAATAAATAAATATAATGTACTTCTCAGTGGAAGTACAATGTATTATTATTATTATTATATGTCTGCCTCGATGCATGTTAACATAGTTAATGTCAGTTAACATACAACACAGTATTATGATGAGTTTTGTGTTGTACGGTATGTAAAATATTGTCACAGTATTTTCATCATATACTTACCTTCCTCCTCATAGTTGATTGCTTCATGTGTTGGTCTATCAGCCAAGCGGCTACTCTTCCGTAGCATAGCTTCATCATGTTGTGTTTTCTCAGATGAACTAGGCTGCAATACATCATCCTGTTTCACTTTTGCCAGTGCTAATTGCACCATTAATGTGGCACGATTCATGCTGTGTTTTCGATAAAAAGGACACAAGATGCAGACTGGACTGTCACCGTAACTACATAAGCTGATTCAGCATTCACTACAATACCACTCTTACATTATTACTAAACATTGTGGAGCTAATAACGTTCTCAATACAGCACCTGAGACAATCAACATTTCTGGCGCGTATTTTAGCCACGAGGAGTACAGTAATACCAAAGTAACTTTGCCGCAACAAACGTGAGTTTCTTTGGCAGAGCAGTGAAACAACATCGTAAGAGCAGTTACGACGTTAGGTCACGCAATTCTTGGACAATACTAGTGACACAATATCGTAGCATCACTTACGTTGTTGTTTCACTGAAAAATATCTGATTTTGTAGTTACGATGTTCGCTTATCCGTTTTAGCATACTGTTTCAGTCATAGGAGCAGATACTTTTCTATTGCAGTGGCTGAACATGACGTTGGGCGGTCGTATGACATCGTAACATCATTTTCCCCCAAAGTGTTAGTTACGATAGTATTGCTCTGAGCCGTCGATATGTGGCCTGCCTTTGGGAACAGGTTGTGATAATTAATTTTAAAACTTAGATGCAATGATGAGAGGCCTGGTGCAGGTCATTAAAATCAATGCCTGTGGATGACCTGTGCATTGTAATGAGAATTAAATGATTGATGAAGGTGTCAAAAACACTCAGTCCTCCATACTAGGAGAATTGACCATCAGAGGCTAAGATCTCATGGCCAGTCCAGGAATTGATCCCAAGACCCTTTGGACTAAAGCTTAACATGGTAACTAGCTAGCAATGGCCCAGACCTGAATAGTTTGTCTCCATAACATTTAATTGGTGGTGACAATAATTAGTTCTTACATTAGAAGCATGCAATATACTAAGCTTTATCATCTATGAAAAGTTCTATGTTCCATGATGTCTGAATGCTGTCAAATTCAAATTTGATATTTTGCTCTTGTTGGAAGTTTGCAGATTTTCATGCACGAAATGAATTGTTCACATTAGTAGACCTGAATATACTACAGCTATCATGTACAATGCAGTAGTGATTTGTGCTATAATTCTTAGGGTAGGCTTATTATGTCATAACACAATCATTCTTAAATTGCAGACTGTGGGCCAACTCTGTTCAAGACTCGCAGAACACAAATAATAATTTAATACTTAGAAACACAAGTCACAAAATACATAACAAATTAGAAGTAATTTGACTGCTGATGCCAATTGAAACAACGGGGGTTCTTTTTCAAGGCTTGTTAGTAGTCTGTAATTATTGTAACAGATCGGAAGGGCAGGCAAGATCTATATATGCCTGACAAAGTGTTATATACATCTGTTGAGTATGGACAAGGACTATGTTACTCGTATTAATGCTCATTCAAGGGCCCAGCACACTGAAGCTGAGTGCCTTGGCCAGCTTTGAGCTTGCCTGCCCTGGGCAGATATCTTGTTGCGTGAGTCAATCTTGAGTTGTATTGAGTGGTTTGGCACTGTTTTAAAAAGCAGGGAAATACACTAAGTATAGGGACCGAACAGTTTGAAAAGATAAAATGTTGTTTGAAACACTATAAATACATTAATGTAATATATTTCATTAATATACATATAAGGAGATTTGTTTTTAAAAATTAATGCAGCCAATGGCCATTTATTTTATTTTCAGGGTGAGTCAGGGAAGGTATTTTGGAAGGAAATTGTTCGTGGACCTATTGAAAGGAACCGTTCCAGCATTTGCCTGGTGGTGGAGATGGGAAACTATGAAAACCACTTTCAGGATGTCAAGGTGGATTTCAAACCCACACCCTCCCGATGCCAGCGAGGCACAAGGCAGTGCGTTAGCGCTCTTGGCCACCGTGGCCGTTTAATATTAAATATAAGTATAGTTGAAGAATTTTTTTCTTCTTCAAAATGTCTAGATAGACTTTGCCTATCCTGAGGAGCCGCGCCTGGCACAACATGTAAACCGTGACTGAATTTCACTGGTTCACTTGCTCCTGTAGAACAGTTGATATTAATGCTTGCTATCACAAGCTTGGCAAGATGGAGTGTGTTCTTAGGCCATAATTTCATCACTTGTTGACCACTGGCTTCGACTGTCAATCCCTTTCTCCCTGATTCACCCTGGATTTTAGCAGACCTGACAAACTTTCTATAAATTAGGAAGCTTGACATTTTTATAGCTAATGAAACCTTATCTTAAAATTAATATTTTAACTCAAAATAGTAGGAAAAGAACCTGGATCTATCAATTCCATGGGTAAATAAGACTTGAGAACCCAACCAGAACTTTCCAGCTACTATACAAAACTCCCAGGTTTGAGAATCCAACCATAGCATTCCAGTAACTCTACAAAACTGCATACTTTCTCATGTCTGTTAGTGGTATTTACTGCCACTTGGAGATGAAGTTTGAATAGCTGCACAGGTGGAAACTGTGCTTCAAGTGATAAAACAAATATACCATAATATTCTCTGGATTATATCATATTCAAGACTTATATCCTTTTTCCATAATATGAAAATTCAATTTTTGGCTGGTCAGATCTGCAAAATAATTGATTTGTTACAGTACAGTGTCAAGATTCAAATTCACTATAACCTGTTGCTTTTTATTTCATTGTATGGCACTTCATCATACTAGACAGATGTGCACAACACTTGAATCGCACTATCATAGTCATTCACATTTTTAACAGAATGCTTAAAGGAAGGAAGAAATGAATATTGCTTGATTGAGTAACTACTTTTAGCATGCCTCCTTATGGAGAATCCAGGCAATTTTGCCTGCATAACTCCTTGTAGATAAGTATTCTCTGCATTGGGCAATATTGATTTATTGTGGTCATGCATCTCACCTCTGTAGCTGTGATATGAGCATATCTTCAAACTGTTTTCCTCTTTCAGGTGGTGAAGCTATGGTTACGCAATAACAACAATAATCCATCATGGATTATATCCGCGAATTCGATATCCGGTTAGAGCGGGAAATGTACTACGCTGGAGAGATTCTGGTAGGTCACGTGGTGCTCGATACAGTCGAAAACTTCAAGTTACGTGGTGAGATATCCTACTTGTTTTAAGTGTTCATATAAATGGTGTGGCTGTATCTTGCTGTCATTTGTCACAGTTGGTAATGGTTGTTAGAATAGGTACCATTTAGCCATGCTGGTAGGGCTTCCCATTAAATTGATGTGTAGTATTTTTTTTTTAAAGAAATTATATAGTTTTTTTCAAAATTGTGGAGTCATTTCATGAATTAGAGAGAAATCTTTTTTTCAAAAATCATGATCTGCCATTTACCGTATGTTTTTGTGCCAGTCCATCATACAAAACTACATGGCTATGATACCGTTTGGTGTAGATAATTGCTGATGAGCATAATATAATAGCAATGCTTCAGAGAACTCGAAAACAATTGTGAAGCCGGGGACAGGTTTATCTCATTATTGACTGGTACTCAACTCCTCCATAACTTGCTCTGGCTATAGTGCAAGAGATCTCCATCTTTATCTGCAGGAAATGGAATAACACATTAAAATGTATTATACAAAGTTAAGTTCAGAAGCATTTCTGATACTGGGTAAATGTTACAATACTTGGTGATATTTAAGAGTATTGGTATGCTGAGCACAGTAAATGGCAGTCGAACCTTTTACTCAGTAAATGCAGAGTTCTTTCTAGATGTTGTAGTAACCAGGTAAATCTGGTATTATCAATAATCTTGGAATGTTTTGGAAGCCCTATTATCAAAGTTTCCTTATTTTCTGTGTGGCTTACATCCAGCTGTAGCATATATTTGAAACAGACCCTGTTCCTTTGTATGGATTCTATAAAATGTTGTTTTCGATGGTTTGTGTAGTTGTGATTTTTGTATAATTAGGAATGGGAACTTTCCACTAGACTGGAGTCTTGGTATTTGCCTGGAATGAATGAGTACTTGCATGAGTACTTGAGCAGCTGAGCTCTGCCGACAGGTGCCCGTTACCTCATCACCAGTGACTAATGTGTTTGCATTATTGAAACATCATCAAGTATTGATATTAATAATATATAGCACATGACAGATGTAAATTTTGTTAGTTTTCTGATGGTGCTCTAGATGAATGGAATGTATAATGTGTTTCTGAGGGTGGAGACAATTGATTGGTTTTGTTTACAGGGAAATTTTCATTAATTGAAGGCAGAGGAAGTGAGAATTGAGAGGCAGAGAGGAACTTTTACCCACACCCATTACACCTATTCTTTGTACAATAAATATCAGCATATCTGTAGTAATTCATCAGTTCACATTTTATTTAAATAAACCACTTGGGTTTTAACATAGATTAGTCTGCCATTACTGTTGTTACTGTGTTTAGGGACATGGAACATCCTCCTCTTCACTTCTACCATTATGCCACATCTGAGGCACTTGCAATGCAATGTAAGACCACATCTGAAACCGATTGTCATACATTTTCATGTAGCAGTACTAAATTATTACTCAAAAAGGTTCACTAACAATTCACTAACAATTTAATTAATAGTAAGGTATTATCGTGTTGGAAGCCATTTTTCAGTGTTGTCTTAGTAAACGAAATTTATGCTTTTCAGTCGGCCAACACAATTGTACCCAATTGTATTGGGTGTTATGTCCTAACCCCGAAAAAATTACATGCAAGTAATAAATTCACTTGGAGAATTTATTAATCTCATGTAATTTTTTTCTGTGTTAGGGCATAACTCCCAAAACAATTGGGTACAATCATGTTGACTGACTCGAAATCATAAATTTCGTTGTAAGATATGTTTCTCACCCGTTGGGTGGGCCATCACTCTTCAGAAATATAGCTTTCGATTTAAATAAAACAGTATTAACTGCTGTCCTTTAGATGAGAGCAAGATTATCACAAGTTTCAGACCTATTTAGAGCAAATGTTGTAACGTGTTTTTCTAGGGGATTTCACGGCACTGGCATAAGTCAGTAGGAAGCCATTCTATATTTATTTACGCGGCAAATTGTTCAGCCAAGAGAATTTTTCATGTTAATTTATTATTATTATTAACTTATTATTATTATTAAGGTATTTTTTGGGGCATTTTTATAAAATGATAAGCATACAGATAGGTTTTCTATGTCTTAGAAAACACTATCAAGCAAATTATTACGAACGACATTATCATAGAAAATTATATGATTACGGAATTTTACGGAGTTTTGTCAGTTAGGGTATTATGAGAGAGATGACTCACTGGGAATTCAGATACAGGCCTATTCTTGTCAAGAAGCATGTCGCAAGCCTGGGTTGCAGCGTCAAGAAAAGGCGAAATAGTCTGGTACGGCAAACGACATCATCCGCGCGCCGTGTGTATTGAGCCTAAGGAGGGGAGTAGCGGGGTGGCACGGCCAATCAGTGGAGACCACGTAAGGTGGAAGTCGGCACCGGAGTGGGGAGCCGATGAGTGATATATCGTTTGTGCGCCGTGGAGTAGAGAGAGCCAGGTTTTACGTGTAGACAATCTTTCCTTTCTGTCTATGCGGTTTTCCCTGGCCCTACAATCTTACCGTTATATATGTGTACATATTTATATGTGCACATATATGATAATATACTAATGTTAATATATACTTATGATGCCTGGTAGATCGCGACCGCGATGGGACAGGCGCAAAGCCTCAAAGGGCAATCCTTCTCTTTCCAATCCCCTATGCTTTCTCTTCTACTATGTAGACTAACTGCTTGTCGGAGGCACCAGTAGTAAGGTCGGGTGCCACGCGGGGGGTGCGGGAAACCTTTTCGGCCCCCCCCCCGAAAAAAAAAAGAATAGAGAACTTTCTGTGTAAGACTTGACCAGTATGGTTGCACGTGTGAGTGGCTCCGATGTTCCGTGGAGTAGAGGACTATCTTTGTAAAACTTAACCAGTGTGGTTGTACAAGTGTTTGGCTCCGAGGTTCGGACCATAAAGAGATCAAATCTACCAGTATTTCATCAACTAACGAAGAAGATGACGTCCAGGAGACAGTGGGAAGCTCTCTTCATCATCCAGTACGAGGGAAATGCTTCGGCAATTTCCAGTGGTAAGCGCGAATGACGCAGAACTACGCAATCTCTCGTTTCTCTTTGTTTTATATTCAGTAACTTCATAGCTTGGGAATAAGAATAAAATCAGTAATTTATCCGAATCCGTTTTCACGTAATTTTCTAGCGGTAATATTCAAATCGCAAAGCTTCAGTTTAAATTTTAAACTTATTATTATTATTAATTTTGCAAAACTTGTTCTATATAATAAATTCATTTCTTTTAACCATGCAATCTTTGCTTTCAGTAGGTAGCATTAGATATAGACCAATTCCTTCTCCTGATACAATTGTTTGTTGGGTTAATGATCAAATCATACCACGATCTGAGTGAATAGATTCTTGAAGGTGTTTTACCAGAGCTAGGTGTTGTTAAATACAAATTTAGATTTCAACATTGCGTTGAGGTCTTGGCGCCCATTAAAACAACATATCTTAGGCAGAGTAAATATTTCAAAGTGCAAGTAAGCACCAGTCAAACTGTTACACTTGTACGCTCAACGTGGAGCAAAGTAAGAACCGTTACACTTGTCATCCCAACGTGGAGAAAGTGTTACACTTGTCGCTACCAACTTGGGGCTGAAAACCTAATAACATTTGTGGAAGGAGAAGGATATATATTTCTGTGCCTGTATTTTGGGGGTTATTTGTCTTTATCAGTGTATATCATTATGGGGGATGAGAAAGAAAGACAGATGAGGTTACGTAGTGGTCATCAACTGGAGAGTGATGATACGAGCAGTATGTCGAGTGAAGGTAGTACCGGGGTAGCGGAGGTAAATCCCGATACTGAAACAGGGAGTATAGGCGGCCAACCAGAATTAAAAACTTTACTTCTCGAGTTCATGTTTCAGAACAAAGTTAGTAGTGATGCCTTAAATGCAAAATTAGAACAAAACAGTAGGGAAAATAAAGAAAGTACACACGCTTTAAATGCTAAACTGTGACAAAACAACGCTAAACTGGAACAAAACAACGCTAAACTAGAACAAAACAGTAGGGAAAATAAAGAAAGTACAGATGCCTTAAACGCCAAATTAGAACAAAACAGTAGGGAAAATAGAGAGAGTACTGAAACTTTAAATGCTAAACTCGAGCAAAATAATGCGAAACTCGAACAAAACAGTAGGGAAAATAAAGAAAGTACAGAAGCTTTAAATAAAAAATTAGAACAAAATAATGCAAAATTAGATAAGAACAACAAGGAAATTAGTGTGAAAATGGAGCAGATTAGAGGAGAAATCAGAGGAGTAATGGAAGAGAAGGTTAAAGAGATCATTGCAGATGTAGACAAGAAATTAGGAAAAGTACGGGAGGAGTTAGAAATTAGAATCAGTACACAGGCTGAAAATTTAAAAGAACTAGTGCAACTGGAAACACAGCAGGTCTAAAAACAATTGGGGGGAGAAATTGACAAAATTCAGGTAGCAACTAAAGAGGTTAAGGAACAGCTGGGGGGTAGAATTGAGAAAGTCCACTCGCAAATAGTTGCAGAAGTAAATGATTTAAGAGAGAGTAATAGAGAGAGCATTAGCAAGATTGAGGAGAAACAAGCAAAGCTATATGATAAAGTAGAAGAATCAGAAGGAAACATTAAATTAACAGTAAACAGTATTGAGAGGAAGGCTGAGGAGAAAATCACAGAATTAGAATTAAAATTAAAAGCTAGGATCAGGCAAGAAAATAGTCAGAATAGGCCAGTTTTTGTGAATAGCACACACAGGGAGGTAGAACTGGGTAAGTTCAGCAATCGACAGGGGTGCCCAATGGAGTTCATGAATACTATAGAAAATAAATTCGGGGAGAGGTTGGAAAATGTTAGTATTGAGTGGTGCCAGGTAGTTGAAATTTTAGAACAAGTGTTTGTGGGGGAAACGAGGAATTGGTTTGCTGTCTACAGAGACAAGTTTACTGATATTAATGACTTTAAAATGAAATTCTGTGAAAAGTTCTGGAATGAGGTTATTCAGTCGCAGCATCGTGAGGGAGTAGTGTGTGGTAAATATAACCCTAATGGAAGCTCCACCATGACCGAATACTTTTTAGGGCAGGTATTAGTGTGTAAATATCTGGATGGCTTGAAGGAGGAAAGTGATGTGGTGAGGTTGCTACTTAGGCACTTTCCCTATAGGATCAAGGAGGCTGCTTGTATCCAGAATGTAAAGACAATATCACAAGTAGAAAATTTGTTAAGCACATTTGATGCACTAGGGAGAGGGAGTTATGAGGACAATTTCAATAGGAACCAGGGTAATAATAGGCCTAATGAAGCCAGGCATCAGGAAGTTCAAGGGAACGGTGGCGAAGGGGCCAACGCTCAAAATAGAAATAATAATGATAATAATCAGCTAAATCAGAACAGAGGAAATGGCTATGGTAATCAGTATCAAGGGAGGAACAATGATTTCAGGGGAAATCAAGGGAGAAATAATGATTCCAGGGGAAATCAAGGGAGAAATAATGATTTCAGGGGAAATCAAGGGAGAAATTATAATGACAATAATAACAACCAGAATAGGGGTCAAGGAAGAGGACAGCCTGGTGGTAGTAATATACGGCCAAACAATGACAACACAGTCCAGAACAACCAGACCAGTGCAGTAGTTAGTAGTACTACAGCCAGCTGTAGCGGTTCTTTAAACGCGAACCAGGCTGCGAAGTAAGGTCAGAATCTCAGTCTGTAGCATGCCCTGTCCATACAATTATACAGGAACCCTATGACCTAAATGTAAGAAATGAATTATTACATGAACTAAATGATGAAGGTATTATTCTGGAAGTGGTTAGTAAGAGCCCCATAGTTAAATTTAACGTGTCCGAGGCGTATACAGATGTTTTAATTGATAGTGGTTGTATGGAGAGTTGCATAAGTAGTGCATTTTATGATAAAATGAAAGGAACTGGAGTAAATTTTGAGGAGATGCCAATTAAAAGCACGTTTGTTATCACAGCTGTTGGGAAGAGGTCTAAAGTAATTTCTAAGCAAGTTTTAGTAGACATTAAAATTAATAATCATGCAGAGAAGCAGATTTGCCTTGTAATTCCAAATTTAGTATTCAGTGTTATCTTGGGTTCAGAGTGGCTAAGTAGGGTGTCTGGTAACTTATGTTATGATGTAGGGAGTTTGAAATTTAAATGGGGAGATTCTGAGGTAGAAGTAGCGTTCAATGACCATATTCAGAGAAGTAGTGTTGTAGGTGTGATTTGTACTTTAAATGAGATATCGCCAGCCGTAGAGCGGGATTCTCCATGTTTTGTGGGCAGTGTGATTACGAACGGTAGTCTAGAGGACTCGTTACGTGATGCTGCATTTCAGGGAAATATAGAGGTGGAACAATGTGTTCGGCTCTATGATGTGTTATTGTGTAATAGGTGAGTTTTTGAGGATCGCATTGGTATGGCCAATTGCTATACACATTCATTGAACGTTATTGATAGGTCAGTATTCACAGGACATAGATATCCTGTACCTTTCGCTTATCAGAGTGCAGTTGAGGCACAAATTAACCAGATGCTTGAAGATGGGATTATTGAGCACTCGAACAGTCCATATGTTAATTCTTTGATCAAGGTACCCAAGGCCGACGGCACAGTTCGTATTTGTTTAGACGCTCGTTTGGTTAACAGTAGAATTAGTTCAGATCAGCTGAAATCTATGTCAATAGAGGAATTAATGCAAACATTGAGGGGAAGAAGTATTTCACTTGTGTAGATTTGAGTTCCAGTTTTTGGCAAGTGCCACTTATGTACGAAGATAGACCATTTACAGCTTTTAGTCATAAATATAACCTTTATCAATTTTGTAGAACACCTTATGGGTTAAAGAGTAGTTCAGCAGCTTTAATTAGGGCTTTAAACATCGCATTAGGGGATGACACAGGAGAGTTTGTAACCATTTACATTGATGATATGGTAATTAGTTCACGCAGTTTTGAGGAGCATCTACGTCATTTAGATATAGTTTTTCAGAAGTTAGATCAGTTAGGGTTCACTTTGAAGCTGTCTAAGTCGTCATTTTGTCAGTCAGAAGTGACATTTTTAGGTCATAGAGTGTCGAGTAGAGGTGTGACACCAGATGAAAGTAGGGTTAGCATGTGTGGACAGTAGCAACAGGGCATCGTTACAGACACTGAGAAATATGCTAGTGGAGCAACGTGATGACATTAAGGATGTGTCATAAAGTGAGTGTGTTTAGCTGGCGAGCCAGCCTATCAAATGAGTAAGTGTGGTATTTGGGGCGTGGAAGATATGGTCTTCCAGGCAGGCGTATCAGAAGTCACACAGGGGGGTAGTATGTAAGTAATTGAGAGTTTTTAAGGTACAGGGAAATATGACGGGATTGTCGGATGCTCTTGAGCACTAAAATGTCTCGATACACCAAGGCCAGAATTTGGTAGCGCTGGTGAATTCCCATTTGTCTCCAAGAGATGGGTGAGCGCTTGGACAGGGTATTTTTGCTTAAGGCGTCCACGAGACAAAAGATGGGCCATCAGAAGGCGAGACAGTCCTTCATGAAACTCATACATAACATCACACGTGATTTCTGGTTACGGCCTTGCCATGTAAGATTTGTGAGTGGGTAATTTAAGGTAATTTGTACAATGGTATTATTTGTGTGAGGAGAACTGGTCTGTGTTGAGAACTAGTATTAAGTAGAATATGGTCTACGGGAACTTAAGAAGACAGGGCGATTACGGCACAGAAATATTTGGTGTTATATGTAATGCGCATTTACTGTTTTTTTTTTCAGAAGTCAATATTAATTTCGTCTGTTATAAAGAGAGATTAAGTATTATGGTCACGATGCGCTGCCACAATAGTGTGATCGAGTGCTCAGTGATAAGTGAGATTAAATTTCACCATAAGGAAGGAACCTCCAGTGAAATTAGGAAGTTCTGTGGTGATACATATTGTTACGGCTGTGAGTTTGTGTCATCGCTCGCCGCATGAGTCACAACTGCCCCAGGGCTGGGCTGTGCCCTGCCTTCTGTATTGCGTGCGCCTTATACAACAGGGCTACTAGGACAAAGGGATAGTCCAGAATATTCGTGACTGGACCAGCGATGGAAACCTCGAGAAGCCGTGAACCCTGGATGGATCTAGAAGCATTTATTGAGTCACCGGCCTGCTATATAAGTGCGACCTGTCAAGCAGTGTTGTTGTGTTATACGAGCTAGTGTGACCGATTATCCTGAGCGACAGAAGTGTGGTGACTTGCGAAACCCCTAGTGGAGCGGGGAAGTGAGACTCCTACAGAGGAACTGTGTCTTGAGCGAGTGTGTTTATTTCCAGTGCGACAGAAGTGATTGTGTTGTGCTTCCTACCCACCGTAATCCAGTTAACAAAGGTGCCACTAGGGGGTGGCACGTAACAATATATCAGAGCAACCTTGATGCGTGTGATGTGACATCTTATATACATAGTGCTCACACATTATTTGTGTCAATTTTTTCAACATAGAGAAATTTGAGAGGCGGAAATATCCGTGGAACACTATTCTATATGAAAAACATTGGACTGGTTGCAAAGTGCAATACATGGTGACAACAAACTTTGACGCAAAGTGCGTAAAGAAAAATTATGAGTGTATATATCTGTAATTTAGGGTGATTTCATTTATGTAATATGTATTTTTGATGGGAATTATTAACGTGTCTGGGATAATTGGATAATGGACCGTCGTCACGGTAAATCATCCGATGATCCGAGGCGAATATGTAACGTGTTTTTCGAGGGGATTTCACGCCACTGGCATAAGTCAGTAGGAAGGCATTCTATATTTATTTACGCGGCAAATTGTTCAGCCAAGAGAATTTTTTCATGTTAATTTATTAATATTATTAAATTATTATTATTATTAAGGTATTTTTTGGAGCATTTTTATAAAATTATAAGCATACAGATAGGTTTTCTATGTCTTAGAAAACTCTATCAAGCAAATTATTACGAACGACATTATCATAGAAAATTATATGATTACGGAATTTTACGGAGTTTTGTTAGTTAGGGTATTATGAGAGAGATGACTCACTGGGAATTCAGATACAGGCTTATTCTTGTCAAGAAGCATGTCGCAAGCCTGGGTTGCAGCGTCAAGAAAAGGCGAAATAGTCTAGTACGGCAAACGACATCATCCGCGCGCCGTGTGTATTGAGCCTAAGGAGGGGAGTAGCGGGGTGGCACGGCCAATCAGTGGAGACCACGTAAGGTGGAAGTCGGCACCGGAGTGGGGAGCTGACGAGTGATATATCGTTTGCGCGCCGTGGAGTAGAGAACTTTCTGTGTAAGACTTGACCAGTATGGTTGCACGTGTGAGTGGCTCCGATGTTCCGTGGAGTAGAGGACTATCTTTGTAAAACTTAACCAGTGTGGTTGTACGAGTGTTTGGCTCCGATGTTCGGACCATAAAGTGATCAAATTTACCAGTATTTCATCAACTAACGAAGAAGATGACGACGTCCAGGAGACAGTGGGAAGCTCTCTTCATCATCCAGTACGAGGGAAATGCTTCGGCAATTTCCAGTGGTAAGCGCGAATGACGCAGAACTACGCAATCTCTCGTTTCTCTTTGATTTATATTCAGTAACTTCATAGCTTGGGAATAAGAATAAAATCAGTAATTTATCAGACTCCGTTTTCACGTAATTTTCTAGCGGTAATATTCAAATCGCAAAGCTCCAATTTAAATTTTAAACTTATTCTTATTATTAATTTTGCAAAACTTGTTTTATATAATAAATTCATTTCTTTTAACCATGCAATCTTTGCTTTCAGTAGGTAGCATTAGATATTGACCAATTCCTTCTCCTGATACAATTGTTTGTTGGGTTAATGATCAAATCATACCACGATCTGAGTGAATAGATTCTTGAAGGTGTTTTACCAGAGCTAGGTGTTGTTAAATACAAATTTAGATTTCAACATTGCGTTGAGGTCTTGGCGCCCATTAAAACAACATATCTTAGGCAGAGTAAATATTTCAAAGTGCAAGTAAGCACCAGTCAAACTGTTACACTTGTACGCTCAACGTGGAGCAAAGTAAGAACCGTTACACTTGTCATCCCAACGTGGAGAAAGTGTTACAATGTGTTGTTGTTTGAGTCTTCAGTCTTTTGACTGGTTTGATGCTGCCCTCCATGCTTCCCTGTCATGAGCTAATCGTTTCATCTCTACATAGCTACTACACCCTACATCCGAGGCAATCTGTTTAGCATATTCGAACCTTGGTCATCCTTGACCCTTCCTTCCTTAACTAAGTTTGCTATTCCTGGGTGTCTTTAAGTATGTGTCCTACCAATCTATAACCAGAAACATCTCTCTTCTCCCAATCGTCTTAATACCTCTTCAGTTGTAACCCATCTACCCATATGATTTTCATCATTCTCCTGTAACACCACATTTCAAATGCTTCAATTCTCCCCTTTTCTGCTGCTCCAACAGTTCAAGTTTCACATCCATACAGTGCCACGCTCCAGACGGCTTTCAAAAATGACTTCCTAATACTTAAATTTATAATCGATGTCAACAGATTCCTTTTCTGTAGAAATGCTTTCCTTACCTGTGATAACCTACTTTTTATATCCTCTTTGCTTCATCCATCACTGGTTATTTTGCTTCCTAAGTAACATAAGTCTGCTACTTCCTTTAGCTTTTCACCTGCCAATTCGACGTCCATAGGGGTTTCTGATTTCTTTCAGCTGCTTTCCAATATTTTTGTTCTACAGTAAATTTATGAAGACAGAATCCATACCATTTAAAAACGCATTCAAATCCTCTGGTGTGTCGGCTAATATGACGATGACATCACTAAATCTAAAAGTTGAAATTATTTCTCCTTGAATCTTTAATATACTTGGAATTTTTCTCCAAATTCCTTCGTTGCTTGTTCAATGTATAGATTGAAAGGTATGGGAGATAAGTTGCAGCCTTGCCTTACACCTTTCTGAGTACCAGCGTCTATCTCATGCCCTTCGGCTTGAATAACTGCTGTCTGGTTTCTGTGTAGATTGTAGATCACCCTCCTATCCCTGTACATAATTCCAATCGTTTTCAAAATGTTAGCAACTTACTCCAATCAACGTTACCAAAAGCCTTCTCTAAGTCTACAAATGCCATGAACGTTCTCTCCTCATTCTAGCTTCCAAAATTAGCCTAAGTACAACTTCCCTTGTTCCTACGTTTCTCCTGAAGCCAAACTGGTCTTGACCTAACTCTGTTTCTATCCATCTTTCTATCCTCTTGTAAATTATTCTAGTCAAGATCTTTGAAGCATGAGTGATCAAGCTGTTTGTACGGTAATCTTCACATATGTCAGATCATGCTTTTTCAGTATAGGGATGATAACATTCTTCATGAAATCGGAGGGTACCGTACCTCACCGTCTCACACACCAAGTGAAATAATCTGATCAGACCTTCATCACCTATGCAGCATAGCAACTCAATCGGTCTATCATCTATGCCTGGTGCTTTGTTCCTGCTTGAGTCTTCCAATGCTGTCAAATTCTGATGAAAAATGAAAATCTACAGCCTGCTTCCAGTCTCCGACCGGGTCAGGAATGGAATGAATGAAGCCCCTATCTAGCGGCGAGGATATGAACTGTGCCGGCTGCCGAGGCCTGACGCACTCCTCTGGGGCAATGATTAAATGAATGACAAATGAAATGATAGTGGAGAGTGTTGCTGGAATGAAAAGTTGACAGGGAAAACTGAAGTACCCGGAGAAAAACCTGTCTGCCTGCGTTTTGTCCAGCACAGATCTCACATGGAGTGACCGGGATTTGAACCACGGACCCAGCGGTGAGAGGCCGGCGTGCTGCCGCCTAAGCCACGGAGGCTTCGCTGTCAAATTCTGATCTCAATATTAAATCTCCTTTCTCATCCTCATCAATTTCCTCTTCCCTTTCCATTGCATAATTCTCAATCTCCTTTCCCTTATACAAACACTCTATGTAAATTTTCCATCTCTCAATTTTTTCTTCCTCATCTGTTAGAGGTTTTCCGTCAGAGTCCTTAATATTACAGCACTTAGTCTTCCTTTCCCCAAAAGTACTCCTAATACTTCGATAAGCTGTATCCACTTTTCCTAATTTCAGACAATTTTCTATACCTGCATATTTCTCTTTCAACCATTCTTCTTTTGCTTCCTTGCACTTCTTGTTAACCTCATTTCTCAGTCTGTATTCTGCTTTTCCCCTTTCATCTCTTACATTCTTGTGCTTCCGCCTTTCGTCCATTAATTCTAGTATATCCTGCGTGATCCACGGTTTTCTACCTATTCTTTATTTCCTACCAATGTTTTCTTCTGCAGATTTTGTTGTTTCATTCTTCAAAAGTGCCCTTTCCTCTGTAATTGAAGTTTGTTAAAGGTTTTTCATTAGTCCTTCTTTTATTCTCGTCTTGAATTTTTTTGTTCACGTCCTTCTCTTTCAGTCTGTCTATTGCCCACCTTTTTGGCTTTTGACTTTTCTTCAGTTTCTTCAACTTAAGTCTGCATTTCATAACAATCAGATTGTGGTCAGAGTTTATGTCAGCACCGAGATGAAAATGAAAATCCACAGCCTGCTTCCAGTCTCCGACCGGGTCAGGAATGGAATGAATGAAGCCCCCATCTAGCGGCGAGGATATGAACTGTGCCGGCTGCCGAGGCCTGACGCACTCCTCTGGGGCAATGATTAAATGAATGACAGATGAAATGAAATGATAGTGGAGAGTGTTGCTGGAATGAAATTTTGACAGGGAAAACCGGAGTACCCGGAGAAAAACCTGTCTGCCTCCATTTTGTCCAGCACAGATCTCACATGGAGTGACCGGGATTTGAACAACGGACCCAGCGGTGAGAGGCCGGCGTGCTGCCGCCTAAGCCACGGAGGCTTCCAGCACCGAGATATGTTTTGTAATTCAAAATCCGGTTTTGAAATCTCTGCTTGACCATAATGAAATCGATTTTGTATCGCCCTGTATCTCCTAGTCTCATCCATGTGTATATTCTTCTATTGTGGTTATTGAATAAGGTGTTAGCTGATAGGCATTGATGCTACACCGATTGAGTTGCTACGCTGCATAGGTGGATAAAGGTCTAATTAGCAAATAGTGGCTAAAACATTTTCTTATATGAAGTGTATAAATACAAACCCCGACGTATCCACTTTTGCTGGAAAATTAATTACTCTCATTAAGGGGATCTCTGTGTGGAATCGTCCATTAGACTATCCTTTTAGGTCTATATGGCAACATCTCTTTATGATTTGACTATGTGCAAGGCACGGATTAAATTCAAATTTCCTCGACTGGGAAGGGTTGACACTTCGAATGAAGGTCCTGATAGTGTGATGCTCTGACAATAGCATGCCCATAGATAAAGACGTGATGGTCTACATGCAGGGGTGGGTCCAGACACTGATCTTGGAGGGGGCGGTCATGATATCTGTCTTCAAAATGGTGGTGGTGGTGGGGGGTAATATACCTTAATACAAATTTAAAAGTTAACAATAAACATCGAATTATTTGCGCATATTTTTTACCAAAATGTCATTTTTTTTTGAAATGTGAAATTTTTCGTTACTCTCCTACTTTCTGTGTGGTCACTAAACAATATTTTGTTTACTCATACTTACCTATACTTACGTACAGTCTATCAGTATCGGACTGGCCCTAAGAGCCCTCGACGGGAGCGGGAGAGTAGGGGCCTTACCATTCACCCTCACCCACCCTCTCCCCAGTGACTTGCTCCAACTTTTACGCTGAAAAATATTTTTATGCGGAGTTTACTGACACGGGGATCGCATGCATTGAAATACTGTGATCGTAATGAGCCCCCTTCGGAACTTACCCCCCCCCCCCCCTTTTCCCCATTTTTAGATGCAATATAATAAGCTGATGTTAGAGGCCTACTCGCACAAGGGCCGAGGTCATTAATTTTAAGACCCCGAGGCCCCTTGATGCCTCAGATGCCTTGAATGGTCTGAGGGGGGTCAAAAGTCCCCAGGACCTCCTCATAGGTAAATGATTGACTCTCTTAAGTTGTAAACAAAGACGCAGAATATCTTAGCTAGCTAATAACTGGGGTCACAGGCCTATTGGCGCAAGAGCCTAAGAGCGGGCCTCGGCACTCAGTCTCCTGGCCCGAGGCCTCGATGGGAACTCCCGTTCTTTCCAAATGGCCAGTCTGACACTGCTCTCTATATTATCATTTGCCATGCCAATAATATCGCTGGAGCGCTTTCGTAAAGATAGACTTTTAATTTTATCCGAAACGCTATCATACCGGGTTCATAGTTTATAGTTGCTGTTTTAATGTCATTAAAGGGTAGGAGAGTAAAATCAGAGTTATATAGTTTGATGACTGACAACCGTAAAAAAAATAATTATATAGCTTAGACAATAGCTTCAAGATTAAACATAAACCCGGCTCGAGGCCCGAGGAATTTTAATCAATCGACGAGAAAAAGATCGTTAAAGACACGATTTAATCAGATTTACGGGAGTTTAAAACTATATTTAACCTTTATTTTAGGGGTATAGGTTGAGCGAAATAAGAAACAAGGCTACCCGAAATTATGACAGGTACATGTGTATTGCTAATTGTATGTAAATATTACAAATACAGCAATTTTGTTCATAAAAACAATTTTAAGCTAAACAACAAACTCTAGTCGCCGGTTTGGTTTTTTCGCGTACCGATCAATCACGCGAGATGGGTCAACATAAACATCGTAGTGGATGTGCAACAAAGCAAGTCCGTTTAATCGTTCATCGGACATAGTTGACCGCAACCACGTCTTCAGCCTTCTCAAAGAAGAATATGACCTTTCCGATGAAGCGGCACTGACGGGTAAAGTAGCATAAATCTTGAGACATCGATGAATACTGGGGTACATCTCTTTATCGCAGGCAATTAAAGCTTCCATAGCTTTCTTTGGGATGGTTGACCCCAATTCAAGCTCCCGGGACCACTTTACCTTCCACATACGAAGGTCAGCCTGTAGAAGCCTTGCCGCCGTCGCGGCAGAATGTTGATTGAGAAGTTTGAAGTACTTTGCAGCGATTGTGTCTACATCCGCTGACGTCCATGATTATACTGGCATCATTGCTGATAGGCTGTGTAACTCTTGCGTTGCTTTAGGGAAGGGAGTGTTTAGGTCTTCTAGGACGTAGTCTAAAATGGGTATGAACGTGGCCCGGCGATAGTAGTCTTCTACGGTTGACGCTGGATGATTTTCGCGGTGCTTTTGCCGTTATGCGATGCGTGGGAGCAGACGTTCGGCTCCAAGTTGTTTTGCCAGAGCTTCTGATTCTTGGAAGAGCTCAGCAAATTGTGTTTCGCACTCTTCGCGCCTCTTGCTCAACAAAGTAGTAGTGTCGTCTAGCGCATCCTGGGCTTCCTTCAAGTCTATTTGCCCTTTTTTGAAACAAAATGCTGAGTGTTTTAGTGTCTCCAAGGATTTCGGACAAGCAAATGACGATAACTATAAAATCACTCTCACAAAGAGCAGCTATGAGAGTTTTTGCATTAGAAGCACTTTCTGAGTCTTTCCATAAAGTAATCGAGTCTAAACTCTCGACTATGTTCGGGAGTAAAGAGCGAAATTGTACAAAACCGTCGTGCCGTGCGATCCACCGCGTCTCAGAAAGTCCACATAAAAGTTCACCTAGAGTTGCTTTAAATACATAGGAGCGTTTTGAGGACGAGTCAATGGACGTAATAGTGGCCTCCATAACTCCTATTGCATTTCGCATGGCGACGACTTTCGAGGACTTCGAAATAGACAAATTCAGAGCGTGATTATAACAAGGGCACCTAACGGCATGCTCTGCTTCGGTTTGCACCTCGGTGACAGCACCACAAGCTACTGACGCCATGATAGCGCACCCGTCAGTACCAACGCCAACACACCGACATAGGACAAGACTGTGCTGCTTGAGAATATTCAACACAGTTTTACCCACGTCTCGGCCGGTTACGGTAGGCTCTGGGACTCCTTTGGTTTCTTGTTTCTTGCTGGTTTTCTCTTTGGTTTGCGTTTTCTTTTTCTCCTCTATAGTTCTTGCATCTGCATCTTCATCTCTTGTTGGTCGTATTCATCTTCATCCTCTGGTTCCGCTACATTTTTCTTCTTTTTCTTGATAGTAGGCTCTGCAACTTGTTTCTTGGCTTTATTTTTGGCTTTAAAATTTCTCTTCGAATCCTCCTTAGTTTCTTCTCCATCTTTATCTCTTGCTTGTGGATTTCTTCTTTGGTTTCTGCTTTCTTAGGTTCTTTTCCTTCCTGTAGCTCTCGCTCGGTTTCTCTTTCCGTCACGCTGTTTGCTTTTTCAATATTGTCATCATTTAGCATCTCTTCTCCAGTTTTCGGATTTGGCGATTCTTGCGCTAGCCCTTCAGTATTAATTTTATTTCTCTATCGACATTCCCTTCGTTTCGGGCGATATTTTCCTGTTCGGATATTGGGATTTCGTCTTTTTTTCTTCCTTTTACTTTCCCTTTAATTACGTCTTTTCCCTTTAAACGGTTGTGCACTGTTTCTCGGAGATTTATAAAGCTTGTGAAGTCTTCATACAATTTACCTCGATAGACATATCTCAGGCGCGGGTGGAGTGGGCCGAAGGGGATTATTAGTTTGTACTCGGCTCCGTTCGGACAGGTGGCGCGTCGGCTGCGCTGTGCTCAGTCAGCTCGGCTCGTCACAACAATAGCAACAGTGCTGGAAAATAAGCGAGTGGGGTAGCGAGAAGAGAGCGTCGCGGCTAGGTAATTTAATATACTGTATATTGCACGATTATTAACTGAAAACTAGTTAGGTTAAAATCGTTGTTTATAGTTCGTTTGGTGCGTCTCCTCCTTCGCTTCTCTCCTCCCTCTTCTCTCCTCTCCATCGCTTTCCCCTTTCTCCTTTTCCCTCTTTTCTTTTCTCTTAGGGGGCGTGGTGGCTCAGCGGTCTAGCTGAATGCCTCTCACCAAGGCGGTCCGGGTTCGATTCCGGGTCAATGCATGTGAGATTTTCGATGTGAAATGCCATGACCTGTGGTTCGGATTCCACGTAAAAAGGAGGTCCCGTGGCTCATGATCTCGAGATTAACGGTCACGTTAAACTACAAGCTTCCTTTCTTTTCTCTTAGGGGGGGGGGGGCGATCGCCCCCCATGCCCCCCCCTGGATCCACCCCTGTCTACATGATCGTTTCTTTTTTCTCTGTGGTGCATGACTTTTGGTACATGTATAATATTAATAATTTACATGCTTGTGCAAACATACACTGGTTCCAAAGCACATGCTTATACAAGCATACACTGGTTCAAAAGCAAACCCCAACATTTTCCTTATTAAACCCGGCAGGACGCATGCTTTCTTTCAAGATGCAGGGACACGAGTCGGGTGAAAATTACCCACAAGGAAAAAATCTTCCTCAATTCTAAATTTTAATTATTGGGAAGCATGTATGTGATGATACCTATATATGTACTATATCAATTGTAATAATAATATTCTCAGTACTGTCATGTGGGGTAATTTCGGACAGAAGGGTACTTTTGTTTTTTCCGGTTGGTAACTCTAATTCTCCAAGATAGTATTACCGCGCTCGGATTGTTTGAATTCATGACAAATCCCCGCGCTAATCTTTGTGCCTAAATCTTGTATTATCTATAAAACAGTTGAACAATGTCGTTTGTTGCCGTCTTCATTATAGCTTTTGAAGTTGGTACGTAAACTTCTTATTGTGCACGAGTAGTGGCAGACTGCAACTGCTAGTGATTATTATCCGCCATTACTCTTGTTCCATAATGTCGATTATTATGGACGGTATTGACAAAACTATATTTTTTGAAAGAATAATAGGATATCCGCCTTTCAATACCTGTAAGTAGTAATAATAAATAGTATTGAAAGGCGGGTATCCTATTATTCTTTCAAAAAATATTACTCTTGTTGTATTGGAAAGTGTATGTGTTGATTTTATTAAGTTTAACACAGCCCATCTCATTCTATAAATATTTATTTCCGAGTCTGTGAAAGCCTGTGGTGATTTCGGACAATGCCGCTTGTGTATTAAAGAAAATTAGGATGGCAGTTTTACTGCAATTACGAAAAAAGTAAAGTCAACGCGGCTGTAAAAGGCACAAAACTTAATAAGTGGCTTCCGAAGCGCTGGATTAATTCCTCTTGACCGAGAGAGAGTCCTCCAGGAAAATCTATTGTCAGTGGTCACTTCCGTGATAATGAAGTTGCTGTAGAGAGTGACGAAGTACTTCCACAAATATCAGGAGACCATTCACAAATCCCCTGCACTTGAACTGAAAAGTTTAGTCATAGCAAATTACGACTACAATTCAGGGAATAATAAACTAAATTGACAGTAAATTGGCGTGGTAGTTCACCTAGTAGCATGGGACCTCGCGGTAAAATTCCTCCGCTCACACTGTGTAAGCAAGAACATATTCGCATTCCCGGTGGTTGAGGGCGAGGACACAGTTATGAAGGATCAGATTTCCAAAATTCTGCCAACACCAAAGGAGAAAGGAGGAATATTCATCTTTGATAAAGACGTTCTATGAAATATCTCTCCCAGTGCAAAGTTAACAGTTTCCTTATTTTTGCATTATTTGTCAATGTATTCATGCATATTTTTATAATGTAAATAAATGATACCTTTGTTATTTAATATATTTTTTTAATAAATATGTGTCTGAAAAAAAAACATAGATGGGGTAAATGTGGACAAAAATGAAGAACTGATCACTGTCCGAACTTGCACCAACCTTGGGGTAACTTCGGACACGATTTAATTTTTATTTGAATGGTTCCTTGCGTTTATTACTCACGCAGTTATCCGGATTTTTTTAGGGGAACTCGCATCACTAAAATGTTATGGTGGAAAAACTTTCAAAAAGTGTCCGAAGTTACCCCGTATGGGGGTTCATACACATACACTGGTTTCACTCAGTTGTTTATATTAGGCACACACTTTCTGTATCAAAAGAGTCACATACGATAAACAAAATAAATAAATAAACAGTGTAAGAATTGTAGGGGATGTTCAAAGATCAGACTTGATCACATTTCAGTCCTGGTCCATTACTTCTTGATGCTCGTTCACTTGTCCCACACAATATCCACACACAGGCTTCACATGTTCCTGGAAAATTAGGTCGCATTTTATACAACAAGTTGTGTTTTTTCTGTCCTTTTTATTTCCAGAGTCTTCGCACCTTCCTGCTTGACGCTTTCCAAGGACTGTACTTTTTCTTTCCGCAGTTTCTCCAGTCAGCCACTGAATATGATTTTGGAGATTTGTTGGGAGAGTATATTTTACTTCTTGATGCTAAATGTTGCTTTGTGAGGTCCAAGGATGCCATTTTCAAGAAATTTTGACGGAATGTAGATTCAGAGTTGAGATTGTTTGCTTTATAGATGACATGAGCATTGATAGCAGCAATGTTCAAAATGCCGAAAAATAGTCTTAAGTGTCACCCAACAGTGTCTACACCCCTTTTAGTACCATTGTACAATGCCATTATTTCTGGCTACTTCTTGGCGTCAGACTCTTCATCAATGGCTGTATCGCGATGCATTGTCTATGCTAGGAAAACCATTCTGCCTTTTTTCGGTACGTAAGATCTTAGCATTTCATGCTCAGTGAATCCCAACATGGAGGAACAAACTTCTTTTCCCTTGGTTTTCACAAATTCAAGTGGAATTTCTCTTTAGTTAGTCTTTACTGTACTTACACTTGTGATGCGGTGATTTATAAGTAAATCTGTTGCTAATGGTATGCTCGCAAACCAATTATCCGTAGTCAGGTTTCCTCCGGTTTTGTCGATCAGTTCTATGAGCCTAATTACTATGGACGACTGGTTTTTTAAAATCAAATCTGAAGGGTTGCTCCAGCTGCAGTCTAGCATATATTTCCATATTTGTTGTGTGAAATGTCTGTGCACAAACTGGAAAGAATATCTTTATGCCATACTTGGTCTTTGTGCAGAACACAAACTTTTCATTACCAACACGCAGTTCCGGCTACCTGACCGCTTCAAAACCACGTGGATGCATCCTCGTTCCAAACATTGGCACATTCTTGATTATATCATTACCCGGCAATGTGATAAGAAGGACACTCTTATTACCAGAACAGCAAGGAATATAGACGATTGTTGGACAGATCATAAACTTCTTATATGTAAGCTCAGGATATCCATCAGACCTAAACCACCTAGGAACATCAAAAATTGCCAAGAAAGAAGTTTAATACATCCAAACTTCAGGATGAATCCATGTACAATCATTTTGGAAACAGGATCGTCTCCCAGTTATCAGAAAACCCAGTAACAAATGATATTCAGCAAGAATGGGCCACATTACAGAAGATTATCACACAGTCAGCTGAGGAAACCATTGGTTTTGTAGTGCGGAAAAGACAAGACTGGTTTGATGACAACAATGAGGATATTCTGTCTCTCATCAATGCCAAAAGGAATGCCTATCTTGCCCATCTTCAAGACCCAACTTCCAACACAAAGAGAGATAATTTAGTGGAACTCAAGGGTAAATGCCAGACGCAGATAAGGCAGATTAAAAATACTTGGTGGCAACAGAAGGCTCAGGAACTGCAGAGACTATCGGATGCTCGAGACTTGAGGAATTTCTATGCAGTACTCAAGGAAATATATGGACCATCTCGCTCATCATCAGGTACACTGAAAAGCGCTGATAATTCTACTACCTTTACTGATAGTCAAGAAATCTTGGAACGCTGGAAGGAGCACTTCTCCAATCTCCTAAATCGTCCATCAGAAGCTGCTGAAGACTTCCTCTGTGAAGTGCCGAAACAACCTGAACAACTGTGGTTGGCAGTACCTCCTACTTATCATGAATTCAGTGCAGCTCTCACCCAGTTGAAACCCAGAAAAGCACCTGGCCCAGATAACATCCCTCTGGAACTAATTCAAGCCGGAGGTCATTCCCTCAAAACAAGAATTTTCATCCTTATCCTCAGAATATGGGAATCAAGAAAGGTACCTGGAGACCTAAAGAATGCCACTATCGTCACTATCTTTAAAAAGGGTGATCGCAGTGTTTGTGGCAACTACCGTGGTATATCACTGCTATCAATTGTGGGGAAGATTCTTGCAAGAATTCTACTTAACCGCCTCAAGGTTATCTCTGAGAGGATCCTCCCAGAGTCACAATGTGGACTTAGAGCTTCCAGAAGCACAATTGACTTGATTTTCTCTGTGAGCCAGCTACAAGAAAAATGTAGAGAACAACAGAATCCACTCTTCTTAGTCTTTTATGACTTGGAAAAGGCATTTGATTCGGTTCCAAGACCAGCCATGTGGGCGGTGCCGAAGCGGTTTGGTTGCCCTCAGCGTTTTGTAGATCTAATCAAAGCTCTCCATGATGGCATGACAGGTAGGGTTTGCCATCAGAATAAGATGTCCGATGAATTTCCCATTACCCATGGACTGAAACAAGGGTGTGTACTGGCTCCAACGCTTTTTGCGCTGTACTTGGCTGCAATGCTTTATGATTCACCTACAAACATCCCAGGTGTGGAGGTCAAGTATCGTTTTGATGGAGGGCTTTTCAACCTAACTCGTCTCCGCTCCCCGAGGAAAACTCGGGTTACTAAGGTTACTAACATGTTGTATGCAGATGATGCTGCGTCACCAACTCTCACACCAGAAGAGCTGCACGAGTCAGTTAATTGTTACAAAAGTGCATGTGATCGCTTTGGTCTTACCATAAATGTCAATATGACTAAAGTCTTGGCACAACCTTCACCAGGCACACCTCTTCCTCAGTTCAATATCTCCATCTCAAATTTGCCATTAGAACAGGTAGACCACTTCTCGTACCTGGGCAGTACCATTTCTGTGAGCTGTACCTGTGAGCAGGATGTGGATAAGAGAAATGGCGCAGCCCATGCAGCTTATGAACGATTAGCGCACCGGGTCTTCATGAATAAAGATCTGTCCATGAGTACAAAGCTTATGGTGTGCAAAGCAGTAGTCATTTCTACATTGTTGTATGGCTGTGAAACTTGGACCCTTGACCGACGTGATCTTAGGAAGCTTGAGCGTTTCCACCTACAAAAACTTCGATCAATCCTGAGGATTAAATGGGAAGACCGCATTACCAATATTGCTGTTCTGGAAAAGGCTCAAATCAACAGCATAGAATCATCCATAATAGGTCACCAATTTAGATGGATTGGTCATGTCCATCGGATGGATGATGTGAGATTACCTCGTCAAATGCTATATGGTGAGTTATGCTATGGCACCAGACCTCATGGTGGTCCTAAGAGGCGCTACAAGGACCAATTTAAGCAGACCCTGAAATTGACAGGTCTTGATTCACAAACCTGGGACATGCTGGCTGAAGACCGCTCAACTTGGCGCCTTACCATCTCGGATACTGTAAAGCCGTTTGAAAGGGATCGACGCACACATGAAGAGGCCAAGCGTCAAGCTAGAAAACTTCGAGCAGCCCAACCACGTCATCCTCCAGCAATACTATGTGACTTGTGTGGACGCTTGTTCCATGCCAGGATTGGACTCTTTAGTCACCGTAAACACATCCACAAACTGGACTGAAGGAAGAAGATTTATACTCGGATTCGAGTTAAAGTCGATGATGACTCTTTATATACTGCCTGAAACTACACACATCAAAAAAAGTTTTGCATCACCTCGGTTCCCAGATCTCCGGCATATAGACGTTGACTGTGTATATTGTATCAAAGATACAGTCCCTTTGACTGTTCATAGATGTCACTAAAACTGCTCAAAGATGTAAACAACCATGCATGAGCAGGGCCTATTAGACGGAGGGGGTACGACAGCCGATCAGTTCCAGTCATTCCACCAGGACGAAGGTACGCTGCTCATGTTGTCTGTAGTTCTACCATGCCTAGAAGGTCAATACCGCAGTTCGATCGCGTCCGCATTGTTACTTTGTGTCAAGAAGGGCTCTCAACAAGGGAAGTTTCCAGGCGTCTCAGAGTGAACCAAAGCGATGTTGTTCGGACATGGAGGAGGTACAGAGATACAGGAACTGTCGATGACAGGCCTCGCTCAGGCCGCCCAAGGGCTACTACTGTAGTGGATGACCGCTACTTACGGATTGCCGCTCGGAGGAACCCTGACAGCAATGCCACCATGTTGAATAATGCGTTTCGTTCAGCCACAGGACGTCGTGTTTCAACTCAAACTGTGCGCAATAGGCTGCATGATGCGCAACTTCACTCCCGACGTCCATGGCGAGGTCCAGCTTTGCAACCCCGACACCATGCAGCGCGGTACAGATGGGCCCAACAACATGCTGAATGGACCCCACAGAATTGGCATCACGTTCTCTTCACCGATGAGTGTCGCATATGCCTTCAACCAGACAATCGTCGGAGACGTGTTTGGAGGCACCCTGGTCAGGCTGAACGTCTTAGACACACTGTCCAGCGAGTGCAGCAAGGTGGTGGTTCCCTGATGTTTTGGGGTGGCATTATGTGGGGCCGACGTACGCCACTGGTGGTCATGGAAGGCTCCGAAACGGCTTTACGATACCTGAATGACATCCTCCGACCCATAGTGCACCCATATCGGCAGAATATTGGAGAGGCATTTGTCTTCATGGACGACAATTCTCGACCTCATCGTGCACATCTTGTGAATGCGTTCCTTCAAGATAACGACATCGCTCGACTACAGTGGCCAGCATGTTCGCCAGACATGAACCCTATCGAACATGCCTGGGATATGTTGAAAAGGGCTGTTTATGTACGTCTTGACCCACCAACCACTCTGAGAGATTTACGCCGAATTGTCGTTGAGGAGTGGGACAATTTGGACCAACAGTGTCTTGATGAACTTGTGGATAGTCATCATCATCGGCTTTAACTCGAATCCGAGTATAAATCTTCTTCCTTCAGTCCAGTTTGTGGATGTGTTTACGGTGACTAAAGAGTCCCATCCTGGCATGGAACAAGCGACCACACAAGTCGCATAGTATTGCTGGAGGTGGACGTGGTTGGGCTGCTCGAAGTTTCCTAGCTTGACGCTTGGCTTCTTCATGTATGCGTCGATCCCTTTCAAACGTCTTTACAGTATCCGAGATGGTACGGCGCCAAGTTGAGCGGTTTTCAGCCAGCATGTCCCAGGTTTGTGAATCAAGACCTGTCAATTTCAGGGTCTGCTTAAATTGGTCCTTGTAGCGCCTCTTAGGACCACCATGAGGTCTGGTGCCATAGCATAACTCACCATATAGCATTTGACGAGGTAATCTCACATCATCCATCCGATGGACATGACCAATCCATCTAAATTGGTGACCTATTATGGATGATTCTATGCTGTTGATTTGAGCCTTTTCCAGAACAGCAATATTGGTAATGCGGTCTTCCCATTTAATCCTCAGGATTGATCGAAGTTTTTGTAGGTGGAAACGCTCAAGCTTCCTAAGATCACGTCGGTAAAGGGTCCACGTTTCACAGCCATACAACAATGTAGAAATGACTACTGCTTTGTACACCATAAGCTTTGTACTCAAGGACAGATCTTTATTCATGAAGACCCGGTGCGCTAATCGTCCATATGCTGCATGGGCTGCGCCAATTCTCTTATCCACATCCTGCTCACAGGTACAGCTCACAGAAATGGTACTGCCCAGGTATGAGAAGTGGTCAACCTGTTCTAATGGCAAATTTGAAATGGAGATATTGAACTGAGGAAGAGGTGTGCCTGGTGAAGGTTGTGCCAAGACTTTAGTCTTATTGACATTTATGGAAAGACCAAAGCGATCACATGCACTTTTGTAACAGTTAACTGACTCTTGCAGCTCTTCTGGTGTGAGAGTTGGTGACGCAGCATCATCTGCATACAACATGTTAGTAACCTTAGTAACCTGAGTTTTCCTCAAGGAGCGGAGACGAGTTAGGTTGAAAAGCCCTCCATCAAAACGATACTTGATCTCCACACCTGGGATGTTTGTGGGTGAATCATAAAGCATTGCAGCCAAGTACAGCGCAAAAAGCGTCGGAGCCAGTACACATCCTTGTTTCAGTCCATGGGTAATGGGAAATTCATCGGATATCTTATTCTGATGGCAAACCTGACCTGTCATGCCATCATGGAGAGCTTTGATTAGATCTACAAAACGCTGAGGGCAACCAAACCTCTTCAGCACTGCCCACATGGCTGGTCTTGGAACCGAATCAAATGCCTTTTCCAAGTCATAAAAGACTAAGAAGAGTGGATTCTGTTGTTCTCTACATTTTTCTTGTAGCTGTCTCACACAGAAAATCAAGTCAATTGTGCTTCTGGAAGTTCTAAATCCGCATTGTGACTCTGGGAGGATCCTCTCAGAGATAACCTTGAGGCGGTTAAGTAGAATTCTTGCAAGAATCTTCCCCACAATTGATAGCAGTGATATACCACGGTAGTTGCCACAAACACTGCGATCACCCTTTTTAAAGATAGTGACGATAGTGGCATTCTTTAGGTCTCCAGGTACCTCTCTTGATTCCCAAATTCTGAGGATAAGGATGAAAATTCTTGTTTTGAGGGAATGACCTCCGGCTTGAATTAGTTCCAGAGGGATGTTATCTGGGCCAGGTGCTTTTCTGGGTTTCAATTGGGTGAGAGCTGCACTGAATTCATGATAAGTAGGAGGTACTGCCAACCACAGTTGTTCAGGTTGTTGCGGCACATCACAGAGGAAGTCTTCAGCAGCTTCTGATGGACGATTTAGGAGATTGGAGAAGTGCTCCTTCCAGCGTTCCAAGATTTCTTGACTATCAGTGAAGGTAGTAGAATTATCAGCACTTTTGAGTGTACCTGATGATGAGCGAGATGGTCCATATATTTCCTTGAGTACGGCATAGAAGTTCCTCAAGTCTCGAGCATCCGATAGTCTCTGCAGTTCCTGAGCCTTCTGTTGCCACCAAATATTTTTAATCTGCCTTATCTGCGTCTGGCATTTACCCTTGAGTTCCAGTAGTTTATCTCTCTTTGTGTTGGAAGTTGGGTCTTGAAGATGGGCAAGATAGGCATTCCTTTTGGCATTGATGAGAGACAGAATTTCCTCATTGTTGTCATCAAACCAGTCTTGTCTTTTCCGCACTATAAAACCAATGGTTTCCTCGGCTGACTGTGTGATAATCTTCTGTAATGTGGCCCATTCTTGCTGAATATCATTTGTTACTGGGTTTTCTGATAACTGGGTGACGATCCTGTTTCCAAAATGTTTGTACATGGATACATCCTGAAGTTTGGATGTATTAAACTTCTTTCTTGGCAAATTTTTGATGTTCCTAGGTGGTTTAGGTCTGATGGATATCCTGAGCTTACATATAAGAAGTTTATGATCTGTCCAACAATCGTCTATATTCCTTGCTGTTCTGGTAATAAGAGTGTCCTTCTTATCACATTGCCGGGTAATGATATAATCAAGAATGTGCCAATGTTTGGAACGAGGATGCATCCACGTGGTTTTGAAGCGGTCAGGTAGCCGGAACTGCGTGTTGGTAATGAAAAGTTCGTGTTCTGCACAAAGACCAAGAAGCAACAGTCCATTGGGATTACATTTTCCAAGTCCCTGTTTGCCCATCACATTATTCCATAGCCTGTGATCTTTCCCAACTCTGGCATTGAAGTCACCGAGGAGCAAGAGTTTATCTGCAGATGGTACCTTGGAGATGATTTCACTTAGCTGATTATAGAACTGAGCCTTTACTTCATCATCGGAATCTAAGGTAGGAGCATAGGCAGAGATGAGTGTCATAAAGGAACCTCCTGAGAGTGGTATGCGGAGAATCATGAGCCTTTCGCTGATCGCAATGGGCGTAAGTTGGTGATAATTTACCAGTTTGGTCTTCACAGCGAAGCCCACACCATGAATACGACATTCACCCTCATCCTTTCCTTTCCAGAAGATGGTATATCCTGTTCCAGATTCAGTAATCTTGCCTTCAGCAGACAGCCTAGTTTCACTGAGAGCAGCAATGTCAACGTTGAGTCTTGATAACTCATGGGTTACGAGAGCTGACCTTCTCTCAGGTCTAATGTTATTGTCAAAGTCAAGCAAGGTTCTGATGTTCCATGATCCAATAATCAAATTGTGATTCTTTACTGTTTTTGAGTTTCGACCGCATGAGGGGTGACCTGCTGAGTGCGGTTGCCCAGCCGGACCAAGATTGTGACTTCCGATGTTTAGCCCACCTTTTCTAGGGCCTTCCCCATGTGGGGTGGGCAGCGGTGATCCTAAATAGGCCTGCCCAAACACAGATGCAGGACCGAATTCCTGAGTAGTCACAGAGTCTCCGGAAGACGACCATCACACATCTGCTGCCAACGTGCAGGTCCGAACTAGGGGCTTCCAGTTACACCCATAACCTGCCCCCACCGTCCATATCCCATCGCCGTTGGACTTTGAAAAGTGACGTTCGGAAGAAGTGCCACTGGCGTGAATTTGTTTAGGGTGGATCTCAGCTTGCCAGGACGAGACCCACACACTATGATCTCTGAGCCTTATCCTGCGGCTCACAAAGAATGAGACATGCAGGACCGAACACAGAGACTGCAACGAACTGCCGCATACTCAAGTACTAATGAGGTGCGCCTTTACAGCCAGTCCGTCTGGCGTGGCCTCTTCCGCCTCTATGACCGTTGGGAGCCATGAGAGTGATTGGCTCCTCATCCGCTCATTTTGCCGTTGGGCCAAAATCTGCCCATCATAACTATGGACAATAGTTTGCCCTATTAAACCTGAGCAATAGGCTGCCCCTTCCGCCAACCACACTGTGCCAGAGTTCACCTCTTTCACTGCAGGTACCGTTGGGGACTTCACCGTAACCCTGGCAAGGGACCCTAACAAGGTACTACCAGCCGGGCCAGCTGGACCAAGGTTTTTTTAAAGAGGTGTTACTCCTCTATCACTCCCTACTTGATCATACTATATATATATACTGTAACACTGTATAACACTACACTATGTGCTATTGCCCCACACTGTGACACTCCACTAGTAGCAATACCAACACTGTATAACACTACACTGTGCTATTGCACCACACTGTGTCACTCCACTAGTAGTAATACCAACACTGTATAACACTACACTAGGTGCTATTGCACCACACTGTGACACTCCACTAGTAGTAATACCAACACTGTATAACACTACACTGTGCTATTGCACCACACTGTGTCACTCCACTAGTAGTAATACCAACAATGTATAACACTACACTAGGTGCTATTGCACCACACTGGGACACTCCACTAGTAGCAATACCAACACTGTATAACACTACACTAGGTGCTATTGCACCACACTGGGACACTCCACTAGTAGTAATACCTACACTGTATAACACTACACTAGGTGCTATTGCACCACACTGTGTAACACTCCACTAGTAGTAATACCTACACTGTATAACACTACACTAGGTGCTATTGCACCACACTGGGACACTCCACTAGTAGTAATACCAACACTGTATAACACTACACTAGGTGCTATTGCACCACACTGTGACACTCCACTAGTAGTAATACCTACACTGTATAACACTACACTAGGTGCTATTGCACCACACTGTAACACTCACCTGGTAGCAATACCAACACTGTATAACACTACACTAGGTGCTATTGCACCACACTGTAACACTCCACTAGTAGTAATACCTACAATGTATAACTCTACACTAGGTGCTATTGCACCACACTGGGACACTCCACTAGTAGTAATACCTACACTGTATAACACTACACTAGGTGCTATTGCACCACACTGTAACACTCCACTAGTAGTAATACCAACACTGTATAACACTACACTAGGTGCTATTGCACCACACTGTGACACTCCACTAGTAGTAATACCAACACTGTATAACACTACACTAGGTGCTATTGCACCACACTGTAACACTCCACTAGTAGTAATACCAACACTGTATAACACTACACTAGGTGCTATTGCACCACACTGTGACACTCCACTAGTAGTAATACCTACACTGTATAACACTACACTAGGTGCTATTGCACCACACTGTGACACTCCACTAGTAGCAATACCAACACTGTATAACACTACACTAGGTGCTATTGCACCACACTGGGACACTCCACTAGTAGCAATACCAACACTGTATAACACTACACTAGGTGCTATTGCACCACACTGTGCCACTCCACTAGTAGTAATACCTACACTGTATAACACTACACTAGGTGCTATTGCACCACACTGTGTCACTCCACTAGTAGTAATACCTACACTGTATAACACTACACTAGGTGCTATTGCACCACACTGTAACACTCCACTAGTAGTAATACCTACACTGTATAACACTACACTAGGTGCTATTGCACCACACTGGGACACTCCACTAGTAGTAATACCAACACTGTATAACACTACACTAGGTGCTATTGCACCACACTGTAACACTCCACTAGTAGTAATACCTACACTGTATAACACTACACTAGGTGCTATTGCACCACACTGGGACACTCCACTAGTAGCAATACCAACACTGTATAACACTACACTAGGTGCTATTGCACCACACTGGGACACTCCACTAGTAGTAATACCTACACTGTATAACACTACACTAGGTGCTATTGCACCACACTGTGCCACTCCACTAGTAGTAATACCTACACTGTATAACACTACACTAGGTGCTATTGCACCACACTGGGACACTCCACTAGTAGTAATACCTACACTGTATAACACTACACTAGGTGCTATTGCACCACACTGGGACACTCCACTAGTAGTAATACCTACACTGTATAACACTACACTAGGTGCTATTGCACCACACTGGGACACTCCACTAGTAGTAATACCTACACTGTATAACACTACACTAGGTGCTATTGCACCACACTGGGACACTCCACTAGTAGTAATACCGACACTGTATAACACTACACTAGGTGCTATTGCACCACACTGGGACACTCCACTAGTAGTAATACCAACACTGTATAACACTACACTAGGTGCTATTGCACCACACTGTGCCACTCCACTAGTAGTAATACCTACACTGTATAACACTACACTAGGTGCTATTGCACCACACTGTGTCACTCACCTGGTAGTAATACCTACACTGTATAACACTACACTAGGTGCTATTGCACCACACTGGGACACTCCACTAGTAGTAATACCAACACTGTATAACACTACACTAGGTGCTATTGCACCACACTGGGACACTCCACTAGTAGTAATACCAACACTGTATAACACTACACTAGGTGCTATTGCACCACACTGGGACACTCCACTAGTAGTAATACCAACACTGTATAACACTACACTAGGTGCTATTGCACCACACTGTGTCACTCACCTGGTAGTAATACCTACACTGTATAACACTACACTAGGTGCTATTGCACCACACTGGGACACTCCACTAGTAGTAATACCAACACTGTATAACACTACACTAGGTGCTATTGCACCACACTGGGACACTCCACTAGTAGTAATACCAACACTGTATAACACTACACTAGGTGCTATTGCACCACACTGTGACACTCCACTAGTAGTAATACCAACACTGTATAACACTACACTAGGTGCTATTGCACCACACTGTAACACTCCACTAGTAGTAATACCAACACTGTATAACACTACACTAGGTGCTATTGCACCACACTGTGACACTCCACTAGTAGTAATACCTACACTGTATAACACTACACTAGGTGCTATTGCACCACACTGTGACACTCCACTAGTAGCAATACCAACACTGTATAACACTACACTAGGTGCTATTGCACCACACTGGGACACTCCACTAGTAGCAATACCAACACTGTATAACACTACACTAGGTGCTATTGCACCACACTGTGCCACTCCACTAGTAGTAATACCTACACTGTATAACACTACACTAGGTGCTATTGCACCACACTGTGTCACTCCACTAGTAGTAATACCTACACTGTATAACACTACACTAGGTGCTATTGCACCACACTGTAACACTCCACTAGTAGTAATACCTACACTGTATAACACTACACTAGGTGCTATTGCACCACACTGGGACACTCCACTAGTAGTAATACCAACACTGTATAACACTACACTAGGTGCTATTGCACCACACTGTAACACTCCACTAGTAGTAATACCTACACTGTATAACACTACACTAGGTGCTATTGCACCACACTGGGACACTCCACTAGTAGCAATACCAACACTGTATAACACTACACTAGGTGCTATTGCACCACACTGGGACACTCCACTAGTAGTAATACCTACACTGTATAACACTACACTAGGTGCTATTGCACCACACTGTGCCACTCCACTAGTAGTAATACCTACACTGTATAACACTACACTAGGTGCTATTGCACCACACTGGGACACTCCACTAGTAGTAATACCTACACTGTATAACACTACACTAGGTGCTATTGCACCACACTGGGACACTCCACTAGTAGTAATACCTACACTGTATAACACTACACTAGGTGCTATTGCACCACACTGGGACACTCCACTAGTAGTAATACCTACACTGTATAACACTACACTAGGTGCTATTGCACCACACTGGGACACTCCACTAGTAGTAATACCGACACTGTATAACACTACACTAGGTGCTATTGCACCACACTGGGACACTCCACTAGTAGTAATACCAACACTGTATAACACTACACTAGGTGCTATTGCACCACACTGTGCCACTCCACTAGTAGTAATACCGACACTGTATAACACTACACTAGGTGCTATTGCACCACACTGAGACACTCCACTAGTAGCAATACCAACACTGTATAACACTACACTAGGTGCTATTGCACCACACTGTAACACTCCACTAGTAGCAATACCTACACTGTATAACACTACACTAGGTGCTATTGCACCACACTGTGACACTCCACTAGTAGTAATACCAACACTGTATAACACTACACTAGGTGCTATTGCACCACACTGGGACACTCCACTAGTAGTAATACCAACACTGTATAACACTACACTAGGTGCTATTGCACCACACTGTGACACTCCACTAGTAGCAATACCTACACTGTATAACACTACACTAGGTGCTATTGCACCACTTGTGGATAGTATGCCACGACGAATACAGGCATGCATCAATGCAAGAGGACGTGCTACTGGGTATTAGAGGTAGTGGTGTGTACTGCAATCTGGACCACAAATGCTGAAAGTCTAGCTGTATGATGGTACAACATGCAATGTGTGGGTCTCATGAGCAATAAAACGAGCTGAAATGTTGTTTGTGTTGATCTCTATTCCCTTTGTATTTAAAGGTTCCGGAACTCTTGGAACCGAGGTGATGCAAAACTTTTTTTGATGTGTGTATATCATCCTCTGAATGGCTCTAATTTTTCATCCAGTGTGGCATATTCGCCCAATAGTATAGTATTTCTATATGTTTGCATTGGACACTTCAAAAAATTCTCTGTCTAACTTTCTTTGTTCCGAACATGTGTGAATATCATCAAACCTAATGCACCTGAGCAAAAATAAAAATATCTTTCTGGACATGGTAGCAGTAAATGAGTCTATTCCACTGCCATCAGTTGCCCACAAGTCATATGCGTTCTGACATACAGAACGCAACATTCCAGCATGGTAAAGTAATCCCAATAGGGCCTTCATTTCACTCCTGGCGGTCTGTATTGCATCACGAGCACGAGGTAATTGGTCTTTTACTTTTTCATTGTACGTACTCGTGTAACTCACGATCAGGTCCATAATTTTGTCATCATTTAGCAGGAACAATGGAGTTCGTACAGAATGTGCTCTATCCTTCGGGCCTGGTAAGTGTGTAACAATGTTTCTGGGAGGTACTTCACTGTACCATTTTGTCCCGTCCTTATCTTCATAGGTTAGGCCCCTTAAAACAACAATTATCATCATCATCATCTTCATAGAATGGGGTTCCGTCGCTTAAAGGGATATCATCAGTTACATTGGTTCCAATATCTACACTTTCACAGTCACTAGAGTTACCACTTTCTTGTCCACTTTCCGAATCGTGATCACTTTCTTCTACATTGCCAATTTCTGAGTCATCACTAGCCTCGATGTCGCTGTCTTCCTTGGAAGCATCTAACAGGTTTGCAATATCATTCTGCATCAGGGGGTGATACGTTTTCAGTTGAATGAAATTTACTAAAATTTCAAGTAAACTTGCTGAAGAAACACACACATACTATAAAGAACACTTGTCTAATAATGATGTGCTTGCCTCCTATGTCCAAGGTTGAAGGATTGAATGCTGACATAGTTGGGGTACCGGTACTTAAATCCAAGACATGCAGTACATTTACAGGACAAAATTCTATCACTGCAATGTCATTAAAACCATAGGAGTTTAAAGGGATGTTAAACCCCTAGCATAATTATTTTCTTACTTTCATAAGTGTTGCCTGCTCTTAAAATATAAGAACTTTTTAAAAACACTCTGCTTCATGTGTGTACGTGCTACCCTTGCTTTGCCCTAGTATGTTCTTCCGTTCACAATGCTTGATGATGTTGGTTGGTGAAATATTCCTAATATTGGTAATGATACATGATTGGCAGTGAGAAAGGGGCACATACCAAGACCATTGTGATTTTTTTTTCGGGCAGTAATACCAATGTGCTTTCTCTGTATTATTTGTGTCTGTTCAAAACCAATCCTATTACCCAAGAGTTCCTTGTAAATATTTCTCTCAATGTTTGGATGGCTTTTATCAGTATCTTTAGTACACTGTGTGGATAATAAATACTTCAGAAAATCTTATGTTCACTGTTTCACTTCACTTTCTGTATGCATTCTGCCTAGTTTGTAAGATAACAGTGCTGCTGGCCAAAAGGACTCTTCTAGCATGCTGAATCTACTGGCTGAACCTGACGGTATAGACCATGCTACACTGTACTTCACAGTGTCTGGCTGCGTGGCTCAGGGGTAACGTTCTCGCTCGCTGAGCCCAAGGTTGCAGGTTCGAAACCTGGCGCAGTCAGCTGGCATTTGAGGGTGCGCAAATGCGAGGGAGCCGTGTCAGTAGATTTACTGGCACGTTAAAGATCCCCTTCGGGGCAAAATTCCGGCACCCCGGCGTCTCTAAAAGCCAGTGTAGTTAAAAGGGACGTAAAACCAATAACATTATTATGTACTTCACAGTGCTAGTCTATGATAATATCAGTAGTCACTTCCATAGCAGAACGTTGATAGCTTGCTACTAGAGTTCCTTCAGCCAGTGAGCATTTCCAAGGAAAGCCCTATTGTACATTTTATGACAGAAACAGACATGCAACTTTGTGGCAAATAACCTTCATGTTCTGCTCCTTAAAGCAACAATCATCGCCAGTCAGGTTTTCAATCAAAACTGAGACTTCTTTTGTCTTAATGGATATCTTTGCTACTTTTGCCTTAATGGATATCTTTGCTACATGTGACACAGTCTGGAGGGAAGGGCATCTTTATGGACTTTTTCAAGTAATACATTATACAACTAGGGTACCGCTCATTGCCAATATGCTCAGTAATAGACTCTTTCAAATCATACATGAAAGTATCTGTTGGCAAAAGAAGATGGAGAGTGGGCTTTTACAGGGGTCAGTATTGGCTCTCCTTCTCTTCAATCTGCACATATTGTACTTGCCTAAAACAGTGTGGGAAATGACAAAGCCTTTGTTAATAGTTGGAGTCATGTGAAATTATATAAGGTGCGTTCAAAAAGTAACGAGCCGGCGGCATAATTACAGAAACCAGTACCTGTATGTTAGAAGTATTGGCCCTAGCTGTTAAGGCACTTGTCCCACTGTGACATGAGGCGGTGTATGGCTGTCTCATAAAATTCCCTGGGCTGCGATGCGAACCAGTTCTGCACGTACAGCTGGACGTTGGCGTCCGAGGTGAATCGTTGGCCCCGCAGAGCCCTTTTCAGGGGACCAAACATGGCGTAATCACAGGGAGAGAGGTCTCGACTATATGGAGGGTGGCCGAGAACCTCCCATTTGAATTTCTGCAGGAGTGCCGCGA
Source organism: Meconema thalassinum (assembly GCA_946902985.2). Lineage (NCBI taxonomy): Eukaryota > Metazoa > Arthropoda > Insecta > Orthoptera > Tettigoniidae > Meconema > Meconema thalassinum. The sequence goes on from OX336389.2 coordinate 677,431,978, forward strand.
CTTTGTTGGCCGTATGAGGTCGTGCATTGTCGTGGAGCGACCACGGCGGCTATGGCGTTCACTGTCACTCGGCGGTCCTGGGTAATGAGTGCATCAACCAGCTGGACGTTGTCATTGGTAATGCAGGGGGGTGCCCCAGACCGGGCATCATCGGCTAACGACACCCGTCCTTCCCTGAAGCACTTGTGCCACACCTTGACCCTTGCAAGGGACATGCAGTGTTCGCCGTACACTTGTGATATTCGCCGATTAATGTCCGTTCCCCCTACTCCATCCGCCGACAGAAACCGAACAACACTTCTTTGCTCTTCGGTTGACGCCTCCAGGTCACAGTTTGCAATGCAACTGGCAGCGTTGGACGATTGATGCATGCTGCTGCTCGCTTTGTATCGTCACATGACGTGCACGCGTGCCCTCTAGCGACGGGCTGAGACCTTCCACGCTCTGGTCGGAACCACACCTCATTACACACGCCATGATTAGCCGATGTAGTCACCGGTTTGCGCATTCCAGCCTCCGGCGCGTTACTTTTTGAACACACGTTATATAACGGACAGCAAATATGTCGGCCGGGATTCTGCTGCCAACATACACTAGATGTTTACTTTTGCTACTGTTGCAATAATATAACACAAGGTAAAAGTAAATTGTATGTGCTTAGCAAATCACAGTGACACACAGTACTGCCATAAGTTCTGTCAGTGAAATCTAAATGCGTTGTAGTATGGTAGTATGGTGTGGCAACGCTGTATGACATCGTCCACAAGGTCACCTTTAAGACTTCACCAGTAACCGGCTTGCAGTGTACTATTAGCAGGCAGCAGTTATTTTGTTGCGGAAAGCAACGTAAGAAAATTGTTTCTACGCTGAAACCTCTCGGTATCAATGAAGAATTTGTGTTTCGGACAATAGCACGGTTTAAACAAACGGGTGCAACTATTGAACACGTCAGATCGGGCCTTCCTAGGTGTGTACGCACAAAAGAAGTTGGGAATGCTATTTGTGCAAGGAGCAAGTTCCATGTGTACAGCGCGAACATCACCCTACGGTTTTCTGGTGGGGAGCAACGGATGTGCGTTTTTGCGAAGGTGGATACCAGATAATGTTGGAAAAGGTGATATCACGTATCAATGTGAAACTGTTCGCAGGGAAATCGCAAAATCCACGCAGCAGTGGTTGACAACCATTATCCACGGTTCATCGCTGCTGCTGACTGGCCTAGTGGAAGTTCTGACCCCAATTCATTGGATCATTCTTTATGGCAGAAGCGCGAAGCGATAGCATGTCAAAAACGGCGCCGCAATATTGAGATGTTAAAAAAAATCAATCTCATCAGCTGTCAAATAAATTCCACTGGACACGATTCGTGCAGGTATTGATGAGTTGCTTCAACGTCTTCACCGCTGGGTTGCTGCACATGGTGATCATTTCGAATAAGAGTATGTTCATTCTGTAGCATTTTTTGTGTTCTTTCAGAATACGTGTATATTCATGGGTTTGTGTAGTTTTATTTAGTAGTTATATGCATTAAAAGTACTGACAGAACTTTTGACAGTACTCTGTACACAGCAAATAGAACATGCAGTCTTCGTGAAGTGAAATTGGTTGTAGCTTATATTACACTGAAGAAATGGAAATTGCAACACCATGAAGGCATTGGTCGTTTGTGTTGATTTTCAAGATGTGCAACGATGCCATGTAGGTATGTAAACGATCAAAGTTTCAGACCCATTGGATTGTTGCTACATGTCTCCCCACGTGATTGGTCGCGGAGGAATCAACTCCAGTATACGGACTCTGGTGTAGCGTAATTGACTTGCAGTCTGTGCAGTGAAGTGTTCCCCGTCAAACATGCCTCGACGACAGAGAAGAGCCTGCTATCAACAACTGTCGCCGTTTGAGAGGGCTCGGATAATTGGGCTGTGTGAGGCTGGATTATTGCTAAGTTCTGTCGCTGCACGTGTTGGCCGACAGGCATCTACGGTACAACGTGTATGGCAGCAGTGGTCAAATGAAGGTACCCACACTCGTAGACCTGGCACAGGCCCAGAACGTCAGACAACTGTGAGAGAGGATCGCCGCATCATTCGGATGGCCCGGATGGAACCCCATGCAACAGCAGCGCAAATTCGAGCAGCTGTGGCATCCCACGTTACACAACAAACAGTTGGTAATCGCCTGTGTGCAGCTGGCTTACGATCCCGTGTCCCTGCAGAAGGTGTTCCATTGACCCCACAACAGCGACATGTAAGGCTGGCCTGGTGTCGAGAACGATCAACGTGGGTCGACGAATGGCATAGGGTCGTTTTAGTGATAATTCGCGCTTCTTCCTTGCCCGCAGTGATCGCCGGAATCGTGTGCGCCGACGTACCGGGGAGAGGGGCCGCCCAGACCTTATTGTCGAGAGGCACACAGGGCCAACACCAAGCATTATGGTCTGGGGAGCTATTGGCTTTAATGTGAAATCACAATTAGTGCTTGTTGAGGGCACTATGACTGCTCGACAGTACGTTGATAGGGTACTCAATCCAGTGGTTGTCCCTATGATGGCGAACATTGCTAATGGGATGTTTCAGGAGGACAATGCCTGTGTTGACACTGCACGCATCTCCAGAGAAGCTCTCCACGACATCACAACCTTAGAATGGCCCGCCAGATCCCCGGACCTCAGTCCTATTGAGCATGTGTGGGACATGATGGGTCGACAACTGGCCAACCGTCCTCAGCCACCCACAACTATGGAACAACTGACCCGTGCAGTGCAGCAAGCATGGGCCACAATTCCACAGGAAGCGATCCAGGGCCTTATTGACTCCATGCCTCGCCGAATTCATCAATGTATTGCAGCTCGTGGTGGGCACATTCTGTATTGATTGTTGTCCAAACTTGCGGTCAGAGGGACCTGAAAGTGTAATCATCGAATCACAACCGAACACTCGTCCTGCATGTTCAATTGCAGCAATGTAGCATCACTCCTTCTGGATGTTGCAATTTCCATTTTCTTCAGTGTATGTTTAGTCAGTTTGCTAATGAAGATTAATCCAAAATCCTATCTTGAGACAATAGTTAAAGATCTAAAAGTTTAGGCTAATCGTATGCAGTGTTCCGGATCTGAAATATGCTGTATCAAAATAATATTACGGCTGTGAGTTTGTTTCATCGCTCGCCGCATGAGTCACAACTGCCCCCGGGCTGGCCTGTGCTCTGCCTCAGTGTATTGCGTGCGCCTTACGCAACAGGACTACTAAGACAAAGGGATGGTCCAGAATATTCGTGACCCAGCCAGTGATGGAAACCTCGAGAAGCCGTGAACCCTGGATGGGTCTGGGAGCATTTATTGAGTCACCGGCCTACTATATAAGAGCGACCTGTCAAGCGGTATGTGTGTTTTTTGAGCTAGTGTGAGCGTTTACCTTGAGCGACAGTTGGCGACGTGGCTTGCGAAATCCTAGTGAAACTGATTCTCTTGACAGTGAAGGAGTGTGAATCATACGGAGAGTCTGTGTGTTGAAGAGTGTGTGCTTTCCAGTGCGACAGAGGTCATTGTGGTGAATTGCGAAACAGTGAGTGACAGACTTAGTGCAGCTATTTCCAGACAGCGCACGGGGCCACCTCATTACGAGGGATTAACTTCTGCGGCTTATTGACAAGTGAAAGGGAAGTGTGCTCTCCCTGAGGAAACTGGAGTAAGGTTCTAATTGCTTGTGTTTGCTGTTGAGTGGTGTATCTTTCTGGCCGCAATAAAGCTAATACGTTTCTTTAAAGGAACAATCTGTGTTGTGCTTCAACCCACCGTAATCCAGTTAACAAAAGTGCCACTAGGGGGTGGCACGTAACAACTGGTGTCAGAAGTGGGATTACGAACTCAAACACAAGCACAACACCTGACGGCCCTGGTTTCAAAACCCGAGCAGGTCATTCTTTTTAAATTTTCCTGTGAGTGCATGCCCTTTAAGAGACAAACAAGCAAAATGGAAGCGCAATTGGCAGCATTGCTAGAAAAGTTAAGTGGCATGGAAGCCAAATTAGAAGACGGCCAGAAGGAGATGGAAGACGGTCAAAATAAGTTAGCGGAGGACCTGAAGAAGATGGAAGACGGCCAGAAGACTTTAACCAAGGACTTAACAGCCAAATTAAAAGACGGCCAGAAGAATTTAACCAAGGACCTAACTGCCAAATTAGAAGACGGCCAGAAGAAGATGGAAGACGGTCAAAATAAGTTAGCGGAGGACCTGAAGAAGTTGGAAGACGGCCAGAAGAACTTAGCCAAGGACCTGAAGGATGGCCAGAAGAAGATGGAAGACGGCCAGACTAAGCTAGCACAAGACCTGAAGAAATTAGAACAGGGCCTACGTGAGGAAGTTACGGCAGTGGAAAAGACGTTCGACGCCTTACAAGTGGAAGTTGCCATGCTGCGCCGACGCCCGCTGATGGGGGTGGAGGAGAAATTCGACGCCTTACAAGTGGAAGTTACCGAGCTGCGCCGACGCCCGCTGATGGGGGTGAAGGAGAAATTCAACGCCTTACAAGAGGAAGTTGCCGAACTGCGCCAACGCCCACTGACGGGGGTGGAAGAGAAATTCAACGCTTTACAAAAGGAAATTGCTGAGCTGAACCAGCGCCCACCGACGGGGATGGAAGCGAGTTTCAACGCTCTTCAAGAGGAAGTTGCCGAGCTGCGCCGACGCCCGCTCACAGGTACACCGGGAACGTCAGGAACGGGACAGAGCAGAGTGACACCCCCAACCTTCGACGGAAAGGTCCCGTGGAGCACATACTTACGTCAGTTCGAAGCGGCCTGTTCCATAAATAACTGGAACAACACAGAAAAGGCTACAGCTCTCATTGTAGCGCTGAGAGGTGACGCCCTTAACGTCCTTCAGGCCATCCCGACTGGATCCCAGGACTACACTTTACTAATCGCCCATATGGAGTCCCTATATGGAGACAGCCATCTTCAGCAGGCCTACCAGATGCAGCTCTGGACCCGGGTACAAAAGAACGCGGAAACCCTGCAGGAGTTCGAGATGGACATCGCACACCTCGTAAGGCTCGCCTATCCAACAGCGCCAGCCGACTTTCTGGTACAGACTGCGACGCAGACTTTTACCGACGGGCTACGGGACTCGGACACTCAACAGGCGCTGCGACTCGCGCGCAATAAGACCCTGGCAGATGCGCTGAGCCACGCACTTGAGTTCGAGACGGCAAAACAGGCATCTAGAATGCACGCGCGGGTGCGTCAAGTGGACGTCGACGAACCAGCAAAAACCAACGAGACCAAGCCCTTGGCCGACGAATTGATGGAGGCGCTAAGCTGTGAGGCGGCCCGGAAGAGGACTACCGACCTGCTGGACCTGCGGTAAGAAAGGCCACCTGAGCAAGGACTGCGGTGATCGCCGCCGCCGAGGGTATCCGACGGGAAATCAGTCGTCTGAAAACCGCGCGGCCCAGGGAAACGGAGTATTAGCCAGCCTTGGGGGGGGGGGGGGGGGGGGGGGGGGGGCAAAGGTTGGCTTGTGACAGTCGTCAAGCCTTGGCATTCCAAGTGCGGGTGACGAAGTTACGGAGGGACAATAGCAGCCTGATGGTCGACGGAGTCGTCAACAGAGTGAGCTGGCCCATGCTGATCGACACGGGAGCGTCGAGGACCATCGTCAATCCCACCGTGATCCCGAAGTGGAGAGTGCAACCCACACAAAGGAACCTCCAGCTAATAACCGCGACCGGAGAGACCGCACCGGTACATGGCGAAGCATCACTGGAGTTCGTCATTGGTCGACGGGCGGTGAAGCATCCAGTGCTTGTGGCTGACGTATCAAATGAAGTGATCATCGGACTGGACTTCCTGGACCAGAACAACATCATCTCGGACCTGAGTACCAACACTCTGCACTTTGGAAGTGAGGAACTTGCTTTGCAACCAGCACACGAGGCCGTCACCGCACGACGAGTAAGGCTGAGAGAGGACGTCCTCGTTCCTGCCAGGACGGAGGTTAGCGCCGCCGTAATTGTCGACGGAACTGCTGAGGGAGTGGCGGCTGTCATCGAGCCAAAATATGAGGACATCCAGACAAAAGGATTGCTAGTTGCCAAGACCCTCATCAACACGACGTCTCGGCCGTACGTCCGCCTGTCCAACCTGAACGACTACGACATTACGGTTCACCGGGACACCAACCTAGGAGTCTGCGAGCCCGTTACCTGGATTGCCCGTATCACAGACGGACGGACACCTGCGGACGGACAACCGAAGAAGATGCGCACTGCCAGAAGAACTAGAGAAGCTGTACCAAGGATCCCAGGACCATTTAGACGAGGAACAATCACGCCAACTTCAGGACCTGCCACGCGAATTCCAGGATGTCTTGGTCCAGCACAGAATCGACGTTGGGGACAGCGCACCGATTAGGGCCCCATTCCGACGTGTCCCGCTCGCCAAGCAAGCCTAAGTCGACCGGATGGTAGAAGAGATGAAGGAGCAAGGGGTGATCGAGCCATCACATAGTCCTTGGAGTTCTCCGGTCGTGCTAGTGAAGAAGAAGGACGGGTCCACCAGGTTCTGCGTGGATTACAGGCGGGCGAACGACGTCACGAAGGAGGACAGCTACCTTCTACCCCGGATCGACGACACGCTGGACACCATATCAGGATCAAGATTGTTCTCCATCTTGGATTTGAAGAGTGGCTACTGGCAGGTGGAGGTCCACCCTAAGGACCGCGAGAAAACGGCTTTCTCTGTGGGCAGCGGGCTCTGGCAGTTCAGCGTCATGCCATTTGATCTGTGCAACGCCCCTGCGACCTTCGAAAGGCTAATGGAGTCCAATCTGAGGGGACTGCACTGGAAGACCTGCCTGGTCTACCTAGACGACGTCATCGTTCTGGGAAAAAGCTTCGAGGAGCACTACAGCAACCTGAAAGAGATCTTGATGAAGCTACGGGCTGCCCAGCTGAAGTTGAGCCCCAAGAAGTGTCAGCTCTTCCAGAAGCAGGTCCAGTACCTAGGGCATATTGTCTCCGAGGAAGGGGTGCGCACCGACCCTGGAAAGACCGCAGCTTCGCGGGAGTGGCCAGTTCCGAAGGACAAGTCTCAACTACGAAGCTTCCTGGGACTCTGCACTTATTACCGTCGCTTCGTGAGAGGATTCGCCGACATCGCCAAACCACTGCATCGACTGACTGAGAAGGACCAACTCTTCACGTGGAAAGCAGAATGCCACAGTGCCTTCGAACAACTCAAGCAGGCTCTGTTCACTGCACCTATTCTGGCTTACCCCAGACCTGGAACAAGGTTCATCGTCGATACCGATGCCAGCGACTTTGGTGTAGGGGGAATCCTGTCGCAAGTAGTGGACGGCGAGGAGAGAGTAGTGGCCTACTTCAGCAAAGCCTTGTTAAACCAGGGAGGAACTACTGCGTCACCAGGAAGGAGCTGCTCGCCATCGTGAAGACCATTGAACACTTCCACAAGTACCTGTACGGGCAAGAATTTCTCATCAGGACCGACCATGCATCCCTGCGGTGGCTCCTGAACTTTAAGCAGCCCGAGGGTCAACTCGCGCGGTGGTTAGAGAGGCTTCAACTGTACAACTTTGAGATCCAGCACAGGAAAGGCCAACTGCATTCTAAAGCCGACGCCCTGTCACGAAGACCGTGCCCCGAAGACTGCACCTTCTGTGCCCGAAGGGAGGAGAGCACTGGGATACAGTGCCGAAGGACTACCGTGGAAATTCAAGGGAGTTGGAGCCGCGAATCTTTCACGCGGGCGCAAGCGGAAGATGATGACCTGGGACTGCTAGCCGAATGGAAGAGGGCCTGTGTCCCCAGACCCGGGTGGAACATTTTGAGTGACTGCAGCCCAAGGCTTAACTCCTACTGGGCGCAGTGAGACTAGCTGGTTGTAAGGGATGGCCTCATCTGCCGTACCTGGGAGAGCACCGACGGGAAGACATCTCGGGAACAAGTCGTCCTTCCAAAGGCTATGACGGAGGAAGTCCTGAAGGAAGTCCATGGAGGATCATCTGGTGGACACCTAGGGATAAAGAAGACCCTGGAGAAGCTGAGAGAGCGGTTCTACTGGATCGGATGCCGAACAGACGCGGAGAACCACTGCGCGAGGTGCCACGATTGCACAGCCAGCAATGACCCAGGACGAAGACGACGGTGTCCACTGAAGACCTACAACGTGGGCGGCCCCATGGAGAGAGTGGCCATCGATGTTGCTGGGCCATTCCCGTTGAGCGAGGCAGGGAACCGCTACATATTGGTCGTCAGCGACTACTTCACCAAATGGCCAGAGGCGTATGCGCTCCCTAACCAAGAAGCCGCGACAATTGCAGAGACCCTGGTGAAGGAATTCGTCAGGCGGTACGGAGTACCGCAGGAGCAGCACTCCGACCAAGGAAGGAACTTCGAGTCGCAGGTGTTCCAGAACCTATGCCAGCTGCTGGAAATCCGGAAGACAAGGATGCCGCCGCTACACCCTCAGTCCGACGGGATGGTAGAGCGAGACAATCGCACCATCGAGAACCATCTCCGAATAGTTGTCAGCGAGCACCAGAGGGATTGGGACAAACATCTTCCACTATTTCTACTGGCCTACCGCGCCGCCGTGCATGAACCCACCGGGTGTACACCAGCCCGGGCCATGGTTGGGAGGAAACTCCGTCTACCTGTCAATCTTGCCTTCGCCCGACCTGGGAATGATCCGGTCCCGGTAAGCCAGTATTGTCAAGAACTGGTCGACCAACTGGAGGACGTGCACACGTTCGCGAGGAGGAAACTGCGGATCGAGACCGACCGAATGAAGTCCCGATACGACCAACAGACGGATGCCGGCGGATTCCATGAGGACGACCTGGTCTGGCTCTTCAACCCATTACGGAAGAAAGGCCTGTCACCCAAACTGCAGAAGTCCTGGGAGGGCCCGTACCGAGTCGTGAAACGGATCAACGATGTCGTCTACAGGATCCAGCGGAGCCCGAGGGCGAAGATGAAGATCGTGCATCGAGATCGCCTGGCAGCCTACGGAGGGACACAGACTGACCAATGATTGAATAGGACGATTAGCCTTTTAGGAAGGGGGTGGTGTTACGGCTGTGAGTTTGTTTCATCGCTCGCCGCATGAGTCACAACTGCCCCCGGGCTGGGCTGTGCTCTGCCTCAGTCTATTGCGTGCGCCTTACGCAACAGGACTACTAGGACAAAGGGATGGTCCAGAATATTCGTGACCCAGCCAGTGATGGAAACCTCGAGAAGCCGTGAATCCTGGATGGGTCTAGAAGCATTTATTGAGTCACCGGCCTGCTATATAAGAGCGACCTGTCAAGCGGTGTGTGTGTGTTTTTTTCGAGCTAGTGCGAGCGTTTGCCTTGAGCGACAGTTGCTGGCGACGTGTCTTGCGAAACCCTAGTGAAACTGATTCTCTTGACAGTGAAGGAGTGTAAATCATACGGAGAGTCTGTGTGTTGAAGAGTGTGTGCTTTCCAGTGCGACAGAGGTCATTGTGGTGAATTTCGAAACAGTGAGTGACATACTTAGTGCAGCTATTTTCAGCCAGCGCACGGGGCAACCTCATTACGAGGGATTAATTTCTGCGGCTTATTGACAAGTGAAAGGGAAGTGTGCTCTCCCTGAGGAAACTGGAGTAAGGTTCTAATTGCTTGTGTTTGCTGTTGAGTGGTGTATCTTTCTGGCTGCAATAAAGCTAATGCGTTTCTTTAAAGGAACAATCTGTGTTGTGCTTCAACCCACCGTAATCCAGTTAACAAAAGTGCCACTAGGAGGTGGCACGTAACAATAATTTCTCCGAATTAGCAATTCTTGTTATGGTGTGTGTTTCACTAAGTACTTTTTATTTCTTATCCTGCAGAAGGGAAAAGAATAGAGCCTTTAGGAGGTGGTATCAAAATAGGACGGTAGATACAAGGGAAGAGTACCAGGAAAGAAAGAAGGAGGCAAAGAGAGTAGAGGCTGAGGAGAGAAGGAAGTGGATGGAAGAGTGGACAAAGATGATGGAGGATAGTGAAGGTACAAAAAAGGTCCTGTATGGGTTGGTAAAAAATAAGAGGCGGAAGGATCCTACGGATTATGTTAGAATGGTGAACAAAAGGGGACAAGAGATAGAAAATAGGGAAGAACTGAAGAAAATGTGGAAATAATATTTTGAACCCCAAATGGAAACCACGGCGAGGAGGAAGAAATCGGGGAAGAGGAAGATGGATTGCAAACAGAAAAGGACTTAACATGGCAAGAAGTGGAAGATGCAGTAAGGAAGATCGAAGGAGGGAAGGCACCGGGTGCGGATGAGTTGAGTGTGGAGATGGTGAGAGCAGCAGGAGAGGTGTGGATACAATGGTTGTACCGAGTGATGAAGACAGCATGGAAGGAAAGGAAGACCCCAGAGGACTGGAAAAAGGGAATAATAGTCCCGATCTTCAAGAAAGGGAGTAGAACAGAATGCAGAATCTATCGGGGAATAACACTGATGAGTCATTGTGCAAAGATGTTTGGAAAGGAGAATTAGGACAAGGATAGAAGGAGTGATGAGGGAAGAACAACATGGCTTCAGAGCAGGAAGGTCCACAGTGGATTTGATTTTTGCTGTAAGGCAGTTACAAGAACAGCACTATGAGTATGGAACAGATCTACTGATGGCCTTCCTGGACATCGAGAAAGCATGACAGTGTATGCAGAAACAAAGTATGGAAGTCCCTGGAGGATAGAGGAGTAGAAACATGGACTACAAGGAGGATAAAGGAGATGTACAAGGGAAGCGTGAGCTGTGTGAAAGTGGGAGGAGAGAGATCGGACTGGTTGGAACAGAGAAACGGCCTGAATCAAGGAAGTGCACTGTCACCGTTACTTTTCATTGTGGCGATGGATGACATAATGACCCGAGTGGCACAAGTAATTGGGGAAGGAAAGATGAAAGCAATGGTGTTTGCAGATGATTTGATGATTTGGGGAAACAAGGAGGTACAGGAACAGTTGGACGTGTGGGAAGGAATAATACAAGGATATGGGATGAAATTTAGCTTAAATAAGAGTGAGATGTTGATCACAGCAAGAAAGAAGGAAAGAACCACAACGGGAATAACAATTGGTGGGGAACAGCTGAAGAATGTGGAGAGTTTCCAGTATCTGGGAAGCCTGATACAAGATAATGGAAGAAACGATAGAGAAATAAATGAGCGGGAGAGGCAGGCAGAAGCATTCCGGAGGAGTGTGAGAAGCATGTTATGGAGCAAGGATGTCCCTCAAAACAGCAAAAAGATCATATATCGGACGTACTATGTCCCTATCCTGACGTATTCGTCTGGGACCTGGGTTATGAAAGAAAGGGAGAAGAGCAAAATATAGGCCAGTGAGATGAGGTTCTTGAGAAGCAGTATTGGAGCTACAGAGATGGACAGAATAAGAAATGAGAGGACCAGAGAATTAATGAAGGAGGAACCATTACAGGATGGTATAGAGAAATCTAGACTTAGATGGTATGGACATGTAAAACGAATGGAGGAGAAGAGGATACCCAGGAGGATACAAGAGACGAAGTGGGAAGGAAAGAGACCGAGAGGAAGACTGAGAGACAGGTGGCTGAAGGGGGTGGAAGAAAGCGTGAAGAAGAGAGGAGAAGACTGGACAAGGGTGGAGGCTGAGAGATGGTGGGAAGACAGAAGTCCTTGGGGAGGCTTGTGTTCCAAACAGACCCGGCCAGTGGCTGGAAACTGTGCAGAATTGCTGTGTGCGTTAAATCACTTACCACAACAGCGGTGGATAACTGTAGCAAGTCTGGAAATCGTGTAACTTTTTACTAGCCCCTCTTGGGCTACTGATTTACAACTTCCCAAAATCACCCTCCTATTGGTGATCGGAAGCACTTCATCATATAGGCCTACCACACAATTGAAATGGCAGGGCCGTGGAGTGTTGGGCACACATTTGGTCAACCTAACTGGTATCATTTGGGCGTTCAACTATTAGGTGTAACTCCCTATAAAGAAAACTAATGATAACCTTTAAAATATATGTATTAAAATCAAATTCAAACATATGGCGGGGACTCTCGTCGAACAGACTATGGTTTGCTATCTCTATTTCTCCTCGGCTATGACGAAAACATGTGACCCAGAAATGAATGTTGTAATATAGATGTTAGTTACTCACTCACCGACGTTCTTGCAGATAATCTACGAGACATGCTCGATAGATAAGTTCTTCCCAGCTTTCCAAGATCTCCCACACGTGGTTTTTATTAGAAACTCCTACTGTTATCAATTCGCCTACTGCTACCTCTCAGATGATCATATTTTGTATGCTCTGCACTAACAGACTTTTATACAGATCAATTTTACACAGAGGCTAAAAGCTTACTTCACAGTTCGCAAAGATATATTAGATAGATTTTTATTAATTCCATTTGATCAAATACATGCATTCAATACATTTTTGATATAGGACATGTCAGAATTTACATCTATAAAATAAAAGAACTAACAGGTATATATTACTAATATTATAACTATTTAACTTATTATAATAGCAAATCTTAATAGATACAATCTTATTGCACAACTATTTACACCTCACTCTATTATCATAATATGAAAACTTAATTCTATAAATACTACAACATACAGCTAGGTATTACAATTAAATTAAAAAAGTAAAATATAATTATAGATTTCATCGCTCCTATACGCTAAGATATTCAACTACTGAGTAAAAACAATGGCACTGCAGATAAGCATTCAACATTCTATCAAAGGTTTTTATTTTTGGGGCCAGTTTTATATACTGAGGTAGTTTATTGTATAATTTAACTCCAGTGTGAAAAGTTCCTTTTTGATATATGCTTGTGTGTGTGAAATATGAATGTTTTGATTTTGTCTTGTGTTATTAGATACAGCATCTTGTACTGCGTAATGAAATCACACGTGGTTTGAGGTTAGAGATGTTTACTGGTTTACAAAGCCACATCTCTGCGAGAGAAATGAATGTGCTTCCGTGCCCAACTTGAATTGTGCTAACAGAGATAACATCGTTGTGATTTGTTGCTGTTTCGACTGCTTTCTAATGCCATGCTTTCAACAAAACAGTTTCTCTAGATAGGCCTACGCCAAATTACGAGAACGCGACCTTTCCAACCAGACGCTAGAATAGAAGTGAAGCCTCGCTCGACACGATAAAACCAACCTCTCATCCTGTAAACACAGGTTTTCGTCCTTCTCCGCCAGGGTAGTAATATCCTCCAACCCATACAAAATACACCAATAATCTCGAACCCATGTGTATTTCACACAACTCATGGCGCGAAACTCTTCTCTGGCGTCAGAATCTTACACAATTTATACCAAGCTTTCTTCTAGACAAGGGAAGTTATTCTCGGCCCAATATAAATTTGGCCTAGAGTTTCCTGCTGTTGCAACATCTTGTAGCTTGCCGAACACAATCCGCTGTCTTGTATGCTGACATCTCACATACAAATTAAATGAAATATTCCTGACTGAGTCCCCGAGATACACAAGATATATACACTAAATAAAATGAAATCCTATAACCTAAATGATGATGATGAACAAGAAAAGGAATGGTATGAACAAATTACCCTAACCTGACTTCTCTTCAAGTCAACCAAATAAGTGTTTTGGGAACATTGTGACCGGAACAGTCACAATACGCCCCCATGTGATTCACACGGGTGAAACAAGTGTGGATCACAAATACTCTAACAAACAACACACTGAAAACACAAAGAAACACACTAGTACAGTGTGGATCACAAATACTCTAACAAACAACACACTGAAAACACAAAGAAACACACTAGTACATAAATAAACCCTGGAAAACATATATACACACACGTCTAATTTCCACACATTCTCACTCTCTTGAATGTCTTATTGTGTCCAATTCCTAACCTCACTGATTTCTCGCAAGTGTCATATGTCTATCACTTCATCCTTCTTCGTCTCATTTTGAGACCCTATCGCTTCACAAGCCATGGTATTTGCCTGCACAGGCCTTATCATACCATCTATCCATCCAACACTCGACGATGTCACTTTGCTGGTTAGCATTCTTCGTCACATCTCTTTAGTTTTGTCATGCCATCACGTTGTGTTGACTAATTCTCTAAGAGTCCATGCCATATTATTTTACAGAATGATATCTACGGAGATTCCTAATATTATGTGTACTGACAGACTTACCATCCTGGTCCGTTAAACTATAGGCACACTCACCAATATGTTTAACCACCTTAAAAGGCCCCTGAAATACATGAAAAAACTTACCTATCTCCTTATCTACGGCTGAAGACGGATATGGAACCCTCAGAAGCACCTGATCGCCTACTTCAAAAGAATCAAACTTTACCCGCTTCTGCTGGCGCCTACGCTTATTCCCTGCCTTGATTAAGTTGTCCTTAGCCAGCTGGATACAAACATCCTTCCCAATCTCTTCTCCCGTGACCAAACCTAGCATTCTATCAAGCTCATTGGTAGCCTTCCTACCATACTGAATTTCATAGGGAGTGCATTTCACACTCTCATGGAACGTACTATTGTACCATCGTTCAATATCTCCTAACTTGGAGAACCACGTATTGTGGCGATTGCTCACATAGGTGCGAAATACTCTCCCTAATTCTCTCATAACTCGTTCGGACAATTTCCCTTGAGGATATCGAATAGATGAGAATATGTGCTTGATACCCAATTCACTCAACTTGGTTTTCCAGATCTTAGAGGTGAATTGACTACCGTGGTCTGATAGTATCCTGAGAGGCACCCTAAACTCAGGTACATACTTATCAGTGATCTGTAGGTCACAACCCTTCCCGGTCGCTTTTCTCAGGGAATACAGTTTGACGAGTTTACTGAATGCGTCAACAACCACGAAGATATACTGATATCCAAACTGAGCTTTAACCAATGGACCATACAGATCGACACAGAGTAAATCCCTTGGTTTTTCTGTGATCACCATTTGCCGAGGTCCCTCAAGAAACCTCGTTGGGCATTTACACCGTTGACACGAGTAACAACTTGCCAGAACTTTCCTAATCTGCCTTCCCATTTTCTTCCAAATGAAATGCTGCTGAACAGCGAAAAGAACCTTGCTTGATCCAAAATGCCCTGAAGCCTTGTGATTATACGAAATCATCACTCTCCAGGCACCTTCATGGCACAGCCTAGCCAAGAAACCACACTCCAAATTGTACCAATACTTTACAACCTTAATTCTACTATCCACATCCATACCTCTCAACTGAGTCAAGATCTCACCCAAGACCTCATCCTTCTCCTGCTCTACAAGCAGATTCCTTAAGCAGCGTATCTCATCATCACACTCGCTTACCTTGGTTACGCAGATTACAACACCTTCCTGTACCTCCAGTACCTGATGACCCTCATCACCCCCAATGTTTCTACTCATGAAGTCAGACACAATGTTCTCAGTACACTTAATATGCCGTACCTCAAAGTCATATTCGCTTATAGCCAATATCCACCTTGACATCCTGTTCGAAGTGAGCTTGCAGGATCCAATAAAAAGTAATGCATGATGGTCAGTCAGTATCTGCAACTTACTGCCCAACACACAACTCCTAAACTTCCCTAGAGAGTATACGATTGCTAACATCTCTATTTCAGTAATTGTATATCTCTTCTCCGCCATGCTTAGCCCTCTGCTTGCTAATGAGACAATCCCTAGATTGCCCTCACTATCCTCCTGACACAAAATGCCTGAGATGCCTTGCATGCTCGCATCAGTCATCAAAATGTAGCGACAATCCAGACGAGGATACCTAAGCATGACAGTCTCTACAAAGCCTCTCTTCAACTCCTTAAAAGCCTCATCGTGCACCTGGGTCCATACCCACTTAGTACCCTGCTTCAGCAATTCCCTAAACGGTTCTACAAGACAGGAATATTTAACTACGAATCTACGAAAATAATTAAAAACTCCTAATATTGTCCTCAATTGTTTGGCGTTACGTGGTGTAGCAGTGTTGTGAATCTTGTCTAATCGTGACTGTTCGGGAGACACCCCTTGTGTTGTGATTATATGCCCTAAAAATGTGATTGATGTTGTGCAAAACAGAGAATTCTTAAGTTTAATTGTAAATCCCCCGTCCCTTAATTTCCCCAAAACAATGTCTAAGTGATCCAGGTGTTCCTTTAATGCGTAAGATGCAACAATTAAATCATCTATGTACATTGTCACAAACTCGTGTGTGTCCCTCCCTAACACTAGATTTAAGGCCCTAATCAACGCTGAACTGCTGGTCTTTGTTCCGAAAGGAACGACCCTGAATTGGTACAAACCACTCTTAAAACTAAACGCAGTCAACTTCCTGTCCTGTTCTCTCAACGGTACCTGCCAAAATGATGCACTCAGATCCATAGTGGAAAACCATTGCTTACCATTGAATTTCTGAACCAGTTCCTCAACGCATTCTGCCCTCTGTTGGTCCCCAGATATCCTACAATTGAGCTGCCTGGCATCAATACACAACCTGACCGAGCCATCACTCTTCCCAACAACAACTAAGGGATTCAGATATGCACTAGTTGAAGGCTCAATAATACCCTGATTCAGCATAATGCCTATTTCTTTCTCCACAGCATTAGCAAATTTGTGAGGTATCGGGTACTTGGGTCCTGAAAATGGAGAATGATCTACAATTTCGAACTGATGCGTATAGACATGTGTTAGCCCTGGCTTGTCACTGAAAACTTCTTGGTTTAGCTCTAAAACCTCTAACAAACTATCCCTCTCCTCAACACTTAAACCACTCTTATCCACAGCCTGCTGGAGTTGATCACACTTATCACCCTCCACAGCAA
The DNA here is from genome assembly GCA_946902985.2 of Meconema thalassinum. NCBI lineage: Eukaryota > Metazoa > Arthropoda > Insecta > Orthoptera > Tettigoniidae > Meconema > Meconema thalassinum. The sequence continues at coordinate 677,448,834 of OX336389.2, forward strand.
TGTGACATAAATCCACAACTTCCTCCTCATCGTCAGCCTTACCTTCTGCCATCTCCCCTACAGTGACCTCAGTAACACATGCCTTTACTGTCTTATCTACACTCTTGCATTTCATTCTCATCTCCTGGCTTATATTCCCCCTCACAAAGTTGATAACACCCCGGTCAAAATCAATAACAGCACTATGCTCGTTAAGCCAGTCTATCCCCAAAATCATTTCATAAATTAGGTTAGGAATTACCAAGCCAGTCTTGTGGTCAACTTCATTACCAAACCTCATGGGCAACAATACCTGCTTTCCCACTCTTTGGGATTTATTACCAACAGCAGTTACCACATATGTCGACTTATCTGGAATTTCTTCCAACTTACCACCGTCCTTGATTAAAGTATCATAAAATCCCTTACTGATGACACTTCTCTCACTCCCCGAATCCACCAATGCCTGCACTCTCTTACCTAGTATGCTCAACTCAACAGTTGACATAAAAGCCTCCTTCTCCCCGATACACGAGAACTCCTGCTGTTCAGCTAGCAGATCCTCCCGACTCATAGGCATAAAATCCTCCTCACCCACAATAACACATTGCCTGACTTCATTTCTTACGGACTGCCTGACTGACCTCCCTGCACAGCCCGTTCGGAGTTTGAAGCTCCTTGACCACCTTGTTCTTGTCTCCTCTGGTTCACCTGTACTCTTTCGTTACCACCTTCCTGACGCCCCCCATCTCTCTGATAGTTACCTTCCTGTCACTGTGAATTATCCTGACGCCCCCCACCTCTCTGGTAGTTACCTTCCTGTCGCTGTGAATCATCCTGACGCCCCCCACCTCTGATAGTTTTCCTGCCTCTGCTGATAATCTCTTTGCTCCTGATTAAATCTACCCCTATTAAATTCTTGATTATTCCCCTATTGCCCCTAAATTGCTGTTTGACCTCTGGCCTCTCCATATGCTGCTTGCCTAAAGCGTCAAAGCTCGTAAGAAGCTCTTCCAACTCTTCTACCGTCCTAACCTTCTGCATACAAGCTGCCTCCAGAATTCTAGGTGGGAAGTGCTTCAACATGACCCTAACCACATCACTGTCAGAGGTCAGCCCATCCAAATTCTTCCAAATAAGTACATGTGCCAAAAAATATTCTGTCAGGGATACCCCTTCTCTCTCCGTATATTTCCCAAAAGTTAGTTTTTCCCTTTCCCTGGACTGTACCCCCTCCCCCCAGAACTTAGCTTTGAATTTATCCCTGAATTCCCTTAAACTATTCATGTTAGGCCTGTATATTTGGAACCATGCTTTCACATCCCCTTGAAATGAGTTAGACAAGATCTCCAACACTGTTTCCCATTCGACAACCCCGTCGTCTAGATCCTTGCTGAATTTCTTCTCAATGGTTTTTAAAAACTCCATAGGATTGAACTGCCTTGAATTAAATTGTGGCAGACCAGGGTCCCTGAGTAGCAAACTAGATGGCATCACAACCCTTTGACTCATCGGTCGCTCTTTCAACTCTCTCCTGACCTTTATCAGCTCTTCCTGCAGCTTTTCGTTTTTCTCGGTCAATGCCACCTGCTTCCCTCTCAGACCCTCAATCTCTCCCAACTTATTTTCAACGGCGCCTACTCTATCTAAATATTCCCTCTTATTCCCACTTACAGTGTTGCATATCTCATCACACTTTCCCGTTACATTCTCTACTTCTGCCCTTGAACTAGCTATCTCTGACTTAATTTTCGTTATTTCCACATCTTGCTGATTCTGATGGCCTTCCATCCCTTCTAGCCTACTTGTGATCCCAGCCTGATTCCCCTGCATTTCTGCCCTGATTTCCTCTCCCTGTTTGCTAATTTTCCCACTTAATTCCAGGTTCATACTCTCCATTCTACTATTAAGAACAGACTTATGGTCCTGTATTTCTTTGCTGAGACTCTCTATCCTTGTGTTCGTGGCCCTGTTGCTCTCCTGAATTTCCTTACTTACAAATTCCTTCACTTCTACTATCTGTTTGGTCACTGACTCTACCTTCTCATTTACAGAGCATACCTGCTCCTTAATTTCCTTACTCATAGACTCCTTCACTTCTACCATCTCCTTACTCATAGATTCCTTCACTTCTACCATCTCCTTACTCATAGATTCTCATTGCTTCTTAATCTCTCCTTTTATTTCACTCAGTAGCATTTGGATCAAACTATCGTTCATACCCCCCCCCCCCCCATTTACATTTAAGTTACTACCTTCAGCAATCAGCTGCGACTCAGTGGTAACACTAGTACCACTGGTAACACATGTTCCCACTGTCTTTTCCACATCTTCCTCACTGCCACTTCCCCCAGTTTCCTGATTACATGGCATTTTACTGTTTGATTTACACACAACCCTTGACCTTAATTCTAAATTGTCTGATGTGGACATACCCCTTAAAACAAAACAAAACAAATTACTGTGAACCCTAATACTCCTAAGGTGTCTATCGGCTGTGCACATATGTGCCCTAATGATACCTGCTAGGTTTCCCACTCTTTCCCCACGTTGAGGTGCTATGTTGTAACTTTTTACTAGCCCCTCTTGGGCGACTGATTTACAACTTCCCAAAATCACCCTCCTATTGGTGATCGGAAGCACTTCATCATATAGGCCTACCACACAATTGAAATGGCAGGGTCGTGGAGTGTTGGGCACACATTTGGTCAACCTAACTGGTATCATTTGGGCGTTCAACTATTAGGTGTAACTCCCTATAAAGAAAACTAATGATAACCTTTAAAATATATGTATTAAAATCAAATTCAAACATATGGCGGGGACTCTCATCGAACAGACTATGGTTTGCAATCTCTATTTCTCCTCGGCAATGACGAAAACATGTGACCCAGAAATGAATGTTGTAATATAGATGTTAGTTACTCACTCACCGACGTTCTTGCAGATAATCTACGAGACATGCTCGATAGATCAGTTTTTCCCAGCTTTCCAAGATCTTCCACACGTGGTTTTTATTAGAAACTCCTACTGTTATCAATTCGCCTTCTGCTACCTCCCAGATGATCATATTTTGTATGCTCTGCACTGGCAGACTTTTATACAGGTCAATTTTACACAGAGGCTAAAAGCCTGCTTCACAGTTCGCAAAGATATATTAGATACAGCATCTTGTACTGCGTAATGAAATCACACGTGGTTTGAGGTTAGAGATGTTTACTGGTTTACAAAGCCACATCTCTGCGAGAGAAATGAATGTGCTTCCGTGCCCAACTTGAATTGTGCTAACAGAGATAACATCGTTGTGATTTGTAGCTGTTTTGAGTACTTTCGAAAGCCATGCTTTCAACAAAACAGTTTCTCTAGATAGGCCTACGCCAAATTACGAGAACGCGACCTTTCCAACCAGACGCTAGAATAGAAGTGAAGCCTTGCTCGACACGAAAAACCAACCTCTCATCCTGTAAACACAGGTTATCGTCATTCTCCGCCAGGGTAGTAATACCCTCCAACCCATACAAAATACACCAATAATCTCGAACCCATGTATATTTCTTACAACTCATGGCGCGAAACTCTTCTCTGACGTCTGAATCTAACACAATTTATACCAAGCTTTCTTCTAGACAAGGGAAGTTATTCTCGGCTCAATCTAAATTTGGCCTAGAGTTTCCTGCTGTTGCAACATCTTGTAGCTTGCCTAACACAATCCGCTGTCTTGGGTGTGTTTCTATCTCCCAAAATTTTAATAATGGCACCCCGTGGCGTTAACGAACAGCTGGTTCTTCACCTCAAGTTAAAACGCAATGAGTGTTAAACGCGAATTATGATCCGCATCATCCTGGCTTGTTATTGGCTGGCAATTATTAACAGCCACTGGCTGCCCGCTGGTTTGTTTACAAAATAAATCACCAACATGGCGGCGTGAGGAATAGATTTCTACATCAATTAAATTGCTAGAAATCTATTCCAGTTCATGACAATATGAAGTGCAAATCATTTATTTATGAGGAATTGTATGTACGTTTATATTTAAATTGCAGCGTGACACTGTTCATCAAAATTTGTGAAAATAAAAGTACAAATCAATACTCTTGCTGATCAACTGAACGTTTCTACTACTTTGGATGTAAATCAATTGGCTGTCGTTTCCACCAGTTTAATCATCAGTTCGAAATATATTCAGTACAATAACTTTTTGTGCACTATAAAACTACATTGCGTATTGATGTTGCTGTCTGAATATATTTTCCAATTTCATGACATGTAATTTGTAGGTTATGCCTAAGGCATATAATTTAAGTGGCCGTTTGTAATGAGAAGTCCGTACGGTATTTATGTACACATATTATGGTTTAACTAATGAAGCAAGGATTAAAAGTGCAGTTTGCACCGCCACTTTTTTTTTAAATATTGATATGTAGTTTCTCAGTCTGGTAACTTCTTGGATTTGCTTGAGATAGATTTATAGTAATATTCTACCTTATTAACCTGCAGGCTGAGTTTTTTTAAACATGCCCAGGGGCATACAGTAGCATAAGACCTACTGCAAGCTATGTCGATCCTAAATGTAGGCCTATTATAGTGCTCATGTCAAAGGTCGTCCTAAAGTTTTAACTATTGAGACTTGATTTGCATCGAAGATACTTTCAGCTGAGTCTGGCAAGGCTTCGTAAACTTGGGCGCAAATTCACATTTTCATTTTTCCTATACAACTTTTGATACCAACCACTTAAATCACAGTGTTTCAAGATTTGCTCTCATTAAAAATCACCAACAAGTTTTTTTTCCCCTGGTGGTAGGCTGAATTGGAGTCTACAGAAAATAAAGTTGAGAAAAAAAAACGTCTTAGGTTTCCATGACACAGTTGCATTTTATCCTACTATATCTCCACTCAATATACCAATCCTACCAATCTTTCCGATTCCTCATGCTGCATAAATAAACATGACAGATTACAGCATTAGCAATGATGACAGTAACTTATGAATTGTTAAAATGTTTTAAAAGATGCATAGAAAGTGGCTTGATAAACTCTGTGTCATCAATCCGTTTAAACATTCCCACAGAGCTCTAGTCAGAAGATCATTTTATGTGCAACTGGTATGTAGAATAAACCTCCCTCCCAATAACTTGTAGGCCTAACCTGAACATAATCCATGTTAAGAGCTGGTTTTTGGTTCACAGAAAAACCTACCATTTAAAATCTTGCACATAGGCTACTAATCATATTATGGTGCAATTACCTATGGTAATTTTAAAAATCCTGGCTATCAACTACTGATTTAAATATTCCAGATATCTTTAACTCCACTTTTACTGACAGCATGTAAGTCCTTCCTACTGTCTTTCAAGTCATTGACCAGTTATTTTATTCATGAGGAACTATTTTAGTTATTCTTCTCTATGTGAAATACAGTTGATGACAACTGCCTGGAAGACTCAGGTGTTTTTTCTTGTGTCGCTTCTCTGGTTACCTACGACACTTCCTAATTATTAACAGAATGTTTCATCGAATTGTTGTATCCAATTGACCAACTGGTAATATATTATCGCTTGCTTTAATATTCCTATGATACACTTTTAGATCCCATACATTAATGAAATATACAACATGGGCTGACATGTTGAACCAGTCTCCCATTCCCTAACACTCCCAACTAATGGGACATAAGCTACCTAGTGGTTGGTCTCACATTGCTTCCATCTACATGTACACTGTTCCACGAGGACAATCAAGGACAACTTGAACCATTCAAGTGATTTTTCAATTTCGTTTTACCAACTAACCAGGTGCCTGGAAATGCTAGTAAAGGAGGCAGCTAAGAAGGCTAGCCTACTGGTATTCACCATTCAGAGAACATTCTCAGCGACTTGTCTATGCATAGGCCTATGGCACAACTTTCAGAAATTGATACAGTAGTCACGGAACACTAATGGTGTCCAGTACTCACAGCTTAGCATGTGGATTCCAGCCACAGATTAACTCATCTGTCAACGGGTTTTCAAACAGATTGAGCACACACCCAAGTACAGGGGTCTTGATCATGATGTTCCAAGCCTCTAAATGAAACACTCCTCCTTAAGACTTTCTGGTCTAGCATCCATGGTTGATCAACATTCTCCTGATCTCAGTGTTCTCAAGTTTCTGATGGCTATGGACAGTTTTTTTTAATCCTGACAACTTCATATTTTAAGGGGTTGGGGTACATGCCCTATTCTTAAATAGTTGAGCATAAGGTCATTGAATCCCCTTAAGAAAAATAGGGAACACTCATGTGTTATTAGACCATAAAAAAGGGAGAATTTAAAAAACTTAACCTCTAGGGACATTGATGCTGATGACTCCGAGTAAGTAGGCTAGATCAAAATGAACATTTTTCAGTGTTGCCTTAATAAAGGTTGATAACTTTCTTCCGTTCAACATGAATAGGCCTATATCGGATGGGAAATATTTTTATTATTTGCAGAGATTACAAGGATGGCTTGTTCATGTATCATTATTTTGCTAAGCGAACATAAGTTCCAAGTCCATATCGTGTTGGAACCCATATTTCAGTGTTGCCTTAGTAAACGAATTATTCAATGTCTTCCAGACTTAATAGTAATGAGCATTATTCCCAAAACCAGAAAAAAAACCTGTACATGCAGGCCTAACATGTCTAATCAATCATACCTACAAGACAACAAAAATGCTCTATGAAAAACTATTAAAAACCCCATAATGGTAGTCAAAAATAATCTCAAACCACCGCCACTATTTCGCGAAGGTGCAGAAAAATCTTCATAAAGTACAGCTATTCGTAATAGTAGGCTACTGTTGTGATAAACCGCTACTGAGTGATAGGCCCCCGAAATAGAACTATTTATCTTAATGTCTACAAGATAACGAGATTGCCAAAAATCCACAATGCCACCCACAAATCTATAGAAGGCAACACTAAAAATGACTTATCTAATCCACAAGTCACCCACCCTTCACCAACATTAATATTTGTAATTTAAGTAACTTAGGTTATGTTAATTTGAGGTTAATGGCGGAATTGATTGCGGCTGTGTGGCGGGAAGGACCCAATAAGTGCTCAGCCAATCAGGGACGTTTTGATTGGAGACCATGCTCGGAAAAATTTTAGAAAGTTTTGATTCACTCGTCTTCGTTAAGCCCCCACCCTAGGCCGTGCCGGCCACCAAAATGGCGGCTTAACGAACACGACGGGGTGCCATTATTAAAATTTTGGGAGATAGAAACACAGCCCTTGTATGCTGACATCTCACATACAAATTAAATGAAATATTCCCGACTGAGTCCCCGAGATACACAAGATATATACACTAAATAAAATGAAATCCTATAACCTAAATGATGATGATGAACAAGAAAAGGAATGGTATGAACAAATTACCCTAACCTGACTTCTCTTCAAGTCAACCAAATAAGGGTTTTGGGAACATTGTGACCGGAACAGTCACAATCGTAGGTTCAAAACATGCCACTAGCAGTGTGTGTTTTCCCTTGGTTTTTCCATACTCCCCCTGAAAATTTTTGGGGTAATACCATATTTCAAGTCCCCAGGCACCTATCCCATCCCCGGCTCTAATAATTACAGCTACACACACTACTATAATCTCGGAGAAACACATGTTGTCAGACAAATTGAACACACACCCAAGTACAAGGGGCTGATGACCAAAGATGTCCCAAAGCCCCTAAAGTGAATTAATAGCAGCAGCAACGACAACAACAACTTTTATTTCTTCTGTATATCCTTCCTTCTGAACATTGTGACTTCTATAGACTCCCGTAGCAAACATTGTAAGGCATAAGAATGTGCCTTCCTTATTGGAGGTTCTAACCTCTAATGTATCTATGACATGTTCAATAGAATATTGCTTCCCAATACAGCAGTAACTTATCTTTAATGATGTGAAGGGTGGTGACCATTGATCAGGTGATAATTAAAAACTGACTAACAGCAATATTGTTGCAAACTTTCAAGTTACATTATAACTGTCAGTTTCAGTGTCTGTAAATATGATGACTTTGAATCATCATTGGCAACAATGAATACAACCCAATAGCAAGAAAATTACTATAAATCACCATGTTTGTACTGACGAGGGACAAATGGTACCTTGTAATACAGTGGGACTTGAATAATTCGAACCTCAAGGGACCAGTAAAAAAATTCGAATTAACCAAAAATTCGATTTAAGTAAGTTCCTTGAAAAGGGCAGAGAAAATATTCAAATTTTAAGTTTTCATCCAAGAATCTTTATTAAACATAATATTACATATGTTTTAACAAGTAAAATGCTTATATACTATGTATTACGTTGACATAATGATTTACGTTCAACAAAGCAGATTAACAGACAACGGTACTGTATAAAGACTGTATCGATAACCCCAAAAGTTTCAAATGATAAAATAAAACCTAAATGTACTATTCACCTATTTAACGACAGTAGTAATCCAGCCATCTAGTTAAGTCTTAGAGAAATCTACTATTTTTCAAAAAAGTTTGAGATTTTTACCTGTTTCCTACAATTAAGTCTCTTGGCCATCACAAAAGAATCTAACAAATTTAAGGAACGGAAAACAGAATCACTTACGGCATTTATACTTTCAAGAAAACGCCTAAGTTCTGTGACGTGTTTTTTTGCCTGGGCTGCACTCGGACAAGTTTTTTCGGGAACTTCCTCAACGAGTTCATCGCCACATGCGTCGTCACCATCTTGTTTTTCGGAGTTCAGTACGTCGGCGATGATTTCTGCGTCGGTCAGCTCGACACAATCTGCGACATTTTCGTCCACGTTGACAAAGTCCTCGTACGAGATGGCAGGATCGGTGATTACGTCATCCCAGTCGTCAACTGGAGGCACAGTTTCCACTGCAGTTTCGATGGCGCCTTCTTCATCGTTTTCCTTTATTTCGAACCCTGCTTTTCTAAAACAGTTCTTTATTGTTTTTGAAATCACTTGGTCCCAGGCCTGTTTACACATTCGGGATGCCTGAAGAACGTCGAGCTTGATGTTGAGAGCGTCGTAATCACCAGTAAGGTTATTCTCAACAAACGCCTATAAAAGTGTTATAGATTTTTTATTATTCCCTAGTACATAGGTTGCATAACGGAGGTCATGTTGGCAGAGAAAAATGGTGCTGTGAGCAGTACACTTGTCAATGAAAAGGATGCCTTTTCGTTTTTCTTTTATGAACTTTTTGTCCAATTTCAACAGCCAGTTCTCAAAAAGACTTCCAGTCATCCACGCTTTTGGGCTGTTAACATAATCTACTGGTTTCGATTTAACGTTTTTGAAGCAACGTGGACTTGCCGATCATCAGCAGAGGGAGCTTTTCCGATCCTTCCATGTTGGCACCAACTAGCAGCGTTATTCTTTCTTTGCTCAGCTTTCCTCTGTGACATTTCTCGTCTTTAAATGCGAGCGCTCTATTTTGTGTACATTAAAAAAAAAAGACCTGTCTCGTCAACATTGAAGATGTCCTTTGGGTTTCTGTCCTGGGTCATTTCTTCTAAATGAATTTGAACGAAATTTGATTTCGTTCCTTGAAGCCATCTAGCCGCCCAGTCATCATCATCATCATCATCATCATCGAAGTCCCACTCCAGTGACCCGGGTGTGGTTTAAAAGCCTCCTCCACTCCTTTCTGTCCTTCCATTTTTCCTGTTCCATCACTTCTGCCACATCGAATCCAGCTTCTCTAATGTCCTTCAAAATTTGGTCCAACCACCTTCTTCTCGGTTTCCAACTGGTCTCTTTCCTTTGACTTCTCTTTCTAATTCCCTTCTTGCTACTCTTTCCTTACCTACCCAGTGCTAGCTTTAAAATTTGATTTGCCTAATTCAGTAGCAAATTTTTCAGCTTTGTCTCTTAAAAGTGGACCACTAAGAGGAATCTTCTTATCACTCGTTTGTTTAAACCATTTTAAAACCCACCGGTCCACGTCTGGATTTTCTGGTTTCCTCAACCTTTTTCGGCCTTTGCCACTCTCACAGTCACAACCAAGAATTTTGTCTTTATTTTTTAGGTATGTTGACAACGTGTTTTGAGGAATCCCGAAAGCCTTTGCAATTTCAGATTTTTTCTTAATTCCTTTTTCCACTTCTTTAATCACCGCTATTTTCTCCGCCAACGTCAAAGTTTTGTATGGAACCCGAGGCTTTGATGAAGACATCTTAGCTCTGTACACACACTTTAAAACACAGGCAAAACCAAACTTCTAAATAACCACAAGTCTAATCAAACCACTCAGAATACTGCAGTACACAGCACGCACTACCAGGCAGATGTAAGGGATGACACTGTTATGTGTTAATGTGGAGCTTTGCAAAACAATGGGAGGGGGGATTGGACATTGACCTCGTAAGGAGCGTCGCCAGCGTGTTGTTAGTCACGTAGGCAAAACAATCGAGTAGGGGCCGCATGCCAATGATACGTCGTTTTTCGGGAATTCCTGACCCAACTGTTTGGCTTCCGATTGGCTTTTTACACGTAAAAACTTCGAATTATCCAAACCAAGAGAATAATTCGAATTCAAGAAGATTTTGAATTATAGAAGTTCTACTGTATATACTTATAATCCTTGATACCCATGTAAAGGTTCTCATATAAACCTGCCATAAAGACTCTGTCGAAACAAATGCCAAAAGTTCACTTATTCTTCGTTTTAACAGTTGTACATTTTAAACACTCTAGCAGACCCATGCGAGGACCCATGCGAGAAATCTCGCATGTTCATAAGCCACACTTTTCCCCATAGGTTTATAGTAAGAGACTTAAGGAGAAAGGTTGTTATGTTTTTATTTGAACCAAATGATTATAGAACACTATTTACGTTTCAGGCGTCCCTACGACCAAAATGCGAACTGATCAGTAATGATGTTGCGTATTTTCCTATGGCAACAGTACTTGCAAATCGCACACTTCTTACAAAAAACTATATTTATGAAATTAGAATGCAATTCGTCACTGCTAATGTCATTTGTGTGCTGAGTCCATTGATTGACAGCTTAGCCGTAACACTCACCGGTTATTCGATATTTATGAAATTATACGATTTGAGTAGTCGACTCATTCCTTTAAATTACTGTTTCTGAAATCCATGCAAAATGATAACGGAAAGGCCTCAGAATGTTAAAATGACATGAAACAGGCGTCACAGCGGCCAAAATGTGAAGTGGACAGCAATTATGGAGCGTATCTTCCTGCAGCAACAGTATCTACAAATCGCACACTTCGTACAGTTTTTTTAAAGTAATTTTCTAATGAAATTATAGATATTTATGAAATTAGAGTGCAATGCGTAACTGGTAATGTATATCCTCTTTCATTTGAATGCTCATTTTTCACGATCGGTCGCTTGTGAGCGCCACAGGAGGGATCTATAATATGATATGCAAGGTGTGTTCATTTTATTCAGAGACTGCACTTGCTCAGATTATGTGATTGACATGCATGCGCAGTGGTGATGTATAACAACCTCGAAGAGACCTGCCGCAATGTCTCAACACACTATCTGAATTTAGTTCTGTGTTACATTTTTAATTGCATGTGTGCAGTTGCAAAATCCTGATGACACAAAATTTGAGCAGAGAGCAAGCTTGGAAAATTGGCAACTGAAACCCATGGAATGTTGATGCAAGCTTAGGGGAATGAAGCAATGAGTCAGGCAAGGTGCTTTGAGTGGCATTCACATTTTTAAAATGGTTGAACATGCTGGAGGATGATGAGTGGTTAGGGTGATCTCATACATGAAAAACTCCTGAAACTATGAAAAAAAATGGCATATTTATATGATGATCGATGCCTGACCATCAAGGAAATTGCTAACATTGTCAACATGTTATTTGGGCAGGTTCAAATCATACTCACATCTGTTTTGAACAAGCTCTGCACTGCTGCCACATTTGTGGCTATGCTTCTGTCACAAGATCAAAAGGAGCACTGTGTTGAAGTGAGATCAAGCAACAATCTGTGCAGTGTACGAGTCCTGAATCTCAAAGACTGAAGATGGCAACATAGGTCAAGAGCGTGGTCAGTGGTTTTTCCAACTTGTATGGGATTCTGCACCATGAATTTTTCCCTGTGGCTCAAGGAGTGAATACTGCATTGATTTGAGACATCAGGGAGGACATTCGTTGGAAATTACTGCTACCCCAAGAACTAGATGTTCCATGATGACAATACACCATCTCTCGGAACTCCTACAACATACCAGTTTTGCACCAAAAACAATGTGGTTGTTCTTCCTCACTCCACGTATTCAGTAGATCTGTCCCCCTGTGACTTCTTTCTGTTTCCAAGGATAAAATTGAAGCTGAAGGGTCTCTGTTTTGCCACGGTGGAGGAGAACCATCACGGATCATAGAAGGTGCTTGGCTGTCTTCAAGAACGTGACTTCTAGCAGGTGTTCCAAAAATGACAGAGGCACTGGAATTAGTGTATGGTTTCCTAAGGGGACTACTTTGAAGGGGATGGCAGCCAAATTTATATAAGGTAGTTTTATTTTCATTTATGGGACTAGTCTTGGAATTTAATGATCACACCTTGTAGAAGTTATATTTAAAAAAGATAATTTTGAAGTTTTAAAATCTTAATAGAAATGGGGGTCTTACATAACAGTACATTTATGGGTTTGAAGAGCCTATTTTAGGCAACTAAAAGTCTGGAGGTTGGGGTAAAACATTGAGGTCATATGCCCCTAAAGTGGCAGAACTTGTGGCATATAGACTGTAGCAGTGGAATTGTTTGACCAGATGGTAAATGTAACTGCATCCCATAACTGCCATACTCCATTTATTACATTTTTCAAAACTAAAGCAGCAGGCATACAGGCAGGATCTTGCACTGTGGATTTTCATGTGTTCAGCAATTTGAAAGAATACCTGGGTGGAAAATGATTTGCTAACTGGTAGAACATTCAGAACATTGTTTACAGAGACTAGGTAACTACCGTATGTTGAAAAATAGTGTGGTATATATAACTCACTTTGCATTGTACTGTGTCAATCAATACAAGTTAACTAACTTGCCATAAGCAATGGACTTAATACATTATACTGTAGGAAAATGGTAATGGATATTTATACAATGTCTGAACATATTCTTCTGTGTATCATGCGACCTAGCCCACCTGCACATCGCTGAGCAAATGCAATGATAATAGTGTGATAGTGACAGAAACACTATTACCAACACATTAGCTCAGTGATGTAGGTGGGATACATCACAGGATGGAAGAGAAGACTATGTATAAATATCCATGACTGTACAAAAAAGATTCTTTTCACAGTAAATTCTTCATCAACCGACCGTTACAGCTACACACACTACAGTGCAAGGCCATGGAGCCTGGCTATCTGTGGATTCAGTAGACAAATGGGTTCGAACCCTCACCATTGGCTGTCCTTGAAATTACTTTCCGTGGTTTCCCATTTTCAACTCCAGGGCAAAGGCTAGGATGGTATCTTCTTATAAGCCTCAGCTGCTTCCTTCCAACTTCTTGCCCAGTTTCATTCATCTCTCATTAACTGCTAAGAAGAGGTTGGCATCAGGAAGAGCATCTGGCTGTAAAAACAATCTGTCTCAAAGAAATTTATCTTGCCTAATCCCCATCCCCATAGAAATGGGAATAATAAGGGGTAGACATATGGTAAATTCTTCTTTCCACACACATCTTGTCCATGATTATAATGTATACTCTCTCACTTCTCAAGGAGAAAAGAATATTTTGATATTTGTGCACCAAGTTAAAACAAGTTTTGAATAATTCTGTTAATCTTGACACCAGCAAAGTGAAATAAGAGAGTCGACACATCTTTCAAATGTCTACCTTTTCAACTGTGGTTTCGATTACAGAGAGGGAGTCTAAGAAACAGCTACAGCAGGAACAGAAAATCTCACTATCGTATAGCATACTGTTCTGAAACGTATCCAAATGTACACTAGAGGGAACAGGTCAGGAAAAACAAATGTTTTGAATGGCACTAATACTGGCATACTTGTGTGTAAGGCTTGTTTTACAATGTCTTATTTTGGTGTCTGTATTAGTATTGGGGCTAGGGAGTTGAGGTCAATCATAACTGCTGCAAGTAACTTGTGATTTCTTTGTAGGCTCATGGCCTGCCAGGCAAACAGTTATGCATACCGTTCAAAGTTGAACATATCAACGGGGTGAATAAGTAGTTATCTTGGGATGCCTTTGTTCAAGTGTTCACCAACTTCTTTGGAATTATGAAGGCAGAATCTGTAAGAATCATGTGGAAAATTTTCTGCACTGCCGTAATAGACTAGAGTGCAACACTTCTTTAAAGCTACACTTCTTCCATCTCCACTTGGGCTTCTTCCTCATAAACTGTGGTGTGTTAGCGATGAACATAGGGAACGCTTCAGATGAAGAAAATTTAGAAGCCATTTTTTCAGCAAGGCGCAAATCTTAACCTAATCTGAAAAATACAATTACCATTCATACAGCCGGCACATTCACTCACACAGTACTAATATTAATAAAACAGAAACTAATGAATGGAAAGCCCAACAAAAAGGAATAACACCCCCCTCCCCCTGAATGCAAATAAAATAACAGAACAAAAAAAGCAACAAGAAGAAGACGTCCCATGTGATTGAGTAAAAGAATAATTGAAATTGGAGGCAGGGGTTAAAGTCCACCTTCACATCATCTCATAAAAATGTCACATCTGTCATTACAGAAAACCTAAAAAAAAACATTAAAAGGCCTATTACAACTATTTCACTTAACACACACACACACACACACACTAGAAAGACATTGCCCCCCCCCCCCCCTTGTGGGTGGTGGGTTTAGAATACACCCACGGTATCCCCTGCCTGTCGTACGAGGCGGCTAAAAGGGGAGACCTTGGCTATACTTTAAGGTTTGACAGTCAGCTCTAAAAGACATACATCCGTGCGGCATAACTCTGATTAGGTTATATCGCACTTCTTTCCGTTACTGCTTTCAGGGTCTGGCAACCAAAATTTCTATATGTGCGTGCCGTTAGGGGATGGTCCACTTAAGCTTGCGACTACGCTCGAAAGCCTGTCCGGTCTTGGCCGCGCTGACAGGTGGGTGCGCCATGTACCCGTACAGTAGTATCCGCCTGACTACGCAGGTCCCCGCACAACCGAATGTCAGAGCTGTAAAATCCAGTATATGCCAAGGGGTACATGCCACTACGGCATTGTCAAATATCGGACCCCCGGGCAATGCCTTCCAAGCTAGGCGGGCCTTGCCCAGGCTGGGTAGCGCCTACTGTGACGGCCCATGATCGGATGTCGGTGGCATTCGGGGAGGATGATCTGGCCATGGGTTCTAAAAGAAAAATCCCCAAACAGGGTGGTTCCACACCCAAGTCTTTAACTTTCGATTCTCTACGGGGATCAACCCCGTGGGAACAATCTGTACGTGAAAATCTGGGTGCTAACACTCCCAAGTTTCTGGTAGCGACCAGAACAGATGGGGGTGATTTCAAGCTGGTAAAGAGTATTTTGTTTTCTCGCCACATAGAAGGTGTCTATGGTGAGCTTGAGAAAATACAAAAGATGAGGAATGGTAGCTTGTTGCTCAAGACTAGGACTGGTGAGCAAGTTGAACAACTTCTGAAATGTGACCACTTTGGCGAGATCCCTGTCAAAGTGGAAAAGCACATGTCTCTGAATCTGGTTCGAGGAGTTATTTTCCACCGGGACCTGATTCTAAACATTGACGAGGAGCTCAAGGGGGATATGTAGCACCGTCATGTGACTGATGTCCGGCGCATTACGCGCAAGGTCAATGGTCAAATCGTGGATACTGGTGCTTTCATCATTTCCTTTGAGCTCTCGGTGCTCCCGGAGAAAGTCAAGGTAACAAGTTATCGTTGCGACGTACGGCCTTACATCCCTCCACTAATGAGGTGTTATAAGTGCCAGAAGTTCGGGCACATGTTATCCCGATGCTCGAGCCCTGAAATCTGCGGAACATGCGGTAAGGTACCACACGAAGCCGAAGAGTGCGTAACACCATATCAGTCCACTAATTGCCCTTGATTTCATTCTCCTCGGGACAGGAACTGCCCTGGCTTCCCGAGTGAGAAGAAAATCCAGGAGATCAAAACCCTGGATGGTCTCGCCTACCAGGAGGCCCGCGAGAAGGACCAAACCACGATTGCTTCTCCTCCAACGATTGATTATAGCGTTATAATCCCAAATTTGGTCCCGGCTACTCCATCTTTTGTCCCAGCTATGAAACCTTCAAATGTACCATTGCCCATTTTGAACCCCCACCCCAGAATCGCGACAAGAGCCCGAAGGTGATTTCTACCCCACCTTCGGCCACAAAGAAGGCTGTGCGAACGAAGGCTGCTCCGCCCGCACAGCAGGGGAGGAAGTTGAAGACTTACTCCCCACCCAAACGGTCGGCGAAAGCCGCGCCGAAGCCGGCGGAGGCGGTATCGTCGACCAGGGTCAGGAATTCATCTCCTGACCTGTCTAAATATCTTAAGAAGGGAGCCCGCACTACACGTTCCCTTACTCCTCCAAAAAAGGGGAAGCCATTCGCCCCACCAGCTGCGGATGCTTCTGCGCCTGGGGACGTTTTGGTCTCCTTATCTGCGCGCTCCCCACGGAGATCCCCCCCGCCGCCAATCTGTGTCCAGGAAATCTTTCGCTGAGTCGATTCACTCCACGACCTCGCCTGAGGACATGGAGATTATAATCGACGTAGTGGGTGATGATCCTCCAGAGGTTAAGTTGTAGCTTGCTGCTTCAACTTATTCGCTAGTTTATAAGTTCACACTATGGCACTGTTACTGTGGAATTGTAACAGTTATGACAGGCATTTGACAGAGCTCCGTCAGCTCATTGCACAATATGCAGCGAGTATAGTCTGCTTACAGGAAACAAACCTCAGACCTGATCACGAGACTGTTCTGAGAGGTTTCCGACTATACTCTAAAGAGCGACAAGACGCCGCCCGGGCTTCCGGGGGGCGTTTGTACCTTCGTTCGCTCTGACTGCTATAGTGAGGAGTTTCCACTCGCCACTCCTCTGGAAGCTATTGCAGTTCGCGTGTCCTTGCCTGCTATGACAGCTGTTTGTAACGTGTACCTTCCACCGAACCAGCCACTTGATATTAATGACGTCTTTGATCTTGTTGATCAACTTCCAGTCCCTTTCCTTATCGTGGGTGATTTCAACTCGCATCACCCCCAATGGGGATCACCATCTTCCTGCCCCAGAGGAAGGGACGTGGAGGGCTTAATTCAAGGGTTGGATTTATCTCTATTAAATTCAGGGGAAGCTACGCATTTTAGCTTAGCGCACGGCACGTACTCACACATTGACTTGAGTGTATGTAGCCGTGCGCTGGTCCCCCTATTTGGTTGGTATGTACACGACGACCTCTGTGACAGTGACCATTTCCCGATCGTTCTTACACTTCTGAACCAGAAGCCCGTGGAGTTCCCCAGTCGTTGGGTACTTAAGCGGGTAAATTGGCCCTCGTTTCAAGAACGAGCTGTATTCGTTGATCTTGGATGCCGGAGCGTCGATGACGAGGTACAGCACGTAACCGATGTGCTTCTTGCTGCCGCCGCCGAGTCCATTCCATCCTTTTCTGGGACTCCTCGGTGCAAACTCGTCCCCTGGTGGACTGAGGATATTGCAGCTGCAATAAGAGACCGTTGTCGCGCTCATAAGCATTATCGGCGATGCCCAAACATGGCCAATTTGCTGGCGTTTAAGAAATTTCGTGCCAAGGCACGGATTCTTATCCGCCAGAGTAAGAAACAATCCTGGGAACGGTATGTGTCGTCTATCACGGCACATACACCCTCCACTCAAGTGTGGACTAAACTAAGACGCATTTCGGGAATTCAGACATCTTCTACTGTACCGGGAATTTCCATTGATAATGAATTGGTTACAGATCCTTATCGCGTTGCAAACCATCTCGCCTCTTATTTTGCCGATATATCCGGTTCGGATAATTATGCTCCAGATTTCGTTGCTTTGAAATGCGAGGCAGAACGCTTCCAGCTGTGTTTTGGTTCCCGCGCTTCGGGGGAGTACAACGTGCTCTTTATGGAGTGAGAATTCCGCGGAGCGCTGGCGCTCTGCAGGGACATGTCTCCCGGGCCGGATAATATTCACAACCAGATGTTTAAACACCTAAACGATGAGAGCATTCGTTATTGGCTCAGGGTGTTTAATCGTATCTGGTTGGAAGGTGTGTTTCCAGCGCAATGGTAGGAAGGTATAATTATACCTATCCTGAAGCCCGATAAGGATCCCAATTTGACAGGGAGTTACAGACCTATTTGTCTCACTAACGGTCTGTGCAAGCTCTTTGAGAGGATGGTCAATCGGCGCCAGGTGTGGGTCCTGGAGAAAGGAGGACTCCTGTCTGAACACCAGTGTGGTTTCTGGGCGTCTCGGTGAACCAAAGACCATCTGGTACGCCTCGAGACCGCCATACAGGACACTTTTCTCTGGAGACAGCACCTAGTCGCTGTTTTCTTTGACCTCTAGAAGGCCTATGACACCACTTGACGTTACGGCATCCTCTCTACCCTGCATCAATGGAAATTCCGAGGTAACTTGACGGTCTTTATTGCGAATTTTCTGACCCTTCGCCTATTCCGTGTCCGAATAGTGGGTACATATTCGCAATATCATGTACAGGAAAACGGAGTCCCACAGGGATCGGTGCTTAGCGTAACATTATTTGCGATTGCCAAAAACGGTATAGTCGCTGCTGCTGGTCCAGCAGTGGTAACGTCGCTATATGTAGACGACTTCGCTCTACATTATAGTGCGCAAAATATTGCGGTCGCTGAATGACAGCTACAACAAGCTATTCGGAGAGTGGGACGCTGGACACTAGAGCATGGCTTTCGGTTCTCAACCGCTAAGACCTCGGTTGTCCATTTCTGCCGAAAGCGCACTCTCCATCCTGATCCTGAGCTTTATCTGGGCGATGTAGCTTTGCCTATTGTTGCTACGTACCGGTTCCTTGGGCTTCTTTTCGATCAGAAGTTAACGTGGGAGCCACAGGTGTGGTGTTTGAAAACTGCCTGTGCTAAGAAGCTCAACATGTTGCGGTTTCTTAGCGGCACATCGTGGGGGGTGGACCGAGCGGCGCTCCTACGTTTTTATAGGGCTCTTATTTTATCTCGATTAGATTATGGCATGTAGCATATGGTTCGGCCCGTAAGTCAGTGCTTGTTAAACTGGACAGTGTCCACCACGGCGGTATGAGGCTGGCGACGGGAGCCTTTCGGACGAGCCCAGTCGTCAGCTTGCTCGCCGAGGCTGGCGTACCTCCTTTACACCTGAGGCGCCAACAAGTACTGCTGACCTATGCTGCAACTATTCGATAGATGCCACTTCATCCAAGCTATCCATGTTTGTTTTCCAATCCGAATCGCCGGCTGTATGATGCGCTCGCCTGAGCCACTCGGCCGACGGGGATTCACTTGGATGACTTATACCGGCAGTTCCGATTTCCTGCTGTCTTCTGTATCGTCCGAGTACCTAGCAAGGCCCCTCCGTGGATGGTCTCTCGCCCTGATATCATCATGGATCTGCACACCGGCCCCAAGTCGGACACGGACTCCTCCGTCCATCGGAGGCTGTTCCAGTCCGAGGTGAGCCGGTATCCAGGATCAGGGCTTCTATTCACGGACGGTTCGAGGGTAAACGAGAAAGTAGGCTGTGCATTTGTGGTTGAGGATCGTCGGTTTCTCTTTTCACTTCCCGAGGCCTGTGGCGTGTACACAGCGGGGCTCTATGCCATCTCAGAGGCTCAGCGGTACACGTTATCAGACGATCACCAGCACTTTCTTGTGTGTACTGACTCTCTGAGTGCGCTGCAAGCGATCGATGTGTGTTTCCCGAAGCACCCGTTGGTCCAGCGTGTGCATGACCTGCGGGAACCGGGGTGACCTTTGTGTGGCTTCCTAGCCACATGGGTATTGCGGGAAACGAGCTTGCTGATCAGGCGGCGAGAGAGGCAGTCGCACTGCCCTCGCTACCGTATAAGGTGCCTGCTAGTGATGTGCGCTCTCAGTTGCGGCATTCGATCCTGTCGCATTGGGAGGAAGCGTAGCGTGCCATGCCTCCACCCAACAAACTGAGAGGCATCAAGGGGACAACGAAGGTGTGGAAATCTTCCTTCTGATCTCTCCGGAAGGAAGCTGTGGTACTCTGTCGACTCCGGATTGGCCATGGGATATCTACGCACTCCCACTTGCTAAAGAGAGAAGACCCCCCTGTGTGTACTTGCGCTGCCCATCTAACTCTGACACACATTCTCTTGGAGTGTGTGGATCTGACAATTAATTTCCTCGAGCTTGAAATAAATTACATGCCTTATTTATACACTTCTCACATAAATGTAGGGCTAAATTGGATAAAAAGTTCGTCAAGCGAACATCATCAGATCCTGCTCACTTGGGTGTAATTTAGGTTCAGTGGATATGTATATAACACTTGTGTACAAAAGTATTTACAATTATTAAGCTACACATTTTTTTAATAAAACTTTGTAATGAGTCAGATTTTTTAACCAATGATATATATTTTAAATTCCATTAGTCTTTACACTTTTGTAAATGTTGCATTATTTTTGTTTGTACTTTTCATGTGTACAAGTGTGAAATACTTTTGAATCCTTAACTTCTATTGTATCGAGCTATTGAAATGATTGCATTCCAGACCGTATTGTTATTAAATTTCAAATTCCTTATTTACTTGATCAGCTTTTGTAGTTGGTTAGTTAGGTTATACACTTAAATAAAACTGAGTTGACTATGGTTTTGTAGATATAGTTGTGAAGTGAAATGGACACCAGCACAGGTACAGCCACAAATCAGCTAAGTATACAAACCCACATTGTCCTCAGTTACATTTATGTGTTTGTTTGGGTATTTAACCTAACTAACCAGCTACATAAGCTCATCAAGTAAATAAGACATTTGAAAAGTAACGGTCAATAACAGTCTAGAAAATAATCACTTCAATAGCTCGATACGATAGAAGTTAATGATTCAAAAGGATTTCACACTTATGCACATACAATGTGTTAAAGTGTTAATAAAAATGCAGCACTTATAAAAATATAATAGACCAACTGAATTTTTAATATACTGTATATGTCGTAGTCAGATAATGAAATCCGTCATTTCATGAAGATCCTAGGCACTTCATGAAAAGCCGGCATATGATGTAAAAAGGTACAGTTACACCATCTGACGCGTTTCTTCATGAAGTGACGGATCGATTTAGGCAGATGGTGTAAGAAATGATTTTACATTATCAGCCGAGGCATTTCATGAAGATCCGGTGTTTGTTGATTCGGCACTTCATGAAATGACTGACGCAATGAAGCGGTACATTAATTCTTTTGAATGTTCTAATCCAAGAAATAAATTAATGTTTGTTTATTATGGTTTTCGAAATGAATTTTCACATAACAACCTAAATCTAATCGTGCAATACCGGGTACTCTTTACTCTCTATCTCTCCTTTTTTGTGGAAGTTTGTATTTTTATTTTTACATTTTTTATTTATACAGTACCTTTTTCTAATCTGTAATGCATACTTTCATAATTTCTTTTGTAGTTTTTATTTTTGTTCTTCAATTGTGTATTCTTTTTTCTCTCCTTCCTTCATTGATGCAATTTGTATTTTTGAACTTGATAGGTCAAGAAGAAACACAATTGGACTTATGTCTGTGTACCTTATTTTTAAAGAAATAAATAAATAATTAAATAAATAAACAGCCTAAATTGAATAAATGAATGCATACATACATTAGAATACTTTGATTGCATAGTGTACTGTAAAATATTTTTGAGGGATTTCTGCTGGGTTAAAAATGGAAACAGCTTCATTTCTTTTGCTGAAGGAGGATGGGGGGCTGGGGGGCGTTAGCTACCTAGTATACGTACGTTGCCACGCAAGGAAAGTTGAACATCCTGCAGGGTGACGTGACTTGAGGCTGCACTGTATTATTTAGAACTTCCCAAAATTAAATAAATAGTAACTTCTTTGGATTATAACGATTGAATTAGCTCAGGAACCTCAATCAACCAAAGAGGAAATAGTTGTGGCCTAAATGCTGTATTCATATCTGCTAATATTTATTGTGGGTGACAAGTGAAGGAGAGTTTGCATGTTATGGTAATAATAGTAATTATGTGTGTTTGTCATCATTCATCACCAACAGCGGTAGCTACATCCACTAACGCTAAGCTCTAGGCCAGGTGTTCTCAACCTGGTGCTCGGGAGCTCCAAGGTGCTCTTTAAATGACATTTGGTGCTCCCGTCATACGAGCAAAGAAGTGCTCGCGTACACGACCTCCCCTGAGATCCAGTCTTTAATTCAAATTCTGTTGCATGAACGAGGATAATAGGGAATTCAAAGGAAGGTTTGACAGTGGAATATTTTAACTTGTAAAATAGTATTTTTTAATCATCAGTAATCATAATTTGACATCCCTGCTTTATGAGTAACACGAAAGATGCTGATTCGACTCAACTCTACACTCGTAAATGACCTTATCTGCATGAGTCATGCAATCAGTTGCAGCATGCCTGGTGTGCGGTGAATCACTAGATATTTCAGCACTTCAGACAGAGAGAGAGACAGGAAAGGAAAGAGAGGTGCATGCAGGGTTGAGACCTCCACTCTAGGCTATGAAACCAAGCTATATACGGACTTGTCGAGTGGTTCAAACCCCACTTACAACGGTCCATAAAATGAAGTTTCCCATTTTAAACTCTAAGGCAAATGCTAGGCCACAGACCGCTTCCTTCCAATACTTGGTCCAGTTTCAATCAATCTCTCATTAACTTTTCATTAGCTTGGCATCAGGATAGGCATTTGGCCTTGAAACCACCTGCCACATAGAAATTAGCTTGCCACGGTGGGTGAGTGGATATCGTGTCGGTCTACTAACCCCAAGATTGCAGGTTCGCATCTGGCCGTGGTAAGTGATTTTTGAAAGGCGGCAAAAATACGATACGCATGTCATACGATGTTGGCATGTAAAATAACCCATTTTAATTCAATAGGCCGAGTTCATAATAGCAAAATTAATCTCGGGATTAATTTCGTTCACAGTACGGCAGCATAATATTCCTTCTAGGCGCAAGGCCAAGATGCTGGGGAGGGAATTTAGAGGATAAATGAGGTCCGGACCAATATACATTTGTACCATATTATGTCACAGTGTTCACTTTCTGAGGAAATAACAGCCCTTTAGTGTCCACATTTTTATCCGATTAATTCTTGGAAATCACACTTTCCTCACACGTGATCACCGCTGCCGCTACTTCATGAAGTGACGGGCTGGATTTCCCGTCAGATGATGTACAAAATGAATTACACTATGTGACGGCGAAATTTAGTCATTTCATGAAACCACGCGTCAGATAGTGCAACTGTACCTATTTACATCATATGCCGGCTCTTCATGAAGTGCCTAGGATTTTCATGAAATGACGGATTTCACTATCTGACTACGACATATATATAATTGGTTAAAAAATCTGACTCATTACAAAGTTTAATTAAAAACTACTGTAGCTTAATAAGTCTAAATACTGTTGTACATAAGTGTTATATACATATCCACTGAACCTGAATTAAGCATAAGTGGGATCTGATAATGCTCGCTTGACGAACTGACTTAGTCGTCCAATTTACCGCCCCATTTATGTGAGAAGTGTATAAATAAGTCATGTAATTTATTTTAGGCACTCTGTGCCCAATCTTATTGGGCACACTCATGTTGACTGCCTGAAAAGCTTCCACTAATAGATTACTGTACTTAGACAACACGGAAAAATGGCTTCTATTATTTCAGTATAGAAACTAAATGAAATTGAATCTCACCAACTATATTATGTGCTCAGGACAAATAAATACATAAATAAATAAAGCAAACATAATAAAACCGAATTCCACATTATTTACAGAAGGTGTTGTAAGTGATCTTCTTAAGCTGCGATACAAGGTTCACATCTTGTAATGAGATCTCAAAACGCTCCTCGCAGTTCTTGTACACTGGTGGAATGCAGTGTGTTCCTAATTTTGATTCTTAATTCTTCTGCAGTTTATAGGATTATAGGATTACTCCTATAAACCTTCCCTTTAAGATTTTGCCACAGATAAGTCACAGGCACTTAAATCAGGCGAACAAGGGGGCCATAAGATTTTACTGATGATTTGATCATCATTTAACACTTTCTGTAACCGTTGCATAGAACAATGCACCGTATGGGCTGTTGCTTTATCCTGCTAGAAATAGCAGTGCCTTTTCTCTTCTTCAGTCAGTTCAGCAAAATATGGTTTGAGAATATTGTTAATATATTGGTCGGAAGTATTGTGTCCTAAACAAATACCAGACTTATAATTTGGTGGGCACTAATTGCACACCATACACCCACCTTCACAGCGTGCAGAGTTCTCGGATGTAATATGTGCGTGTTCTCTGTATTGCAGATCCTACTGTTTTGTGAATTGACGTATGAGGAGTGTCTGTTCAAAAGGTGCTATTTCCATCATAAGAAAGTTGTGGGAAAATGCAAGAAATATATGATAAAAGGAACACAGAATGTACCTATAATGTGAGGAGTGTATTTACATGAGAAATGACGTCTTTTTGGTATAGACTACATTTGGCATTCAACAGTATTGTTTTATCCCTTTGTTGGGGGGTGGGATAAACAGGGTAGTGTAGGTGTGTTAATTTTAAGGGCTGTTTCCGAATGCGGGTAGTTTCCCGTGATTGGGAAAGACTACCAGTGTAGTGTGTTGGCGTGAGTACTTAATCTATTGGGGGCGTCCCTGCGGGATGCGTTCACCTGCTAGGGGATGAATGTCTAAGTGTGGGCTGCTAATCTAGCCTGCCAATTAAGTAGAGTGAGCAATTCAGCGAGCGTGCAGAGTCGGTGACTTGACACTCTGCAGCCGGGCCGCTTGCTCGAGTACAATAAGACTCCGGACGATGCAGTTCCTGGTCTCTACGGTCAGGGGCAATTATGACTAAGGTCAGGTTGGGTATAAGGATGTAAAATGAGGTGTAATTAGTGATAAACGTGTGTGTTTACTGACCAAGTATTTATTGGCCAGTAGCTGTGATGTGATGTCCCTTTTGGGAGTTAAACAGATATAAAATGCCGTACAAGTTGTAAAGTGCACAAATGTTTAGGGCAGGTGTTTACAAAGATAAGGAATCTGAACACACGGCTAGATCTCACCTGGTGAAGAGCTGGAACGGACCTCGTCGGGGCAGGGCCACTGGCCAAGAACAGATAATGGGGCTCTTCCGGGCCTAGCCTTTAAGGCCTTCCCCCACTGCCTGGTCAGCATTTCCTCATTGCTGTCGCTCCAGTTACTGTGTTTGTGTTTGTATTATGTAAGCGTGGCTGTGAGCAGTATGCCGGGCCTGCTTGTGTTTGAAGAAGTACATGAGGCTTATGGTATGCCTATGAGGGTGGTTTTGATGAAAGATGGAGGGGTAGTTCTTAAGGGGTACTGCCCCCGGGCTGTACAAGACCCCTTCGTCCTTTGTTCGCGTCCTCGCGAACGGGAAATAGAGTAGGCGTGTCGTTGTAATGATTCTTCTTCATCTTCTTCTTGTCCCTCTTCTTCTTCTTCTTCGGTGTCGGTGTCGTGTGGGTGTATCGATGTCGTGTTGTCCTGGTGGTGATGTGAGTTTAGCGTGTGCTCAGAGGGGGTGGGTTTTGGGTATATACATAGTTCATTATTCACATAAAATTAATCAATATAAAACTTGACATTGGAAAAAAATACATGAAATTACATAGTTTACAATACATGGTTTGGGAAATTATTCATTTATGGTTTTGCAGAAGGGGAAAAAAATCTGTGGTTGCTGTGATGCTGCTTTGCAGCCGGATGAAAAAAATTGCCTTCTGCGTGAGGTGTAAAATGTAACAATGGAAATAAAGAGATAGTGTAGAGAGAAAGAAGAAATAAATGTCTTAAGGTGTGATTACTGGTTTACTATAATATGCTTTTATTGTTCGAGGTGAAGTAAGACATTTTTACAAAATTTAATTTAGAAGGGTAGAAAGGAAAGTCAATGTGTACATGTGTGTGATAAATAAAAATATGTGTATTTACAATGTGTGGCATCATTGATAACAAATTTTGTATGAGGTCTTATCAGTTTTATATTATTTTCTTTTACATTATTCACTTATATATATCTTAATTATCTTATGCCTAAACGGCCGTATCTACTGTACCTTGCGTGCACGCTACCCTTGTATCCATGTGCCGTCCCACGGCTAATCCTGTCCGGCCGTTTCCCGGTGCAGTTTAGTGACCGTGCCGCTGATATATATACCCCTATCATGTGAGTCATTCTCTGTGGGCGAATGCCTTCACACTTGACAGTGATAGTCGCCGCCACAAATTGGTTGCGCCCTCATTGCCGTATGTTGCGTCACATCTTTGACGCTTTTGTGTTTTGTTGATCTGTCAGTAAGCTTGATACCCCACAGGTATCAACCGTGCTGTTCAGATTTCTGTGTTCTGGAGTGTAGCTGTAAAAGAATGGTGGTGAGTGTGTTGGATTTTGGTAGAATGATTACAAATTAGCGCGTAAAGATGGTACATAATGATAGCATGGCCCAAAAAACATGTTGCTGCTGTATGGCAGCGAATTGATCGTCACCAGTGTCATGTATCTGGTGCCGCCGTCTGTAAACTGGAGAAGTAAAAAAAAAAAAAAACAAGTAGTCATTAGCGTAATCTTCATATCGCCTCTTGGGTCGGCGTGTATAATTTCTGGAATCAAATTTATAGGTATTATAGTCTGTCAATACACTCATGTCGTCCGTCTTTTTTTTTTGTCTGGTGCCTTCTTATCTTACATTACTCTATACCTTCTTATGCCGGCTATTACCATTTGTTAAGGATGTTTGATTGGTGGTTCATCTTACCTTATACCATGATCATTTTTGGGTGCCATTCCTTGATGCAGTGTTGGAGCTCTTTGCTAAAATATGAAAACATGTTAGCAATACCCTTGGCCAAATATATATATTGCGCACCTATCGCGCAGCGCCGTTTAAGGGTCGGGTTGCGGTGCTACCGCCCTTGAGACTTCTTCGGCGTCTCGTGTATCATCGAGGTCGGTCAGCTCCAGTGGCTGTACCGTATACCTCGCTGATGGGTCGGACGGATTTTGTGCCTCCGCCCTGTTATGTTTTCTTATCGTTACTTTATCGATTTATCGGACTTATCCTGGCAACGTCTAGCCGCCAGGTGCCGAACGCTCTGTGTCGCGTTCACATTACATGTGCCGTTGAATGTTGTTCGGTCTTACCCTGTTAGGTGCCGAACGCCATATGTCGCGTTCGCGTCGCATACGCGTGTTTTCGCAGTGTGTTGTCGGTCTTACCCTGGTAATGGTTTTAGTTGCCAGGTGCCGAACGCTCTATGTCGCGTTCGCGTCGCATATGCGTGTTTTCGCAATGTGTTGTCGGTCTTACCCTGATAACGGTTTTAGTTGCCAGGTGCCGAACGCTCTATGTCGCGTTCGCGTCGCATATGCGTGTTTTCGCAATGTGTTGTCGGTCTTACCCTGGTAACGGTTTTAGTTGCCAGGTGCCGAACGCTCTATCTTAATTAAAAGTGCTTAACCTAAATTATAATAATTAATACTATAAAAAATATTTTGTATGTGCATGCCGAAATAGTCCTTAACCTAATGTCGAAATAGTTGTAGCTACTGTTTTACAACAGTGCTTGTTAAATTTGCTTAAATCTAAGTTGCCTTTCAAATGCAACTGCCTTACATACTAGAATTTTGATCGGCGCGATCGCCTGAGGTTTGTCGCCATCCTCAGGGCACCACACGTGCATATCTTGGTAGCACCGGTTGCCTCCAAAACTGCCAGGTAAAATACCCTTTTGCATTCCCCGCCCTTAATACTAATTTGTCGACTTCCCCCTCTTAATAACTAATATAGGCCTGTGCGACTGCGTTGCTAAGGAGCAAACGCCTCGCGCGGATATCCTTTCCGTTGGTCTTATGCATGCTTACATTGGCATTATTCGCCATTTGGTGTTTATTAATGTTTATTACTGGCTTGCCCACAAAACCCCTTTTTGGCAGCCCGTTGCATACCCATTTAATATCTCTGGCCGCCCGTCGCGTTACCATTTAAGCTCTGGAGACTCGGTGCCATCCATTTATGTGGGCACGGGCCATTTAATATCTCTGGCCGCCCGTCGCGTTACCATTTAAGCTCTGGAGACTCGGTGCCATCCATTTATGTGGGCACGGAACCGAATGACCGCATTCATTCCATACGCATTGTTTATTATTCATTGGTTATCATTTGTTAAATCATCTTCACCTCATCGTCCGGGATAAGGACTTGGCGTGCCTAGGATTGGTCCCGTTGATTCCTGAGGCACTGCTTCACTTCACTCGAATGGAAGACTCGTTCCCCGCCTTAGGAACGCTACTTATATTACAAACTAACTAAAAGTCTAGTCCTAGTTTATCGTCTCTGGGTTCGTCTCCTGAGTCTAGTATGGAGCTGGCTAATCCTCCTACTAGCCGTCAAAAAGTCTCCCCTGCAGGTCTGGCTTCGACGACCACAGTGCATAATGGGTGGAAGTTTCTTCGTCCCAGGGAACAGGTTAGGTTTCCCAGGATTCTGAAGCTTGCCCGCACTGAGTCATCGGTGCTTCGACCTTACGTCTATCTGTCATTAAACTGGGTCAGGATCTGTTGGCGTTTTCCCCGTCTCTGCCCCTCCGTGGAGCTTCTGCTCCCTCCGTTTACCTTCTCATCACCATCTAGTGTGATGTCAGACTCCTTTAAAAATAAGTGTGATACTGTATAATTATGTAATTACGTAAACTTTCTAGTGTTCTGGGGTTGTAGAATCTTCGAAATGCAGTGACTACTTTAGGCCTGTCATTGCCGTGTCGGATTTCCAGCGGTGATGCCTTGGTACTTTTCTAGAGGTGTTAGTAGGTTTGTAGGGCGTTTAGTCCCTTGTTATTAGGATCCGGGGGTGTTATTTGCTGAATGGGGTTAAAGCGTGGTGGGAGGGGGTCGTGCATCGTTGGACTCCATGTTTATGGTGGCCGGGAGCCGATGATGCTGTTAGGAGGTATTTACTGTGAGTGGATGGGGTGGGTTTTCCCAGGTGTGCAAAATTTAAAAATGTCATGCGGGTGTAATAATAATACCATCCCTGGTGTGTGGATAGGATATCGCATGCAGTGAGGTGGATATGAGGCGTGTCTGCTCTCATTTGAGGATAAGGCTTGTGCTAGGATACGATAAGTTTATGTCCCTTGCATGCGGGATTATTTAATAAAATACTTGTTAGTATCAGTATGGCCTCATCTCTCTACATAGAGATGTGCATTGCCGCTTGATATTAGTTTCCGAATCACCTCTAATACTCAGGTGTAGGCGTTGTGTCCAGGGTGTAGCAAACCCTAATTTATGAGAAGCATGAAGTCTATCAACCCCGATGTATAGTTTGCAATGTAGTGTAGATGTTTTTATGTATCTGTATGTCTGTGTTGGATAGTGTTGTGGGTAATAGGGTATGTAGGAAGAAGGGTATGGGGATGGTAGCCCGTGGTTGGTACCATCGCCATCCTGATGGCATTATCCACCTCTACTCCTATTGTAGTGTGTCATCCTCTCTTGGTCGCTATGTGTTTTCTACCCGCTCTTTGGGATGTACGCTGGCTAAGTTGAGATGCCATAAAGCACCTATTGTCTCCTAAAATACTAGTCTGTGGCTTGCCCGTGGGTCTGTGATACCTATGCTGTGTGAAAAATGTTTGTGTCTGTGGGCACCGCCCTCGGGCTGCCCTTAGGATGTTTAAGTGTGGTGACGCTGTGTCGTCACGGCCTAATCTGGTCTCCTGTTCATAACGTGGGGTAGGGTAGCATGTGACTGTGAGTATAACTCGGCTTAGCATAACTGCCTGTAATGAATTTTTAGAGAGAGAGAAAAAAACAAGAAAAGAAATTATTAGGGGGGGGGGGGGTTGTTCCCTCATGGAATCTGTCTGTATCCGCCCCTGATTGTTGGGCGCGTGTATGAAGGAAGCGTCCGTGGCTGTAATTGGCGCGCTTGTGTGTGTGAAGTCGCCCACCGCTGACGTCTGCCGGCGCGTGTGGTGTTATCGGAGAAGGCTTATCTCGTGTCGCGTGGCTAATTGTCAGGTGCCGTGTACTGCGTGTTATCAGCTCTGTATGCATGTTCCTAGTGTCGCTAATGATAAGCGTATACTAGTCTGTCTTCCGAGATCAATCCGGCCCACAATATTTGTGTAATATTGGATGCGGAGCCTATTGTAATGCCGCTCTCACTTCCTGTATCAACATCCGTGTCACTGTATACCGTTATTGTTATTGTTTTTATGTCAGTGTCATCATGTCTGTATGTCATTGTCACGTCTTGGTGCTACAAGAATTCCTTCCGGCAACAGTGTGTGGCAACGCGCTGGAATTCGCTTATTTGCAGCGCAGTGTTTTTTTGTGTATTTGTTTGGTGTCCTTGTGTACGGAAAGTCTTCAATGATATGTAGGAAGGCTAACAAAACGTGACTTCCGGCACTGTCCGTATGTTGACATGTGTTTGCATTCTAGAAGGGCCATCATCTTTCTTCGCTCACAAGCTAGTTTGGGAATTTGTTTCCGTGATTCCTTCCCCATTGTGTCTAGCTCTACTATTTTATGTCCGGGGTAATCTACATTGCCATGATATTTTGCCGTAGAGATGTGGTGTTCCTTACTTTGTGTGAGCGTTTGTCTGTGCCCGTGGCTTGTCCCGTATTCAGATTTCGGGCGCTATGGTCCAAAAAAAAGTATCTTGTGGTCTCCGTAGAGGCCTGGCGTTCCTGGTACGTCCCCTATTGGCAGTCCCGGGGTCGCTAATGCCCTAAGTAGGCTATTGTAGCGAGTACCTTTGAACGGGCCTACGTCCCTGTATGTATGTCCCATGTATGTTGTCTGTACGAATTTTGGTTGACCCTGGATTTAATTTGTGGGCGTAGTGTGGGTTTGAATCCTCTAGTGAATGATATTCTGTCGATTGTGATGCCGGGCTGTCTGTGAGTTCCTTCAGCCGACGAGTGTGTCACGTACTCGCGCTGAGCATGCATAAAGTGTCGGGTTACTTCATGTGATAACGCGCTGCCGGGACCATATGTCCTGTCTGGCAGTTAACAATTTAAGTGTACAGTATTTATGCTGCGACCCTGTCACGAATGATGTGAGTGTTTTTGGCATCCGTTTTCATGAGGCCCTACTTTTCTTTATGATGACCGCGCCTTATATTTCTGCCCTACTACTGTGGTGATGCTATCTGTGCCAGACCTGTGTAGTTTATGGCCTCATACATTTAGTCCCCGTATGTAAAAGAACATTCCTGTGTTCATGATTGTGTGGCTCAATCGTTTTTGTGCTTGTGTGTCCTGTCCTCTGGTTGTGTTGTCGCGCCCAAAATGCCGTTGGATAGCTTCCTTTTGGCACGTTTGTATCGTGTTTTTGTGTGTTGAATGTGTTAGGCCCTGCTGCATACCTTATACGTTTCTGTAGCCTAAGCTGCTGGAGGCTGTAGACTGTCTCTTATGTATGTAATATGTTTGGTACAGGCATGCGGGTTTGACGCAACCCACAAAGGTATGGTATCTGCTCTGTGTGTCCGCATATGCCTTGGGCTAATGCCTCGGGGCCACTATTTCTGTATTTTATGTACCGTGGCGTGTATTGTATGTTTGAAATACGCGTGCCAAAATGTACATTAGTGTGAGTGTTTTGTGTAATTCGGAACGTCCCTCGTACTTTAATTTCGGGAGTTATCCGGCTTTGAAAATGGCGTGAATGATTGTGTATATTACTGCCAGAGTGAGAGTGTTCCTAGCCTGTCTGGTACTTGCGAATGCAGCATGTCCATTTACGTCTTATCGCTGACTGGCGATAGTGTCGAGTTTCAATGTTGTGTCAATTACCTGTTGCTAGCCTATCCGTCTGTTTATCGCATGTGTTGAGCAAGTGTGCGTGGGTTTGCTGACACGCTTTTCTATTGTCTGCATACATGGTGTGCCTTTGGTTCCTCGTCATGTAAAAAACCCTACCTCTCTTCATATATATCGTGTCCCCAATTTTTGTGTTACTGTAGGTCTGATGCAAATATATTCCTGTTCGTGATATGTCTCTCTGAGTAGCTCATGTATTTATGTACGTGTACCTCCGGACTTCTAGTCGCGTGTCTGGTCACTAGATGTCGGTGGCAGTTTTGTTATTTTGTGCATATTAAACTCTGTTAGCGTGACTGTTCCTAATTGCTGTGTCCGCCAATTGGATGGCTACTTGCCCTTGCGTTCCTGGTATTCAGAAGGTCGCGGGTTTGAGACCGTCTTTGTTCAGGATGATCATTCCTGTTGCCTTTTGGGCCTGTGTCTCTGTGACAGTTTTGTCAGTCTTATTGACCCTTTTTATGGTAACTGTGTTTACTGTGTGACCTGAAAAATATATTACAGTATTTTCCCCTGAACTGTGAGTGTTATCTTACGGTATCTACGCTTAGTTTGAGCGCTGTCATAGGGGACAAGAAAAATTCCTGCTATGGGCAGTGTAAGAAATAACATACACATACGGTATAAAGATATATATATATATATATATATACATGCAAACTGTACGGTTTTGGGCGTATAGGCAATGGGCATGTGTTTTTGTGCGTTTATCCTCTCTAATTTAACTGTTGCCTGTCAGTATATCTCAGGTGTTATCATGCTGTATGGATGTGTAAGTCTGTGAAGTTGTATTTCCAGACCGCGCATTTTGCTTGCCCCTGGAGTGTCGTGTTTGTGTGAATGCATCCCCGTTTGTGTGTTTAACCTCTACAGGGGTAGAATCTGTGTTGTGTTAATTGTAATGTACGCGCCCTCGTGAGGGTTTTGTGAATGTTTCAGCATTTTATGTGAAAAATTCTGTGTGTTTTGTCCTGGGAACATTTATCCATGGGCTTGTGCGGTCAGTGAATTTCACTATCGTGCGAGCGCCCTCGCCCTTCGGGGTGAATTACTGCGCCCTGTTAAGAAGGCATAGGCCTCAGGTTCCCATTGAGGTGCTTCTTTACTATTTTTCAGGGGTGTTTTAAGTAAAGCAAGCATAAGCCTACGTTCACCGTAGTGCCTGTTACTAGGCGTATGTGTGCTGGCGCCTGAAGGGCTGTATTGGCTCCGCGCTACCCTATTAGTGTCTGTGCGCGTGTATGCCCTCCTGTGTGCCTGGCCTCGTGGGGTGGGCGGTAAAATTTCCCTTATACCCCGTGTACTTTGTTTTGGAGGCAGGATAATGCGTGCAGGCGTGTGTGTTACACCCTGGTGAACTGTAAACAATCCCCCTGTATTTCTGTGCACTGGGGGTGCACATGTTGGTGTCCACCTCCATTCTGGCGAAATCGCCCTCTGAACTGGCGGTAGGGGTCGTGTCATTGTCTGTGAGCGCCCTTGCAATGTATTGGAGGGTAGTCTGACCGATTTCTGGCCTATGGCCACGGTAGACTCCTTCCCTTGTGTGGCGGTACGTGTCGAGAGGGACATCCTCGCGAATTGCTCAATTAGCGTATCTACGTCTATGTCCTCTCTTGGCTTCGATGGTGGGCCTGCCGTGAACTCCAAGATGGCCTTGTTGGCTTGGAGTTCCCGATATTCTTCCCAAATTTGGGCGTACTGCCTATTGAGGCATATGGCCTGTTCAGCAACTTTGGTACCGCTAGTTCCTATCCGTTTATGTTCTTGGATGAGTGCCTCCCATTGCTGGAACATGACCTCGTGTCGGCAGTGTAGTTTCCAGTGTGCTTTGTTTTGTTGTGTACGGAGGGTGGGGATTTTCGCCCTAATCTTTCGATTCTTGGCGCTGCGGAGTGGCCGGACAAGTGCCCTTATAATTCTCATATACTGGGCGTGCAGGAGCTGCTGATACCTTCTGAGGTAGTCCTGCCTTGTCTCAAAGACCTTATGCCAGGCAATTAATTCCTGGTATTCCCCAATGTTCCTCAGCACAGCCAAACGGTATAGGGGGACCATCCTTAGCTAAGTGTGTGTATAAAAAGAAATGTGTGCGGCTTCTAATGCATTAAATTTGCTGAATCTTCCCAGGGGGGGGGGGGGTGACTAAAATTTCCCTTGTTTTCCCAGAGTGAAGGGAAAAAAATAATGCTTTCTCTCAAAAAAAATTTTTAATCTCGCTTGGCTACTTGCGGTATGGATCGCTCTACCACGAGGGCTCGTTGTTTGAGTCCCTTACCCTTATTTTGCGTGGTAGTGGCGCCTCCACCAAATATGTTTTATACCTTTGTTGGGGGTGGGATAAACAGGGTAGTGTAGGTGTGTTAATTTTAAGGGCTGTTTCCGAATGCGGGTAGTTTCCCGTGATTGGGAAAGACTACCAGTGTAGTGTGTTGGCGTGAGTATTTAATCTATTGGGGGCGTCCCTGCAGGATGCGTTCACCTGCTAGGGGATGAATGTCTAAGTGTGGGCTGCTAATCTAGCCTGCCAATTAAGTAGAGTGAGCAATTCAGCGAGCGTGCAGAGTCGGTGACTTGACACTCTGCAGCCGGGCCGCTTGCTCGAGTACAATAAGACTCCTGACGATGCAGTTCCTGGTCTCTACGGTCAGGGGCAATTATGACTAAGGTCAGGTTGGGTATAAGGATGTAAAATGAGGTGTAATTAGTGATAAACGTGTGTGTTTACTGACCAAGTATTTATTGGCCAGTAGCTGTGATGTGATGTTCCTTTTGGGAGTTAAACAGATATAAAATGCAGTACAAGTTGTAAAGTGCACAAATGTTTAGGGTAGGTGTTTACGAAGATAAGGAATCTGAACACACGGCTAGATCTCTCCTGGTGAAGAGCTGGAACGGACCTCGTCGGGGCAGGGCCGCTGGCCAAGAACAGATAATGGGGCTCTTCCGGGCCTAGCCTTTAAGGCCTTCCCCCACTGCCTGGTCAGCATTTCCTCATTGCTGTCGCTCCAGTTACTGTGTTTGTGTTTGTATTATGTAAGCGTGGCTGTCAGCAGTATGCCGGGCCTGCTTGTGTTTGAAGAAGTACATGAGGCTTATGGTATGCCTATGAGGGTGGTTTTGATGAAAGATGGAGGGGTGGGTCTTAGGGGGTACTGCCCCCGGGCTGTACAGTATTTAACTACTGCAGTGCATGTGGAGTACATACTAATTTTTATTGGGGAAGTGGAAATGTACCTTTTGAACAGACACTCCTCGTGTCCACTCAAA
The DNA here is from genome assembly GCA_946902985.2 of Meconema thalassinum. Lineage (NCBI taxonomy): Eukaryota > Metazoa > Arthropoda > Insecta > Orthoptera > Tettigoniidae > Meconema > Meconema thalassinum. The sequence goes on from OX336389.2 coordinate 677,484,166, forward strand.
TGGAACCTTGCTTCATCAGATTATAAAGAAGAAGTTCGTATCCACGATACCGTTGTATGTGCCATTCATTAGCCAATTGCAAAATCGTATTCTTGCAATGACATCACAGGCTGTATGTCTTGGACTGAATGAGACGAGTAAGATCATAAATGCGATCATTTTTCTGCGTTACAAACTGACATATGTAAAATACCATTTCCCTGAGCTACTCTCGGAAGCAGTAGCGTAGCCAGGATTTTAGTTTTTGTGGGGGGGGGGGGGGGGGGCATTAGGTCCACATCTATTACTGCAGGAGTTCATATACTTTAGCCTATTTTCATATGTGTACGTTTGTCTGCCCCCCCCCCTTCCCCCCACCTACTCTTAATTGCGGACCATGCGAAATATTTCACTGGCATTCTAGGCCTCTATCTCCTGAACGGTAACATATATCACCCTGAAATTTTGTACAGTGATAAAGGGTACTACTACAAGTTTACCTATGTGACTTTACAAAACCTGTTAAGTACAAACCGAACATGGCGGCCAAGCGACGTTGAACAATTTTAATGGATATTTCACGCGATTTAACCATCCGAGCGCAGTGGAACTTGAAACGGTAAATGTTTATACAAATTCTAATCTACTGACATCTAATTTTGTTCAATTGTTTACATAAGTTAAAGAAGGCGGCTGTGGGAAATTATAAATTAAGTTTTTATTTCGTGTGTCCTAATCATGCGATCGAAGTGGAAGTTTGAATAATGAACCTACGCAATAATTTTCATCTAATGGTACATCATTTTATGGCCTACATATATACTCATCCAACATGGCAACCATCCGAAATATTTAGATGGTTCTCAATATCAACGAATCTATTGCAGCATCAAACTGACATTTTGTATGCTGATAGAGGCTATTAATATAAGTTCACCTATTGGACATTCAATAACATGGTGAGCACAACACAAACATGGCGGCCAAGCGAAGTTAACGCATTTAAATGGAATTGACTCGCGATTAATTATCCGAGCGCAGTGAGACTTGGTACGGTAAATGTTCATACAAAAGCTACTGGCATCTAATTAAATTCAATTGTTTCATAACCCCAAGATGGCGGTCGTGAGAAATTTTAAAATTGACTTTTTATTTCATGTATCCTAATCATGTGATCGAAGTGAACGTTTGAATTTTTTTTAACCTTCTGAGAGGCCGATTGCAGGTGTTTCTAGTCGAGTTCCGTGGGCGACCTGCGCGTCGTGATGAGAGATGGAATGATGAAGATGAATGAAACTGGGCAAGGATGTTGAAGGAAGCGGCCGCGTCCTAGCAGAAGGTACCTTCCCAGCATATTCCTGTTGTTGAATATGGGAAACCATGGGAAACCATTTCAAGGGGCTTGAACCAATCCGTCTATCGAGTCAGCAGAGAGTTTGGCCCCATGGCCTAACGATGCGCCTTAGTGAGCGTAGCTACCACTGTCGGTTATTTGAATAAACCTACGCAATAATCTTCATCTAATGGTGCATAACTCTATGGCCTACATACAGAACAATCCAACATGGCGTTCCTTTTCATAGGCGGGAGAATTTTTTAATAAAGAAGACCAATAAGATATATGAAAATAGGCTATATAGTTCTTCACGGAAGTAGGGCCTACTTGTTCTGATTACAAGTACTTTAGGGTTCACTGTTAGCTTCGGACAAAAATCTTCGGTCTGTTCATGTCTGTCTGAATTCCACCCTTCGTTGGTTTGTTTTGAGGCAGCTCACAGCTGTGTCAGTGTCTATATTTGTCTCTTATGCTCAGATTTTCAATTATCAGTTATCAGAATACTACTATTATGGCATATTCACACGTTTCAGTTCAGAATGTTCTTTACATTAATACCGCACTATGCCTTGGTGTTTTTAAATAGTTTATTTACCAGAAATATTTTTTGTCAATTGAATGCATATGTCCAAACCAAACCCATCAGGAGTAGATAACAGGAAGAAGGGACACTCATAAAGGCATCAAGCAAAGAAGGTAGGTTGCAAAACATTTAGGTCTATTATTGTTAGTGTTGTTTAAAGGTAAGCCTAACGGTCCCCGTGGACCTCATTCTAGTTTATTATTATTATTCAGAGGAAACTGTAACACCCTTTAAATAATATTAAATAAATACGAGCCTTTTAAACAGATCGAATAACTTAACATTTTATCAGTGAACAATGCGTCTTTCTCGTGCTGTGCTTATATAATGAAATGGGACCTCGATTTTCTACACCTGCAATAAAAACTTTTCATAACTTACCGAACGTGTATCCAGTTTTGCCTTCTTTACGACAAAGCGGTCATCTTCTGAACACTCGCTAATGTGACAAAAAGAAGAAAGAAAAGAGCAACTATCAAATAACTCCTGACTCTTCCAAAATACAAACTGTATATCTCCTCTCGTACAGACACACAACCACCGTATATCACGACAGTGGCGACAATCAACCACGCTGCGCCAGTATTGCAGAGTGGGACATTTAAACACTGCTATTCCCAGGAAATGGAAATTAAAAGCTGACAAGAGAGTAGACGCTGACAAGCTGGCCCCCTCCAGATAGGTCTCTTGCTAATTGGCAATCTCCTAATTTCTTGGTAGACTTTTTTCATCATCACCTGGTTGTATTCCCAGTACTGAGGCACCTACTATTCTTTTCGTTGCAGGTTCTAAATTTGTTTGAGCCGTAAGAATTTTTTTGGGGGGGGGGGGGGGGCGGCCCCAATGCCCCCCCCCCCCCCCCCTCTGGCTACGCCACTGCTCGGAAGCAACATATGTGGACTGACTTGCAGTCTTGCCTGTATATCATCTAACCTCTCCTGTGTGAGAACTGCCCCGCTTTGGTGTTTTCTTTTATTATGTATGGACCACTGCTATGCTACTTGTGAACGAGTAGTTGCACCTAATGTTTTGATGGTACGGGCAAACAGTCTAGGGAAATTTGAAGACCCTTTTTAACTGGTTTCTTCTTCTTGTGCAAATAACACTCAACCAAACATATTCTCTGTGCTGTAGTGTAATTAACCATTGTAATGATAAACCTTACAACATACCGTAAGAGTCCAATGGTTGCTAGCGAACTGAGCATGAGAGCTGCTGCTGCTGCTGCATCAGCTGTCAGTACTTCTCTTAAGGCCAAGCTTGACCCAAGCCATATGGTGTTTGCTTGTGGATTCCCATGGCATGTGGCCAGAAGTGTGAAGTCTTAAATTGTACTTCCTGTATAAATATGCTGTTTTGTTGCAAGCAGTTTCTAATAATAATTATTTTGGCAATAAGTTAAAAATGTTAAAATATCATAATTATATATTTATATATTTAGTATCCCAACAATGATTCTCCGGACAGGATTTTGTTAAAAGGGACAATCCCGTGTTTTATGGCACATATACTGTCCTGCTTTGTTGTTTTCTGTTATAATGTATAGGTCAGAAATGTTGTGCATCTTATGAGCCCTCTACTTGTATTTGAATGGCTGATTAATGTTTTATGTAAATTGAGTGACTGTAGATATGTTGCCTTTCTTAGGGAGTCTTAGAGTAGAGTATTACACATTGTTTGCTTGGTGTGCGGCTTTTTCTAAGCAGGTTATTTCTTTTCTCCCAATGTGTTAGCTCTTTGGCATTATTTCCATCTGAATGCATTGTCCGTAATATGTGTATAGATGTCTACAAAGTATTTTGGCTTGTAATATATAATATGGAAAGTGATATAAGGTTCATGAATTACAACCCATTGTGAATATGTAGTTCTATGTTATTTTAAAAATTGTAACAATACTAAAGAGCCTTTTTCCTACCGCATTTTGTGATGATTGTTACTGTTATGTAAATATAATCAAATATGTGTTTGCATGTTGTAGGTTTGATGAGCTTAAATGTTATTCAGTGTTATATGATCAAGTAGTCTTTTGGTGCTGACAAATATTTCTGTTTGGTTTCAATCAGTGTGTTATGTGTTTTTAGCTGTACGTGTTGTTCTTCGAGGCAAAGCACACGCTGAGTGGAAAGTGGTGATTAGTGGTGACAGACGAACAGTAAAGGATGACCAGTACTTTCTTGATGACCGTGCCATTATATGGGGGAAAGGTACAGTGGATAATTCAGAATTTGTTATTTTGGAAATTGCTGCGTGTTGTATTTATGGCTGAAAGCAAGAGTAATGAACTTCTGAAACCAAAAACTCAGCAATTTTTCTAGGTCTTGTGTGGGGTTTCGCCTAGGAACACCAAACTGGCTCATCAGCAGGCTTTTGGTATCTGTGCCCTAGGCGAAACTCCACACAAAACACGGCATAAACCTACAAAAATGGATGAGTTTTAATTCCTTGGCCGTGAAAGCCAATATACCATCCTTCTAAAACCAACTTCAGTATGTTTTACCCAGCCCATTGTAAACTACTGCTCTCTTATTTGGACTACTTCTTATCAGTCAACTTTAGAGAAATTAAACAGAACACAATTCTTCTTTGCTGCCATTGTAAGGAACAAAATACAAGGTTTAGATACCTCACCACTAAGCAGATACTTTCAACCATAAATATCCCTCCTCTAAGGTCTATATTGGAAAACAGCCGAAATAAATCAGAAACCTCTATGGACATCAAATTGGCAGGTGAAATACTAAAGGAAGTAGGAGACTTCTGTTACTTAGGAGGCAAAATAACCAGTGATGGACGAAGCAAAGAGGATATAAAAAGTAGGTTGGCTTAGGCAAGAAAAGGATTTCTACAGAAAAGGAATCTGTTGACATCGAATATAGTTAGATATTAGGAATTCATTTTTGAAAGCCTTTGTCTGGAGCGTGGCACTCTATGGAAGTGAACTTACTTTACTTAGTCGGTCCTCTTCTACCGGTTGGTGTCGAGGTTTCACAGAGAGATCTCCATCCTTTCCTGTCTTGGACCTTGATTCGAGCTGCTGTCCATAAAATGCCTCTTGTTCTTAGACTGGCTGCAATATTGTCCTCCTATGGAGGTGAAACTTGGACTATTGGTGCAGCAGAAAGAGGAGAATTGAAGCATTTGAAATGTGGTGTTACAGGAGAATGATGAAGATCAGTTGGGTAGATAAGGTTACAAACGAAGAGGTATTAAGACGAGTGGGAGAGGAGAGATGTTTCTGGCGACTGCTAATGAAGAGAAGAGATAGGTTGGTAGGACACATACTAAGACACCCAGGAATAGTTATGGAAGGAAGAAAGGGTCGAGGACAAGAACTGTAGGGGTAGACCAAGGTTAGAATATGTTAAACAGATTGCCTCGGATGTAGGGTGTGGTAGCTATGTAGAGATGAAACGATTAGCTCAGGACAGGGAGACATGGAGTGCTGCATCAAACCAGTCAAAAGACTGAAGACTCAAACAACAACAAGCTCGGGACGGCAGGCACGTGACTTGTCATTCCTCCACTCCATTTTAAATAGCCATTACCATGCAGATCACCTGCTATCATTGCTCAAAACTAAGTGCCCTCTCCCTTTCTACCAGGCTCTAGGACATTCGCCCCATCCCACACATAAAGACCTGCAATAATCCAATGGTCCTTCCAAAACCGGATACCATCCATGTACAACAGCAGGGTGTCGAGCGATACGGGAATTGCGGGAAATATACGGGAATTTTAGTTACCAGGGAAAAATACGGGAAATATACCGGAAATTCGCACTTGATACGGGAAATCTTGAAAAGTCTCATAATGCCCGACTTCTTAGCCCTCGAACACTCGGTAGAGTCCTCCCACTCGGCCTTCGATTTTGCCAGCAGTCCGCACTGCCACCCGCAATTTTCGCAACCGATAGAGCGCTAAGCGGGATGAGAACCCAGCCAACATCGAATGCATGCTTTGCCCGGCCGACCGCTGGCCGTACCCTCTCCGCGCGGGGCTGCGTGCGCCACGCTCGTTGCAGACAATGACAGACAGGAATCAGTCCGCGTTGTTATTCACAGAGGAGACCAGTTGTTTTTTCGACCTGGGTTTCTCGACAAGAGCAACCCTTAAAGAAGCTAACAGCTCAAGATCTCAGAACATTCCAGATGCGGATGTGCTGCAATTTCGCACCAACTGCCAAAAATTGTACATTCGTATCCTATGGGTAAAAAAAATCAAAGAGAGGTAACCTCTTGCTTACAATATGACCCGTGCTATTCCCTGCCTAGACCCTATAGATGTCGCTGCGACTCCTAAGTTGGCAGAAGTTAGGATCGTCATTGCCCTGGAAATTCTTTGTAATCAGAAGAATTTGCTTTATGGCGCAATGGCTGACCGCATCAAGAGCAGCTACTCCGCACTTCTGGGACTGCCCTCCGTCACTGCGCGTTTGAAGCATTTCGACGGAAAAGAGCCACGGCTCGACGTGCTGTGGTCTGAATTAGTGGCTTCAGCACCTTCCTCAGTTCCTGCCAAAAACGATCTCACAAGCTTCGTTAAAATTATACTGATTTTGTATCACAGCAATTCAGCTCTACTGTCGGGGAAAAAGTATAGATACTCGAGTTTGTACGTCAATTAAACGTTACCAATATTCTTACATAAAAATAAGCTACACCAAACTTTTCCATATTTTATTCTGCGTTTTTCTATGTAGAGTAAGCATTTGTATTGTAACCTGTTAAAATTTTATAGCCGATTGAATAAGAAAAATGCCGTTTTTTTTACCAATATGACTTGTTTTGAGGTTCATAGCAATGCAAGGCTAAACGTAAAACTGTTTTACTTACAGGTGATTGGTGATTTTATATGGAGTGATATTTAATCGGGTGGTTATGTTGGAAGAAAGTATCGTTGCTAGCGACAGAAACAATGCTCTCGCCCGAGGGAACTCGTGCGACGTTGTCCAGTGAAACAAAATGCGCGCATAACATTCCGTATGGTCTGTGAATTGATGTTGTTTAGTAGTTTGTATTACAGAAACGCGTTTCTTTCATTTTCGTAAGAAGAGAAACATTTCTCAACCTTCGCTTTTTTTTCTTTTTTTTTCATGGGAGCTTTGGACCACCGATGGCAGGTTTAAGAATTTGAGCCAGCTAAAAAGCTGTTATTATAAGACAATACGATCAAGATGAAGTTTTTGAAGTAATTTACACTTTAAGAAATTATAAGACTGCTGAAAAATCACGGCCTGATTAATAGGATGAACTGACATTTAAGTTTCTAACAAGTGGGTCAACAATGAGGCCGTCATCAGTTAGCCTATCCCCTTTCCAGTAATGTTTCTCTATTTTATTGGTGTGTCCGATGCATTTTATTCCATAGCTCGGGTGTTACTGACTTGCTGACGATTTTTGAAAGAGTTCTTCTTGACATTCCTGGAAAATCGGTCACGGTCTCAATAAGTTTCTAATGGAGATTTTTATTGTAGGGAACATCTTTTTGAGATAGAAGTCTTGTATACTCCTCCAAAGTCGTCAAGTTTTATCTTTGGGCGTCCCGTCCTCGCACACCTCTTTTTGCTCGATCCACATCCCGCATTCTGTTAATCTTCTTTCATTGAAGCGGCACATCTCTCTACCGTCTCTATCGAACTTCCAACACACATGGACACTTTCTGGTAAACCAGAGATACCTCTTATCATTATTCCTTTCTCTCTCGCTTCTAAAAGAATCAAACATATTGCACTAATAATCATGACAATTTCTCTCTCCGATAAATGCGGTTTGAAAGATTTGTATACAATTGGTAATGCAGACAGTTTGCTGTGCGCTAGATCGAGTGCGCCGCGAGTTCGAGTTAGTCAACTGGCAACATTGTCCGTCCGCTATGGTAACTTCGCCGTGCACTATGATACAATTAGATATGAATCCATATAAAATCACCAATTACGTGTAGATGAAACTTAGGTTTTTCGTTTTGCCTTGCATTGCTATGAGCCTCATAACAAGCCATATTTCATACTGCTACGACCACCCAGGCCGGAGAAAGGGTTGGTTTACAAAATTAACAACAACTATTTTCAAAACCGTCACATCAGATTAAAACTCCATACACACGTTAACAATAAGTTCCTTCAAATGTATTAAAGTTTCATTACGATCTGATTAATACTTTTCTAAGTGAGCGCTCCGTTAGACTTGGTAAAGAAAACGGCACTTTTTTTTTGTTCAATCAGCTATAAAATGTTAACAGGTTACTATACAAATGTTTACTCTACACAGCTAAACGCAGAATAAAATAATAAGTTTGGTGTAGCTTGTTTTTAAGTAAGACTACGGGTAATGTTTTCATTGACATCTAAACTCGAGTATCTATTCTTTTTTCCCCGACAGTAGAGAGAAGTTTCTCCCTGATCAAGGAGTGCGTGATCACCAATCACAAAGAAGCAAGTCTGATTGGCATGCATACTGTTGAGGACGCTGTGATGGCAGCTGGTGGAGTAGAAAAGATAACCGAAACTCCTACGCCGTGTTAAAGGAAGCAAAACAGGTGCGAAGCCAGGAGGAAAAGAAAGCGACGGCTAAGGTGGCAGTCGAAAGAATAGCCACGAAAGATCTCCAGGAATTGGGAAAAGAAAGAAGAAGATATTGAACGATGCCCGTTCTACAGCAGAGAAATTTGAAGAGCAGATTTATTTATTTAATTGTATGGTGATTATAACAAGGAATTCATAAGTCCAGTTCCAAGTTTTTCAACCGCACAACATCACTTTCTGAAAGATGAAACAGGTCGCTGGGGCTTCCGGAGTAGGCATGAAGAGGGCAGCGCAGGATGACATGGTCCATGGTCTCGTCCTCTTCACTGCATTCACACATTGGAGAATCCATCCAGCCCCATTTATGGCGCTAGAAATTACAGCGTCCATGCCCAGTTCTCAGCCTATTGAGGCGACACCATAGTTTTCTTGGGAGGACAAATCAATTCATTTTCCGAGTTGGATTTATCAAATGAGCATTAGTACTGTACCTGTAAATCCGGAAGGAGCCTGTTGGAATATCCATTGCCCCAGCTGGATTGCCTATTTCTAACAGCACCGGCCAATTACTACATTAGAAATCGCTCCCAACATGGCCTTTAGGGATTTACATACAGCAGTTACAAGAATATTGTGGATCAACAACAAACTACACGGGGCACACCTACCTTTACTTACCTTCTCGGGGACTGGGAATTCAGCTTCGCCTACCATGCATCCACAATACTCTACTCCTTATATTTAAAATGAATCACACGCCAACACCGACAGATTACGAACTGAATAAATTTATTAACAATGGTAAACTAACCTAAATAAACAAAATAACAATAAACTAATCTAATAACAAAAGAAAAATGAAACCACACAATCATACACACTTCCTTTCTACTACATATCTTATTACAATGCCGTGTAAAAATATCGGCGTGAAAGCCTTGGTAAGTATAGACCTACACTACGTAACAAAAACGTTTAAGGAAAGATCTTACATTCATGGCATTCCTGAGAACGGGCCACCCTCACTAGCCCCCGTCTGGAAACGCACGTGCACTGGCCTGGCTTTATCAATGAAACACCAGCACCACGCTGCATTTGGAACTAAATACAATTTATACAAGGCGGTGAGTCCTCACCTGTTCATATTATGTCACACCGCTCTCCAACTCTAACGGTGAATCATTCAAGCTAGCCCACATTGAGACTGCTTTGTGCGCATTTAGAATACACGTAAAATTAACATACAGATCTTACAAAAATGCTCATAACTACTATGTTTCTTTAACAATCATTCTGAAAATTTTTATACACTCTTTCATTCGCACCCCGAAATTGTTCATGACCAATTCGGTTCAACAATTACTCTTAACAGTGGACAATCATTCATACAAAACATCTGCTCACAAAATACACGCTATTCCAAAACATTCGATTAATAAATCCTACCAAAAATTATTTAACTAATTAAATAATTTCCGAAAAAATATTTACATATAATTTGTTCATAATAATAGGCACTATTTAATGTTGCTAACACGTTACTTTCGAGATTCTGGATTCTCGGTTACAATACATTTCTCAATTAATTATATACACTGGCTTTCCACATAACCATTCTCTAACACTCCGTAGTTTTGATATACTGCTTACACATCGTCTTATATAGGTTTCATTACATTGTCGGTCTAATACAATGGACTGATTAAGGTTAACTGTACGTAATTACATAACTTCGGGTTTAATAAAATATAATAATAGTATCATTGACGTAAGTAGACAATCTTTCTCTAGTCGTATTTCCGCTAAAATCCTTCTGTCAACACAGCTAAAACGTTACTTTCACATGAACTGGACTACTTGTATACAACGACTCTTATCATGATCCATGCCTTCTTATCAAAGAACAACAATACTTTGACTTCCCTTAAAATGCGGAACTTCCTTCGCACGAGCACTTCATAGCTCTACAAATCCTCATATAACAATATTTATGGCATAAACAATTATCATCCACTATGTTAAACAATAACCAAAAAGGATTAATTGTTATTAACATTTCTTCTGTAGGAACTTCTCTAAAATAAAGGCGTGACCCTCAGTATCATTTCACATGACTACTGATCTACAGTTATACATACTTGTGTTCTTCAAACGAAACTTCCAATTGTAATGAACGATATTAGGCTGTCGTGATTGATCTCCTAATGTTTACTCCACAAAAAGATAATTAACTGTTAACTCGTCTGTCGCAAATACATGTAATAAAAATAATACTCCTGTCTCACTTCACTGATCAAGCTTTAAATTGTTTATCGTTGTAATATCAGGTCCACATAATGACGTGATGTTACACAAATAGTGTAAAATAACACACATGTTATTTATAGTGTCAAATAGAATTCAATCTTGACCGGGATAAACTAGCTTTGAATTCCTAGCCAAAGATTTGAATATTCTTCTATCAAAACGCATTTCCTCTAACTTATTAAATGAACAAAGCTCTCAGCTTTACAAATAATAAAAAGGTTTGTCAATGTCGTAATGTTTTTCCACTCTACACAAAGAATGTTTGTAGGGATTAAGACTTCGGTCTTATCAAACGACTAGTATTTCCCAGGTCGTCGACAGTTTATGTACAATAATGATATAACAATATCATTCGATGTTCCTTCTGTTCTTGAAGTTTGATGTTGTTACATTAAAGTGCTCACATTAAATTTAAAAAGAATTTAATTTGAAGCTATGACACAATGTCAGAATACTTGGTTTAATTCAAATTATTAAAATTCGAGAGTCGAAACGACTAGTCTTCTATGAGGCAATATGATTCCTCAAACAAAAATTATTAATGTCAGTTCCACAACTGATCCGTAGAATAAAATTGAAAAATAGATGAAAGGCAATCATCTCCTAAATAATCTTGAAGCATAGAAATCTTAGCATACATCTGAAGTGTAAAATACATGAAAACACTGAAATACATGAAACATGAAAATATGGAGTAAGATCGTTGGCTCAGGATGTCACTAATCTGGCTCTATACTAAAAATAAGAGACACTGCTACCTTATTTGGACGAAAACTTGAAGATCTATGTAAGTATTCACGCAATACTTTAGATGTTTCCTCAGTTCAAGATACTGAGATGGATCTGCATTCGAACCTCGGATCTGCGACCTCAGAGATAGGAAACGTCCCTCTCTGGAATTCACCACCTTTCGCCTGGGCTCGAACGACATCCTTCTGGCAAATGCTTCTGTGGTTGCTGGGCTACCCTAGCATCTTGACAAATCTCTTCTGTAGAATCTTCATTCTCCGTCGTAAATATGTATCAGCCTCATCATTGGGATAATTTATAGAAATATTCATATAAATGGTGAATTAAATATTTCTATTGCTAATTGATGTTACATTAGTGTTCGTAGACTGACGAAAATGTACTAGATGGACCGTACACTACGTCTGTATTCGAGAATACGTCGTCTAACGAAGTTTCATCGTTGTATCTTAACTCCTGTTATCGAATATGTCTCTGGCGCATGAATATTTAGTTCATCATATCAACAATGTTAATTATGTTGAATGAAAACACTTGAAGAATAATGATAGTCATTCTGATACTATTTATATACTGCGCCAATGTTACAAGTTCTTCGCTACTGTTCACTTGAACTGCGTTCGCCAACTTCACGTTGCAATCTAAAATGATGTTCAGCTTTATTTCCAACACATTTGAAAATCTGTCTTAACAGGCTTATATTGTCGAAACGGTAAGTTTTAGAACGCTCGACTTTCAACAGAATATAGTATTCGACCTGTTCTTTATATATATTCACTTGGTTGAATTCAAATCTCAATTATATAAGAGATATAATTATTTCAATGTTCGTTACAACTTCACATAAAATGGAAGTGCGGCAATCTCCTACGTTCCACCTAGCTGTCCTCGCGTCTCCACAAGTCGACAGTCGTCACACTCGGACTAAGCTTTGGGATCTCCGTTAACCCAGTAAAAACACTTCCTCGCTCTTCAAAGACTGCTGGAATAAGAACCTCGATCCTTGGATCTCCCCCTCCAAGTCGAAATTTTGGCGGCCATATCAATCTCCCACCATAATTTTAGCGCGTAGATTACTAATGCTTATTACTGCGTAGATTAACCGATCTGCGGTTTTTAAAGTATCAGTCATAATTTATTTTATTATTCTCTTCATTGCCAAATAAGAACATCTTCTTCTAAGGGCCTAAATGCATAATTTTGCCAAATTATGTAATTGAAGTTGATCCCGTCTTCACTAAGACCTCTTCTCATTGGCTCTGGGCTGGGATCCAATAGCATAATTTATAACAATATTTATAATATTAATTTCCAAACTCACTGTTGCTATGCCAATTTTAGCCTTCTAGAAGCGTCTATTGTGCAATATACCACGTGATCGGGCTCTCCCACGGCCTCGAGCTTGTAACACTACCCTCCTGTGTCACACTTCCAGAATTTATATTTGCTGGTTAAATTTTATCATGGGGACGGAAAATACTCTCATTTTGTCCCAAAATAATTCAATTTCCGGGGGCAGTACCAGATGTTGAATTTGACCACTCTTCCTGCCAGCTCTGGTTTAGGTTAAAATTGTCCCTCAAGAGTCGGCCGGCCAATACACTTGCTAGATCGAAGTCGTCGTGGCGATGGGTAACAGAATTCCTGGTGAACTGGTAATGAGGGAGATGACCGGATCTTCTTTGCTTCTCTCAGCAGAGCTTCCTTTTTCCTCAGGTGGGGTGGTGGGATATGACTAAGAACGGGTAACCAGTGGCGAGGTGTAGACTTAACAGTACTAGTTATGCAGCGCATGTTTTCATTCAACTTAGTATCCACTTTATGCACATGTGCACTTTCCAGCCATACAGGGGCACAGTATTCTGCTGCAGAGTAGACAAGACTAATACCCGTTAATCGTAAACAGTCAGCCGAGGCTCCCCATGAACTACCACAAAGCTTGTGTAGGATGTTATTCCTTGTAGTGATTTTGTGAGAGAGCTTGGTGAGATGTTCTTTGTAGCTCAGAGTTCTGTCCAGGGCGACTCCTAGATATTTCGGGAGAAGAGCAGACGAGTTCCCTAGAGAAGCTTTAAATTAATAAATCCTTGATTATTGTTTGTTTTATCTTATTTTGTGTGACTTAAGTTCTTCGACATGCTACTGAAAATCCTAGAAAAATGTAGCAACAAAACAACGTTAGAATACTAATACTTTACTAAGATTAACACTTACCATGCTGATGCCTTAAATGTTGTTCCTCTCCCATGCGCTGGCTGATTTCCAGAATTTATGGCTATGTTCAGAATGGCACAAACTGAATGTGGTTTGAGTTACAAATAAATTGAAAAGTCCGTTCGATTTCCGAATCCTTACACTACAAATTTAATAAAAATCCGACACGATTAAAAAAAACTATATTGTAAAAATATAATAATAATAATAATAATAATAATAATGCCGTAAACAGCTGTTTGCGTGCGCTCCCTTCCTAGAACGAGCGGGCGCGCCGGCAAAAGTAGAAGGGAGAACTGTCTCTTCGGCTGCGTCAGAATCTGTAATGCGAATTATAACCCCAAATATACTAGTCATAGAATAAACTTGACGTTTTTGCGAGAGAAAAATCTGTCCACAAAGAATAAAAACAAAGGAAAGCAAAACAGATTTGACTTACCTGAACATGCATCGCTTGCCTTCGAACAGATCGATATTCTTCCGCTGAGCAGTGTCGTGGTGCTATCTAGCGATAGTATGTGCAACGTCATGCTTACTTTCACCCACACGCGAGTGCTAGATCTGTAATATTACGTTAGTCTCCAACACAAAGCGCGAGAAATCGATCAGCGTAATATTACGTTCGCCGCAGTTTTAAAAAGTTACCTTAAAACGTAATATTACGACGCCCGCGCTCTAAGTGTTAATAGGACTTGTTCTGTACCTTTGACGATACTTGGAGCTCACAGAAGAACAATAATATGCCCTTCATAACGATTCCTTCCTTACATATGGCAATGGTAGAGATTCTATCAAGTATTGACAAAGTGACTTATTTTATTTTGTGTATGACTAGCCTACAGTTCCTATTCAGAAATTAGTACTGTCAAAAGAACTTAATTTTGTGCTGTGTATAACTGAGTGTGGGCAGCCATTGTTTCAGTCGCTTGTTAACCACTCTCTGTGTCGGATTTCCTTTCATTGTCATCGTTTCGTTACTTTTACTTCGGCGAAGTTCGACCCGAGGACTGGACACATCCCGTACAGCAGGCGTTCCAGCCGAGGAACTCGCCCGTGAGCAGCGGAGTACTCGCCGCCTTCCGTGAGTAAACCTGCAACATGCAATACAGCTCTGCTGTGGGGGGGCTGCCGTCCCTTCGCGGTGGATACATCATGACTGGCAGGAAGCGCATGAACTTGTGTTTTGACCTTCGTCCAGTGACGTATTGGCTCTCACCCCCAGTCTCTCTCCAACCGTGCTCGGAGCATTACTGCTGAGTACTCGCGTTTACGCATACTCAAACTCATGGATTTGGAACAGCCTGCCGTACAGCATGTACAGAAACAAATACTGAAGGCGGTCTGGATATCGGGGTGGATGAAATGATTATTAACCTTGGCAATTCATCAAGCTCTGACGAAGACAATGATGATGGTGGTGATGATATAGGGACAATGAAGGGATGGAGGGTGTCAAAGAAACCCTTATCAAGTGACAGGATAATTTATTTATTGGTGTCAGTTCGCTTGCGTCAATCGATAATAGAGCACAGGCTATTGTTTCCCGTCATAGTGTTCAAAATAACGTCTGTCATTCAATAGCCTACAACTCGACAATATAAAACCACGGCAATAATATCACCACAGAGTGGCTTGTTTGAGTGCACAGTGCAAAATATGTCTTTACCTTAATTTTACTTTTGTATTATCACGAAAGCTAATATTAACCCTAGAGAGTCGCGATTCAGTGAATGTGCATCTGTGTACTACTGTACTGTAAGCTGTGAACGACCTCCACTCAGACTCTTGTTTCATGTTAAAGTATAATCATTGCATGGTGAGTGTTTTTTTATTCACTAGCTGTAGATTGTTTGCCCTCTTTGTCGGATTTATTGAATTGAATACCGATCATAAAGGTATCATAGCTTCGGTGCGTAATTTATTTATTCATCTAAATATCGTATTTCTCTGTTTGAATGTCCTCGGCGTTGACTCAGGATCGTCTTTTAAAATATATTACGTATAATTGTACAGCAATAATGTCTGAAGTGTAGCGCTGTGTATTATTCGAATCAGTTGATTTACAACAACACTAAAAACTTGGAAACACAGCTCAGCTGTTCCAAGCTCCCGACATATCCTCCACGTTGTTTCCTTCGAAATACAGGGTGCAGGTAAGAAGCTTGCTCACAAGGGGAGGATACGATGCATGGGTCACCGATTCGAACCATCTTTAGTACACTTGTCGGGCTAGACAAGGCATATACCAGGTGCAAGTAGTAAGGTGCGCTTCTCAGCCGATTCCGAGAAATTAGTTATAAATTATTCGTAATTGCTGTACGGCGTTCATGTGCGCTGTACGTTAACATGAAGCCAAGGAGCGTGTGGTGCAGCGGTAAGAGCCCTGCTTCGTAAGCGTGGGATCACTGGATCGAATCCCACCGGTGAGCCTTTTTTTTTGTAAACATAGGCAATTCGTACAACTGTAGGTGTCGTGAATAATGTTCATTTTGCAGTCAATTGTAATAACGTGTTTTGTGAGCGGGAAAAGGGATTCTGAAATCATCGTATGGGGGTCAATGTTTGTGACATTACATACTGTACAGTATCGGCATTGCAAATACTTTGGTAATATACACGGTCAGGTGTATTCTATCATAGGTATACATTTATACGTTGAAGGCGCAGTCTGTTCCGTTCATTGCACGTCTCTAAACCATCACACCACCCCGTAAGCAGTGACTCTTGCTATGGGTATTGGTTGGAAATTGACCCAAAAAAAGACCCATTGCAAAGGCTCACCAGTGGGATTCGAACCAGCGATCCCGTGCTTACGAAGCAGGGCTCTTACCGCTGCACCACGCGCTCGTTGGGTTCTTACTAGCGTACAACGCACATAGACGCCGCACTGTAATTGCAATTAATTAATTAATTAATTAATTAATTACTCAGAAATGGCTGAGAAGCGCATCTTACTACTTGCACCTGGTATACGCCTGGTCATGCCCTACACGTGTACTAAAGATGGTTCGAATCGGTGGTCCATGCATCGTATCCTCCCCTTGTCAGAATTCTTGCCGTATGGCGGTTAGACGTAGGATCTTGTTATGTGGCGACCGTGGGTTGTGCAGAGGAATAGCGGGGTAAAGTGACATGAAGGCTGTCAGTACCGAATGCGCAGGGTTAGCAATACTGTATTTGCCCCATAATATACGCGTGTAATGGCGGACACACCTCCAATTTTACTATACAAGTAGTGATCTAAAAGGATAGTGGGTGGGTAACATCTTTTACTACATGACCCCCCAAAATTATTATTCATTATTACAAAGAAAGGGTATTTTGACTATTTTCAATAGTGTAGAAAATTGTATCGCCTTGTTCCGGGCCCCTATAGAGCTTACACTTTCTTTCGTTCTTTCACTTGCCATAGGATGCGTCACCGGTGTATAGTTATGCATCATCAGCTTCCGGTGTAGTCAGGTAATGGAAGCAATGGGAACTGTGTGCTACAATTTTCCTTGCATGTAACTAAGCAAAGTGTTTTTGTTTGGAGAAATAAAAGTTGTAAAATGCACCGAGAATGATATGATCTTCAGCTGTGTACAGTGAGAAAGCTCTGCATATGTTAATTCCTTATGTATTAATGATGCTAAATGTCAGCTAACATTGTGCCGCATACAACACTCATAGTCTCTAAATGTTGCACATTTTCCCGTAAATTTACAACAGTTTATTTTTGAATTGCTTATAAGATCGTGACAAAGAAAGTGTTTCTCCAATTGTATGATTGTATTTAACTGTATGCACGTCGTATAATCTTGGCGTGGTTGTTTTTTTTTCTTTCTTTTCACAGAGCAACTTCACACCGTGGTAGGCACGCAGCTTTTTGTATTTAGTTTTCTGGCAACTTGTTTTAAATTATTGACTAAAATATTTCTAAATGCAGACACTCCATACCTCCATTCAGTGTCAGATCCAGAGGGGGGCACCAGGGGCAAGTGCCCCCCCCCCAAAAAAAAACGGCCGTCTGCTACATTGATATTGCCGATAAAAATGATTGTTTCTCCAAACTGCACTGCAAGTAAAATCTTTGCTGTATTGCCTGCATTCATGAATGTGGTCAATGTTTGTTATCATATAGTATGTAATGGCAACACTGTTAATATAATCGCTACATCGACAGTGGTGCAAGTGCAGAGAGATCTTTTAGCAGCCTGCAACTTGTTAAATCATGGCTACGAACGCGAATGACGGAGGAAAGTTTGAATAGCTTGTGTCTGTTATTTGTTCACCGTGATATAAATGTTGACGTTGAAAAAGTTCTAGAACGTTTATCTAAAGGGGGTGAACGACTGATCGCCTGGATTTTATTTTGTAATAGGCATGTATTTCGCCTAGGATGGTCACCAAATAGAATCCTAATCAGTATTCAATGCAATTGTTCTTTGTATTTATATTTATGTGACTAGTAGTGACTCAGTGACTGACAATGTTAGTACTATGTACAGTACATTTCTTGTAACATACATATTAGACTGTGTAATGTGCATTAAAATGTGGAAATGTACATATTCTTTAGTTTTTGTTTTTTTTAACATAATGACAGTGACTTGAAACAGAAACCAATAAACCATTTTAGTATCATGAATTCCTTGTAGAATTATAAAATCTGGTGGTTGGATGTTATACATATATGTCAAAAATAAAAGTGAAGGGCATTTTATATGTATATTTTTTTTACAACATATATAAAGAAGAATGAACATTATGAACATTTGGAAGAATGAGAAATGATAGTACAAATATGTAAAGTGAAAAGAGTATGTTCTTGTATATTTTTATGTATTGTTGAAGGGTATTATTTGTATGTTGTCGTTATGGGGGTATTAATATTTAAATTTGTATTCATTTGTGTAGGATGTGTAGTGATATAAATAATGTTACATTTTATTTTAAATTATTTATATCAGGGGCGATTGTAACGATTCGATCCCATAGCTGTTATATTTAAAGGGTTATTCATTTATTATCATGTTATTATTATTAACTAGAACATCCATGAGATGATTTTTATATCAGATAATTGTAAGCGGTTTTTATTATTATAGTCAGAAATATTTTTATTAACAATTATTTGTAAAGAGACGAAGTAAAATATATAATGCAACAAGATTGCCAAATAGGATCAACCCAATGCGTCACAAACTGAACGACGTAGTAATAATTTCACCACGGCAAACTGCGTCATTTTCCTGGGATGCAAAGAAACCCAATATGAGTAACCATCACGTGCGCACCATATAGTTCCTTCGAGAAGGAATGGAACATTATATTTCAACTATGGTGTAATCAATACGTCACTACTGGAGCCGAGGTACGCATCAATGAATGGACAAGCCCCAGGTAGAAGGGGTGATTTGACTATGAAGTGGGGGCTACTTACTACCACGTGACAAGGAAGATATAACCGCACACTCGCATCTACAGAGTCATTAGTGAACGACCACTCATTAGTGGCAGAACAGCGACAGAGGTCCACCGACTGCTCTAGCATACATCATGTCTCGACATAATAACCACGATGTTGACACAATATATATATAAGCTGACCATGGCTTATAGTTGAATACTACAATTAATCTAGAGATGGCAACACAGTGGAACGTAGTATGCTGTATCTTATGACATACTACAACATTTTTTTGAATATGAGAAGGAACATTAAGGTTATCTGTTATAACGTTCAATATGACAAAGCTGCAAGTTGGTGAGCATAAACAATTATTACTTCCGTCTCTATTTTCAATTTAGAGTCAAGCCTTTAACTTTCAATTCATTTTATATGTTCATTTTTTTTTAATAATTAAACCGCAGTTGGTAAATTAAATTCTTTTTTTGTAACTATTAGTATTTTGTTTTTGCATATAATAAATTCATTTTCTTTAACTTCATGACAGTAACTTTTCTTGTAGTTAGCACATACTATAGGCAAAATTCAACTACTCCTTATAAATAAATACTGAATGGTTAGTTAACTCAGTTACACTACGGCCCGGGTAAGTGGTCTCGACTCTACTGCTGATAGCCGAGGTTAAATCAATAAATTTCGATTCAATGTAACATTTTTAATGAGTTAACTAAAAGTGGTGATGACTATTGTGGTTCAATAAAAACAAACACGATAAGAATAAATAAATACACTGTGGTGTGACCTTACCTGCGATAGTATAATATAATAAGTTGTTGTTGAGCGCCAGATTCCTATTTAAGACAGTGAATCGAAATTTGTGAATTAACCTCGGCTATCAGCAGTAGAGTTCGAGACCACTTACCCGGGCCGTAGTGTAACTGAGTTAACTAACCATTCAGTATTTATTTATAAGGAGTAGTTGAATTTTGCCTATAGTATGTGCTAACTACAAGAAAAGTTACTGTCATGAAGTTAAAGAAAATGAATTTATTATATGCAAAAACAAAATACTAATAGTTACAAAAAAAGAATTTAATTTACCAACTGCGGTTTAATTATTAAAAAGAAAATGAACATATAAAATGAATTGAAAGTTAAAGGCTTGACTCTAAATTGAAAATAGAGACGGAAGTAATAATTGTTTATGCTCACCAACTTGCAGCTTTGTCATATTGAACGTTATAACAGATAACCTTAATGTTCCTTCTCATATTCAAAAAAAATGTTGTAGTATGTCATAAGATACAGCATACTACGTTCCACTGTGTTGCCATCTCTAGATTAATTGTAGTATTCAACTATAAGCCATGGTCAGCTTATATATATATTGTGTCAACATCGTGGTTATTATGTCGAGACATGATGTATGCTAAAACAGTCGGTGGACCTCTGTCGCTGTTCTGCCACTAATGAGTGGTCGTTCACTAATGACTCTGTAGATGCGAGTGTGCGGTTATATCTTCCTTGTCACGTGGTAGTAAGTAGCCCCCACTTCATAGTCAAATCACCCCTTCTACCTGGGGCTTGTCCATTCATTGATGCGTACCTCGGCTCCAGTAGTGACGTATTGATTACACCATAGTTGAAATATAATGTTCCATTCCTTCTCGAAGGAACTATATGGTGCGCACGTGATGGTTACTCATATTGGGTTTCTTTGCATCCCAGGAAAATGACGCAGTTTGCCGTGGTGAAATTATTACTACGTCGTTCAGTTTGTGACGCATTGGGTTGATCCTATTTGGCAATCTTGTTGCATTATATATTTTACTTCGTCTCTTTACAAATAATTGTTAATAAAAATATTTCTGACTATAATAATAAAAACCGCTTACAATTATCTGATATAAAAATCATCTCATGGATGTTCTAGTTAATAATAATAACATGATAATAAATGAATAACCCTTTAAATATAACAGCTATGGGATCGAATCGTTACAATCGCCCCTGATATAAATAATTTAAAATAAAATGTAACATTATTTATATCACTACACATCCTACACAAATGAATACAAATTTAAATATTAATACCCCCATAACGACAACATACAAATAATACCCTTCAACAATACATAAAAATATACAAGAACATACTCTTTTCACTTTACATATTTGTACTATCATTTCTCATTCTTCCAAATGTTCATAATGTTCATTCTTCTTTATATATGTTGTAAAAAAAATATACATATAAAATGCCCTTCACTTTTATTTTTGACATATATGTCAACGCTGCACTCGTTTATATTTCGGTGATCGTATGCATGACATACAATTTTGGCTTCATCTCTTTTGTACGTAGTTTTTGTATATCAGTCTGGCGTAGAAGTACATTGTTGTAATACCAGCTGATTAACCCATAATAACTATTACAGCACACGATAATAGGATGCAAACAATACAATATTCCTTTCGTCTCTTTAAAGGGATTACTCAAATGCAGTAAAATTTCAATAATTGAAGAAAAAAATAACTTAGCAAGATACATAAGGCAATTCCAATTTCAGTGCATATGTCATACCTGTAAATATTTCCCCAAATACATAATGACATCGAAATACCTTAAAGCATTTATTAAACAGTTCACTTAAACATCCAAGTTACTACTCACCTGCCTTCGTGGCTTAATTCTTTCTTAGGCCACGGCCGCCTCCTTCCAAATTAATACTTCCTAAGTCTCCACGACTTCTTAACTTCTCATAAAACCATAATTCCTCTTTACTACTTCTCGAAAACAATAACTTGGATTTTTCAAAATCACAAATAAACATAAAATCTGACTTCTCGTTCATCTTATAAAATTTAACTTAGTGTCGAGATATCTTTACTCTATCGTCATTCATACCTACAACAACAAAATGATTAAGACTCGGACAAAATACTACTCAATAAACCTGAAATACGTATATCACTAAACTATTTCACAAAAACACATGACAAACTCCTCGGAATAAATATTTCGTTCCACAAAATATTAATGCTCTTATACTTTGAACTTAGTCTAATTATGATTTGACTTTTTGCTGAATACCTAAAAACCCCCCTTAGTTTTCTCTCAAAACTCTTAATTAAGTACCGTGTCCTCCAAACACCACTTCCTACTTGTTCTGACCGCCTGGACTATAGCTCACTCTTGCTATACCAGAATCTCTCAAAACTCATCGTGACATCACACGTCACATACAAAAAAAAACTCCCCTATTCGTGGTATAATCCCACATCTTCGTATTGTTACAGGTCACCTCTTACTGACCAATAACACACTAAATTTCAGCTAAAAAAATCTTACATGCTTCGACTAACTCCTTGGAATAATAACATCACCCTTTGCTTTCCTAACTATTGTCTTCCTAAAATAATGACAGTGTTCCAGTTGACAGTCAATAACACCGACACTTCTAATTAGCAAATATTCTCCCATAATCACTTCATAAAGCAAGTCGTGAGTTATAACACAGTTCAGACACTCTCTTCTCTATCAAATTAAATGCGTAAATTACACCTGCCTTTAATTGAAACTTCATTATTACCCCTTAGGTATACACTTATCTTACTAACTTACTCTTGTCTTCAAAAATATAAACTTCTCTTTACTAACTCCGTATGACATAAATAAAACTTTAATTTCTTGTCTACCAAAAAAAATATTTATCTTTAAATCCTAAAACGTCGAATTATAACAAATTCCTTTCAATTCTAGAAAATATTATGCCAACCATCTAATTATTAATATTACCTTTACTTTTACCTGTATAGGACAACAATCTACCACATCATTAATTCATTTTTAATCATCAGTAACTTTTTACTACAAAGTGGTTTAGCTCGATAACAAGCCTTGTAATATCTTTAAAACCTGCGTAACTGTAACTCAAACTTGGACCATATTACCTTTGTAATCTCTTATTACCTTGTGTGCATACATCCATATATACTTTAAAAAAAAAAAACTCACAACATTAACTTCACGTAGTCCCGTAGACACCATAAAAAACTCATTGCTCAACGGAATATACATCGCTGACCTACTTCATCCTCCAAAAACTTCTTAAAACTCCATTTGGCATCTTACCAAAAACTTCCTCAAAAAACAACTTCATTTGGCATCTTACCAAAACTTAAAACCACATTGCTCAACGGCATTATACCTTCGTTGGCCTACTACTTCAAACTCACGTCCATTTACGTGAAAATACACACATACACACACACATATCTGTCACCAAGTAAGTTACCAGATGTCCTAATTAATTACTACTTCCTTATTTCAACCCGATGTTGGTTAATTCATACAACGCATTACCATTAACAATTCTAAACCACTTCTAAATTTCTCAAAATATATCCACTGATAACCTCGCTGTCCTAAAAATGAAACTTCTTTATTAAATCAATACTTAATTCTTCAACTCTTTCGTTTTTATTACCACTGTACCACATCATCTTCACTCACTTTTGAATTAAATCTTCATTACCATTATATTCATAATTATGGTTGCCATAATAATTATTACTTTCTTTCGATTACTTACCTATGTAATAACCTTCCTACTTTTAAAATTTAATTCTCACTTCATCCAACTTACCTGCAGCTTAAGGACCCACATTCAACTTACCTGAATTGCTCAATAGCACGACAATCTCTGTCTTCCAAATTAAATGATTTTAGTCAATCTAAATCAATAAGCGTAGGCACTACGCGCCCCTTACCATCCTAACTTTACGACTGAATTAAAATTACACACAGCAGGTTTCTCATCTACCTCTGTTAAATCATATTAAACTTCTTTATTAATATTTAAGTCATACGGAACAGTAACTATCGTTAATATAAATTTACATCACTACGTTCTCTGGCATTTCACAGTTCTTACCGCATTCATCTTCAATTCTATCTCTTTCTATAATCCCTTTTTCTTCTTTCCTTCTAGCATTAGCTTCTACTTCCTCTGTACTATATTCATCCATAGTAACACAGTACTTCGGCTTTCCCCCTCTCACTTCCCCAAGTCTGGCTAATTCAGTACGCCACTGCACATCATATGCTTTCTTTCTCTCTTTCATTCTGATTTCTTTTTCCTCTAACAACTTAATTCTCTTCTCTTTCATTTTACTTCTAAAATATCTACCTACATGTCTTCCCTTCACTTCTCCACTACTAATATTTAATTTTCTCTTTAGCCGTTGCCCATTGCTTCTCCTCTTATCTATCTCTCTCCTCCTCTTAACCTGTTTACTAATTATGTTCTTCTGACTATGACTTAACGCACGCTTCTCTGCCACTAATAATTTCATATTAACTTCCTCTATCACAGGACTAAATTCTTCCCTAGTTTGCCTATCTAATTTATCTATGATTGTCTGCATCTTAATCTCTTGGGTGCTTAGTACTTTCTTTATCTTACCTACTTCTATCCCTATCTTTTCTCTCATCTTCTTCACTTCTTTTTCGCTACATTCTATAGTCTCTTCTGTAGCTGTCCTGCTTTCATCTATCATCTCCGCTGATTGCTGTTCCTTACCTAAGCTACTTTCATCTATGTCTAGCATCTCTACCAACTCTACTATGTTTTCTCCTATTATATCCGCTAACTGCTGTTCATCATCTATAATTTCTTCTACAGCTATCCTGCTTTCATCTAAAATCTCCTCTGACACTAATCTGCTTTCACCTACAATCTCCTCCAACTCTACTATGCTTTCTTCTACTATCTCCTTTGACTCTACTCTACTTTCACCTACAATCTCCTCCAACTCTACTATGTTTTCTTCAACTATCTCCTCTGACTCTAATCTGATTTCACCTACAATATCCCCTGATTCCAATTTGCTTTCACCTAAACTCCCGTCTGACTCTAATCTGATTTCACCTAAAATCTCCGCTACTTGCCGTTCCTCACCTAAGATCTCCTCCGATTCCAATCTGCTTTCATCTACAATCTCCACTGACTCTAATCTGTTTTCAACTACAATTTCTTCTACCTCCAATCTGCTTTCACCTCCAATCTGCTTTCTCATCCATTTCTGATGTTCTCTATTTGAGTTCTCTCTTCTTTCCTGACGTTCTCTATCAAATTTATCAAACATCTTCCTACTCTCCTGATTTTGTCTTTTTATCTCCCTCATGATATCAGCTAATGAGATTTCAGGGACCTCTACAGACTTCTCTTTCTTATCTGCCATCTCGAAGTACACCGTATAAAAATTAGCCCTTCCAAAATTCACTCACTTCACTGTCCCCCAAAAGCACTGACAATTTGCACTGAAATTATACACTCCTTTCCTAAATACCGAATGGTTTTCGTGTCCTACTTTGTGGCGCCAAATGTAACATTTTTAATGAGTTAACTAAAAGTGGTGATGACTATTGAGGTTAAATCAATAAATTTCGATTCACTGTCTTAAATAGGAATCTGGCGCTCAACAACAACTTATTATATTATACTATCGCAGGTAAGGTCACACCACAGTGTATTTATTTATTCTTATCGTGTTTGTTTTTATTGAACCACAATAGTCATCACCACTTTTAGTTAACTCATTAAAAATGTTACAGTAGTGACTCAGTGACTGACAATGTTAGTACTATGTACAGTACATTTCTTGTAACATTTGTGTAGTAGACTTGTATTTTGTCTTGAGATAGTCACTATGATTGCAAATGTTTTTAATACATATTAGACTGTGTAATGTGCATTAAAATGTGGAAATGTACATATTCTTTAGTTTTTGTTTTTTTTAACATAATGACAGTGACTTGAAACAGAAACCAATAAACCATTTTAGTATCATGAATTCCTTGTAGAATTATAAAATCTGGTGGTTGGATGTTATATGTAGATTAAATAAAAATTTAGTAATTTTATTACATATTTTCTGTTGCTGATCTGAAATCCTAGACTGCCCCCTTCGAGGTGAACCTCTGGATCCGCCACTGCCTCCATTAGGATTCGGGTTCCATAATTCATGCAAAATGAGGTTCGTTCGTTTGTGAAATTGAGGTCATAACCCCTCCTACCCTTTCAGTGATTACCGTATGGTACTTACCGTAGACTAGGGTGAAGATGTAAATGGAGCATTTAAAAAAATGTCGCGTTTTGTTTGGTTTATTAACGTACGGTAATATTTTCCATGGGTACTGAAAACTAGGCACGGTTGGATTTTAAGGTGGAACCGCATGTGCTATCAAATATCGCTTTCTTGCAATACCTGGAATATGTATATAATTATAAAATGATTATTGGTTAAATAAGTGTTAATAGATAGGCTATTATAATTATAATGATTAAATAAATATTAAAGAAGAAAAGACGCGTTGTTAGTAAATATTAGGCCTACCAGTACGGCGAATAGCCTATAACTCGTAGGTTCCGTCACAATTTAGCATTTAAACGGGTCACGTTAATGCATAATATACTAATATAACAACCGGATAGCAAATTATAATAATATTCTCACATATAACATATTTAATTTGCACCAACTTAATACTATTGTAGTCTAAGATATGTTATACCATTGCCGTTTGAAATGTGCAAATTGCACACTTTGTAGGCAAGCTGTTTGTTATGGTCTTTTAGTAGACACTTGTCTTTGGAATATTCATGAAGGCCAACCCTCCAGTTCTTATTTCATAAGATGAACGCCTAAAAACAAAACCATAATCCAAAATAATAAAGAAAATAGTCCCGAACGAATGATTCACTGCAAATGAAAATCAAATGGAGATTCACGGACCGGAAGTTCGCTATGCATATGCTTCGGTGCCATTTTAACTGGTGGATGCTCTATACTGTTACGGTACCATACAATTCACCCACTTCCCGTAAACATTTATTATGTGACACTCCTATTCTACAGATTAGGCCTAAATCTCACCATCACCCGTGGGCTACGGAAGTATCTCCAAAAATGCTGTTACACTTACGCTAGAAAATCTTGCTGGCTGAAGACCGCTCAACTTGGCGCCTTATCATCTCGGATACTGTAAAAACGTTTGAAAGTGATCGACGCACACATGAAGAGGCCAAGCGTCAAGCTAGGAAACTTTGAGCAGCCCAACCACGTCCTCCTCCAGCAATACTATGTGACTTGTGTGGACGCTTGTTCCATGCCAGGATTGGACTCTTTAGTCACCATAAACACATCCGCAAACTGGACTGAAGGAAGAAGATTTATACTCGGATTCGAGTTAAAGCCGATGATGATGACTCGCTCAACCCTCCTCAGTAAAACAGTCATTTATATCAGCTCTCCTCGGGTAAACTGTATTGTATTTGTGTTCGTAGCATCTCGTCCCATCTGGGAGAGAGTTAACTCGCGCGCGCGCGCTTTGCTTACGCTACAGATTAGGACTAAATCTCGCCATCACCCGTGGGATGCGGAGTATCTCCATAAATGCAGTTACACTCGCGCTAGAAAATCTTGATTCGTGCTTTAAGATTCATTTTTCAGCTATTCGGTACGATATGCGAACTCTAATCTTAGAGAATTCTAAAATATACGGGAATTTGGTGGATTTTCGTACGGGAATTTAAAAAAAGGTCATCGCTCGACACCCTGCAACAGTATGACTAGGAACTGCCAGCTGGATATATTCCCAAGCATAAGGACATTTTTGAAACAAGTCGGCAAATACTTCAACTGCACATACAAGTATCAGACTGTTATCTCGGCTATGAACATTGACATTCTCTTGATTTGTATATGTTTTGTTATGAGATTTGTTTCCTTTAATTTTATATTTTATATCATTGTTTTACTTCTGAAGGGCCCACATAGCTCTAGTTTGTGCTCTGATTAATATATTTTTTTAAAGTAGGCAGTATTGTCATGACATGCTACAACATATATCAAGCAACACAGGGGGCATGGTGGTGCAGCGGTCAAGCTGTTGGCCTCTCACCAAGGTGGACTGGGTTCGATTCACGGTCAATGCATGTGAGAATTTCCAAATGAAATGCCATGTCCTGTGGTTCGGATTCCACGTAAAAAAAGGTCTCGTGGCTCATAATCACAAGATTCATGGTCGCGTAAAAATTCAATCTTCCTTCAAGCAACACATTGGGTAGGTTTTTGCTAGGAATTAACCTTGCCCACAAGGGAAGATGAAGAGAGAGTAAAGGGAAGTGGGTTTCTGACTGAGGAACAAGTGTGGATAATAGGACGAAAGTCCAACATCAAATACAAACAATTTTTAGAGAAAAGTGTCACCGCAAAGCCCGTGAAATCACTAAAGTGAGTGGGGACCCGAACACAGCTAACAGGAAACGCAGCTAGAGCTTGGGCTATTTGAGGGCGAAAGGAGGTGGTACCTTCCATTCCAAGCCAAGATTCGGCTACTATGGGGAAGGGTGGTGGTCTGGCAAAGAAAGAAATGATGAGTTTACTATGTATCTTTTCAAAGGAGTTTGTTTTAAACAAATATTTTGAAGAATACAAATAGTTTGAATTGGCCGTGATGTTTTAATTCTTGAAATTGTAGAATTTCTAAAAAGCGACCAAATGTTTCCAGGAAGGGTAGGGATGAAGCAATTATACCCTTGTGAATAATTTTGGTAAGAGCACCAATAGTTGCATTTAGGAATGGCTAAGCTTTTACCCAGCAAAGCGCCGACTAAAAGTTTAGACAATGAGAAAAACTTAAATTTGGAAAGCCAACCATAAGTTGTAGAGAAAATCTCAACAAGCAGGAAGCTGGCGGAGCGAGCTATGCTTGCCTTACTAGCTAGTTAGAATTAGCTATCAAAGCTAAGAGAGGCTTTAATAAGTTTGTGACTAAGAGTTCTTGCTCAAATGCAACAAATAGTGGTACCGTTATTAATTTGATTTGTGAGTTTTTTAAATTTAAGCCCATAGGATGAGTAGGGGAAGACAGGATCTTGCCTAATCGTTATTTTATAGAAAATGATAAAGCAAAAGGGTATATATGTATTTATTTAACAATGGAAAAAGTGTGATCAATTTGACACATATGTAATTTGATTTTATAAACCTTTGGGGTGGCAGACCTCCTAAAATCATTTAAAGCTTGCACTAGGCAATTGACAATTTTTTGGTTTGTAACCTTTTATAAGCACTAAAATCGCGGGTATGACGTTAAACTGCGTCCGACCGAGTGACCATCGGTATAAGTGGTCTCCCTCGTTCAAGCGTGGAGGAGGTAAAGGGCACTCTCTTGTCCTTGGGGTGAGAAATCACCCCTAAAGGCGGATGAACGAACACGGAATCGTCAACGGCATAGAATGCAGAAGGCAACGGGAAACCACTGCATTAAGGATCCTCTGGATATCCCAAGGGATTGCGGCTCATGTCATGAAACCTGTACTCGTAAAATGTCCCGGATTAGCCCCGCGATCGGATCTCCGGGCGGGGTGTGCTTGTACAAGTGCTCAATGTAGGAGACGCATTGCAACATGGAATGTTCGATCACTTTTACAATGTGGAAAGCTGGAAACCCTAAAGCTTGAGATTGGAAGGATGAATGTAGATGTGTTAGGAATAGCCGAAGTGAGGTGGCCTGATAATGGAGATTTTTGGAGTGGAGATTACAGGATAATCCACACGGGGACTATTATGGACAAACCTGGAGAGGGAGGAGTAGGAGTGGTGCTGACAAAGGAAATGGGTCACCGAGTTACAGGATACGTTCAGCAGAGTGGACGACTGATTTTAGTGAAATTAGATACTAAACCAAGGGGCACCGTGATCATTCAAGTCTACATGCCCACCACTGCCCACGAAGATGAAGAAGTGGAAAGAGTGTACGATGATCTGACAGAATTAATCAAAGGTGTTAAAGGAGATGAGAATCTGATAATCCTTGGAGACTGGAATGCTGTTATTGGAGAGGGTAAAGATGGAGTGGCTGTGGGCCAATTTGGGCTTGGCACACGGAACGATCGAGGAAACCGTTTATTGGAATTCTGTGCTTACAATCAGCTGGTGGTTGCAAATACATTATTTCAACACCATGCACGAAGACGTTATACTTGGACAATGCCAGGCGGTGGGAATAGATTTCAAATTGATTACATTTTAGTTAAGCAGAGATTTAAGACACAGCTGAAGGACTGTAGAAGCTGCCCTGGCTCAGATATTGGGAGTGACCACAACATGGTTTTGAACGAATGCCAACTAAAACTGAAGAAACTGAAGAGGAAGAACAGTCGAAAATGGAATACCGAAGCTCTCAGAGATCAAAACCTTGCTATAGATTTTAAGAAGAAGACAGATGAACTTCTGGTAGACATATCAGCAATAGACTTAGGAAGTATGGAGAATAAGTGGAATGCTTGGAAGGGAAGTGTTCTAACAGCAGCAACAGATGTTGTGGGAAAGCCGAAAGCACAGAACAGGAAAGCCTGGATAACAAATGAAATCATTGAGAAGATAGACACAAGAAGAAAGTTTAAGAACTCTGCGACTGAAGAAGGACAACAACTATACAGGAAATTGAGAAACTAAATAAATCGAGAGGCGAAGGCAGCCAGAGAAAAATTTCTGGAATTGCAATGCATGGAAGTAGAAGAACTAGTTAAGAATCACAAATTTGAGACAGCGTTTAAAGTAGTCAAAAGGTTCTTCGGGGACAAGAGGATTAGGTGCAATGTACTGAAGACAGATTATGGAGAACTGGTGTATGGAGATTCTGAAATTGGCTCAAAATGGAAAGAATACATTGAGAATTTATATGGAGGAAAACATACACCTTGTGAAATACTAGAAAATGAAGAGCTAGTAGATAAAGAAGAAGAGGGAGATGAAATACTCCTGGATGAATTTAATCAAGCAATGGAAAGGCTGAAAAACGGAAAGGCATCCGGGGTTGATGATATACCAGCAGAGCTGATAAAAGCCACTGGAGACAATGTGAAGAAAGCCCTATTTGATCTGATTTGTGAAATATATAACACGGGACATATCCCATCGGACTTTAGGAAATGTGTCATAGTGCCCATTCCAAAGAAATCATCTGCTAATAGATGTGACCAATATCGCACATTAAGCCTTGTAACCCATGCTTCTAAAATACTCACCAGCATTATCTTGAAACGCATTGAAGGAAAGGTAGAGTTGGAGTTGACAGAAGATCAATTTGGATTCAGGAAGGGTAGAGGGAGTCGAGAAGCAATCCTAGCTTTAAGAATGATTATAGAGAAACGACTAAGAAAAGATATGGATACATTCATTGCTTTCGTAGACCTGGAGAAGGCATTTGATAAGGTTGAGTGGTAGACTATTCATGGTGTTGAAAGAACTGGGTGTTAAGTACAAGGACAGGAGGACAATTTGGAAATTGTATGAAGACGAGATAGCCGTTATACGATATGGAGATTCCACAACAGAGGCCAACATTAAGCAAGGAGTTCGGCAAGGTTGTTCACTTTCACCAATTCTTTTTAATACAGACATCCAAAAAGCAATAGATGAAGTAAATGATAATTTGCCAATGACTGGAGGTCTCAAGATTCAAGGAGAAAGAATTACCATGCTTCGCTTTGCGGATGATATCGCAGTCCTGGCAGAAAACGAAGATGATCTGAATTATGCATTAGCAGAAATGGAATCCACCTTTAACAAATATAACATGAAGATCAACAAAATGAAATCCAAAGTTCTTCTCTGTAGCCGGCAGTATGGACCTCCTCGTTGTACTTTAAATGGAGAACAGCTGACAAATGTACAGGAGTTCACTTACCTTGGTAGCAAAATAACAGCAGATGGAAGAAGTAGAAGAGAAATAGTCAGCCGCATCAACCAAGCCAAAATAGCATTCAACAAGAAAGGAAAGCTCTTTACATGCAAAAACATTAGTATGAGCCTCAGGAAACGTCTTGTGAAGATATATGTGTGGAGCGTACTGTTAAATGGTAGTGAAACCTGGACTCTTAGCTTGGCTGATAAGAAACGAATAGTAGCCTTTGAAATGTGGTGCTACAGGAAAATACTAAAAATTCCATGGGTGGACAAAATCAGTAATGAAGAAACGCTGAAGAGGATTGGAGAGAAGCCATGTTTATGGAATATGCTTACTCACCGAAGAGACAATTGGATTGGACATATCTTGAGGCATGAAAGTCTTCTGCACACAATACTGGAGGGCAATGTTGAAGGAAAGAACTGTAGAGGTAGACCACGGCTGGGATACATAAAACAAATCATTCACGACAAAGGTTGTGATAATTACTTGGACTTGAAGAGACTAGCCACAGACCGGAGTACATGGAAAGCTGCTACAAACCAATCTTCGGATTGAACACCACAGAAGAAGAAAATCCTCATAAGATTTTGAAATGGTGCTAAGATTAACAAATTGAAAATTTGAAGATAATTAACGTAATTAAAGTTAAATAATAAATCAAGTACAAGGTGTGTACGTTAAGAATTTCTAGATAGGCATCTTAGAAATATGAACAAATAACAGGTTCGAAAGTAACAACAAACAAACAGGGAGAAATGGAATAGAAGTTTCTATAACTTCTTATATTGATGCAGAATTACTATTATAGTTAATACAAATGGGGCAGGTCACTTATTGTGAAACCTGAAGAGAAAAATTAAGAAGAAGTTTCTAGAACTTCTATATTTAAACAGGATCACGAGGAAAAATTGGGGGCAGTTACCCTTTCGTGAAACCTGGATTAAAGAGATTAATGAAAGGTTTAGTATTTAGAACATAACCAATTCTTGTACTAACAAGAAAAGAAAAATAGATTAATAAGCAGTTTCTAACTGCTGATATTTTTACAGAGTGAATAAGTTATACATGGAGAAAAGTTGGGAGGGCGCCTATGGTTTGGCGAGGCCTCATTGAAGAATACATAAATTTGAAGATTAACCTAATTTGTTAGTAAAGAGTGGTGAGGAAGAGGAAATAGGAACTTTGTGAAGAAAGTTCTTGGCCTATTTTATTTATTTCGGACGAGCGCGACGCGGATGAGAAGTCTAACGAGCACTGTTTCACTATAGTCTATTGACGTGGTTGAAAAGTTCACTATTGTAGCACAGGAAGTTTATAGAAAGGAAAGTTATTGCGATGGTGAAAAATAACTACAGTAGTTGCATTTGATTTGCGAGAGTCTATTGCGTTGAAAAAAATGTCGGTTATAGTTGAATGCAGCAGCCAAATTCCCACGAAGGAAGAAAATTTAGGTGTTGATTAGCTGTTCATTAGGAAAATTCCTTGGTTAGAAAAAGTATTCCCATATGTGAGTGGAAAATACTAGAAGGTTTAACTTGTAGATGCATTGTTTGGCTTGGAAAATTCCAGAACAATCATAACTGTTGAAATGGGCAAAAAAAAAAAGTCCAGCGGTGGAACGAGCTAAGTTTTCTACAGACAGTGGGTAATTTAACGATGTCCCACGTTGTGAGAAATTATCTCAGTTAATATGCATAAGAAATGCTGCTTCATTTTAAGATTAGCTTAGATAGACAAAGCCCAACATCGAAAATCCCTCGAACATGGTTATTGCCCTACATTTAGCAATTTCACACTGTCTGTAAAATGATGGTTAAAAAGCTTGTAGCTATTTAAAAGCAATTAAAATGAGTTGAAGAACGTTGAAGTAGTACTTAGCTCATTTCTGATGAACGGCGATTCTCTTGTTGACCGTTAGTTAAGATCTGGACATGGCGTCCGATTTAAAAGTTTGTCTCTCGAGGAGAGGAGACGAGCTCTAGGTAAGCTCCGACTGGAAGTCTTGACGACTGTAGCACAAGTGAGGCCAGCTCAACGAAGCGCGGAGGGACCAGGGAAGGAAAAAGATTGGGGGTAGGAGACAAAGGAATATACATAAGAATAACCAACATTATAAAAATTAAGAATCTTGATGAAATGGTCTTTAAAGAGTTGATAGCAGGCGTCACTAGCGAAGCCAGGTGGATGAGAAAGTATACGAAGTCCTCTTGATCACGGAGATGATTGCGGGCGATAGCGACGAGATCTGGTGGCTAGATTGGTAAGGAGTCCTCTTGTACCTGGAAAAATTGAGGAACTTCAGAGATTCACTGCTAGATGGCGCTAGGTGGG
This sequence comes from Meconema thalassinum, assembly GCA_946902985.2. Classification (NCBI taxonomy): domain Eukaryota; kingdom Metazoa; phylum Arthropoda; class Insecta; order Orthoptera; family Tettigoniidae; genus Meconema; species Meconema thalassinum. The sequence continues at coordinate 677,518,351 of OX336389.2, forward strand.
TCATGGAAGATATATATCTAGAACAGACTCACCGGTAATATAAGCAAAGTACACCAACAAAGAGAAACCAGGAGATCGCTGTTGGTGTTTGCGAAAAAAGGAAGTAATGAAATAAAGCAAAGAGAAGCAAAGGTTTACTCTGTCTTACCGTGTATTCCAAAGAATACATCAAGCTGGGAGGGGAAAACACCATCAGAGAACAAAAAACATGATATTAAGGATTTAAAGGTAGAGGAGCAATTAAAGACAGTGGTCTTATAATATGCCCATTAGTGGTCAAGATCTTGGCTACCCTAACTCTCCCATCCCTTCGCGGGTAACACTCGGTCACTCTACCGGAGATCCAGACCAAGGGAGGAGAAGCATCCCTAACCAGGACCAAGACCCCACTTTAATGTCGGGATTAGAAAGAAACCACTTCTGTCTCCGTTGCAAGGAAGTTAAGTATTCCAAATTCCACCTCTTCCAGAATGAATTACGGAAGGCTTCAAGTTTACGCCAAACAATAGGTAAATTAGAATCTCTGTAAGAGTTGGGAAGGGGAGGAGGGACAGAAAGAGAAGTGCCTATAAGGAAGTGACCAGGTGTGAGTGGAAGCAGGTCATCAGGGTCATTGGAAAGCGGAGTTAAATGGCGAGAATTAACAACACCTTCAATCAGAATAGACAGCGAATTAAATTCTTCATAAGTCAGAATGCGACTACCCAAAACCTTTCTTAGATGATGTTTAGTAAGCTTTACGCAGGATTCCCACCTACCACCGTGATGAGGGGCGTAGGGAGGTATAGAACGCCATTTGAAACCCTTTGAGTAGGAAAAATTAGAAATCTGCTCCATGGCAGGAGAAGATGTAAGAGCTTTCTTCCACAAGGAAGCTGCGCCTTGAAAAGTGGAAGCGTTATCAGAGAACATCTCAGAAGGAACACCACGCCTAGCAGCGAAGCGAGAGACGACTGACCAAAAGTAAGAAGTGGAGGCATTCGTTACTAGTTCGAAATGGATCGCGCCAGTAACCATGCAAACAAAGAGAGAAACATAGAGCTTACCAAACAATTTGAGTTTAGCTTCAGGGGAATTGCATTGATATTGGAACGGACCCATATAGACCACACCAGTTAAAGCAAAAGGACGTATAGGAGAAGAGCGGAAAGAGGGCAGATCGCTCATTGAGTATTGACTTTAGGTTTTGCTTTGAAGCAAGGAATGCATTTGTGAATTACAGAGGAAACTTCATGAATTCCATTTATGATCCAGTACTTTTCCCTTAGGAAGCAAAGAAGTGTGCGTGTACCAACATGCAGATTACGATAATGAAAGTCAAGTATAATTAAAGAAGATACGTGATGTTTAGAAGGCAGAATAACAGGATACTTTTTGTCCTCAGAAAGCAAAGATTGCGAGAGCCTACCACCTACCCTGAGTAACCTATTGTCATCAAGGAACGGGGCTAAGGCACGAAGACGACTGGATTTCGGAAGATCCCTTTTAGCAGAAAGCAAAGACAATTCAGAAGAAAAGGTTTCTTGCTGTGTTAGTTGCAAAACCTTAATGGTAGCGAGATTCAATTCATGATTGGTAAGGTGTGGTTTAGGGAGAAGAGGTTGGTCAACCACAAGATATTTCCATCTGAGAAGATAGGCAAAAATTCGAATTAATTTGAGAAAGGAAGAATAGCGGGAGAGCAAGGGATGCGAAACGTTGGGAACAAGACACGAAGCAGTAGATTTAGATACTTTAGCGTCAGGCAAGTTGGAGTTTGTAACTGGAGGTTTAGAAGGCCAACAAGAAGAGTCTTCGATTAACCACGAGGACCCATGCCAGTATAACTGAGATGCTAGTAATTGAGAAGGTAAACATCCACGAGAAATTATGTCGGCCGGGTTGTCAGCGCTAGGCACATGTTTTCATTGACATCCCGAAGAAAGAGTTTGAATTTTGGAAACCCTGTTTGCAACAAAAGTTTGCCAATGAGCGGGGTTCTTGGCGATCCAAGAAAGGGTGATCATGGAATCGCTCCAGAGATAGATTTGCGAGAATTCGACTTTTAATACTTCCCGTAATTTCTTAACAAGTTCTGCGGCCATGAGTGCAGCACACAATTCAAGCCTAGGCAAAGTGATAATTTTAAGAGGAGCCACCTTCGATTTGGCACAAACAAGGTTGGAAACTGAAGATCCATTTAAGGAACCGCGATAAACCAAATATGCACAGCAACCGTAAGCTTTTCGGAACTGTCAGCGAACACATGAAGGAAAAAAGATGCATTAGGATGAGTGTTAATTAAATTCCTGGGGATTTCAATAAGGGAAAGATCAAGCAAATTGCTGCGAAAAGAGAGCCATCTGTTAAGAAAAGAAAGGGGAACAGTGTCGTCCCTTTCACATTTATGCGACCATAGCTCTTGAAAGAAAAGTTTGGCTATCACAATAACCGGGGCAAGGTATTGAAGCGGATCAAATTTTTTTGCGATTTCAGAGAGAATTTGTCTTTTTGTGTTAGGGAGCTCTTCTGCGAGCGAAACTTTATAGATGAGAGTGTCAGTGCTAGTGCACCAATGAACTCCAAGAGTTTTTCTGGATTCGGAGTTTCCACAAATTTCGACGGAGGAGGGATCTACATCTTCAACAGGAAACTGGGCGAGAAATTCATGGGAGTTGGAATTCCACTTATGAAGTGGGAAACCTCCATTCTTTAGCAATGCCTGAAGTTCTAGTGACACGAAAGAAGCTTCCTCCAGAGTGGGGAAGGACTGCAAGTAATCGTCAACATAGAATGATGTGGTTAGTGCTTCGGAAGCTTTAGAATCAAATAAATGACCATCTTGAGAGGCTAACAAGTGTAGGGATCGGATAGCAAGGAAAGCGGAAGGTTTTAAGCCATAAGGAACCGTCTTTAAGCGAAATACCTTAATTAGCTTGCTGATTTCGTCGCGCCACAAGATTCTTTAGAGATCTCGTTGTTCGGGCTGAATTAAAACTTGACGGTACATCTGTTTGATGCACGCTATAACAGCTATGGGAAATAATCGAAAGTTTAAGAGTATAGCAGATAGATCTGACTGAATAGCGGGACCATAGTAAAGAGTATCGTTAAGACTGTTGCTATTAACGTCAGGTGATGAACCATTGAAAACGACTAGGATTTTATCCTTTACAAGAGGGTTTTTCCACACGGGATGATGATCTAAGAAAACCATTTCAATTGGGGGGGGGGGGGGGGGGTGCAATTCGTCATCAGATTTGCTGACAACTTCCATATGATCTAAGCTTTCATACTCATCCATGAAATCTGTGTACTGTTGTTTAACGAGAGGTTCATTCTTGAATTTGCTCTCGATAGCAAAGAGAGCTTTTTGTGCTTTAGGTTGAGAATTAATAAGTTTAGGAGGTTTAAGTAATCTTGGCATCTGAACAATGAACCGGCCTTCAGGAGAACGAGTGGTAGTGTTCAAGGAAAGTTGCTCACAGAATTCGCTTTCTGAAGAGGTTACGTTAGGAGAACCAACGCTTTCCAGCCTCCAGAACTGTTCCAAATCAGTATTAGCAAAATAACATTGAGATACGCGTTGGGGAGAATAATGAGGAAGTTGATCAGTAACGATCCAACCAAAAGTAGTATCTCGGGCGAACACGTTTGAAGCTAGCATATGGGTTTGTTTACGAAGCTAATTCCAGAAAACATTGGCACTGAAAAGTATATCAATGGAACCTTGAATGTTAAACAGAGGATCAGCTAACCTTAAATGCGAGGGGATATTTAAAGTTGAAATATCAACAGAGTGACTTGGAGTGTCTTCTCCGATACTGTTAAGAATGAGACAATTCAGTTTGAGAAAGTTATTTCTGTGACAAGTGTCTCTTATGGTTAGCTTTGAAAACTGTAAAGCTTGCGATTTTAAGCTATTAATGCCTGATACATTGATAGAATTAGGATTTACAGGTAGGCCTAATTTTCTAATCAAAGAATGGGACACAAAATCATGAGTTGCCGCTGAATCAAGAAGACCGCGAGCAAAGACCCAGTTGCCGAATTTGTCCTGGACTTCAATTTGGACAGTGGACAATAGTACTTGAGCACTGCGCAAGGATTTAGCGTTCTGAATGAAAGATGAAGCATTAGGAGTGCCAGTATTATCATTCTTCTGAGAAGTAGATGCTGCTGATGACCTCAATTGATCATGACGATGCAGTAAAGTGTGATGCGATTTTTCACAGTGGTAACAAAGTCTTGAAGACTTACAATTAGAAGCAGAATGCTTGGGTGATAGGCAGTTAAAGCAATGTTTATTCTGGGAAACTAATTTTCTTCTGTCGTCGACTGACAGTTCTTTAAAAGATTTACATAGATACAAGGGGTGGGAATCCTTGCAAAGTATGCACTTTAATGGTTCATTTAAACTTTTACGGGGTTCGCTCTGAGTGTTTAAAGCGAGATAACTAGCAATACGGCGTTCACTAGACCTAGCTGGGTAACCAGTGGCGTTTGACTTTTGTTTAGACGAGCTGGACCCGGGTTTTTGGGTACTAGACGCTACGTGTTCGGTTTTAGATTTAAGAGACAGTAATTCAAATTTAGAGCTAGGAGAAGAGGGTTCACTTTGATTAGCTAAAGCAGTTAAGAGTTGGCATCTAGCATTTATGAAGGTGACTAAATGCTCATACGAGTAATTGTCGTCTTAGGAAAGTTCCATTTCCCAAGCCTTGAGGGTAGCAACATCGACTTTAAAAACAACTAAATGTATTAGGAAAGTGTCCCAGTGTTCAGTGGGTTGATCTAATTGGGATAGAGCTTTAACGTGAAGTTGTGTTGTATCAATGAGGGTACGCAGACTAGTGACGTCATTGTGCTGCGACGCAGGCAAATTGAATAGAGCCTTCATGTGGCGATGAATACGTAGCCGTAAATTACCGTATCTTTCCTTCAACAAGTTAAAGGCAATGGGGTAGTTTTCAGCACTTAATGGAAGTGCTTCAACCAGCTGCAGGGCTTGACCGCGGAGAATAGATCGCAAATAATGAAACTTGTAGATGACTTGAATATCTTCATTGTCATGAACAAGAGAGCAAAGTAGTTCATAGAAAGAATCCCAGGTAGTTTCGTCTCTAGAGAAGTGGGGTAAATTAATCTTTGGAAGAATTGGTTTGGGCTTGTGAGTGCCCTCACGAGAAGTTTGCTGTTCGTGAAGGGAACCAAGAACAGAACCGTCCTTTTTCTGTTCTTCTTCGAGTTGGCGTATTATTTTAAAGGCGGAGGCTTTAACGTCGTAGTATTGATTTTCTACCTCTACTCGATCATCAGTTTGATTGAGCATGCAGGTTTCGATTTCGGTTTGAATAGTACAATAGTTTTCATAAGAACGTTCATAGTCCTTTACGCGATGTTTTAACAAATCTAATTGAGCTTCTGAGGGATCTAATTCTTTGATGTATTTTCGGAATCGGGTAAGTTGCCCTTTATAAAAAGCTCGTTTGGAAGCAAGTTTTTCATCCTTGCCGTCCTTATCTTTATCTGTGGAAGGCATGGTGAAATAGGTAAATTGAAGTATAACTTACGCAACTGAGGAACCTTGGAAAAGCTGTCAGACTGGCAGCAGGAAACAAGTTGAAAGGGAGAAATGCACCAAAGGAGACAGAAGCAACCCCTTTCCACCTCACCAGCTTTGCACTGCGAGGTTATAGCTGAAAAATTCAAAGTAAATATTATTGATTTGCAAAATATTGGCAAATGGACTCACCCGGGTTTCTGGGACCAAAGTTTGGGTAGGTTTTTGCTAGGAATTAACCTTACCCACAAGGGAAGATGAAGAGAGAAGTAAAGGGAAGTGGGTTTCGGACTGAGGAACAAGTGTGGATAATAGGACGAAAGTCCAACATCAAATACAAACAATTTTTAGAGAAAAGTGTCACCGCAAAGCCCGTGAAATCACTTAAGTGAGTGGGGACCCGAACACAGCTAACAGGAAACGCAGCTAGAGCTTGGGCTATTTGCGGGCGAAAGGAGGTGGTACCTTCCCTTCCAAGCCAATATTCGGCTACTATGGGGAAGGGTTGTGGTCTGGCAAAGAAAGAAATGATGAGTTTACTATGTATCTTTTCAAAGGAGTTTGTTTTAAACAAATATTTTGAAGAATACAAATAGTTTGAATTGGCCGTGATGTTTTAATTCTTGAAATTGTAGAATTTCTAAAATGCGACCGAATGTTTCCAGGAAGGGTAGGGATGAAGCAATTATACCCTTGTGAATAATTTTGGTAAGCGCACCAATAGTTGCATTTAGGAATGGCTAAGCTTTTACCCAGCAAAGCGCCGACTAAAAGTTTAGACAATGAGAAAAACTTAAATTTGGAAAACCAACCATAATTTGTAGAGAAAATCTCAACAAGCAGGAAGCTGACGGAGCGAGCTATGCTTGCCTTACTAGCTAGTTAGAATTAGCTATCAAAGCTAAGAGAGGCATTAATAAGTTTGTGACTGCGAGTTCTTGCTCAAATGCAACAACTAGTGGAACCGTTATTAAATTGATTTGTGAGTTTTTTTTAATTTAAGCCCCTAGGATGAGTAGGGGAAGACAGGATCTTGCCTAATCGTTATTTTATAGAAAATGATAAAGCAAAAGGGTATAGTTGTATTTATTTAACAATGCAAAAAGTGTGATCAATTTGACACATATGTAATTTGATTTTATAAATCATTGGGGTCGCAGACCTCCTAAAATCATTTAAAGCTTGTACTAGGCAATTTACAATCTTTTGGTTTGGAACCTTTTATAAGCACTATGTATGTCTACCCCTTATTATTCTCGTTTTCCAACGTGGTCGGGGATGAGATGCGATGGAAGTCGTTGTGGCGATGGGTTTTTACGGCCGGGTGCCCTTCCTGACGCCAACCTCATGAGAGGAGTTAATGAGAGATGAAATGAATGATGGTGAATGAAACTGGGCAAGGATGTGGAAGGAAGCGGCCGTGGCCTGTCAGAAGGTACCGTCCCAGCATTTGCCTGGGTGTTGAAAATGGGAAACCACGGAAAACCATTTCAAGGACGGCCGACGGTGGGGCTCGAACCCACGCGTCTACCGAGTCAGCAGAGAGCTCGGCCCCATGACCTAATGCTGCGCTTTAGCCAGCGTAGCCACTACTGTCGGTAACCTTTTATAAGCACTAAAATCCTCATAAGATTTTGATATGGTGCTAAGATTAACAAATTGAAAATTTAAAGATAATTAACGTAATTAAAGTTAAATAATACATCAAGTACAAGGTGTGTACTTTAAGAATTTCTAAATGGGCATCGTAGAAATATGAACAAATAACAGCTTCGAAAGTAACAACAAACAAACAGGGAGAAATGGAATAGAAGTTTCTATAACTTCTTATATTGATGCAGAATTACTTTTATAGTTTATACAAATGGGGCAGGTCACTTATTGTGAAACCTGAAGAGAAAAATTAAGAAGAAGTTTCTAGAACTTCTATATTTAAACAGGATCACGAGGAAAAATTGGGGCCAGTTACCCTTTCGTGAAACCTGGATTAAAGAGATTAATGAAAGGTTTAGTATTTAGAACATAACCAATTCTTGTACTAACAAGAAGAGAAAAATAGATTAATAAGCAGTTTCTGACTGCTGATATTTTTACAGAGTGAATAAGTTATACATGGAGAAAAGTTGGGAGGGCGCCTATGGTTTGGCGAGGCCTCATTGAAGAATACATAAATTTAAAGATTAACCTAATTTGTTAGTAAAGAGTGGTGAGGAAGAGGAAATAGGAACTTTGTGAAGAAAGTTCTTGGCCTATTATATTTATTTCGGACGAGCGCGACGCTGATGAGAATTCTAACGAGCACTATTTCACTATAGTCTATTGACGTGGTTGAAAAGTTCACTATTGTAGCACAGAAAGTTTATAGAAAGGAAAGTTATTGCGATGGTGAAAAATAACTACAGTAGTTGCATTTGATTTGCGAGAGTCTATTGCGTTGAAAAAAATGTCGGTTATAGTTGAATGCAGCAGCCAAATTCCCACGAAGGAAGAAAAATTAGGTGTTGATTAGCTGTTCATAAGGAAAATTCCTTGGTTAGAAAAAGTATTCCCATATGTGAGTGGAAAATACTAGAAGGTTTAACTTGTAGATGCATTGTTTGGCATGGAAAATTCCAGAACAATCATAACTGTTGAAATGGGCAAAAAAAAAAGTCCAGCGGTGGAACGAGCTAAGTTTTCTACTGACAGTGGGTAATTTAACGATGTCCCATGTTGTGAGAAATTATCTCAGTTAATATGCATAAGAAATGCTGCTTCATTTTAAGATTAGCTTAGATAGACAAAGCCCAACATCGAAAATCCCTCGAAGATGGTTATTGCCCCACATTTAGCAATTTCACACTGTCTGTAAAATGATGGTTAAAAAGCATGTAGCTATTTAAAAGCAATTAAAATGAGTTGAAGAACGTTGAAGTAGTACTTAGCTCATTTCTGATGAACGGCGATTCTCTTGTTGACCGTTAGTTAAGATCTGGTCATGGCGTCCGATTTAAAAGTTTGTCTCTCGAGGAGAGGAGACGAGCTCTAGGTAAGCTCCGACTGGAAGTCTTGACGACTGTAGCACAAGTGAGGCCAGCTCAACGAAGCGCGGAGGGACCAGGGAAGGAAAAAGATTGGGGGTAGGAGACAAAGGAATATACATAAGAATAACCAACATTATAAAAATTAAGAATCTTGATGAAATGGTCTTCAAAGAGTTGATAGCAGGCGTCACTAGCGAAGCCTGGTGGATGAGAAAGTATACGAAGTCCTCTTGGTCACGGAGATGATTGCGGGCGATAGCGACGAGATCTGTTGGCTAGATTGGTAAGGAAGTCCTCTTGTACATGGAAAAATTGAGGAACTTCAGAGATTCGCTGCTAGATGGCGCTAGGTGGGTCATGGAAGATGTACACACATCAAAAAAAGTTTTGCATCACCTCGGTTCCCAGATCTCCGGCATATAGACGTTGACTGTGTATATTGTATCAAAGATACAGTCCCTTTGACTGTTCATAGATGTCACTAAAACTGCTCAAAGATGTAAACAACCATGCATGAGCAGGGCCTATTTGACGGAGGGGGTACGACAGCCGATCAGTTCCAGTCATTCCACCAGGACGAAGGTACGCTGCTCATGTTGTCTGTAGTTCTACCATGCCTAGAAGGTCAATACCGCAGTTCGATCGCGTCCGCATTGTTACTTTGTGTCAAGAAGGGCTCTCAACAAGGGAAGTTTCCAGGCGTCTCAGAGTGAACCAAAGCGGTGTTGTTCGGACATGGAGGAGGTACAGAGATACAGGAACTGTCGATGACAGGCCTCGCTCAGGCCGCCGAAGGGCTACTACTGTAGTGGATGACCGCTACTTACGGATTGCCGCTCGGAGGAACCCTGACAGCAATGCCACCATGTTGAATAATGCGTTTCGTTCAGCCACAGGACGTCGTGTTTCAACTCAAACTGTGCGCAATAGGCTGCATGATGCGCAACTTCACTCCCGACGTCCATGGCGAGGTCCAGCTTTGCAACCCCGACACCATGCAGCGCGGTACAGATGGGCCCAACAACATGCTGAATGGACCCCACAGAATTGGCATCACGTTCTCTTCACCGATGAGTGTCGCATATGCCATCAACCAGACAATCGTCGGAGACGTGTTTGGAGGCACCCTGGTCAGGCTGAACGTCTTAGACACACTGTCCAGCGAGTGCAGCAAGGTGGTGGTTCCCTGATGTTTTGGGGTGGCATTATGTGGGGCCGACGTACGCCACTGGTGGTCATGGAAGGCTCCGAAACGGCTTTACGATACCTGAATGACATCCTCCGACCCATAGTGCACCCATATCGGCAGAATATTGGAGAGGCATTTGTCTTCATGGACGACAATTCTCGACCTCATCGTGCACATCTTGTGAATGCGTTCCTTCAAGATAACGACATCGCTCGACTACAGTGGCCAGCATGTTCGCCAGACATGAACCCTATCGAACATGCCTGGGATATGTTGAAAAGGGCTGTTTATGGACGTCTTGATCCACCAACCACTCTGAGATATTTACGCCGAATTGTCGTTGAGGAGTGGGACAATTTGGACCAACGGTGTCTTGATGAACTTGTGGATAGTATGCCACGACGAATACAGGCATGCATCAATGCAAGAGGACGTGCTACTGGGTATTAGAGGTAGTGGTGTGTACTGCAATCTGGACCACAAATGCTGAAAGTCTAGCTGTATGATGGTACAACATGCAATGTGTGGGTCTCATGAGCAATAAAACGAGCTGAAATGTTGTTTGTGTTGATCTCTATTCCCTTTGTATTTAAAGGTTCCGGAACTCTTGGAACCGAGGTGATGCAAAACTTTTTTTGATGTGTGTATATATAGAACAGACTCACAGGTAATATAAGCAAAGTACACCAACAAAGAGAAACCAGGAGATCACTGTTGGTGTTTGCGAAAAAAGGAAGTAATGAAATAAAGCAAAGAGAAGCAAAAGCTTACTCTTGTCTTACCACACATCACAACAGACATGAATATGAATGGGGACTATCAAGATATTTTCAGCTGTTTTCAAATTATAGAAATGACATCACATAATATTTCAATTGTAATACCTCACTTCAACTGATTGTAAGAGAAAGGTTCAGTGTACCACATGGTTTCTCGAATCTAAATCCCGCGGCATAGCCGTGTTTGGTAGATCATGCACCACGACCACACGGGCTGCTTCAGCAAGTCTTGAGATTGTAGGTTCGAATCCTGGCGCTGACAGTGGCTATCCTAAGTTTGGATTTATCAGGTTTTTCCACATTCCTTCCAAGTAAATGCAGGGATAGTACCTGATTTCAAGTCTGGGGTACCTACCCCATCCCTGTCCCTAATACAGCTACACACAATTCTAGTCATCACATAAATACAGGTTATCAGAGAACATAAACACACACCCAACTACATGGGGCTCACGACCAAGATGTCCCAAGTCCCTAAATTGAATTAACAACATCACACATAATAACATAAATCTATCTTATGAAAGTGGTTTGATGAAAGTATCACCCAACATATTTTCAGTTCCTCGGTAGCCTACCTAAATTCAGTTGCGTTCTCAGTGTTAAGTTCATGAATGAAAATATAATGCTTTGATCTGTGACAAAATCTTTCCTTCCTCATCATGATTGTGCTTCCCTTATTGTCTTCATGCACCATAATAGATTCCAATGCTTGAACATATTTTTACATGAAGCAGACACCTTCTTGACATACTTCAGATGCTGCTATGAATTCAGCCTCAGTTGATGATATTGAGGTATGGTCTTCTGACGCCCCAAGGCAACAACACTTTTGCTGCCTCCCCCCCCCCAACTTGGGATATGTATACAGTACTTATTAAATTTTTATAACTTACGGGAATGTTTTTACTTATTTGGGTACCGGAACTTGAATATGAGTGGCAAACACTATGAATGTGTGTTTATCTTATAAGATTATCTTACCGTATGTTTAAAATAATTTTTCTATGGAAAAAAATGTTGAGTTGACTGGAAAAGGCACTTATTAGGTACAGCACTCATTTCAGGTTCCGTATTGACCGTGCTTACAATAAGTAAAACCTGAATTTCCCGCCGAACCAATACTTTACTTAATAGAAAACTCTATGGGTACATGTTTCGGAGACCCTCTGTCTCCTTCCTCAGCCCTCTTTTGGTACTACAAACATCGTAAAACACATTAGAAATCCCCAATAAAACAACATAAAACACACATCATGAATTACAAAGCCACAACATATTAAATACTACGAGCTTAAAATACACTAATTAAAATTCAACAACAACCATAAATAAAGCATGTAATGCTCCTCGAATTTTCAGTCCTTCAGTCCTTGTTTAGTTTGTGTCTTTGGACTCATTGAAATATTGTTTATGCACAACCATTTATTTTGTTCAAAGTGTCTTCAAACTCTAAAATAAATGTAATCAATCTATGGAGACTCTTGCGTACGTAGGGCTTGTTGAATTGAAAACCTCTAGAATTTGCCTATTGTCGATGGACACTTGTTGTTTGAAGTAGAACATCAAATATTATGGTGTTCCCTATCTAGAATACTTAACAACATGCTGTAGTGAAGCGACTGTTGTTTATGAATAACAGTCCAATTAGATAGCTAGTAGAGAATTGAAGACAGTCAATTCAGAGCTTCTTAGATGATGGTTAGCTGACGGTCGGCGGCATCGATTATAAATATTCATTACTATTGTTTTGGTCCTGAAATGAATGAAGTACGTTTTAGAAATTTGAATGCCAAGATTCTGAATGTTATCAAGTCATCTAACCGGATCAACAAATAAAAATAAAATAAAGACTTACGAGGAACATTAACAAGTTGACACCTCGTTTTATTCGTCATGGAATGCTGAATAGTTCCAAATATTCTGAAGAACAAGAACATCAGATAACGCCTTTGTTAGTACGTGCTCCATAGTTATGGAAAACCATTCTTATGTATAATTAAAACGGCACAAAGACTTACCGGACATATGTGACCTTGTCAATATCACAACCCTCACAGAGGTCAACTTCAACTGAACAACGCCTGAGACATAACACAGCTGCTCGCTTGCAGTGAATCGTCCTGACGCGGTGGCGGGGAAGGGCGACGGGGAGGGGAGGGGGTAAGACATGAGTTTGCACAGAGAGGGGGGAGTGGGTGTGTAGTTAGCAGAATTTGAACGAATCGGAACGTATGAGATAATACCTACTGCGGCGGGGGTTGTGGGGGCGGTTTGCGTTGTTTATTGTTTAAGTAATCTGCTATTGTATCAAACAATTCGTTGGTTTCAAAATTGATTTCGTTTAGATTATTGCATTCATTAGATCTCTGGGAAGTATTGATATGAATATTTTCCAAGATGTTCATGTAGCTGCCCTTAGACGCATAATGCAAGATTGTGACGTCTTTGCTTATGTCGGTGAACTTATGTCCCGTTTCTTCCATGTGTGTTGCCATAGCTGAGAATTTCCTATGCTTAATGGCCGAAACATGCTCAGCATAACGAGTGAGTATGCTCCTGCCTGTTTGTCCCGTGTAATTTGACCTGCATGAACTACATCTAAGTTCGTAAACGCCCGATTTCATATACTTATCATTGCTGTTAACTTTGTTAGAGTTGAAAAATTTATTGAAATTAGAATTATTGGTTTTGAAGGCGATGTTCATTTTATGCTTCTTAAGGATATTAGTTACTGTGTATACACTTCGATCTATGTAGGTGAAGGTGGCAAACGTTTTCTTTGTTGAGTTTTCTCTAATTAATTTAGTTGTGGTTCTGTTTTTTAACTTATAGATTAACCTATTGACATATTTATGGCTATAACCGTTGACTTTAGCTATTTGGTGTACTATATCTAGTTCCTGCTTCCGATCATGTTCAGAGGAGGGGATTTTTAACGCTCTATTAATGAGGCTTATGAACGTTGCGTTTTTGTGGCCGCCCGGATGATTAGAGTCCTGTCTTATGACTGTGTTCGTTTGCGATGGTTTCCTGTATACTTTGTCTCTTCTGATCACAGTCAAATCCAAGTAATTTATTTTATTGTTAACTTCTGTTAACTTCTGATTCTAAGGTAAATTTAATATTTTTGTCAATGTTGTTCAACTCTGCCATTATTTGCTCTATTTCCTGTACTTGGTTATCGATAATAATGAAAACGTCGTCAACATACCTTCCCCAGAAATCTATTCCTTTAATTTGGTTGATAATTTTCTCGTGTTCTATGTGGTCAAAGTAAATGTTGGCTAAGATACCTGACAACGGAGATCCCATTGCGAGGCCTTCAGACTGTTTATAGATTTTCTTATTAAAAGTAAAAATGTTGTTGTCAGTGACAAAGGTTAAAATCGAAATGAATTCTTCGATTTCAACTTTGGACAGTTCACTATTGCTACTTAATCTATCATGAATAATATTGATCGTTTTATTGACCGGGATGTTTGTATACATATCTTTAATGTCGACTGAGTGCAAGGTATTGTTTTCGTTAAGTTTAAAGTCTATTGTTCTTTCACAAAAATGCATGGTGTTACTGAAAGAGCTGTTAGCCTTGAGCTTATAGTGTTTATTAAGAAACCGTTGAGCAAATTTCGCTAGTTTGTATGTAGGACTATTCCTGAAGTTAACGCTTGGCCTGATCGGGATATTTGGTTTATGGATTTTCGGAAGAGATCTCAAAGTGGGAATGCCGGGATTCATGCTTACAAGCTTGTCAGCGTGTCGCTCGTCTAAGACAAAAATGGTGTTCTTTAAAAGTTGTTTCAACCGTTTTTGAATGATATTAGTTGGGTCCTTTTTGATTTCTGTGAACTTGCCTGAATTTAGAAAATCAATTGTTTTGCTGACGTAATCGTCTTTACTCATTAGCACTGTGGTATTGCCTTTATCTGCTTTGGTAATAATTATATTATTATCATTGATTTTGGTAATGAGTTTTTTGAAATTGTTATTTAAGTTACGGCTTACTTTAGCATTATTCTTGTTTGAGTTGATTATCTTCTTAATTTTCTTATTGGTTTCAAACCTAGCGGCATTTTGCTCTTCAGTAGGTAGTCTCCTAATTGCTGCTTCTGTTTCGGCTAATAAAACGGTTAGATTACTCTTACTGTGATTTTGTTCCCAGTTGTGTTTGGGACCTTTTTGGAGGATTTCTAGATCGCTCTGGTGGAGAGTGATATTAGTCATGTTCTTAACTGGGCTTTGGAAAATATGGCTATTTTTTACTTCTGGAGTGTTTTGTTAGAAAGGCGTTTTTTGTGCGTTAAACAACCTCTGGAATTTGTTGTTTACGGTGTTGACCTTTTTGATAACGCAAGAGTGTGTTATTTGACCTGCGATGATTTGGTATTTGTCCCATTCTTTCTTGTCTATAGAATTAGCTGCCTCTAGGTGGGTGCGGTATAAGGCATTGCTGATGTTATTCTTCCTCATATAAAGGAACTTTATTTCGCGATTAAGAACTTTGTTATTGACCAAAAACTGTGTATGTCTTTCATATGGTTTGGAACGCCCTTTTCTTTGATAACCTTTGAGATGTTGTGGAAATATTTTGTGTTTTCTGCATTTCTTGAGAAAATCGATGTCCTTGACGACGTTCGCCAGTTTAATTTTGAGATCTTTATACTTAAATTTTAACCAGTTGGCCTGGCTAGCCTTATGCTTATTAGGTACAGCACTCATTTCAGGTTCCGTATTGACCGTGTTTACAATAAGTAAAACCTGAACTTCCCGCCGAATCAATACTTTACTTAATAGAAAACTCTATGGGTACATGTTTCGGAGACCCTCTGTCTCCTTCCTCAGCCCTCTTTTGGTACTACAAACATCGTAAAACACATTAGAAATTCCCAATAAAACAACATAAAACACACATCATGAATTACAAAGCCACAACATATTAAAAACTACGAGCTTAAAATACACTAATTAAAATTCAACAAGCACCATAAAAAAGCATGTAATGCTCCTCGCATTTTCAGTCCTTCAGTCCTTGTTTAGTTTGTGTCTTTGGACACATTAGAATATTGTTTATGCACAACCATTTATTTTGTTCAAAGTGTCTTCAAACTCTAAAATAAATGTAATCGATCTATGGAGGCTCTTGCGTACTGTACCCTCATTCTCATGACTGGAATGCCTTTTTGGGAAGGTAATATGTAATTACTTGTGAACATGAAGCGAGAGTCAGGATCATATGTTTCGCGACCCACAAGTTGACTTTGGATAGCGATCTCGACGAGAGAAGCGGGGCGCATGCGTTGCAAGTAATGTTGTCACAGCTGATTGGTTAGGGGTATTGATTATTTTTATCGACCAGCAACAAGCGATAAACTATGTATGCCCTATGGATGGGAATTCAAGTTTTTTATACGTTCTGGCATATTTTAACATGTCTGTAATTATAGCAGGTGTTGGATTTTTAACTACTTTCAAATAATTGAATTCTTAGGAGCACGGAAATAAGATATTTGCATCTTATCAGTTCCAGTTTTGAGCACTCGTGGCGCGACGGTAGGTGACCTCGCAGTCGCGTTCTGGCTTGAACAACGGAGAGGGTAGATTGGATTATACCACGCACGATTACACATGTATCGAGTTATACCGGTGACCGGCGGGGAAATGTCACGTGAACCGTGAGTGAAAGTTCGTCTTGAGAAGTGTACTGCTATTGTACAGCAGGGGGTTTCCTTAGTGCCGAGAAGGACCCCAGTTTCAGTACCGATTAGGCCATTGCGAACGAAATGAAAATGCAGCTTGTCTTGCTAGATAACTGTTCATTATAGGCCAGCCGTATAGTGTTCGTGAAAGGTGGATACTTGCTTTTACAAGCATACAATCATAATGTTCATTCAGTAGACATTCTTCGCATTGGAACTGGCCGTATCGATACAATCACTTCGTGTGTGTTGTCAAAACAATTAGCACCTCCATTTGAGAAGCATTTCTCAATACGAGTGCTTGGATTTTGAATATACTTTTTATATATTTAGGGCCTAACTCATATGTCTGTGATATTGCAACCATGTTGAGCAATATCATGTCGGGAGGAAAGGCTGCTATGTGCTTCAGTGACTTAACCATGTGCGGTTCGACGATATAAACATGAGTGTCACTGTGCGAGCGAAGTCACGTTCATTCTGATGCTATACGTCGCGCGGCCCGTGCTGGTGAGTGCGAACACAGCTGTTGTATTGCAATACAGTGTGTTTCGAAATGAACCGATTGCGCGAGGCCAGTGAACTTTGGTGTTCGAGCCGTTATAGACATCATTGCGTGCTGCGGTTGATAGGACGTTATCCGAAGATGAAAGAAACTGTCGTTGGTATTAGAGTGGAACATTCAGTCAGGATGGGAGATGTCTGGAGATTCAGGGTTCGTTTCTCGCTTTCCTGGACAGTGAAGACTTCTATTGCTTACATGGAGGGAACAGTCGTAAAGGACATGACTGTGTTCTTTCGTGGTCTACAAGAATCATCTAAGGTACTGAATTAACCATCTTCAATCGTAGCTAAGCATGTTTATTCTAACGTTGTCACCCTGCCACATTTTTTTTTATATATATAGGATTTTTCGTAGAATGTCTAAGAATGGAGTTTAGGTTTGATCCTAGTGTCAAGACTGATTCTATTCGGGACAGGGTTTTGATTCTACTAAAAGAATGCACCCATTGTAATTAAATGTATTATAGTTTAATTTTCTTTTGATTACTGTAGATTCAAGTTCATTTTATGGGGAATTTATTTAATGTAGAGAAGAGGAACTGTAGGCCACTCAAGATTCATCATTTTTCGTGTTTGATATATATATATATATATATATATATATATTGTAAATGAACACTAGTTTTATGCCTTTATATGACATTACTCGAGTTTGGGTAGACTCAGTTTGGAGTTTCTACTTCCGTAAGTCTACTTAGAAGACTGTTATACACTCGAAAGTGAAATGTCAGTATTCAGGTTGATTTTCGAATACTGCAGTAAGCTTTATGAAGCAGGTTCAGTGAAGAAAGCGGATTTGTTTTGATTTGCTAGGAATTTATTCCGAATTTTGACTTGATCCAGGTACTTTCTAACGTAATTTTTTGAGATTCTGCATTACGTTTGCTTTAATAGATTCGATCAAGAGCCATTATTGATGGACTAGACGGATGTTTTAAACACAGTTTTGAAGACATTTGAATACATTCACCCTATGTTATTAACGCGAATCCCAGACTAGATTTATGTGGAAGCAGATATATCGCCAAAGCTGCAATTGTTATTTAACACTTATTGAAAGCTATGCATATTGATCGTGAATAATAATAACATAAGAGCAAATGAAATAATAATTTAACAGTGATTAATTGAACTGTAAAGAAACTTGTATAATTTTAGCAACAATATTTCATTGTGAATGTTATCTGTCAACTAAGCCGAATTCTTTGTTCACTAAGAAAGATAACTAATTGAAGCGCTAATGGGATAGTAGTAATGCCTGATAATATAAATGATATGAATGCTTAGTGTAGCATGATATTTAATGGCAAAGCCATGTAAAGGCTAATGTCCTTGATTATTAAAAGGGTATTCAATGGAATATTCCAAGTTGTAGTATGGAAAGTAATCCACTCAGATAGATTGTGAAATTAGGGCAGTTTACTTCAGTATCAGTTCAAGTAAATAATCTGTTGTGAAAATCATGCATTTTAGGCATGTTGAATTAAACCTACCTGGTAAAATTTTCGACCATTTGTATCAATGCAATGCTTAACAGGCGTTTTAACAATCACTAATTCCGGTCTGGTGAGGACAGTTCATTTAATGGGGTGTTAAAATTAAATTAACGAAGTTAATTTCTGACTTAGCTTTATTGCTCGGTCAGAAGAGATAAATAAAATCAGAAAAACCCAGCAAACATAAATATAATAAACCACATGGAAGATGTCACTTCTGAATCCTATAAAAACACACTAAGAAGGTGTTACAAAATGACTGTACATTTGTATTATAGCTTAATTTTTTTTCAGGGTATAAATTGATATATGTCTTGTAAATATGAAAATTTCCAGGGTTTATATTTAAATGTTCCAATTGCTGTCAACATTTATGTTGGACCATGTATATGATTTGTGTTCACTCATTCTTGGGTAAAATGCAGTCAACAACATTGATGAATGTGGGGGCTGGCATTTTTCTCCCATGTTCATGAAACTTCGGATGGAAGTTGGGCACTCTGCCTTAAAGTACAATATAGTGACTTACACTATATTTTCCTTTCCTGAATAATTTTTTTTGATAAATTTAAAATCTTCGAAGTGTGGTACTTTATAGAAACGATAAGAGAACACGTTAAGAAGGCCAGCAGTGGGTATTTCAGTGGTTTTCCCACACACCAGAGATTGCGTTCATTGTTATTCTTGTGCTTTTGAGCTTTCTTATGTAGTTCACCATGGTTTTTCTTAAAGTAGTCTCAGTTAGGAATTCCTGTACCCCATTTCCTCGTCTTATGTTGGGTAGAATCTGGCAAATTTAATAGCCGGGGTTTCCAGGCTCTACGATCCAGCTGTCTTCGTGGGATTCCAACATGCTGATGGTAGGTATTTCGGGTACAGTACGTAGGGCTTGTTGAATTGAAAACATCTAGAATTTGCCTATTGTCGATGGACACTTGTTGTTTGAGGTAGAACATCAAATATTATGGTGTTCCCTATCTAGAATACTTAACAACATGCTGTAGTGAAGCGACTGTTGTTTATGAATAACAGTCCAATTAGATAGCTAGTAGAGAATTGAAGACAGTCAATTCAGGGCTTCTTAGATGATGGTTAGCTGACGGTCGGCGGCATCGATTATAAATATTCATTACTATTGTTTTGGTCCTGAAATGAATGAAGTACGTTTTAGAAATTTGAATGCCAAGATTCTGAATGTTATCAAGTCATCTAACCGGATCAACAAATAAAAATAAAATAAAGACTTACGAGAAACATTAACATGTTGACACCTCGTCTTATTCGTCATGGAATGCTGAATAGTTCCAAATATTCTGAAGAACAAGAACATCAGATAACGCCTTTGTTAGTACGTGTTTCCATAGTTATGGAAAACCATTCTTATGTATTATTAAAACGGCACAAAGACTTACCGGACATATGTGACCTTGTCAATACCAAAACCCTCACAGAGGTCAACTTCAACTGAACAACGCCTGAGACATAACACAGCTGCTCACTTGCAGTGAATCGGCCTGACGCGGTGGCGGGGAAGGGCGACGGGGAGGGGAGGGGGTAAGACATGAGTTTGCACAGAGAGGGGGGAGTGGGTGTGTAGTTGGCAGAATTTGAACGAATCGGAACGTATGAGATAATACCTACTGCGGCGGGGGTTGTGGGGGCGGTTTGCGTTGTTTATTGTTTAAGTAATCTGCTATTGTATCAAACAATTCGTTGGTTTCAAAATTGATTTCGTTTCGATTATTGCATTCATTAGATCTCTGGGAAGTATTGATATGAATATTTTCCAAGATGTTCATGTAGCTGCCCTTAGACGCATAATGCAAGATTGTGACGTCTTTGCTTATGTCGGTGAACTTATGTCCCGTTTCTTCCATGTGCGTTGCCATAACTGAGAATTTCCTATGCTTAATGGCCGAAACATGCTCAGCATAACGAGTGCGTATGCTCCTACCTGATTGTCCCGTGTAATTTGATATGCATGAACTACATCTAAGTTCGTAAACGCCCGATTTCATATACTTATCATTGCTGTTAACTTTGTTAGAGTTGAAAAATTTATTGAAATTAGAATTATTGGTTTTGAAGGCAATGCTCATTTTATGCTTCTTAAGGATATTAGTTACTGTGTATACACTTCGATCTATGTAGGTGAAGGTGGCAAACGTTTTCTTTGTTGAGTTTTCTCTAATTAATTTAGTTGTGGGTCTGTTTTTTAACTTATAGATTAACCTATTGACATATTTATGGCTATCACCGTTGACTTTAGCTATTTGGTGTACTATATCTAGTTCCTGCTTCCGATCATGTTCAGAGGAGGGGATTTTAACGCTCTATTAATGAGGCTTATGAACGTTGCATTCTTGTGGCCGCCCGGATGATTAGAGTCCTGTCTTATGACTGTGTTCGTTTGCGATGGTTTCCTGTATACTTTGTAATGCAGACGATTGTCTTTTCTGATCACAGTCAAATCCAAGTAATTTATTTTATTGTCAACTTCTGATTCTAAGGTAAATTTAATATTGTTGTCAATGTTGTTCAACTCTGCCATTATTTGCTCTATTGCCTGTACTTGGTTATCGATTTTTTCAATAAATTTTTCAACTCTAACAAAGTTAACAGCAATGATAAGTATATGAAATCGGGCGTTTACGAACTTAGATGTAGTTCATGCAGATCAAATTGCACGGGACAAACAGGTAGGAGCATACGCACTCGTTATGCTGAGCATGTTTCGGCCATTAAGCATAGGAAATTCTCAGCTATGGCAACACACATGGAAGAAACGGGACATAAGTTCACCGACATAAGCAAAGACGTCACAATCTTGCATTATGCGTCTAAGGGCAGCTACATGAACACCTTGGAAAATATTCATATCAATACTTCCCAGAGATCTAATGAATGCAATAATCTAAACGAAATCAATTTTGAAACCAACGAATTGTTTGATACAATAGCAGATTACTTAAACAATAAACAACGCAAACCGCCCCCACAACCCCCGCCGCAGTAGGTATTATCCATACGTTCCGATTCGTTCAAATTCTGCCAACTACACACCCACTCCCCCCTCTCTGTGCAATCTCATGTCTTACCCCCTCCCCTCCCCGTCGCCCTTCCCCGCCACCGCGTCAGGCCGAGTCATTGAAGCGAGGAGCTGTGTTATGTCTCAGGCGTTGTTCAGTTGAAGTTGACCTCTGTGAGGGTTGTGGTATTGACAAGGTCACATATGTCCGGTAAGTCTTTGTGCCGTTTTAATTATACATAAGAATGGTTTTCCATAACTATGGAGCACGTACTAACAAAGGCGTTATCTGATGTTCTTGTTCTTCAGAATATTTGGAACTATTCAGCATTCCATGACGAATAAGACGAGGTGTCAACTTGTTAATGTTCCTCGTAAGTCTTTATTTTATTTTTATTTGTTGATCCGGTTAGATGACTTGATAACATTCAGAATCTTGGCATTCAAATTTCTAAAACGTACTTCATTCATTTCAGGACCAAAACAATAGTAATGAATATTTATAATCGATGCCGCCGACCGTCAGCTAACCATCATCTAAGAAGCCCTGAATTGACTGTCTTCAATTCTCTACTAGCTATCTAATTGGACTGTTATTCATAAACAACAGTCGCTTCACTACAGCATGTTGTTAAGTATTCTAGATAGGGAACACCATAATATTTGATGTTCTACCTCAAACAACAAGTGTCCATCGACAATAGGCAAATTCTAGATGTTTTCAATTCAACAAGCCCTACGTACGCAAGAGTCTCCATAGATTGATTACATTTATTTTAGAGTTTGAAGACACTTTGAACAAAATAAATGGTTGTGCATAAACAATATTTTAATGTGTCCAAAGACACAAACTAAACAAGGACTGAAGGACTGAAAATGCGAGGAGCATTAATGCTCTATTTATGGTTGTTGTTGAATTTTAATTAGTGTATTTTAAGCTCGTAGTTTTTAATATGATGTGGCTTTGTAATTCATGATGTGTGTTTTATGTTGTTTTATTGGGGATTTCTAATGTGTTTTACGATGTTTGTAGTACCAAAAGAGGGCTGAGGAAGGAGACAGAGGGTCTCCGAAACATGTACCCATAGAGTTTTCTATTAAGTAAAGTATTGATTCGGCGGGAAATTCAGGTTTTACTTATTGTAAACACGGTCAATACGGAACCAGGAATGAGTGCTGTACCTAATAAGCATAAGACTAGCCAGGCCAACAGGTTAAAATTTAAGTATAAAGATCTCAAAATTAAACTGGCGAACGTCGTCAAGGACATCGATTTTCTCAAGAAATGCAGAAAACACAAAATATTTCCACAACATCTCAAAGGTTATCAAAGAAAAGGGCGTTCCAACCCATATGAAAGACATACACAGTTTTTGGTCAATAACAAAGTTCTTAATCGCGAAATAAAGTTCCTTTATATAAGGAAGAATAACATTAGCAATGCCTTATACCGCACCCACCTAGAGGCAGCTAATTCTATAGACAAGAAAGAATGGGACAAATACCAAATCATCCCAGGTCATATAACACACTCTTGCGTTATCAAAAAGGTCAACACCGTAAACAACAAATTCCAGAATTTGTTTAACGCACAAAAAACGCCTTTCTACCAAAACACTCCAGAAGTAAAAATAGCCATATTTTCCAAAGCCCAGTTAAGAACATGACTAATATCACTCTCCACCAGAGCGATCTAGAATTCCTCCAAAAAGGTCCCAAACACAACTGGGAACAAAATCACAGTAAGAGTAATCTAACCGTTTTAGTAGCCGAAACAGAAGCAGCAATTAGGAGACTACCTACTGAAGAGCAAAATGCCGCTAGGTTTGAAACCAATAAGAAAATTAAGAAGATAATCAACTCAAACAAGAATAATGCTAAAGTAAGCCGTAACTTAAATAACAATTTCAAAAAACTCATTACCAAAATCAATGATAATAATACAATTATTACCAAAGCAGATAAGGGCAATACCACAGTGCTAATGAGTATAGACGATTACGTCAGCAAAACAATTGATTTTCTAAATTCAGGCAAGTTCACAGAAATCAAAAAGGACCCAACTAATATCATTCAAAAACGGTTGAAACAACTTTTAAAGAACACCATTTTTGTCTTAGACGAGAGACACGCTGACAAGCTTGTAAGCATGAATCCCGGCATTCCCACTTTGAGATCTCTCCCGAAAATCCATAAACCAAATATCCCGATCAGGCCAATCGTTAACTTCAGTAATAGTCCTACATACAAACTAGCGAAATTTGCTCAACAGTTTCTTAATAAACACTATAAGCTCAAGGCTAACAGCTCTTTCAGTAACACCATGCATTTTTGTGAAAGAACAATAGACTTTAAACTTAACGAAAACAATACCTTGCACTCAGTCGACATTAAAGATATGTATACAAACATCCCGGTTAATAAAACGATCAAGATTATTCATGATAGATTAAGTAGCAATAGTGAACTGTCCAAAGTTGAAATCGAAGAATTCATTTCGATTTTAACCGTTGTCACTGACAACAACATTTTTACTTTTAATAAGAAAATCTATAAACAGTCTGAAGGCCTCGCAATGGGATCTCCGTTGTCAGGTATCTTAGCCAACATTTACTTTGACCACCTAGAACACGAGAAAATTATCAACCAAATTAAAGGAATAGATTTCTGGGGAAGGTATGTTGACGACGTTTTCATTATTATCGATAACCAAGTACAGGCAATAGAGCAAATAATGGCAGAGTTGAACAACATTGACAACAATATTAAATTTACCTTAGAATCAGAAGTTAACAATAAAATAAATAACTTGGATTTGACTGTGATCAGAAGAGACAAAGTATACCGGAAACCATCGCAAACGAACACAGTCATAAGACAGGACTCTAATCATCCGGGCGGCCACAAAAACGCAACGTTCATAAGCCTCATTAATAGAGCGTTAAAAATCCCCTCCTCTGAACATGATCGGAAGCAGGAACTAGATATAGTACACCAAATAGCTAAAGTCAACGGTTATAGCCATAATTATGTCAATAGGTTAATCTAGAAGTTAAAAAACAGACCCACAACTAAATTAATTAGAGAAAACTCACAAAGAAAACGTTTGCCACCTTCACCTACATAGATCGAAGTGTATACACAGTAACTAATATCCTTAAGAAGCATAAAATGAACATCGCCTTCAAAACCAATAATTCTAATTTCAATAAATTTTTCAACTCTAACAAAGTTAACAGCAATGATAAGTATATGAAATCGGGCGTTTACGAACTTAGATGTAGTTCATGCAGATCAAATTACACGGGGCAAACAAGTAGGAGCATACGCACTCGTTATGCTGAGCATGTTTCGGCCATTAAGCATAGGAAATTCTCAGCTATGGCAACACACATGGAAGAAACGGGACATAAGTTCACCGACATAAGCAAAGACGTCACAATCTTGTATTATGCGTCTAAGGGCAGCTACATGAACATCTTGGAAAATATTCATATCAATACTTCCCAGAGATCTAATGAATGCAATAATCTAAACGAAATCAGTTTTGAAACCAACGAATTGTTTGATACAATAGCAAATTACTTAAACAATAAACAACGCAAACCGCCCCCACAACCCCCGCCGCAGTAGGTATTATCTCATACGTTCCGATTCGTTCAAATTCTGCCAACTACACTCCCACTCCCCCCTCTCTGTTCAAACTCATGTCTTACCCCCTCCCCTCCCCTCCCCGTCGCCCTTCCCCGCCACCGCGTCAGGCCGAGTCATTGAAGCGAGGAGCTGTGTTATGTCTCAGGCGTTGTTCAGTTGAAGTTGACCTCTGTGAGGGTTGTGGTATTGACAAGGTCACATATGTCCGGTAAGTCTTTGTGCCGTTTTAATTATGCATAAGAATGGTTTTCCATAACTATGGAGCACGTACTAACAAAGGCGTTATCTGATGTTCTTGTTCTTCAGAATATTTGGAACTATTCAGCATTCCATGACGAATAAGAGGTGTCAACTTGTTAATGTTCCTCGTAAGTCTTTATTTTATTTTTATTTGTTGATCCGGTTAGATGACTTGATAACATTCAGAATCTTGGCATTCAAATTTCTAAAACGTACTTCATTCATTTCAGGACCAAAACAATAGTAATGAATATTTATAATCGATGCCGCCGACCGTCAGCTAACCATCATCTAAGAAGCCCTGAATTGACTGTCTTCAATTCTCTACTAGCTATCTAATTGGACTGTTATTCATAAACAACAGTCGCTACACTACAGCATGTTTTTAAGTATTCTAGATAGGGAACACCATAATATTTGATGTTCTACCTCAAACAACAAGTGTCCATCGACAATAGGCAAATTCTAGAGGTTTTCAATTCAACAAGCCCTACGTACGCAAGAGTCTCCATAGATTGATTACATTTATTTTAGAGTTTGAAGGCACTTGGAACAAAATAAATGGTTGTGCATAAACAATATTTTAATGTGTCCAAAGACACAAACTAAACAAGGACTGAAGGACTGAAAATTCGAGGAGCATTACATGCTTTATTTATGGTTGTTGTTGAATTTTAATTAGTGTATTTTAAGCTCGTAGTTATTAATATGTTGTGGCTTTGTAATTCATGATGTGTGTTTTATGTTGTTTTATTGGGGATTTCTAATGTGTTTTACGATGTTTGTAGTACCAAAGGAGGGCTGAGGAAGGAGACAGAGGGTCTCCGAAACATGTACCCATAGAGTTTTCTATTAAGTAAAGTATTGATTCGGCGGGAAATTCATGTTTTACTTATTGGAAAAGGCACTGCGAGATATTGCTGCTAGAGTATGGATCCATGTTAGCGAAGTCCGAAGGAAAGTTAAAGTCCTTAGAAGAAGATCCGGAAAGGGGAGCATTCGAACAAAAGAGAATTGGCTTTAGTCTTAACGAATTGCACTCGGATTTCATAAATATCGGAAATATCTTCGAAAATTGTGATTAAATAATTTGTACCAATTGGGCGGTTTGTACATTTCATAAGATAAAGTAACCGATCGTGACAAATGAGAATCTGCTGAATCTCTTTCAATAGAAGGAACACATAAGCGCATTTCTGTCACGTATGACGATGATTCACTTTAGCTAGGTATCGGTTAAGACTTCTTTCACAGGTTAAAGTAACCGATCGTGACAAATACATATCTCGTGATACTAGTAAATGTTCCCCTAAGGGTGGCAGATTTCAATTCCAGGAATTTGACGTTTAATGTCTATGCTTTCCAGAAATTTTGCCACCCCTGTAATGTGCCACCCTGGGCAGTTGCCCGGTTTGTCCCCCACTAAATACGGCCTTGGGTATCGTACATGTTTACCCATAAGACAATTCCACCTCCAAAATGTATGATCCTGTAGTTTGTTTCTAGTCCTGCAAATATCCAGCCTAGTCTGCACACACACAAAAATATCAGTTCTGTTACAATACATTCTCAGTTTGAGAGATCAACTTTTTGTTGTAGGATTGGGGATGAATTTCCATCTCTCTGATATTCAGAATTCTCTGGTATGTTAGCTTCTTTTTCATTTTGCAGTCCAACATGTTTTATCAGCTGCTTAATCTTCATTTGAGAATCTTAAAGGTTCGCATCTTGATCTCTTGCAACTTGAAACACTTAAACCAAATCGACCCCTCCGATTTTGATGAAACTTGGCGTATAGAGAAGTTTCAAGTTCATGAGATGACTGGACCTTTTACTTAAGGTTCCTTTTCAGATTTTATGCTAATCCGAGCCATTTTAAATGAAGAGTTTGAAATGAATCTTGGCATGTGAAACTGAAAATTGAAGTATTAGAAGCCATTTTTCAGTGTTGCCTAATTCTATTAAAGAAAGCTTTCCAGTCGGTCAACACAAATTTGCCCATTTACATTCGGCGGGAAAAAGTATTTATACGCCCTAACCTGAAAGAAATGTTACATAAGATATTTATCACAAAATAACACCCTTTTATGTACAAAAATGGGGCAGGGGGTTCTTAATTGGATGACGTGTTTATTTAGGCTTGGATAATGTATGATGTTTATGATTTACACTTATGTGAAAACATCATTTGTTCAGTTATTCACCCTACTGGAAAATCGACTTAGCTATTACTAATGTTTTGTCCATTGGGCTTATTATTTTGTTTTTGATTCCCGGTCAATGCATGTGAGATTTTCGATGTGAAATGCCATGTCCTGTGGTTCGGATTCCACGTAAAAAGGAGGTCCCGTGGCTCATGATCGCGAGATTAACGGTCACGTTAAACTACAAGCTTCCTTCCTTTTTATTATTTTGTTTGTTTTCCAAAACTCTTTATTTATTTATTTATTTTCTAATGTAAATTGTTTGTGTTTTTATTGTGTCATGTATACCGTTTGCAAAGCTATCCCATTGGACCAGATGCCAGAAATTACTTAGTTGTGATTGAATGTCATGTAGTTGTCTATTAATTTTTTGTTTACTTATGTACGAGTTGGAAACATAGGTTGCATCTGAAAGGACCTGTAGATGATTTAATTATCCA
Organism: Meconema thalassinum; assembly: GCA_946902985.2. Taxonomy (NCBI): domain Eukaryota; kingdom Metazoa; phylum Arthropoda; class Insecta; order Orthoptera; family Tettigoniidae; genus Meconema; species Meconema thalassinum. The sequence continues at coordinate 677,546,209 of OX336389.2, forward strand.
ATTGTAATGGTTGGTACTAGGAGTATTTGTACCATACACAGCTCTAATAATTATTGTAGATGACGTACTGAAAAGGAATGTTCCAGAGCATTTAAATAGAATTCATGTTGTTTGCTTAGGCCACTTTGTGGAGAAAGATTTCCGGAACAAGAACTTGTTATATGAAGATTTATCCTCATTGCGAACCAACTCGTGGTGCAGCGCCTAGAGTTCTTGGCTGTCGTCCCGGAGGTCCGGGTTTGATTCCCGGCTCTGCCAAGGAATTGAACTTCTGGTGTGGGGGCTTGAACGGGGTACGCTCAACCTCGTGAGGCAAAACTAAGAAGAGGAGGGTTTGATTCCCACCTCAGTCATCCTGGAAGCAGTTTTTCATGGTTTCCAACTTCTACTCCAGGAAAAATCTGTGATGATTCCTAACTTAAGGCCACGGTTGGTACCTGTCTCTACATACGATTCATTTGTTTTCATGCCTTTATGAGGATTGTAAAGTATTTGCTAGCTAACAACATTCTCCCTCCAGTTTACTATTACACACACTAGTACAGCCATCACAATAACACAGGTTATCACACAAATTCCACCCACACCCAAATACACAGGGCTACACGACCATTATGTTGCAGCCTGTAAAATAAGCAACGACAACAAAAATTCTCATTGCGGTAAGTACACATGAAAACTTATTTATACTTTGCGCTCTAAAAACACGATCGCAATGAAGCAGATGACTGTCAGCCAATTAGCTTATGTCAGGGGTAAGTTTTGTTGTGTTATGGGTTGGGTATCATTCAGGTATTATGAGCAAATGAAAAGGTATGAATCCAGCAAAATGCTTTTCCCTAATGAATGTGCTCAAGATCTATCAAACAAAATGTCAGAAATATTCAGATATAATTCTCATCAATTTTTGATTGAAAGCACGCATTGGGTCAAAATGAAGATGATTTACTTACAAATGAACGTGCCACACTGGAGAGAGTATGTAAGAATTGTATTTTGTTGTTAGCTAGCAAATATTTTGAAATCCTCTTAAGGCATTTGTGAATAAGACAAATAAGATAAATCGTATGTAAAATTAGATACCAGTAATGTTAAACTACAAAAAGTAAAATATCAATGTGTAAATCCTTAAGACTTGAGTAGCCCATATCACCATGTCATGATTTATCTGTTATATTTTTCCGAATGTTTAATACATTGTATCCTACATAATCTAGTATTCTTCATTTCCTTTAACCCTACTCTTTAAATAACTTAATGCCTAAATATCATGCCATGACGAATGTTGACATTACAAAGCAATTTTGGTTGGTGCGCATTGGGAAATGCTAGCTGTGGGTGGCAAGGTGAGTGATTCTGTCAACTCACACCAAGAGATGGCACTTTGATCTCTGTCTCCCGGCAAGTTCATGCTTTAATGGCGGCATTTCCACTATTATGTTTATAAACTATTTGTTAATATGTACATTTGGACGTGTATTTTTCAGTCCTGGAAGTGTGTTATCCTGAGTAACAATGAAAGCTCTGTGGTAAGACAGGAAAATGGAAGTCAGTACCACACAGAAAGACCAGGTTGCTAATTTAAAATTATATATAGGTCTATCTTGCCTTAAATGACTACAATGTTTGGACATTGACTTTGGAGTCAGAAATTCTTGCTCTATACTTAGTCCTGTACCAAAAGCTATTTGGTCCATCAAATGGACAATCTATTCAATAGGCGAGAGAATTTTTAAATGGTAAAAACTAGTGGAATATATGAAAATAGGCTTCTTATTTCATCACGGAACTACTTGTTAATGATGACACAACCCATTCTTCAATGTTCGGAGTTATCGCACAACTCTTATCACATATTCCCTTGTGAATTAATCTGAACAAAGTTGGTGGTTGTTTTTTCTCTTTCTTTCTTTCTTTCTTTCTTCTCAATGTTTGGTAACAGTGTGCTACACATTTCTTATTCTTAGATCTATGCATTCTTTGCACTGTTATTGATGGATACAACTCCCAGGAAGTATAGTGCGATTGTAACATTATCTCAGAGCAGGCTTCTTTGACACAAAATGTCAGTATTGAAATCGAATAATCCCGAAGGAAAACATAATGTTGATTTGTCCATTTGAGCTAATATTATTTTCACAATGGTACACTGGGGCGAAACGCTGGCAACTTGTTTTTGAGCTAGCCGGACCATTTTATCAAAATTTTGTTAAAACAAAATGTCAGTGTAGGCACTATAAATAGAATTATTCAGCGGCACAAACAGACTGTCTCAAAATCACTGAAGTAAAAAGGATATTGTGGCAGAAAAAAGAAAATCTATAACAACTGATGAACGTTTACTCCACGGAAAAAGCAAATCATACCCTAGGCTCACTTGGTTGGACATAGCAAACCTGTAAAGAAACACCTTCTAACAGGAGAAATGAGCAGGAAACGTCTCTTGTAGGCACGTAGTTAACAGGATTGGAAAATGCAACACCGGTAGAAAGTTCTTTTCTCTGATGAGAGTCACTTTGAATTGGAGAGTCAGAGAGTTGAATACAAAGAATGAGCTAATAACTTCAGCACATTTGCAACTGATTGTAGAACACCCTGTGAAGATGTTTTGGGGGGTGTTTCACACGGGAAGGACCGGGAATCTTTGTACCAGTTGACAGGATGATGAAATCTGACCAGTACAGTACTTCCAAATACTGGAAAGGAAATTTGTTGATTAGCTGCAGTTGAGATTTCTAGGTGTTGATGCAATTTTTCAGCAATATTTGGCTCCTTGCCATACTTAAAAGAAACTGAAGAAATTTACCTGTGACAACAATATTCATGTCTTAAGAGTGACCATGGCTAGCCTGACATTAATCTAATAGAAAACTTGTTGGCTATTTGCAAAAGGAGACTCACAATACTTGACTGTTCCACAAAAATACACATGATTCTAGTTACAGTGAGGTTTCATGATGAACTGAGAAACAGTGCTCGGAAGATTGTGAAATCAATTACAAATTGTTTATAGCAACTAATAAAACGGAAACAAGCAAAGATATGTTAAAGAGGCGAATAAGTGAAAAAATTAAAAGAATATGCTATATTATTGTACGGTAGTTTCAATTATCATGTGATGTATGGATGGCTTTATGGGTAAGTGGATAAGATGATGATAATTGTTGTTTTAAGGGGCCCAATATGGAGGTTATCGGTCCCTAAAGTGGATAAGAGTAGTAGATTTTGGTATAGAGGGGTCCCAGTTTTGAAATCCAGCCAGGCCATTGGATTTTAACTTCCCTGGGACTGAGTTTTAGTGACGTCTTCATTATTTCATCCTCATCATGACGCTCAGTTTGCCTATGGGCACTAACTCTAAAGACTTACACCAGGACTACCTGGAGGCCACATGCCATTATTATTATTATTATTATTATTACCTCAACTGTGATATTTCGAGTTCTCACAATGCCAAGTTTTGTGTTTCCCAGTAGGGATAGTGTAGAAGAAACCATGCCCAGCAGTGTTCAAGAATAAATGCCAGGAATACAGGGTGTTTATGAATTGCACTGAAGTCAAAGTTGAATAATCTTCTACAGTAGATTGCAGGGTATTTCTTTGTTCCCATTGCAAAGGGACATACACTGTGGAATATGTATTTGGTATTGCACCAAGCATTATGACTAGGTTTAGGCCCAATTACTATGGCAAGAGATCAAGTGATGCACTTATCATGGACAGTGGGTTGCTGACATAAGAATTAGAATTATTTCTTCTACACTGTAGTAGGTGGTTTATACACTTTATGCTGAACATACTATACAACTAACCCTTTGTACAACCAAGCTCGATACGTATCGCAATTATTACAGTATATAGAATTACCAGAAATCTTGTTATATTCTATTGAGCATATGTTACCATTGTGGTTTCCATAATATTTAGAATATGAAGAACTCTAAATCTATTTTTGTTGCAGATGTCCCTGAAGGAAATGTGCCAATTCTTCCTCGAGGACACCACCAATTTCCTTTCCGTTTTCAGCTACCCGAAAGCTCATTACCTTGCTCATTTGAGAGCAAACCTGGCTTTATTCGGTACTATATTAAGGTTAGTATCCAGCTAATATTACCTTATTAGGTTAGTAAACTGTTTATGTTCGAACATACTTAGTTGATATATTTTCTAACCTTTCTTTATGTAGTATTGTGGATGTCTTTCACTTCAAAAACTAATTGATTTTTTGATAATTCCTTAGGTAACAGTGGATATCCCATATGCATCTCCACCTCAAGGAATGAAGTATTTCACAATCATTGGACCACATATTGATTGCATGGATGAGCAATATCTGGTATGAGTCTTCTACCACTCCAAAGTGTGGAGCTAAAGAAAAACCATTGGTTAGAGAAAGGTTAAAATGTTATTATATTGGAGTAGGTGCCTTTATAGGTTTCTCTGCTCTTCCTTTCAGTTGCTTTTAGTTTGTCTCTAGCCATTTGGTGAATATGAAAGCTTTGTTGTTTCACAATCTGAAGTGAGTACTTCCCTTGATAGCATAGTAAATAGCATATGTTTGAACATCATGTATCTAGAAAATATTTTACAGTCAAACAACATACTGTGGTTTAGAGATAATGATACATGGATGATATGTCCACTATGTGATGTCAAAGGACAAAATGTCCACTATTTTTTGCTCTACAAAGCAGTAGTTCACTTCTTATGAAGCAGTAAATTGAGGAGCTAACTTTCAAAAGAGACTTTGTCACTCATATACAACTTTAGGGAATGACCAAAATATAGATTTCTCTCAAATTAACATCTTATTGCTTACTTTATGCATTTAAGTACACACATATGGGTTAGAAAAATGTAACAAGACATTCTAATCAAATCAAACTACAGTAGAAATTCAGTATTAACATACAAAATTCTGGACATAGTTTTTATCGACTGAACAGAGAGGACATAATTCTTTTGTTTGCATGAACACGGGACATAGGCCTCTTTGACTGCACAATATTTTGATAAAGCCTAAACATCTAAAACATTTGGAAACATTGTAATAAGCAGAACATTCAACGACAATGTCATTTACTTGGATAATATTCATAACGTCCATTCTTATGAAACTTTACAACAAAAATCTACTTTTATATATGGAATCCCACATCATCTTCCAGACAGTCACATAATACTTCCTCAGGAGGAACACTTGCTGCAGGTGTAGCCATTAACAATCTCTTGTACCATTCCAAATCTTTTTGCCTATACCAATTTTCACCTACTTATATTTCTAAGTTTATTTCGCCCTTCTCTCTCTCTCTTCCATTTCATTGTTCCCTTTTCTTTCTCTCTTTGATCTATTCTTTCCTCTCCTCAACTTCTATTCTACTTTCTCCTAAAATCTGGGGCAGGTAACCCCGTAATTCCGCCCCTTAAAACCACTATAACTAATTAACTCCTACAATCTCCTCTACCTCACTTCTACTTTCACTTTTACCATTTTACATATACCATATGACATTTTCCTGATACCGGTAATTGAACAAAAATCAATATTAAAAACAACAAGTTAACAGTGTTGGAGGACCAAAACAAAGCAACATGGATATGTTTTTATTAGACTATTAGAAATACTGCCTTCAACAAGATGGCGATGTTAAACGTAAGTCACGAACGGCTATCCCTTGAAAATTGTTCCCATTCGAGTGATGTAAGTGTTCAATGTGATAACAATTCTTTATCTATTGAAGAGGTGTGTCTTAATTGTGAAGACAAAGCATGTAGTGGCGAAAAAATTGTGAGATGTGAAGGAAATCAACTGGGAAAAAAGTATGAGTTGCCGCGAGCGGCGAGTGAATCTGAACTCCTCAAATTAGAATTGGCCTCCAAAGAGGAAATAATCAAAATGCTTGTGGTTGATTTAAAAAACGCACAATCTCAAATAAGTCTCCTTAAAGAAAGACTACAAGCAGAAGAAGATAGGCCTACTCAGGCAGACTATTTAGAGGTTAGGTCTAAAACGAATGCACGCTTTCCAAGACGTAGGCCTACCTTGGTGAAATCTGGGAATATTCCTAACAACTTTATCTCCCAGAATCCATTTGAAATCCTCAGCCGTTCCGATTCCCAAGTAGAAGAAAGACAAGATACCGGTATTGAAAACGGGACATCCAGATACGACAATCCTATCCATAACCCTACTAAGAAAAGGAGACGTCCCCGTGTACTTGTCATGGGTGACTCAATTCTGCGAAATGTAGGCCCAGTAGTTGATGATACCGCAGTCTATTGCTATCCAGGAATAAGAACTGAGCAATTAACTAGAAAGGTATGTGCAAACGAGGTTCGTGAAGACCCTGAGGTGGTAATGATTCATGTAGGGACCAATTGCTTGAATAGTTCTCCAACACCAACTCACATTATGAATGACATGGACAAGCTCGTGGACGAAGTGAAAAGTGCCTTTCCGAGTTCAAAAGTGTGTATTAGTGGTGTATTGCAAAGACGTGACATAGACCCACGATACATTAATGCCGTGAATTCAACACTGGATTGGTTGTGTGGTGAAAAAAACATTATTTTTTTAGAAGGGAACTCTTGGTTACAAAACAGGGACCTTGCTTATGATGATCTCCACCTCAATAGAAGAGGAACAATGAAATTTGGAAAACTTTTAAACAGAGTTGCCAAGTCTTTACTCTCGGAAAGCTAATTGCTAGAACGAGTGATGATATTTTATTGTTTAGAGAGAAGAAAGCGCTGACTACAAGTGGACACCTAGGTGAAGTACAGTGCAGTGAACATAAGTACAACTGTTTGGATGATTTCATGCATCAGGACTCTAATATAAGTGCATGCATAAACTCATTAGAATTAGGTGGAGAGGTTAGGTGTTTGTACATTAATAGCAGAAGTATTCGGAATAAGCTTGATGACATTGAAATTCTCGTGCAGATGATAGGTCAGATAGATGTATTGGTAGTTACAGAAACCTGGGTGAAAAAGTAATGAGGCAGATTTTTATAACTTCAACAATTTCACAAGCGTGTTTGCTCATAGAGATGACAAAGTTGATGGGGGTCTGGGTATTTATGTATCACACAAATGGAAAGTGAATGTTAAAAGACAGTGTGAAATGAATCATAGTTTGATGTGGATTGAAGTATTCAGAGATAATGTTAAAAGTAATAGGCCAACATATAAAAGCATTGATATTATTGCAGCATATAACCCCAATAGAAGCAATGCCATACCCTTCTTAAATTCATTTGAAAGTTTTCTTAGCCAGATAAAAAATAAATTATGCATCTTCCTCGGAGATACCAACATTGATATCCTAGCTGATGATCAATTAAGAAGGAAATATCTCAATTTAATAGCATGCTATGGTTTTAAACAGTGCAACACTAAATATTCTACACGACTTTGTGACACTGCAGCTACCTTAATAGATCACGTGTCACTAAACAATTCAGAATTAAGTTATAAAATATCAAATGTCAGCAATGATATTAGTGATCACAGTATATTAATTCTTGATATTTCCAATACCAATTTTAGCACGTACACTCTGTCACATAAGTCGACAAAATCAACAACACACGAGGACTCTTGGGATAGGCAACACACTCCTGAAACCAATATATCTATAAACGCAGATTCCCATAATGATGCAGATAGTACTGTTAACTCTCTATATAACTCTTTCATCAAACAATTGAATCTAAGGAACAGGCATAGCCAAAGAAAAATAACAAACAATACTAACAATAAAAGACAGGCTACTAACTTACCATGGGTCACAGCTGAACTCCTTACACTTATAAAACAACGAGACACTCTGCATGCAAAGCTCAAAGACTCCCTTCACAGAAATAATAATGATATGAACCAAGAATACTGTAGATGCCGGAATAATGTAACAAACTTAAAAAGAAGACTAAAGTCAAATTACTACTCAGAAAAATTCAGAACATATGGAAACAATCCTAATAAAACTTGGGAGACTATCAAAGAAATCATACACAACAAAAAACCAACAGTTGAGACATGCACTTCACTTGAAATAGACAACAAAATTATAACAGAGAATCAAGAGCTATGTGAATCATTTAACTTGTTCTTCACAAACATTGCTGGAAGTCTAGCAAAAGCTATTCCTGAACAGAAGGAAATCCTCAGTAAGGACCACAATCGGTCAAATTCTCTCTACTTATATCCAACAGATGAAGCAGAGGTCAAGTCCATCATCACAAATTTAAAGAATAAAAAGAGCTGTGGTTTAGATAGGATCAAGACAAATTTCATTAAAAACAATATGCAATCATTTATTAAAATCTTGGTTGAAATGATTAATGAGTCCTTAGTTACTGGCATGATACCAGATGACTTAAAAGTGGCCAAAGTAGTTCCTATATTTAAGGATGGTGACAAAAGGAATCCAAATAATTATAGACCTGTTTCTATTTTATCGGTAGTTTCAAAAATTCTGGAAGCAGTGGTAAAAACAAGATTGCTTTCATTTCTGAACAAGAATACATTCTTTCATAATATGCAATATGGATTCAGGGAAAATTCTAGTACTGAGGCAGCAACTATTGACCTAATAACAATGCTACAAGAAACTATTGACAAAAATAATATGGCAGTTGGGTTATTTATTGATCTCACAAAAGCCTTTGATACAGTAGATCATAAAATACTGTTATCAAAATTAGAAAATGCTGGTGTCCGAGGTATAGCACTAAAATGGTTCCAAAGCTACCTTATTGGAAGAAAGCAGCATGTAGCTTTGAATAAATGCATAAGTTCAGGAAAATATATAACTCGTGGAGTTCCACAAGGATCTATACTTGGACCTACATTATTCGTAATTTATATAAATGATATTGTGGAATGTAATTTGAGAGGGCATATCAAATTGTATGCAGATGATACAAATATCTTCTACACTGGGAAAGACATAATTGAAATCATACAAAATGTGCAACAAGATATAAATACTCTCTCACAATGGTTCCAGGCCAATAAATTAACAATGTACCTACAGAAGACCAATTATATGGTAATTTCAAAGCAAAGCATGAAAGAAATCACACATGACAAAATATATATAAATAATATTGAAATAAAAGAGGGTAATCAGGCAAAGTATTTAGGTCTAATCATCGACAGACACCTGACCTGGATTGAACACGTTGAACAAATTGCTAAGAAACTCTCACCTATAGTAGGGATCCTAAGGAAACTTTGGTATCTTATTCCCCTAAACCTTGTAAAACAAATCTACTATTCACTTGTACATAGCAAGCTCCAATATTTAAATGTTATTTGGGCTCACTGCAGGAAATCCACACTGAATGATTTAATGACTATTCAGAATAGAGCTATTAGAAACATATGTAACCTTCCTTACTGCACTCCAGTAAAAGATCTGTACATCAGAAGTAAAATTCTACCCCTCAGCATAAGTGCAGATCTCCACGCAGCTATGCTAATATACAAAATTAAACACAACACAATACTCTATAGCTCTCCCTACATCTTGAACTCAGACAATCATTCTAATGGAACTAGGCATGCGAAGAACGTAGCCTTATATATCATTCACTCTTCTAAATACGGTAGAAATAGTTTCAAGTTCTCTGCATCACAGTCATATAATAAACTTCCCGATGAAGTAAAAAGTGCACCAACTTTGTCAGTATTTAAGATGAAAACTATGAAAGTATTGTGGGAAAAATTTCGATGCATCTTAATACATCAAATAAGCTTAAAAATCCTAAGTGCTTATCATTTTAAGAGACCTTGGTCTAAACAATCTTAGATATATATTATCAACTTTACTAATAGGCCTATGCCCTTATTCATCAATTTGTGTTACCTTCAGAATTTTCTTCCTTGGTGTGTAAACACACATATTACTGTACAATTCCTCTGTACGAGCCTATGGCTCTTTGGAATTGATTGAATAATATATCTATCTATCTATCTATCTTACTTGTTTATCGTGATCTGCACGCTTTGAGTGGGAACTAAGTATGCTTACACTTGTTGCCTTAGCAAAATTTAGCAATTTTTATAACATACAACCAATATCAACCAATACATCATTCTTAAAAAACAAAAGCAAGAAAAGACTTAACTCTTACAGTGAATGGCTGTGTGGATCAATGTATTTATTGAAATTAATGTTATTCCCCAGGACTTGGTTCTTGAAATGTACCATTGTGTATATGACACATTAAGCTTGAAAGTGATTCTCAATATAAATATTTGGCGTCTCTAAAAGCCAGTGTAGTTAAAAGGGACGTAAAACCAATAACATTATTATTATTATCAATATAAATAACCGGCTTAAGGCCCAATAACAATGACAATGACATAGATGATAACACAGTAAAACATATTTTATTCATATACGTTTGAAATACCATACTTGGATGGAATACCCACTTTCTCTTTCAGATAAAATCTTAATACTTCTACTTTAAGAAAATGTATGCATTAATATGCTCACAAAATTGATTTAAATTGATTGTCTAATCATAATGCAAAACTTTCAATTTAATTTACTTAACAACTAAGAATTGAGTTTTTTGCAGGTTCAAACATCAGTAAATCAAGTTCTAATGCACCTATCAACCCCAACAAGGTCTCAATTTCAAGATCATTTAAATTAGAAATCTCCCTGTACTAAAGCTGAGAAAAAATTTGAAGAAAGGTTTAATTTTTTTAATTTTGCATTTTTGAAAGAATGTTATATTTCTTGGTATAATAGTGATAAACTACTAAATTAAGTTGGGGGCATCAACAACACGTTAATACTTATGTGAAAGAAAATTTGAAATAAATTAATTGTGGTAGTTAGGTGATCTCAAAAATGTCAATTTTTTTTACAAAATAATTTTGGGCACCCCTTAAATTGTAAATTAACCATTTTGATGGCACAACTGCCTTTAATTCCTATTTAACAACTAAAAAATGTCAAAATGTTTGGTTTAAAATTATGCAAATTTTCTTAAAACATACCGGTATATAAATAACTTAACCGAAATAGATCTAATTTTGGATAGGCAATGTTTCAGATAATAAATATATACTGTATTTTTAGAGTTAAAAGGTTGAAAATAAGCTCACAAGTTACATGAAACCATTATGTGTATTTGAAAGAAAGTGACCAATGTCATATCTGAATATTGATTCTCACTAATTCTTTTCTGGCAGCAATGTCACTGTCTTTTTTTTTTAAATCTGAAGATGCCTTCTTAACATGTTCAACAAAACTTATGCAATCTGAACCAGACCAAAGCCATTTCATTGTAGAACCAACTTGATTAAAAAGCATAGTTGGTTATTTTTAAATGAATGGAAAATCTTGTACATATGATTAGTAAATAAAGTGTGTGTACAGTAAATCAAATGTAAATTTTATATTTCTTAAATACAGTAAATACATTTGTACAGTTACACTTACAATCTCCTCTACCTAAGAGGTGTGGTGGCATAGCAGTCAAGCTGTTGGCCTCTCACCAAGGTGGACCGGGTTCGGTTCCCGGTCAAGCATGTGAGATTTCCAAAGTGAAATGCCATGTCCTGTGGTTCGGATTCCACGTATAAAATGAGGTCCCGTGGCTCATGATCGCATGATTAATGGTCACGAAAAACTAAACGCTTCCTTCCTTCCTTCTCTACCTGATCCTTCATCTCATCTACTCTATTATCACCTACATCCAGTCACTCCTCAACTTCTACTCTGCTTTCACCTACAAGCTCCTCTACCTTCACCGACAATCTCCTCTACCCCTCTTCTACTTTCACCTACAATCGAACTGGCTCTTAATCTCTCCTCTAGGGGCAGATGACCTCGTAGTTCCGCCCCTTAAAACAACAATAACTAATTAATCTCTCCTCTAATCTTACTTTTCACTTGCACTAGGCTTTCTCTCAACTTCTCATAATCTTAACCTAACTTCTCATTAACTTCTGATTGTTACGCTCAAGTTTCTGATTAATTTCTTCGAACTTGCTATCTTTCTAGTTCCTTTGTTATAATCTCCAACTAGAACTCTTTCACAAGAATCCATAATGTACGAATAGTGAATAACCAATATGACACAGGAAACATCAGAAGTTGGATTGAACACCAAAAGCAATCACCATCATACACTACCTCACTGTTCACGCAATGCATGATGGGAGTCAATTCTTCTGATTGGCTGAAGTTGACAAAGTCTTGTTTGAATGAATACTGCAGTGGACAAAGTTGTTTTGTGAATGAATAGTCTACTTTCAGAGACCAATATAGCTATGACAAAGTCACTTTTGAATGTTTAGAGTGTGTTGGGACCTCAGGAAGAATCTCACAAAGTGAAACCAGTACTAAACTAAATTTTTAAAATTTCTGGACAAAGTCTCTTTTGAATGTGAGCTCCTTTACGTTGTCACCATGTCCACAGATGATGTGTCCACAATAAAAAGGTCCAAATCATACCATTCCCTATGAATATAGATCTAAATGAGGTTGCTCTGGTTGATTCTAAGTTGAAGCAGATCACTTTAAATTAACAATTCTACTTTAATGTTTAGAAAAATAGAAGAAAACTTTACAATAACATTGCTTTTTGTCTGAGCTGATATGCCCCAGTAAAATCCACTTAACATCTCTTGTACCATGTGTCAAACAGTTGAGCAGTAGATCCACTAAGTAACTCACAGCTATGTATGAAGTATTCATTGCGAGCCCATTCTACCAACAAATGTACAGTCTTCATGAAGAGAGCAATATTCATTATTTACTCACACTTCTAATGGAGTAGATTGTGTCTTCTTCAACATTCCTTCATATATTCCATCAGGTTCGAGAAACATATTTCTTATCCTGTTAACTGAACATATTGGGATAACAATGCGATTTGTATGACTAGTTGCAGTCCATGAATTTATCCACTTTACAAACTTGTTTATATGCCCTTTGGAAAATCCCCAGTTACTTCTTTTTAGAATGTTTTATGTTTTGTTGGCACATTGCATTCTGTTATTGAGCGCATCCTTGTAAAGAATTATTATTAATTATGATTGTAAGAATTCTAATAATAGCAATGATGGCAATGTTGTGTGTTCCCTTTCAACTACTGTGGCTTTAGAGATACTGGGGTGCTGGCATTATGTCCTAAAGGGGATCTTTAACAAGCCAGTATCTCTCTCGGCACAAGTCGCTCACATTTAAGCTTTCTTAAATTGTCTGCTGTCTGTGTGGGGGATTTGATCCTACCACCTTGGGCATAGTAAGCGAGTGCTTTACCCATTGTGCTATACAACTGGCCATATCAGTATTTACTTTATCGAAGTAAGAAACAACAATCACAACAATTTTACCTTTTGGTTTTGGAGCAATTGGAAGGAAATTCCAATCACGACCATAGGGAAGATGCAGTAGATCGAGGAAGAAGGTTTGGGAGCGAAAGTAAAAGATTGGGTTCAAGGGATGGACCCAAAAAAAATTATTAACAAAAGTAACAAGAAATAACAATAAGTAAAAGATTGAAAATTTAAAGTTGATATTAATGTTAAACGTGTGAGCGACTCGGGCAGAGAAGTGCTAAGGAAGGGGTGAGCCGTGGCCCATTTTCAATGATTGAAATTATCAATAAATATGGTTAAACTTAAAGATAGTGAGTCAATAAGATTGTTGTGCTCGAAAAAGAAAACTAAACCTCCCACAAAAAGAGTACTAATGGGGGATTTAGTTAAGTTAGACACAATCTTGATTACGAAAAAACAGTAATCAAGATGCATGAACTGGATACGACACAAGGCAGGAAGTTAGCTGAGTGAACTATATGAGCGATAAACAGTCAAAGAGATCCGTGAAAACGAAAGTAATAGATAAGCAAACTTTGATAAGAGCACAACAAAAAGTTACCTAAGTTCACATGGCACATTTCAATTTGCTGCCAAGCGTGAGATCAATGCATTAGAGCAATACAATGTTAATTAGCACCATAAAAAGCCTTTCAGGTGAAAGTAGTAAAATTGGACTCTGAACTGAGTCTTTTGACTCCAATCAATCAACTTTTAACCACAGCAGATGCTGAAATGAAATTTTTGTACAACAGGTCCTTGACGGCAAAATAATGGTGAGACTGGCCCTCAATGGTATCAGGAAAAGAATCCAACTGCTATGTTGGGAATAAAAGAGTGACATATACCACAGGAATTATTTACGCAGAATGACGGTTTGTGATAAATTCAAATAGGGGGAAGACACCACTCTGATGTGACTTCCGTTTTACAAAAATTATAAAGTAGATTACTTAGACTAATTTTGTTAGTCAAAAGGTTAAATTTTGAAGGGAGGAAATAAGGATGTATAATGTCTGGCCATATGTGCATTCACTCCTGACACGACCTGATTGTACGATTAACTAAAATATTTATGGCTCGAAGCACTGAAAGTGTTTTAAATAGAGGCACAATTCCGAAGTTGAGAAAAGTCACTGTTTACTATTGTAAATTATTTCAGGCCGAAGCATTTAATACAGTTTCTAGAAAGTATTGCGTTACTAGCAGAGTTACTCTATTAAACCGTTAAAAGTAAAAAACAGGTGTGTTTCACTGTGATGTCACAAACTTTGAATTTGAAGAGAATACTTCTAGAACTATCCAGATGAATTTTCTTGGATTTGACGGAGTTTAATAAGATTCCCACGGTGGCCCCACTTATCTGTATTTGGCAGAGTTTATGGAAAATTCCCTCGATGCGCCCAAACATAAGTTGCAGTATCTCATCGACATGAACTCCCTCGGAAGAAATTGACAACTAAAACAAGTTGATGCTTTGACATTTCAAGTAAAATCTAGCACTGGGTGAAATGGTGACTAGCCGGCTAGATAAAAATTGTGATGAAAGTTGCTAAAGCAACTTCATTGCTGAATTAAAATAGATTTTGTTCTTATCTTTTCACATGATGAGTTGATAGTGCAGGTATGTGTAGAGTTCACTACATAGCTATAGGGGAAGGAGGGGAGGAAGCATAACGTAAGACACAGAGAATACAAACATTTGAAACAAAAAAGTAACTCTGGCACACAAATTTCTTTCTTCAGGCAGTCCAAAAAGAACGTAGGAGTGAGTAGGCTGCTATCTGTATGAAATGAGTTGAGGTAGTAAGCATTCTTCAGCGGCCGTTGGAAACCATTGAAGTCAGCAATTTGCCGTGTGAAGCGCTGCAGGGAGAAGCCAGGAGCTGCAGCTAAACAAGGGGCGAAGATATCTTGAACACTAAAGCACACTAGAAAAACCAGTAAATAGACTGCACATAGAGAGAAAAATAAAACACAGAAAAGTTAGTTGGTGGTTTGAACAGAAGGAAAAATTAATAGAAGGCAAAAAATCAAAGAAAACCCAAAGTGGGTGTGAATTACTGAAAAACGTTTGAACGTATATTCAAACAGGAATATACCAGGTTTAATTCGTGTTTTGGAATTCATGATATCTCATGCTTTGAATATCGGTTGATAGGGATATAATGTCATATTTACACCATGCATTTATTACACATCTTATATACCTGTCAATACTTAAAAGATATATTACAAAACGCAATTATATGTTTTGGACCTAACTTTGGTTCTTCAGCTTCTATACAGAATATCAAAATTAAAATTACTTAAATGCATGCTAAAACTTTCATAGGGAGTGCACATAAAATTTTATGTTCAGTACTTGCCTACCAAGACGATGTGTGCATCATGTGCCTCATGTGTCATTTCACGATGCTCAAGTATACAAGGTTCATATTTCACTCAACACCTCCGATGTCATGTCTTACAACTATAGCAGAAGCCAATCTCTAAAACACAAGATGTCTAGTACAAATGACAGTTTTGTATAGGCAACGGTCTGGCTGCGTGGTTCAGCTGTAACGTTCTCGCTTGCTGAGTCCTAGGTAGCAGGTTCGAATCCTGGCGCATAGATATAAAAAATATAAATAAATATAATATAATAAATATAAATTTTGTAACTGCTTACCATGTTTATATTTCAATTAAAATGACCTGTCTGAAATTAGATCAGATTTGTTAATAATTCTGGGCTACATGCAGTTAAATCTGATCTCCTTTAACTGTGTACAAATGAGTCTCAACTGTATATCTTTTAAGTGTTGGCAAATGAACCAGTTGTGTAATAAATTTACTTTTAAGTGAATACAGAACCATGGCAGTTAAACTATGGTCTATATATTTACACCATGAAACAGAATTTTATCTTCGTAACATAACATTTTTTTCCATAATTCCTCATTCCTATCTAAAACTGTAGATTGTTTATAATGGGGCTGATGATCAAGATGTCCCAAGCCCTTCAAATGAACTATTAACAACAACAACAAAAGATTAATTATTATTAGGTTCAAAGTAATAGGGTTTAGCCATACTCATGATCAGACCCATAATAGCCCAGTACAATATATATATATATTGAGCATGTTTCACATAGGTAAAAAAAAAACTGAGAAGTTTGACAAAAGTTCAAAAATCAACAAAGAATGAACAACAGTTAAAGTTAAAAACAACCTTACAAATAAGTTAACTGCTATTAAAATTCTTAAACAGTTAGGAACTAGGTAGAAACCTGTTGGTATATTGATTCTGATATGAAAAGTGGATGTTGCAATATTGGACCTATCATCCTGGAAATCAGCTTATAACAGAATACGTGATAGTATTTTTTTTTTGTGCTGTGTAATTCTGCCTTGTAACATGGTGTTTCATTGTGTATTAGATTGTGGCCGGGCAACATTGACAAGTATAGCTTCAAAAGCTCTCATCATGTAAGTTCACGTACAAGTTTGCATATACTAAATATTAGCAGCTTTGAAGCACCAATCTACACAGTTGTCACATGTCTTCTTTCCACCTGGCAGCTTCTGAGCACTGCTCTTGAATGGCTATACTGTTCCACACACTCTTCCGTAGCTTCTGCTATGAGCCTTGTGCCAGTTACATGCATGGGGCTTTCACCACTGTCAACTGTCTTTATGTTATTTCTCTCATCTATTAATTCATAGAAGTCAAGAAAAGTACTTAACAAAGAATGCAGTTCACAAGTATGTCATGTGTATGGAGAAATACACTTAAATGCAAATTTTTAAAAAATCAGTTCATAATGAAGCAATTGCAGGAGCACGTCACTGGCACAGGACATGGTAGTAGAAAGAAAACATCAAAATGTTGTACCACACCAAGCATTCATTGCAGAATAACAAACACTTGCAGGATATACATACTATGGTGTTGGACAATCTGTACCAAAAAGATAGGCAGAGATAGTATTGGGTATGAATGTTCTCCGGAGGAAGGTTCTGCGCAAGACCCTCCAAATCTGCCATAGTGTCTGCTGGCTGAAGTTATTGTTCAATCTGGTCCCAAGTATACTCAAATGGCTTACCAAGGAGGCTTGTTGACACCATGAAGGCAGCAAACCACCGGCCCAACAGCCATTCACACACGTAGCACTTCCAAGAACAGATAACAGTTCTGAAAAATCAGTCAATGAATTATATCTGACACAGCCTTTTTATAGCCCAAGAACTCTTTCCTTCCGCTACGGTACAAAACATTGTTCCTGCGCCAAAGCCAACCAATCGTAACTTGAGCTGCAGTCACAGACCCCCTACTCCTCCATCCACCAATCGTATAGTTCGTCTTCACTTGAGACTCAGAATTATGTCCTCCAATCACAGAGAGACACGTTTGTTGGGCGGTACCTAGTTGAAGATGGTGTTGCCCGCTAGAACGAAGAGTCATGAGACAGACCTATGAATTATTCAGAATAACCCAAGCTCCGAATTCCCATCCAGGAAATAACAATCTTGCAACAAGATATATCCTGCCAGGCTCATTACACACTTTAACATGTGAAATCTGTACAAATGAATATAAAATATTCTATATAACACAGAATTAAACCAAGCTTAATAATATCATCAAAGACAATTACATATTACCCCGGATTAAAATATGACCTTAAATCAATATAGTTATAATAATAATAATTTGATAAAACAGCGGCACTGCGTCTCCTGCGAACGGACCAATGCAATTGGACACATTGGCAACACGATAAAGTACAGATATAAATTTATGTATTGAAATTAATGAATATCAATGACCTAAATCAGACTGTCGTGGGGAGACTAATAAAAATATTAGGTACAGTGCCAAGTGAAGCAAACCTTTTTGTGCTGCAGCAGAAGAGTATGCTGTAGCTTGAAGTATTCCAATAGGATACGAAGACCTGTGGGACTGGACACTTCCACCTGTATTCTAATAGCAGTGTCAAATGTTCTCCCCCTGTGGTTGGTGGGGTTTAGAATACACCCACGGCATCCCCTGCCTGTCGTAAGAGGTGACTTTGGCTATACTTTAAGGACTCCGCGTTGGTTTGTGAATTGGACCCCCTGTGGGTGGGAGGTAGCGTATACACCCAAGGTAATCCATGCCAGTCGTAAAAAGCGACTAAAAGGGCTTCTCGGATAGGTCCCCTTTCAAGAGTTTGACAGTCGGTTCTAAAAGACATACATCCGTGCGATATAACTCTCATTAGGTTCTTTCCGTTAATTCTTTCAGGGTCTGGCATTCAAAATTTCTATATGTGCGTGCTGTTAGGGGATGGGCCGCTTACGTGTGCGACTACTCTCGAAAGCCTGTCTGGTCTTGGCCAAGCCGACAGGTGGGTGCGCCATGTACCCGTACAGTAGTATCCGCCTGACTACGCAGGTCCCTGCACAGCCGAATGTCAGAGCTGAAATATCCAGTATGTGCCAAGGGGTACATGCCCATACGGCATCGTAAAACATCGGACACACGGACAATGCCTTCCATGCTAGGCGGCCCTTGCCCTGGCTGGGTAGCGCCTACAGTGATGGCCGTGATCGGATGTCGGTGGCATTCGGGGAGGAAGAACTGGCCATGGGTTCCAAAAGGAAAATCCCCAAACAGGGTGGTCCAACACCCAAGTCTTTGATTCCCTACGAGTATCAACCCTGGGAACAGTCTGTTCGCGAAAAATATGGGTGCTAACACCCCCAAGTTTCTGGTTGCAACCAGAACCGATGGGGGCGATTTCAAGCTGGTTAAATCTATTTTGTTTTCTCGCCGCATAGAATGGGTCTATGGTGAGCCTGAGAAAGTGCAAAAGATGAGGCACGGTAGCTTGTTGCTCAAGACTAGGACTGGTGAGCAAGTTGAACAACTTTTGAAATGTGACCACTTTGGCGAGATCCCCTTCAAAGTGGAAAAGCATAAGTCTCTGAATCAGATCCGAGGAGTTATTTTCCACCGGGACCTGATTCTGAACACTGACGAGGAGCTCAAGGAGGGTATGCAGCACCGTCATGTGACAGATGTCCGGTGCATTACGCGCAAGGTCAATGGTCAAATCGTGGACACTTGTGCTTTCATCATTTCCTTCGAGCTTTCAATGCTCCTGGAGAAAGTCAAGGTAACAAGTTACCGTTGTGACGTACGGCCTTACATCCATGAGGTGTTATATAACTGCCAGAAGTTCGGGCACATGTTATCCCGATGCTCGAACTCTGCAATCTGTGGAACGTGCGGTAAGGTACCTCACAACGCGGAAGAGTGCACGAAGCCTTATTAGTGTGCTAATTGTCCTGGATTTCATTCTCCTCGGGACAGGGACTGCCCTGTCTTCCAGAATCGGAAGAAAATCCAGAAGATCAAAACCCTGGATGGTCTCACCTACCAGGAAGCACGTAAAAAGTACCATGCCACGCACACTCCTCCTTCTACGATTGATTGTAGCATCATAATACCAAATTTGGTTCTGTCCACCTCATCTTTTGTACCAGCTGTGAAACCTGCAAATATGTCTACTGTCTTGAAACCAGCGCGCATGAAAACGAACAAAAGCCCAAAGGTGAATCCAACTCCACCTTCGGCCACTAAGCAGACTGTGCGAGAGAAGGCTGCTCCCTCCGCCCAAACTGTCAGCGAAAGCCGCGCCGAAGCTGGCGGAGGCGGCATTGTCGACCCGGGTCAGGAGTTCGTCTAAATATCTTAAAGAGGCGGGGAGGAAGAAGCCATCCGCCCAACAGCTGTGGATGCTTCTGCGCCTGGGAACGTTCCGTTCATCGGAAGCTCTTCCAGTCCATGGTGGGCCGGTATCCAGGATCAGGGCTTCTGTTCATGGATGGTTCGATGGTAAACGAGAGAGTAGGCTGTGCATTTGTGGTTGAGGATCGTCGGTTTCTCTTTTCACTTCCCGAGGCCTGTAGCGTGTACACAGCGGAGCTCGAAGCCATCTCAGAGGCTCTGCGGTACACGTTATCAGACGATCACCAGCACTTTCTTGTGTGTACTGACTCTCTTAGTGCGCTGCAAGCGATCAATGTGTGTTTCCCGAAGCACCCGCTGGTCCAGCAAGTGCACGACCTGCTAGTCAGTGTGTGTAATGCCGGAACCGGGGTGACCTTTGTGTGGTTTCCCAGCCACATGGGTATTGCGGGAAACGAGCTTACGGATCATGCGGCGAGAGAGGCAGTCGCACTGCCCTCGCTACCGTATAAGGTGCCTGCTAGTGATGTACGCTCTCAGTTGCGACATTTGATCCTGTCGAATTGGGAGGAAGCGTGGCGTGCCACGTCTCTGCCCAACAAACCGAGAGGCATCAAGGAGACAACGAAGGTGCTGAAATCTTCCTTCCGATCTATCCGAAAGGAAGCTGTGGTACTCTGTCGACTCCGGATCGGCCATGGGATTGCTACGCACTCACACTTGCTAAAGAGAGAAGACCCCCCTGTGTGTACTTGCGGCACCCACCTTACCGTGGCACACATTCTCTTGGAGTGTGTGGACCTGGCCGATCTACGAAGGACTCTCAAACTGCCTATCACCCTCTCCCTTATTCTCCGTGATGACGGGCCGTCAGTAGCCCTCGTCATCCGGTTCATGAGAGAGAGTGGTTACTTTATTTAAGTTTTATTGTGAGTTAAGACTTTTAATTCAGGTTATGTCTATTTTATGTTTTTTATTGCGTTCATCTATTTTATTGTTCACTATGCTTTATTTGTTTTATTGTTTTTTACCATCCCCCCTTTTACTATTTTTATTCAAATATGGCATAATTGTTAGGGCTCACTGTCTGTTTTATAGAAACCATTTATGTTTCCTCCATGACAGTGAGCTGTTTTTTTAAAATCTTCATCCTTTCATTTCATTTCAGTAGGGGCCGATAACCTACATGTTAGGCCCCTTAAAACAACAATTATCATCATCATCATGCCAAATGTTCGGCCCTCCACCAATTGAAAGATTTAATAAACATAAAAATAACAGAACTTTATTTCTCTAGTATTACATGTTGTCCGTTACATGCGATGCCACTTTTACTTACTACACAAGTCAATGCCCCCTAGATCTTAGAGACTGTTCCCTTTCTAAAAAAACGAAAACGTCTCGCTCAGTGTTCTCAACATTCTCCCACCAAGTTAACGGATGTGGAACAGTTAACTTAACATAGTCCTGGGGAGATCATCAATTCCGCTCACACCTGAAACAAATTGACACAAAACAGACAAGTTCAAGTTAATCTAAATATCTGTTTGGCACTTTAACAATCCTTCCACTTTGGGTCTGTTTACTTCCCCTATGTCACTCACACTATCACATGTTACATCACTATCTTCTTTCACAGTCAGTTCAGTTATCTGTTCATTGTCTGAAGTAGAAGGTTCAATCGCTAATGTAGGTTCACTACCTTGGGCTTCTAGGGGGAGGTACAGTCTTTGAACTGGGCGCAGAAGTTCTCCAGATATAGTCTTCAGGCGAACAAGACTGATAACTCCATCTTTTCCAGTCTCTTTGAGTTGTCATTGCCAATGAGGACAACATCATCAACCTGAACAATTTTTTGCTGGTAGACATCCATCTGCTGTCGCAGTAGACCCAAATACTCACTCCGGAACATCTTTCTCAGATTCTCCTTAAGTGTTAACCTGTATTTCAACCTCTTGTTCAAACTGGAGGACTCGATGACATCAATCTCAGGCACAGCAGCTTTACAAATATCCTGAATAAAAATGGCAGGCGTTATTGCTCCTAGTTCATTGGAATTATCAGCTGTACATGTCAGAGGTCTCGAGTTTACTACACTTTCACAGTCGCATAGCACTGTTTCCATCCCAAAGTTTGTAAGAGATGAACGTCCAAGTGTTCTCTGAAGTAATCGTTTCACAAGTCCTATCAACCTTTCCCACCCACCTCCCCACCAGGCAGCAGTGGGTGGGTTGGACTTCCACCTTATTCTCTCCACTGAACAGTACTCATGTACCTTTGACCACTCAATTCGACTGAAGGCAGCTGCAGTACCAGAAAAGTTATTCCCATTATCACTGAAAATTACAGCTGATCGTCCTCTCCTAGCTACAAATCGCCGAAATGCTTGCAAAAGAGCATCTGTTGATAATGACAGGAGTAGCTCTAAGTGAACAGCTCTGGTGACTCCACACGTGAACAAACAAATCCACGCCTTTTCAGAGTTTTTCAGAAGAAGAGGTCCAGCTAGGTCAACACCCAAAACTTCAAAGGCTGCAGCATCTCTTACACATTCGCTGGGAGTGGTGGAGTGAATACTATGAATGGTTTAGCTTCCTGGTGCTTGCAGGGGACACACTTGGTTAACACTGACCGTAATGTTCTTCTTCCTCCCATCACCTAGAATCTTTCCCTCATAATCGAAAGCAGACCTTCAATGCCAGCATGACACCTTCGAATATGAACGTCTATAATCAGCCGTGACACAAAGGGATGATTTCTGGGTGAAAGTACAGGATATCGAAAGTCATGGTTGTCGGATCTATTGGAGATCTTGCAAGCGGAGGAGACCGTCATGATCTTCAAAGAGGTGTGGGCTGGAGATTCTGGGGTCCGTGGTACTGGGAAATGCATCCTTTTGAACTAATTTCAAGACCCTTATCTCAGCAGAAGTGACTTCTTCAGTAGAAAGTCTTCTTCATAAAATGTTCAGAGCTAGCAGCTCTACAATTGTTTACAAAACGACACATCCCAGCAACCATTCTAATAATTTTCTCACTCTTTGAAAAGTACCTGTAGTACCAGTCACTAGGAAGAGAATCAGCATCTGCACAAAGCATAGAGGAAACAACAGTACTCTTTCTTTCTTTCTTGAATAATAACATCCTCTTCAAACTTGACTTCGGCCGAAGGCCAACAGCTACGCTTTTGGTGCAACCATTCAGGTCCCTCCCACCAAGATGACTGAAGCAACTTTTTACCTGAACAGCCTCTAGATGGCAGGTCAGCTGGATTACAATTACCTGGAACATGATGCCACTGTTCTGGTCGAGTCAGCTTCCTTATCTCATTTACCCGGTTCCCCACAAAGGTAGCCCTCTGATCATCTCTTCTAATCCACGCTAAAACTGTGGATGAATCACTCCAGAAATATGACTCGCAGCTTGTGGGAAGATCTTCAATCATTGCTGCATGGAGTCTAGCACCTATCAATGCAGCAAGCAATTCTAGACTAGGTATCGTGACTGTATTGTTCGTGGTGGAACTCTTGCTTTTGCCTGAATCAACTGTACATTTACTTGCTGAGTCGTCTCCACCCTCAGGAACACAGCTGGAGCGTAGGCATCCTTCCTGGCATCACAAAATGTATATACACTCCATTCAGCAGGTCCACTGTTAGAAGGTCTTTCAAGCATGCGACATCATCTGCCCATTTCACAAATCTGTTGGCAATGCCTTGATCCAACCTCTTCATCCCACCCAATGTTTATACTCCATAATTCTCTTAAGAGAAGTTTTGGTTTTAGGGTCAAAGGAGATGAAAAACCAACTGGATCGAATACCTCATGGGCAGTGGAAAGAATAGTCCTTTTGGTATATTTCTCTGGAAAATTCTGGAAACAGTCTGGGCTTATGGCCAGAGTGTCATGTTTTCTGTCGGAGATTAAACCCAGTACATTAGTGAGACAAGCCTCTGTAAGTATATCTGGATCTGAGAACTCTCATCCACGCAATTCGAACTTGCCATCGGCCATGATAGAGGTGGCTTCTTGAATGAATGTTTTAAGCTGATCTTCATTATTAAGGCTAGTGACTACATTATCAACATGAAAGCAATCCAAAAGACTTTTAATTGTAGTCTCCGAGTATGCAGAAATTCCCTCATGATATTCATCTAGAACCCTTGAGAGATGAAGTCTGATAACTGCATTTAACAGATAAGGACTACAAACAACACCAAACACAGCTCTCCTGTGTCGATAAACAATTATATTCTCCAGATCATCCCTCCATAAGAAACGTAGGAAGTTCCTATCATTTACATGTACACTAATCTGCAAGAAAGCTCGTCTGATATCAGGCACAACTCCCACTTGCTTCAGACGGAATGTTAAAGTAAGTGGCGGTATCTGTTCTATCAATGATCTCCCTTTCTCCAAGCACGAAATAAATGATGGACTATTCTTCTCATGAGCTGATGCATTGAACACAGGTCTAATTTTTGTGGTGCTATTTTCTTTCACTACGTGTCTGTGAGGAAGATAATGACACCTATCACTAACAAACTCTGAGTCAGGAACCCTTTCAATTACACCATCTTCAAGCCATTCCTCAAAACCATGTTCATAATCTGGGTACAGGGTATTAGCCTCCAACTTTATAATACAAAAGGGAACATTGACGCTGAGATTCAACACCGCCTTCAATGTGCCAGTGCAGCATTTGGTCGTATGTTCGTTCGCATGTTTGACAATCACGACATTAGCATTTTAACAAAATTATACGTTTATCAAGTTGTTGTAGTTCCCACTTTGCTATATGGCTGCGAAAGCTGGGTTACTTACAGAAGGCACCTCTTATCTCTAGAAAAATACCATCAACAATGCCTTAGGAGAATTCTCGGTATTATATGGCAGGACCAGCGCACTAATACAAGTGTATTAGAGGAAGCTAACGCTATTAGTATTGAGGCTCTCATAATAAAACATCAACTTCGATGGACAGGACATGTAGTTTGCATGCCTGAGTCCCGGCTCCCAAAACAAATCTTCTATTGCCAGCTGAATGTCGGTCAGAGAAAGCAGGGCGGGCAACAAAAATGCTGTAAAAATGTTCTGAAGACCAACATGAAGATATGTCAAATTGATACAGCAAACTGGGAGGCTGTCACATCCAACCGATCAGAGTGGTGTCGCAACGTCCATCAAGGTCACTTGCTCTTCGAACAAGAGAGAAGAAGGATGCAGGCTGAAAAAAGAAATGCCAGAATAGAGCGCATGAATCGCAGAATGATCAACCCCCAAGATCCATTCTGCTGAAGACCTTATGTGCCAATATTAAGGAAGAGTCTGTGGTTCTCGAATTGGACTGTACAGTCACCTAAGAACTCCTGAAATATGATTAGGCCTAATATTGATTTACAGCCAAGATTTATATAACCGTACGTTGGAAGACAATCATACTTGTATCACGAGTGATAGCCTAATAATAGTAGAATCCAGTCGTTTTTCTGTAGGATGTAATTCGATGGAAGGGGGATGCCTATCCTTCCAGGGAAGGTGAACTTCATATCGACCTTCACCATTCACCCTTACAGTCTCTTGAAAATGCTTGTCAACTTCCAACTGCAATTCAAGCTTAGTCTTCCTATCAACAGGATCCATAGTACCAATCAACTCCAATTTCCAAAGATCTGAGATGTTTAAATCATTAATTAACATTGATGTGGCAACCATAGCAGTTTTAACTCTGGGTTGTTCACTGGGATATTTACTAAAAATGGTCCAACCTAACCTAGTCTCCATAGTTATCAAACCACATGATACACTTCTAACATTGCCCATAATAAGTCTGGCAGCAATGTCAGCACCAATCAGAATTTCTACAGGACCTGCAGTACCTATGGCTTCCTGTATATTGTTGGTATTATCAAGTATTTCATTAACCGAGGCACTATCTTGAATATAAGGTACATTATCACAAATATTGTCTTGGTCCAAGACCTCAAAGTTGCACAAAAATTGCTAATGAGACTGGCAAGATGAATTCTATATTTATTGTGCTCACAACTGCCGGTTTTCTGACCTCCAAACAGTGAATGCACAATAGTTTCCATTCCAACAGGAGAATAATTAATTTCCCGCGCTGTTCCCTTCAAGACATATGATCGTTGTGACCCTGTATCATGAACTGTCTTCACAGTACATTCACATCCATTCCATCGAACCTTCACCAGAAGCGTAGGAAGCGGCACACTATTATCACATGTTAGATTGGCATCTTTCTGTACAGTTATGTCATCAGGCCTAGGGGAGTCAGTATTGTTAACTACATTCCTACTTCTCTTAAAATTTGGACACAACAACGCAACATGTTGCTTATCACAAATCAAACACTTTTGCTTCAAGGTGCACTTTTTAGCCACATGATTAGGTTTAATGCAAATGAAACAATATTTCCTATCTTTAATAATTTCAAGTTTTTCTGAGAGAGGCATATCACGTGCTTTATAGCAGTCAGCGCTGCTATGGTGTTCATTACTGTGTAAAAAAAAAAAAAAAAAAAAAAAAAAAAAAAGGAGAACGCTCATTTTCCTGTAACGAGAGTAAACCCATTGCTGTAGGAACATCTTGCCTAAAACATGATTTAGGACTGCTATCTTTTTGCACTTTCTTTGCCTTTTCAGCTGACTGTTTAAACCCAGACATGGCCACATGGATCCTTTCCCCATTTTGCACTTCAGCCTTCATGAAGGACATGAACTTATTAAGTCGTTGTTCTGCATTAGATAGAGTCGAGTCTCGATTATCCGACCTAAAGTGGACCTGGAGTACGTCAGATCACCGAAAATGTCGGATAATACAGATTGACTTTGAAACTGAACTAAAACAAATAGGTACTATACTGTTTTACTAAAACAATGGCATGTTTTATGGTACTCTTATTTACTGAATTATAAATTCAATTGTACATGCTGTATTGAACAAAAACGTTCCAAATGCCTTAGGAAAAAAAACTTGTCAACAGTGTCTGTTTGCCTGCCGATTCCTGTTTTCTTGCTGCGTGATCTCGCCATTGACGAAAAATCAACACCTCTGTTGCGAATTCCTCCGACTGTTGCTCCACGAACGTTAATGCCATATCTAATGTACTCAATCCTTCACTGTGAGACATCTTTTTATCTTTTGTTCTGTAATTCCTCGTTCTTCTTCTTCTCCTTCACCACCCTCATATTCGTCAGTGCTTGCCCACGACTGCAACCTCCACACCGGGTATCCCAGAATTTAGTGTACACCAAAGGTTCTAGTTAAGTCTACCAGTGTCGGATAACACGGAATGTTGGATAAGCGAAGGTTGGTTGAGCGGGACTCTACTGTATATCGCTATATAAAGAACTTTGCTGGCATACTCTTAAAAAGTCTTCAGTCATGCATGATTCTAACAAAGGACAAAGGATTGCTACACATTTCCCATTTCTGACACCAAGAGATTAAAGTGCCCTTAAATGACACTCCAGCTTATCATACATCTCCGTGAGTGAACAGCATGTTTTACTAGCAGGCAGGGTCAAACTGAGAAGATCCCTGATGTATACTTGAATTCGAAGATCTTCCCTACCAAAACGTTCCTGAAGAGCTTCTATCACTAACCTGTAACTATCATCTGAGGCTGGAAAACTGTCTTCAACAGACCTAGCTCTGGAGTTGGGTAACGTAGCTTGTATCAGATAATAGAATTTATCTACTGGTGCAATCCCTACATTCTCATGAATACGCTGGAATTGGTTCCAAAATGGCAACCGATCTCAGAGTTCACCACCGAACTTACGAAATTCTATGGTTGGAAGCTTCATTTTCCTATTTACTTGAGCATTTGTTGAATCTTCACTCGCGATAGATTGTCGGTCTAGGGAATCAATTTTTAAACGCCGCACTTTCAACAGTTCGTACTTACTGCGATACTTGTCAGCCGCCAGCGCTTCTTGATCTATTTCTTGTTCACTAGCACCATTATATAACATCCATTCCATAACCTCTTCATTCTGGGCATTGATATTCTCGAAGTACTGTTCCAAACAAGCAAATGATGCTCGAGCTTCTTCATACTTTTGTTCTTCAAGAAGCTTATCAAGTGCAACGAAATGTTGCGTAAACAATGCTCTGTCGATACTTCTTCTTTTAATTCTTCTTTTAATCTTCTCCATTGCGGTAGTAATTACAAAACACTGACAAGAAAACTGCCATGCTGTTACGCTGGGCGCCGAATGTCAAATGTTCGTCCCTCTACCATTAGAAAGATTTAATAAACATAAAAATAACAGAACTTTATGTCTCTAGCATTACATGTTGTCCGTTACATGCGATGCCATTTTTACTTACTACACAAGTCGATGTCCCCTAGATCTTAGAGACTGCTTAGTTTCTAAAAAAGAACATCTCACTCATTTTTCCCAACAGCAGTATTCTAATTTCTGGTTCAAATCTATTAGGAGGTCGACACAGTTTGTTTTTTTTTTAATTTAAATTTTTCGTTTCATGCATCTCTTAATGGAAGTTGTGTCCAACAATACCACAGGTGTTCCCACCTGCATTGAGCCTGGCTTCCTAATTCAATACAGTTAGAATTTGGGGATATGCTATGATATAAGGAAGGTTTAAATCACAATGAAATAATAGACCTTGAATATTAATTTAATGACATACTTAAGTCATCCTTACAAAAGGGAAAATAAATTCTATGACTGAAAAGTACAATCTTTTGAAGTAATTTGTACACTTAACACAATTATATAAACAATGTTAACTACACTCATATCTCAATTACACAATCCAGAAGACATGCCAAATCATGTACCAGTAAACAATAGAGACGACTGTAATAATTCTCGCAAGCAAGTGTATTCCAATTACAATGGTCTCTAAGAACGTAATTATATGATGCTGTGAACAAACATCAGTCATTCTTTGTTTATTATATTCTTTGAAATGTTTCTGACATTAAACACCATGATGCAATAACCAGAAATTATCAAAATTTAATTCTTGAAGACTTAAATGTTGTAGCATGCTGCTATAAGGAGAATGAGAGCAAAACATTACTCCAACTGTTATGAAGATCTTCCCTCAGCTAACTCTCAAACAGATACAAGATAATAATTAACAGTGGCTCAAACACAGTTTTGGTAACTGTTTTGGTCAAAGGGTTGTCAGTGATTGTAAGTACAGAGTCCGCCAGAAAAATGTATACACTCTTTACGGAACAAAAACTATTTATTTTGTGTTTCTTTTTCATTTAAATTTTGATTACACATGTAGTACTGTCTTCAGTTAAACTTATGGTTGCATGAGATGTTCAAAATGTTCACCGTTGGCTGCCAGACACATAGCAGAACGACGAGGGGTTGCTGCAACAACGTCCGTCAATGTTTGAATGGGGACCGCTGCACATGCCGCTATAATCTCCTGGTGAAGGGCCTCCAGCGTGCGCGGCTTACGTCAATAGACTTGATTTCTCACAGTTCCCCACAAGTAAAAGTTCATAGGGGTAAGATCAGGCAACTGTGGGGGGAACTCAATGGGCCCTCTTCGTCCAATCCAATGTCCCGGCAGATTGTCATCCAGGAAAGCTCTTACTGCTACATGGTAGTGTGGTGGTGCCCCGTCCTGTTGGTAGAAGACTTCATCATCAGCTCCATAAAGCGCACGTACAGCTGGCAAAATTAATGTGCGTAACATTCCCAAGTACACTGCTCCAGTGACAGTACCATCAAAGAAAAAGGGTCCTAGTAAGCCCCTCGACGACAGTCCACACCAGACATTAACCCCTGGTAGATTGACCGCCTTGTCCACATGAACATGCGGATTTTCCGGAGCCCAGTAGACACAGTTATGTCGATTCACTGTTCCATTAAGTTTAAACTGGGCTTCATCAGACCACACTAACTTCGTCAGAAATTGTTCATCTTGGGTGACCATTTGCTGATACCATTCGCAAAATTGCATTCGACGATCGGGATCATCCTCATTAAACGCATGCAGTAATTGTGGGATGTAAACTTTCCACTTAGCTGTTTTCAAAATCCGTCGTACACTTGTACTGCTAATCCCCACTTCCTGCGCACATTGCGTAGCAGACTTCTGTGGAGAATTTGCAAACCTTTCCAACACGTGAGCCGACAAAGCAGGACTAGTAGCTGTACGAGTTCTTCCCGATCTTCCTTTGTGAATATCACAAATCGTTCCATGCGTCTCAAACTTCCCAGTAATGCGTTTAATTGTTAGGCATGTTGGGGGTTCTGTTTCAAACTCCCTCCTCCACTGACGTTGCACTTCAACGGCATTACCAAACCTGATAAACTACTTAACAATGTACTTTCGCTGCTCGAACGTCAAGCGTGCTCCAGCCATTTTGTTTTCCCACTATCGTGATGTAAGTACCGACATCTGTTGAGCGAAAGGCCATACTACAACATTTTAAAACAATAACAGTTGACAATGTCCATATCCCGATATCATCTGACAAAGAGTGTATACATTTTTCTGGCGGACTCTGTATATATTACAAAAAAGACACTCGACTCATTCCTTTGAGTTTTGGATTGAGAACTAAACAAGAAAAAGGGGAAGAAGGAAATATTATGCAGTTACCAAGTGTGTGCTCATTCTGTATTTGAGCGCCTCTTTATATGCTAAATGCCTTCATTACTAGACTGGGGTAAAAGTAATATATTCCTTTCAGTTGCAAAATATCTCACAAGAGTGTTTTTTTGTTGTCGTGTGCGCCTCCTGAGAGGCCGAGTCTTTCTAGTCGACGCTCGTGAGCAACCTGCGCGCCGGAATGAGAGATGAAGAAATGAATGAAACTGGACAAGAATGTGGAAGGAAGCGGCCCTGGCCTGTCAGAAAGTACAGTCCCAGCATTTGCCTGGAGTTGAAAATGGGAAACCACGGAAAACCATTTCCAGGACGGCCAACAGTGGGGTTCGAACCCACGTCGACCGAGTCAGCAGAGAGCTTGGCCCCATGGCCTAATGCTGCGCTTAGCGAGCCTAGCTACCGCTGTCGGTACAAGAGTGATAGTTAAAACGTTGTTTTCATTCTTATGAAGCAGTATTCGGAAGCTTACAGCACTGCTGAAGTTGTGACATCAGATTCTTTGCTCTCTTCATCATTCCTTAGAGAGTTCATTAGGATATACATACACTGTAGGGCAGCCTTTATTTATTTGTTTATGCATGTATTTATTTTATTTGTTTATTTATATATTTATTTTATTTATTTTCATTTATTTCTGTATTTATTTTATTTGTTTCTTTATGTATTTATTTGTTTTGTGCATTTTGTTTATTTTTTGTTTACTTTCAGTTATAAAAACATGAATCTCCACAGCCAACAGAAATATAAGGAAATTGAGCTACACCAGCTTTACCAGGGCCCATTTTATCTCCTTGATGTGAAAGGTATGTCAGACTGTCTGGGATGATATCTACAGAAACATATTCACAAAAATTGTAGTGTACCACACTGCTCCTAAACCAACAAAACTAACCCATTCCTACATTTTTTAAATTGTAGTTTTATTATTATTAGATTATACATACCGTAATAAATACCCAGTAATCTCTAGATTATATTTTACAGCAATTTGTGCTTGCTAGCTGAGTTCCTTTTGGAAGAAGTATTGGTCAAACTTTTGGTGAGCTTGGTCTAGGGGTTAACAGCTGCTCCCCATCCATACAACTTATGCTCAATTCCCGGCTCTGCCATGCATCAGCCTTGTAAGGACAGCTGAGAAGAGAGTTAGGTTGATCCCCATTATCACCTATCATAGGATTGATGTTTGCTAATTTCCTGCTTCAACTCCAGGTGAATACCAGGATGGTACCTAGCTCAAGACCATCTCCTTCCAAATTATATCCCCAATTGCTCATAGAAGTCCACTTAGTATCAACACATACTCAAGTATATATGGCTGGATGTTCCTATACCCTAAATGGAACAGCAGCAATGTTGAGTTTATATTTCTTCAGCAATATCACAGACAAGACTGCAGTAATTGAGGTGCCATACATCTAGCAATCAACTACTATATATTTTTCTTCTGTAGATTTTCCTAATTATATTATTTGGGGTCATTGGAACAAACTTGGCTCCATTTTTTTTTTGCCGGGGTCTTAAGGCCAGATGCCCTTCCAGCTGCCATATGATTTTTCAGGTGAAAATGTCACGCCTCTGTCACCGGACTTTAGACCCCAGCCATCTGGATGAAAGACAAGCAGCTATGCTTTCTCTTTCATTTTGCAGTACAGTATTTTCATTTGGGCAAGACAGGACAAAACACACAATCTCATGTTATTCTTATTTTTAGTTAGTCAGTTATTGAGGTTTTAAGGGGCGTTACTACGAGGTCATCTGTCCCTATTATTTTTCTTCATGTTATTATTATTATTATTTTATACCCCCCATCCCTGCATGTCCTACTATTTACTCTACTACCTGAGGATGGAATGAGGAGAAGCAAGACTGGCTCGTTGGTGGAAGTTGGACCTAACCCCATGGTCCGGAAGGAAAGAATTTCAGGGTATCCTCAACAAGGAAAGATTTCACCAAGTAAAAATCAAATATAATTTTCTAAAAAAATTACAAAATGAGGTTATGACCTGCGTGCCCTTTTAAAAAAATAGGAACGTACAATATTCAGTCGTTGCTGTTAATTACAACAAAAGAAATACACAATTATCGCTACAAGGGACACGAGGCCTAACTTAAATTATATAAAATTAAATACATATGGATAACCATTTGGTTTAGGAAAACTTAATATCACGTGGAACTAAAATATCAAACACACATCCCTGCCGGCAGTACAGAACTAAAACAAGCATAACCTAAACTAAGCACGTGCGAGAAAAAAATTAATATCCATCACTAAAATGGAATTGGGCATTCACACTAGACCTCCCTCATTACAAATTTAAGAAGAATTACTTGGATGATATTTTGACAAGAAGGAATGGTCCTTAGGAGGTACCACGTTAAATCAAGACCACGAGGTTGACGTAACCACAAAAGCGACTAGCTAAATTGTGAATAAAATCAAATAGAATTGTTCCCAAACTTATGTAAATAACTAAAAGGATGAATGCAACTAATTAAGCAGGACGGCTGTTAAACTAAATGAATAATAATTAAAGTTAAGTATCAAAACACACGAGTTGAACTGATAACCGTCCGCCCACCTCGGGCCCAACATAAAGAGTGACGCCGTCAAGCATGACGAAACGACAAAGACGAATCACAACCAAACAAACCCCCGACCCCGGATTTATCTTAAAAACCCAACAAAATACATTTCCCAAACTAGTTACAATACAGATCACATAATAAACCAAAATCGTAAGGCTAGGCCATTGGTGTCGTTAGTTAACTTTGCACGTGGTCAGATCGAAGCGTTGCCAAAGGACGCGGCTTCTTTAACAAGTCTTGGCCTGCACGGGGCGAACAAAATATTTACGTAAATTTAACCAACATGAACTTGAAATGCAACGGCGGGCGATAAATATTTCTAACAGAAAGCAAGGTATTACAAATGATACATAGAATTAACACTTTGAAAATACATTCCGCGTTACTACGGAATTTGACAAAGTCAACTGGACATTCTGACCACACGCACTAGATGGAATTAAATAAACACATAAACAAGTTCTCAAAAATGGAAATTTAAATGCTTTCCTGTCCCGTGGCCGATACACTTAAAATACAAATACTGTTCGCATGGCTGGGTACTCGGGAGAACCCGAGCCCGCCCGGACGGCATCTCCCGCAGAAATTTTCACGTCCATCTACCTCAGTTGCTGGCGATAAAAGACACTGTCCTCAACAAGGAGTAATAAGGAGGCGCCCTGTCAGGGCTATAGCATGCGGAGAGTTGAAGCACTGACCACGCCCCCATACTTGCCCGGCTCGAGCGGTAAATTGAGTTTACGGTACCGTAGACTTATTTATTAGTGGGATTTAAGTACGATTACCAGTAAAAGATTCGTGTTAGTTAGTTATTGTTGCTTTAAGGGCCGGAACTACAAAAGAAAAAGATTCGTGTGCAGGTAGGCCTATACTACGAAATTGTAAGGTAGGCCTATATGACGATGGAAATCAAGGAATATTTGTTGATCTTTGCTGTACGCCAGTCGCAATACTTTTCGTCGCAATCGAGAATCATGTCAACTGCCATAAAACGTTTAATTTTACAATATAAACTAGAGCAATACACCGATCTGAAATATAGTATAGCACATGGGAAATGAATGTATTATACCGGTATGCAGTTTTTATGACCTGTAATTATTGTGGGATTTCAGGCAACCAGACACCCATCACTATTCTTAACTTATACCAAATAATAGGCAAATAATTACCGAGATACCAGTAGGCCTGCCATTATATTCACGAATGTGTATTAAATAAATTAAATACATTTAAAATATTAAGGCATGCGAACTAATTGGGTGGTGGCGTTATTGTTTTTACTGCACGATGATTTTTAAAAAATAGGCCAGTTCAGTTCCGGTAACAAACTAAACAAGGTCTAGGCTGAGGTTTGAGATAACACACTAAAATATGCAACTAATGTCATATCAATCTTCTAACACCCACGAGCAATAAATCTAGAACTCAAGCCACGTTGAAAATAGATTGGGGTAATTAGATTAAAGTAATACCATTCATTAATTGGCAAGCAGAAACTATTTCCAGTAAGAAAAAAAGGAAAATATCCGTAATTAATTCCTAGCAATCAAAATAATTATATTGGTGGACACGTATGCCAATATTTGAACATTAACGAATGATACTAGAACATATAGAAGGCATATGATAGTGTCCCCAGAGAGAAGGTATGGGAAACCATGGTTAAGAAGAGACTGGGAAGAGAAATGTTGGAAATGGTGCAAGCAATGTACAACAACTGTGTTAGCAGGGTACTGACCCCAGTTGGAAAGACAGATTGGTTTAGGAACAAGACTGGACTAAGACAGGGGAGTGTGCTGTCACCTCTTTTATTCATAATGGTAATGGATGAAATTGTAAAGGAAACAAAGGAAGCATATGGACATAAAGAAATGAAGTTACTGTTATTTGCAGATGATATTGTGGTCTGGGGAAGGAACACCGAAGAAGTGCAAAAACAACTAGATGCACTGAATGAAAATATTCAGAAGTATGGCCTGAAAATCAGTATAGAGAAAAGCAAGACCATGGTGATGACAAGAGGGGAAAGACAAGGAAAGGGCACTGTGAAAATTGGAAGTCAGAGTTTGGAAATTGTGGACACTTTCAAATACCTAGGAAGTGAATTGATGCAAACTGGTAGGTTGGACATGGAGATTGGCAGGAGGGTACAGCAGAGCAATGCATTCTATCAAAGTGTAAGAAAACTTGTTTGGGATAAGGAAGTACCAAGGAAAAGCAAGGAGGTAATGTATAAAATGTACTATGTTCCCATATTAACTTATGCAGCTGAGACTTGGACCCTGACGAGCAGGCAAGAGAGTAGAATCCAAGCCAGTGAAATGAAATTCCTAAGAAGTATGATAGGTAAGACAAGGAAAGACAGAGTGAGGAATGAAGATGTTAGGAAGGAAGTTGGGATGGGAAAACTAAATGAGAGAATTGAGAAGAATAAACTAAGGTGGTTTGGACATGTAAAGAGGATGGAGGAAAATAGAATACCAAGACAGATGCTGGAGGCCAAGTGCAAGGGTAAGAGAGCAAGGGGAAGACCTAGAACAAGGTGGATCGATTCAGTGAAGAACAGCGTGAGAAAAAGAAGTCTGGACTGGGACAAGATCGTGGAAGAAGAATTGTGGAAGGAAAGAGGAAAGTGGAGAAGTGCCATAAATACCCCGACCCGGCAGGAGCTGGATAAGGGGAAATGATGATGATGATGATGACTAGAACAGTACCGTGAGATGGCTACTCTAAGGATGAAAACTTAACACAATAAATGGCAAATAAAGTGGATTTACTTGTGAAATGACATTACTTTGGCAGGTGGGAGTTCTGTTTGTGCAAACATATGCCTCTTGTGTCGACATTTCGACCCACACGCGAAATATCACCACTTTTAAGTACGTACGTCACACCATTACATGCTTTCCTTATGGGACTACCGCAATGTTTTGGGCATATGCGAAGGAGTAACTTCTGGCTTCACTTCCTTGCCGTTAGGGCCTCTCCTTATTACTCCTTGGTCCTCAATGCCCAACTCACAGAGCTGGCATCCTCCATCTTGGCCAATCCAGGCCTACCACCGCAAGTTGTCACAGAGATAACAAATGGCCATATGCCATTGCAAGTTTTGAGTTTTCTTAAGTTGGCACCTTGGAGTTTTAACAATTGCTACTGGAACCCTAGCGCCCAGGTATTGCTGATCACGACCAGTATCCTGGAAATTTCCATGATGACTTGGCCTATAGGGTGCCACAAAAGTTTGATCACTATTGCACCCTGAGGGAATTGGTGAAATCACACAGAAGGTCACATTCGGGGGAAATGGGAAGTTTTGGAATATTTATTTCAGATGTTTCCAGGGGATTTATTTTAGAATAGCCCCCAATTTGCCAGGCTTGGTTGTACCAACGGTACAATTATCATCATAATCGTCATCAACTAACTCTGCAATTGGGCCTCAGAGGACAGCACACATCCAAATACGACTGCTGACCAGCTAATAGCTGCAGATTATGGGGGATGTTCGGTCAGTTCAAAGACACCCTCAGTCACATTACCTTGGATTTTAGGCCATACTTCTCATATCAAGCCACTACTCTCTTGTCCTCATGAGGCTGAGTGCCTCCTAGACTACCACTACATTACACTGCCAGCTTATCATCATTAATCATTTAGAAACGCATCAAGTTCGCCTTGTTAGCAACCCACAATCACTTCATTCTTTCTCTGGCAGTGTGTCTTCTTCCCTCCCTCCCTCCATCCTCTGTCCTGTTTGTATTCCTCAAGAAATCCCTTGAACTTGCTGAGCAGTAGTCTGTACTGTGCCTGTTTGCCCAGGGCAACAGAGTGGTAATTCATTCCCACATGTGCCCAAGTTCATGGACAACCATACACATTAACCTTTCATGCACCTGAACTGGGCCAAAAGGATGAGATTCCTGTCTCGGGATGTATTGGGCGAAAGATAGGAAAGGTGGGTGAGCCCCAGTTTGGAATACATGCTACTCCTAACTAACAAACATAAATAAGAAAAACAGTT
Source organism: Meconema thalassinum (assembly GCA_946902985.2). Classification (NCBI taxonomy): domain Eukaryota; kingdom Metazoa; phylum Arthropoda; class Insecta; order Orthoptera; family Tettigoniidae; genus Meconema; species Meconema thalassinum. The sequence continues at coordinate 677,583,529 of OX336389.2, forward strand.
TAAGATAAAATTATTCCATCAGGAATTATTTCCTATAAGTAAATTTCAAAATAAAATGTTCATTTAATTAGCTAAATAATCCAGATTTGGTCCCTTAGTTTGTACAAACATTAATTTGTCCCTATCCTACTCTCTTGTTGGGCATCAGAAATTAAATCATGCAAAGTTCTAAATAATATCACCTTCCTGGAAAATTAAATTCCTCCTACTTGTGAGTCCTAGAAAACCCCTAGGCCAATGGTGAAAGAAAGAAATCCTTGTCTAATTACTATCTAAAATACAGTAATAGAACGGTAAATAATAGTGACATTGATCCTATGTTGGTCCTAGCCTGATTTCTAATTTTTTGGCACAACAAAATCCATTAATAACAACAAACACTCCTAACTAATTTATGAAGTCTGCCGCTATATACCACATTTATTTTTAAATCAAACTAAAACCTATCCTAAACTATCCTACTCTATCACTATAATACCCACAATAATTATAAATACTCCTATGTACAACTTCAAATAATAACACAGTCTATTTACACAACCACTGTTTTATCATTTCCGACTATACAGTAAATCATGACCTTTATCATCTAGCCATAAAAACCACTTATTGATTGAGATCATGAGCCATCATAAAAATTCATAAATAACCATTAAATTTAATATTATCAAAAGAGATTCCATATTACTTTTATCTCATTTTTTATTATGAACCATTAAATTTAATATTTTCATTCTGAGGCAGAACATTGAAAAGAATTGGGAATATGGGAAGGATATGGTAATGACTTTTATTGATCTAGAAAAGGCCTATGATAGCATCCCTAGAACAAAAGTTTGGGAAAGCTTAACAAATAGGGGGGATAGGCAAGGAACTGAGAGACATGATAAAAGGAATGTGCATGGAGTGCTACAGTAGTGTGAAGACTAGAGTCGGGACATCGGAATGGTTTAAAATTGACACTGGACTAAAGCAAGGAAGTGTGTTGTCACCATTATTGTTCGTAATGGTGATGGATGACATCATGAAGGGAGCAATGAAAGAATATAGTAGAGCAAAGATGAAGGTAATGTTGTTTGCAGACGACGTTGTGATCTGGGGCGAGGATGAGATGGAGGTACAAGAACAGTTAGATGTAATAAATGAAAAGATTGAGCAATGGGGATTAAAGATAAATGTGGAGAAGAGTAAAACAGTGGTGATGAGTAGAGATAAGAAAGAAGGAAAAGGAGTAATCAAAGTAGGAGATAAGGAATTGGAAGTGGTGAAACACTTCAAATACTTGGGAAGTGAACTGACTGAAGATGGAAGACTAGATTTGGAAATTAGCAGAAGAATACAACTCGGGAGTGCTTTCTACTAACAGGTACAGGGACTAGTATGGAACAAGGATATACCAATTAAGGCTAAAGAAGTTATGTACAAAGCATATTATGTTCCTATAATGACATATGCAGCAGAAACTTGGACAATGACTAAGAGGGATGAGAGCAGAGTACAAGCCGCTGAGATGAGATTCCTGAGAAGTATGGTCCAGAAAACGAGGCGGGACAGAGTGAGAAATGAAGATATACGGAAAGAACTGGGAGTACAGAAACTAAATGACAAACTGGAGCAAAACAGATTGAGTTGGTTTGGACATGTCAAACAGATGAATGAAGTAAGGCTACCAAGACGAGCACTGGAACGACGGATGACAGGGAAGAGAGGACGAGGAAGACCAAGAATGCGTTGGATGTACTCGGTGGAGAATAGTATTAGAAAACGGATCCTGGATTGGAACACTGTGTCGGAAGAGGAATGGTGGAACGACAGAACAAAGTGGAGAGGAATCATATTTGCCCCCACCCAGTGTCAACTGGAAAAGGGGAAATGAAGATGATGATGATGATGATGATGATGATTATCAAAAGAAATTCCATATTACTTTTATCTCATTTTTTATTAAATCATTTCGACTTATGAGTTATTATGAACGTCGACCATTTATTTATAATATTTTATTTAACTTGTGTATTACTCATAGCAAATCTTAATCATTAGTCTGATATTTATTATTATCATTATGTCTTGTTTATCCTTATTATCGCAAATCAGTTACATGTATACAAATATCATAAATGTGCATCATAATCAACTTCATAAACACACTGTATCACGCTATTGTGTTAAATTTATGCAACGCTTATTATAATCGTATCACATTTTATATATTTCATCATACTTCCAAGAGGGGAAAGACAAGGAAAGGGCACTGTGAAAATTGGAAGTCAGAGTTTGGAAATTGTGGACACGTTCAAATACCTAGGAAGTGAATTGATACAAACTGGTAGGTTGGACATGGAGATTGGCAGGAGGGTACAGCAGAGCAATGCATTCTATCAAAGTGTAAGAAAACTCGTTTGGGATAAGGAAGTACCTAGGAAAAGCAAGGAGGTAATGTATAAAGTGTACTATGTACCCATATTAACTTATGCACCTGACACTTGGACCCTGACAAGCAGGCAAGAGAGTAGAATCCAAGCCAGTGAAATGAAATTCCTAAGAAGTATGATAGGAAAGACAAGGAAAGACAGAGTGAGGAATGAAGATGTTAGGAAGGAAGTTGGGATGGGAAAACTAAGTGAGAGAATTGAGAAGAATAAACTAAGGTGGTTTGGACATGTAAAGAGGATGGAGGAAAATAGAATACCAAGACAGATGCTGGAGGCAAAGTGCAAAGGTAAGAGAGCAAGAGGAAGACCTAGAACAAGGTGGATCGATTCAGTGAAGAAGAGCGTAAGAAAAAGAAATCTGGACTGGGACAAGATCGTGGAAGAAGAATTGTGGAAGGAAAGTGGAGAAGTGCCATAAATACCCCGACCCGGCAGGAGCTGGATAAGGGGAAATGATGATAATGATGACTTCCAATACTCAAATTACCATTATTCATTATCAATGCATGTAATTATCGTGGCTTGAACTCCTCACGATCTAATTATGCACGTAAAACATTCAACTACCTCCTTACAATAATACAAGACATGGCTAACTTTCATCATTGCTACAACCAGCTGTTTGCTCTCTCATCATGGCATATAATGCCTTCTTAAATAACGGTGTACATTTAACATTACAATATCAGCTTTCATTTCACTGTTTATAAATTTCCAAACATTCATCATCATCATCATCATCATCATCATCACCATCATCATCAATTTCCATTTTCCAGCCTAAACTGGGTCGGAGCAAATATGACACCCCTCCACTTAACCCTGTCTGTCCACCATCCTTCCTCAACCACTGAACTCCATTCCAGGTTTCGTTCTATCATGCTGTCCTTCACCAAATCCATCCACTGTACTCTAGGTCTTTCTCGCCCTCTCTTTTCAGTAATCTGTCTCTCCATCACTTGTTTTGGCATTCTTTCATCATTCATCCTTTTCACATGTCCATACCATCTCAATCTGTTCTGCTTCAGCTTATCATTCAGCCTCTGTACATTCACTTCCTTTCGAATGTCTTCATTCTTCACTCTATTTCTCCTAGTCTTCCGTACAAATATCCTCAGAAATTTTGTTTCGGCTGCCTGTATTCTACAGTACTTTCATCTCTCCTCGTCATCGGCCAAGTTGCTGCTCCATACGTCATTATTGGTTAGTAACAGGTCTTGTACATCACTTCTTTAGCTTTGAGTGGTATGTTTTTATCCCAAATTAACCCTTTACAGGTCCTTGGGATACTGTCTTCCCACCATGTATTTATAGAAAGGTGTTAGGGAGAGAATCTTCCCACCCCTTTCATTTCAAGCAGTTCCACATGCATACAAGGGCTAGCTGCACAGAAATATTGAAAACCCATTAATTTGATGTATACTGTCATCAGGAACCAAAGGTGGGAAGCATATATCCCAGTGGTCTCCACAGTGCACGTGCTCACCAGTTCGGTTGTGTTGAGTGAAAGAAATGCATTGTTTTACAGAAGAAGGTGTTTTTATTGAAGATAAGAGATTTGTAAACATTGGTATATAACTGAAATACAATGTTAATAATGGTTTTGGTCACTTGAGTAAATATATTTCGGCTAGAATGGAAATAATTATCCTGCTCAGGCGTTTGCCATAGAGTAGAAGATTTTTAAAATTAATTTTCTGTGTTCTTAGTAAATACTATTTTGAAATTATTGAATTATATTTGAATATACTAACTTTTAACATTCCAAAATCACTTTTTTTTTTGCAGTTTTCGGCAAAGATGATATAGGTCACTAACCTTGTGTTGCGTGGGAGTTACGTTTTTAAAAATTATAGCGCGCGATGGGTGTTTTTATATATTATATCCTGTTAAATAAACCTCAATATTGAGTGATAAACACATTATCTTGATAATTTGGAGGTGGGAGATTATTACCCCATTGCTCATTTAAGAAAGAATACTGTCGGGTGTGGGCAGTGGGATAATAATTTCCCACCCCATATTTCATAGAATAGAGTCCATACCCATCAAAGTGTTGCATATTCCTACTCATCTATCACCCCCAATTACAAATGTGCAAAAAAAATCAAATATTTTATACCCCCAGTCTTTTGCCCTATAAAGGGTTACTCCGAACCTGATGATAGAAAACACTCCCACATTGTATTCTCTTGTTGATCTCCATATCCAATCTTGCATTTTCCTTCAATTCACTTCCTAAATAATTGAAGTGCTCTACTACTTCCAGATCAACATCTCCAATTTTAACAATCCCTTTTCCTTCTTTCTTTCCTCTTGTCATTACCATTGTCTTGACTTTTCTCTACACTGATTTTCATTTCCCATTTCTCAATATTTTCCTTCAGTACATCCAGCTGTTCTTGGACCACATTCTCATTTTCTCCCCAAATCAGAACATCAGCAAATAGGATTATGTTCATTCCTGTACCTGTGTACGTTTCCTTTGTTGCCTTTAGTATATCATCCATCACCAGTATAAATAGCAATGGTGAGAGTACACTCCCTTGTTTTAATCCATGTTCAATTTCAAACTATCCTTTTTGAACTACTTGAGTCTTGATACAGCTGCAACAATTACCATACACCGTTTTTATAATTTGTATTATTTCTTCTCCAAAACCTTTTTGTTTTTGGCTTTCCCAAACTCTGCCTCCAGGGACAGTATCATATGCCTTTTCTAAGTCAATGTCTTGTCTTGTCTTTTCATATTCCCAGTGTTTTATCATTGTTCGTCTTGCAACAAAAATAGGTTCCACTGTTGATCTTCCCCTGCTGAACCCAACTGTTCCTTTTGAATTTGGTTTTCAATCTTCTTTCGGATTTGCTACTCTAGTACTCTTTCCATGATCTTGGCAGCATGAGAGATTATAGTAATTCCTTGGTAGTTTCCACACACCTTCGTGTCTCCTTTCTTGAATATATGTATAATAATCCCTTTCTGCCAATTCCCTGGAGCTTGTTTTGCTCTCCATACACTCATGAGTTCCGTAATCTGAAAGTCCAGTATATTCCAATGGGTCCAATCATTATTATAACCAACTCTTCCATAATTCTGTGTTATTTAACATTTGGATAATGAACTACAATGATCTCAATTTATTATAAGTCTCACATAAATTGGAGTGTTTCGTCTGACGTTGTTTTCAGCTTTCAATATTCATGGAATGGGTTCCTACTGAACCATCTATTTTATAATATATGGCACAACACATACTGTGAAAAATTTCAACCATATTTGTCACACACGTCTTCTATCTAATCTAGCTACGATTTGAACTGATTTTGAACTAATATAATAATCCAGCACTTTGAATGGCTATAAATCACTGTTAAGTGTCGGCTGCAAATTATAATATTTTTCATATGGCAAAAGGAAAAATCATGATAGCTCCAAAAATGACTTCTACAGGTACTTCGAAGATTATTTTCTTTATGATAGAAAATTTATTACAATTGCCAAATTCATTATCTACCTATAAATGGAAAAATTTACCAGCATTCTACAGATGATAATTATAAAGTTTTATTCAGCCTGTGCCTTCATTTTTGTGGTTGTCATCCTGCTTTTGATCCTGAACTTGTTAGGTTTATGTACCCTCTGCATCCCTCCTGCTTGAATTAGCCAGGAGATTCGGCTTCCATCTCCCCTCCAGGTTAAAGTAGTGTAACATTTCCATTGAAATCCAATCATATGTTATCCAATACATCCTCATGGTCGCGCATTTTTAATGTTGTAATTGAAATTAATAAGCCTCCGTGGCTTAGGCGGCAGCACGCCGGCCTCTCACCGCAGGGTCCGTGGTTCAAATCCCGGTCACTCCATGTGAGATCTGTGCTGGACAAAACGGAGGCAGACAGGTTTTTCTCCGGGTACTCCGGTTTTCCCTGTCAAAATTTCATTCCAGCAACACTCTCCACTATCATTTCATTTCATCTGTCATTCATTTAATCATTGCCCCAGAGGAGTGCGTCAGGCCTCGGCAGCCGGCACAGTTCATATCCTTGCCGCTAGATGGGGGCTTCATTCATTCCATTCCTGACCCGGTCGGAGACTGGAAGCAGGCTGTGGATTTTCATTTTTCAATTGAAATTAATATTCACCGCACTCAAATTGCAATATTATGTATACTACGTAATTTACTGAGTAACATTTCACAAAGCATGTATCAATAGGTAATATGATCACTGTTTAATTTATTGATGCAAAATCTGCATGTGGCTAGAAATTTACTATAGCACTTTTCACCTCGTGGTATCTTTGAATAACACGTTTCCCTGTCAAATTTCCCACTCCTAAGAATCATAATCATCTCACTTTATTATGAACTGTGCTCACTCGATATTTAGTTCACATGATTACTGTTACTGTACTGCACTTGAATATTCCAATATTTCAATAATTCACGCCCGTTTTACTATAACATAACGGATCAAACGAAATGCACATCAGGCTCACTCGGTAACCCACAAATGAAATGACCAGGAAAAATCCTTCCTTTTGGTGACGTCAGGTCTCGAATCAATAATAGTGTAGCATTCAATGATCAATTTCGCTTCCGGTTTAAATGTTCTCGAACAAACTAAATGATAGTAAAATACCATATAAGAAGTGAGTTTCACGACGGCATAAATCTTGTAGTTTCTTCTAATAAATACTGCAGCAGCGAGATTCACTTGTTCAGGCTGTCATGCTTTCAAGGTTAGCGTGCCAAAACTGGTAGTAGGTCATGCATCAAAGATGTTAGCTCTTGCAGATATTCCACTCGTAGTTTATCATCCTTCAAAGACCGTAGTTCGATCCTCAGCACATATTGCTTATGGTCACAGTGCTTTGTTTGATTTGAAATGTCTTCCAGATTTAGTGAAACCTCCATTTTGATCTCTTTGAACCACATATCTGAGACTTACGGTATTTTAAAATTTTGTTTTGGTGGCCCATTCTGAATAGATGTCTTATGTCTTTCCGTTATCAACTCCCATCAATCATTCATTTCCCTAGTTATTTGTCTCTTCACCCAGACCATTAGGAGCCGATAACCTAGATGTTAAGCCCCTTAAAACAACAATCATCATCATCATCATCATCATCATTATTTGTCTCTTCCACATAATTTTAAACCCCAATTAGTTAACAGAAGTCAGATATTCAATGAGGATAGCTACCATTTTACTTTAATGCCATATTTAAGTCTTCCTTACAAAAAGGAAAATAAATTTAAATATCTAGCATATCAGGCTCTATAAAAGCTGAGTGCAACCCTTGCCCGGCTGTGTCGGCGAGTGTACGAGGCATTAGCTGTTATCACAGGCGGCCACCAAGTTCACCATCCCTTCCAAACACGGACCTAGGGTTTGTGAAGTAGTTGTTTCAAAGTTACACATTTAATGCAACAGAAGAGACAAGCATTGCTCGTGTACATTCTTATTGCAAATGTACAATACAAACTAGGGTACAGTCCAGGAAACTTGGAAAAACATGTACCAGTAACAGTAAAACTGTAATATTAGGCCTATTCACAATGAATTCTGTTCTCATTTCATAACATGTAGCCTATTAGTAACCTTTAAAACACAATAAAATAGTTGGTTTTATATTATTATTCTTATATATATAGAGATGGTGTTTGAAGCCATTTTCAGTGTTGCCTTAGTAAACGGAAGTTTGATGGTTTTCAATCAGTCAACACAATTTTTCCCAAAAGAGATGGGTTATTCCCTAATCCATCATGACGGCGACTGGTATTCATATCCACTCATGGGAAACATCTGCTGTGGACCATTTACTGTGGCGGAACACTATATCGACCGCTGTCAACTTATTTGAAGAAGAACATCGCAGATATGGAGAGGCCAAACGACAAGCAAGAAAGCTTCGTCAATTAAAACCCTGCCCTCCCCCGACCATCGAGTGCAATTTATGTGGGCGCATGTTTTATGCCACACTCACAAGCTGGTCTGAAAAGCTCTATGCAGGAAGCGTATGTGTACTCGGAATCGAGTTACAGCCCACGACGACGACGATTCCCTAATCCTGAAAAAATTTACATGAGATTTACAAATACACTTGGATGACCAGTTTTGATCATCAAGGATCACCATCAGATCCATTACACTTAGGTCTTAAAATTTATTTTGAAACTGATTTTGAAGAGATGAGTAATGAAGTGCTGGATGGCCATCTCGTGGGCAATAGTGATACTGATCCAGATTATGAAATTGAAAGTAATAATGAGACGGTTCAGAGCAGGAAGTGAATGATAATGAACTGGCAGATATAGATGTTGTTGTTGTTTCAGTTGAAGGGCTTGGCTATCGTGGTCACTCAGCCCCATGTACTTGGTGTGTGTAAAATTTTGTCTGATAACCTTGTGTTATTGTGATGGCTGTATTAGTATGTTTATTTGTGATTCAGGTAAGGATTGGGAAGGCCTTAAGTTAGAATTCATCCCAGCATTTGCCTGGAGTAGAAGTGAGAAACCATGGAAAACCACTTCCAAGATGGCTGAGGTAGAAATCGAACCCACCTCTTCTCAGTTTGCCTCGCAAGGTTCAATTCCCAGCTCTACCAAGAAATTTAATTGAACCCGGATCTCTGGGGTGACAGCCAAGAATGCTATTCGCTACACCTGATGGTCGGCAGATGTAGATGATGGACAGGAGGACACAGAAACAGGTAAAGATGATCTGAATACAGGATATTCAGATCACCATGGTGATTTTTATGGTAAGAAAAATTGCTTTTGTTGGAGAATGCACAGCACCTGTGAACATCAGAACAAGACAACATAACATTGTGTTGCAGATTTCTGGGCTGGGACCAAGTGCAAATGCCTTGTGTTGTAAACAAGAACTCAACCAACTTGGATTTTGGACATTGAAATGTATTTCTTTGTTGGTTTGTTCGTTCCGTTCGAGCTTATGGCCTTCTCTTGCACTTAACCATGCAATGTGGTACATACAGAACATCTCTTGGCTGTCGCCCCGGAGGTCCGGGTTTGATTCCCAGCTCTACCAAGAAATTCCAATTCTGGTGAGAGGGCTGGAATAGGGTACACTCAGCCTCATGAGGCAAAACTGAGAAGAGAAGCGTTCAATTCCCACCTCAGCCATCCTGGAAGGGGTTTTCCATGGTTTCTTCACTTCTACTCCAGGCAAATGCACATACTAGTACAGCCATTACAATAAGACATGTTATCTCACAAATTCCATGCACACCCAAAAATACATGGGGCTATATGACTGCGATTTTGCAGCCCCAGAATAATTAGCAACAACAACATATGGAACAATTTCATGAAATACAATAAATACAAATTGATGATGAATGATGATGAATTAAATTAATTAATAGCAGACAAATCAACATAAAAATATATTTTCCTAGGGTTTTGAGAAAAATAGGATGATAATTGTAGTAATTTGGTATCTCCTCCAAGGGTTGTAATATTTTCTACAAAGCTTATGCTTAGTAATATAAGTTCAATAAACAACAACAATTTTATGAAGGTATTGTTAAATATACAGTAGTAGGAAATATCTGCGGTCTAATGGACACCATGATACCAGTTATGTTACAAATGAACATGATTCCAACTGAAGGTTGAGTAGCCTATTACTCCTTCAAAATAGTGGCACATATGGTTCTGATAAAGAAATGGTCAAATGCAAATACAGGCTAAAGTGGTTACAGTTAATAATCGTGCATTGCTGTTCCATATAACTTGACATCCGATCAAAACATTGAAATTGTTAACATCTGTGAGAAGACACTTTATTATTTGTCATTTCACTGAAGTCACATGGTTGCCATGTCAAATGGACCAATAACTACATGTGTGCTGCAGGCAAACCCCGGGCCATTCAATTTGCTCGGGCATTAAGTTGCAAGGCATGGGGAGTAAATTCACAAGTTTTATGTTGCAAATATGTAGGCCTACACTGATGTTCCATAAAATCATTGTAACCTCTGTTTCTCATTTCATTGCAGTACTGGTAGTTAAATGGAATCACAACTCACATATCGAATGTTCGTTAGATGTTAAATATCTGAGATTAGATTATTATTATTATTATTATTATTATTATGGTGCCACATTAATCTCTTGGCGACATTTGGTTATTGACAACTGATGGTCTGCTGCGAGATGTCAGGTCGCCAGGTGCTGACCTGGGAGTCAGCCCGAATCACATTATGTAACATGCTAGTTCAATGGCTTCACATATTAAACCTTACCCCCCACTGGAACTAAACTGCAATATGCAAAAATATGTACGAAAATTAAATTCAAACGTATTCAATTTACAGTATAGTATCAATTACAGAGACGTTTTTGTACTGTATTCAAAATTATTTTTATTTAGGCAAAAATATGCACGGTTAATCCGCCAACCGGATAATCCTCGCATGGACAATCGAGAGTATACTGTAACTGAATTCCACTATTCCATTCAAATCAAGCAAATGGGTATGTGTGCTAATGACAAATCAACACTATATTAAGCTGGCCATAACCAAACATTTTGTTTGAAGATCATCTTTACATAAGCTGTCACCTGGTATCAGCACAGCAACATTGTGTAAGTGATGTGTCTTGTGAGCTGACGAGTACTAAATACTATTAGTTACAATGATGATGATAGGGCAAATGGTCCAGTTTCAGTGGTATGTCTCAGGGGCAGCTGGTGATCAGGTGTGCAGGGGAACATGTTCTGGCGCTACCTGTCCATCCATCCAAATTCTGAGGGAAGAACAAATACTGTACATTTGATTGGTGTGAATGTGGAAAATATAATATCATGCCATTTGATTGTGTGGGTCTGTGTTTCTCTGTTTATAATCATTATTAATGGACAACTTATGTTCACAACAATGCAAATACAATTGATTTCATTAATTAACTCTACAGTCTAAACCTTGCAGGCAGTTGTAATGTCTTACAGAAAGGAGCTACATCCTCTAGGAGATAAAGTATTCGAGGAAGATATTTATGAAAATGATCCAGAAAACAAGGGATAAACTTGAATGTATACTTGAATGGGCTAAAACAAGCAAGTCATTCATTCATTCATTCATTCATTCGTTTATTTGCAATTGGGGGTGTGTCCCCCGGTGGCAAATTAGATATACATAACAAATAAATAATTGTACATAACAATTCACTAACAATTAAACTGGAGTATTTACACAAATAGTCAGTCTTTTCTTAAACACACCTATATGTTTGGGAAAAGGCTCTAAGACTGCGGCAGGTAGAGAGTTCCAATTATCAATGGCACGGTTTACGAAAGAATATTTACCATAATTTGTTCGCTGTGGTCGGCCCTTAACTTTGAAAGGGTGATCGCTCCTACCCATGTAAGTAGGCTTTTCCATACGTTTGCTAAGCTCACCCCATGCTGGTTGATTTGTATACGTGTTGTACATTGCGCAGAGTCTAGATTTCATCCTCCTAGCCTCAAGTGATTCCCACCCAAGTTTCTTTAACATACGGCTCACACTGCTCCTGGGATTAAAGTCACTGAGCACAAATCTAGCGGCCTTTCTTTGTACCATTTCCAACTCATTTATGAGCCCTACTTGATATGGATCCCAAACCGCCGAGGCGTATTCCAGAATAGGTCTTACAAGTGACAAATATCCTAATTCTTTAGCAGAGGTACTACTTCCTTTTAATACCCTCATTACAAAGTGCAGGTATTTGTAAGCTTTAGAAACTACACATCCTATATGACTACTCCATTTCATATCTTTTCTTACGTGAACGGCCAAATATTTGCAAGAATCTTCTTCTACAAGTATTTCCGAGCCAATGTTATATTGAAAATCTTGCCTTCGCACTTTCCCTATTTTTATTAGACTACATTTTCTTGTGTTTATTTTCATTTTATTTTCAATCGCCCACTTATAGACCAGGTTCAGGTCATCTTGAAGTACTGCATTGTCCTGTGAGTCATGTATCTTTCGATATATTACACAATCATCCGCAAACAATCGACAGTCACTGCGAATCCCATTTGGTAAGTCATTTATAAACGCCAAAAATAACAAAGTTCCGATTACGCTGCCCTGAGGGATACCCGACGTTACGGTAATTTCATCGCCTTTAAATAACATGTCTGGGTCTATGCTCACATAACTCGTGTTGTTGAAGACAGTCTCTCAGATTTACGACGAATTTGTGAATCCAATTATAAGCAATATTTTTGATATGAAGTTTAGTTTTGAGATGCACTGTATGCTCAACCAGAGTTAGGTAAATTATTTTTGAAAAGCTACTAAGTTACGGTTGCCGTTACAACAAATGAAGTTACAGTTAAGTACTTTATGCAAAAAGTAACTATGTTACAGTAACAGTACTTTAAGTAACCTTTCTGTTACTTTTGCATAAAATATAGGCCTAATATATATATATTTTTACTTTATAATCTGACATCAATTTGTTTTCCAAAGGACACAGAATAGCTCTCAAGTTTTTTAAAATTATAGGTTTCTAAAAAGAATACTATAATTTGCTTGATTTGAATGGAATAGTGGAATTCAGTTACAGTATACTCTCGATTATCCATGCACGGATTATCCGGTTGGCGGATTAACCGTGCATATTTTTGCCTAAATAAAAATAATTTTGAATACAGTATACAGTACAAAAATGTCTCTGTGATTGATACTGTACTGTAAATTGAATACGTTTGAATTTAATTTTCGTACATATTTTTGCATATTGCAGTTTGGTCCCAGTGGGGGCAAGTTATTTTTAGTACGGTCTTTGTCCAGTCTTGTTTTGTAATAGCGAAGTGTAAGTTCCGCAAGGAGGTTGGGGGTAGGCTTATTTCATGGATGCTGGAAGGCAAGTGCTGTCTGCATTACATTGAGGGATCCACTTTAATGGTCAACAGCTGTTAACAAATTGTCATACAGTGAGATACGGTACTTTGTGGTGTGAACAGTGTCTGGTGTAAAACTTAAACAAGTAGTGCTAACAATCGAACAAAAATTTTATATCATTCAGAAATTAGATTGTAATGGAGTCTCTGCAAGCAAATTGTTCGATGATTATGTCTCGAAGTAAGGAAGCAGATGAACAACCAAAAGCAGGGAACCATTACAGACTTCTTCAGAGCACAATAATATAGGTGGGTTATCTTTATAAATGTATTATAGCCTACTTTATATGGTACTGTATTAAAAAAAAAAGAATAGAAAGCATTCTTCTTGCAATAAACACATGCTTTTGGATTATCCGTGTCTTACGATTATCTGTGCCATTCACCCCGGTCATTAGCCCGGATAATTGAGAGTGCAGTATACTGTATTTTGAAAAACAGAATGAATTGGCAATGTATAAATCAAATTTAATAATTAAGAGATGATTACTGTGACAATCCTTTTTCTGTAGATGTATGCTCATAAATGAATTCCTTAGGAACAAAATTTTCATGCCTAACTTTTATGACAACCCACAACCACTTCTTTCTCAAATCGTTGTCTAACCTTATCGTTTAATAATAGCTTTTCAGTCGGTGAACCCGAGTGTGCCCAAATTAGATTGACCACTAGGAAATTAACTGTAATTCCCCACCCAAAATATATGGCTAAAAACACAGTAAAAAATTACCCTGTGATGGTGGCCTTTGATCTTCTGGCAAGCTAACATGCTACAGGGCACCAGGAAATGTTCTGTGCAGTGGCTCCGTGCAGCTGCGAGAGGTTGCGTCATCAGTTTAGTTGGCAGCACAGTGTCCTTGATAGGGTGAAGGCCACATATGTGGGCTGTGGACTGTCGAAATCGTCAGTGCGTATGGTAAGATTGGAAGAGTGCAACATTATGTTATGAATGGCTGTGGTAAGTATAAAGTATACTGTTTGTTTGTATTGATACAAGCGGCAGCCGTGCTGCCAATATAACTGGTAACGTAATCTCTCGCAGCAGCTTGTAAGTACTGCGGAGAACATTCCCTGGCACCCTGCACCTTTGTGTTATTTGCAATGCACTGGATACTGCTGCAGTGTTCCCCTTGCATATTGCATACTTCCAGGCCACTTACTACATTCTCTATTTCATTTCACACTATGTATTGGTAATCATTCCCATTGTCGTTCATGGCACGCAACCCTGTGATGGTAATACATTTAATGCACATCTTGTAGCGATTGTTGTAGATTTTCATGACGGTTAAAAGGGACAGTAAACCTGTTGCATTAGGTTTACTCATGTTCTTATGGTTTTAGTTGTACTGTAGCTGGCAACACACGACTTAAAATTTTGCCAAGTGAACTTTTATATTTCTGCAATACACTCTTATTTTTTAAAATGCTGAAAAAGTTGGTTATGTTTCCCTATAATACATTCATTGGGACTTAGTTTCATATCCCAATTTCTGAGTCTAGTTCATAAGTAATAAGTTTCCTCTCATTCATGATGATGATGATGATGATGATGATGATGATTGTTGTTTAAGTATCAGAACTACGAGGTCATCTGCTTCTGACTACCATTCAAACTAGATTATTCATGCATATTTAATTGAGAGCTTGCTGAAGTTGAACTTAGGCCTAACTGAATAGAATGCTCATTGTAGAGCTGTTTATTTCTCTCCAGTATACCACCACTTGGTGTTTCAATATAATGTGCGTTATTGCCGTGGAGATTGGATTTTCTGCTTCAGTCTGGAGTCCTCTAGTTTGAAATATAGCATATGTAGAACTTGGAGAGACCATTGTGGTGGTTTCTTGAGTAATTGACTGTCAATCATATCTTAACTTATAACCAGTACCTAGTTTGAGTTGAGAGATACTTAAAATTTGTTTCTCCATTTCTGTGTCAGAATGCTCTGTGAATAGGTGAATTTTTAAACTGTTTATTATAAATTACAGAAACCAATGACAGGACAAGACAAGCGAACTACATGCTGTTTGTGCTGTGAGAAGGGTCCTGTTGTATTGAGATCACAACTGGAGCGCTCGGCATATGTTTGTGGTGAATCCATTAAACTTCGAGCAAGTATTGATAACCAAGGAGAGGAAGAAGTACGTCTCAAGGTCAAACTCATTCAGGTACAGTAATAGTAAAAGAAGCATGCCTGTATATTATGGAAATATATATACAGAGGGGTCCAGAACTATATACTCACTTTTTGTCGATCAATATCTAACAAAATAACATAGACTTACCATTCTCGCATTATAATGTTGTTTAATACTTTCTCAAGAGACACACACAAGTCATTGTATGTACTCACTCTATGGTGATAATCAATATCTCATGAACCAGATGATAGATGATAGATGACCTTCCATTCTCGCGCCATAGTGTAGTTCAATGCTTTTTCAACAGATGTTAAAAGTGTCATATGGTTCACGTGGTTGAAAGAGACACGCCTGCGGACAGTAAACAGTAGACAAAAATGGCTAAAAGATTGTCAAGTATACAATGCAAGACCGCATTGAAGTGGTACTGGAAGTATGAGAACACTCAAGAGATACAACAACAATGGTGGATTGAGTTTGAACTTCCCAAACTTTAAACAAATCCCCCTATTCGCAATAAATTTGAAAATGACGGAACGTAAGGGAAGAACTGGGCGGCCACGGACAGTAAGAAGTCCAGCTGGCAGTGCTGATGTGTTGCAACGCTTCAGACAATCACTGCAGAAATCAGTGTGCTCACGAAAGTGGGGTAAGCCGATGAAGTGTGCGGCGAATTTTAAAGGTTGTAAAATGGAAAGTGTACATTCCACAACTGTTATATGCTATGAATGAAGACAACACGGCTTCAATTTGAAGGCATGGTTCACGATGATGAGGATTTTGCACAATTGTGAATTTTTAAACAATTGTGTGTACTGGGCTCCTGAAAATCCACATGTTCACGTAGAGAAGGTGGTGAATCTGCCAGGTGTTATGGTTATAATGGTGTTCATGAAGTTAGTGGAGTCCAGCATGTTCTGCGAGACTTCAGCACAAAGGTGCTTTTGCTCCGCCGTCAGCAGCTTCGGCACGAATTTCGTGTTGAAGTCTCACAGGACATGCTAGACTCCACAAACAGTGACCCCAAATTCATGAACACCATAATCACTGGTGACTAGTCCTGGGTGTACGGGTACGACCGGGAAACCAAATCCCAGTCCTTGCAAAGAAAAACCGACTAGAGCACTACACACTACCTCACTCAAATGCTGCTTGCCAGCAACAGACGCTATCGACAGGCAGGAAAAAATTCACTCATGCGCACGAAGGTTCAAGGTCGCCCCATGCAAGCGCCCTTGATTCAAATGTTTTAGGTTTTCGCAAAAAGAAAAAGAAAAAAAGGTCAGATACTTTTCTAACAGACCTTGTATACATATATTGTGCCCGTTAAACAGGAATATTGGGGGGGGACCGCTGACCACCAACAGCCGTCTTGACACCCCCATCCTTAACAAGTTCACAAATGAAATTTGATAAAATGGTCCGGCTAGCTCAAAACAGTTGCCAGCGTTTCGCCCCAGTGTACCATTGGGCTCGTCAGTAGGTATGGTACACCTCACCAAGACTTGTGGCTAGTACATACTGAGAAGGCAGCAGCAAGGCACAAAATGTCGCCACAAGCAGCGCCAATGTACTATGGGAGTCAACTCCCTTTCAAAATAGTGTTAGCTTACCTTGCTAATCCATATTGGAAATGACTGTTCCTGAAGGAAACGGGATGTTAAATGTCCGATCGAGCTATGTACATCAATAAATTCACAAAAGAAATTTGATAAAATGGTCCGGCTCCTTTGAACCCATACCCTGAGAGGATAGGATGAGTTCTGAGACTAGCCCGTACGCGACTAATTATCTCTGGTAGTATCAGGTGTTAGTGAGAGGTGAATGTTATGAACTAGCCCAAGGATCACACCCCCAAAAATACAAATCTAACAAAGAGAAGTCCAGTCTAAAAATATTTTCATAAAATCTATTGTAAAAATCACAAATCCCTAGCCTATTTCGGAGGGTAAAATATTGGCTAGTCCGCAAATCTAAATTTAAAAAATGATTGTATTCCTAACCTGAATTGAAGTTAAACCCCCACAAAGTCCTAATCACAAGATATTTATATAACAAGCAAGCTAAGAATGTTATACGAAATAAATCCCTAAGCTGTACAATGATCAATGAATAATAACAATAGTCACACCCTGAATTTACAGCAAAGCAATGGAATTTAAGCGTTGACAATCGAAAAAATGTGTCATTTACATTTAAAAGCTCCAATAATGATATCTAAGATACAACGGTGTCACTTCTAACATTTATTTTTAAGTTAATAAATCTAGCTAATCCTATCTGACGTTAAATTATAGACAAGGAGCAATAAAAGACAAAGGTATACTCAACTGGACACTAATAGAAAAAAAGACAGTTATCTAACACACATAAAATACAAGGAAAAATCAATAAACAAAAATGCACACTCCTATTCGTCTCGCCCCTTGTGTGCTATTGTTTGTAGCTATTTGCCAAGTGTTGGTAGAAATTAGGTCAGCAACAGTGTAATTAAAATTATGGCTTATGTCACATTGACTGTCTCTCCAGGGTTATCGCAGTAATTGCAATTCGTCATCTCAAAATTAGAGTTAGCTGTCCTAAGGCTTGTATTTAGTTGTTCATCAGTAGCAAAATTCGAAGACTCGGTCACTTAATAAATATTCAAGTTTAAGTTTCCATGTATTATTTAAGTACGAGATTATTAGGTTTCAACTTCATCATCATCTTCTACAGTTTCCAGCCCCTGGCTGGGTCTGCTTGGAACATAAGCCTCTTCATTGTTTTCTATCCTCCCAACACCTTTCACTCCTCACTCTGTCCCACTCCCCTCCTCTATTCTGCACTCCTTCCTTCACACCCACAATCCACCTAGCCCCCCATTTCCATCTTATGCATCCTCCTTGGTATCCTGCTCTCCTGCATTCTCCTTAAATGTCTATACCAACTCCTTCTCTTGTAAGGGATTCTCTTCCACAATCTCTCTCACTCTCTCATTTCTTACTCTATCCCTTCTTGTTATTCCTAATCTGCTTCTCAGAAATTTCATTTCGCAAGCCTGGATCCTGTTCACCTGTCTCTTCTTCATAACCCACATTTCTGATGCATAGGTGAGAATTGGGACATAGTACGTTCGATACAATACCCGTTTGCTATTCTGGGGTATGTCCCTGCTCCATACCAGACCTCTCACACTCTGCAGGAACCCATGGGCTTGCGTTCCTCTCTCACTGATCTCCTTGTCATTTCTACCACTTACTTCTATTACACTCCCTAAATACAGTACTTGAAACTATCCACCTTCTTAAGTACTTCTCCTCCTATCATTATGTCTGTTGTTACTCTTACCCTATTTCTTGTTGTCACCATAGTTTCACACTATTTTGCATTAAATTTCAAACCATACTATTTTACTGTCTCAACCCATACATTCAACCTTTCTTGTACCTCTGCCTCTTCATTGCCCCCATATTAGATCGTCTGCAAACATCATTGCCCTCATATGTTCTTCTCCTATTTGTGCTGCCACTTCTACCATTTCCTCATCCATCACAGAGATGAATAGCAGTGGAGATAGTGCACACCCTTGCTTCAACCCACTCTTCTGCTTTAACCAGTCTGATCTCTATCCCCCAACTTTCACACAGCTCACACTTCCTTGGTGCATCTCCTTTTTTCTAGCCACAGTTTGATTTTTAACTCCCTTTTTCTGTGGGGTTTCCCACACCTTTCCTCTATCCAAGCTATGGTATGCCTTCTCTATGTCCAGAAACAATTTAAATGAGAAAAATCTATAACATGATCATTATATTCCATTTAGTAATTCTTTTATCCCTCAAGGTGTTTTTAAAGTTTTCTTATGACCGTGATGATGCATGACATTGAGTAGCAAAAACCACCATCTCAATTCTTGTCACCAAAATACGCGAGAATTAGCTCACTTCCATAAAGTACACAACAGTCTCCAATAACACCCGCCCTACTGGTGGAAAAATACTTGTAGCTCTATTGCTCACAATAATATCCGGTCGATAGGGAAAAAATAATGCATACTTGTAACGTGTTTTTCGTGGGGTTTTATGCAACTGGCATAAGTCAGTAGGAAGCCATTCTATATTTATTTACGTGGCAAATTGTTCAGCCAAGAGAATTTTTCATGTTAATTTATTATTATTATTATTAATTTATTATAATTATTATTAAGGTATTTTCGGAGCATTTTATAAAAATTATTAGCATGCAGATAGGTTTTCTATGTCTTAGAAAACGCTATCAAGCAAATTATTACGAACGACAATATTATAGAAAATTATGTGATTACGGAATTTTACGGAGTTTTGTCAGTTAGGGTATTTGAGAGAGACGTGACTCACTGGGATTTCAAGTACACGCTTAATCTTGTCGAGAAGCATGACGCAATCTTGGGTCGCAAGGTCTAGAAAAGGCGAATTGTTGGGACGGAAAACGACTTCTCCCTCTCGCGCGCCGAGTGTAAAGAAACCAGAGGAGGGGAACTAGCGGCGTGCTCTGCCAATCAGTGAGGACGACGTAAGCTAGATGTCGGTACCATGGTGGGGGAGCCAACGTGTGGATATATCGTTCGACGCGCCGTGAAACGAGGACTATCTGTGAAATACTTGAGGAGTATGGATGCGCGTGCGAGTCGCTCCGATGTTCAGTGGAGTTAGTGACTATCTGTGTAGAACTTGCGGACTACGGTTGGAAGTGCGTGTCGCTCCGATGTTCAGTGGAGTTGAAGACTAACTTTTGCAAAACTTAACCAGTGCGGTTGTACGAGTGTTTGGGTCCGAGGTACGGACCATAGAATTATCTAATCTACCAGAATATCATCAAATTTCGACGGAGATGACGACGTCCAGGAGACTGTGGGAAGCTCACAACATCATCAAGAACGAGGGAAATGCCTTGGCAATTTCCAATGGTAAGCGCAAATGACGCAGAAATACGCAATCTCTCATTTTTCTTTGTTTTACATTTCATATTTCAGTAACTTCATAGCTTGGAAATAAGAGTAAAATCAATTTATCAGACTCCGTTTTCACGTAATTTTCTATCGGTAATATTCAAATCACAACGCTCCAATTTAAATTTTATACTTATTATTATTATTATTAATTTTGCTATACTTGTTTTATATAATAAATTCATTTCTTTTACAATGCAATCTTTGCTTTCAGTAGGTAGCATTAGATATAGACCAATTCCTTCTCCTGATACAATTGTTTGTTGGGTTAATGATCAAATCATACCACGATCTGAGTGAATAGATTCTTGACGGTGTTCTACCAGAGCTAGACGTTGTTAAATACAAATTTAGATTTCAACATTGCATTGAGGTCTTGCCGCCCATTAAAACAACATAGCTTAGGCAAAGGTAAACAGTTACATTTATCACCCAACAGTGTGGGCTAGCAAAACTGCTACATACTGTAGCCTATAAACATCATAACCTTCATACAAGCGATCCTAGTCAGCTCTGATATAAACTGACTTCTGTAGACACAACAATAACATTGCCCTATTTTATACATTCCAGTCATCGCAAAAGAAAACTGGTAAGGGATCATCTGTTCTCATATTCCAGAAAATGTCATGAATAAACCTCAAGTTAATCTCGTTATAACAATCGTAGTTCCTATTACTACGTGAATATCTTACTAACATCCTTAATAGGCAGCTCAAACAGCTGTAACCATCAAATTCAGTTCTCTCGAACCAATGTTCTCTAGCATGAAAGCCTCCTTCAAAGTAGTCATTTAATGTGAAAACAAAACTCAACACTTAGTTGCAGGTGTGTGCTACTAGCACGGTTACAAACAGGTTTTCAAAGCCTTGCGATCTGTCGCAGCATTCCAAATCTCTCCTGCTAATAATTACAAACCTGGCTGACTACTTTGAAAGCAGTCTCTTGGCTACAACAATTCCTACCTTCATTTAAACACACAATGATCTCACTTTCACTCCTAGTTATGTGGCAAGTTCAAAGCTTATAAAATCACGAATTATTGCAAATAGCACTAGGCTAAAGGCATGACGCTCTCTTCCTCCAGTGATGTCATAAAATGATACGCAGAAATTCCTATTTACAAGTTCACACGCATGGCTTAGCTCAGCCCTTCTCATAATCATTATGCCATTTTAAAGCATAGTAAAAGGTAGATAAAGAACACCACTAAACCAGATGATGTCAAACTATATGCTGAGTACTCATAATATGCATTATTCTACTGATGCTGCCAAAATTTATAGTAATTAATGCTTGTGATGCTGCCAAGAAAATCACTAATAAATGCTGCCATAACTTATGCTAAAAAAAGATTGCCTGCCTACCAGTTGTGTAATAAGTGTGGTCATTTCTACAGGACTCCAACAGAAACTCTACCATTACTAGGGTGTTTGATCAAACTCACATAATGCCATTGCGGGTTCTGGGTTCAATCCATGGTCATAGCCTGGGCTCGGTTTCACGGACCTCCCAATCAACGTTTCTTGCGCCTCATGGTGTCAGCATTATTATAGGCATTTCCCAAGAATAGGTGTTTACTCCATAGCGCCTTTCATTATAACCATCAGAAATGTCATGTCTTCATAGATGGATTGGACATGTTGGAATTCCCTAATCCACTGATTTTAAATTTAACGATTATACCTGGGTACATAGAAAAATAGCAACACTGGCGTTACACTATTGCCACTATTGCGGATGTTTAAAATTGCCCTTTGTTCCACCACAGACTTTAGATGTTGCTTCTGCAACGTGCTTCACAGATTCTACTGACATGTGCTCACACAAGACACTGAATATCGGTTCAATCCGAACAGAAATGTACACAGTTTTTATAAAATATTATTTAGTTCGTCGCTTAGATTATTTTGTGATTATTGAGATAACAATTCCACTATCTCGTGGTACACTTGTAATTTTTCGTAGATTACTGCTGCACCATGTGCGAGTCTCGAGTTCGACTTCTTCGATGAAGAATATAAATATTTGTCTAAAGACAAGACTGACAATACTGTCAGACACAACAGTTTCTACTCTGTCTAAATTCACTTAGATTTGATCGGGCATCTGCAATAAGTTTCAGATCGCTTCGATTAAAATTGCACTACGTTTTTCTAACAGAACACACAGTAAAATGTGTTGACCATAGCACAGTCTCAAAACGAAGTAATGGAGTCTTTTCGACTTCCTAGCCAGGTTAATACTTGAGTCATTTAGCGACTACACAAACTCTTTCGCTTTTCTGCAATGTTAAATCCTTCTAGAAAACTGTTGACAAATCTTAGAAAATCCCACAAACTTGATAATGTCTTCAAATTGCTTAATAAATAATTATAAATTAATTGAATTTGGAAAATCTTGGTAAAACTTCTTGTGACAGTTCATTTGATTTATCAAGGCATAAATATCCACTTCTGAGTTGGCGTGAGTTCAAAGATGTCCCAATCCATTCTGACAGTTGCGTATCTCGACGTAATGAAAAGTGGCATCGAGCATGAGCCATACGGGCTCAATATATAAATGAAGGCGCTATCTTTCAGAGTGCGGGTTGAATCTTTCAGACTTAGCGTTGTCGAGGGTATGAGAAATATATCGCTCAGTTACCCAATCTGAAACATTAGAATTATTGGTCCTTTAATTTAGTTATTTTTCTGAAATATTAACCATGCACCATAAAAGTAATTAAATATGGTACCTTTTGTTGCTGAAGTAATTACAACAGAGATTTATCAAAAGGAGATCAGCCTGCTGTGTTCGGAAAAGAAAGCATATATATATAAGCGTGTAGTAAGGCAATTATTCTGTTAACTGGTAGAGTAGTCACTGTCAGATGATAATAGTCCATGGTCCGGGCAATCCCTAGATGATTCATCCATTGGCAGTCCATCCATTTCATTTTTGTCCCATTCTCATATTCATCCATTGTATTTTCTGGTCCACTTCGTGATTTTGTCCATTTGATATATTTTCATCACTGTGTGCATTTGTAGTGTATAAGTGATGATATAATGGAATTAACATAATACAGTGACTAATTTGAATGGCAATTGCAGTAATGAGTTGAAAGAATTAAACATACTGGTTCTGAAGTGCTTACTCCTCCAATGCATTCTAGAGCCATTTTAGCTTACTGATTGGTAATAGTATACACTGTTGAGTATTTATTACAGCATAGTAGCCATTGTCTGATACACATTATCGTAAAACTCTTGTGAAGTTAATTGAAGTGATAGAAGCCATTTATCAGTGTTGTCTAGTTCTATTAAAGAAAGTTTTCCAGTCAGTCAACACAAGTTATGCCCAATTATATTAGGCAGGAGAACAAGTATTTATACACCCTAACCTGCAAAAATTTTAGATAAGATATTTATCACAAAATAACACACTTTTACTGTACAAAAAAGTGGGGGTAATATAATTAATTGGATGACATGTTTCGACCGTCAAGCAATCGTCAGATCCTGCTCACTTAAGCTCCTATGATATTTACGTATTACACTTGTGCACAAATATATACAGTACAGTATACAATATTTGGATTACAATAGTTAGTAAAAACTTGTGCAACGTGTCAATCTTATTTTCAGATATTATTGCTCATTCGATTTGAAACGCTTCTATAGTTGTTGTATTGTTATTAATGTAGTTTAAGTATGTTAACCTGTGATCTATTGAATTATTATTGTGACGAACTTAAGGAATGATGTTGTCTACATCATTTTGTTATTTATGATTCTAATTCAACCATTCCTATTCAAACTAGTGGCCTATTGTAATGTGGTTATCTTGTCAATGTGGCGAATACACAATTTATGTTGACCTACTCGAAAGCTTTCTTTAATAGAACTAGGCAACACTGAAAAATGGCTTCTAATACTCCAACCTTTCTACAATGTCTAAGAACTCATTGCCTTGAAATACTAATCAATGAAATACCTCTTATCTGTTACCTCACTTATAAATTGGGTAGTATTTATTTGTTTTTTTAAATCCCTGCCTTACACTATACATCACCTTTTCTGGCCCGACTTCATTTAACTTGGCTGCTTTGTTCATAATTTTATTTTCATCACCCAGCGGCATTGTAGAGTTACTCTTCATGACTGCAATGGGGTTTCAACCCTGGTCATCCTGAGAGTGTTTTTTCTGCAAGTTTATCCACACTCCCTGAAGGAAAATGTAAGGATGGTATGTTATTTCTAGTCCTGGGGCACCAATCCCAATTCTTGACCCTAATAACTAGTTACACTACTGTAGTCACTGCAGAAACACAGATTTCAGGCAAATTCAGTACACACCCAAATACATGGGGGCTTCCGAATAAAATTAATACAATTATCTATTCACATCCCCATTGTCTTGAGTTTTAGCCCAATTTTGAAAATTGTTCTTTAGCAATCTTAACCTTGTGGTAGTTTTGCTGTAGTTTCAGAATATATTTTCTGTTGTACGGTATGGTGAATAATGTGAAAAGGAGTTATAATATTATTGGCTTATGTTTTCTG
The DNA here is from genome assembly GCA_946902985.2 of Meconema thalassinum. NCBI lineage: Eukaryota > Metazoa > Arthropoda > Insecta > Orthoptera > Tettigoniidae > Meconema > Meconema thalassinum. The sequence goes on from OX336389.2 coordinate 677,608,543, forward strand.
TTTCTGTTCCAGTATATTGAATACTTCATTGATCGTGGTGTGTTAGGTGTGAATAAGGAGTTGCAACACATGGTGTTAGAGTACAGAGGGGATCCTGTCCTACCAAACACACGCTCTAAGTGGGACTCAGCACAGAGCCTTGTTGTGCCAGTCATGCCCCCTACATTGGTAGGAATTTGTAGATTGTTGCAAATCTACTATGTTCTCAAGGTAGGCATATGCTACATAACCAATCTTGTTCCAAATGTAATTGGTTTGAGTATGTTAAAAGATTGGATTTAAAATGCTCATATTGAATATTGGGTCTGGAGATTATGGTTGCTTGAATAAATATTTTCTTTGTTTAAATGCAAACAATTATTTCACCTTAATAATTTCTTCAATTTTATGTAACAAGCAGATGTTCACTGATTTGGACTTTATAGAATTTATTATGAGCCCATTATCATTACTCCATATTAGGATATTAACCAAATCTACTTATAACATGCCAAGTGCCTTCCATAGGTCTTTACGAATTGTAACCAATATTGTATCAGCATAGGGTAAAGTCGGGAGAGTTGGCACACTGTTTTTAAAACTATCTTGGAGACTACACCTTATCTTAAAAATAAGATGACGTTCATGGAAACTTTGTGGACACACTATTTATGAATAAAAACATACAGTTGTATACACCTTTGCACATTATCTGAGAAAAAGAAATGTTTTAAGAAAGATTGTTTTTTTCTTCATCTCTCCAACTGGGGTGGGTTAGGTGATGTAATTGTGAGTGAGAGATGATTAATGTGAAGACGCTCGCTGACACTCTACTTTCTCAAATTTAAGCATGTTTCTCATTCTTCTTTTGAATTCGCATTTTGACCACCTCATGCTGTAGCGGCTAGCATTCTTGGTTGTCACTCTGGAGGTCCGTGTTCGATTCCCGCCTCCATCAGAGATCTTAGAAACTGATGTGAGGGCTGGAACGGAGTGCAATCAGCCTCGTGAGGACAATTGAGGGGCTGTCTGACAATGAGACGGTGCCCTGGTCACGGAAACTAAGATAAACATCAGAGGGGACCCGAAGCACTGACCACGCGTCAACTATCCCCAACCGGTGGGAGAGATAATGCACTAACCTAGTCCTTCGCAATATGGCTAATGGCATTCAAAACTGTACTGGTCAAGGGATAACTTATCCAATGATCAGTATGCTATTCGAAGAACACAGAAAAGTTTTGCACTAACCAACTGTCTTCTTTTATGAAAACCACGTCTCCGAACGAATATATATACAAATATAACAAAACACGCTTCAAAACTACTGGTACAACTCTCCCTTAGTGATGCTTCAACTCAACGATCTTCATATGACTTACACCCGCTCCAGTCATTACGGCAGTAGGTGCACCATCTCTCCTGATACGCCATCTTTCCTACGAATAATTTAGTCCGCACACCAGAAATATTATAGATCCTTGTGGGTCACCAACACTGACTTAAAATTGATTACTTCCAAAACTAAATACCTTAACAACCATCTTCCTGTCCCTCACATAACTTTAAAAGCACTAACTCTTTTCCTTTGACAACAGTGCATTCTAATTTATATATCATACAATCGAACTGTAAAATATTGAATACATGCTTGTCATGGTTTACAGCACCATTTACAATGTTTGAGAATTCAGTTAACAGCTGTTTTACTACTGAAACCTTACTGGCTTTCATAAATTATGTTATACTTATCAAGGTAGCCATTCTCAATGCTACTTCCACAATTTTATCAATAATGGATAATATGCACACAAGGCCGTTGCAATGCATCTGTGATAGCTTTAGGGATTTCATGCTTCACCCAAGACAAGGAGCATTTTCACTTATTTGTCATTGCAAAACAATGAGCAGCACTATTGAGGTCATACACTACCAAAGGCTCCCAAATCCCAATGCAGCAGTGTGTTGTTGACCAGCTACTACCAGTTGGTACTACGAGCCTGTGGGGAGGAATGTTAAATTTGTGAAGAGTTTATGTTCAAACATTTGTGACAGTCATGAAGTGATGAAATAGCCCTAAATGAGAATGTTGATTGAAGAAACAAAATACTTTATTCCGAAAGAAAGTAGCCAAATATTATATGACATTGGTTTATTTCAGGTGAGCTTAGAATTTGAGAGATCTGGTGATGATCTTCAGATGCATTTTCCAATCACAATTGCCACAGTGCCATTCCGCATACCGAATTCCAGCCAACAACCAAGTATACATTATGGTATGGTATATTCTTATTTCTCGCAGTTCCTTTTTAAATTGAACTGTTAGCTTTTCACTTATCAATATAAAAATTGTAGATATGAGTGTATAATTTTGCTTATCTGGAAGTTACTGATAAGAAGAAATAAAAGGTATATTTGTTTCCATGATTTAATTGGTATGTAAGACTTTTGGAACTGTGAGATAGTTTGCAATGACTTTCCAGTCAAACCTCAAATTTGCTTTGCATTTCCCCCCCCCATGACTAGCAATACTGTCCATTGGTTGTGTTGTGAAACATGTCAAAGTGTACCCACTGTATGCACTTACTCACCATGTACACATTGGCTTCTCCTCTCATTCATTCATTCATTCATTTATTTGCAATTGGGGGTGTGTCCCCCGGTGGCAAATTAGATATACATAACAAATAAATAATTGTATATAACAATTCACTAACAATTAAACTGGAGTATTTACACAAATAGTCAGTCTTTTCTTAAACACACCTATATGTTTGGGAAAGGGCTTTAAGACTGCGGCAGGTAGAGAGTTCCAATTATCAATGGCACGGTTTACGAAAGAATATTTACCATAATTTGTTCGCCGTGGTCGGCCCTTAACTTTGAAAGGATGATCGCCCCTACCCATGTAAGTAGGGTGGAAAAGCCTTCCATACGTTTGCTAAGATCACCCCATGCTGGTTGATTTGTATACGTATTGTACATAGCGCAGAGTCCAGATTTCATCCTCGTAGCCTCAAGTGATTCCCACCCAAGTTTCTTTAACATACGGCTCACACTGCTCCTGGGATTAAAGTCACTGAGCACAAATCTAGCGGCCTTTCTTTGTACCATTTCCAACTCGTGTATGAGCCCTACTTGATATGGATCCCAAACCGCTGAGGCATATTCCAGAATAGGTCTTACAAGTGACAAATATCCTAATTCTTTAGCAGAGGTACTACTTCCTTTTAATACCCTCATTACAATGTGCAGGGATTTGTAAGCTTTAGAAACTACACATCCTATATGACTACTCCATATCATATCATTTCTTACTTGAACGCCCAAATATTTGCAAAAATCTTCTTCTACAAGTATTTCTGAGCCAAAGTTATATTGAAAATCTTGCCTTCGCACTTTCCCTATTTTTATTAGACTACATTTTCTTGTGTTTATTTTCATTTTATTTTCAATCGCCCACTTATAGACAGGTTCAGGTCATCTTGAAGTACTGCATTGTCTTGTGAGTCATGTATCTTTCGATATATTACACAATCATCCGCAAACAATAGACAGTCACTGCGAATCCCATTTGGTAAGTCATTTATAAACGCCAAAAATAACAAAGTTCCGATTACGCTGCCCTGAGGGATACCCGACGTTACGGTAATTTCATCCGAGAATCGGCCTTCAACTTTCACCTTCTGGGAACGATCCGTCAAAAATTCTTGGATCCATAAAATTACTCTTCTATCAATCTTCGTCGAAGCTAATTTATGGAGTAGCATGTCATGCGGCATGACATCAAATGCCTTCGCAAAATCTATAACTACGGCGTCGACTGAAACTCCATCGTCTAACGATTCGCTAATATCTTGAAAAAGTGATAGCATCTGACTCTCGCATGAGTAACCTTTCCCAAATCCATGTTGCCTATCATTAAACCATGATAATGTTTCCACTGTTCCCTCAAGTAGTCGCAAATAGATGCTCCATCTGTTTACAAACGATGGACGTAAGACTAACCGGCCTGTAGTTGCCCAATTCAAGTCTGCTCCCTCCCTTAAATATTGGGACTACCGTAGCTCTTTTCCAGTCATCTGGGATTTGCGCATTGTTTATGGACACATTAAACATCACCTTTAAGTATCGTGCCACGGCCCTACCTCCTAGTTTAAGTACCTCACTAACAATATTATCAGGACCCTTCAATATATTGTAACGTAATTTTTGTATTAGCTTTACAATTGCTGACTGGTTTATTTGGAGAAGTGGAGCCCCTGATTCACCATTAAGGTCCAACACACAGCTATTGGATTTATTGAACACACTACCATAAAAGACACTTATGTTCGACCCTCACTATTATGTGTTAGAAAACTGTATCATAATGATGGTCATTATAACACCGTTTTTCATTATGATACAGTTTCTCCAGCCAATCAGAGCTCGTTCATTGACCAATTAGGTAACGATACCTTCGCGCATGCACTCAAAATCCAACATGTCGGACATAAACACAACATCGAACTATAATAAATTACCGACATGGAATACGCACCGTCCATATGTTCGCGTAAATAAACTGGCGAATATGAGACAAGAAATAGCACTGTACCGGTACCTTAATATCCCCAAAACCAATTTCTACACAGCGCGTGGTTTTGACACGACTTCAGTGACAGTTTTACTGAATACTGGTGCGCAATCTGAACATATGGTATTGAAGCACACAGAGCGCATGCGTCGGTTGTCCAGAGAGCTTGGGCAAGAGAGATATACTACCCACCGCAGCACCCGATCACAACATTCTACTGTAGTGACTGAACAGATATTTATGAATATTTATGTTAAAACATATAATAAAGTTATAATTATCGTCGAAAATAAACAGTCGTATGCAACTCGCCTATAATGGTAATTAAGACACTCGTATGGAAATTATAAAACTCGCATACGCTCGTTTTATAAAAATACTCTTGTCTTAATTATAGCCATTATAGGCTCGTTGCATAATGTACTATTAATTCATTAGCAATGGCCTGCTTCTCAGTAATTAATTTACCGTCACCGGACATTATCATCGACAAATTATTTGAATTTCCCTTTCTTCTCCTAACATAACTGTAAATTTTTTCCACCCATCGCCTCCCGAACCAAGTAAACCTTGCATATAATTGTCATGAGCAGCCCTCTTTTTTAAGACGAGCTCTCTTGATAAGGACTTAAATTTCAACATATACTTATCACTATCATGTCTTTTATTGTATAATTTCCCAATTTTCCGTTTAAGACTCTTGATTTCCCGTGTGTAATACTCAGGATCTGGGTTATGTTTCAGTAATTTAAATGGAACAAATTTATCAATAGGGCTATTTAAAATTTTCAAAAAGTTAGTCCACAGGATATTAATGTGATTTCCTTCCGATGCCCATCCTACAAATAGCTCATTCAAATACACCTGAAATTTGCCCTGATCCACCCTGCGATACTGGAATATGATCTTATTTGCTACATCAGAGTCTAATTTTGTAATGTCACCGTATCTAATATTTAATTCAACCCCAGAATGGTCACTAATTCCTGGTACTTTCAGACAGTTAATATACAGTTCTACAGGCCTTACGAGATAAACATCTAAGGTATTATTGCCTCTAGTTGGAAAGTCAACTACTTGGGAAAATCCACCCTCCCTTAAGAATTTGTTTGCAGCGCTCTGAGCTTGACCACAGCTAGTTGACTCACCAGACCAGTCTACTTTGGTGAGGTTTAAATCTCCGGCAATTATTATGCTCTTTTTCATAGCATTACCCGTACAAGTTTTATCATACAATGTGTCGAGAAGCGAAAAGTTATCTTTTGTTGCTCTATACGCCCTTATCACCTGAAGAGGGAATTTATTCCCTTTATCCGAAATTTGTACACATAACATTTCATGATCCGTATCAGCCCACTTTAAGAAACTAGCTATATTTTTGCGCACACAAATAAATAGCCCACCACCTCGCTTCCCCCGATCTCTTCTGTACATTTCGTAGGTCCCTTGAATTATTTAATTACTATTTATATCCTCTTATAACCAAGATTCAGTAGCAATGACAATGTCCGGAGAATACGTCTCTACAAGATTCCAAAATTCAATTAAATTATTTCCTAAACTCTCACAATTAACCTGCAGTAATCTTAGAGTCTTACTTCCGCAGCAAATATCCCGAAGTAGCTCCTTCTGTTCCCGTAGGCTGGCAACCTCTGGACCTGCTCCTCCTCATGGCTGCAGTCGAGTCACAGAGGGGTGGGTATAGCAGGGAGAAGTAAATTTTAATGTGCAGTCAGAAAAGGAACACAGAATATAGCAAACAAAAGACTTGACCCGGCTATATATCTGCCTTTAATGTGTTGGAGAATAATAATATCAATCTCTCAAGGATAGTATTCTTAATACTGTTGTTGATACAAAAATGTTCTCATACTTAATGAACTTCCAGAATAGTTTCAGAGCAGATTTCAGAATTTTGAGCTTATATTGCAGCACATTTCTTTACCTTTTAATATGTGTAGTATGAAACTTGCAATATTGTCTATTGGTTGTATTGAGAGGCATGTCAAAATGTATGTGCTTGCAGTAGGACAACTTTGCTCACTATATACAGTACATCTCATGCATGAAAAGTATGGAAGTAAAAGCAATTGATCTCTTCTGTTTCTCTCAGTTGCATAATTTTTCTATGAAGATTATTTCAAAGTTTGAAAGATGGAAAAAATGATATCATCATCATCATTTGGATAGTTGGACATCATGACCATCAGCCCCATGTACTTGGGTGTGTCTAGAATTTGTCTGATAAACTGTGTTATTGTGGAGTCTGTAGTGTGTGTATTTGTAATTAAGGTTAGGGTTGGGAAGGAGGCAGCCATGGCCTTCAGTTAGGAACCATCCTGGCATTCACCTAAAGTAGAATTGGGAAAACCACAGAATACCACTTCTACGATGGCCAAGGCGAGAATGGAACTCACCTCTTCTCATAGATGGAATACCAACTGTTTCCCCAAGGAACCAGTTTCAATCTGAATGAACATAATGACACATCATCAAATTTCAAATATTTTGTAAAATTGATCAGGTTAGCTGGATTCAGTATTGCCAGCGTTCCGTACAGTGTACCATTGGGCTCGTCACCTGGTTTGGTACCCTCACCTAGACTCTTGGCCACTGCAAGGTACTATGAGAGCTACAGGGTCATCAATTTAAGTCTCGCATCCGATTCCGATCACAGCGCGGCAAGCTCTCGCGCTGACACCCGCTCGCTGGCCAGTAAAAAGTGCGCGACTTCTCCCCACTACTTCGCGTCAACACAGTCATTTAATAGCAATTTCTAGTGAAAATAATTATCTACAAACTTACATGGTTTTACAAGAAATGTTCAAAGTGTTGTCCGTCAGCTCGCAAGCATGCCTGGCACCTCGTAAACAAGTTTCTAGACACACGGCGAATTTCTTCCTGGGTGACGTTCGTTATAACTTGGCGAATATTATGTGGAGGACGGATACCAGGATATTTCCGAATGAATCGAAAACGGCACTCTCTAACAGAAGAATACTTCGCATAAGAAAGCACAATGAATACACGTTGTTCTATAGAAAACATCACTTCGCATAACAAAGCACAATGAATACACGTTGCTGTATAGAAAACATCACTTTAAGGCAACACATAAACTGTAAAATTGCCCCCGAGACTGCAATGTATGTTAGGTCAAATCAACTAGCACTTCACAAGCTTGAATACGCCGGAGATACTGACAGCTTATTGCAACATTGCCGATCTCAGCGCACGTGTTCATTGCGGGGAGAACGCCAAGGCCACCTTCACCGGCCTAGCGGCCGCATCTGCCGAGGCCACCTTCACCGGCCTAGCGGCGCGTACATGCGGGAAATAAAATGATGACCCGGTATATTCCCCTTCTTAAAAAATTTGCCCACCAAGGCTATCCATATTGGAATAACTGTTTCCTGAAGGATCCAGGATATTTTTACTCGGAATGAGTATAATAACACATATTCAAATTCTAAATATTTTGAAAAATTGATCTGGAGGTCCTTGGTAGGCTAATTCTTGATGAAAGGGAACATAGCTCTCATAGTACATTGGAACTACTTATGGCATCATAGTAACCTTGCAGTGGCTTCCCAGTATCTCAATAATTTTAAACCAAATTGCTAATGTCAGTAATGTGCAATATTATTATTATTATTATTATAAATATCCAAGGAACATAGCAACATGAATGCCGGCTTACAGCTTGAGTTTTTGAAATTGACAAGTGTTCAACATAATTTTATCACATTATGTACATCTATGTTATGTTTTAATGATTTTAATGTAAAATATTTTATTAATCATACATGTTGCTGTGAGGAATCAATAGAAATGTTCTAAAACTATTTTATGTATTTTGTTTCAAAATTTCCAACTCCAGAAGGGGACAACAACAATGGAAAACTATCTTGAATATAAATCTTTTCATCATAAACCCAAATTTGCGAATTTGGTCAAGGCTCATTTTAGGCAAGCAACAAGCATATTATCACTAATAATGAAATTTTGCTTTTAATTTTATAAAGCGAATTACTAATATAAGTCTAATATAATTATATAATTGAATACGGTACCGTATTTGTTTGTTCGTTTTCTATGCATTCCAATACCATTCATCAGATTACAATGAAACTTTGGTGAGTTGTTGTGTGCGCGCTCGTGAAGGTTTCTAAATTATTAAAGCCATTTTACAAAAGGTGGAACACGAGTCGTTTCAACAAATGAGTATTGGCATGCAAGTTATTTCACCAAATGAATTTTGGATAATGTTTCTTAATTGGTAAGTCCATTTTATAATTGATGGCCAGCGAGTCGTTTCAATAAATAAATGTTGGCCCGCAAGTCGTCTAGAAATTGACAAAATTGTATCAAATACAATCAGCAGCATTTCAGATCATGTGTGACATAATTTTACATTTGTTGGCGTGCAAGTCGTTTAACAAATTTAAATTGCCACACATGAATTGGTAGATGTACCAGTAGAGCACAAAACAAAATTATGATGAAACATCGGTGAGTTGTGTGTGTGCCCGGAAAGGTTTCTGAATTGGCGCGCTGTTGCAGCGCATAAATTGGTAGATCCACCAGCAGAGTGTGAAACAAAAAGTGGTTATGAGCTTCTCAAACAAGCGAGAAATGACAAACAATGAAGCTGATCATTTAAAGTGGTTAAGTGATGTTGTTTGTTTGAAAACTGTTAAAAGGTATGTAATTTATTTGTACATAGATTGTAAACTATGTTATATTATATTAAAATACACAAGTCCAACCCCTCCTCCACGTGGTGGGAGATGGGCAACGGCATGAAGTAGGGGATTGCCTGTAGGGGTGAAGTACAGTGGGGACTTTGTGTGCCCCGGGACCGCTACGGTAGCTGTGAAGGCTCTATGGGAACCCTGAAAAGTGACGGCTGACGGGGCTCTGGTGAAGCTACGATAGGCCTAGCAAGCCAGTAGTGGATATCATATTTGCTTTCAAACCAGGAACAGGCCTCGGAAAGGACGGATGCAAACGACGACGACCCGGATATGCTAATGGACTACGAGTTGGGACATTAAACATACAGACACTGACAGGAAAAGTGGAGGAGATTGTAGATGTGCTGGAGAGAAGAAAACTGGATGTACTGGGCTTGGCAGAAACAAGATGGAAAGGAGAAGGTCGCAGAGAACTGAGGAAAGGGTACCGGTTGTACTGGAGTGGGAACAGTGAAGGAAGGAACAGCGGAGTAGGAGTAGTTGTGAGAGATGGAATGAAGGAAGAGGTAAAGGGAATAAGTGACAGGATCATGAAGATCAGAGTAACTGTAAAGGGAAGAAGCCTGGAGATAGCCCAGGTATATGCCCCTCAAGTTGGATGTACAGCTCAAGAGAAGGAAGACTTTGAGGAGGAGCTTCAACAGCAGTTGAATGGGCAGAGCATCATTGTCATGGGAGATTTGAATGCACATGTAGGAAGTGAAAGGCAAGGATATGAAAATGTATTGGGAGCAGAAGGATGGGGTAGCAGGAATGAAGAAGGGAGAAAGTTGCTGGATTTTTGCAAGAGAAACGGTTTAGTGGTAGGCAACTCCTGGTTCCGGAAGAAAGAAAGCCACAAGGTAACGTGGTACAGCAGTGATTTAACAAAGAAATCTTTGGTAGATTACATGCTGTACGACTGGGAAATGAAGAGAAGTGTCAGAGATATAAAGGTAATACCATCAGAGGCCTTAGATAGCGACCACAGAATACTTGTAATGAACCTGGGAGTTGTTAAGGATAGCAAGAGGACAGAGTACCAGGAAAGGAGAATCAAAGTATGGAAACTCAAGGAAAAGAAAGTCAAAGAAGAATTCCAGAAGATAAGAAGGGAAAGGATGCCAACAGACAATCCTAAAACAGGGGAAGAGGAATGGAAGCAATTTAAAAACACAATGGTGGAAGCTGCTGTGGCAGTATGTGGAAGAACAAGCAACAGAAAGCGGTGTAAAGAGACACCATGGTGGAATGAGAGAGTAAAAGAAGCTGTGGGAAGGAAGAACAAGGCTTTCAGAGTGTGGTTCCAGGAAAGAACTGATCTGACAAGGGAAGATTATAAGATAAAGAAGAAAGAAGCAAGCAAGATTGTCGCAGAGGAGAGGAAGAAGTGGATGGTAATGTGGACAGAGATGATGGAGGAAGACAGCAGAGGAAATAAGAAAGTACTTTATGGGATGGTCAAAAGTAAGAGAAGAGGTCTGCGAGAGGATGTGGTAATGATGGACAAAAACGGAAATGAGGTACACAACAAAGAGGCACTCAAGACAGTGTGGAAAGAGTACTTTCAGGATTTGCTGAATCCAAATGGTCATAGGGAGGAAGACAATGTATTGGAAGATGGAGAAGATAACACAGGAATGGAAAAGGACCTGACTTGGAGAGAACTGGAAATGGCTATAGACAAGATGAAAGGAGGAAGGGCACCAGGTGTGGATGAAGTGAGTGTTGAAATGGTTAAGGCAGCAGGAGAGGTTGGGAAACAGTGGCTGTACCGTGTGATGAGGGTGATATGGAAGGAGAAAAAGACCCCAGAAGATTGGAAGAAAGGATTAATTGTCCCAATATATAAGAAAGGAAGCAGAAAGGAGTGCAGAAATTACAGGGGAGTCACACTCATACCTCACTGTGCCAAGATATATGAAAAGATATTAGAAAGTAGAATACGAGCCAAAGTGGAGAGAAAATTGAGAGAGGAGCAGTATGGATTCAGACCTGGGAGATCAACAGTGGACCTCATATTTTCAGTGAGACAGCTCCAGGAACACCACTACGAATTTGGAGAGGATCTGCTGATGGCCTTCCTAGACATCGAAAAGGCCTATGATGGTGTGTGTAGGGAGAAGATTTGGAAAGCAATGGAAAACATGGGAGTGGAAAAAGAGACTGTAGGCAGAGTGAAGGAGATGTATTGTGGAAGTGTGAGTTGTGTGAAAGTTGGAGGGGAAAGAACAGACTGGTTCAGACAAATGAGTGGCCTGAAACAGGGTAGTGCGCTGTCACCCCTTCTCTTTATTGTGGTTATGGACGAGGTAATGACACGGATAGCAGGAAAGATAGGAGAAGATAAGATGAAAGCAATGGTGTTTGCAGATGATCTCATGGTCTGGGGAAACAAGGAGGAGGAAATTCAGGAGCAACTGAAGGCTTGGGAAGAAACAGTGGGAGAGTACGGATGGAAGTTCAACATCAGTAAATGTGAGATCCTGTTAACGACCAGGAAAAAGGACAGACCAATGAGTGGGATAACACTTGGAGGTGGACAGCTGAAGAAGGTGGAAAGTCTCAAGTACTTGGGAAGTATAGTGGAGGAAAATGGGAGAAATGACAAAGAGATTACGGAACGTGGCAGACAGGCAGAAGCATTTCTGAGAAGCATTAGGAGCTTAGTGTGGAATAAAGATGTCCCACAAAAGAGCAAAGAAGTGTTATACAGAAGCTACTATATCCCGATACTGACCTATGCTTCAGAAACGTGGTCAATGAAGAAAAGAGACATAAGCAGAATTCAGGCAGGTGAAATGAAGTTCCTGCGAAGTAGGATCGGAGTAACAAGAAGAGACAGGGTGAGGAATGAAAAGGTCAGGGAAATGGTGAAAGAGGAGCCCTGCAAGGTAGGATTGAGACATCAAGACTGAGGTGGTATGGACACTTAAAGAGAATGGATGAGAAGAAGATTCCCAAGGGGATACATGAGATGCAGATGCAGAAGAAACGACCAAGGGGAAGACCAAGAGATAGATGGCTGAAAGGAGTGGAGGAATGTGTCAAGAAGAGAGGCGAGGACTGGACCAGAGTGACAGCGGAGAGGTGGTGGGAAGAATGAACTAAGTGGCGAGGCTTATGTTCCAAACAGACCCAGCCTGGGGCTGGAAACTGTACAAGATGATGATGATGAAAATACATATCACTTCAAGTGTATGGATTACATCTGGAAAATCCATGCTTTTCACATGGTCAATTATACTGAAGAGTGGGACAGCCAAATTTATTTGTTTTTTGCATATCCCAAAGCACTTTTTCAAATTTAATTTAATTCACATAAATCACTGTCTTTCATTTATTTTGCACATGTAAATGTGTCTGCTTTGTATATGTGTTGGTTGGTTGTGTTAGTTGGTTGAATGCTCTGGTAACATTCCCAGTGGTTAGGTATACCAACTGACGAGCCCAATGGTGCACTGGGGCGAAACGCTGGCAATACTGAATTGATCTAACTGGAACTATTTGAAATTTGATGATGTCTTCTCATAGATTCCAAGAATTGGATAGCTGTGCACTATATTCAGTGTGATAACCTTTTGACTAATGCAAGTGAGAGCTCTTATACCAGGTGAGTCAGCTGCCCCTTATAATATTGCTTGTATGCATCCCAACTAACGTGTATTATCAGGAAGGTCGATATTTCTGTGCTTGCATCCCATGTTGTACTAATGCAATGTAAGCATATCCCACAAACGATACTGAACCCTATTATTCCTCCTCCCAATGTGACTACAGACCGTTCGGATAATATGATGTACCTGTATTCAATTATTGTAGTTTAACCTATTACCTGCGATAAGATGTCGTGCCAAGTGGTTGGGTATCGCAAAATATGAAACTAACGCCTAAAACTATCATATAGTGACGTGGAGAGCGTTTGAAACAGCGAACTGGAGGAGCAACGTACTCTAAGATGCTCTTAATACTTGTGTCATTCAATGCTGAGGCGTAGCTCAAGTAGATAATCACTGAAATTCCAATTATTGACGGACCGGAGTATCAAAGGTTTGAATCCGTCCTTGGGAAAATATTTTTGCAACGTTATGACGCTTCAATGCTACAATCACATGTCATTGTGTGCGGCATACACGTAGTTTTATATTCGTGCTGAAAGAAATTGCTCTCCCGGTATGCACAGTCAACAGAGTACAACGGATATCTTTGAATTCACGGCCTTAACAATAACATCTAAGACGTTAATGAAACCTCAGTAGAACATGGAATGACATTGCAACCATTTTGAAAATGTCAAATGAGCTGTAATCTACAGGCAGCTTGATGTGGTGCAGTATAGCTAATGTGGTAAGCACATAGCGAACATGATGAAGAGCCAACCGTACATGTGAGAAGTTTGAGTACGGGCGAGGATATTCTTCTTTTTCTTCTTTTTCTTATTGAAGTTTTATTTAGTTTGTTACCATCTCGTAATATCCCCTTGTATGCAAATTGTCAGTAAATGATTGTGTATGTCATTTTGTCATCAGGGTCGGACTACGACAAGATGGATAGGTGGGAGCAGGGGGACCAAACTGCACTAACAATGTTTTTTCTTTTTTTGTAGCCAGTTTACCCTCCAGGTAGGCTTTTCCCACGGACTCAGCGAGGGATCCCGCCTTTACCGCCTCTACGGGCAGTGTCCTGGAGCTTGACATCGGGTCGGGGGATACAACTAGGGAGGCGGGACTAGCGCCTCGCCCAGGCGGCCTCACCTGCAAAGCGAACAAGGGGCCTCATGAGGGACGTTACGGGATGGGAAGAATGGGAGGGATAGACAAGAAGAGGGAAGGAGGCAGCCGTGGCCTGACAGTAGGTACTGTGCCCGTATATTCGAGAGGAGATCTGTCGGATATCCGTAGCAAAGCTGGATTGTAGATATTCACTGCACCGGCTAATTTACTAATCAAAAATCCACTCCGACATGATCCTCGAGAACACACGCAGAAGTAAATACGATGAAACTGTGAATTACATATGTATGCACTTAGCTCAAGGCGAGCACCTACCTTGGTTCTCTCGGGGATTACGTAGTCAGCTCCAGACCTAAAATGGGGGTTTCGCAGTGTCATCTCTCTATATCTAAAATAAATCACGATAACACGACGTTTAACAATGAACTAAACAATTTAATAACATAAGTAAACTAATTCTAAACACACACACACAATTAATAATAAAAACACACACACTCATTTACTCCTCTCCTCATCTACGCCACTGAAAAGCCGTGTTCCTAGAACACCGGGACAAAAATTTTGGTCGGCCTAAGCCTTTTCTACAAGTTAAAACAATTAACAGAGACTGGCATGCTTCACATTCTTCTGCCACGCTTTTGAGGACACCTGCGCTCTCCCGGTGCATGCCTGAGTCATGTGACTGCGTTATATAATGAAACTGTTGCTTCACCGGACTACCGGCTGATTTCATTCAAGAATTGATGCCTTGACAGCAACTCTTTTCATTTGTGGACCATGCATTGGCCTCGAGCGCTATAACGAGTTCTCCAAGCGAACCTTCGTACGAATGCACCCAGCCAAGAATACACATCTCTGTCGCAAATGACAGCAATAAAATCTCCTTCACTCTTAACAAAAATGCAAATAATCCATCTATCCCTTGCTCGAAATCCTTAAAACTTTCATACAACATTGCTTTCATTCTCTCACGTCGTGTTAACCCGACGGAGTTGTTTTCATCCATACTGAACAATAAGTAAAACTCATTCGAAACATATCTACTTTCACACTTAAGCACATTTCAAAAACATTAAACAACTTACTATTATTAACATGTTACTCCCTTGATTGAATAATTACCTAGGTATATAACTTATTTACATCATGAATCTGAGTTACAATTAATAGCGTGGGCTATTATAATGATAAAATGTTATCTAATATATACAAAAGAGCATCAGCTCTGATCTCGCATTAAAGCTGACCGCAACTTAATGGGATCCTTACAATCTTCCTCCACTTCTGAATACTAATGCACAATTGTCATTACTGGTTCATAGTCATATTTAGTCGGATATGCTCGACCAACTAAGGCAAAACATACGCATTTACATAATCGTGCTTAATAAAGGTTAATAAAAATAATACATAACGGACGCTAATATCAGTCTTCTCGTCTAAATTTCAGTGCAACCCTACCATCTCCACATACCCAAAGCCGTGTATAAAATCAAAAGGAGTTCTACAAACTCACGTCCTATGCTATAATGCCAAATAGTCTTGCCTACGCAACGACTTTAATACAATGTGGTAACTACCTCGCAAACGACTCCTCGTATACCAACTGGATACGGAATTACAAACACTTCAATACACACATAAAGGTAGCATTCATTGAAATGGGCATACTCCTCAGCGTTGCCATACCAACCTCTGGTATATCAAACAATTACATCAGTTGTTAATCCATTATCTGCTAACGACTTATGGGCAAAGCATGTGAGACCTCCTTGTAATTACTTTAAAAACTATACTGAGATATCTTCAAACTGTTGCGTATACATTTCATAAACATACTGTACTGTCTCTCTATACTTCTCTGGTTTCACCTTCACAGATGAAGGAATATCACGTCTACAATATGACGTTATATTACCCATTGTGAATAAATAACTACAAGTGTTATTTCTGTAAGTCCGATAAATATCAATCTCGACGGGGTAATCTAGCTAGGAATTCCCTACCGTCGAATGATAATAATCTTCCAAGAAGATTCAACTCTCAAATAATTTTAATTGACTGAAAGATCTTAGCTTTCTCCAATAAAATATACTGTTTGTCAAATTCGGAATGTGTCTCCATTCTATGAGAATGTCTATGAGTTTTTATGACTTTCATCGGTTATAAGTTAAATGTTTCTTTCCAACTCGATGCTAAGTTCATAATGATGCTATGATATTTCACAATATATCACTGGTTCTTTCTTCTGTCTTCAAGTTTCTTCCCGACGAATAAGAAGTCCAAATTAAATTAATAAAATAATTTAATTGGTAACATAGACGAAAATGTCAATCACCTGAATTCAAAGTGAATTCATAAAAGTCAAAAATGAATTTACTGTTCCTTAATGGAAATTACTGGAATACTGATTCCTTAAACAAGTTCAATATCTCAGTTCAGAAACTGGATCGTAGTAAAACAATATGAAAACGTCGAAAGACGATCACCACAAATGATCTCGTAGAATAAAATGTTGTTACATGGAATACAGAATGTGTCGAAATATGGATAAAGGAATTGCTCTAGAATGTCACTATAATGCTCTAACTACAAATTAATAAACACTGCTACCTTGACTGGAGATCGCGAAGTTGAAGTTAAGTATTAGACAATACTCAGTTGTTTCATCCTTCAAGGAACTAGGTTGGACCCTAGTTCGTCCCCACGAACTTACGACCTTGGACAAGGGAGGATTCCCTCTTCCGGAAAACATGAAGCTCCATCTGGGATCGAACTGCGAACTTCCATCCTTCATCTTCATTGGTGCCGGGAAATCCCTGGACATCTTGAAAATATTCTTGTCTCTCCATTCTCCATCATGATACAGCTTCATTATATTATCAAGTAGTGTTGAAAGTTCAGCTTCATATTCGGAAGTAAATTCGAAATGGAAGTCATGGACCTCACTCGTATATAAAATATTCATCGAGATGGACTACGAATATTTTTATGTAGTCACTGATGTTAAGTCCGAACTCATGTATGACGATAATGTACTAGAATGTGGTTGTACATAACGTCTCATACTTGTTCGAAAAGTAGACAATCATGAACAATCTCCTTATCGAAGCTCCATTGTTAATATACTACTCTGTCATGAATGTATTCCTGGTGCACATACTTTCTTAGTCCATAATTTCAATCATATTACAGTTCTTAAAAGTGCTCATTCGTTGAATATACACAGTCATCATACTGGTGTAACAATATAGTTCCTCAATAATATTAATGTCAATCACTGTTACTCACGTGAATCTGTGCACATGGATCTGTATTCGCTGCAGTCTGGCCTGAACTAAAATGCTTTACTGCGCTGGATTCCGTTACTTTTCTATTTCATTTTTAAAATGTCTGTAGTTCTCAAAATCTTCTTTAATCGCACTGATAGTTTATAACATGCTTCTATGTGTTCTGCACTATAGACTGTAGTTAAAATAATTGTTCTAATATCGAATAATCAAAAGTTATTGCGGTATTAACACTCCTCGCAACCTCACTTATATCGCAAGCAAGTCGATCTCCACTATCTAGCCTCAATCTGCGGTGTCTCCACGAGTTAACCACTCTCGGACTCGGCTAAGACCTTCGGGACTGCAACTCTCCCGGTGTGCACGTCTGAACGCTTCCAACTTCGCAGGAGCAAGAGCCCTGATGCCTTGCGTCTCCCCTCCCTCGAAAAATTTAGCGGGCTCTAGAAAAATGCTTATTCTGACGTATTTCGACCTCCTGTCGACTTCTAAAATATTTCTAATATTTTCTTCTAATATTCTTCATATTATCAATTCATAAAATGACACTCTTGGGGCCTAAATGTGATAATTCTCCATAAAATTTAGTTGAAGGAACTCCCGTCTTCTCTAAGACTTCTCCTTATTGGCTGTGGGCTTATATCCAATGGTATAATTTATAACTATATTTAAACATTTTCTGGGATTGTTCGCTGTTGCTAGGTCAATTCTAAGCTTCTAGAACCTTCGGTTCATCATCATCATCATCATCATCTGTCTTCTACTCCAGTTGCCCTGGTGTAGTTTAAGAGCACCCTCTACTTGGGTCTGTCCATGTACCATTCTTCTTTCAGGATTCTATCCCAGCTAACTCCCCTTGTTCCTATGTCCTCCTTCACCTGGTCTAGCCATCTCTTCCTTGGTCTTCCTACTGGCCTTCTACCAACCACATCTGTGTGTAGTCTTCGTTTTGCTATCCTTCCCTCGTCCATTCGCTTGACATGGCCAAACCATCTCAAACGGACTCTTGTCACTTTTTCTTTCAAAGTTGGGTACACTCCAGCTTCTTCCCTAATTTTTTCATTTCTTACCCTATCCCTCCTAGTTTTTTGGACCATTGTTCCTAGAAACTTCATTTCTACAGCTTGTAGTTTGCTGTCTATCTGTCTGGTTGTTGTGCAGGTTTCTAGGCCATATGTTATTATGGGGGTAGAGTATGATTGAAAGAGCGTCTGTTTTGATCTCAAGGGAACTTGTTCGTTCCAGAGTAGGTTCCGAACTTGATGGTAGAACTGGGTTGCTTTTTGGGTTCGGCTATTGATCTCGTGCTGTATCCTGTTATTGCTTGAAATAATGCACCCAAGATGGTTAAACTGGTCTACTGTTTCAAGCTGTGTACCTTCAAGCCTTATTTCTCCTTTCTTGTTCTGTCTGTTGACTGACATCGCTACTGTTTTTGATTTGTTTATTATTAATCCGTGTGCTTTTAGACAGTTATTCCAGGTGGCCAACCTCTCCTGTACTTCTTTCTCTGTATTACCCCAAATTACTACATCATCTGCAAATGCAAATGCGCTGATTTCTGTATTGTTGTTATGCTTTATTCCTTTCATAACTTCATCCATTACAGTGATAAAAAGTAATGGCGAGAGGGCACTGCCCTGTTGAACTCCTTTAGTTGTTCAGAATTACCATTTCCTATCTGAACACAACTGTGGCAACGTTTGTAAAGCATTTTAACTTTCTGGATTAGCCCCGCGGGTACGTTTTTCTTTCTTAGGCATTCCCATATAGTCTTTCTTGGGACGTTATCAAATGCTTTTTCAAGATCTAAAAATACAAGTGTTAGGGGTCTACCCTTCTCCCAGTGCTTTTCTAGCAGCATTCTGAGGGAAAATATGAGATCTATAGTTGTTCGGTTGCACAATAATATCACGTCATGGAGTCTCCCTCCTGCTCAACGTAGCAACACAACTGGTTTTTGCCAAGTTCCAGCATCGATATAGCTTGGTTAAATTTTATCATGGGCTTCAAAAATATTCCCGTTTTCATCCCAAATAATTCATTTTACGGGGGCATTACCATCCCGGCATTTGCCGAAGACAAAGTAGGAAACCACGGAAAACCACTTCGAGGATGGCTGAGATGTGAATCGAATCTCCTCTACTCGACCACGCGAGGCTGAGTAGACCCCGTTCCAGTCCTCATACCACTTTTCAAATTTCGTGGCAGAGCCGGGAATCTAACCGCAGACCTCCGGGGTGGCAGCTAAGCACGCTGACCAGTACACCACGGAGGCGATGTTACAATGGATTGTTACGGTAGCAAATTCTCGAAACCTTCTTGGTTTATGCACATTTGCGCATGCCGCTGAATGGACATTCTAGAGTAATGTAGCATGGTCGGTGTTATTTAATTGCAAGTTTTGACGGTGAGTTGCCGAAGGTGCTCTGGATTTTCTGGCTGCTTGGATGTAGACTGCTTACTTCAAATACCCCCACAAGAAGAATTCTAATGGCGTTAAATCAGGTGACCTGGCGGGCCAAGGAACGGGTCCTCCTCTTCCTAACCATTTCCTGGATGTGTGTTATTGACATGGTTGTGGACAGCTAACGTCCCATTTGGTGGAGCTCCATCGTGTTGAAACCACATCATTAAACGTGGCACATTCTCCAGGAGAAGTAGGAGCTCATGGCGTAGAAAGTGTAGATAGCGTGCGTCTGTCAAATGGCCTTCAAAACAATATGGTCCAATAAGGCGATCGCCCAAAATTCCACACCATACATTCACTCCCCATTGCACTTGATAGGCCGCCAGTCGATCCCAGTGGGGATTTTCAGCACTCCAATAGTGCTTGTTATGGTGGTTGACGGTATCATTATTGTGGAATCTCGATTCGTCCGAGAATAGGATATTTGATAAGAATGCTACACCATCTTCCACATTTCCTAACAGCCACTGACAGAAATTCATCCGAGTTTCGAAATCTCTCCCATGGAGCTCCTGGTTTAGTTGTAGATCGTAGGGGTGATATTTATGCGCATGCAATATATGGTTTACGGACGACTGGCTGATGTTCACCTCTTGTGCAATTGCTCTTGTACTTGTGTGAGGGTTATTGCGAGCTGCGTCCATAATTGCCTCCTCATTCTCACCAGACATTATGGTCCTTTGTCGGACAGGTGTTATCGCCCCAAGTACCCCTGTTCATAAACGTCTTTCAATATTGCGTACAGTTTTTCCAGTCAAATATCGCCTGTTTGTGTCTTTCCCGATACAGACGGAGTGCCTGCAAGAAATTCCCTCTTGCTTCCCCGTAAACAAGAAGCATGTCAACGTATTCGTCCGTAGAGTGAATGAAGTGACTTCAATCCCACTGTATAGCTGAGCAGAGTGGGTAGTGCACAAACACTGGAATAACGGCATTATACTGCATGTTGTGACACACAATGATATGTGAATGTAGCATGAAGCCTCAAAACGATGCAAATCGTTGCATAAATATTTTTCCGATTCGAACCTTCGATATTCCGGTCCATCAATTGGAAATCCAGTGGTTGTCTACTTGAGCTACGCCTCAGCTTTGCATTTCACCAGTGGCGGCTGGTGGTTCAAAAGATTGGTGGTTCACTGAAATATCGTATGATCACTGAAATAAGACTATTCTAAAAATCACTAAGATACCCAAACGATAGAAAATAATGAAGAGCTGAAATGTGAACATATGTTAGCTTATACTATTCCTACTCTTCTACATGAATGTTATGCTACATCACTTGTTTCTTACAGTATGTTATGACAGACACACATTTTGGTTATTTAATTTCTTTCGCAGTTTCCTCATGGAAAACTTCCAGCATGCACTGTAGAATTTAATTTAGAATTGTTTTTGAGGTACTCTTGAACACAGTCACTTTTTTGAGACTAGTTTTATAGCAATATCTAATTCTGCACAAAAATTGATTAGTCCCCGAAAAACTCCCGATTTGCTTGATCTCGCAGACTCGTGAAGTCCGCGCAATGCCAAATCAAACGCATTACAAAATCTAATGCAGTTAATTAAATGTTCCAAACATATCTATTTTGGGCTACCTTTTAATTGTGAGTTCCTATTACTATTCGGTATCCTGTGCCCATCTGGTGTGCTATATTAAAATTGGCAAACGTGAAGAAGTTTAAGGTTTTTTTTGTATGCAATTTCAATGACGCATGCTTTTCAGCTTGGTCATGAAAATGTTGCAGATCACTCACACAATTCTTTGTCCATGAACCTTCACCTAAGTATACGGAAAGCGAAACAAGGTGTTTCACTTCATAGCCACACATTGTCATATTTATCCTACATGTCAGGATGAAGCCCACCTCGTGGTGTAGCTGCTAGCATTCTTAGATGTAGCCCTGGAGGTCCAGGTTTGATTCCCAGCTTTGCCAGGAAACGTTAAATCTGATGGGAGGAGTGTAACGGGGTACAGTCAGTCTCGTGTGGCAAAACTGAGAAGAGGAGGGTTCGATTCCCACCTCAGCCATTCTGGAAGAGGTTTTTCGTGGCTTCCAACTTCTACTCCAGCCAAAATGATAGGATGGTTCCAAACTTAAGGCCACGGCCACCTCCTTCCGAATTCTACCCTCAATTCACATATATACACACACACTAGTACAGCCATCACAATAACGCATGTTATCACACAATTTACACACCCTCAAGTACATGGGGCTACAGGACCACAAGGTCGCAAAACCCCTAAAAAAAAGTAAAAAGAAAGCACCCTAAGAGTGAGTGGACTGAATTCATCATGCGAATGATTAATGCAAAGCTGTACATAATTATACAGTACACAACTATAAAAAAAACATCATCGCCTGTCTAAACTTTGATGCCAGATATTGCAAAACTATTAAATTGTGCACGAAACAACAATACAGCTTCGCACACTTCCGAACATAGAGAGTAGAACGAGACAAATTGCTGTGTATCGCGCACTTAAACAGAAAGGCACATTCATTTCGTTCTGACTAACATGAATGCTATTGTCAAGCTACTACTGCTATTATTAATATAATAATAACAATAATAATAATAATAATAATAATAATGTTATTGGTTTTACGACCCTTTCAACTACTAAGGGTTTTAGAGACGCCAGGGTGCCAGAAGTTCCCCCGAAGGGGTTATTTAACATGCCAGTAAATCTATTGACACGGCTCATTCATATTTGCGCAACCTCAAATGCCAACTAACTGCACCAGAATTCGATCCTTCATCCTTGAGCACAGCAGGCGAGAACGTTACCGCTGCACCACGCAGACAGTCAATATCGAACTAAATACGCTTTAAAGGATGCGGATATCATAAAAACAATAAAATGACAACTGTGAAATGCACTACAAACTTAAGTGTTCAACACCTCACAATCAGCCCTCCACAATGCAGGTGCCAGACTTAAACAATAACGGTAAAAATGAGCCTATATTATGGAACTGGCGAAGAAATATTCCGGACACACAGCTCTTATATGTTTCACCAGGTAGGGCAATCCACGATCACCAATTTCTCACAACAGAAGAGATCACAAGCCAAATCTATAGAAACTAAGACGTGGCAAAACGGTCAGTAAAGAAATAACATATATTCTTTGGTAAACATGAGCCTTGTCAGAGTAACGATCGACGAAACATCTGTAGTAGTAGCCACTCGTTTTAGTTTGATGAAACTGTATGTTTCAAATATATTTTATCTGATGTCAAATACAGATAGTCTATATATAGAAGATTTATATTATTGTTCAATCATGTAAACACTGTGCATATATTAAATACAGTGTGACAACGAAGAGTTGTGCTTGTCAGCCACCAGAGCGTGCTAACTTTGCCGCGCTATCTGCTGACTGTGAGCCGAATATACCGTATCTACTTTTGAATTCTATGGATTGTGTTAACCAACCTCACGTTCCTCCTACCCCACCCATCCCCTCATGCACCCGCTGCACTCCCTAGGTCCGTCTTCGCGTATACCAGCCTGTACAAGCTGCCTGGGTTGCAGCGAGGAGAGAACTATATAGCTAAGCTGGCCCTTGGCAGAGTCACACAGAACTGCACTCATCCCGACCCACTATAAGTGATGAGATTTAATACATCATTTTAAGCAAATATATTATTTGAATCAATAAAGGTCCAGAATTTTGGTTGTAGCGCAAACTTGCTACCATGGTAAGGAGCCGCCCCTGCATTTCACATGTATTAGGAGCGTCTTAGAGTACGTTGCTCCTCCAGTTCGCTGTTTCAAACGCTCTCCACATCACTATATCATAGTTTTAAGCGTTAATTTCATGTTTTGCGATACCCAGCCACTTGACTCGACATCTTAATGCAGATTATATGTTGCAATACAATAATTGACTGCAGGTACTGAAATGTTTTGACTGGACCTTACTGTTGGGTGACAAATGTAACTGTTTACCTTTGCCTAAGCTATGTTGTTTTAATGGGCGCCAAGACCTCAACGCTATGTTGAAATCTAAATTTATATTTTACAACATCTAGCTCCGGTAGAACACCTTCAAGAATCTATTCACTCAGATCGTGGTATGATTTGATCATTAACCCAACAAACAATTGTATCAGGAGAAGGAATTGGTCTATATCTAATGCTACCTACTGAAAGCAAAGATTGCATGGTTACAAGAAATGAATTTATTATATAAAACAAGTATTGCAAAATTAATAAAATAATAAGTTTAAAATTTAAATTGGAGCGTTGGGATTTTAATATTACCGATAGAAAATTACGTGAAAACGGAGTCTGATAAATTATTGATTTTACTCTTATTCCCAAGCTATGAAGTTACTGAATACTGAATATAAAAACAAAGAGAAACGAGAGATTGCGTAGTTCTGTGTCATTCACGCTTACCACTGGAAATTGCCGAAGCATTTCCCTCGTACTGGATGATGAAGAGAGCTTCCCACTGTCTCCTGGACGTCGTCATCTTCTTCGTTAGTTGATGATATACTGGTAGATACGATCACTTTATGGTCCGAACCTCGGAGCCAAACACTCGTACAACCACACTGGTTAAGTTTTACAAAGATAGTCCCTTACTCCACGGCGCGCCAAACGATATATGCACTCCTCGGCTCCCCACTCACGACCCGTCTTCCACCTTACGTGGTCTCCACTGATTGGCTGAGCACCCCGCTATACTCCCCTCCTTAGGCTCAATACACACGGCGCGCGGATGAAGTCGATTGCCGTTCCAGACTATTTCGCCTTTTCTTGACGTTGCAACCCAGGCTTGCGACATGCTTCTTGACAAGAATAAGCCTGTATCTGAATTCCCAGTGAGTCATCTCTCTCATAATACCCTAACTGACAAAACTCCGTAAAATTCCGTAATCATATAATTTTCTATGATAATGTAGTTCGTAATAATTTGCTTGATAGTGTTTTCTATGCCATAGAAAACCTATCTGTATGCTTATAATTTTATAAAATGCTCCAAAAATACCTTAATAATAATAATAATATGTTAATAATAATAATAAATTAACATGAAAAATTCTCTTGGCTGAACAATTTGCCGCGTAAATAAATATAGAATGGCTTCCTACTGACTTATGCCAGTGGCGTAAAATCCCCTCGAAAAACACGTTACATATTCGCCTCGGATCATTGGATGATTTACCGTGACGACGGTCCATTATCCGATTATCCCAGACACGTTAATAAATCCCCATCCAAAATACATATTACATAAATGAAATCACCCTAAATTACATATATACACTCATAATTTTTCTTTACGCACTTTGCGTCAAAGTTTGTTGTCACTATAGATTGCACTATGCAACCAGTCCAATGTTTTTCATATAGAATAGTGTTCCACGGATATTTCCGCCTCTCAAATTTCTCTATGTTGGAAAAATTGACATAAATAATCTGTGAGCACTATGTATATAAGATGTCACATCACACGCATCAAGGTGTTCTGATATATGTATATCACCATAGAACTTCCTAATTTCACTGGAGGTTCCTTCCTTATGGTGAAATTTAATCTCTCTTATCACTGAGCACACGATCACACTATTGTGGCAGCGCATCGTGACCATAATACTTAATCTCTCTTTATAACAGACGAAATTAATATTGACTTCTGAAAAAAAAACAGTAAATGCGCATTACATATAACACCAAATATTTCTGTGCCTTAATCGCCCTGTCTTGTTAAGTTCCCGTATACCATATTCTACTTAATACTAGTTCTCAACTCAGACCAGTTCTCCTCACACAAATAATACCATTGTACAAATTACCTTAAATTACACACTTACAAACCTTACATGACGAGGCCGTAAACAGAAATCACGTGTGCTGTTATGTATGAGTTTCATGAAGGACTGTCTCGCCTTCTGATGGCCCATCTTTTGCCTCGTGGACGCCTTAAGCAAAAATACCCTGTCCAAGCGCTCACCCATCTCTTGGAGACAAATGGGAATTCACCAGCGCTACCAAATTCTGGCCTTGGTGTATCAAGACATTTTAGTGCTAAAGAGCATCCGACAATCCCGTCATATTTCCCTGTACCTTAAAAACTCTCAATTACTTACATACTACCCCCCTGTGTGACTTCTGATACGCCTGCCTAGAAGACCATATCTCCCACGCACCAAATACCACACTTACTTATTTGATAGCCTGGCTCGCCAGCTAAACACACTTACTTTATGGCACATACTTTCGTAGACTATGTATATTATACGTCCCGTATAATCTGTTTCCCTCACTATTCTCCAGCACATATGCTGTTTTGCCAATACGTTTGGAAACTATAAATGGGCCCTCGTAGAGATAAAAGAACTTGCACATGACTTTCTCTAGCTTATTTGACTGTTTCGGCACTCTTAAGTAAGACTCTGTCTCCCGGCTCGAATAGGTCAAATTTAGTTTCTTTTTGTTGGCGAATTCTCTTTTGTGCTGACTTAGATAAATTCTGTTTCGCCAACTGGACAATGTAATCCATCCCCGGTTGCTTACCCTCATTTAATCCCAACACCCTCGCTAGTTCATTTTGTGGTCTTTTTCCGAAGTGAACTTCGTATGGCGTCAATTTCATGCTCTCATGCTGGACAGAATTCAGCCAAGTCTCGACCTTGGGAAGATGTCCAACCCAGGCCGTATGCTTGTCATGCACTAGAGTCCGAAAAAGACGGGCCACTTCCCTTAATGGACGCTCTGCAGAATTACCCTGAGGGTACCTTACAGAGGAATGAACGTGTGTTATACCAGCTTCCTGCATACTGGTTCTCCATTTCTTTGCAGTAAACTGTGGTCCACTGTCAGATAGTATCCTGAGAGGAACGCCTAACTCAGGTACATACTTATTAATGATCAGACGGCTACACGCTAGTCCCGTGGCTTTCCTTAGCGGATATAGCTTGACATACTTACTAAAAGCGTCAATAACTATAAAAATGTACTCGTAACCGTACTGTCCTTTAACGATCGGGCCAAATTAATCCACACACAGCAGTTCGCCGGGACTACTGGTGAGAACTGCAGATCTCTCCCCCACTAAATATTTAACTGGATATTTACTCCTTTGACAGGTGTCACACTTAGCTAAAATCCTCCTAACATCCCTTCCCATTTTACTCCAAATGAAGTCACGACCAATTTCATAGAAGACCTTGGCAGCACCAAAGTGTCCTAATTCCCTATGAATGAACCAAATTAGCTCCTCCCGCAATGTGGCAGGAACACATATTGCCCACCGATTATTCCTACATTTTCTTGCAAGGAGCCCATCCTGCATCTTGTACGTGAACCGTCCTACTTTCACATACTCTTCTTCACCTATTTCCAACCTAGCCAGTGGCTCCCTTAACTTAACGTCCTCACGTTGCTCCACTAGCATATTTCTCAGTATCTGTAACGATGCCCTGTTGCTACTGTCCACACATGCACATATTAAAATACCGTCCTCTGCTTTAACCACAGGATAATCCTTACATAAATTAGTGTCCCTCGATAGCATGTCTGCAAGAATGTTATCTTTACCTTTAATATATTTTACTGTGAATTCGTATTCCTGCAGAGCAAGAATCCACCTACTAACTCTGTTAGAACTAAGTTAAGTCCTCATACACAGTAAGGCATGGTGATCTGTATGGATCTCAAATTTCCCCCCTACTAAATACATTCTAAATTTCCCTAAACTGAAAACAATACCTAAAAGCTCTAACTCAGTAATCGTGTATCTTTTCTCTGCTGCTGTCAGTCCTTGCGAGGCTAAAGATACAATGCACAGATTACCCTCATCATCTTTCTGACATAATACTCCAGCAATGCCTATATGTGAAGCATCTGTCATAACCACATATTCCTTATCTTTTAAAGGATATTTCAGCACTACAGCTTTCTCAAAACCTTCCTTCAGCGCTCTAAAAGCCTGTTCATGCTTGGACTCCCATCTCCACCGAGTCCCACTTTTAAGCAATTCCCTGAATGGTTCTACCAACCCTGAGTATTTAAGAACGAACCTCCTGAAAAAGTTGCAAATTCCCAGGTATGTTTTAACTGTTTCACATTCTGTGGCACCTCTGCGTTAAGTATCTTATTAACCCTACTTTCTTCTGGTGTAACACCTCTACTCGACACCCTATGACCTAAAAATGTCACTTCTGACTGACAGAATGACGACTTAGACAGCTTCAAAGTGAACCCTGCTTGATCTAACTTCTGAAAAACTATATCTAAATGGCGTAGATGCTCCTCAAAACTGCGTGAACTAATTACCATATCATCAATGTAAATGGTTACAAACTCTCCTGTGTTATCCCCTAATGTGATGTTTAAAGCCCTAATTAAAGCTGCTGAACTACTCTTTAACCCGTAAGGTACCCTGCAAAACTGATGAAGGTTATATTTATGACTAAAAGCTGTAAATGGTCTATCCTCGTACATAAGTGGCACTTGCCAAAAACTGGAACTCAAATCTACACAAGTGAAATACTTCTTCCCCTCAAATGTTTGCATTAATTCATCTATTGACATAGATTTCAGCTGATCTGAACTAATTCTACTGTTAACCAAACGAGCGTCTAAACAAATACGAACTGTGCCGTCGGCCTTGGGTGCCGTGATCAAAGAATTAACATAAGGACTGTTAGAGTGTTCAACAATCCCATCTTCAAGCATCTGGTTAATTTGTGCCTCAACTGCACTCTGATAAGCGAAAGGTACAGGATATCTATGTCCTGTGAATACTGACCTATCAATAACGTTCAATGAATGTGTATAGCAATTGGCCATACCAATGCGACCCTCATAAACTCTCTTATTACACAATAACACATCATAGAGCCGAACACATTGTTCCACCTCTATATTTCCCTGAAATGCAGCATCACGTAACGAGTCCTCTAGACTACCGTTCGTAATCACACTGCCCACAAAACATGGAGAACCCCGCTCTACGGCTGGCGATATCTCATTTAAAGTACAAATCACTCCTACAACACTACTCCCCTGAACACTGTCGTTGAACGCTACCTCTACTTCAGAATTATTCCATTTAAATTTCAAACTACCTACTTCATAACATAAGTTACCCGACACTCTACTTAGCCAATCTGAACCCAAAATAACACTGAAAACTAAGTTTGGAATTACAAGTCAAATCTGCTTTTCGATATGATTATTAATTTTAATGTCCACTAAAACTTGCTTAGAAATAACTTTAGACCTCTTCCCTACAGCTGTGATAACAAAAGTGCTTTTAATTGGCATCTCCTCAAAATTTACACCAGTTCCTTTCATTTTATCATAAAATGCACTACTTATGCAACTCTTCATACAACCACTATCAATTAAAACATCTGTGTACGCCTCGGACACGTTAATTTTAACTATGGGGCTCTTACTAACCACTTCCTGAATAATACCTTCATCATTTAGTTCATGTAATAATTCATTTCTTACATTTAGGTCATAGGGTTCCTGTATAATTGTATGGACAGGGCATGTTACAGACTGAGATTCTGACCTTGCTTCGCAGCCTGGTTCGCGTTTAAAGAACCGCTACAGCTGGCTATAGTACTACTAACTTCTGCACTGGTCTGGTTGTTCTGGGCTGTGTTGTCATTGTTTGGCTGTATGCTACTACC
Organism: Meconema thalassinum; assembly: GCA_946902985.2. Taxonomy (NCBI): domain Eukaryota; kingdom Metazoa; phylum Arthropoda; class Insecta; order Orthoptera; family Tettigoniidae; genus Meconema; species Meconema thalassinum. The sequence goes on from OX336389.2 coordinate 677,638,007, forward strand.
ACTAGGCTGTCCTCTTCCTTGACCCCTATTCTGGTTGTAATTATTGTCATTATAATTTCTCCCTTGATTTCCCCTGAAATCATTATTTCTCCCTTGATTTCCCCTGTAATCATTGTTCCTCCCTTGATTTCCCCTGAAATCATTGTTCCTCCCTTGATACTGATTACCATAGCCATTTCCTCTGTTCTGATTTAGCTGATTATTACTATTATTATTTCTATTTTGACCGTTGGCCCCTTCGCCACCGTTCCCTTGAACTTCCTGATGCCTGGCTTCATTAGGCCTATTATTATTATTACCCTGGTTCCTATTGAAATTGTCCTCATAACCCCCTCTCCCTAGTGCATCAAATGTGCTTAACAAATTTTCTACTTGTGATATCGTTTTTACATTCTGGATACAAGCAGCCTCCTTGATCCTATAGGGAAAGTGCCTATGTAGCAACCTCACCACATCTCTTTCCTCCTTCAAGCCATCCAGATATTTACACACTAATACCTGCCCTAAAAAGTATTCGGTCATGGTGGAGCTTCCTTTAGGGTTATATTTACCACACACTACTCCCTCACGATGCTGCGACTGAATAACCTCATTCCAGAACTTTTCACAGAATTTCATTTTAAAATCATTAATATCAGTAAACTTGTCTCTGTAGACAGCAAACCGATTCCTCGTTTCCCCCACAAACACTTGTTCTAAAATTTCAACTACCTGGCACCACTCAATATTACCATTTTCCAACCTCTCCCCGAATTTATTTTCTATAGTCTTCATGAACTCCATTGGGCACCCCTGTCGATTGCTGAACTTACCCAGTTCTACCTCCCTGTGTGTGCTATTCACAAAAACTGGCCTATTCTGACTATTTTCTTGCCTGATCCTAGCTTTTAATTTTAATTCTAATTCTGTGATTTTCTCCTCAGCCTTCCTCTCAATACTGTTTACTGTTACTTTAATGTTTCCTTCTGATTCTTCTACTTTATCATATAGCTTTGCTTGTTTCTCCTCAATCTTGCTAATGCTCTCTCTATTACTCTCTCTTAAATCACTTACTTCTGCAACTATTTGCGAGTGGACTTTCTCAATTCTACCCCCCAGCTGTTCCTTAACCTCTTTAGTTGCTACCTGAATTTTGTCAATTTCTCCCCCCAATTGTTTTTTGACCTGCTGTGTTTCCAGTTGCACTAGTTCTTTTAAATTTTCAGCCTGTGTACTGATTCTAATTTCTAACTCCTCCTGTATTTTTCCTAATTTTCTGTCTACATCTGCAATCATCTCTTTAGCCTTCTCTTCCATCACCCCCTTGATCTCACCTCTGATCAGTTCGAATTTATCACTAATTTCCCTACTGTTTTGTTCTAATTTAGCATTTAAAGTTTCAGTACTCTCATTATTTTCCCTTTCTATTTTGTTCTAATCTGGCGTTTAAGGCATCTGTACTTTCTTTATTTTCCCTATTGTTTTGTTCTAGTTTAGCGTTGTTTTGTTCCAGTTTAGCATTTAAAGCGTCTGTACTTTCTTTATTTTCCCTACTGTTTTGTTCTAATCTTGCATTATTCTGTTCTAATTTTGCCTTTAAGGCATCACTACTAACTTTGTTCTGATACATAAACTTGAGAAGTATAGTTTTTAATTCTGGTTGGCCGCCTACACTCCCTGTTTCAGTATCGGGATTTACCTCCGCTACCCCGGTACTACCATCACTCGACATACTGCTCGTATCATCACTCTCCAGTTGATGACCACTACGTAACCTCATCTGTCTTTCTTTCTCATCCCCCATAATGATATACACTGATACAGACAAATAACCCCCAAAATACAGGCACAGAAATATATACCCTTCTCCTTCCACAACTGTTATTAGGTTTTCAGCCCCGAGTTGTCGGCGACAAATGAAACGGTCTTGCTTTGCTCCACGTTGAGCGTACAAATGAAACGTTTTGACTGGACCTTACTGGTGGGTGACAAATGTAACTGTTTACCTTTGCCTAAGCTATGTTGTTTTAATGGGCGCCAAGACCTCAACGCTATGTTGAAATCTAAATTTATATTTTACAACATCTAGCTCCGGTAGAACACCTTCAAGAATCTATTCACTCAGATCGTGGTATGATTTGATCATTAACCCAACAAACAATTGTATCAGGAGAAGGAATTGGTCTATATCTAATGCTACCTACTGAAACCAAAGATTGCATGGTTACAAGAAATGAATTTATTATATAAAACAAGTATTGCAAAATTAATAAAATAATAGGTTTAAAATTTAAATTGGAGCGTTGCGATTTTAATATTACCGATAGAAAATTACGTGAAAACGGAGTCTGATAAATTATTGATTTTACTCTTATTCCCAAGCTATGAAGTTACTGAATACTGAATATAAAAACAAAGAGAAACGAGAGATTGCGTAGTTCTGTGTCATTCGCGCTTACCACTGGAAATTGCCGAAGCATTTCCCTCGTACTGGATGATGAAGAGAGCTTCCCACTGTCTCCTGGACGTCGTCATCTTCTTCGTTAGTTGATGATATACTGGTAGATACGATCACTTTATGGTCCGAACCTCGGAGCCAAACACTCGTACAACCACACTGGTTAAGTTTTACAAAGATAGTCCCTTACTCCACGGCGCGCCAAACGATATATGCACTCCTCGGCTCCCCACTCACGACCCGTCTTCCACCTTACGTGGTCTCCACTGATTGGCTGAGCACCCCGCTATACTCCCCTCCTTAGGCTCAATACACACGGAGCGCGGATGATGTCGATTGCTGTTCCAGACTATTTCGCCTTTTCTTGACGTTGCAACCCAGGCTTGCGACATGCTTCTTGACAAGAATAAGCCTGTATCTGAATTCCCAGTGAGTCATCTCTCTCATAATACCCTAACTGACAAAACTCCGTAAAATTCCGTAATCATATAATTTTCTATGATAATGTAGTTCGTAATAATTTGCTTGATAGTGTTTTCTATGCCATAGAAAACCTATCTGTAAGCTTATAATTTTATAAAATGCTCCAAAAAATACCTTGATAATAATAATAATAAGTTAATAATAATAATAATAATAAATTAACATGAAAAATTCTCTTGGCTGAACAATTTGCCGCGTAAATAAATATAGAATGGCTTCCTACTGACTTATGCCAGTGGCGTAAAATCCCCTCGAAGAACACGTTACAGTACATCATATTATTCGTACGATCTGTAGTCACATCGGGTGGGGGAATAATAGGGTTCAGTATCGTTTGCGGTGTATGCTTGCAGTGCATTAGTACCATACTGGTTGCAAGCAGAGAAATATCGACCTTCATGATAATACACGTTAGTTGGGCTGCATAAAATCATTATTATAGGCTGATTCACCTGGTATGATGCTCACTACTTGGCATTTGTCTTAATTACCCTATTTTATTCGGAGTTATCGATATTGATGGTCTAATAGTTTGTGCAGCCGCCATCCTGAATGTATGTAGAGTCTGTTCTTTTGCCTTATCAGGGATAAATACAAAGTTTTAGCCGAAAATTTGAAATTTTCAAACAGAAAGCTACATTATTTCATGGTTATAAAAGTGTTTTTTGAAACTAATTATGTCAATGTTTGGTGCAATTACTGTGCGACAGTGAATTGAAGTCATGACATTTTAATTTGGTTTGATGAAACTCCTCGTGGCTAGCTTGAGGGAGGAAATATTAACACAAGTTATGTTACGACAATGGATCAGCTTCAGATTGTTTCTGGGCAACAATAAGACGGTTTGATATAAAATGAAACAAGAATATCTTGCAACTTATTTCTAAATGTTTTAAATTTTGTGAGGTACTGTATTAGTGTTTCAAATAGGTTCATTTAATCTGTTAATACATTTACGCATGAAATCGGTTGGCATGTATTATGTAAACTAGTCATATCATAGTGTGAGCATATGGGAATATGAGAGTGCGCAAATGTGAAGGAGCCATGTCAGTCGATTTACTGGCACGTTAAAGATCCCCCTCAGGGCAAAGTTTTGGAGTTACAAGAGATGTAAAACCAATAACATTATTATTGTTTATTGAAGATCTTGTACCCTCCTCCCTTTACTGTTTCTGCAGGCATATCCTTCCTGTGTTTTTACTTTCTACTTTCTTTCTTTACAGAGGTGGCATGTGAACATGTCGAAGGAGGAATTTACATTGGTCCTGAGTTTCTGCTTGGACAAGTTTATGATGGGAGCAGCTCACAAGAATCCCGTGAAACAGTTGTTCTCTATAGGCCTGTATATGTTTCTGTCATGCGGAGCAGTAGCTCTGTTGTGTCAAGATTTGAATGTGAATAATACATGGTTTTTGCTATGTTGACAATGATAACCCATAATTTATATGTGATGTATGAATTGAACCTATACTTGTGCCATTCGTTTTACTAGAGCATCTGTAACCTAGATTTCATCAGTAGCAATGTCAGATTTGTTCCTTCTTGTTACTCCCTAAAGAAACAGAATATTTCCAGAATTATAAAAGAAAATATTACTGTATATTGAAGTCCTTGTTATTATAGCTAGAAAATGAGAATTCAATTGTTTTTATGCTTTATATAGTTTTAATCTGCTTCAAGGAAACTAAATTTGTGCTCTGTGCTCTATTTATTTTATACCCGTTTTATTGCTTTTGCATCTGTATAAAAGATACTCAGGTCTCACAGACTTTTATATCCTGGTTTTCAGGGCTAGTGGTGGTACATAATCTTAATGATTTGCCCAGGTTATGATGTGTCATCTTCACTGATCTGCTCTCCCCCTCTATCTCTGTGTATGGAATGTTTGTGCAGCAGTCTGTATAGGTGAACTGGTGAGAATTGAAGGTATGGTTGGGTGGCAACGCCTCGCCAAAAAGGAAAAACTTCAGGCGACTCTCCAGACGTACCCACCTCAGTGGCGGCAGAATTCTTTGCAGATGGCATTGGAAAGCTGGTGTAACGATATGACAAATGTTTCAATCGTTTTGGCGATTATGTTGAAACATAAGTACAAAACAACCAAAAATTTAGTAATAAAATCACTTTGGTATGTCAATCTGTTATTTTTATATAGCCCATCGGACCTTGGAAAAAAAAAAAAAAAAAAAAAAAAAACGCCCTCGTAATTATCTTTCCAGCATTTTTCTGGAGGGAGTGTGGAAAACAAACAGAGGAAATCCACACTCGAGATGGCCACTGCCAGCACTGGGAATCGAACTTTTGTTGTTGTTGATTCTTTAGGGGCTTCGGCATTGTGGTCATGTAGCCCCGTGTAGTTGAGTGTGTGTAGAAGCTGTCTGTTAACCTGTGACACTGTGATGTCTGTACTAGTGTGTGCATTTTTAATCGAGGTAGGATTTGGGTAGGAAGCGGCCATGGTCTTAAATTAGGTACCATCCCGTTATTTGCCTGGAGTAGAGGTGGGAAACCACGGAAAACCACTTCCAAGATGGCCAAGTTAGGAATAGAACCAGTCTCTTCTTAATTTTCCTTCACGAGGTTGAGTGTACCCCTTTCTGGGCCTCCGCGGTGACATCCAAGAATGCTAGCCACTACGCAATGAGGCGGTTGAACCTTTGATCTCCTGGCTTGCTGCAATGCCCCATCGCAGCAGATCTAAATTTTAAAAAATCATACTACACTAGTATTTTTACAGGAAGAGTGTGTTAGTGAAATTAATTGTACTGTTCTCTTCACATCTTTAGATTTTTTTAAAATATAGATATTGTACTGACCCAAAATTCTCAAGAAACTCACAGTCAAGCTCCCTGCTGTTAGTTTCATCACTGAAGAAAGGAAGGGGGGGAGCAGATATGCTAGATTTTCTGCCTCGTCAAACAATACTTATCACCACAACCACCAATCTAAACTATACTGAAGTAAAAAACTCCTCATTTGTATGTCTACTATTGTGGAGGGATTAAAATCCTCATTTAAAAGATCTTTGGATAATAAACATATATTTAATTTTAAGATACAAGAATATGTGATACAATTTTTGAGGGAATGTGATAGAGCAAACACTGCAACTGCAAGTTTAAAGATGTTTCAACTCAGTTAATAAGCTTGTTTACGTAGTATTCTGAATTTGTGTTTGCATTAAGTATGGATGTGACAAGAATTTGTTTATTAAGTCGTGATCATGAATAACTAAGTTGGTTTTGATTAAAAGTTACCTTTCCTGCTGTCATACACTGAACTCTTGCAAGGCCTTGCTGAGTTAGTATGTAGTACATTATGCAACGAGCCTATAATGTCAATAATTAAGACACGAGTATGTTTATAAAAAGAGCGTATGCGGGTTTTATAATTTCCATACGAGTGTCTTAATTACCATTATAGGCGAGTTGCATACGACTTGTTTATGTTTGACGATAATTATTATAACTATTTTATGTTCGAACATAAATATTCATAAATATCTGTCGAGATTTCGCCAGTTTTATACACTGAACAGAGCGCATGAGACGCAGAGAATGCCTTGTATTTGACCATGGCCTCCTCGATTACCCTACTATGACACTAGGCCAGGCAATGAAGTTTAAATTAGAAGGCCGTGGAACTCGGCGCATCTAATTATTTAATTGGTCAAACCACTGTTTCTTGAGCTCTGATTGGTGGGAGAAACTGTTTCATAATGAAAACTAGTGTTATAATGAGCCTCATTATAGTACAGTTTTCTGACATATAATAGTCAGGGTCGAACATAAAAACTTTTATGCTACTTTAGGGTTGGGTGTGACATTAAAGGCCTACAAATTCAAGTTTTCAGATCATTGCATAGTGTTCAAATTGTGAGTTTTAGAGATTAGAGGAAATTGCAACTGCAATATTTTATATGAATTGCACTTTTTTCTTGATTTTACTTCTCTTTGTTGACTATTATGAACTATTATACCCACAATTTACAAAACTGAATATACAACAAAGTGCAACGTTTCCCTCATAAATTTTTTGAATTTGCTATATGAATATGTTGGCAAAAAGTATTGCCCAGACCGTGAAATCAATACATACGTTGGCATAACATGTGAGAATTTTGCAACCTAAAAATGGATACTTCTGTGGTTTAGGAGAGATGCCTTCACTAAGCTGAAATTTTAGGTTTGATAAAAATGGTCTCCTGGTCCACACAAAGAAATTCAATCACCGCTCTCGGCTTTGTACGGGTTTCACTAGCAGTCGCCATCTTGAAACTGAACTGCATCAACGACGTCTGTCGGTTAACAATGAAACTCTTGCTTTGCATTTCACATTTCAAGTCAACAGTTTGATAACTCGCTCGTCCAGGCAGTGGATTACGTCATAGCACATACCTCTTTGCTTCTCCTCACTTACCAAACATGTGCTACCAACCAAACAATAACACAGGTGTTACGGTGCAGTCTTCTCAGTTACATGGTTGCAGGTTCGAAACCTGGCGCAGTCAGCTGGCATTTGAGGGTGCGCAAATGCGAAGGAGCCGTGTCAGTACATTTACTGGCACGTTAAAGATCCCCTTCGGGGCAAAATTCCGGCACCCCGGCGTCTCTAAAAGCCAGGGTAGTTAAAAGGGACGTAAAACCAATAACATTATCATTACTTCTCAGTTAAGTACAGTACTGTACTAAGGATTACTTCTGCTGGAATGGTTGAAAAGTACTGTAAACTGGGGTTAGATTGGCTTACAATTGGGATTTGAAATCAGGAATTGAAGAAGTCAGGTTAGTATATTTGATTTTCATCTATCCTTAGGTGGTACCTTCCCTCGTCTGTGGGAATAGCATTTGTTGGTGAGAACAGGGCTACTTTAGCCCATATGAATTTATCACAAATTAAACAGTTTTTAGTTTCAATCTATTTCCTTTTCATAATATTGCTCCATGTGGGCCTATATGTATTTTGTGGCCTTACATTGCCATGGATCAATATTACTGTATGTATCTATGAGGAAACACAGGTGGATGGGTAACTTTAATCCACAGCTTTGAAGTTAAATGTTTTACACTTGCTATTGTCCATGACTAATATCATTGTTGGCATAGTTTCTGTAACTGTTCCTGGACTAACTTACTGAATTTTGAGTTTTGTGTTTAATCATAAGAAATCAATAAAAGATTTGAACAAATGCATTAAAGAGAATGAAATTAATTCCACTGTATTACAGTTTCCTAGATTTGGTTGCAATTGAACTCTGTTTCTATTTTCTTGTACTAGTAGGCCTATGTGTCAATATTTCAATATTACTACCATCTTGCTGTCTTTATTACATGAGTCTGTGTTGTATACAATTTCTGGAGTGAGGACTGGAGTTTTGTCTAGAAGGTTGAGATGGAATATTCTGCACTGTGAAGGTGCCACATTTTAGCTTGAGGAGAAGTCAGGATTAAATACCACTAACACTTTAGCATGGTTTAATCTAAGACAGTTACTGTATGTTTATTTTGTACCAAGAATATATTGCTTAAGTATGATAACCTTAGCCTACTGTTATTCACCCCATTGTGGCATTTAGGAGAGTGCACATCTTTCTTGATAAGCAGTTTACTCTGGTGACATTACTCATTTCTGAAGCAAATTGCTCTGGTCTAAAGTCCTGTATGGTAAATTAAACATTTGATCCTGTTGAAAATGTAGCTTGAGTTGAGTGGTGAGGCCTAAGGGCTTCACACTCTGGATGTTGACAATAATTTGAAGGACGAATTTATATATTAGGTTCACTAACTTACACCCATGAAGGAAAGTGTCAATCTTGAACTTTATGGCCAGTGTAATTCAAAATATGATGGTAAGTTATAGGCTATGTTTCTTAGGATGTAAATCAGGAAGAGAACAGTAATAGTTTGTGTAACGGATGGTCCAGGATATCCTTGCACCACCACAGCAGTCTTATTTTTTTAATATTGATAATGGGTTATTTAGTAATAACCATGTGGCTGTGACTTTTATTATGAGTAGCGAGTGGTTAGCATTTTCGCCTGCCAAAGTCGATTCTGTTAGCATTCAGATACACTTGTACTTAGAACATTGAACCATTGTCACATTATAATAATGGATAGAAGTTTATTTTCAAGCTGTTGTCGGGCGATCTGTATTGAGGTTATGGTGATTGGATTTCCATAGCCATTCGTTACTGATGTGAAATGCTCTGTGTGTGATATCCATGGCTATAATTAGTAGTACTGTACATTTAAAACCATCAGTAACTATAATAGCAGCAGTTTATGATTTCTCTTGCAGTGTCGAAGTTGGAATGATAGATATACAATGTCATAATTATTACGGTACTCGTGCGTAAAATGCAGTGTTTCCTTATGATTAGCGTCCAAAAAGTGGAGTATAACTCCTTAGTTCAACATGTTGGGCACTGGTGCACAAAAAGGGAGGTAGATACAACAAAATGTTATTTTGGATTGTTTTATTTGTTTGATTCTTTCTGGTAACAAACATATATAAAACTATTCCAAATCTGTAAGCTTACTTGATCTGGTGAGGTACATACAGGGTGTCACAAAAATATACAGCACAAAATGCAGCACACAATCCTCACACTTACATGAAGAAATTATGTTATATGAACATGGGTCCGAAAAAGCTTTGTTTCCATTTAACACCTAATTGTCTCCAACTCATTAATCGTGGGAACACACAAGAATGGAACGTACCAGCATACCACATGCAACTCCCTCTCACAGAGGATGTTCAATATGCCCTCCTTGCACATTGATGCATTCATCAACCCGCCGTCGTAGTGAATCTCGGATGCGCTGATGTATCCCTGGAGTATTGTGTATGGTTTTGCTGCCTTCCATAATACGGGCATCTTGTACAGGGGTTTGATACACAAGAGCTTTCCCCACAAATAAAAGTCACGTGGGTTCAGGTCTGGAGAGCGTGGAGGCCAGGCAATTGGTCCACCTCTACCTGTCCATCTGTCACCGAATCTGTTATTTAGAAGCCGGCGGACATTAACACTAAAATGAGGTGGTGCTCCATCGTGCATGAAGTAAATATTTTGTCACACAGCTAGAGGCACATCAGCTAACAGATCAGGCAGAACATTCTCTACGAAATTATGGTAACTGTGTCTGTTGAGCCTGGGTGGAAGAATGTGAGGCCCTACCAAACAGTCACCAACAATGCCGGCACAAACATTGACAAAAATTTTTTGTTGAAGACTTGCTTCAACAGTTGCATGACGATTGACGTCAGCCCATACATGCCGATTGTGAAGATTTACAATGTGATCTCGTTGAAACGACGCCTCATCTGTGAACAGCACCGTTGCACTAAAATTAGGGTTGACACTTCAATAAACCATTCGCAGAAGAGTACCCGTGCAGGAAAATCAGCTGCTGATAGTGCCTGCACACGCTGTAAGTGGTATGGATACAGCTGGTACTCGTGTAACACTCGCCAGACAGTCATGCGGTCAACATTCATTGTTGCAGCTACTTGTCTTGTACTGGCACTAGGGTCGTTGTCAAATGCATGAAGAATTGCCGCCTCCCGTTGCAGTGTCCTCGTATCCACTGGTCGTGAGTATCAGGCTAAAATGCGCAATGTTCCCTCAGACGACGATCGATGGCTTCGAACGTTTTCCTGTCTGGGCATCTTCGTTCGGGAAATCTCTCCCGGTATAAACGTTGAGTGCGAGCGCCATTGCCATCTGCTAATCCATACATCAAATGGGCATCTTCCATCTCTGCATTTGTGTGCACTGCCATTTTACGAGCCAAGTCTGTGATGAACTCGACGTAGTAACCCGTCTGCTTGCCAAGGTCGTACTGATCATTGGAACAGTTGATGTTACCGTAAGTATGTAAAACAAAACTCTGACGGTGCACCTACGATAATGACAACGTAACCAGACGCAGCCAACAGTTCCCCATGATTTGAACGTTCTGTTCTTGTGTGTTTCCCATGATGAATGAGTTGGAGACAATGACGTATAACATGGTAACAAAACGTTTCCAAACCCATGTCCATATAACATAATTTCATTGTCTACATGTGAGGAATGTGTCCTGCAATTTGTGCCGTACATTTTTGTGACATCCTGTATACCTAGGAAGTAGCAAAGATAGATGTCAAGCTGGGGAGTCTGAGATCTAAGTCACCAATATCAATAGTAAGTCTGTATTATGATTCCATCCAAATAAATGCATCACAGCATTTTTTGTGCAAGCCAATCCCCCATAACTCAAATATTTCATCTTGCTCTTATAGATATTGATAGATTTTTTGTTTGCCTTGTCAGCTGTGTCCCAAGTTCAGCTGACCATAGGCTGAAACAATGAAGATGTCACTCATAGCCTTTTTTGACTGATATCTTAAAAGCTGAATACATCACAGGATTTTTAAAAATATTTGTCTACCATTTTATGGAATAACATTAGAATAGCGAAGTCTGCATCAAGTACACAGATAAATTTGATTTGTTTTCTTCCAGAAGATATAACATATAGTTGTTAAATGTTACTCTCACACACTGAGATGTTAAACAGAGCTCCCCACTCCCACATAAGAAAGGAGGAGGAGGAAGAAAGGAAGGAAGGAATACTTTTCAATAATTTGTTCAAGATTATGGAACCTGCCCCTCCTCTACACTTCACAATTAACAATAGATGCATTAGCAATGCATCAACATGGGGAACTCTCTTGTGGAACATTCTGAACACCTTTGTTCTGCTGCATGCTGCAAGAAGCCTAGGCTCAGGGACTCAAGACCCAGCGTGATAAGCCGTGAGAGTGGGAAGCAGGTCATTTAGTAGAGAGAGCAAGCCCCATCCTCCATGCTCGTATTGGGAGTCCCAGGTTTCTCAGACTCCCTAGTTTCATGACTCAGCTGCTACCTACTTGAAACAGGTACCCGAGTTAGTGAAGGTACTAACTTGAGTTCATTTTACATGCTTTAGTGCATGATGAACAAATGAATAGCAGAAAGCACTTGTTGGAAGTATCCGGCACCACAAGTTCTGGTTCACCGTACTGACATTTTACCATGTTTTGGGTTACTCGAACTATAATGGTACATCTTGTAACTGATTTGGATATTTTTTTTACCTAAATTTGAAGGAAACCTAAATTATATAAATTGCCTGTGCATGCTTACTGGAGAGGGAGGTGAACAGATGCTCATAGTTTTACAAATCAGGAAAACACTGTCTACATAGATGTAAGTCTCCTACCAAAGAAATTTGTAACAAATATATAATTTTGTAAGTGTTAGTAATGGTTAGTCGAAGTTCCATTCCTTTATTGTATCCTCACTGGAATGTTCAAGTTCTGTGCATTCCAAATATATTGATATAATGACAATTAGTATGTGTTACCATTATTCATACGCCTCTCTGTGTTTTGAATATACCTTCTGGAATATGGCCAATTATCTTCAATGGATGTCTTTAGATGAGTACCGGTATATTCTTAATTTGAATAACAACTCTTTCCAGTGTAAATTTTGATTATATTTTTGAGAGGTATTGCTGGTGCATACAGATGTATTCTATGTTGTACTAATATTGGTGATTTACAGTATATAGCCTACTCTGTTCAAATTGTATTGGAAATGGTACATCAAATAAATTTCTTCTGAAAACTGGCTACCATTTGTTTGAATTTTATTATGTTCCAAAACTTGAGGTTAATTTCATTAATATACATTTTTACAGAAGATATCATTATACAACATAATGAATTGCCAGACACCAAGCTGCAATGCAAATTGTGTAAGACCAACAGGAAGAAATATTGAAACGCATGTTTGAGGAGCATAGAAATATAATGAAACATGAAACACAGTAATCACACTGCAATTTGCAAGCACATGTATGACAATGACTACGGTACCGTGTGGTACTTATTTACGAATGGACATAAACCTTGCTCTTTGAAAATTAAGGAAAATCTCTAAGCATTAAAGACTCCATCAAAATTTACCTAGTAAAGAAAATCAACCCATCAGACCTGAATGATCTCACATTCCTAGGAAATCAAGATACATTACAGGATAAACTCAAAAATAATATCCTACCATTAACAAGGAGAAAAGAGATAACTGTAAACTAAGCTACTGGTACTGGACAATCTGTGGATTCATAGAGGACAGTATACTCACTATCCTGAGCCTCTTATTGCACTCTTGTTATATGATCTGCATGTGATTTTAAACTTGTGTCGCACGCTCGGCACATGATTTGCACTGAATGGGTTAAAAAAGTTAATGGTATCGCCTCAATAATGCTCGCTGGAGACAGATTGGTCTTTATAGTCAAGGCGAGGTGATATGCATTACACTGAGTGTAACAATGGTATTTCGTATTTGTCTAGCAACAATAATAATAACAATTATGATGATAATGTAAATAAAGCACCAACACAAGCTTGCAAAACTAACAAATTTAAAATTTACCACCAGAATGTCCAGTCTCTCTATAATAAAATTGATTACATAAATCTAATGCTTAAAAATAAACTTAAAGACATTTCAGTACTAGGGTAAACTGTACAGTTATTGGCACTTTAAGGACACTAAGCAATTAATGAATAATTTTGAACAGAAAATATGCTGTTGTTTGTCTCAATTTTTTGTCTCATGTTCTGTACATTATGAATATTAATAATAATAATGCATTTTATTAATCCCTTAATGAGTCAAGAAATCGTACAATCGTACAGTTTTATCTTGTTGGCGACAAATTACAATTCAATGTTTAGTTTAAAAAGTTTTCAGTATGAAAATATATACAACATTTTGTAGCTTTCATAAGTTTTGTACACAATGTGGTCTTCTTCTGTCTTCTCAGATTTTGGAATTTCTTCAAATTGACATTTTATAATCATTCCACATAAACTGTTTTAGCCTCCTTTTAATGATTGGTAGGCTAGGTGCAATTTTTATATTTTCTGGTAGTCTATTGAACTTAACAAAGGCACTATACTTAATGCTATTACTGCCATATTGTTTGGAATTGATTTGGAAAAGTGATATGTCATCTGCATGTCCAGTCTTGTAAGCATGCACATCAGATTGTTTAGTGAAGTTTAAATTTGTGTGGTAACTTTTGTGTAGGATTTGGTACATCAGGACATCTGATTTGATTTCTGCATTTAGGGCTACAGGTTGAATTTTACTCGTAATATAAATGTGTTTGGTAGGTGTTAAAAAGAGTAGTTATAAATATTTCTTATCGCTCTATTCTGAATTACCTCAATTTCCTTTTTTGGGTAATTTGAGGGGGTGGGGGTGGAAAGTTGACGATTAGCCTCGAATTGATTAATTACGTTGGCCTACAGTAATTATTGACCGACAGCCGTTTGATAATTTGGGATTTCCAGAGGAATGATTTTTATTTTTTGGTATGTAGGGTAGGCCTACACATGCTGAGATAAGAATTGAAGAGTTTTTTTTAATGACTTATCACTACTGTTATTACGTTTCCAAAGTTGCATAACCGGAGCGCGATAAAAACCAGGGCCAAAATAAGGTTTAGCCATGCACAATGCCACATGCAAGTCATAGAACACCGAATACGAGTTAAGGTTACGCCCACTTTGGTTGCAGCGCTTGGCTTCACTCATACGACCTCAGAGCATCTCCTCTTATTCTTTCCTCCATGCACACCACCAGAGACTCAGTTATCGAATACTCGAGTGGACTAGAGCCGTTATTGTGGCGCACTGATCTGTATTGTTCCTTGTTCTGTATACATTGTTTGGCTTCCTCATAATAAATGGTCAATCTTAGAAAACACAAAAGAGGTGTCAGAAGTAGGATTGATAAATAACGTGTGCGGTGCCGAAGATCAACTCCACGCCGTGAAACTTGTGCGAAACGTGCTACCGAACGAAATTCAACTCCACGCAGGTTAGTGTACCAGTGAAGCATCTCCCTTCATCATGGCAGAAGGAATATCCACAGAACTTTTTCAGACTCTTTCTGGGATTATTGCTGGCGTTATCAGGGAATCCACCACGCGAGGCGGCATCGGGAATGAGCCAATGTCACCGGGACGGCCTAGACCACCACAATTCTCAATGTCAGCATACCACGCCGCCGACGGGACCACTTTAGGGGACTATTTCACGCGGTTCACATGGGCGCTCGGTCTGAGTAAGGTACCGTACCGGAAAACGAACACGCGCAGTACGCACGTGTCTACATGGGCGCCGAACTTAACGAAGCTTTGAAGATTCTAGTAAGTCCCGTCGACCCGGAAACTCTCTCATACAGCGAAATCCAGTCAAGATTGTCGAACCATTTCGACGCCAGCCGTAACAAATATGCAGAGAGCATAACATTCCGGAACGTCATGCAGAGAGCAGGGTAGACGATCGCCAGCTTCATTCTCAGATTAAGACAAGCAGCAACACACTGTGAGTATGGAGAATTTTTAGACCGCATGCTAATTGAGCAACTGCTTAAAGGTTTGGAATCGAGGGACATGTGTGACGAAATTATTGCCAAGAAACCGGAGAGCTTCACTGCTGCGTACGAGATAGCCTGCGCACTCGAAGCCACCCGGAACACTGCTGACGATGTTAAGAATGCGAATATAACCTCAAAATCCGATTCAACCAATCGAATAGGCTTCGAAAAGCCACAGTCGCGGAGGGGTGGCAACCAATGGCAACGTGGGATATCGACCAATTGTCAACAGAAATCCGACCAATCAAGGCCTCAACAAGGATTGCATCCAGCAAATCAGGGAACATCAAGTAACCAATCATTGTGCGCTGGGTGTGGTGGGGAACATCCACACAGTCAGTGCAGGTTCCTCAACGCAGAATGCCGGACATGTGACAAGAAAGGTCACATTGCTAAAGTTTGTAGGTCCAAACCAAAGCAGAGGAATACAAATCACGTGACCGAAGGAGAACAACCAGCTGACAGCGTTGATGTCATACATAATTTCAACAAAGTTGAGGTCATCGGAACAATGCAGTCTCCAGGGAAGCAGTTGATAGATGTCATCATAGAGGGAACCACCGTCAAGATGGAACTAGACACCGGCGCTCCCTGTTCAATGATGAGTAAACTGAGGTTAGGTATGATCAAACCAAATTGTATTTTACAGAAGGTTGATCGTATTTTTGCGAGCTACTCTGACCACCGTATTAACTGCATCGGGAAGACACCAGTCACCGCTACCATTGGCACCATCTCCAGGAACCTCGACCTCTACATCGTCGACGATGAATTCGAGACACTCCTTGGTCGAGAGTGGATCTCGGAGTTTGTGCGAGAGATCAATTTCGAGCAGCTCTTTGGAAAAACAGAACCGTTCCACCAACTCTCCGTCAAACAGTTTCTGTCCCTGGACCAGCAAAAGGAACTTGACGCCATCCTCAACCGCTACCATGATGTCTTCAGTGATACCCCCGGGAAGCTGTCAGGCCCACCAGTGAAGATGCACGGATGGCGCCACCCCAATCTTCTCCCGAGCACGTGACATTCCTGTAGCCCTGCGAGATGCCTATGCCAAAGAAATTGACGCAAAAATCGCATCTGGTTTCTACAAGAGGGTCGACTACTCAGAGTGGGCGTCAACAACTCATGTCGTTGTGAAGAAGAACGACAAGTTGATAATCACGGGAAACTACAAACCTACTCTCAACCCGCGGATCATCATTGATGAACACCCGATTCCGAAAGTGGAATACTTGTTCAACCAATTGCGTGGTGCCACCCTCTTCTGTCACCTGGACGTTACAGACGCATACACTCATCTCGAGGTCGATGATGAGTTTAGCCAAGCCCTCACGCTCAACACTCCAACCCATGGCCTGATCCGTCCAACTCGTGCTGTCTACGGAGCAGCCAACATCCCCGCTATCTGGCAACGGCGAATGGACACGGTTTTGCAGAAACTCCCAAATGTTGTTTCTTTGAAGACACCATTGTTTTTGCCGATAGTTTTAGCAATCTGATGGAGGCCCTCACCGTGGTACTAGAGCGCTTTCGCCAACACGGTCTCAAGCTCAACCGAGCAAAATGCAGCTTTGCAGAACCTGTCCTGGAAGCTCTTTGCCACAAGATCGATGCTTCAGGCATTCATAAGTCTGATGCGCACATCCAAGCCGTACGGGACACGTCGAAACCAACGACTCCAGAGGAACTCCAGCTGTTTTTGGGTAAAGCGACATACTACAGTGCCTTCATCCATAACCTGTCAACGAGAGATCGGCCACTCAGAGACATGCTGTTGAAGGATCCTCTCATATGGACACCAGACGGCGACAGGGCCTACCAGGACATCAAGAACGCTCTAACCTCACCGCAAGTCCTTATGCAGTACGATCCAACACTACCACTTTTGCTGGCAACGGACGCCAGCAATACCGGTCTCGGCGCAGTCCTGTCTCACCGGCTCAGCAACGGACTAGAACGGCCTATCGCATATGCTAGTCGGACAATGTCATGTACGGAGCAAAGGTATCCCCAGATCGACAAGGAAGCGCTCGCCATCGTTTGGGCAGTACAAAAGTATTTCAACTATCTGTACGCTCGACACTCCACGCTAATCACGGATCACAAGCCCCTGACGCAGATTCTACATCCAGAGAAGTTGCTACCTGTCCTGTGCATTAGTCGCATGGCCAATTATGCCGACTACCTCGCACACTTTAACTACACTGTGGTTTTTAAAACATCGAAGCAAAACGCCAACGCTGACTACTGCTATAGAGCACCGTTACCATCGACCGTCAACAAGATCCAAAACTCAATCTCGCAACAGAGGGAGGAAACAGAGGATTACGACGACTTTGATTTTTTTTACAGTTCACCAGACGCAGCAGTTACCAGTCAAATCCGAAGCCATTGCACGAGAGACGAGGAAGGACCCTGATCTCGGTAGAATTGTCAAACTTCTGGAAGGAGGCCAAGATCTCACCCGCCACGACTTCAAGGCACCCGAGGTAAAATACACGCTCGCCGCCAACTGCTTGATGTTCGAGCACAGAGTAGTGGTTCCACCTGCACTGCGAGATGCTATCCTCAACGACCTCCATGCAGCTCACCTGGGGATCGTCAAAATGAAGGGAATGGCACGTTCCTTTGTGTTTTGGCCAGGCATCGACTCCGACATCGAGAAGCTCGCAAAGTCCTGCACCACATGCGCAACCCATGCGCAAGCTCCACCCAAATTCCGCGAGCATCACGGGGAGTACCCGAAGGCACCGTGGGAACGCATTCACATCGACTACGCGGGCCCAGTAGCTGACAGCATGCTTCTGATTGTTGTAGACGCCTACAGCATGTGGCTCGAGGTCAAGACAACAACCACCACGACAGCTGCAGCAACAATCTCCCTGATGGATGACCTGTTCACAGCGCACGGCACCCCAGTCACCGTCGTTTCAGACAATGGCAGGCAGTTCATCTCAGAATAATTCAAGGCCTTCCTGCAGAACAGTGGTGTGAAGTACCACAAGCTTACAGCACCATACCATCCATCAACTAATGGCCAAGCAGAACGGTATGGGTAGATTATTGGCTGAGGAATAACCTAACCATCAAGGGAAGATGATAAAGAAAAGGAGGTGGGTTTCGGACTGGAGAAAAAGGATGGAGAAATAGGAGGAGAGTCCCACAAAAGTTATAAATTTAACTTTAAATACACTCAAAGGCGGTTGCCACTGCAAATCCGCTCTCTGATACCTAAAGTGGGTAAGGACCTGGTCGAAGCTGACGGGAAACGCAGCTAAGACTTGGGCGGTTTGCCAGAGAATGGCTTTAGCGTATTCCCTCTCAAGCATGCATATGCCTACTACGGGGAAGGGTGATGGTCTGACAAGACAAATAGTAACAGATTTATTGCGTATTAACGAGGGCATGAACCTAGGAAGAGATAGGAAAGCCAGGAGCTTGCCTAACCGTTGTATTAGAGAAATGATAAATCCAAAAACAAATATTCAATTTATTTAACAAGGCAAAAGAGCGTAATGAATTTAACAAGTATATAGTTTCAATTTGGTTAACAACTTTGGGGTCACAGACCTCAGAAAACATTAAACGTTTGCGCCAGGCAATTAACAATTTATTAGGTTTCAAACCTTTATAAAATCCTAGCAAGGATTTAAAATAGCGAAGATAAAAATTCAAAATTTAAAGACAATTAAGGTGATTAAAGTTTAACAATAAATAGAGTACAAGGTGTGTACTATAAGAAATCTCTGCGTACCTATCTTAGAAAAGGTTACAACTTCAAAATAACAAAGAAAGAGGACAGGTAGAATGAAAGAGAAGTTCCTATAACTTCTTATATTTATGCAGAATTACTTTTATGATAGCTATGCAAAATAGAGCAGGTCACTTACTGTGAAACCTGAAGAGAAAGTCAAAAGGAAGGTTCTAGACTTCCTATGTTCAAGTAGGAATCACGAGACAAATGGGGCAGTTTCCCTGTCGTTAGACCTAGAAATAACTCACTCATGAGTTGAAAGAATTGTTTTCCCCGATTATAAGGAAGAAACAATGTAAGCTTGAACCGTGTATAAAACACGTGGTTATGCAGAAATTAATTGATGATAAACAAGCAAGATGGAAGGGCACTTCGTTAGAGTGACACCTCATTGAAAATGATCTAGAGTAACAATTTTATTAATATGGTTTGTTAGTAGAAGGTTTAGGAAAGATCAATTGGGATTTGGGATCAATGTTCATGGCCTTATTTAAGGTAAACGGACGATCGCGACGCGGTAGAAAAGTTGAATAAGCACTAGTTATCACTATAGTCTGTTAAATGGATGAAAAGTTCACTGTAGTAACACGAAAGTTTATGGCAAAGAAAGTTATTGCAATGATGAAAAAGGACTGGTAGCACTAGATAGGCGAAAGTCTATTGCTTGAGAAAGTTGTGTCTTACAATTAAATGCGCCATAGAACATTCCAACGGTGGAAGAAAATTAGCTATTGAGCTTTAATTCAGAAGGAAGATTCTTCAATTTTCAATAGTATTCTCACAAGTGAGTGAAAAATACATGACGGCAAGACTTGTAGATAAAGTACAGGATCTGGAAGGTTCCAGAACGATCCTAATAGAAGAATGGAGCCAAAGTTAATCCAGCGGAGGAACTAGCTTGGTATTTTATAGACAGCGGGTATTAGATAATATCCCACGTGGTGAGAAGATTTCTCATTTAAATAGCTTAAGAAAAGCTACTTTTTATTAAGGTTGGCTTAGACAGACAAAAGCCCAACATAGCAAATCCCGCGAAGGATGATTTTTGCCCCAAATAAGTAATCTCACACTGCCTATAAAATGATCATTGAAGTATGTAGAATTAAAACCGATGAAGATGAGGTTAAAACCAGAAGTTTGTACTTATCTTTGTTGCATGGCGGATGTGAAGTTCCCTTTGACGGATACCTAATGTGCCAACATGGCGTAGAATGTAGAGAGTGCCTCTTGGTTTGAGGAGACTGGCTCTGGTTGAGCCTTGACTGACCAAGTCAACTGCCGACTTACAAGTGAGACCCACTCAGCGAAGCGCGGAGGGTCCAAGGAAGGGAAAAGAGTGGGGGTAGGAGACAAAAGGAATACATATAAGCATGACCAATATTGTAAACTTAAATTCTCTTGAGGAAATGGTCTTCAAAGAGTTGATAGCAGGCGATACTAGCACAGCCTGGTGGGTGAAAGAGTAGACGAAGTTCTCTTGATCACGGAGATAATAGCTGGCGATGGCAACGAGAACTGGTGGCCAGATGGATAAGGAAGTACTCTTGCACCAGGAAGAATTGAGGAGCTTCTGAGATTCGCTGCTATATGACGCTAGGTGGGTCATGGAAGATATATATCTAGAACAGACTCACAATGACATAAGAGATATGACCACCAAAGAGAAACTAGAAGATCGCTGTTGGTGTTTGATAAAAAGGAAAAAATTAACATGCAAAGAGCATTAAAAATTGTATTCTCTCTTACCGTGTATTCCAAGAATACACCATACTGGGAGGGACAAACACCAACAGAGAGCAGGAAAAACAATTAAACATTTAAAGGTAATGACGCAATTGAAGAGAAGTGGTCTTGTGATCTGACCATTAGTGGTCAAGACTCTGACCACCCTGACTCTCCCATCCCTTCCAGGATAACACTCGGTCACTCTACCCGAAATCCAGACCAAGGGAGGAGAAACATCCCTAACCAAGACCAAGTCCCCCACTTTAATGTCGGGACTGGAAAGAAACCACTTCTGTCTCCGTTGCAGGAAAGTTAAATATTCCAAGTTCCACCTCTTCCAAAAGGAATTGCGGAGGGCTTCAAGTTTACGCCAAACAATGGGTAGATTAGAATCCCTGTAAGAATTGGGAAGAGGAGGAGGGGCAGAAAGAGAAGTGCCGATAAGGAAGTGACCAGGTGTAAGTCGAAGCGGGTCATCAGGGTCATTGGAAAGCGGAGTTAAAGAACGAGAATTAACAACACCTTCAATCACAAAATAGCTAGAAGCTGCGAGAAGTATAGCTCTAGTAAAGATTGCGATAAGATGCGAAAGAAGAATTAACAAGTATAAACAAAGCGTATAGAAACAAGTACATCTATTAAGGATAAGAATATACCAAATAAACAAAGGAACTATGCGAGTAGAAGGCAAGAACGCCTTAGGTAACAGCAATCTAGTAGCCATAAACAATGACCTTAAGTTATAATAAGTATCAAAGGGGTTAATCAGAAAAATACTTAAGTCAGCGAGAAACGTGACGTGAAAAGCATAAATACAAAAACACATCGAATGTAACGACAAGAAAAAACAAGTTTGTTCAACAATGAACAATAAGATTGCAAAATATGTAAGCAAGGAGCAATACATGAGCGCGTCAAAAATACGCAACGATGTTATGAAACAAGAATCGAAGCAGTTGTAGGATACGAGCGGGAGTAAGTGGGAGACATGGGCATGAACGACCTTGACCCACACAGTACAGCGAGATAAGGAATATAAATAGCTGAAAGAGTCCTTAACCGGAACAAGTTTATTTTGGTAATGAGGTGAACAGCTTCTGAACTTACGGAAGCAACTCGCAAGACAATGGTTGGCAGTCAGCCAGAGTTGAGATAAGGGAAACTTTCTCTGACCTTTGGCAAGCATACAGGAAATAAACGACAGCTTGGCGTTATCCGAGCTTGTATACAAACAAGATTGAAAAACAAGCAGTTCGAAATAAACAAACAACACAAGTGAAATCAGCTGAGACTTAAAGCGGATATTCAGGTTAGACGGCATGCAGTCATTCGTGGCATGGACGTGAAAAACCAATTTAGAGACATGTGAGATAAAGTAGGAAATCAATTTCACATAATTTTGAGGATCACGGAATCCGACAATTTTCAACAGAAAAAAGCTTAATTCTTCCGAAAAAAGAAGAGAAGCTGGGACATTGAGAAGGAGTTTATGCGTAAGAATAGTTATTCTCGATGCTAGAGAATTCAGATTTTCAAGCGGTTTCAAAAGCGGCTTCCAATTGTGAGGAAGGGGGAATGAGCCGGCCGTGGCCATCCTACTAAATAGCGAAAGAAGTGAAGCATAGCTTACAGCGAAATGATAATGACTGATAGCCATGGTTTTACACAAGGGGAAGATAGTTTTCAATAGAGAGTTTAAGCAATTACCTGCTATAAAAATGACATGAGAAGGTAAACGAAGTAACACAAGGCGAGGCGAACTTGAATTGCCATCTTGTGCGGGAAGAAGGCAAAATCATTTAAACAACTTACAAAGGTGGCGTAGTTGTTTACCATGAGACATCGTTTCGGCAAGAGTTTTTCAAAAGTATCGAGATCGAAAACATAGGTGTTCTCTTTTTCAGAAAGGGGATTTATATCAGCAGTAACGAAATGACATTGCGATTTGGTTTGAAGACTGGGATGTTGGATTTCACCAGTAATAACCCAACCAAAATCGGTGTCTCTGGCGACCACGTTTGAGGATAACTTGCGAACCTGTTTACGAAGGCAATTCCAGAAAACATTGGCACTGAATAGTACATCAATGGGACCTTGAGCATTAAACTGAGGATCAGTTAACCTTAAGTGCGAAGGAATCTTTAAACCGGAAGTATTAATAGAGCTGCTAGGAGTGTCCTTGTCAATACTGGTAAGAATGAGACAGTTTAAGTTAAGATTGGTGTTTCTTTGGCAAACGTCTCTTATTTTCAATTTTGAAGACTGCAAGGCTTGAGTTTTCAAATTGTCAATGCCGGATACATTGATGGGAGTAGGCGATGAAGAAAGACCTAGTTTTTTAATTAACGATCGCGAAACAAAGTTGTGAGTTGAAGCGGAATCGGGAAGACCGCGGGTTCGAAACCAATTTCCAAATTTATCTTGGATTTCGAATTGTACAGTGGACAAAAGGACTTGCGCACTGTGAGAAGTTTCGGCGTTAGAAATGCAGGAAGAAGCATTAGTTTGTTCGGAGCTGCTCTGCATGGAGTTTGAAGAAGCGGCTACTGGTGACCTCGATTGATCATGAACGTGCGATAAAGAATGGTGCGGTTTTTTACAATGGAAACAGAGATTGGAAGACGTACAGTTTGAAGAAGAATGCTTAGGTGACAAGCAGTTGAAGCAATGTTTACTATTGAAGACAAACTTCCTTCGGTCTTCGACAGACAATTCTTTAAAGGATTTGCACAAGTACAGAGTGTGCAACTTTTTGCAGAGCATGCATTTTAAAAAATTGTTGAGCGGCCTGATATGTTCTCTTGGATGGTTGAAAGAAGCAGAACGAGTTTGCTTGTTCTCGACAGATGGGGGCTGATAGCCATTTGAAGAGACTAGTTTTTTCTCAAAAATGTGACACTTATGACTCGTTTCGACATTTTTGCACTGAAATGAGAGTGCTGTAAGGACTTGGCACCGGCTGTTGAGAAACGAGATGAGATGTTCAAACGAATGTTCCTCGTTGCGAGTGAGTTCGATCTCCCAAGCCTTTAATGTTGAAAAATCGAATCTGGATGTAGCTAGATGAATAAGAATAGTGTCCCACGTTTGGACTGGTTGCTTGAGTTGATATAACGCTCTCACGTGCAATTGAATAGAGTCTAACAGGTCTCTTAAAGAGGTGACATCATTAGGTTTGACGACTGGCAGGTTGAACAGACAGCGGATGTGGCGAGCCACACACAAACGTAAATTGCCATATCTCTCTTTAAGGTGATTAAAGGCGATGTGGTAGTTATCTGCGTTTAAAGGCAGTGACTGAACCAAGGCCAAGTCCTCGCCTCCCAAGGACGTACGCAAGAAGTAGAATTTATGAATGTCGAGAATGTCAGTATTTTCATGAATTAGGGAGCAGTAAAGTTCATAAAAAGAATACCATTCACCTTCCTGGCCTGAGAAGTGAGGTAGGCTTATCTTTGGAAGTAAAGGTTTCGGTTTATCCTTGTGAACTGAAGCGGGTGCGAACTGGGCCGGATTGATGACCCTAGTGTCCGGTTCTGAGATACTGCGGATCAGTTGGTGGGCCTTGGCAATCCCTTCAAAGTACAAGGGTTCGACCTCGTCCCGATCCGATTGAAGTTCTGGGCAAGCGGATTCAATCTCGGTTTGAATTTGATCGTAATAATCATAGGACCGTTCGTACAACTTGAGGCGTTGTGTCAAGATGTCTAAATCACACTCGGCGGGATTTATTTTGTTGATGAAATTTCTGAATCTGGTGAGTTGCCCTTTATAGAAAGAACGTATGGCAATGAGAGTTTCATCCTTTTCAGTAGGAGCCATGACAAAGTAAGTAAATTAAAATACAACTTACGAAACTGTGGAACCTCGGAAATGCTGTCAGGCTGGCAGCAGCAAATAAGTTGAAAGAAAGGGACACACCACGGGAGACAGGAGCGGCCTCTTTCCCCTTCACAGGCTTTGCATGATGTAGTTATAGCTGAAATATTCAAAGCAGGTATTAATAATTTGCAAGGTATTGTCAAATAATCTTTTAAACAGAAAAAATGACAAATGGACTCTCCCGGGTTTCGGCACCAAACTTTGGGTAGATTATTGGCTGAGGAATAACCTAACCACCAAGGGAAGATGATAAAGAAAAGGAGGTGGGTTTCGGACTGGAGAAAAAGGATGGAGAAATAGGAGGAGAGTCCCAAAAAAGTTATAAATTTAACTTTAAATACACTCAAAGGCGGTTGCCACTGCAAATCCGCTCTCTGATACCTAAAGTGGGTAAGGACCTGGTCGAAGCTGACGGGAAACGCAGCTAAGACTTGGGCGGTTTGCCAGAGAATGGCTTTAGCGTATTCCCTCTCAAGCATGGATATGCCTACTACGGGGAAGGGTGATGGTCTGACAAGACAAATAGTAACAGATTTATTGCGTATTAAAGAGGGCATGAACCTAGGAAGAGATAGGAAAGCCAGGAGCTTGCCTAACCGTTGTATTAGAGAAATGATAAATCCAAAAACAAATATTCAATTTATTTAACAAGGCAAAAGAGCGTAATGAATTTAACAAGTATATAGTTTCAATTTGGTTAACAACTTTGGGGTCACAGACCTCAGAAAACATTAAACGTTTGCGCCAGGCAATTAACAATTTATTAGGTTTCAAACCTTTATAAAATCCTAGCAAGGATTTAAAATAGCGAAGATAAAAATTTCAAAATTTAAAGACAATTAAGGTGATTAAAGTTTAACAATAAATAGAGTACAAGGTGTGTACTATAAGAAATCTCTGCGTACCTATCTTAGAAAAAGTTACAACTTCAAAATAACAAAGAAAGAGGACAGGTAGAATGAAAGAGAAGTTCCTATAACTTCTTATATTTATGCAGAATTACTTTTATGATAGCTATGCAAAATAGAGCAGGTCACTTACTGTGAAACCTGAAGAGAAAGTCAAAAGGAAGGTTCTAGACTTCCTATGTTCAAGTAGGAATCACGAGACAAATGGGGCAGTTTCCCTGTCGTTAGACCTAGAAATAACTCACTCATGAGTTGAAAGAATTGTTTTCCCTGATTATAAGGAAGAAACAATGTAAGCTTGAACCGTGTATAAAACACGTGGTTATGCAGAAATTAATTGATGATAAACAAGCAAGATGGAAGGGCACTTCGTTAGAGTGACACCTCATTGAAAATGATCTAGAGTAACAATTTTATTAATATGGTTTGTTAGTAGAAGGTTTAGGAAAGATCAATTGGGATGTGGGATCAATGTTCATGGCTTTATTTAAGGTAAACGGACGATCGCGACGCGGTAGAAAAGTTGAATAAGCACTAGTTATCACTATAGTCTGTTAAATGGATGAAAAGTTCACTGTAGTAACACGAAAGTTTATGGCAAAGAAAGTTATTGCAATGATGAAAAAGGACTGGTAGCACTAGATAGGCGAAAGTCTATTGCTTGAGAAAGTTGTGTCTTACAATTAAATGCGCCATAGAACATTCCAACGGTGGAAGAAAATTAGCTATTGAGCTTTAATTCAGAAGGAAGATTCTTCAATTTTCAATAGTATTCTCACAAGTGAGTGAAAAATACATGACGGCAAGACTTGTAGATAAAGTACAGGATCTGGAAGGTTCCAGAACGATCCTAATAGAAGAATGGAGCCAAAGTTAATCCAGCGGAGGAACTAGCTTGGTATTTTATAGACAGCGGGTATTAGATAATATCCCACGTGGTGAGAAGATTTCTCATTTAAATAGCTTAAGAAAAGCTACCTTTAATTAAGGTTGGCTTAGACAGACAAAAGCCCAACATAGCAAATCCCGCGAAGTATGATTTTTGCCCCAAATAAGTAATCTCACACTGCCTATAAAATGATCATTGAAGTATGTAGAATTAAAACCGATGAATATGAGGTTAAAACCAGAAGTTTGTACTTATCTTTGTTGCATGGCGGAGGTGAAGTTCCCTTTGACGGATACCTAATGTGCCAACATGGCGTAGAATGTAGAGAGTGCCTCTTGGTTTGAGGAGACTGGCTCTGGTTGAGCCTTGACTGACCAAGTCAACTGCCGACTTACAAGTGAGACCCACTCAGCGAAGCGCGGAGGGTCCAAGGAAGGGAAAAGAGTGGGGGTAGGAGACAAAAGGAATACATATAAGCATGACCAATATTGTAAACTTAAATCCTCTTGAGGAAATGGTCTTCAAAGAGTTGATAGCAGGCGATACTAGCACAGCCTGGTGGGTGAAAGAGTAGACGAAGTTCTCTTGATCACGGAGATAATAGCTGGCGATGGCAACGAGAACTGGTGGCCAGATGGATAAGGAAGTCCTCTTGCACCAGGAAGAATTGGGGAGCTTCTGAGATTCGCTGCTAGATGACGTTAGGTGGGTCATGGAAGATATATATCTAGAACAGACTCACAATGACATAAGAGATATGACCACCAAAGAGAAACTAGAAGATCGCTGTTGGTGTTTGATAAAAAGGAAAAAATGAACATGAAAAGAGCATTAAAATTATATTCTCTCTTACCGTGTATTCCAAGAATACACCACGGTATGTCCAAACGGTGATGGATGCCCTCTACGCGATGAAAACAACCAAAGGAACTCTGCAGACAAACCTGAATGAGTTCCTTCGCCAATTTAGAAGAGCGCCGCACTCGACCACCGGACAATCTCCATCTCAACTATTCCTGGGACGAGAACTTCGGACACGTCTCAACCTGGCTAGACCCGACGACGTTCGCACTAGAGTCTGCGAGAAACAGAAAGCAGAAATGAACTCTACATTCCGCACCTTCGAAGCGGGTCAGTCAGTGTACTTCCTCTCTGGCAACCCGAACCTGGACAAGTGGCTCCCCGGTACCATCGCAGCCCGCATTGGAGATCTTCACTATGATATCAACTACCGGGAGAAACGAATAAAGCGCCACATCGAGCAAATTAGGCCATTTCCAGGAATACGGCTAAACACAGAGAACCAGGAACCGACCAGCGATGAACCTACCGAAATTCCACCTAGGCCACGACGTGTTCGGTTCTTCCCAGCACCAGCTACCGCAGTTCCAGCCAAGAGGATGTCACAAGTGATCCGTGGAAACCGAACACCAACACCAGCTACTCCAGTTATACCGCGCATGTCTACACGCAAACGCCGCCCACCATAGACATAACAAGTTCAATTTAAAAGAGGGAGGAAATGTTGTGTATTCGAACCCTCAGAAATGTATGTTTTAAAGAAATTTCATCCTCAACAGTTGGTAACACATACACACCACCAGCGACTCAGTTATCGAATACTCGAGTGGACTAGAGCCGTTATTGTGTCGCGCTGATCTGTATTGTTCCTTGTTCTGTATATATTGTTTGGCTTCCTCATAATACATGGCCAATCTTAGAAAACACAAAACATAGCTTGATAGTAGATTGAGGTATGATTTGGTTACCGGTACATTATTTTTGTTCAGCAAGTTAATATTTGTATCACCAATGCATAAGCAAAGATTGGCATTGTTTTTCGAGAGAATGTGCTCTAGAGATTGCATGAAATTTGTTGCGATATTTGTGTTAGGATTATATACTACAATTATATTAATAGTATGCAGGTTATTGAAAAGAACAGTATCACTTCTTTTAAGCTCTAACTGGATCAAGCTATGGTTACTCTCAACTAGGTTAAGAACTTTTATATTCCATTGTTTGTGGACATAAACTCCCACGCCTCCACCATCCTGATTGTCTCTGTGTACAAATGCAATAGAATAGTTGTTTAGGTTGAAGTATTTAGCTTCATTACTTTTCACCCAAGTCTCGGTTACCACTATGACATCTGGATTTTCCACAATATGAATTAGTAGGTATCTCGATATCTCCTAGTTTATTTTTTATGCTTCTGCTATTTAGGTAAAGGCACTTTATTAGGCTAACCTCATTTTTAGTGTCTGCTATGTAGTGGATACAGTCATATTTACGCTCATCAATTGATGTGTGTAAGTCAACATCAACTAGTAGGTCCATGTCTTGATTCATTATTTCTGTGAATGGGATGGCTGAACCTTGTTGATGGAAGAGTCTTTTACTAGCGTTTCAGTGTCTTCTGGCGAGCTGATCCTGACAGCCTTGTCACAATCTGATTTGCGGACGAATATTTTACAGTCCCGAGTCCAGACGTATTTAAAACCTAATTTACGGAGGTCTCTTGCCTGTTTGTGGAGTACTTTATTAGCTGGCGTCAAATGCTCGTTAATGTAGATAGGCCTAGCCCTTGCATTGATTCCAGCATCACTTGAGTTCAGGTTGGGTTTGGACCTTTTGCCTTTTAAAATTGCCTCTTTTTTAGCCGGCTGCAGAATTTGACTAGTAAAGGAGGTGGAAGACCTTCTCTGCTTTGTGGTAGCCGATGGCAGGCGTCAATATCGGACTCAACAACTGTGACACCCAATTGGTCAACGATAGATTTAACAAGGTGGCGTCTAGTTGCAAGTCAATGTGTGGAAGCTGCGAAGATAACATTACACAGAAAGAAGATTATATCGTGTGTGACGGAAAATTTGGTAAGTTTCATCACAGAACGTGTGTACAACTTAATAAAAAAGAGTTTAAAAAACTAATATCCTCTAAAGCCAGTAAATGGTACTGTGGACAATGTGACGACACTGTAAGTGAAGGCGCCAAAGAACATGTAGATAGTGATGCTCCTAACCTCAACGACCTCGCAAGTGTTATTAATCAAATCAACATCAGGCTCACTAAAATTGAATCAATCGAGTCAGAATAAAAGGAGATGCAAAGGTCGGTATCGTTCTGTGCTGCGAGTTTTGATGAGATGAAGTTAGAACTACAGCAAATGTCTGACAACTTCAACAAGGCTTTGGCGGAAATCACCGTTCTGCGAAACGAAGTTCGTACTTTACAACACGAGCGCGATACAAATAACTGTGTGATACAACAACTGAGAGTTGAAAATCAAGAGCTCCAGCAATATGTTCGCAGGAATAACCTCGAAATTCATGGACTGCTTGTTATTAACAACGAGAAGCCTGTGGAAATTGTGAAAGATATTGGAAAGTGTTTAGGCGTAGACATTAACACCAATGACATTGATGCGTGCCACAGACTCCCTCAAAGGAAAGCAGAACTACCACCTCCTCTGCTGGTAAAATTCTGTAGTCGCTTAATAAAAGACGAACTATTAACGGCTAAGAAATTCAAGCCGAGAATGACTTCCATTGATGTTGGAATTCAGGCAAAGTCACGGAATGTTTATATAAATGAACACCTGACGTCGCAGAATAAATATCTGCACAAACAAGCGCGAGACCTCCGGCAACATGGCTGTAAATACGTTTGGACGAAGGACTGTAAAATCTTTGTGAAGAAAGACGAAAATGGAAGCACTTTTCACATCACCAGCATGGAGGACATCCGTAAATTTCAGAGCGAACTAGCTAAGAAGATATCTCAGCCTGACAATGGAAGCCCCTCCAGCAATAACAACTCTTCTTAACTACCCAACAATAGAAGACCATCCCGGAGACAATATGATGGTAACGACGGACCAGATATACAACTCCAATCCTACCAACTGCAGAGAACTAAAATTTGTGAGTGTGCATGACTACACTATTCAATGTAAAACTGTCACTAATGACTGTAACAGCCTACAAGTTGTGTATCTTAACAGTAGAAGTGTTAAAAATAAGCTGGATGAATTGGAAATACTCCTGCATATTTTAGGTGAAATAGATGTCTTTGTCATATCTGAAACCTGGATTAAGAGCAACGAGGCTAAATATTACAACTTGAACAACTACTCGGGTGTGTTAGCTCACCGAGATGATATGAGAGGCAGTGGGACGGGGTTATTTGTACATAAAATGGAACTTTAAACTAATTAATAAGTGTGAATTGAACCATAGCCTAATCAGGGTGGAGATATGGCGAGACTCCGGTAAAATCAAATCAGACAACTATCCATCATTGGAGGATACAACCCAACGAGATCTAATGCAGCGTTATTTCTAACATCTTTGGAAAATTTCCTCTCTCAGACCAACAATACTCCTTGTCTTTTCATAGGTGACACAAATATAAACACTTTTACTGACGATCTCCTAAAAATGCGATACCTTAATGTTTTAACAAGCTATGGATTCACATTGTGTAACAAAATATATGCAACACGTACGACTGACACATCATCAACTCTTCTCGATCATGTAATAGTAAACAATGACAAAATGCAGCTCACAATATCCAATGTGGATACAGACATAAGTGACCACAATATAATCATCACAGACACTGTCTGGCCATATAAAAGAACCCATTCTCATAACAAAATGTTCACTTCGTCGATTAGTCCTAATTGTATGGTTAACGAAACAAATGACAATAATGATGTCACACAAACTAGCCAGGATATTACGATCAACAACATGTACAGTGCTTTTATTGACCAAATGCAAGGAACTATAAAAAAGGGCAAGCACAATTCCAACAATCAGAAAATAATGTCAAATACAGATGATGCAAGTCCATTGATTACATCTGAATTGATAATATTGATTAAGCGACGCAACACACTACACCAAAAAATTAAGATCAGGCAATACAAAGAAAACATCTTCCTAAAAGAAGAATATATTATGTGCAGAATTGCAGTAACATCATTAAAAAGAAAACTAAAAGCAGATTATTACTCACAAAAGCTAAACTTGTATAATAAAAACTTTAAGAAAACGTGGGAAATCTTGAATGAAATTGTATATAACAAAAGGTATAGCTCTAAAACTTGCACATCTCTTATGATAGATAACACGGTCGTTGCAGATAAACAGGAGATTGCTAACTCGTTCAATGGCTATTTTACATGCATAGCCAGCAATCTTGCATCCCAAATAACTGATCAGGACTGTACAAGTCAGAATGCTAACTACCAGTCAGAATCACTCTGTCTATATCCAACAGATCACGTTGAAGTTAAATGTATAATTAAGAATCTAAAAAATAAAAAATAGTTGTGGTGTAGACGGGATTTCAGCTAGTGTGGTTAAAACGTTTGATGATCAACTAATAACGATGCTTGTTACTATAATTAATGAATATATGACTAGTGGCATAGTACCACAAGCTCTAAAAATTGCTAAAGTCATACCAATTTTCAAAGGAGGAAATACAAGTGATGCAGGGAACTATAGACCTATACCTATACTACCAATTATTTCCAAAGTCCTGGAGAGCATTGTTAAGGTGAGGCTAGTGAAGTTTCTGCAGAGTAACAATTTTTTGTAGAGCCCAATATGGTTTTGTTGAGAACTCCAGTACAGAACTGGCAATTACTGATCTTATTTCAATGCTTCAGGAAAGCATTGACAGCAACGAGATAGCAGCTGGGTTATTCATTGATCTTGCTAAAGCTTTTGACACAGTAAATCACGAAATTCTATTATCAAAATTAGAGAATGCTGGAATTCGAGGCGTTGCATTGGAGTGGTTCCATAGCTACCTTAGTGGAAGAAAGCAATATGTTGCCATGGATGGCTATCAAAGTGCGGAAAAGACTGTATCGTGTGGGGTTCCTCAAGGGCCTATTTTGGGCCCTACGTTGTTTCCAATATATATAAGTGATTTAAGTAAAGTTAATTTAAAAGGTCAAATTATGCTTTACGCTGATGATACGAATGTTTTCTATACTGGTAGCAATGTGGGCACAATAATCAATAATATGCAAGAAGACTTAAACGCAATAATCAAGTGGCTCAATATTAATAAATTGACTATGAACGTCACGAAAACAAAATATATGATAATGACAAAACCCAGTATGAAAAATATTGAACATAATCATATCTATAGCAACAACACAATAATAAATAAGGTCGAACATTTTAAATATTTGGGGCTAAACATCTAAGCTGGGTAGTACACGTTCATTATATTGCGAAGAAGATAGCTCCAGCATCTGGGCTGTTGAGGAAATTGAGATACTTAATCCCTAGAAAACTTCTAATCACAGTATATTACTCACTCGTACACAGTCACTTGCAGTATCTAAATGTAATTTGGACTCCGTGTAAAAAGACAGTCCTGCATGAAATTATGGTAATACAAAATAGAGCGATAAAAATATATATAACTTACCCTTTAATACACACAGTCGAGATTTATATGCCAAGAGTAAAATATTGCCAATGTCAATGTGTGCAGAATTAAGGTCAGCAATACTAATACACAGAATTAAACAAAACAATGTGCTGCATAACAGTGACTACACCCTAAATTCAGACATCCATACTTATAACACGCGACAAGCAGATGACTTCGCTCTCTTTCAAATCCGCTCGTATAAATTTGGTAACTGTAGCTGTAAGTTCTCAGCCATTCAATCTTACAACCATCTTCCAAGCGATTTAAAAACAATTTCCAATCTGTCGACTTTAATATTAATAATAATGCATTTTATTAATAATAATGCATTTAATTAATCCCTTAATGAGCCAAGGACTCATATACAAAGGAATTGTACAGTTTTATCTTGTTGGCGACAAATTACAATACAATGTTTAGTTTACAAAGTTTTCAGTATGAAAATATATACAACATTTTGTAGCTTTCGTAAGTTTTTGTACACAATGTGTTCTTCTTTTGTCTTTTCAGATTATGACATTTCTTCAAACTGACATTTTATAATCATTCCACATAAACTGTTTTAGCCTCCTTTTAAAGATTGGTAGGCTAGGTGCAATTTTTATATTTTCTGGTAGTCTATTGAATTTTACAAAGGCACTGTACTTAATGCTATTACTGCCATATTGTTTGGAATTGATATGGAAAAGTGTTATGTCATCTGCATGTCTAGTTTTGTAAGCGTGTAAATCAGATTGTTTAGTGAAGTTTAAATTTGTGTGGATTCTGTTGTGTAGGATTTGGTACATTAGGACATTTGATTTGATTTCTGCATTTAGGGCTACTGGTTGAATTTTACTCGTAATATAAAGGTGTTTGGTTGGTGTTAAAAAAGGGTAGTTATAAATATTTCTTATGGCTCTATTCTGAATTACCTGAATTTCCTTTTTTTTAAGGTAATTTGAGCATTTTATTCAAATTGTATTCAAATATTGTAAGTGGCATTGTATTAAGGAAAAATACACTTTCCTGAGTAGATATTTTGGGATATAGTAGCTCAATGTTTTATCATCCCAGCGGCAGTTTTTTTACTAATGCATCAATGTGCTTTTGCCAGGGGAGATTTTCATCTATTATTAAGCCTAGGTATTTGACAGATGAGACCCTTTTAACTGCTTTTCCATTCAGCATTATATTCTGAGTGATGCCTAACTTTGTTCTACGCTTAGATATTATTAAATAATTTGTTTTATCTTCATTTATTGTTAATTTATTTGACTGGGTCCAGCCAAGTATTGTATTCATGTCCTCCTGCATGTGTGTAATCAGCGTGTTGGTGGTGTACGCATTGTAAAAGATACTTAAGTCATCTACAAGCAACGTTATATTACCATGAAAACGGAGTGTTGCTATGTCATTAATATATACTAAGAAGAGGGAAGGACCCAGTATTGATCCTTGGGGCACACCGTGGGTAATATTAACTTCCTCACTTCTGTAGCCATTTATTTCAATATACTGCTTACGATTAGATAGGTAATTTTTAAACCATGTCCAAGCTACTCCTCGGATACCTGCTTTATCAAGTGTCCCGAAAAGAATTTCATGGTCAACAGTATCAAACGCCTTTCTCAGGTCTATGAAAAGGCCACCCGCTGTCATCTTATTGTCTAAGACATCCTGCAAGTTAGAGATAATATCAATTGTGGCTATTTCTGTGCTTGAGTTTTCTCGGAATCCATATTGCCCTTTGTAGAAATAATCATTTTTATTTAAGAAATTAACAATTCTGTTTTTACTACTGTTTCGAGTACCTTGGATATGGGTGGGAGGATGGAAATGGGCCTGTAATTGTCCGGATTGCTTTTGTCACCTCCTTTGTAGACTGGTATGACTCGTGCTATTTTTAGATCATCAGGCACCAGACCAGTCTCTAACGATAAATTTATTAAAGTAGTTAGTGGGCTACTTAGCATGTCAATGGAGTTTTTTAACAATTTCACTGACATACCATCTTTGTCTTGGCTTCATTTTAAGGCTTAATATAATATTGCGAATTTCCATCTCATTAGTCGGGGTCATAAATATGGAATCTGTGTTGACATTAATTTCATTAACATTCTTCCCTGGGGGGATGTTTATGGCTAATTTGTGTGCTATGTTTATAAAGTGAGTGTTTAGAGCATTGCAAATATTTTCTTTTCCTGTGAAAGATTTACCGTCAATTATTATCTCACTGGGACCATCTTTGTTTTCAGTTGTGCAGTTGTAGATCATTTCATTGATTACTTTCCAAGTATCTTTTATGCTATTGGCTTTCAATGTTAATTTATGTTCATAGTATGAGGATTTCAGTTTCCGTTTTAAAGCTGTCACTTTGTTCCTACATATTATGTGCTCTTCCTTTAAGAGGTTATTGTTTCTGTGAATGCTAGTTTTAAGTTTAGCATGTAGTAGGTCCCTTTGTTTTATTAGTTGAATTAATTTTGTTGTTATCCATGGGATTTTGTGGTTCTGGTGTATTTTCTTCAAAGGCGAGTCAGTGTTTTCCTTGTTGGGTGTCTGTGCCAAGATTTTGTGTTTCATGGTGATGTAAGTTTCGTTTAGATCTTCTAAGCAGTCTATTTGATTAAGATCATTAGAGAATTTGTTTTTGTTCATGTACCGGTAATTTTTATTCACGTTTTTTGAACTAGACCTTTGCTTGTTGGGGGCGTATTTAAATGTCATGTTCGAGATTGGGCTTTTGCCTGGATAGTAGTTTGACCAGAAAATCTCAGTTACAAGAATATTATGATCACTAATATCACTATTTATATTGCTTATTCTATAGGCATATTTACAGTTATTAGTGGCCACCTGATCAAGGAGTGTACTTGTTGATTCACTTATTCTTGTTGGATAGCGAGTATTGCCTTGTGTGAAACCATAGCTTGATAGCAGATTGAGGTATGATTTGGTTACATTATTTTTGTTTAATAAGTTAATATTTGTATCACCAATGCATTGTTTTTCGAGAGAATGTGCTCTAGAGATTGCATGAATTTTGTTGCGTTATTTATGTTACGATTATATACTGCAATTATATTAATAGTATGCAGGTTATTGAAACGAACAGTATCATTTCTTATAAGCTCTAACTGGATCAAGCTATGGTTACTCTCAACTAGGTTAAGAACTTTTGTATTCCATTTTTTGTGGACATAAACTCCCACACCTCCACCATCCTGATTTTCTCTGTGTACAAATGCAACAGAATAGTTGTTTAGGTTGAAGTATTTAGCTTCATTACTTTTTACCCAAGTCTCGGTTACCACTATGACATCTAGATTTTCCACAATATGTATTAATATCTCGATATCTTCTAGTTTATTTTTTAGGCTTCTGCTATTTAGGTAAAGACACTTGATTTGGCTAACCTCATTTTTAGTGTCTGCTATGTAGTCGTGGATACAGTCATATTTACGCTCATCAATTGATGTGTGTAAGTCAACATCAACTAGTAGGTCCATGTCTTGATTCATTATTATTACTGTGAATGGGATGGCTGAGCCTTGTTGATGGAAGAGTCTTTTACTAGCGTTTCAATGTCTTCTGGTGAGATGATCCTGATAGCCTTGTCACTATCTGATTTACGGACGAAAATTTTACAGTCCTGGGTCCAGACGTATTTAAAACCTAAATTACGGAGGTCTCTTGCCTGTTTGTGAAGTACTTTATTTGCTGGCGTCAAATGCTCGTTAATGTAGATAGGCCTAGCCCTTCCATTGATTCCTGCATCACTTGAGTTCAGGTTGGGTTTGGATCTTTTGCCTTTTAGAATTGCGTCTTTTTTAGCCTGCTGCAGAATTTTACTAGTAAAGGAGGTGGAAGACCTTCTCTGTTGTGTGGTAGCCGATGGCAGGCGTCAATATCGGACTCAACAACTGTGACACCCAATTGGTCAGCGATAGTCTTGACAATTTGAACGGGGTTTTCGTTTGAAGTGTGCGGCACGCCATGAAGCTCTAAGTTGTTTCGCCGAACGTACTGTTGAATCTCGAGATTCTCTTGCTTTAACAATTTGACCTCACTGCAGGCGATATTCTTATCCTTCTCTAACTCACAAACTCTTTGGCTGAGCTTTGTTATTTCTGACAAGGCTTGCTTCAGAGTTTGTGCGGCAGTTGAAATGTCACTTTTCATACCATCAAAATAATCGGAAAAGTATGTTACGGACTTAAGCATGTCATTCTGAGTCTTTTCAATATTTTCGAGTTTTATCAGTGGGAGGTTGATTTCCCAATCATGATCTTGTAAATCTGGTTTACTTACATTCTCGTCTGGCGAGGCGATTTCAGAAACCTCATCCGTAGTTGACTTACTCATTGCACTGCCTTAACATATTATAAATGGGTTATGAAATATTAAGTGAGCAAACAGACAGTTCTTGGCACCTGCATTTAGTTGTTTGCACCTTGGTCAGGTACAGTTCTTGGCACCTTCCTTTTCTTTGTCGTGCCTCGTGCTTTTAATACAATCACGTAGAACAATATTCTTTCCCACTTGAAACGCATTGCTCAAGACCTTACACATGAAACAAGACTGTGGAAACCAAAATCACAGTTATCGGCACAGGGTGCCAACTACTGCATTTTATCGTTATTTTTAATACAGTAATTGGCACCCCCATTACACAGAATAATTATAGGTTAGAGTGCTTCATAAACACAGAACAAATACATTAACATGTTTTCACACTTACCCTTAAAATACAGTTTGTATACTGAGCTCCGAACATCGACGTTTGGAACTAGTCACCTTAGCAAAACTGTAAGATGTCAACAAAATACTAGCAGTGATGAAACATTAGTGGGCGAGCATGTTCCCGCTGGTTTCTTTGTTTGAGTGTGTGTCATGCAATATGTCGGTCCTTACTTTGAGCTATTGGCTATTCGAGGCCTTGTTTAAATAGACTTGTAGTATGACTTTGCTCGCTGTTTACACAACCAGTTCCGCACTTATTTCAACTCGTTACACCAGTACCGCTTCTCTTACCGTTACATGAGCATATTATAGACTACTCCATTACAAAAACGCTCGAATTCGCGTCACATCCTTGTTAGTCTTCTAATAATATCGGTTATTCTGCACATAATTTTATAATATTATGCTCTTGTACGATAATTTAGCTGAGACTGTACGATATTCGTATTTGAAAATGTGGCAAA
This sequence comes from Meconema thalassinum, assembly GCA_946902985.2. NCBI lineage: Eukaryota > Metazoa > Arthropoda > Insecta > Orthoptera > Tettigoniidae > Meconema > Meconema thalassinum. The sequence continues at coordinate 677,676,241 of OX336389.2, forward strand.
ACTGAGGCAGTTCCCATAGTTTCATTGTTCTGTGCTGTGGTACGGTGTATGATTATAAGTTCTTGAGAGTTCTTAATACAAGTATGAGCGGTGGCGAAAGAAAGAAAAGGCAACTTGGACTAGACTCTTTTTTTTACGAAAAGAAACAAGGTAAGATAAAAAATGTCCAGAGTGTACTCTGTCCTACAAGCTAGATGTAAAGGGTACCTAACCTAACATTGCAATGCTGTCCTAACCTAACAGCATTGTATATACAGATACTATGCTTATTTACAGTGTTTATTACGTATATAAATTGTGGTTTTTAAGTGGTGTTTTTAAATTCAAAATTTAAAACTCTAGTATCAAAAAAAGCGATAGCATTGGCTCCACGCGATAGTTACTTAGTTTCCATTATTTACAGCTTCTGCAATTTCAGTTGGATGCTGTGACACGAACGTGATGATACTGTTGATATTGCTGAGTCAATGATAAATAAATAAGTGAATAATAGATTTCCAGTTCTGTAACCTTCTAGGTTAGATAACTTGAATAATATTTGTACGGTAAATGTTAAAACCTCCATAAATACCATCACCAAATTTCAAGCTCCTTTGTGACACCCACCTCCCATTTTTAACCTATTTTATTTTCAGGTAGAAGACAATAATGAACTGGAAGTGGTTGAGCGTTTTTCCGAAGATACAGCTTCTGATTTTCACCACAATGAGATTGACTATAATAATACTACAACATCAGCTGCAACACGAAAATGTGACGTAGGTCTACTGTCCTCAGATAATTACCTTAAAGTTCGTGATTTGGGGAAGATTCTGTTAAATCAAGCTTCCATAGCATCACTGAAAAATGAAGAAAAGTACCAGTTGTTGAAACATTCATGGACCCCCTCTGCAGACTACAAATTTCCTTTGGTTCCAGAAGGAAACAAAAATCGTTCTTTTCAACGCAGCTGGTTATAAACCTATGAATGGATAGCTTACAGTGAAGAGAAGAGCGGAGGTCTGTGCAAAATGTGTATCTTTATTGGCCGTTCTGAAGGAGGAGTAAACGCTGTAAAACTTGGAAAATTGGTTTGCGAGCCAATGAAAACATACAAGAAAGCTGTGGAATTACTCAAGCGCCATTCAAACACAGAATACCACAAACGATACATGGTTGCCTATCATAATTTCTTAATCATACATGAGAACAAGGCTAATGATGTATTGTCCAGCATGTACAATGCAGAGAAACAAATCATTGAAGAGAACCGCAAAAGACTGCACCGCCTTGTGCTTTTACGTTTAACAAAATAGCAGAGGTATGAGGAATACAGTGGAAGCGAAAACAACAACTTAAACAGGATCGCTAAGGAGCGGGGAAAGGATGTCTCTTTCGATGCGTGCTGGGCCCAAGATTCCGGATCGAAAGAAAGATAATTTCCAAAAAAAAAAGGAAACGAATGAATTGTTTAAAACAAATCAAAAGCGGAATTAAATTGATCTAATTGATCGAAGAACCCAGGAGCGTGTAGGTCGTGACTGCGTTACAGTACGAAGCCAAGACCGACGAAATCGAACGAGAGATGAGGGAACTTAAAATTACAAATGAAAGAGGACGAAGCCAAAGTGTACTACTTACTAATGTATTTAAAGTAAACTAAAACAGGTGCGCATAAGTGTAAGGATTAATCTAAACACAAAATGAAAGGTAAACATGAAGAGGTATTAAAATCACTTAATAACAAACAAAATAAAATTAATGACTAAAGATGGTACCCAAGAAAGGGGTACACAAAAACAATATCAAGAGAAAAGTGTATAAATGAACTTAAGCACAAACAAAGATGAAACAAGATTAATTAAAATGTACTTACAATCAATGTGCAACTACACCGTAAGCGCGACTCGATAACCAAAATTTAAAATACAAAAAACCAAAAGATAGAGAGTATGGACGAGTCGAATAAGAGAACACCTCTACTTACGAGGATGACCTGGACTAGAATGCCAGCGCCAAAAACAGAACTAAGACGCTCATGACGTTGTGAAATCATGGGGTAGGGGGTGAAAGGGTGGGGGAGTGCGTATGTAGGGAAACGGGGGGGGGGGGTGACACAGAGTTACGTAATATAACGAAGTCAGAGGAAGTAACACGAAATTAACACATAAAAATAAACGAAATGAAAATTACATTAAATTACTTGACATTACCGGGACAGGAAACAAATGAAAAATCAATCAGCTAAGAAATATGCTTCGTAGGAAGATGTAGGCTTACGCAGAGGTAGAAATGTCGAATCACAACGACATACGAAGAAACAAAGAAAGTAATGTGGCGCATGGACAGTGATTAGCACGATGACCATCGCTCACATACATTTCAATAAAACAGAGGGAGGATCTGGCTGAAGACGTGAGACTCAGCTCCGTAACTTCGCCGATTCCATCCACAAAAAAAAAGGCTCTGATGCGACAATCCACTGGAAGTCGTCTCAAAAGAACGCTGAACCAGGTGGTGATGCAATACAGAGCATAATTAAGCCTCGTTGAAAAATAGCAGATATTTCACACCTGAGAGATTTACGTAAAAATAAAACCGATTACATGAAAGGGAGGGATGACAAATAAACACAGAGACTTCACTAAATTAACGTGAACGAAAGTGAAAGGACTTGAGTTCACAGGAATGACCTCACATCATCATAGGAAATAAAATCAAAGGAGACGCAAAAAAAAATGCAAAAGGCGAAACAGAAATTTAAAATGACTTCATAGTAAAATAAATCTGATGATTGAATCGTACTTACTTAGTTGCGTTGGTCGCGAGCGAGAGCTCGTCTGAAAGCGTGTGGTCTACATGGCCACAGAAAATGGAAGAAAGAACCTTCCTGCTTAGGGCGCAGGCACGCGCCTTGTAAAAAAAAGACGCAGAACACCCCATCTCCAGAACATGAAGGGGGCCAATGGGAGAAGCAAAGCTTAGCAATAAGTTATGCTTCAACCAATGGTAAAACTGTGTCAGTAGGGGTGAAAAGTTTCACCATTTGGTGAAACGTCTACGCAGAATTACTAAGTTTGAACGCAGTAGGAGTGACAGAGAAACGTATGTCACAATAATGCGACATGAAGGAAATGATGATAATAATAATAATAATATGACAAAAAAATAATGAACCTGATAAAAACGGTTCAAGACTTATACCTATCATTAAAACAGTCATTTTATGTGGTACCCGGAACATACCGTTGAGAGGGCATAGAGATGATGGGGCCTTAGACATTAATGGAAGTTCGGTCGGTGAAGGAAATTTCAGAGCATTATTGAAATTTAGGATGGATGCTGGTGATGACATTTTGGCTTCCCACTTGAAAAACTGTGGAAATAACACCAGTTACATTAGCAAAACAACTCAAAACGATATTATTGAGTGTTGCGGTGAAGTAATTCGAAGATTCGAAGTTTTTCACTATTATGGCAGATGAGACTACTGATGTATATGTCAAAGAACAGCTTACGTTTTGTGTAAGATACTTCAATACCGAGGAATTTAGGATTGAAGAGGACTTCCTAAAGTTTGTTGGTGTAGTGGATCTCACAGGTGAGAACCTGGCTCACACAATATTACAAGAGCTAGAAAAACTTGATCTGGACACATATGATTGCCGAGGACAAGCTTTTGATGGTTCCTCAAATATGAGTGGAATATTAAATGTGTGCAAGCTCGCATTGCTCAGATCCAGCCATTAGCTACCTACAGTCACTGTGCCAACCATAGGCTTAACTTAGCGGTCAGCAAAGCGTGTACTGTGTCTAGCATTAGAAACGCAGTGGGTGTCATATCATCTTTGGCCAATTTTTTTCCGAGACTCAGCTTCATGATTTAAGAAGCTCGAAGACGAAATGCAGGAAAATCATAACCTCAAGCCAGGAAAACATGGGCTCAAAACGTTTTGTGAAACAAGGTGTTTGGAGAGACATGAGGCTGTACTGACGTTCATGGAAAATCTTCCTGCTCTACCCACCGTTTTGGAAACTATTTCCAACTCTCCTGATGGTAGGGGGAGCAAAGCCTTTCCACTCCTCAACTCTATCATGGCATCAGAGTTTTTGATAAGTGTAGTTGTGTTGGCTGATATTCTGGGAGTGACGTTACCTCTTTCAAGAAAACTACAAGCAGATTACATGGACGTCCTTAATGCAATGCAACTTGTTGAAGCTACAATAGCAAACATTCAAGAAAAAAGGGACTCTAGTGAAAAATCATTCAAAGCATTGTTTGAACAATCAACAAAGCTAGCAGAAGAGATGGGCACAGACATTCAAAAGCCTAGAATAACAAACCTTCAAAAGAACAGATCAAGCCTACAGGTTGGGTAGATTATTGGCTGAGGAATAACCTAACCACCAAGGGAAGATGATTAAGAAAAGGAGGTAGAGTTTCGACTGGAGAAAAAGGATAGGAAAATAGGAGGAGAGTCCCACAAAAGTTATAAATTTAACCTTTAATGCACTTAGAGGCGGTTTCCGCTGAAAATCCGTTCTCTGATACCTAAAATGGGTAAGAGCTTGGTCTAAGCTGACGGGAAATACAGCTAGGACTTGGGCGGTTTGCAAGAGAGTGGCTTTAGTGTAATCCCTCTCAAGCATGTATCTGACTACTATGGGGAAGAGTGATGGTCTGGCAAGACTGAGAGTAACAGATTTATTGTATGTCTGTTCCAAGAAATTCGTTTTTGCAAAGTAATTCGAAGAATGCCAATAATTTGAATCAGGTTTGGTAATTCCAGTTTTCGAAATTATGGAGTTCCTGAAAAGGCGACCAAGTGCTTCCAAGAAGGATAATGATAAAAAATTATACCTTGGGGAGTAATTTTGGTAAATGAACCAATGGTTGCATTTGGAAATGGCTAAGCTTTTACTCAGCGAGGAGCCGGCTAAAAGTTTAGACAAAGAGAAACACTTATCTTTTAGAAAACTGACCATAAGTTTTTCGGAGAGGATCTCCACAAGCAGGTAGCTGGCTTAGCGAGCTTTACTTGCCTTACTGGCCAGTTAGAATTAGCTATTAAAGCTAAGAGAAACTTTAACAAGATTACCACTAAGAGTTCTTGCTCAAATGCAACAAGGGGTGAAAGCCCTATTAATGGATTTAATGGCATTTAGTAGGGAGAGCCAAGGAAGACAGGATTTTGCCTAACCTTTGTATTTGCGAAATTATAAATCCAAAAACAAATATTTAATTTATTTAACAATTCAAAGAAGTTTAATGAAATTAACAAGTATGTAATATCTTTTTGGCAAATATAGATCATTTAAATTTTTTAACAATGGGGTCGCAGACCTCCTAACATTTAGAGATTGCTCCAGGCAAATAACAATTTATTAGGTTTCAAACCTTATATATGTTCTAAAATCTTTATAAGATTTAAAAAAGGACAAATGAAGTAATTAAAGTTTAAACATTAAATTGAGTACAAAGAGTGTACTTTAAGAAATTCTTGAGAGAATGTTCTAGAGAGAATGACAACTTCGAAAATAACAATAAGAAAAACATGAAGAATAAGATAGAATTTCCTACAACTTCTTATATTTGTGCAGAATTACTTTATAACAATTATACAAAAGAGAGCAGGTCACTTACGGTGAAACCTGAAGAGTAAGTCAAAAGGAAGGTTCTAGACTTCCCATGTTTAAGTAGGAATCACGAGCCAAATGGGGCAGTTTCCATTTCGTGAAACCTAGAAATAACTCGCTCAAGAGTTGAAAGAATTGTTTTCCCTGATTATAGGGAAGAAACAATGTAAGTTTGAACCGTGTATAAAACACGTAGTTATACAGTAATTAATTAATGATAAACAAGCAAAATGGAAGAGCACTTCGTAGAGTGACACCTTATAGAAACGTTACAATTTTATTAATATGGTTTGTTAGTAGAAGGTTGAGGAAAGATCATTGGGATTTAGGATCAATGTTCATGGCCTTATTTAATGTAAGCGGACGATCGCGACGCGGTAGAAAAGTAGAACAAGCACTAGTTTTCACTATAGTCTGTAAAATGGATGCAAAGTTCACTGTAAAAAACACGGAAGTTTATGGGAAAGAAAGTAATTGCAATAATGAGGAGAACTGGTTTAACTAGGTAGGCGAGAATCTATTTCTTGAGAAGATTGTGAATTACAATTAAATACGCCATAGAACATTCCAGCGGTGGAAGAAAATTTGCTATTGCGGTAATTTATAAGGAAGATTCCTCATTTTAAATAGTATTTTTCCAAGTGAGTGAAAAATACCTGACGGCAAGACTCGCAGATAGAGTACAAGATCTGGAAGGTTCCAGAACGATCTTAATAGAAAAATGGGGCCTAAGTTAATCCAGCGGAGGAACTTGCTTTGTAATTTATAGACAGCGGGTATTAGATAATATCCCACGTGGTGAGAAGATTTCTCATTTAGCAAGCATAAGAAATGCTGCTTTTCACCAAGATTGGCTTGATTAGACAAAAGCCCGACATGGAAAATCCCGCGAAGGATGATTTTTGCCCCAAAATAAGTAATTTCACACTGCCTATAAAAGATCGTTAAAAGCATGTAGTCGATAAAATCTTGAAGATGAGGTTAAAACTTGAAGCAGGTTCTTATCTTTGTTGCATGGTGAAGGTGATGTTCCCTTAACCGATACTTAATGTGCCAACATGGCGTAGAACGTAGAGAGTGTCTCTTGGTTTGAGGAGACTGGCTCGAGTTGAGCCTTAACTGACCGAGTCAACTGCCGACTTAGAAGTGAGACCTGCTCAGCGAAGCACAGAGGGTCCTAGGAAGGAAAAAGAGTGGGGGTAGGAGACAAAAGGAATACATATAAGCATGACCAACATTGTAAACTTAAATTCTCTTGAGGAGATGGTCTTCAAAGAGTTGATAGCAGGCGATGCTAGCACAGCATGGTGAGTGAAAAAGTAGACGAAGTTCTCTTGCTCATGGAGATAATAGCTGGCGATGGCAGCAAAATCTGGTGGCCAGATTGAGAAGGAAGTCCTCTTGCACCAGGAAGAGTTGAAGAGCTTCAGAGATTCGCTGCTAGATGACGCTAGGTGGGTCATGGAAGATATATATCTAGAACAGACTCATAAAAGATATAAGCGACATGATAACCAAAGAGAAAATAGAAGATCACTGTTGGTGTTTGACAAAGAGGAAGGAATGAACATGCAAAGAACATTAAACTTTATATCTCTCGTACCGTGTATTCCAAGAATACACCACAGGTTGAATCAATTGAAGACTACTATCGTAAAACAGTCTTCATCCCCTTTTTGGACTTCATTTTACATGAATTAACTACAAGATTTCCGAAGAATGAAATGCAGTGTGTGGGAAAATTGCAAATGCTTTTGTCAACAGATTTTGGAAAGGATTACCAGACTGAAATCCTTGAACGAGCTTCCTTGTACAAAGATGACTTGCCCTGTTTTTATGCTTTAAGAGGAGAGCTGCAAATCTGGAAGAACTTATGGCAATCGCTTCCAGAAAACAAGAGGCCAAAACACCCAGCCGAAGCCTATAAATTGGCCGATGCTCTTCCAAATGTGAGAATATTACTCCAGCTTTTGTGTACACTGCCAGTTACCACAAGTACAGCTGAGCGTTCCTTCTCAGCATTGCGCCGTCTGAAGACGTATATGCGGAGCACTATGTCGGAAGACAGACTTAATGGACTGGCTTTACTGCAAATACATCAGGGCATGTCAAGTGAAATTAAGCCTGAAGAAGTGTTGGAAGTTTTTTCTAGAAAGCATAAGAGAAAACTGGCCTTAACACATCTATAAATGTTACGGAAGTAGACAAATTAAATTGTCTCTATATACTTCCTTTGTTTTTGTTTTGTTTTACAAATAACACGGCTTTGATTTGACGTAGTTGAAATTTTTATTTCTTAATAACATCCTCTAAAAATTTAAGTAGGTTCCCTCCCAGAGAGAAATTCTGGATCCGCCCCTGAATATTAGCCATGGTGGTACTTGTATCTTCTTAAGAAATAATGTTAATCATGATGATTATGTAATTATGGAACAGGATTTTGAATTCTCCGCCGTAAAAATACAGCAGCTTAAGTTAATAATTGTATGCGTATACCGTTCTCCATCAGGAAAGTTTCGTTTATTTATAGATAAATTAGAATTGTTACCGTACTCAATAACATGAGCAAAGTAAATGTCGATATAATAATTTGTGGGGATGTAAATGTGGATTTCTTAAAATGTGATAGAAATTGTGATTTATTAACACAGTTACTAATATCCTATGGACTAAAACCTACAATAATTACCCCAACTAGAATAACAAAATTTAGTAAAACCACTCCTGATCAATACTGTCAGGTCAGGAGAAATCCTGCTACCGTATGACAGTAGACAGTACTACCTGCGACTGTCTGGCCGAGGGTCTGACGGCCAGTACCAAACCAGGCAAACTAAGGGAGAACCAACGGCTACGGGCGGAGGTGTTTTCCTTTAGCAGGTTTGATGAAACCTGTGTGTAGGAAATGACACACAAATTTATCACAACGCTGCTGCCTTGCAGTCTAGATAGGGGACTATCAAAGGCTAAGGGAGTTAACCCCAACAGAAAGTCTTCCTCGTGCGTTAGGCCCAGCAAGCCAGCTTGAGGAATAAAATTTTCAAAGTGCTTTCAACAATAAAACGAGCCTTGCATGTAAGAAACGAAAACCAAGATATGGAAAACCTTCTACGTGTAGTTCTTGTTAGGATGACGGTGGTAAGCCCGAAGTTAAACAAAACTATTCAAAGAAGAAAATTACTGGACGGACGAACAATACATTCAAAATAGCAACATTAAATACCATTACCCTGACCGCCAAATGTGAGGAGCTCGTAGATCTCATGGAAAGAAGAAAGATTGAGGTCCTTGGACTGAGCGAAACAAAGTGGAAAGGGAAAGGAACTAAATTGCTGAGGAAAGGTTATAAACTCTACTGGCATGGAAATAAGACGGAAGCAAGAAATGGTGTGGCGTTTGTTATCAGCAAGAACATCGATGCTGTATCTGATGTTGAATATGTAAATGAACGAATTATCAAGCTACATCAAAAAATCGACAAGAACAAACTAACCATTGTTCAGGTTTATGCTCCACAGGTTGGGTGTAGTCAAGAAGAGAAAGACGACTTCCTTCAAGAATTAGAAGACCACGTAGAACAAGATAACATTCTTGTTATGGGTGATTTAAATGCTCATGTGGGAAATGATAGGACAGGATATGAGACAGTGATGGGTCCCCATGGATATGGGAATTGAAACCAAGAGGGTGAATACCTTCTTGACTTCTGCTTAAGAAATAATCTGGTTATTAAGAACACCTGGTTTCAAAAACAGCTGAGCCATAAGATCACAAGGTACAGCTGGAATGGAGAACAGAAATCTGTTATTGACTATATTATTGCAGATAAAGGAGCTGGAGCGTTTATTAGAGATGTGAAAATACTGCCAGGAGAAAGTTTGGATAGTGACCACTGGTTACTAGTAGCCATCCTAGGAAACATCCTGATAAGAAAGGCGAATACCAAACGTAAACCCAGGATGAAAGTTTGGGATTTTGATAAACCAGATAAGAGGTCTGAATACCAGATGAAGATTAGAGACCAACAGCCTAAATATGAGACTGGATCAGCTGAAGAAGAATAGCTTGGATTTAAGAAAATCCTGGTAGATACTGCAGTAAATATTGTTGGCAAAACAAGCAGCAGAGTAAGAGAGAGAGAGAGAGAAACCCCATTGTGGAATGAAACTGTCCGAAGAGCAATAAAAGGGTGAAATGAAGTGAGGAAACTAAAGGACAGAGAAAGTCAGAAAGGAGAGAAATTTCATGAACTCAGTCAGCTGTACAGGGACCTCAAACTCAAGGTGAAAAGGATCATTTCTGCAGAAAAAGAGAAATTCTGGACAGAATTCACACAGAAACTAGAAGAAGACTGCAGGAACAACAGGAGGCTATTATTTCAAGTGGTGAGGAGTAAGAAAAACAGCTATGAACCATTAAAAGCTGTGGAGAAGGAAGATGGAAATATCACATGGAATGAGAAGGAGATTTGAGATGAGATGGGACAGTATTTCGAAAAATTATATAATGATCAAAATTCAAATACCAAACAAGAGGAGACTAAAAGAGAAGAAAACATCCCAGATATGGAGTACCCTCTAACATGGATGGAAGTGGAAAATGCCATAAAGAACATGAAAAAAGCTAGGGCAACAGGCATTGACCATGTAAGCGCTGACATGATCAAGGCAGCTGGAGTACAAGGATTGCAGTGGTTGTTTAGAGTCCTAAACACTATTTGGAAATAAGAAAAAATTCCAACAGGCAGGACTGAAGGTGTTATCGTCCCTCTATTTAAGAAAGGAGACAGACAGAAACCTAGCAACTACAGGAGAATTACTCTTCTATCCCATGGCCTGAAGATAATGGAACGAATCATAGAACACAGATTAAAGATTATCATTGAACCACAGCTTGAAGAAGAGCAGTACGGTTTCAGACGGAACAGGGCAACAACAGATCTGATATTTTCTGTCAGGATGATTATGGAGAAGTACTGGGAAAAAGGGAAAGACATCATCTTCATTTTTCTAGATATTGAGAAGGCTTACGACAGTGTACGGAGAAATACAATCTGGGAATTCCTTCAAAATAGATCAATACCATGCGCTTTAATAAATAAAGCTGCCAGAGTTGTGTCCAAATATGTGATGGCTATTCAGAGTGGCTCGACACTAAGCAGGGTGTACAGCAAGGCAGCCCTCTATCACCACTTTTATTCATTACTGTAATGGATGAAATAATGAAGAGAGTTAAGGGACTCAATAAGACCTCTGAATTTAAAGCTTTAGCGTTTGCAGATGATGTTGTAATATGGGGTGAAAATGAGGCTGAAGTACAACAGAAGCTGAATGATTGGAATGCTGTATTCAGACAATTTGGTCTGAATATAAGCAAGTCCAAAACGGTTGTGATGCCCGTTAGTCGACAAAACATCTGTAGTAACATCACTCTCAATGGTATTAAAATTAGAACAAGTACATCAGTTCTGTTACCTTGGCAACCTGATCTGCAGAAATCACTAGTAGAGTTCAACATGGAGCAAAATTTTATCATCCCGTGAGAGGGCTTCTTTGGGATAAGCAAGTTCCTTTAAGATCAAAACTATTACTCTACAAGAGCTTCTTTGTACCTGTTACTCCATATAGCTTAGAGACCTGTACCCAATCCAAGAGAAATATCAGTAAACTACAGGCGGTGGAGATGAAGTTTTTAAGAACTATGATTCAGAAGACAGGGAGGGACAAAATAAAAAAAAAAAAAGATGAGATACGCCTTCTTGTTCAAGTAGAACAATCTCTTAATGAGATCTGTGTTGAAGCCAGGCTGAAATGTTCGGTCATCTCAAAAGTATGGACACACAAAGAACAGCTCGACTGTGGTTTGAGAAAGAACTAAAAGGCAAGAGACCAAGAGGTCGGCCGAGGGAGAGATGGATCGACCAGGTTAGAAATGATTTTGCAGGGAGAGGTCTGGATGTGCAGCGGATCATGGAGGAGGAAACATTCTTGGAAATAACTAAATGGAGAGCGCTCATTAACCACACTCGGGAAACTGGAGCCGGTTCATGATGATGATGATGATGACTCCTGATCAATTTTTTATAAATAAAGATAAATATCACCATTCAATAGAAGTCTATTACCCGGGTTTTAGTGACCACCATGGACAAATACTGAGCTTTAAGTACCCGAAAAAATCAATAATTATGATAATGGAATAAATTCAAAGTGCAGGTCATTCACTGAAACAAATGTTACATATTTCAATGACTTACTTACTAAATATGGAAACATGGTCAGAAATTCATAAACTAGAAAATGTAAATGATAAATGTAATGCATTTAACAGTACCCTAAAACACTATTTTGAAACAGCACTCCCCTTTAAACGAAGAACTATTCAAAATAACAAAACTAGCAATTGGATAACAACAGGGATTATAAATCCATGTCAAAGATAGAAATTTCTACACAAAGTATGCAGGGTGCAACAAAAATGTACGGCACAAATTGCAGGGCACATTCCTCACACGTAGACGAAGAAATGATGTTATATGAACATGGGTCCGGAAACGCTTTGTTTCCATTTTATACCGCAATGTCTCCAACTCATTAATCATGGGAAACACACAAGAACAGAACGCTCGAATCATGGGGAAAATTCACTTAGTTACGTCGGTGACAGATATATAGGTAGAGGTGGACCGATTCCCTGGCCTCCACGCTCTCTGGACCTAAACCCACTGGACTTTTATTTGTGGCGACATATGAAATCTCTTGTGTATCGAACCCCTGTGCAAGATGTTAAGAGTCTGTATGTCCATATTATGGAAGGCTGTGAAACCATACGCATTACTCCAGGGAAATATCAGCGCATCCGAGATTCACTACGACGGTGGTTGATGCGTGCATCAATGCACATGGAGGGCATATTGAACATTTCTTGGGAAAAAGAGCTGCTTGTGGTCTGCTGGTACGTTCCGTTCTTGTGTGTTCCCATGATTAATGAGTTGGAGACAATGAGGTGTTAAATGGAAACGTAGCGTTTCAGGACCGATGTTCATATAACACAATTTCTTCGTCTAAGTGTGAGGAATGTGTCCTGCATTTCGTGCCGTATATTTTTGTGACACCCTGTATAAACAATACCACACAACACCTAATTCTATTTATACTACAAAAATACACTAGCATATTGAACCCTTATTGATTTGCCGATCAATAAGTCGTCATGATTTTTATTATTATTATTACGGATATCCAGGCAGTGCATGTTGGAGATTGACAACGGGAAGACAGGTAGTGTGTCGCAACGCTTGCAACAGAGGTAGCGTGGTAGTTATTCCTGGGGATGACCAGCTAAGCCCAGTTCAAGGACAAATTCAGGGTGAACGCGCATCCAAGTTGGCGTCATTATGGGCGTGCCAGAAGTGAATTTCCAACCGATACACGATTGAATCATCGAATCAGGAGAGAGGACGCCTAAACCACGCGGAGATTTGCGTACCAAAAAAAGGCGCTAAAACACGTGTATGAAGAACCGCCGATGCGATAGGATTCCGCATGAGTGCATTGAGACGTTTAAATAAAAAGAAGAAGTTTGATACTAGTCCCAAGTCTGAGAGTTGAAAATTACAGATTATTTTCACAGATTGCCCCCACTCCACTCCATTCTGTCAGTTTCTAATAAATTGATCGGTGATGAGTTGTTTGACGCACAACTTTATCGAGCTCCGAGGAGCATCGTTCACGCCGGTTTGAGACACGATTTTATCAGGCTCTGGTGAGCATACTTCACGTCAGTCTGAACGAACATTTTATTGTGCTCTTGGGAGCAGAGTTCATGTCTAGCGGAGGGGAGATCTCTAGTTGAGATAAGCGCTACTCGGCATACGTAATTTGTGAGACTTGTTAAATGCCAACTGCGTGGCGGACGAAGATTGTAATATTTTCTGTAAATTTTGTGTTATATTTTTTGTGTGATGTTTACGTGCGTGTGAAGTAAGCAAATGCTTAGATAGGGCCAGTTCAACGTTGAGTAATCGCCCAGGACCTTTTGAGTGAAAGTCAGTAGCTCATAGCGATTCTAGCTAGGTAGAATATTAATTTTGAACATTTCTTTTCAAGAAGCCACGCCAAGATGTCTACAGCAAGGTCGATTGGTGGAATGAAGTGCTACGCCTCTACCAGAATGTCGACGATGAAGGAGTAGATTTCCCGTGGGGGAATACATTGGGATGGAGGTTGATTTTCTGCAAGCTGCACGGTGATGTACAAACCATTGATTTATTCAATATGTAGCTAGATTAGACGCTGGAACGTGTAAATAATTTTTATTCAAGGTTTTTCTTGTGTATTTAGATTTCGTGCGCCGACACTGTTATCTGTTAAATGTACGTTGGCACGTGGCCAAAATATTTGTTTGATTGTATATTTTTTCTTATGAGTCATTATTAGTGTGAACGGCGCGTGCATTTTGATTTTTGTTCATGCGAATGCGAAATTCGTCATGGTCGATAAATGGTGCTTTTATTCAAATTCATGTTAACTAGGAGAAGGGGGTAACATTTGTTAGATGTTTTACGAACAGGTTTTTATTCATACTAGGGTTGCCGAGCGCAACAAGTTAAGATGTCACTGTAGAACACCTTAGTTCTATATTTTTTGAGTTTTTTTGAGATCCCTTTTTAGGTTCTTCAGTCACGGACTAGATTGGGAGCGCAAGTCGGTGGAAATATTTATGTCTTTTATTTCAGGTTTCTGTCAAACCCATACGTGTGATTCTGGTGTGTGTATTGAGTCAAGGTGTGTTTATTGGTTCTTCGTGATGAGGGGTAGAATGTGTCTACGGCCCTCAAATATTGTGGTTGTATTTTTATGGAAAGGCAGAATGCTCTGGGAGGCTACTGTACCTTGTCCTGTGCTGATTCTTGGATTTCCTGGGGAAATGCTAAGATATTTTATTTTGACACACGCACGTATATTATGTGCTATTGGGAGCACGCTTCTTCGAGACTCGAGCCATTGCTACGGCAGGTCGAGGTAATTGACACTTGGGTTGACAGATGTGCAGATTCCACCTTGCGCCCGTCTATGTCTGGTGATTCATCGTTTAGGCAGTCCAGCTGACCGACTGACCCCTGTAAGCTATCTGTAGCAAACCTGTTCTTTTAATGGTCATTGGATCATAATTGTAATTGGGAGTTCGCCATGCCCGTCACGAATTACCGCATATCGTATGAAATGAAATATTTGTTTCATGATGTAAATGTTGGCTTTGAGCCTATTGATTTCTGTGACTCATTTCATTTGCTTATACGTTAGATTTTGTCTGTGGGGACACCGTTGGGCGTATTTTGTATTTTTCTTGTAAAAATGGCAAGCGGCCATGTGTGTATTTTTCTTGATTGGTCACGTGTTGATTTACTTGTGTTGATTTGAAAAGTCCTAATTTTAGGCGTTAATGTTGTTTGCTACGGCAGTTCTTTGATTCCAATTTCATGCGGAAATTATTTTGTCTTATTTATTGTAGGAAGTGTCGGATTAGTTTAATTAGTGTTTAGTTGGTTCCTCGTGTCTGTCTAGCTCTAAGACAATGCAGATTCGTCCCCTGAAGGTTTACTGGATGGTAACGGATCTCGCATTAAATTTGTACACATCGTACCGCATGTAGAAGAGCCGCACACGCACATGTCATTGCAGTAATTTGGGACATTTGGTCCAGATGTTTACGATCTCTCCTGAGATCAGGCCTAGTTTGGCAATTTCATTAATAGAAGTGGGTGTCATTTGGGAGACCTTGTTTTGTTGTTGTTGTAAATAGTGTAAATTTGTTGATCTGTTTATTAAATTCATATGTTTTAATCCTGGTATTCACTTTTTCCTGCATGTTATTTTTCTGTATGTTACCCTGCATGTTATAAGAAGCGCTTAACAACAACTTTACGAAATGGACTGTTACACCCCCCGAAATTGAGTCTGATCTGCTTCTTTGCAAGGGTTCATATATCAAAAATGGCTGCCCAAGTGGGGTTTGCTGTTGTTGTTGTTGTTTTGTTGATCTCATACTTATTTCTCTGAGAAATGATGCTAGGTTAGCAGGACAAAAGTACATTCAGTAAATTGAGGCGAAGTTTACCGCCATGTGTATCAATAAAATCACTGAGTTCTTAAAGTTAGAAATGTTGAACAAGGTTAGAAGTTGATATTGTGTATTTGATAACTTGTTCTGGCGCCCGGCTTAAAATTAGAAAATTTGCATATTTAGTGAACTCCGTCAAAAGCAGGAAGGTGTTGCCTTACTTTACATTTAATTAACTTCGGTTAATTAAAGTGTTTTTCGTAAATTCTGTTAGTTAGGAATTTAAAAGCAGATCACAAGGGAGTTATTTTGTAGTTTTTAAATAAGAGTCATTATTCAGTAAGAGCTTGATTACTGAAAATTTATTTAAATTAGAATCAATGTAATATTTAAATATCAAGACATGTGTGTGTGTACGACTGAAATCCCATTGCATGACCCTATTTTCTCAGAGTATATTTGTGTGTTTTGCGATGGCTAGCATCGAGGAGATTAAAGTGTTGATGGAGCAGATGTCCGCGCAGTTGACTGTGCAATTGTCTGCAAAGACGGAGGAACAGTTAAAAAGCATGGGTGAACAGAGTGATAAACAATTAAATAATATAACTACTCAATTACGTGAACAGAGTGAACAGAGCGATAAACCATTACACGAGTTGCGTGGACATAGTGATAAACAATTACACGAGTTGCGTGGACATAGTGATAAACAATTACACGAGTTGCGTGAACACAGTGATAAACAATTACAGGACGTGAACAGTAACATTACGTTGCAATTGCAAATTCAGAAACTGGATAGCGACAAACAATTACACGAGTTGCGAGAGCATAACGATAAACAGTTAGTTGAACTAAACCATAAGTTATCAGAGCAGGCAACCTTACAAACAGTTCAATTTGATAGGATAACCCTTGAAATAAATCAGAGTACTAAAGTAGAACTAAAGAAACTGGCGGGGGAGGTGGCAGAAAATAATTCGGGACAGTTAGGCGAAATCAAGGAACTAGAATCCAAATTTGACGACAAACTAGTACAGTTAGATGGAATGGTAGCCGCCAAACGGAAACAAATCGAGACAGCATGTGTGAACAGTACGGCAGGGATTAAAAGCACGCAGGACGAATTACAGGGGCATTTCAACAGAATAGAGGCGAAGAATATTAACATACAAGAGCAGATTAATTAAGTCGACAACAATGTGTTAGGATTGATAAAAGAACTTGACAAACTGGAGATAAAAACGGAGAAAGAAAGGATGCACTTGCGAGAAAACCTGGAAGACCAGTTAAGTAAAAATCAAGAGCAAATACGAGAAGAAATGGAAGAACAGTTAATTAAGAATCAGAAAGAAATGGGAGAACAGTTAATTAAGAATCAGAAAGAGATAGGAGAACAATTAATTAAAACTCAGCAGCAGATACAAGATCAAATAGGGGAACAGCTTGAGAAGAATCTGGAAAACAACGAAGAAAAAATTAACAATTTTAAGAGTCGAATCCGGAAAGATTGGGAACAGCAGGTGAATGAGACTAAAGGGGATAGGCTGACTATATTAAATAGGCTAGGCGAGAATAACTCTAGAATACAGGCTCTGGAGGAAAGTATCAAGTCCAAGCTCCAAGAACACGCAGATCTCATCGTTAAAAATGAGATAAGATCTTTAGAGAATGCCACTTTATTCTCTTCAGAAAATGCAATAGGGAAACACGGGAGTATTGGAAGTCCGGAGGGGTCGAAGCTAGCTGAGGATACGAGCCGAGCCGAGGTCAGTGTCCAAAGATAACTTGCGACACATTCCACAATTACAGAGGGGAGACGTCAACTCCACAACCTGGTGTGACACCTGCCCAAGTCATACAAGTCATTAGGGGAAATGATTTTAAAGCAGACAAATTCAGGGAAAATTCAGGATCTACTCCAAAAGCATTCTTGCGCCAGCTGAATGATTATTTTAATGACCAACACGTCAGTCCCGCAAAACAGCTTCGTCTAGTGGATAAATTTTTAGAGGGCTCAAGTTTAATCTGGTTTCAAAGCTTCAAGTATACGTTTAATGACATTGCCCAGTTTAAAGAAGCGTTTTTGAGGAAGTTTTGGAGTCCTTCACTGCAGCACGGGTTGAGGATGGACTTATATACCAGAAAATACCACAGTACTCACCCTACAAGGTTTTCTGATTTTTTAGTCAGCAGCTAGTAAAATTCCGGGATTTTGACGAGCCCCCTTCCGAGGAAAACATGGTATTAACTATCGGCAAGCAGCTTCCGATGAACATACAGCAATTTTTAGTGGCAGGAAATATCAAAACCGCAGTTCACGCCTAGGAGATATTCCGCCACTTGGACGAAACGAGTATGGTTAGTCCGCAGACCGGGAGACTGAATATGGAATGCGTGAACACTGCAGAAATAGTTCAGGGGCATCAAAACGGTCAAAGTCAGAGCAATCAGACGAAGACACAGTCCACTAGCACACAATTTACGCCCAGACGGCAGGAATTCGACGGTCGAAACCAATACAATAATAATAATAATAATAATAATAATAATAATAATAATAGGAACTTCCAAAATCGCCGTGATAACTACAACAATCAGAACAACAATCACAATCAGAGGACGTACCAGCGAGAAAACACTAACTGGAGAGGAAACCAAAGGCAGGATAGACCATATCAGAGGAACGGGGATGGTAGATGGATTAATCGGAGGAATTATCGCCAAGAAAACCAGAGAGATTTCCTTGATGAATGGAACGATCGTTACGCTGAGTCGCAAAAATATCTGGATGAATTAAATGCAGAAGAGGAAACAGAGAAAGAGAAGTGGGGACGAGCCATGAAAAAACAGAAGAAATCCCGACAATCACAGTATCGAGGATGCCGAAAAGGTGACAAGACAGGAGGAGACGCGGAAAAACAGCAGAAGAAATTCGCGGGACGAAGTTTCAGGCAAGGGTCTGGAAATATGGTAAAGAAGACGGTACCAGAAGAAGAGGACGGTAGCGGAAGAAGAAGATGGAAGCAGAAGAAATAGGGAACCATTTGATGAGTAAACGGGACAAGGAATGCAGAATCCAATTGCAAAAATTAATTTGAGAACCTACACTCAAATGTACGTGGCTACGTGATACCTGGGAGAGCGAGCTTTGTTTGTAAACAAGACGGCAGGTCTGGCCGAAGTTGTAATTGTGTGATTAAGAGAGGGGAGGTCTAGCGAGACGGGTGAATGGCATCTCAGAGGGGCACATTGCAGCGAGAAGCGCGCACACTAATTGGGACTGTGGAATGGACACTCAGGAACGAGTGAGATACTTAACTGATGTTATCTATACTACTGTGGATATTGTTTTTAAAATCCAAATCAATCACTTGCTTCGAATTTCAAAACCTTGCTGAGGATAAATGAACCTTTATTGATATGCCGATCAATAACTCTTCATGATTTTTATTATTATTACTAGCAGTAGTACCCGGCTTCGCCCGGCGGAATGATGATAATATTTCAGTCTCCTTAACACTCAACGTCATAAATTATATTTATTTATGTATTTATTTCTTACATTATCAAACCCAGTGACAATGTTTATACTTAAGTCACTATGGGAAGGCTCTGTAAAATAATGATCATTCTCGTGATATTTGTCTTCAGTCCGAGTCGAGATATGTCGTTAGCGGTCCTAGAATTCGTGACATCTCAGTCGTAGAAGACTATGTGTTGGTGATTAGAAATATAATGGACTTAAAATCTAGGTCATTTTCCCCCAATGACGTTGAGGGCGTAATATCTAGGTAATTTGCCCTACTGATCAGGATGATATTGAAAATTACTACATAACTGACATATGAAACTTAGAAAATAATAGAAAAAGTTATTTTTCGGACTCACATTTCGGGAAAGACTTGATTATTTTTTGCCAAACAGCTCCCACTTAGATCGCTATCTGGTTAAAAGTTTCATCTTGTTAAGGTTTAAACTGTACGATAAATGTCCGAAGCAATTCCTCAAAGAGAAGCTTCCAGAAAGCTGCACGAACCTGAGAATATCGCAGATGATGACGATATATGATGACACGTTCGGGGGGGGGGTGAGGGGGGGTTCCCGGTCCTATTCACATTGACCGGTGAATCACTCATTCTTTCGTAACACTACAGTGGATTGAGCAAAGACCCTGTATGAACATCAGCATAGTCAGCAATACCAGGTAACACGGCGGGGTCTGGACATTTCTCTCATGTCACCTCGCGATGAATCAGCAAGCTATTCTCACACCTGCCCCCTCCTCCCCCCTCCACCCACCAGGGTCTCACAACTTGTGGGACGTGGGTTTGCGACCACGGGACCCCAGCTGAGTCCGGCATTGCTTCTACTTACTGGTGCCGGGCTCCTTTCAGTTCTCTCTCCTGTCAGCCTCCCTTGGTCAAACTCTTGTTCTCTTCCGACCCCGATGGTATCAGGGTATCCGAGGCCTAGCGACTCTTTCCCGCCTTAATTGGCCCTTGTCTAATCATTCCTGATAGCCTCATTCTTCGAGGTGTCAGCCTTCTTTTTCTTTTCTTAATATCTCATGTCTTCTGCTCAAGACCCTCAAGGAGGCAGGGTGTGTGTAGCCCCATCACTTCTGGTGCACCCTGGATAGTGCTACATGCTCAAGGGCTCATGGCTGGTGAGTTCGGGAGCTGGCAACCCTGAGGATTTCCTGAGCGGGTCCGGTTTTACCCCTTCTTTCTATTGCCTTTGGGACGGACCCTGTCCTCTTTCCGGGAATGGAGTGGTCTGTCCGCAATTTCAAGCAGACAGTGTTACTCGCAGGGTACCAAAGGGTAAGTATACACATTTTGGTTCTGATCGGTGAAACGGTGTAGATTTGTGCCAAAGTGCCTGAATGCAGGGAATGGGGTGATCTGTCCGCAATTTCAAGTGGACAGGGTTACCCGTAGGGTTCGAAAGGGTAAGTATACAAATTTTGGTCCGGATCGGTGAAACGATATAGATTTTTGGCAAAGGGCCTAAATGCAGGAAATGGGGTGGTCTGTCCGAAATTTTAGATGGACAGTGATATTCACAGGGTTACAAAGGGTAAGTATACACATTTTGGTTCAGATCGGTGAAACGGTGTAGATTTGAGCCAAAGGGCCTAAATGCAGGGAATGGAGTGGTCTGTCCGAAATTTCAAGCAGGCAGTGTTACTCGCAGGGTTCCAGACGGTAAATAACAAATTTTGGTTGAGATCTGTGAAACGGTGTAGATTTGGGCCAAAGGGCCTAAATGCAGGGAATGGAGTGGTCTGTCCGCAATTTCAAGCAGGCAGTGTTACTCGCAGGGTACCAAAGGGCAAGTATACAAATTTTGGTTCTGATCGGTGAAACTGTGTAGATATGGACCAAAGGGCCTAAATGCAGAGAATGGGGTGGTCTGTCCGAAATTTCAAGTGGACAGGGTTACCCGCAGGGTGGCAAAGCGTAAGTATACAAATTTTGGTTCAGATCGGTGAAACGGTGTGGATGTTTGCCAAAGGGCCTAAATGCAGCAAATGGGGTGGTCTGTCCGAAATTTTAAGTGGACTGTGTTATTCACAGGGTTACATAGGGTAAGTATACAAATTTTGGTCGAGATCGGTGAAACGGTGTAGATTTGGGCCAAAGGGCCTAAATGCAGGGAATGGGGTGGTCTGTCGGAAATTTCAAGTGGACAGGGTTACCCGCAGGGTTCCGAAGGGTGAGTATGCACATTTTGGTTCAGATCGGTGAAACGGTGTGGATTTGTATACATAACAGACAGACAGACAGACAGACAAACATTGAGCTTTATATATATAGATTACTGATATCCAGGCAGTGCATGTTGGAAATTGACAACGGGAAGACAGGTAGTGTGTGGCAACGCTTGCAACAGAGGTAGCGTGGTAGTTATTCCTGGGGATGACCAGCTAAGCCCAGTTCAAGGACAAATTCAGGGTGAACGCGCATCCAAGTTGGCGTCATTATGGGCGTGCCAGAAGTGAATTTCCAACCGATACACGATTGAATCATCGAATCAGGAGAGAGGACGCCTAAACCACGCGGAGATTTGCGTACCAAAAAAAAAGGCGCTAAAAACACGTGTATGAAGAACCGCCGATGCGATAGGATTCCGCATGAGTGCATTGAGACGTTTAAATAAAAAGAAGAAGTTTGATACTAGTCCCAAGTCTGTGAGTTGAAAATTACAGATTATTTTCACAGATTGCCCCCACTCCACTCCATTCTGTCAGTTTCTAATAAATTGATCGGTGATGAGTAGTTTGACACACAACTTTATCGAGCTCTGAGGAGCATCGTTCACGCCGGTTTGAGACACGATTTTATCAGGCTCTGGTGAGCATACTTCACGTCAGTCTGGACGAACATTTTATTGTGCTCTTGGGAGCAGAGTTCATGTCTAGCAGAGGGGAGATCTCTAGTTGAGATAAGCGCTACTCGGCATACGTAATTTGTGGGACTTGTTAAATGCCAACTGCGTGGCGGACGAAGATTGTAATATTTTCTGTAAATTTTGTGTTATATTTTTTGTGTGATGTTTACGTGCGTGTGAAGTAAGCAAATGCTTAGATAGGGCCAGTTCAACGTTGAGTAATCGCCCAGGACCTTTTGAGTGAAAGTCAGTAGCTCATAGCGATTCTAGCTAGGTAGAATATTAATTTTGAACATTTCTTTTCAAGAAGCCACGCCAAGATGTCTACAGCAAGGTCGATTGGTGGAATGAAGTGCTACGCCTCTACCAGAATGTCGACGATGAAGGAGTAGATTTCCCGTGGGGGAATACATTGGGATGGTGGTTGATTTTCTGCAAGCTGCACGGTGATGTACAAACCATTGATTTATTCAATATGTAGCTAGATTAGACGCGGGAACGTGTAAATAATTTTTATTCATGGTTTTTCTTGTGTATTTAGATTTTGTGCGCCGACACTGTTATCTGTTAAATGTACGTTGGCACGTGGCCAAAATATTTGTTTGATTGTATATTTTTTCTTATGAGTCATTATTAGTGTGAACGGCGCGTGCATTTTGATTTTTGTTCATGCGAATGCGAAATTCGTCATGGTCGATAAATGGTGCTTTTATTCAAATTCATGTTAACTAGGAGAAGGGGGTAAAATTTGTTAGATGTTTTACGAACAGGTTTTTATTCATACTAGGGTTGCCGAGCGCAACAAGTTAAGATGTCACTGTAGAACACCTTAGTTCTATATTTTTTGAGTTTTTTTGAGATCCCTTTTTAGGTTCTTCAGTCACGGACAAGATTGGGAGCGCAAGTCGGTGGAAATATTTATGTCTTTTATTTCAGGTTTCTGTCAAACCCATACGTGTGATTCTGGTGTGTGTATTGAGTCAAGGTGTGTTTATTGGTTCTTCGTGATGAGGGGTAGAATGTGTCTACGCCCCTCAAAAATTGTGGTTTTATTTTTATGGAAAGGCAGAGTGCTCTGGGAGGCTACAGTACCTTGTCCTGTGCTGATTCTTGGATTTCCTTGGAAAATGCTAAGATATTTTATTTTGACACACGCACGTATATTATGTGCTATTGGGAGCACGCTTCTTCGAGACTCGAGCCATTGCTACGGCAGGTCGAGGTAATTGACACTTGGGTTGACAGATGTGCAGATTCCACCTTGCGCCCGTCTATGTCTGGTGATTCATCGTTTAGGCAGTCCAGCTGACCGACTGACCCCTGTAAGCTATCTGTAGCAAACCTGTTCTTTTAATGGTCATTGGATCATAATTGTAATTGGGAGTTCGCCATGCCCGTCACGAATTACCGCATATCGTATGAAATGAAATATTTGTTTCATGATGTAAATGTTGGCTTTGAGCCTAGTGATTTCTGTGACTCATTTCATTTGCTTATACGTTAGATTTTGTCTGTGGTGACACCGTTGGTTGTATTTTGTATTTTTCTTGTAAAAATGGCAAGCGGCCATGTGTGTATTTTTCTTGATTGGTCACGTGTTGATTTACTTGTGTTGACTTGAAAAGTCCTAATTTTAGGCGTTAATGTTGTTTGCTACGGCAGTTCTTTGATTCCAATTTCATGCGGAAATTATTTTGTCTTATTTATTGTAGGAAGTGTCGGATTAGTTTAATTAGTGTTTAGTTGGTTCCTCGTGTCTGTCTAGCTCTAAGACAATGCAGATTCGTCCCCTGAAGGTTTACTGGATGGTAACGGATCTCGCATTAAATTTGTACACATCGTACCGCATGTAGAAGAGCCGCACACGCACATGTCATTGCAGTAATTTGGGACATTTGGTCCAGATGTTTACGATCTCTCCTGAGATCAGGCCTAGTTTGGCAATTTCATTAATTGAAGTGGGTGTCATTTGGGAGACCTTGTTTTGTTGTTGTTGTAAATAGTGTAAATTTGTTGATCTGTTTATTAAATTCATATGTTTTAATCCTGGTATTCACTTTTTCCTGCATGTTATTTTGCTGTATGTTACCCTGCATGTTATAAGAAGCGCTTAACAACAACTTTACGAAATGGACTGTTACACCCCCCGAAATTGAGTCTGATCTGCTTCTTTGCAAGGGTTCATGTATCAAAAATGGCTGCCCAAGTGGGGTTTGCTGTTGTTGTTGTTGTTTTGTTGATCTCATACTTATTTCTCTGAGAAATGGTGCTAGGTTAGCAGGACAAAAGTACATCAGTAAATTGAGGCGAAGTTTACCGCCATGTGTATCAATAAAATCACTGAGTTCTTAAAGTTAGAAATGTTGAACAAGGTTAGAAGTTGATATTGTGTATTTGATAACTTGTTCTGGCGCCCGGCTTAAAATTAGAAAATTTGCATATTTAGTGAACTCCGTCAAAAGCAGGAAGGTGTTGCCTTACTTTACATTTAATTAACTTCGGTTAATTAAAGTGTTTTTCGTAAATTCTGTTAGTTAGGAATTTAAAAGCAGATCACAAGGGAGTTATTTTGTTGTTTGGAAATAAGAGTCATTATTCAGTAAGAGCTTGATTACTGAAAATTTATTTAAATTAGAATCAATGTAATATTTAAATATCAAGACATGTGTGTGTGTACGACTGAAATCCCATTGCATGACCCTATTTTCTCAGAGTATATTTGTGTGTTTTGCGATGGCTAGCATCGAGGAGATTAAAGTGTTGATGGAGCAGATGTCCGCGCAGTTGACTGTGCAATTGTCTGCAAAGACGGAGGAACAGTTAAAAAGCATGGGTGAACAGAGTGATAAACAATTAAATAATATAACTACTCAATTACGTGAACAGAGTGAACAGAGCGATAAACCATTACACGAGTTGCGTGGACATAGTGATAAACAATTACACGAGTTGCGTGGACATAGTGATAAACAATTACACGAGTTGCGTGAACACAGTGATAAACAATTACAGGACGTGAACAGTAACATTACGTTGCAATTGCAAATTCAGAAACTGGATAGCGACAAACAATTACACGAGTTGCGAGAGCATAACGATAAACAGTTAGTTGAACTAAACCATAAGTTATCAGAGCAGGCAACCTTACAAACAGTTCAATTTGATAGGATAACCCTTGAAATAAATCAGAGTACTAAAGTAGAACTAAAGAAACTGGCGGGGGAGGTGGCAGAAAATAATTCGGGACAGTTAGGCGAAATCAAGGAACTAGAATCCAAATTTGACGACAAACTAGTACAGTTAGATGGAATGGTAGCCGCCAAACGGAAACAAATCGAGACAGCATGTGTGAACAGTACGGCAGGGATTAAAAGCACACAGGACGAATTACAGGGGCAATTCAACAGAATAGAGGCGAAGAATATTAACATACAAGAGCAGATTAATTCAGTCGACAACAATGTGTTAGGATTGATAAAAGAACTTGACAAACTGGAGATAAAAACGGAGAAAGAAAGGATGCACTTGCGAGAAAACCTGGAAGACCAGTTAAGTAAAAATCAAGAGCAAATACGAGAAGAAATGGAAGAACAGTTAATTAAGAATCAGAAAGAAATGGGAGAACAGTTAATTAAGAATCAGAAAGAGATAGGAGAACAATTAATTAAAACTCAGCAGCAGATACAAGATCAAATAGGGGAACAGCTTGAGAAGAATCTGGAAAACAACGAAGAAAAAATTAACAATTTTAAGAGTCGAATCCGGAAAGATTGGGAACAGCAGGTGAATGAGACTAAAGGGGATAGGCTGACTATATTAAATAGGCTAGGCGAGAATAACTCTAGAATACAGGCTCTGGAGGAAAGTATCAAGTCCAAGCTCCAAGAACACGCAGATCTCATCGTTAAAAATGAGATAAGATCTTTAGAGAATGCCACTTTATTCTCTTCAGAAAATGCAATAGGGAAACACGGGAGTATTGGAAGTCCGGAGGGGTCGAAGCTAGCTGAGGATACGAGCCGAGCCGAGGTCAGTGTCCAAAGATAACTTGCGACACATTCCACAATTACAGAGGGGAGACGTCAACTCCACAACCTGGTGTGACACCTGCCCAAGTCATACAAGTCATTAGGGGAAATGATTTTAAACCAGACAAATTCAGGGAAAATTCAGGATCTACTCCAAAAGCATTCTTGCGCCAGCTGAATGATTATTTTAATGACCAACACGTCAGTCCCGCAAAACAGCTTCGTCTAGTGGATAAATTTTTAGAGGGCTCAAGTTTAATCTGGTTTCAAAGCTTCAAGTATACGTTTAATGACATTGCCCAGTTTAAAGAAGCATTTTTGAGGAAGTTTTGGAGTCCTTCACTGCAGCACGGGTTGAGGATGGACTTATATACCAGAAAATACCACAGTACTCACCCTACAAGGTTTTCTGATTTTTTAGTCAGCAGCTAGTAAAATTCCGGGATTTTGACGAGCCCCCTTCCGAGGAAAACATGGTATTAACTATCGGCAAGCAGCTTCCGATGAACATACAGCAATTTTTAGTGGCAGGAAATATCAAAACCGCAGTTCACGCCTAGGAGATATTCCGCCACTTGGACGAAACGAGTATGGTTAGTCCGCAGACCGGGAGACTGAATATGGAATGCGTGAACACTGCAGAAATAGTTCAGGGGCATCAAAACGGTCAAAGTCAGAGCAATCAGACGAAGACACAGTCCACTAGCACACAATTTACGCCCAGACGGCAGGAATTCGACGGTCGAAACCAATACAACAATAATAATAATAATAATAATAATATGAACTTCCAAAATCGCCGTGATAACTACAACAATCAGAACAACAATCACAATCAGAGGACGTACCAGCGAGAAAACACTAACTGGAGAGGAAACCAAAGGCAGGATAGACCATATCAGAGGAACGGGGATGGTAGATGGATTAATCGGAGGAATTATCGCCAAGAAAACCAGAGAGATTTCCTTGATGAATGGAACGATCGTTACGCTGAGTCGCAAAAATATCTGGATGAATTAAATGCAGAAGAGGAAACAGAGAAAGAGAAGTGGCGACGAGCCATGAAAAAACAGAAGAAATCCCGACAATCACAGTATCGAGGATGCCGAAAATGTGACAAGACGGGAGGAGACGCGGAAAAACAGCAGAAGAAATTCGCGGGACGGAGTTTCAGGCAAGGGTCTGGAAATATGGTAAAGAAGACGGTACCAGAAGAAGAGGACGGTAGCGGAAGAAGAAGATGGGAGCAGAAGAAAAAGGGAACCATTTGATGAGTAAACGGGACAAGGAATGCAGAATCCAATTGCAAAAATTAATTTGAGAACCTACACTCAAATGTACGTGGCTACGTGATACCTGGGAGAGCGAGCTTTGTTTGTAAACAAGACGGCAGGTCTGGCCGAAGTTGTAATTGTGTGAGTAAGAGAGGGGAGGTCTAGCGAGACGGGTGAATGGCATCTCAGAGGGGCACATTGCAGCGAGAAGCGCGCACACTAATTGGGACTGTGGAATGGACACTCAGGAACGAGTGAGATACTTAACTGATGTTATCTATACTACTGTGGATATTGTTTTTAAAATCCAAATCAATCACTTGCTTCGAATTTCAAAACCTTGCTGAGGATAAATGAACCTTTATTGATATGCCGATCAATAACTCTTCATGATTTTTATTATTATTACTAGCAGTAGTACCCGGCTTCGCCTGGCGGAATGATGATAATATGTCAGTCTCCTTAACACTCAACGTCATAAATTATATTTATTTATGTATTTATTTCTTACATTATCAAACCCAGTGACAATGTTTATACTTAAGTCACTATGGGAAGGCTCTGTAAAATAATGATCATTCTCGTGATATTTGTCTTCAGTCCGAGTCGAGATATGTCGTTAGCGGTCCTAGAATTCGTGACATCTCAGTCGTAGAAGACTATGTGTTGGTGATTAGAAATATAATGGACTTAAAATCTAGGTCATTTTCCCCCAATGACGTTGAGGGCGTAATATCTAGGTAATTTGCCCTACTGATCAGGATGATATTGAAAATTACTACATAACTGACATATGAAACTTAGAAAATAATAGAAAAAGTTATTTTTAGGACTCACATTTCGGGAAAGACTTGATTATTTTTTGCCAAACAGCTCCCACTTAGATCGCTATCTGGTTAAAAGTTTCATCTTGTTAAGGTTTAAACTGTACGATAAATGTCTGAAGCAATTCCTCAAAGAGAAGCTTCCAGAAAGCTGCACGAACCTGAGAATATCGCAGATGATGACGATATATGATGACACGTTCGGGGGGGGGGGGGGGGGGGGGGGTGAGGGGGGGTTCCCGGTCCTATTCACATTGACCGGTGAATCACTCATTCTTTCGTAACACTACAGTGGATTGAGCAAAGACCCTGTATGAACATCAGCATAGTCAGCAATACCAGGTAACACGGCGGGGTCTGGACATTTCTCTCATGTCACCTCGCGATGAATCAGCAAGCTATTCTCACACCTGCCCCCTCCTCCCCCCTCCACCCACCAGGGTCTCACAACTTGTGGGACGTGGGTTTGCGACCACGGGACCCCAGCTGAGTCCGGCATTGCTTCTACTTACTGGTGCCGGGCTCCTTTCAGTTCTCTTTCCTGTCAGCCTCCCTTGGTCAAACTCTTGTTCTCTTCCGACCCCGATGGTATCAGGGTATCCGAGGCCTAGCGACTCTTTCCCGCCTTAATTGGCCCTTGTCTAATCATTCCTGATATCCTCATTCTTCGAGGTGTCAGCCTTCTTTTTCTTTTCTTAATATCTCATGTCTTCTGCTCAAGACCCTCAAGGAGGCAGGGTGTGGGTAGCCCCATCACTTCTGGTGCACCCTGGATAGTGCTACATGCTCAAGGGCTCATGGCTGGTGAGTTCGGGAGCTGGCAACCCTGAGGGTTTCCTGAGCGGGTCCGGTTTTACCCCTTCTTTCTATTGCCTTTGGGACGGACCCTGTCGTCTTTCCGGGAATGGAGTGGTCTGTCCGCAATTTCAAGCCGACAGTGTTACTCGCAGGGTACCAAAGGGTAAGTATACACATTTTGGTTCTGATCGGTGAAACGGTGTAGATTTGTGCCAAAGTGCCTGAATGCAGGGAATGGGGTGATCTGTCCGCAATTTCAAGTGGACAGGGTTACCCGTAGGGTTCGAAAGGGTAAGTATACAAATTTTGGTCCGGATCGGTGAAACGATATAGATTTTTGGCAAAGGGCCTAAATGCAGGAAATGGGGTGGTCTGTCCGAAATTTTAGATGGACATTGATATTCACAGGGTTACAAAGGGTAAGTATACACATTTTGGTTCAGATCGGTGAAACGGTGTAGATTTGAGCCAAAGGGCCTAAATGCAGGGAATGGAGTGGTCTGTCCGAAATTTCAAGCAGGCAGTGTTACTCGCAGGGTTCCAGACGGTAAATAACAAATTTTGGTTGAGATCTGTGAAACGGTGTAGATTTGGGCCAAAGGGCATAAATGCAGGGAATGGAGTGGTCTGTCCGCAATTTCGAGCAGGCAGTGTTACTCGCAGGGTACCAAAGGGCAAGTATACAAATTTTGGTTCTGATCGGTGAAACTGTGTAGATATGGGCCAAAGGGCCTAAATGCAGAGAATGGGGTGGTCTGTCCGAAATTTCAAGTGGACAGGGTTACCCGCAGGGTGGCAAAGGGTAAGTATACAAATTTTGGTTCAGATCGGTGAAACGGTGTGGATGTTTGCCAACGGGCCTAAAAGCAGGAAATGGGGTGGTCTGTCCGAAATTTTAAGTGGACTGTGTTATTCACAGGGTTACATAGGGTAAGTATACAAATTTTGGTCGAGATCGGTGAAACGGTGTAGATTTGGGCCAAAGGGCCTAAATGCAGGGAATGGGGTGGTCTGTCGGAAATTTCAAGTGGACAGGGTTACCCGCAGGGTTCCGAAGGGTGAGTATGCACATTTTGGTTCAGATCGGTGAAACGGTGTGGATTTGTATACATAACAGACAGACAGACAGACAGACAAACATTGAGCTTTATATATATATAGATTACTGATATCCAGGCAGTGCATGTTGGAAATTGACAACGGGAAGACAGGTAGTGTGTCGCAACGCTTGCAACAGAGGTAGCCTGGTAGTTATTCCTGGGGATGACCAGCTAAGCCCAGTTCAAGGACAAATTCAGGGTGAACGCGCATCCAAGTTGGCGTCATTATGGGCGTGCCAGAAGTGAATTTCCAACCGATACACGATTGAATCATCGAATCAGGAGAGAGGACGCCTAAACCACGCGGAGATTTGCGTACACAAAAAAAGGCGCTAAAAACACGTGTATGAAGAACCGCCGATGCGATAGGATTCCGCATGAGTGCATTGAGACGTTTAAATAAAAAGAAGAAGTTTGATACTAGTCCCAAGTCTGTGAGTTGAAAATTACAGATTATTTTCACAGATTGCCCCCACTCCACTCCATTCTGTCAGTTTCTAATAAATTGATCGGTGATGAGTAGTTTGACACACAACTTTATCGAGCTCTGAGGAGCATCGTTCACGCCGGTTTGAGACACGATTTTATCAGGCTCTGGTGAGCATACTTCACGTCAGTCTGAACGAACATTTTATTGTGCTCTTGGGAGCAGAGTTCATGTCTAGCGGAGGGGAGATCTCTAGTTGAGATAAGCGCTACTCGGCATACGTAATTTGTGAGACTTGTTAAATGCCAACTGCGTGGCGGACGAAGATTGTAATATTTTCTGTAAATTTTGTGTTATATTTTTTGTGTGATGTTTACGTGCGTGTGAAGTAAGCAAATGCTTAGATAGGGCCAGTTCAACGTTGAGTAATCGCCCAGGACCTTTTGAGTGAAAGTCAGTAGCTCATAGCGATTCTAGCTAGGTAGAATATTAATTTTGAACATTTCTTTTCAAGAAGCCACGCCAAGATGTCTACAGCAAGGTCGATTGGTGGAATGAAGTGCTACGCCTCTACCAGAATGTCGACGATGAAGGAGTAGATTTCCCGTGGGGGAATACATTGGGATGGTGGTTGATTTTCTGCAAGCTGCACGGTGATGTACAAACCATTGATTTATTCAATATGTAGCTAGATTAGACGCGGGAACGTGTAAATAATTTTTATTCATGGTTTTTCTTGTGTATTTAGATTTTGTGCGCCGACACTGTTATCTGTTAAATGTACGTTGGCACGTGGCCAAAATATTTGTTTGATTGTATATTTTTTCTTATGAGTCATTATTAGTGTGAACGGCGCGTGCATTTTGATTTTTGTTCATGCGAATGCGAAATTCGTCATGGTCGATAAATGGTGCTTTTATTCAAATTCATGTTAACTAGGAGAAGGGGGTTAAATTGGTTAGATGTTTTACGAACAGGTTTTTATTCATACTAGGGTTGCCGAGCGCAACAAGTTAAGATGTCACTGTAGAACACCTTAGTTCTATATTTTTTGAGTTTTTTTGAGATCCCTTTTCAGGTTCTTCAGTCACGGACTAGATTGGGAGCGCAAGTCGGTGGAAATATTTATGTCTTTTATTTCAGGTTTCTGTCAAACCCATACGTGTGATTCTGGTGTGTGTATTGTGTCAAGGTGTGTTTATTGGTTCTTCGTGATGAGGGGTAGAATGTGTCTACCGCCCTCAAATATTGTGGTTGTATTTTTATGGAAAGGCAGAGTGCTCTGGGAAGCTACTGTACCTTGTCCTGTGCTGATTCTTGGATTTCCTTGGGAAATGCTAAGATATTTTATTTTGACACACACACGTATATTATGTGCTATTGGGAGCACGCTTCTTCGAGACTCGAGCCATTGCTACGGCAGGTCGAGGTAATTGACACGTGGGTTGACAGATGTGCAGATTCCACCTTGCGCCCGTCTATGTCTGGTGATTCATCGTTTAGGCAGTCCAGCTGACCGACTGACCCCTGTAAGCTATCTTTTGCAAACCTGTTCTTTTAATGGTCATTGGATCATAATTGTAATTGGGAGTTCGCCATGTCCGTCACGAATTACCTCATATCGTATGAAATGAAATATTTGTTTTATGATGTAAATGTTGGCTTTGAGCCTAGTTTTTTCTGTGACTCATTTCATTTGCTTATACGTTAGATTTTGTCTGTGGTGACACCGTTGGTTGTATTTTGTATTTTTCTTGTAAAAATGGCAAGCGGCCATGTGTGTATTTTTCTTGATTGGTCACGTGTTGATTTACTTGTGTTGACTTGAAAAGTCCTAATTTTAGGCGTTAATGTTGTTTGCTACGGCAGTTCTTTGATTCCAATTTCATGCGGAAATTATTTTGTCTTATTTAGTGTAGGAATAGTCGGATTAGTTTAATTAGTGTTTAGTTGGTTCCTCGTGTCTGTCTAGCTCTAAGACAATGCAGATTCGTCCCCTGAAGGTTTACTGGATGGTAACGGATCTCGCATTAAATTTGTACACATCGTACCGCATGTAGAAGAGCCGCACACGCACATGTCATTGCAGTAATTTGGGACATTTGGTCCAGATGTTTACGATCTCTCCTGAGATCAGGCCTAGTTTGGCAATTTCATTAATTGAAGTGGGTGTCATTTGGGAGACCTTGTTTTGTTGTTGTTGTAAATAGTGTAAATTTGTTGATCTGTTTATTAAATTCATATGTTTTAATCCTGGTATTCACTTTTTCCTGCATGTTATTTTGCTGTATGTTACCCTGCATGTTATAAGAAGCGCTTAACAACAACTTTACGAAATGGACTGTTACACCCCCCGAAATTGAGTCTGATCTGCTTCTTTGCAAGGGTTCATGTATCAAAAATGGCTGCCCAAGTGGGGTTTGCTGTTGTTGTTGTTTTGTTGATCTCATACTTATTTCTCTGAGAAATGATGCTAGGTTAGCAGGACAAAAGTACATCAGTAAATTGAGGCGAAGTTTACCGCCATGTGTATCAATAAAATCACTGAGTTCTTAAAGTTAGAAATGTTGAACAAGGTTAGAAGTTGATATTGTGTATTTGATAACTTGTTCTGGCGCCCGGCTTAAAATTAGAAAATTTGCATATTTAGTGAACTCCGTCAAAAGCAGGAAGGTGTTGCCTTACTTTACATTTAATTAACTTCGGTTAATTAAAGTGTTTTTCGTAAATTCTGTTAGTTAGGAATTTAAAAGCAGATCACAAGGGAGTTATTTTGTTGTTTGGAAATAAGAGTCATTATTCAGTAAGAGCTTGATTACTGAAAATTTATTTAAATTAGAATCAATGTAATATTTAAATATCAAGACATGTGTGTGTGTACGACTGAAATCCCATTGCATGACCCTATTTTCTCAGAGTATATTTGTGTGTTTTGCGATGGCTAGCATCGAGGAGATTAAAGTGTTGATGGCGCAGATGTCCGCGCAGTTGACTGTGCAATTGTCTGCAAAGACGGAGGAACAGTTAAAAAGCATGGGTGAACAGAGTGATAAACAATTAAATAATATAACTACTCAATTACGTGAACAGAGTGAACAGAGCGATAAACCATTACACGAGTTGCGTGGACATAGTGATAAACATTTATACGAGTTGCGTGGACATAGTGATAAACAATTACACGAGTTGCGTGAACACAGTGATAAACAATTACAGGACGTGAACAGTAACATTACGTTGCAATTGCAAATTCAGAAACTGGATAGCGACAAACAATTACACGAGTTGCGAGAGCATAACGATAAACAGTTAGTTGAACTAAACCATAAGTTATCAGAGCAGGCAACCTTACAAACAGTTCAATTTGATAGGATAACCCTTGAAATAAATCAGAGTACTAAAGTAGAACTAAAGAAACTGGCGGGGGAGGTGGCAGAAAATAATTCGGGACAGTTAGGCGAAATCAAGGAACTAGAATCCAAATTTGACGACAAACTAGTACAGTTAGATGGAATGGTAGCCGCCAAACGGAAACAAATCGAGACAGCATGTGTGAACAATACGGCAGGGATTAAAAGCACGCAGGACGAATTACAGGGGCAATTCAACAGAATGGAGGCGAAGAATATTAACATACAAGAGCAGATTAATTCAGTCGACAACAATGTGTTAGGATTGATAAAAGAACTTGACAAACTGGAGATAAAAACGGAGAAAGAAAGGATGCACTTGCGAGAAAACCTGGAAGACCAGTTAAGTAAAAATCAAGAGCAAATACGAGAAGAAATGGAAGAACAGTTAATTAAGAATCAGAAAGAAATGGGAGAACAGTTAATTAAGAATCAGAAAGAGATAGGAGAACAATTAATTAAAACTCAGCAGCAGATACAAGATCAAATAGGGGAACAGCTTGAGAAGAATCTGGAAAACAACGAAGAAAAAATTAACAATTTTAAGAGTCGAATCCGGAAAGATTGGGAACAGCAGGTGAATGAGACTAAAGGGGATAGGCTGACTATATTAAATAGGCTAGGCGAGAATAACTCTAGAATACAGGCTCTGGAGGAAAGTATCAAGTCCAAGCTCCAAGAACACGCAGATCTCATCGTTAAAAATGAGATAAGATCTTTAGAGAATGCCACTTTATTCTCTTCAGAAAATGCAATAGGGAAACACGGGAGTATTGGAAGTCCGGAGGGGTCGAAGCTAGCTGAGGATACGAGCCGAGCCGAGGTCAGTGTCCAAAGATAACTTGCGACACATTCCACAATTACAGAGGGGAGACGTCAACTCCACAACCTGGTGTGACACCTGCCCAAGTCATACAAGTCATTAGGGGAAATGATTTTAAACCAGACAAATTCAGGGAAAATTCAGGATCTACTCCAAAAGCATTCTTGCGCCAGCTGAATGATTATTTTAATGACCAACACGTCAGTCCCGCAAAACAGCTTCGTCTAGTGGATAAATTTTTAGAGGGCTCAAGTTTAATCTGGTTTCAAAGCTTCAAGTATACGTTTAATGACATTGCCCAGTTTAAAGAAGCATTTTTGAGGAAGTTTTGGAGTCCTTCACTGCAGCACGGGTTGAGGATGGACTTATATACCAGAAAATACCACAGTACTCACCCTACAAGGTTTTCTGATTTTTTAGTCAGCAGCTAGTAAAATTCCGGGATTTTGACGAGCCCCCTTCCGAGGAAAACATGGTATTAACTATCGGCAAGCAGCTTCCGATGAACATACAGCAATTTTTAGTGGCAGGAAATATCAAAACCGCAGTTCACGCCTAGGAGATATTCCGCCACTTGGACGAAACGAGTATGGTTAGTCCGCAGACCGGGAGACTGAATATGGAATGCGTGAACACTGCAGAAATAGTTCAGGGGCATCAAAACGGTCAAAGTCAGAGCAATCAGACGAAGACACAGTCCACTAGCACACAATTTACGCCCAGACGGCAGGAATTCGACGGTCGAAACCAATACAACAACAATAATAATAATAATAATAATAATAATAATAATAGGAACTTCCAAATTCGCCGTGATAACTACAACAATCAGAACAACAATCACAATCAGAGGACGTACCAGCGAGAAAACACTAACTGGAGAGGAAACCAAAGGCAGGATAGACCATATCAGAGGAACGGGGATGGTAGATGGATTAATCGGAGGAATTATCGCCAAGAAAACCAGAGAGATTTCCTTGATGAATGGAACGATCGTTACGCTGAGTCGCAAAAATATCTGGATGAATTAAATGCAGAAGAGGAAACAGAGAAAGAGAGGTGGCGACGAGCCATGAAAAAACAGAAGAAATCCGACAATCACAGTATCGAGGATGCCGAAAATGTGACAAGACGGGAGGAGACGCGGAAAAACAGCAGAAGAAATTCTCGGGACGAAGTTTCAGGCAAGGGTCTGGAAATATGGCAAAGAAGACTGTACCAGAAGAAGAGGACGGTAGCGGAAGAAGAAGATGGGAGCAGAAGAAAAAGGGAACCATTTGATGAGTAAACGGGACAAGGAATGCAGAATCCAATTGCAAAAATTAATTTGAGAACCTACACTCAAATGTACGTGGCTACGTGATACCTGGGAGAGCGAGCTTTGTTTGTAAACAAGACGGCAGGTCTGGCCGAAGTTGTAATTGTGTGAGTAAGAGAGGGGAGGTCTAGCGAGACGGGTGAATGGCATCTCAGAGGGGCACATTGCAGCGAGAAGCGCGCACACTAATTGGGACTGTGGAATGGACACTCAGGAACGAGTGAGATACTTAACTGATGTTATCTATACTACTGTGGATATTGTTTTTAAAATCCAAATCAATCACTTGCTTCGAATTTCAAAACCTTGCTGAGGATAAATGAACCTTTATTGATATGCCGATCAATAACTCTTCATGATTTTTATTATTATTACTAGCAGTAGTACCCGGCTTCGCCCGGCGGAATGATGATAATATGTCAGTCTCCTTAACACTCAACGTCATAAATTATATTTATTTATGTATTTATTTCTTACATTATCAAACCCAGTGACAATGTTTATACTTAAGTCACTATGGGAAGGCTCTGTAAAATAATGATCATTCTCGTGATATTTGTCTTCAGTCCGAGTCGAGATATGTCGTTAGCGGTCCTAGAATTCGTGACATCTCAGTCGTAGAAGACTATGTGTTGGTGATTAGAAATATAATGGACTTAAAATCTAGGTCATTTTCCCCCAATGACGTTGAGGGCGTAATATCTAGGTAATTTGCCCTACTGATCAGGATGATATTGAAAATTACTACATAACTGACATATGAAACTTAGAAAATAATAGAAAAAGTTATTTTTAGGACTCACATTTCGGGAAAGACTTGATTATTTTTTTCCAAACGGCTCCCACTTAGATCGCTATCTGGTTAAAAGTTTCATCTTGTTATGGTTTAAACTGTACGATAAATGTCTGAAGCAATTCCTCAAAGAGAAGCTTCCAGAAAGCTGCACGAACCTGAGAATATCGCAGATGATGACGATATATGATGACACGTTCGGGGGGGAGGGGGGGTTCCCGGTCCTATTCACATTGACCGGTGAATCACTCATTCTTTCGTAACACTACAGTGGATTGAGCAAAGACCCTGTATGAACATCAGCATAGTCAGCAATACCAGGTAACACGGCGGGGTCTGGACATTTCTCTCATGTCACCTCGCGATGAATCAGCAAGCTATTCTCACACCTGCCCCCTCCTCCCCCCTCCACCCACCAGGGTCTCACAACTTGTGGGACGTGGGTTTGCGACCACGGGACCCCAGCTGAGTCCGGCATTGCTTCTACTTACTGGTGCCGGGCTCCTTTCAGTTCTCTTTCCTGTCAGCCTCCCTTGGTCAAACTCTTGTTCTCTTCCGACCCCGATGGTATCAGGGTATCCGAGGCCTAGCGACTCTTTCCCGCCTTAATTGGCCCTTGTCTAATCATTCCTGATAGCCTCATTCTTCGAGGTGTCAGCCTTCTTTTTCTTTTCTTAATATCTCATGTCTTCTGCTCAAGACCCTCAAGGAGGCAGGGTGTGGGTAGCCCCATCACTTCTGGTGCACCCTGGATAGTGCTACATGCTCAAGGGCTCATGGCTGGTGAGTTCGGGAGCTGGCAACCCTGAGGGTTTCCTGAGCGGGTCCGGTTTTACCCCTTCTTTCTATTGCCTTTGGGACGGACCCTGTCCTCTTTCCGGGAATGGAGTGGTCTGTCCGCAATTTCAAGCCGACAGTGTTACTCGCAGGGTACCAAAGGGTAAGTATACACATTTTGGTTCTGATCGGTGAAACGGTGTAGATTTGTGCCAAAGTGCCTGAATGCAGGGAATGGGATGATCTGTCCGCAATTTCAAGTGGACAGGGTTACCCGTAGGGTTCGAAAGGGTAAGTATACAAATTTTGGTCCGGATCGGTGAAACGATATAGATTTTTGGCAAAGGGCCTAAATGCAGGAAATGGGGTGGTCTGTCCGAAATTTTAGATGGACAGTGATATTCACAGGGTTACAAAGGGTAAGTATACACATTTTGGTTCAGATCGGTGAAACGGTGTAGATTTGAGCCAAAGGGCCTAAATGCAGGGAATGGAGTGGTCTGTCCGAAATTTCAAGCAGGCAGTGTTACTCGCAGGGTTCCAGACGGTAAATAACAAATTTTGGTTGAGATCTGTGAAACGGTGTAGATTTGGGCCAAAGGGCCTAAATGCAGGGAATGGAGTGGTCTGTCCGCAATTTCGAGCAGGCAGTGTTACTCGCAGGGTACCAAAGGGCAAGTATACAAATTTTGGTTCTGATCGGTGAAACTGTGTAGATATGGGCCAAAGGGCCTAAATGCAGAGAATGGGGTGGTCTGTCCGAATTTTCAAGTGGACAGGGTTACCCGCAGGGTGGCAAAGGGTAAGTATACAAATTTTGGTTCAGATCGGTGAAACGGTGTGGATGTTTGCCAAAGGGCCTAAAAGCAGGAAATGGGGTGGTCTGTCCGAAATTTTAAGTGGACTGTGTTATTCACAGGGTTACATAGGGTAAGTATACAAATTTTGGTCGAGATCGGTGAAACGGTGTAGATTTGGGCCAAAGGGCCTAAATGCAGGGAATGGGGTGGTCTGTCGGAAATTTCAAGTGGACAGGGTTACCCGCAGGGTTCCGAAGGGTGAGTATGCACATTTTGGTTCAGATCGGTGAAACGGTGTGGATTTGTATACATAACAGACAGACAGATAGACAGACAAACATTGAGCTTTATATATATAGATTACTGATATCCAGGCAGTGCATGTTGGAAATTGACAACGGGAAGACAGGTAGTGTGTCGCAACGCTTGCAACAGAGGTAGCCTGGTAGTTATTCCTGGGGATGACCAGCTAAGCCCAGTTCAAGGACAAATTCAGGGTGAACGCGCATCCAAGTTGGCGTCATTATGGGCGTGCCAGAAGTGAATTTCCAACCGATACACGATTGAATCATCGAATCAGGAGAGAGGACGCCTAAACCACGCGGAGATTTGCGTACCAAAAAAGGCGCTAAAAACACGTGTATGAAGAACCGCCGATGCGATAGGATTCCGCATGAGTGCATTGAGACATTTAAATAAAAAGAAGAAGTTTGATACTAGTCCCAAGTCTGTGAGTTGAAAATTACAGATTATTTTCACAGATTGCCCCCACTCCACTCCATTCTGTCAGTTTCTAATAAATTGATCGGTGATGAGTAGTTTGACACACAACTTTATCGTGCTCTGAGGAGCATCGTTCACGCCGGTTTGAGACACGATTTTATCAGGCTCTGGTGAGCATACTTCACGTCAGTCTGAACGAACATTTTATTGTGCTCTTGGGAGCAGAGTTCATGTCTAGCGGAGGGGAGATCTCTAGTTGAGATAAGCGCTACTCGGCATACGTAATTTGTGAGACTTGTTAAATGCCAACTGCGTGGCGGACGAAGATTGTAATATTTTCTGTAAATTTTGTGTTATATTTTTTGTGTGATGTTTACGTGCGTGTGAAGTAAGCAAATGCTTAGATAGGGCCAGTTCAACGTTGAGTAATCGCCCAGGACCTTTTGAGTGAAAGTCAGTAGCTCATAGCGATTCTAGCTAGGTAGAATATTAATTTTGAACATTTCTTTTCAAGAAGCCACGCCAAGATGTCTACAGCAAGGTAGATTGGTGGAATGAAGTGCTACGCCTCTACCAGAATGTAGACGATGAAGGAGTAGATTTCCCGCGGGGGAATACATTGGGATGGAGGTTGATTTTCTGCAAGCTGCACGGTGATGTACAAACCATTGATTTATTCAATATGTAGCTAGATTAGACGCGGGAACGTGTAAATAATTTTTATTCATGGTTTTTCTTGTGTATTTAGATTTCGTGCGCCGACACTGTTATCTGTTAAATGTACGTTGGCACGTGGCCAAAATATTTGTTTGATTGCATATTTTTTCTTATGAGTCATTACTAGTGTGCACGGCGCGTGCATTTTGATTTTTGTTCATGCGAATGCGAAATTCGTCATGGTCGATAAATGGTGCTTTTATTCAAATTCATGTTAACTAGGAGAAGGGGGTAAAATTTGTTAGATGTTTTACGAACAGGTTTTTATTCATACTAGGGTTGCCGAGCGCAACAAGTTAAGATGTCACTGTAGAACACCTTAGTTCTATATTTTTTGAGTTTTTTTTAGATCCCTTTTCAGGTTCTTCAGTCACGGACTAGATTGGTAGCGCAAGTCGGTGGAAATATTTATGTCTTTTATTTCAGGTTTCTGTCAAACCCATACGTGTGATTCTGGTGTGTGTATTGTGTCAAGGTGTGTTTATTGGTTCTTCGTGATGAGGGGTAGAATGTGTCTACCGCCCTCAAATATTGTGGTTGTATTTTTATGGAAAGGCAGAGTGCTCTGGGAAGCTACTGTACCTTGTCCTGTGCTGATTCTTGGATTTCCTTGGGAAATGCTAAGATATTTTATTTTGACACACACACGTATATTATGTGCTATTGGGAGCACGCTTCTTCGAGACTCGAGCCATTGCTACGGCAGGTCGAGGTAATTGACACGTGGGTTGACAGATGTGCAGATTCCACCTTGCGCTCGTCTATGTCTGGTGCTTCATTGTTTAGGCAGTCCAGCTGACCGACTGACCCCTGTAAGCTATCTGTAGCAAACCTATTCTTTTAATAGTCATTGGATCATAATTGTAATTGGGAGTTCGCCATGTCCGTCACGAATTACCTCATATCGTATGAAATGAAATATTTGTTTTATGATGTAAATGTTGGCTTTGAGCCTAGTGCTTTCTGTGACTCATTTCATTTGCTTATACGTTAGATTTTGTCTGTGGTGACACCGTTGGGTGTATTTTGTATTTTTCTTGTGAAAATGGCAAGCGGCCATGTGTGTATTTTTCTTGATTGGTCACGTGTTGATTTACTTGTGTTGATTTGAAAAGTCCTAATTTTAGGCGTTAATGTTGTTTGCTACGGCAGTTCTTTGATTCCAATTTCATGCGGAAAGTATTTTGTCTTATTTAGTGTAGGAAGCGTCGGATTAGTTTAATTAGTGTTTAATTGGTTCCTCGTGTCTGTCTAGCTTTAAGACAATGCAGATTCGTCCCCTGAAGGTTTACTGGATGGTAACGGATCTCGCATTAAATTTGTACACATCGTACCGCATGTAGAAGAGCCGCACACGCACATGTCATTGCAGTAATTTGGGACATTTGGTCCAGATGTTTACGATCTCTCCTGAGATCAGGCCTAGTTTGGCAATTTCATTAATTGAAGTGGGTGTCATTTGGGAGACCTTGTTTTGTTGTTGTTGTAAATAGTGTAAATTTGTTGATCTGTTTATTAAATTAATATGTTTTAATCCTGGTATTCACTTTTTCTGCATGTTATTTTGCTATATGTTACCCTGCATGTTATAAGAAGCGCTTAACAACAACTTTACGAAATGGACTGTTACACCCCCCGAAATTGAGTCTCAACTGCTTCTTTGCAAGGGTTCAATATTAAGTAAGGTAATAAGACTAGCAAAGAAAATGCATAATGATAATTTCATTTCTCAATCATATAATAAAAACAGGGCTATGTGGACCGTGCTAAAGAAAGAAATTATAAAAACTGCTAAAATGCAAAGGAACATTACACTGACCTGCAATAATGAAGTGATTAATAATCCAGAGGAAATAGCAAACACGTTTAATGACTATTTTCTTGAAATTCCACAAATATTATTAAATAAATCACATTAAGTTTTAATAATAAAATAAATATATGGAGTGATTCTTTGTTTTTAAATCATGTCACAAGTGAAGAGGTAAGAATTGTTATAAAAGTGCTAAGAAATAAATGCTGTGCTGGCAGTGATGGCATCCTTGATGCAATTTTAAAGAAATGTGCAGATAATATAATAAATCCACTTACGCACATAATAAACAGTTCAATTCTCTCAGGAACTTACCCGAATAATTTGAAGTTATCGAAAGTAATTCCAGTGCACAAAAACGGTTCATAAGATGAATTAGATAACTAGCGTCCTATTACCTTACCAACTGGTATTGCTAAAATTGTGGGAAAAATCATGTATAAGAGACTGATTAGTTTTATAGTAAAAATAAAATACTATCAAACTCACAACATGGATTCAGAACGGAAAAATCTACACAGATAGCATTTTTAGTAATAGTATACTGAAATTAATTGACAATAAGGAACATGCAACTGGCCTATTCTTGGATTTATCGTAAGCATTTGATGTTGTTGACCATAAAAACCTCCTTACAAAACTAAATCAATATGGTATTAGAGGTCTAGCTAATAAATGGATAGAGTCTTACTTAACAAGACGTAAACAAATAGTAAGCTTGAGACACAAGGATGAAGGAACCAGATTACATAATGAAACATTGTCCAATGAGGGTATTATTAAATTTGAAGTACCCCAGGGATGGGTTTTGGGCTCACTACTCTTTATTCTATATATCAATGATATAACACAGAACGTTGATTCTCATAAGGAAATTTTGTTTGCGTATGATACAACACTCGTAATAAAAGGTGAAACTAAACAGGTCTTACAGCAGTCTGCTGACTCTGTTACAGAAGAGTTAACCAAATGGTCCTCATAATAAACTATAAAACACAGTATCTCTAAATGTCCACACTATACAGAATAGGAATCCTGCGACGCCCGATATAACATTAAATGGTCATCAAATAGAAAATAAATCAGAAACTAAGTTTTTAGGACTATGGATACAATATGACTTGAAATGGATTAAACATATACAATATCTGAATACTAAACTGAACTCGATGTGCTTTGCGTTACGTATTTTAAGCATGCAAAAATTAAGAAGTACTTATTTTGCTTATTTCCATTCATACTTAAGATATGGGGTCATATTTTGGGGTACGGTATGTCACCAGATGTACTAAGCACGTTTTGGATACAAAAGATGGCGATTAGAATTATGGCAAATATAAATACTAGAGAATCACGTAGACCTCTATTTAAATATTTAAACATTCTCCCACTGCCCTGCATTCATATCTTTGAAAGTGTTATGTTTTTTAAAGAATTTATTGAATAAAGATTTTTTTCTTAAAACAAACAATGACGTTCATAGGCATAACACTAGACAAAATCAAAACATTCATATTTCACACACACACACAAACATATATCAAAAAGGAACTTTTCACACAGGAGTGAAATTATACTGTACAATAAACTACGGTACCCCAGTATATAAAATGTTTGCCCAAAAATAAAAACCTTTGAAAGAAAGTTGAAAGCTTTTCTGCAGTGCCATTGTTTTTACTCTGTAGTTGAATATCTTAGCGTATAGGAGGGATGAAATCTATAATTATATTTTACTTTTCTATTTTAATTGTAATAGCCTACCTAGCTGTATGTTGTTGTAATTATAGAATTACGTTTTCATATTGTGATAATAGAGTAAGGTGTAAATACTTTTCCAATAAGATTGTATCTCTTAAGATCTGTTATTATTATAAGTTATAAATAGTTATTCTATTAGTAATAAATACCAGTAAGTTCTTTTATTTTAGGGCCGATAACCTAGATGTTAGGCCCCTTAAAACAACAATTATCATCATTATCATCAT
This sequence comes from Meconema thalassinum, assembly GCA_946902985.2. Lineage (NCBI taxonomy): Eukaryota > Metazoa > Arthropoda > Insecta > Orthoptera > Tettigoniidae > Meconema > Meconema thalassinum. Next base: position 677,719,925 of record OX336389.2, read on the forward strand.
CTTTTATTTTATAGATGTAATTTCTGACGTGTCCTATATCAAAATTGTATCGTATACATGTATTTGATCAACTGGATAAATACAAATCTAATCTAACCATGTTGACCTATAGAGCTTCCACTAGTTAAAATGGCACCGAAGCTTACGCATAGCGAACTTCCGGTCCACGAATCTCCATTTGATTTTTCAATGAATCGTTCGTGAATATTTTCGTTATTACTTCGAATTGTGGTTTCGTTCTTAGGCGATCAACTTGTGAAATAAGAACTAGAGGGTTGGCCTTTCATGACTATTCTAAAGACAAGTGCCTCCTAAAAGAATAATTAGCAAAACTTCGCAACAGAAACGACCATAATAAACAGCTTGCTACCAAGTGTGCGATTTGCACATTTCAAACGACAGTGGTCTAATATATCTTCGACTACAATTGTATTAAGTTGGTGCCAATTACATATGTTATATGTGAGAACATTATAATCATTTGTTATACAGTTGTGATATTGGTACCGGTATATTATGCATTAACTTGACCCATTTAAATGCTAAATTGTGACGGAAGCTACGAGTTATAGGCTATTCATTCATTAATTAATTGCACGATTCATTCTGAGCCTTTAACTTAGTTTCAAGTATAGGTTAAAATCAGTTGCTAAATACTTTAAGACGTATAAGTTGGTCGGTACTTCAGCTTCCTTTGTCATTTGGAAATACAAGCTCACGGCAAAGGTAACTAACCCCTCCCCTCCCACTTACTGCTCCCTCTTACAGCCCCACAGCCGAACAACCCTACCTGCTAGGTCGTCCTTTCACTTCAGACGAAACCTCCAATACCGTAATTAGTATACCTTACCAACAGATCTCAACAGCTGACTGATTGTAAATAATTATCCTCTTCCTGTCATATATTTCTGTGTATGAATTTATTTAATGATGACTTTGTAAGATATCAAATCCATACAGAAGTAGGCAGAGGTATTGATCAATGTGTGTCTCAAATACTTGAATTTAAGAAGGTAAATAACTTAAGCATATTTCACACAAATATTAGAAGTCTATCAAAAAATAAAATTAATTAAGATGCCGAGTTAGAAGCATATAACCATATATTTGATGTCGTTATACTCTCAGAAACTTGGAAATTAGGTAACATTAATATATGCAAGAATTCCAACTATAAAACATATTATAACGAAGGATGCTTTAATAAATGTGATGGAGTTGTTTTTATGGTGAAGAATTCTATTGACCATGAGGTAGAAACTGTGACTTACAATGATTTCAAATTCCTTAGGCTCAAAATAAATGACGGGAACAATAGAATTGCATTGACAGGCATATACCGTTCATCAAAATACAATAAACAACTATTTATTAATAATATCCATGATTATGTCCAGCAAAAGTGTACACTAGAAACCGAGTTGATTCTTGGCGACACTAACATAGACCTATTTGATGAGTATGACTCTGATGAATATTTAAACTTACTGCATGAGCATAATTTTAGATCGTTGATATATGGCACTACTAGAGAGACTTCAACGAGCAAAACCTGTATTGATCATGCACTTATTCGCAGCGGTATTTCTAATGACAACATCTTACCCATTATATCTCAGAGCAGAATTACAGGTCACTATCCTATATTAGTTAGTATAAATCTTGAAAAGTTCCGTGACTTAGAAGCAGCTAAGCCTAACATACGTGAACATAGATTTAAGCAGATAGTGAGATGCTTAAAAATAAATTGAGCAATATTAATTGGGACACAGTATTAGGGAACAACCACTTGGATTCTAAAGTAGATAAATTTATACAAACTATCCAAAATTGCATTAAAATTCTTCAATACAATTAAATTCAAAGCATCGAAAGAGAAAGGAGTGGATAACGCACGCGCTAATTAAGTCCATTCACACTAGAGATAGGTTGTATCAGGAATATATAGCAAATAAAGAGAACAATGCCATGAAAGAGAAATATAAGCGGTATAGAAATAAATTAAACGAATTACTTAATAAAGCAAAAAATGACCACTATAAACAAGTAATAAATTCCAATTCTAATAATCCAAGAAAAGCATGGGGCATTGTCAATGAAATTACACAAAGAATAAGTCATAAAGAAAAAATAACAAAAATAAGATCTCAAAATCATGTTTATGATGATGATTTCACTATAGCTAATACATTCAATGATTATTTTATTAACAAAACTACTGACATGTCAAAAACTATTAAGAACAATCCAGATTTTTCCTTGAAAATCAACAGAAACACATATTCCTGTTTTTTACTCCGATTACCGAGGCGGATTTACATAAGTACTTACACGAAATAAGCGACCCTAAAGCAATGGGAATATTTATTTATTTATTTAGCGTATGGCTACAAACATCACTAAAAAAATACTATTTACAATGATAACAAATTACAAATTAATGTCCAGGCCACGAATATAGTCTATTGATCCCTCCGTCATCACCAGGAACTCTGTTGGATCGCCAGGAAAAGCTCTCAGAGGACATTCTGAAATTACATGCTGAACAGTCTGCTTTTCAGCACCACAGTCACAACATGGAGAAGCTATTTTCTTCCACTTGAACAAAGAATCGGCACACCTGCCAGTGTTGGTTCTTATGCGGTTAAGAACCGACCAGATCTTGCGTGGTAAATCAAAACCAGGTGCTTTGGTCGATATACATGGCATCTTCAGTTGTTCTGTAGTAGTATTACTCTGCCATGTGTGTCTCCAGCAGTCATTGATATTAACGCCGTTGTTGACTAGCATCCTTCCAGTTTCTAAAGGTGGATTGCGAGAACGAAGCCTTCCTTTACCGATGGTTGGGATGTCTGCATGAACAGGGAGGTTAGGATTTTTCTGTAGATGTTTGTATTCACGGACAAGTGCACTCTCCCGTCGCAGAGATGGAGGTGGTATGTGGCTAAGTATGGGTAGCCAAAAAGTAGGTGTAGATAACATCTCAGCTCAAATTATTAAGCAGAATTTTAATTCTTTAAAGAGTCCTTTTCTAACAATAATAAACGAGTCACTTTCACTTGGATACTTCCCAAAGCAATTAAAATTACAATATTGTAAAACCGCTACATAAAGCAGGCAGTCCTTCAGAACTAAAGAACTATCGACCTATATCGCTAACGACAATCATATCAAAATTACTTGAAAAATGTATAAAAAAATCATATTTATCAGTTTTTGAAGAAACACAATTTACTATCAACTAGACAATTTGGCTTTATAAAAAATGTCAGCACCACTGATGCTATTGGGGAATTAACTAGGCGAATTTATGAAAATATGAACAGTATGAAACCGACCTTGGGCATATTTCTCGACTTGGAGAAGGCTTTTGACACCATACCTCACCATATTCTCCTTCAGAAGATGGAGAGATATGGCATGAGAGGCATAGCACTGAAATTGATAGAAAGCTATTTGACTGAAAGGATTCAATACGTTAGAATAAATGAAACTTCAAGTCTACCTCTAAGAATGAAAAGAGGAATACCACAAGGCACAGTGCTGGGTCCATTATTATTTTTGATTTTTATCAACGATATTGAATCATCTATACATGGAATTGAAAATGTTAATGTCATATCATACGCAGATGATACGGTAGTTTGTGTTGAGGGTAGAACATGGGGAAATGTAAAACAGATTGCAACTGCTGCATTGAAAATGTTAAAGATATGGCTAGATGGTAACGAACTATTTTTGAATATCACTAAATCAAAGTTCGTAAGATTCAGTTTAAAAGCAGTTGAAGATGATTTTAATGAATTAAAAATACACACTTTGAACTGTAATCAGAACTGTGACTGTCCTAAAATAGCTAAAGTGGATACAGTTAAATATCTGGGATTATTTATAGATAGTGACATGAAATGGAAAAGCCAATGCAAACACCTTACAAGTAAAATAAGAAGAACAATCTATATATTTCACAATTTAAAACATATTGTCAATTACAAATTAATAAGAGACATCTACCATGCTCTAGTCCAGTCAGTTCTTACATATGGTATTCTTGCCTGGGGAGGCGTCTGTGAAAATGTACTAAAAAGTGTTCAGATAGTGCAGAATCTCATACTGCGAATAATGTTGAAGAAAGATAGTTTATATCCGACTATGAGACTCTATGCTGAGACAAGGGTCTTCAACATTAAACAATTGTATGCTTTTGAAATGTATAAATTCATTTTTAAAGATAGAAATAGAATTCAATTTGTTAGTCACGGGTATGAAACCAGAAGTATTACAGAGAATCACTCTATTTTATATCAACCTATGTTAAGTATAGCCAAACGTAACTTTCTGTATTTCTCACCAAAATTATATAACATTCTCCCAATTAAATTAAAAGAAATTAAAGGAAATCATGCAAACCTGAAGATGCATATAAATCATTTTCTCAGAGAAAACGAAATTAAAATTGAAAATATAATTAGTTGAGCCTACAAGTTTATGTAAACGCAAATTAAATGTTCCTTCTTATTTATTATTTTTTTAGTCTGTACATCATTTACATAGAACGTGTTATTCGGCTAAACCATTATACAATTTTTTGAAATAGTAATCAATGATATGCTTGCCACACACAAGATTGCACCTTTTAGTCGCATATGTGATATCTCTTCCTGCTCTGTATGAATTTGATATCCTATTTCGACCTGTCTTTATGATATTGTAACAATATCATTTAATAATTTTAAATTTACAGGTTAAACAATGAGTAGGAAGTGTAAGGAAATTCATAAAATGTGTACAGTTAATCTGAATTTTGTAAAGTGTGTATATTTGTAACGATTTAATAAATAATAATAATAATAATAATAATAATATTCGCCGTAGGCTAGCGGTAGGCCTAATATTTACTAACAATTCGTCATTTCTTCATAATATTTATTGAATCATTGTAATTGTAAAAGCCTATCTATCTAACCAATAATCATTTTATAATTATATACATATTCCAGGTATTGCAGGAAAGCGATATTTGATAGCACATGCGGTTCCACCTAAAAATCCAACCGTGCCTATAGTTTTCAGTACCTATGGAAAATATTACCGTAAGTTAGTAGACCAAACAACTGGCGACGATTTTTTTTAAAAGACGCTCATTTACATCTTCACCGTAGTCTACGTAAAGTACGGTACCATACGGTGATCACTGAAAGGCTACTTTATGGCCTCAATTTCACAAACGAACGAACCTCATTTTGCATGAATTATGGAACCCTAATCCTTCTAATGGAGGTATGGATTGACTTTAATTAGAAATATTTTAGTCAATAATTTAAAACAAGTTGCCAGAAAACTAAATACAAAAAGCTGCGTGCCTAGTAGGCTACGGTGTAAAGTTGAACCTTGCCAAGACTACCGGTATACGACGTGCATACCATTTAATACAAACATCCAATTGGAGAAACACTTTCTTCGACACGATCTTAAAAAAAAAAACCAGACATAATCTGTTGTAAATTGATGGGAAAATGTGCAACATTTAGAGACTACGAGTGTTGTATGCGGCACAACGTTAGCTGACATTTCGCATCATTAATACATAAGGAATGAACACATGCAGAGCATTCTCATTGTACACAGCTGAAGAACATACCATTCTTCGTGCATTTTACAACTTTTATTTCTCCTAACAACAATAATTTGCTTAGTTACATGCAAGGAGAATTGTAGTACACAGTTCCCATTGCTTCCATTACCTGACTACTAAACTGGAAGCTGGTGATGCATAACCATACGCCGGTGGCGCGTCCTATGGCAAGTGAAAGAACGAAAGAAAGTGTAAGCTCTATAAGACATCCAACGTTTTGAATGAAACGCAGTTCGACTCACACTCGTTACGAGTACAGTCAATGCAGCCCTGCGCAATCAGGTATTGCTACTGCCCACCAGGAGCCAGGATGACGGGAGGAGAGAGCAGCGGAGCCAGCCACTGGAGGAAGGAGCCCAGCAGAGGAGTCCGTGGCAGGGGCGGGGCCAAGCGGGCCAGGCAGCCGGCGTGGGAGGAGCACTGTGGAAGTGTGGCCACAGTAGTCTCCGAGCCCGCCCAGCCTGGTCACAAAGCCCAGTCCCCACCACGGGAGAAGAAGAAGCTTGCAACAGGGAAGCCGCCGGCTGAGACACGCTGGGTGCTTGTTAACACGGCCGGCGCACCGCCCATCGTTGGACCTGCGGGCCTAGGGGAGGGGGAGGGCTTGGACCAAGCGCAGTTTTCACTGCACTCCAAGGCTCAACCCCGCCCTCCTAGCCCTTCCAACCTAGCCGTGTCCGAGAAGAGGGCAAAACAAGGCACGGCTAGCCTACAAGACACCGAGCCCGGCCAGCCGAGCTGGGGTAGCGACGTCAGCCTGGAGGATGTGGAGCTTTCGCCGCGCACTGGAGACGATGGGGTCTCGTCTCCGGACTTCGAGGAGGTCAGCTACTTCGACCCAACGGCCTGGGCGCTGTTTGTCTACTACCGCCCGGGCTATAACCGGGAGCACGAGAGGGCTCACATCAGGAACACCCTCGACTACGCCCACTACTGCATCAGCGGAGGCGCCGAGAGACACCAGGCCGACATCGAGGCGTACCTCCCAACCGGCGTCTTGATCAGGCCTGCCCTGAAAGAGACTGCCGAATTGTACGGGCGCGAACTCCTGGACCTATGGCAGGTCACTACGTTGCCAGGCGCCCAACCAGGGGCACCTGCGGGCATCATCCGAGTCGACAAGCCGCAGAGTGCGGACGCAGCAACAGAGATGGAGCCACCGACGACGGTGGAGGCCGGGACCCAGCCGGGCTCCTTTAGCCTCCACCAAGACGACGCTGACTCCGGACCAGCAGCCAGGACCGCAGGCGAGGCCATTAGCGGGGCAACTCGCGCCCGCCACCAGGAAGGAGGAGAAGCAGCCACCACCTCAGGCGAGGTCTTAGCGGGGCAACTCGCGCCCGCCACCGGGGAAGTAGAGCAGCCACCTCAGGCGAGGTCGTTAGCGGGGCAACTCGCGCCCGCCACCAGGGACGAGGAGGAACAGCCAGTACCTCAGGCGAGGCCATTAGCGGGGCAACTCGCGCCCGCCACCAGGGAGGACACAGCAGCGGCGGATGGGGCCACCGAGGAGGCCCCAAAGGAGAAGAAGACGAGGCGCCGTCGCATCAGACGTCGCAACCCGCGCTCCCAGGAGGGAGTAGCAGGGCACCGCGACGCCACCAGCCAGGGACGCCAACGCCGCACAGTGTGTCGAATCCCATATCTAGGTGGAAAAAATTCACTGCCGCAAATGAAACCGAAAACTGGCTCATTCGATAGTGAACAAACCAGATGGTGACCTTCGGTCTTCCTTTCCGCTCTCTGGTGCGTAGGAGGAAGGTTATAGGTGCTGAAACGACTTCCTGGCAGTTATCAGGTCATTAGATAGGAGATCTCGGAGTGAACCGAACGTTGTGATTCTAGTGAGTTCAACGAGGTGTTGTCTTCTGCGGCTCATGGGATAGTGAAAAGAGGTAGGCCCTATGTGTTCGAACTTTTATGCGTAATACAAGCTTTCTGCACTAAATAAATTATTTACTTTATGAGTGACTTTAAACGTCATTCGATAGGAAATTTAATGTAGATTCAGGATCTGTAGTGGTTTGTTTGCGCACGAATGTGCATGATGGTTTATTTTTATATTTTCAGTGACTATGTGGGCATTACCGTGGGAAGAATTTTTCAACGCGTGGCGGTCGTGTCGTAAATAGGGGCGTACATACGTCATATCTCAATATGTTCTGAATAAATTTGATCCTACAACTCTTACTGACACTCTGGTGTAGGAGCTAAGAAACAAAAGGTGTTGTCTTCTGCGGCTCATGGGATAGTGAAAAGAGGTAGGCCCTATGTGTTCGAACTTTTATGCGTAATACAAGCTTTCTGCACTAAATAAATTATTTACTTTATGAGTGACTTTAAACGTCATTCGATAGGAAATTTAATGTAGATTCAGGATCTGTAGTGGTTTGTTTGCGCACGAATGTGCATGATGGTTTATTTTTATATTTTCAGTGACTATGTGGGCATTACCGTGGGAAGAATTTTTCAACGCGTGGCGGTCGTGTCGTAAATAGGGGCGTACATACGTCATATCTCAATATGTTCTGAATAAATTTGATCCTACAACTCTTACTGACACTCTGGTGTAGGAGCTAAGAAACAAAAGGTGTTGTCTTCTGCGGCTCATGGGATAGTGAAAAGAGGTAGGCCCTATGTGTTCGAACTTTTATGCGTAATACAAGCTTTCTGCACTAAATAAATTATTTACTTTATGAGTGACTTTAAACGTCATTCGATAGGAAATTTAATGTAGATTCAGGATCTGTAGTGGTTTGTTTGCGCACGAATGTGCATGATGGTTTATTTTTATATTTTCAGTGACTATGTGGGCATTACCGTGAGAAGAATTTTTCAACGCGTGGCGGTCGTGTCGTAAATAGGGGCGTACATACGTCATATCTCAATATGTTCTGAATAAATTTGATCCTACAACTCTTACTGACACTCTGGTGTAGGAGCTAAGAAACAAAATTTAGTTGATATCTCATAATATTAACAACAAGAAGTTCCGTGACGAACTAAAGAGCCTACTTTTCTTAAAATTTAAGATTCATGCCAATGATTAATCTATATGGGTCTATCTAGAATAATGACGATATTAAGTTGGTAATAATAGAGAACTACAGTTGGCAGCCCTGGTGACTGAATATATTCTTAATTCCATCTCTTAAGGTACAGAATACAAAATTTAGTTGAAGTCCAATGGATAGCATGGACGTTACATGCAGTTAAACATTGGATCTAACAGCGCGCGTAAAATCATGTTGGCAACAATGACATACATGTATTGATCAGAAATAATCTGAAATAATATGATCTATTGTTGTGTCAATTTTGAATGAAATCCATTAGTTAGTATAGAAGTTACATGCATTTTAAAATTGGACCTATCAGCAGGCTTAGAATCATGTTGGCAGCTCTGAAATATATCAGTTACACCAAATTAATCTAGAATGCCAGGTACTATACGTGTGCAAAGTTTAGAGCTATTGGCTTGCATACATTCTGATATATTGATATTAGGATAACAAAATTAGAGACAGTATTTATTAACAGTTGGCAGCCCTGGTTACTCTTAAGAATCGGCATAGTCATATCTGTTATGGTACACATAGCACACACAAAATGTGGTTGAAATCCAAATGATAGTATAGAAGTTACATGTATTTAAAGTTGGACCTCTCGGCAGGCTTAGAATCATGTTGGCAGCACTGACGTATATAAGTTACTCCAAATTAATATAGAATGTCAGGTACTATACGTGTGCATAGTTTAAAGCTGTCGGCAGGGATTCTTTCTGATATATGGGTATTTGGATTTAAAGAAATTGAGAGCATTTATTAACAGTTGGCAGCCCTGGTGGCTCTTAAGAATACGCGCAGTCATATCCACTTATGTAAATATAGCACATACGAAATTTGGTTGAAATCCAATTGATAGTGTAGAAGTTATATGCATTTAAATTTTGGACCTATCAGCAGGCTTATAATCATTTTAACAACACTGCCATGTATGGCCTCCTTGAAATTTAACTGCAATATTACTATCTAATCGTGTGCCAATTTTGAAATAGTTCCCATTCATACCTTTCAAGATATCCAAATTTCAATTGCGATTTTTCAGCAGTTGGTAGCACTGACATCATTTTCAAATATCGCCGTGAGATATTCAGGTATAGATCTTTTCTCCTACCAAATTTTGTTTCGATTGCTGCAGCCGTTTAGGAGTTGATAAGGGGGACACACACACAGCCAGACAGACAAACAGAAGGACAGACAGACAGACAGACAGACAGACAGACAGACAGAAGGACAGACAGACACACATTTGTCCGATCTCATAAGTCTACTTTTTCCTCATTTTTGCAAAATGTGAAAAGTAGGCTAAAAATGGGAGAGTGCAGGAAGAACAATGCCACGTACATAGGTAATCTACCTATGGAAGCTATGGAGTTACTTAATGACCCCCAAGGAACTTTGACATCAAATGATGAAGACCAGTATAGCAATGACTACGATGCTCTCGACTCTACAGAAGAATCAGGTGACGAATGAACATTAGACATTTTGTTATTATTAAGGTGAGTGAGATTAATGAGAACATTACTTGACGAATGGACTTTTCTTTTTATTTGCAATAGGAGAAATAGGCCTAATATTCAATATAGCCTATGTTGTCTTTATTTCCATGCTTATCTAGAGAAATAATATTGTTTTCTTGTGTGAAGTGTGTTTACTAAAACTGCGTCATTAACAGGACTGTAAAATGCCATTTTATTATAAAGAAATTGTTTGTGTGATTTTGACGAACATTTTTATTTTTATTTTTAGAAAATAAATGTTATTTTTTGTGCAAATTTCGTTGTTCTATGTTTAATAACAAATTAATATACTTTTTTAAATCTGGATGATTGCCAACTGGAAACAGTGACTTCATCTATTCCCTCAAATAAGGTGCAACAAGAATACTTGACTGAAAGTCTCATTGTTATTCATATCTTATCCAGTTTTAAATAGTATGCTTACCACTGTCATAAATACACATCCGAATCGTGATTTTTACAACCAAAAATGGATGATTCTTGTGTTGCATTCGGTCATTTTTTACTCCTCACCTTACCCCTCACCCCTATATATTTACCCCCGAAGATCGTACACTTAAGACGATGCCAGAAATGAATTCAGCGACCTCAAAAACGGTATATTGCCAACTTTTAATAGAATCCCACCACTAATAACGAAGTTATTAATTTTCTCCACCTAGAATTGGGATTCGACCCACTGTGCACCGCCCGCGCTCCCAGGAGGGTGCGCCAGGGCGCAACCGTGACGTCACCAGCCGCAGCCAGGACCAACAGAAGCGGCACCCAGGTAATATAGGGCCCCACTCAGAACAGCTCGTTAGAGGAAGGACACCTTGCCAGTAGCAGCAACAGACCAGTCTAAGTGCTGTAACAGCTCACCAGGATGGAGACTACGAGCAGCGGGACCATCGAGTGGAGGAAGCAGCAGAGGACCGGCGAGCCAGCCAGGGGCCTGAGCAGGCGCCAGCGTGCCCGGAGAGGTAGGGGGCCACGATCGGCAGGCTCCTTGGGTGGGGAGTTAACCTCCACAGAGCCCTCTCCTCCGGTCACGCGGGCTCGCCAGCTGGCCCTTGGTGAGAAGACGCCAGCGGCGCAGAAGCCGCCAGCCGTTGAAGAGGAAGGTGTCCCTCTCAACCCGGCTGGCGCAAGCAACGCTGGAGTAGCTCCCGGCCCGGGGAGCACAGGTAGCCCGGACATAACGCAGGTGTCCCTGCGGTCCGAGTCAACCGACGCCTCCCCAGGGCCCTCTGAGCTAGAGCTAGCCGAGTCCGAGAAGAGTCGGACGCCAGGACCAGCTAGCTCCCCGCGACAGGAGAGCAGCAGCAGCCCGGATGCCAGTTTCAGCTGGGCGAGCGATGTGAGCTCGGACACCGTGCATGGGCACCCTGGGGCCACTTCCCCAGGCTCCGAGCAAGCATGTGGCTACGACCCCAGCCTCCTGGCGCTGTTTGTTTATTACAGGCCCGGCGTCAACCAGGAAGACGAACAGGACGTCATCAGGGCCTACATGGACCAGGCCCATGAAGTCACGACGGGAGGAGCTGAACTTGTCCGCCCGGACATTGAAGCCTACCTCCCCACTGGAGTGCTGATCAGGCCACACCCGGACGTGGTCATCATCTACATGGCAGCAATCTCCAAGATCTGGCAGGTCGCGGCGGTACCAGGCTGTAAGCCAGGTGCCTCTCCGCACCTCCTCCGTCATGCGGGGGAGACTCGCCCAGACTTTGGAGAGAGAAGGGCCACCACGCCGCTTGCAGACGTCGGGACCCAGGTGGGCCCCCCGACCCTCTCCGAGACGACGCAGGCGCCACCTCCAGCACCTCAGGCGGTGCCATTAGCGGGGCAACCCGCGCCCGCCATCCAGGAGGAGCGACTACCAGAGCCCCAGGTGGGGCCTTTAGCGGGGCAACTCGCGCCCGCCACCACCGCCAGGAAGGGGACACCCGAGACGGCCGGGGCCACCAGGACGGCCTCAAAGCAGCGACTACCAGAGCCCCAGGTGGGGCCTTTAGCGAGGCAACTCGCGCCCGCCGCCACCGCCAGGAAGGGGACATCAGAGACGGCCGGGGCCACCAGGACGGCCCCAAAGCAGCGGAAGGTCAACCGCAGCAGCCCAGAGGACCGTCGCCCGCAGCGCCCCCAGGAGGGGGAGCCAGGACGCCGCGAGGCCACCAGCCGCAGCCAGGGACAGCCGCTACAGTCAGGTAATATGAAGCCCCGCTCAGGCCAGCTTTTACAGTGTTTCCGCTGTCTGAGATGGGGCCACTCCCAGGGATCCTGCGGCTCTCCAGTCCGTTGTAACCGGTGCTCAGGTGGCCACCACCACACCGGCTGCACGGTGCCACGGGACGCGCCGGTGTGCGCCAACTGCATGGGCGACCATCCGTCATCCCATCGCAGTTGCCCAGTCTACAGGTCCATGGCAAGAGCAGAGAGGAAGGTGGCTCGTTCCCATGGACCGCCCACTAGGCCCCTGCTTCGGCAGGCGAGGCCCCCCCTCCACTCTCCGGTGACGGAGGCTCGGTACCAGGGACCCCATGGAGATCGGGTAGTGGCGCAGGTTCTCCGGATCCTTGTACCATTGCTCGGTAGCCGGCAAGGCCCGCGCTGATCCCAGCAGTGCCGAGTTCTATCGGATTCCCCGGAGACAAACTGGCGAGAAGACGGACATGGATCTGGTGCATGATACCTTCTCCCAACTAACATACCTACTCATTTCCATACCCACATTATCCTTGCATGTGGCAATAACCAAGCCGCCAGGTTTTACGTGTAGGCAATCTTTCCTTTCTGCCTATGCGGTTTTCCCTGGCCCTACAATCTTACCCTTATATATGAGTACATATTTATATGTGCTCATATATAATATATACCAATGTTAATACCTATTCATTATGCCTGGTAGATCGCGACCGCGATGGGACAGGCACTAAGTCCTAAAAGACTCCTTTCTATCCAATCCCCTATGCTTTCTCTTCTACTATCGTAGATTAACTGCATGTCGGAGGCACCAGTAGTAAGGTCGAGTGCCACGCGGGGGGTGCGGGTACTCTTTTCGGCCCCCCCCCCGAAAAAAAACAAAAAAAAAACAGCTATTACAGTGTTTCCGCTGCCTGAGGTGGGGTCACTCCCAAGGGTCCTGTGGCTCCCCAGTCCGATGTAACCGGTGTTCAGGTGCCCATCACCACACCGGATGCACGGCGCCACGGGACGCGCCGGTGTGGGCCAACTGCCGGGGTGACCATCCGTCATCCCACCGCAATTGCCCCGTCTACAGGTCCATGGCAAGAGCAGAGTGGAAGGCGGCTCGTTCCCGTGGACCGCCCGCTAGGCCCCTGCTTCGGCAGGCGAGCCCCTCCGGTGACGGAGGCTCGGTACCAGGGGCCCCATGGAGATCGGGTTATGGCGCAGGTGCTTGTTGAGGCACTTGCGTCCCTGCTCGGTAGCCGGAAACGCCCGCGCTAGCCACAGCAGTGCCGAGTTAAACTGATTCCCGGATGACGAACTGGCGAGAAGTGTGATGTGAAACTGGTGCATGATACCTTCTCCCACTGACACAACCCAACCAATCCTTCCACATCCTTGCATTTGGCTATCTCCAATACGCCAGGTTTTACGTGTAGGCAAATCTTTCCTTTCTGCCTAAGCGGTTTTTCCCTGGCCCTACGCTTCGACCTAACCCGCTTATTTATCCTCAATCCTCAATGATGCCTGGTAGAGTACATAGTACTGGGACAGGCAGAGATAGCCTCAACAAACGGCTATCATACCCAAACCCCTATGCTTTCTCTTTTACTATCGTAGTTTAATTGCATGTCGGAGGCAGCAGTAGTAAGGGTCGGCTGCCACGCGGGGGGTACGGTTACTCTTTCGCCCCCCCCCCCCCCGAAAAAAATAAAAATAAAATAAAAAATGAAGCATTGGTCTTATGGCGCGTTACGACAGGGTTGCCACTCCATGAGAGGAGGAAGTACAGAGCGCTTCGCGTACACTTTCCGCACATTCAGCGATCGTACCGTGACAAAGACTTGAATTAAGTAGCCTGCTGTATAATAATACTAACATAAGAATGTAACATAAAAGAAAACAATCAAAATATAAGGTGCGTTCAAAAAGTAACGATCCGGAGGCATAAATACAGAAACCAGTACCTGTATGTTAGAAGTATTGGCCCTGGCTGTTGAGGCACTTGTCCCACTGTGACACGAGGCGGTGAATGGCTGTCTCATAAAATTCCCTGGGCTGCGATGTGAACCAGTTCCGCACGTAACGCTGGACGTGGACGTCCGAGGTGAATCGTTGGCCTCACAGAGCCCTTTTCAGGGGACCAAACATGGCATAATCACAGGGAGAGAGGTCTGGACTGTATGGAGGGTGGCCGAGAACCTCCCATTTGAATTTCTGCAGGAGTGCCGCAACTGTGCTGGCCGTATGAGGTCGTGCATTGTCGTGGAGCAGAATGACCCCACGGGTGAGATTGCCTGGTCGTTTTGTTTTGATCGCTTGGCGAAGGGTGGTCAAGGTTTGCGAGTAACGCTGGGCATTCACTGTTGTCCCGTGCGGCATGAAGTGTATCAGAAGGGGGCCATCTTGGTGAAAGAAGAACGTCAGCATTACCTTTCCTGCACTCGTGTGGCTGGTCTTGCCATTTTTGGGTGGTGATGCCCCCGGATGCTTCCACTGGAGGCTTTGTCGTTTGGATTCAGGTTCGATGTGATGACACCATGACTCATCTCCAGCCACCACTCGTGCCAGGAATCCATTCTCTCCCCTCGCATAGCGCTGCAGATGACCAAGACAGTGGGCCATTCGACATGCTTCCTGGTGTGGTTGAAGACTGTGGAGCTCCCATTGGGCAAGTGCAGTCGTTCCTTCCTCACAAAGTCATTGTTTTTAACATTCCTGCTATTCTTGCGAAATGATTACCTATGTTATATCGTGGGAGATACAAGATAAATAACACACACATGTTAATCTAAAACAACGGTTTATTTAACACAGGTTGATACACAACACAACGATACACAAGGTGGACTAACTTGAGCGGTCCAGAGCGGAACTAGCGCGGAACTGACGTCTACAGTCTGCGGGTGCATATATACATAGTAGATGGAAGGTTCCAGATTCGAATGTTCCAGATTGGAATGTTCTGGGCATAGCAACTAGAATGTTCGCGTTATCTCAAGTAAGTACACAACATTTCCTCCCTCTTTAAATGGATGATTAAGGAAACTTAATCAGGAGAGAATCTCAATGGTGGTCGGTGCTGGCGAGTACTCCTGCGGGGAATAAAAGAGGTCTGGGAAATAGGCGGTGCCCTGTCTATAGGTGTAGCTGGTGTGGCTGGTGGTGTTTGGACTGTTGCTGGTGTCTCGGTGAAGCGAACTCGTCTCAGACTCGGTGGCTTGGTCGGTTGCGCGGTGGCTTGGTCGGTTGCGTGGTGGCCTTGTCGGTTGCGTGGTGGCCTTGTCGGTTGCGCGGGACCTCGTCGGTTGCGCAGTGACCTCGACGTGGCCTGGTCAAGTTGAGTCTCGTGCAGAGATAAGGGTACCTTTGCTCCGTTGCTGTCATCGTTCGACTGGCATAAGCGATTGGACGTTCTTGCCCGTTGCTGAGTCGGTGTGACAGTACTGCGCCCAGGCCGGTCTTGCTGGCGTCCGTGGCCAACAGGAGTGGTAACGTTGGGTCATATTGCATGAGTACCTGGAGCGAGGTTATGGCGTTCTTGATGTCTTTGTATGCCGTGTCACCTTCTGGTGTGCAGATGGGAGGGTCCTTGAGCAGCATGTCCCTAAGTGGACTGTCTCTGGTGGACAAATCGGGGATGAACGAACTGTAGTAGGTTGCTTTACCAAGAAACAGTTGGAGTTCTTCTGGTGCAGTCGGTTTCGGTGCATCAAGTACAGCTCGGAAATGTGCATCTGACTTGTGGATGTCTGACGCATCGATTTTGTGGCCAAGGGCTTCCAGGGATGTTTGAGCGAAAACGCATTTGGCTCGGTTGAGCTTGATGTTGTGTTTCCGAAACCGTTCCAGAGTGGTGCTGAGGGCCTGCATCAGATTTTCAAAGCTATCAGCAAAAACTATACTGTCATCGAAAAAATTTACGACTTATGGGAGACCTTGCAGGACTGTGTCCATTCGCCGCTGCCAGATAGCAGGGATGTTAGCTGCTCCATATACTGCTCGTGTTGGGCGATCAAACCGTGAGTTGGTGTGTTAAGCGTGAGAGCATGGCTGAACTCATCGTCGACCTCGAGATGAGTGTACGCGTCGGTGATATCCAGGTGGCAGAAGAGAGTGGCTCCGCGCATTCGGTTGAACAGATGTTCCACCTTGGGGATCGGATGTTCATCGATGATAATCCGCGGGTTGAGAGTAGGCTTGTAGTTGCCTGTGATCCTCAGTTTGCCGTTATTCTTGGCGACGACGTGCGTTGTCGACTCAGAGTAGTCCACTCTTTTGTAGAAGCCAGATGCAATTTTCGTGTTGATTTCCTTGGCGTAGGCATCGCGGAGGGCAACTGGTACGTTTCGAGCTCGGGCGAAGACAGGTGTGGCTCCAGCCTTCAGGTGCATCTTTGCTGGGGGACCTGAGACCTTCCCGGGGGTGTCGCTGAACACATCCTGGTAGCGAGATAGAGTGTTGTCGAGCTGCTTCTGTTGTTCCAAGGTCAGAGCCTGCTTGTCTGAGAGCTTGTGGATTGGGTCGAATTTTCTGAAGAGGTGATCAAAGTCGATCTCCCGTACAAACTCCGAAATCCACTCTCGGCCAAAGAGCGATTCGACTTAATCGTCAATCACGTAGAGATTCAGGTTCCTGGTTGTGGTTCCGATGGTGGTGCACACTGACGTTTTGCCAATACATTTGATCAGATGACCGGTGTAACTGACGAAGTTACGATAATTTTTCTGCAACTCAAAACCTGGTTTGATCGTACTTAGCTTAGATTTGCTCATGGTTGAGCAGGGGACGCCAGTCTTGAGTTCCATTTTGACGGTGGTTCCCTCTATGCTGACATCAACCAGTGGCTTAGGTGCTGCATTGACTGATCCGATGACCTCGATTTTGCTGAGGTACTCCACGATGTCGAGGTTCTCTGCTGGAAGCTCTTCTTCGGTCATATGGTTTGTTGTTCGATGTTTCCTCGATTTTGATCGGCAAACTTTTCCGATGTGACCTTGCTTGCCACACTTCAGGCACTCGGCGTTCAGGAACCTGCACTGACTGCGAGGGTGGGCTTCACTGCACCCTGCACATGTTGATTGGTTGTCCTGGGATGCACTCTGGTTTGCCTGGTGAGGCCATTGGTGCTGTCTGGTTAGGTTGTAAGACCCTTGACTTCGATGAGCTGACTTGCTGGGTGGCGGCTGTTGGTTGCTGTTCTTCCTGGACAAAGGCTTCTCGTATCCAATCCGATTGGTTGATTCTCACTTAGCGGCAGCTGTTTTGACCTCGTCTGCGGTGGTGCGAGTATCTTTGAGTGCGTGCGCGATTTCATACGCCGCGGTGAAATTCACTGTTTTTGTGTGTGCAATAATCTCGTCGCACATTTCTCGTGATTCCAACCCAGCGACCATTTGTTCAATTAACATGCGATCAAGGAATGTGCCATACTCACAAAACGTTGAAGCCTGTCGCAGTCTTAAGGTGAAGCTAGCGATGGTTTCTCCTTGCTTCTGCATTACACTCCGAAATTTGATGCTCTCAGCAAACTTGTTGTGTGTGGCGTCGAAGTGGCCTTTCAGCTTAGATTGAATCTCATTGTATGACAGTTTCCGGATCATTAGGACTCACCAGGATCTTCAGGACATCATTGAGTTCAGATCCCATGTAAACCCGTGCAAAATGTGCGTGTTGATCCGCGGGTACCTTGCTCAGGTTGAGCGCCCAGGTAAAGCGAGCGAAATAGTCGGCTACAGTCGTCCCGTCGGTAGCACGATAGGGTTGCATTGTGAACTTTGGCGATCGAGGCTCTGATGACGTTGTTGACCCTATTGTCTGTCAGATAGCGTCGGCGATCATTGCCGAGAATTGTTGGAGTTGCTCAGATGTTAAGTCCGGTATGGTGAAGATGAGTGGAGAACAGTATTTCTAACACGCACTTGCGATGAACTTAGTTCGGTGCACACACTTGCGTTGAGGTTAGAAAGTTCACTCGGTTTAGTATTTCCAACACGCACTGAGATGAACGTCGTTCGGTACAACACTTGCGTTGAGGTTAGAAAGTCACTCGGTTTCACAACGTCACTTATCTTATCTCACTTCTGACACCACTGTTATATCGTGGGAGGTACAAAATAAATAACACACCAGAGGCGGCTCGTGGGCTTTGATAAGGGCGGCGCACGGCAGGTATCAGTTTTGCTAAAACACATGACCATAATTCTCGATGTTAGTTATTGTTGTTTTAAGGGGGAGGAACTACGAGGTCATCTGCCCCCTAATCCTCGATGTTGATCCGTACAATGATTGAACTATGAAAACACTGTTGAGTGATTTGATTATGAGCGTCATCCTCATCATGCCTTCCTTTCCCAACTGTAGGCACAGATAATTAAGTACAAACCCGATCTAATAAACAGAAAATAACGCAGGTTACTAAGTAATTAACACACACAATACGTAGACTAGTGTACATGGGATTGATTACTACGTAATAAAAATAGAAACAAAATCAGAGTTATGCCAAGTAAAAAAAAGCTTACCTGATCGCTCACTTCTTGTAGAATAGTTCGATCCTTCTATCTTTAGCAGTACCAAACTCCTCTATCACGCGTGTGTTGAAATATGGGATACTGTTTATCATCCTCTTCTCCATCGGCAACATTGCAAGTGCAGACAGTCTATCAGCCCCCATAGAATTTCTCAGGAAAGTTTTTATCCTCTTCAAAGTAGAGAAGGACCTTTCGGTCTCTACAGTCGTCATTGGGATAGTAACAATGATTTTTAAAAGTATCACACATTCTGAAAATGTGCGCAACATATTATTGTTATAAAAGAACTGCAGAAGTGGTGCCGCACCGGAAGCATTACGCAAATCTTCACGACAGTACAATATCTCCAACTCCGTTCTCAGTTTCGGACCATTTATTGCACGGAACAATGTAACGGCTGTCTGGAAATCCCTGTCTGGAAATTCAATGGAATAGTATGGAACCTTTTCAACTAGAAATAATTTTGAAGCACACAAGTGATCCGAAAACTGAAACCTGTCATTAATGCTACTAACAATAGTATCACACACTTCTATTACGGCCAGACGATTACTCTTACTACTCCCTTGTTCAACACAAAGTCTTTTGCTCCCGGGCTCACTAAAGGACACTTAACTTTCCGCATATTCTTCACGAACTTTGGTCACCGCTTTAGAAAACTGCTTTATAAAGTCACTGACTTTAACAGCATCAATATCACTTTACTGAATACAATCAAAGAAAATAGCTACGTGTGGCATAACTTTATGAAAGAAAGTCAGCCAGTATATAAACTGGGGATCTTTCAATGTACGCACAAATCCTGCAGCTTGACTTGAGGCATTTCTGTCATTAACTTCTGAGTCTCTAATGTGCTCAAAACATTTCAAGTGATTTTCTTTGTTTTCGAATACAGTGCTAACAGTTCTATGTTGAAAGTACCATCTTGTCGGAGGGGCGTAACCTATTTTTTTCGAACCACCTCAATCAAGCAATCCATTCTCTTTGGAGATCTTGAAAAAAAAATGGCCCTATCCCTTGCAAATCTTGAAGAAATATTCTGCTTTGGGAGCAAGATGAAATGGCGTGTTGGAGAATCAAATTTTCTTGATGTGCGTAACAATGAATGTAATTCGCGTTTGGGTATTTCTCCTTAATTAACGACTCCATTCCACCCCTATGCCCACTCATCACAGAAGCACCGTCATACGTTTGACAAATAAGTTTCTCAGGGGATTTTTCTACTTCTATTTTGTTCAACTGTCCCAATATTGCTGCAGCCAGACCGTGCACGCTCCTGTCGGTGACTTCAAGGAAACCCCAAAATCGCTCAACAATGCTACCTGCTATTTGATACCTAAGAATTAGGGACATTTGTGTTTTGCATGAAGCGTCCGTTGTTTCGTCAGCCTGGAGCGAGAGGAAGTCTTCCGAACTGATTTCATCGACATCATTCTTCCGACAAACGGACAGAATCGTGTCTAAAATTTCATTTTGGATGACCTTCGATGTCCTTTTAAACACGCTTGAATTTTCCTAGTGATCCTTTAAAACATTGTCAAGCGCCGCAGAGTAATTGATGAGACCCTTAAAAACACCTGGATTAAATGATTCGTCGATTTCGTCATGTCCACGCAAGGCCAATTCTAATTCCCCACAAAACTTAATAGCATCAATAATGCGCGACATAATATATCTATTATTGTCCACAAGTTCATTGTGTATACGAACAGAAATCCTGTAGCCATCATCCAGTTGCTGCGCTATGCTTATATTCCCTAACACTGCTAAATTCATTTCATTGTGCATATGGCATTTTGACAAACAATGTTTATTTCCTTTTCCAGGTAAATGTTTTAAACCATTAATGCCAGTCTTGGTCCATGTGCCATCGCCCCAAATAACACGCACGGAAAACAAGAGAATGAATTTACTACCGGACATCCCATAACCAATCCCATTTTTTATGCACAGATTTATTGAAAGTCCTGTGATATGTTCTGTTTTTATCTTTAGAGACTTGATTAATGCACAGATCTGGTTTCGGAGGGCCTAATTCCTTTGCTAATAGTCTGTCCTCATAAGTAAAGGACTTATTTTGTAAGTATTTTACCTCGTTCATTTCACGGTTTTGGTAACGACATGCACACCTTCAATGCCTGAAAACACAGTGAAAATTATTAAGTAATTTGTCGCAGCATTAAGTTACGGTCTAAAAATAAAATGCCACATAATACATAGATGACAATTAGGAATTAACCACTTACCTCGTACGACGAAATACTCGTTCAGTGTATATTTTAATTATGTTTAATAACACTGGTACGCGTTATTCCCACCTCACAAAACATGCTTCCAAAAACACATATTAGCCTATGTAAGATTAATATTACTGAACACTGCAAAAGACCACCGCACTCGAACACAATTATAGAGTAACTCAATATCGTAGGCGACAAAACTTTCGGAACCAAGTACTGAGGCAGTGTTGTCGTCACGCAGTTGTGTTTTCCCCCAGATAATGAAATTTCTCAGACTTGACGTTATAACATAATTCAAATTCGCTTACGGTACATACCCTACGTTCATAATGTTACGCTTCTCTCTCAATGCATATTATACATGTTGATTTTTCTCCATACATATTAATAAAGGGCGAAATGTTCAGAAGGATGTACCGTACATTATTTTGGTGGAAAATTGCTGAGGGTTGGTAAATAAGCTATCTATGGACTTGTTTGCCCTGTATCGGTACTCCTTGCTAACGGTACACTTTAACACCCCTCCCCGACCTCCCCGCCGCGACCTTCCCCGCCACGACCCTCCCCGCCCCTACCCACCCTCGCTACTTTCACGGCCGTATTGCCGGCTAGTCACAGGAGGCTTGTGCCTCAAGTTTAGGAAACTCCCATAGCCCCTCTGTCGCCTCGCCCCGCTGTAAAAGCAAGGGATGATGCTAAAGAGCCAGGAAGAGGAAGCATGTATACCCCACGTCAGGTCAAGACCTGAGGAAAATATTCCTCCGCGTATCTTCTCCCTCTGTCCCTCCGCGCGTCTTCTCTCTCTGTCCCGTCTTGTGTTTCCAGCATGGCGCGCATGTGATCGAGTATTTGAAACTACGTTAACCACAAACGACTTTATTGCGTTCGGACCTTTGATTCCCTTCAATTACGAATTTATCTACGGTATATTCAATGAACCAAATAAGTGTTTTTTATCGTGTTGGATCACCCAGTCGAAACCCGAGGCTCTGTGATAATTTAAAAAAAGGATGCTTGTAGTTTTACGTTAGCGTGCGATTATTAAAAACATAACATTATTTGTGTTAGGCGAGGTATGACATATAAACGAACATGAAATGGCGTGTGTCCTTCAACCCTATGAACCAACTAATTGCTTATGTGTCATCCATAAGCATCTTATCTTGGGAACGATCGAAAGTAGACGGGGAGAAACAGGCTGCTTCCTTGAAGGGTTACGAAACGTACTCTTGAGAATCAGAAGGCAGAATGATCTACTGTCAGTACAAAGACTTAACTGTAACGTGAAGTGGAGGGTAATTATAAAACAAAATAATAATTATACCGCGCATAGGAAAATAATACTATCAGGTGTATAGGCGTATTAGCCATCATCAAAATGTCATTACAAAACATTGCGAGTAGGCAATATATTTTCGGTTGACATAGGCTACTGAGAACTAAACACTCTCCTATAAATAAGATTAAATGTTAGGATACAACATGTGTAGATACAACTTACAGATATTGTCGCTAATCTTCCTCCATTGCTTCTATTCCACTGAGACTGCCGTCAGATGATTCACTACTGTCACTATCACCATTAACGTTAATCACAAATTTGTCTTCCATTTTGTCCACAATAAAGTCCAGATCCCAAAGTTTCTTTTCTTCTCCCTTGACGTGGCGGACACAGTTTTCCCACTTCTCCGGTGTAACTTGAGCGATTCCCTCCTGCAGTAGTTTTTCGACAGTTTCAAGTTTAAAAGTGTTGTTGTTACGAGCAACGTAGCCCTTTACTTGGCTCCATGCTAATTCTATTGGATTCAATTCGCAGTGATATGGTGGTAAGCGAAGCACAGTATGTCCAGCCAGCTGAGCAATGCTGTCAATACGATATCCTTCATACTTATGTTTGATACTTCGAATGACACCCATCAGCTCTGCCTTTATCCAACTGACCTCGAAGTGAACACCCTTTTCTTTCAGAAATTTTTGCATGTCACTTTTCTTTGATGATGATGTGGGATTTTTTTCAAGTTTCACGGAGTGATAACTGGCATTGTCCATAACAATCACACTATTTGGTTCAAGTTTTGGCAATAGTTCCCGAAACCAGGCTTAGAACCTGGGACCGTCCATTTCCTGGTGGTAATCACCACTCGATTTCTTGGCTCGAAATACAAGTCCCGCACTGTCAACGAAACCTTTTTCATTTCCACAATGAACTACAATAGCACGACCCCCTTTTCCAGTAGGATTTTTGGGGCCAGTACTGACACCACTAATGAAAGCTTGACGTTTACTCTCAACTGTAGTATCTTGCCATACCTTTGATACTGTATGTCCGGCGTTACACCAGGTTTCATCTAGATAATAAATAGTGCGTCCTTGTTCACGGTACTCTCGTATGGACGTTAGGTACTTGTGACGCCACTGAATTAAATCATCGCGTTCCAGCAAGGCTGAAGCTCTTTTCCGTCGCTTGAAAAGAAACCCTAAGTCCTTCATTAACCTACGAACAGTACTCTCACTGAAACTAGGGAAATCCTCATCACTATTCACTGCGCATGTCACTTTCTTCAGTTGGAATTTTATTCTTGAGAAAAAAAGAATGCACGTTCCTACGAATTCCACACAAAACTAATTCCGAATACTGCGACACACGAACCCTCTTTCCTTGTGACGACGGTCGACTTCTTGCTGGAGACTTGCATTCGCCATGAACTTTGAATTCAGCGCGTGACGAGTAAACACTGTATGTTGAAACGCCAGTCAAGTATGCAGTCTTCTTCACCAACTCTTCTACCACTCTGGATTGTCATCCCTCAACCTACTATATACATTTAAAATAATTTGTTTGCACCTTTTACTCAACTTCTCTCCACTTTTGTTACCTTTGAAGTATCTTATTGGTGATTCAAGCTTTACAGCTGCAGTTTGAACACGTTGTGTACTTGAAGATGCCATGTTGAACTCGTAACAGTATTGCCAACATTTGAACCTGATTCGCCACACAATCGAATGACTTGGGTAATCTTATGCCGCTCAAACAAGGTTTATACAGAACGAAATACAATATAATATCAAATTCGTACTTAATTACTCTGCCTATCGTTTCAAATACCACTAGAAACTAGATTCACACACACAATTAATCCTATGAAAAGCAAAGTTGGTGCAGCATCCAATTAAAGAGAAAATGATTAACTTATCCACAGATTTATACCAAGGAATTTCTTAAAAGTAATCTAGCCAGTTCATCGAAACATAGTAACATACGCTGAAAAATCGTGTACTGCAAAAACAAGCAGAAAGAGTGGGAACTATTTCCTTGCGCGTCAGCCTTTTCACAGACCAGATCATCAAAGAGACCGCTTAGATCTTGACCTGCCGTTTGGTATAGCTACCCTGTGTTGGTCAAACCAGGCATGTACCCAGCACCTCGTTGTGACGTGACATGCTCCTACTGTCGGGGAAAGTGAACAGCAAGCCGATAGAACTGCTTGGTCACGTCATAAGCGCCATTACCACGGAAGGATTATCAAGACGACTACGACCCAAGGAGAATGATTATTAATGGTGGGGCACGTGACCGTGTGCCCCTGTTCTAAAACTGCCTCTGTAACACACATTTGTTAATATAAAACAACGGTGTATTTAACACTAGTTGATACACAACGATACAAAAGGTGGACTAACTTGAGCGGTCCAGAGCGGAACTACCGCAGAACTGACGTCTACGGTCTGCGGGTGTATATATACATAGTAGATGGAAGGTTCCAGATTCGAGTGTTCCAGATTGGAATGTTCTGGGAATAGCAACTAGAATGTCCGCGTTATCTCAAGTAAATACACAACAACCTACATAGCTTCTTTTTGCGCGACTACAGCCCTCGACCCTTCCACTCTCACTACGAATTTCAAAAACGATAGTCTTTGATATTCCTGTAGCCAGAGCAGTTTCATTGACTACTCTAAATTATTTATACTTTCGTTAGGTTGAACATTTTTAAAATAAATGAACACATTAATTACGACCGGTTTTTCCCTCCGTCTGCGCACTTGACCACGCTTTCTTTTCACAAAACTATCCATTGTTTATTTGTTGTACGTAAAATACGTAAAATACAACACGCTAAATATAACAGAACTGCTGCACACACACTCAAGATAGAGACAGCTGAACTACTGAAATACTAGCTCGGAGGGCACAGTACCGTAATAATGCTGTGAGTAGCAAGCTGCACCCCACGCTGTCCTTCGAAGCTTCATCCATATAACGCGCGGTCAATGAACAGCCCGGCCTGTGTAAACAATTAAATGTACACTCGGTGTATGCAGGTAGCAGGTAGAAACCTTCTTCCAACTTTCCTCTACAACTCTCAAACTGACTTGACATGGTTATCTTCAAAAATAGAAAAGTTGGTAGCATATGAAGATTTTCAATGCTGCTATGTGGTTATGAGAGAATATTCAGAAGTTTTACGTACATGAAAATTTTAATACTGCCACTATAAGATATTTCAGGACTCCATCATCAAGACGACACATTTAGCTACACTTGCGCCACAAACCCAATGCAACATGATATAAGATATTGGCAACTCAAACTAACACTTGGGGCGCTGCGGTCGGTCTGAATAAGTAGGGTTTAAAATACTCAATAACACGCGTTTGATATGGAACACTTTTTATTTTTCGGTTATAATCAGTAAATATGGTCTCTAAAGTAATGCCAGTGTTATTTTTAATTGTATATATGTATAACTGTGCGATACACGTGATCTAATTTATGTGTTCCACTGGATTTTTTGGTGTCAATTGCATATTATCAAGCATCAGTTTTTATGGGTGATGTAGATCAGCTGATTCAAATTTACACAGGGCTACACTTCAGACATTATTTCGGTACTATTATGCGCAATATAATGTAACTGTCGATCCTGAGTCAACGCCAAGGACATTCAAATAGAGAAATACGGTACATAAACAAATAAATCACACACCGAAGCTGTGCTACTTTTATTATTCCGAGACTAGCATCCACGCAAACCAGACGCCACTGTTCCAAGCTCCGACTTATATCGTGAATTGATGTCAAACTGATGATCCGCCAGCCTTTCCGCCAAGCCTACACCTCGTAATCGTTAAGTTCTTCGATATTCGAGCTATTCCACTACGAGTCATATAGGCCTAATTTGCCTCCCCGTGGGCACTGTAGAATGAGTGATTCCGCTACCATTCAAATATTCAACACCAAACTCACCTTTTAACCATCCAAATCAAGCAATTCCTGTCGCCCCCCGAGTTTTAATACAAGTTAAACTCCTCCCTTCTCCCTACCAAGCAGCCAATAATTAATTATTTAATTAATTATTCAAGTAACTTCAATCTTACAGCGCGCCCATCGTAACAGCTGTTTTTAAACTGAATAACCTTCGCTGGCTTTACGTCGCAGGTCTTCTGTCTGTCTACCTCGACAAGTGTTAGATTCTTCCCGGGGTGGAAAGGTATTATTATTAGGTATTAGGTATTATTAGGTATCATCACATTTCGGCTATTGCTATTTGCATCTTTTGGAAAGTGATGAAAACGTATGTCCGCAGCCCTCTTATACATCGACTTACAGCCGTAAACTGAGCAATACACTTTGCTTTTACTCATTTTTCACTCTTATCAACGAGTAAAACTTATTACTTATGTATAAAGACACGAACAATTTACCACGATCTGTTTACCAATACAAGAATCACCAGTCACCACGTGACAAATGTACCCTACTTGGTAAGTTTCTCATTTTTACCGCTAGATGTCATATCAGATAGCTGGAGTTGCCAATAGGATCGATTGAACTAAAAAGGGGACACGGTTTATATTTTTTTTCAAAAATTATGGATATCTGATTTTTCTAGCATTTCTATCAAATTTACTTGTTCTAATAAGGACACCTCCCATAAACTTCCCATTAACTGGAAAATTTGTATTCTTAAGGCGTTTATTTAATTTCAAAATTAAATTAACAAGAGATCAATTGACATACATTACAATGTTAGTACATGATGTGGCCACCTTTGGCTTTCCTGTATGTTGAAACACGCTGCACCATAGAGTCGATAAGGCTGCGGCACTCTTCCTTGGTCACCTTCCTCCAGAGCTCGAGCAGATTGAGACTCGTTCCTTATTCTTCGGTTCCTTCGTGTCCAGCTGTAGCCCAATCTTGTTCCAAAGGTTCTCAAAGGGATTGAGATCAGGGCTACGAGCTGGCCATGTCAGCAGTTCCACGCCATTGGTCTCCATCCATGTCTTCGTGACGCGGTATGTATGGCATGGTGCATTATCTTGTTGGAAGATGAAGTTCTCTCCCAACAGCTGTTTGATAGATGGTAACATGACTTCCTCCATGGTTGTGCAGTAAGGTTCTGAATTAATCGAACCATCTACCACATAACATTCCCCAGGTCCCTCACTGGTGATGCATGCCCAGATCATAATGGCATCACCGCCCCGCTAAACCGCTGGGGCCAGTCATTGAGGCAAGAGTTTCTCTGTTACCGTGCGCCTGACACGAACCTTTCTGCGTGGAAACGACACAAATCAACTCTCATCCAAGAATACTAAACGCCTCCAAGCTCCTGCAAGCCAACTTTTTTTTTCTCACGACACCACTGTAGTCATTTAAGTCGATTATTCAGTAAGCCGAGGTTTTCGCAAAGCATATCGTGATTGAAGACCAACCTCACGCAACAGTCGGCTAACTGTTGACTTACTGACTAGGAAATTGAATTCTAGGTTTAAAGCAGTACTTAGATCACCCCGACTAGCCCTCCTATTCACTTTAGACAGTTCAATAAGCTTTCTGTCCTGTCTAGGAGAGGTTTTCCTTGGCCTACCACCATGGGTTTCACTCTTGATGTTGCCAGTCTCTGCAAAAATCTTCAATGTCTGCTCTACACGTTTAAATTATTCCCAATTTGTCGATAACTCATGCCACCCTTATGCATACCTACAATTTGCCATTTTATTTCATGTGGAACACTTGGACGACCCATTTTGTTTCAACAAATTCCCGAACTCTACAAAGTACGCACCTAACCTCAAATGTATCACAAGTTGCTCAGAGAACAAAGCAATGAGCTGTTTCCAAACATCATTTACCATATATAAAGAAGTGTTTCAAGTAGGCTTTGATAACATTTGAGCGCTGGTGCCAGACATAACATTTTAAAAAGACCATAAAAAATGGGACTTTTCCTGAAAATTTCAAAGAATTTCAAACAAATCTATCACTCTCTCACAAATTTACTCAATATTTTTACACTACAAGTTTGATAAGTCTTTATGAGTTTTATTGATATGCCAAGTTTCAAATGTGTACGTGCCCCCGTATTCTCTTCGGATGGGGTTTCCGTGCATCAGAGTGTTAATTTTTGTGCCATACTTTAAAAACAAATTGCCAATAACTTTCGTATTTTTCAATCAAAATCCATGTGTTTTTACTAAACGCCTGCTGATTCTCTAGAGGCTGTATTAATAATTAAGGAAGTAGCGCATTACCAATACATTGAGGACAAGAGGCAAACGTTACTTTTTGGGTGCTGTCCTTATTGTTTTGACCAGTACATTAGGACAAAAATGATCGGCAAAACACATTTCTAACCGAATATGCTGTTTCTTGGTCCAATAAATATTTTCGACTGATATTGTGGCGTTTGAGGCCATTTTTCAGTGTTGCCTAGGTAAACAAAAGTTTGGTGCTTTTCTGTAGAAAATGAGTTCTTAGAAAATACTTCAACAAAGGGAATAGTAATATGGAAAAGATACGTAGATGATGTAATTTGCATCTACGATACTGAAATAACAAGCGAAGAAACAATTCTCCAATCCATTAATAGCCTACACCACTCAATCAAATTCACTATGGAATCCGAAACAGACCGAAAAATAAATTATCTCGACATAACCATTGAACGTAAAGATAACGAACTTTCATATTCCGTATTCCGTAAATCCACACAAACCTCGCATACAATCGATAATCAGTCTAATCACCCCAGTACGCACAAATTAGCGGGGTTCAACTCAATGGTGCACATGGCATTAAACATACCCATGCCAAAAAACAACTATAATAAGGAAATAAGAACCATTAAGCAAATAGCAAAGGAAAACAATTTCCCGCCAAGCAAAACAGACCAAATTATAGCCAAACATAAAAATAAAGGTAAAACGATTCCTAAACCGGACAGTAATGAGAAAAAATTCGCGCGCTTCAACTATGTGAATACGAACACATATAAAACCACTAATCTCTTCAAAAAGCAAGGCATAAAAATAGCATTCACAACGAACAATACATCCGGTAGGCACCTTCAAAATAGTAATCTAAATAAACAAGACCCGTATTCAAAGTCAGGGGTATATTCTATCACATGCCAAGACACTGGTGGTCAAGCCAATTACATTGGACAGAGTGGAAGACGAGTAGACACACGTTATAATGAACATAGGAATGCGATAAGATAAGGAACACATTCAGCCGTATGCGAACATACGTGTGGCATGGGCCACAGCTTTACTAAAATCGAGACTGATCTAAAAATAATTCATCACGAATCGAAAGGCAGAGCTCTCGACATAAAGGAAGCAATCGAGATTCACCTAGCCAAACGAAACAACCCCAACAATCTAAATCAACACACTTTTATGGAGAGTTCTCCCCTTTTCACTCTACTTAAAAACACACCCTGTCGGAAGCAAGACACAACTTAGCGATACAGCCAAGCTATATAAAAAAAAGGGGGGGGGGGGGGAGGATAGCGGTGGTTAATAGGTAAATGTTATGTCGATCGGGTGAACAATGTACTTTTTTCTGCAATAAACCTAGGCCTGTATGCGCGGCAGTATTAAAGGTGCCGGGACGTCTTCAATAGACCAGGCAGCGCTTAGTTCGAATGGCTTTTTAGTCCACGCGTGGCGAAGACATTTCCACTGTCTTTAATAGTTGTAGATCTTCCTGAATTCAATAACATACAGTCTTATCTAGATTTGGCAACGTCACACAAATAAACATTGCACTGACCTCAGAAAGCACATAGAAACAAAGGGGGGAGAAAAGAAAAAACAGTTTCGTCCAGTTAACACCCGGGTTCAGTCGACCAAAACTGGTGCTAGAGTGAACACGAAACTGCTCGAAGTTCCAGCCAGGAAGACAACCGGATAAGTATCAGCCTGTATTAATACAGTATAACCATAGTTGATTTTTTATAACCATATAGCCTAATCACCCCAAACAGACAAACTCCGGATTTTTAACACCATTTTAGCATTTCGCCTAACATTAGATATTCTATATTTAGCATACGCCGACAGTTGCATTACCAATACTGCATCTAAATAATTGTACATATTTTAAATATTTTTCACCTGTATTCTCAAACATAGATGATATAGCCTAATTGTAATGGATCTGATGATGATCGCTTGACGATCGAAACTGGTCATCCTAGTGTATTTATTAATCTCATGTAATTTATTTCAGGATTAGGGCATAACCCAGCTCTTTTTGGGTACATTCGTGTTGACCGACTGAAAAGCACCAAACGTTTTGTTCGACTGATATGGCAACAGTGGATTGCTAGAAAAAGACAGCGTCATACATGTTTCACGTGCAAAAGAAAGAGAGAACTAGTGCTTCATTCTAAACGTTGGATGCCTTTATAGGGTCTGTGGCCTACACAGAATATTTCTAAATTTCCATTACAGACTTGGGGGGCTTGTAGTGGGGACCAAGACGGTCAAGTTTAGCATAGGAACTTGTGTCCGGAAACTTACCGTCTTCCCGTTACCCTCAAAAACCCACTACAGCACACGATCAAATCTCCCGCATTGTAACGTTACGGGTTGCTCAAACCCACGTTACGTGACCATAAGTAACGTTCTGCGCCACACTCAAGTACAACAACAACAAAAAACGTTAACCACAATAATAAAATACTTACGGCTTACCTGTTTTTGATAGAAATACTAATATGCTCTTGTGGGCGCCAGGTCATCAGATGATTTGATGAGCCAAATTTATAATTAGACCTTAGTCTAGAGCAGTCGAAACCTCTTTCTCTCAGCTCGCGGTGAGGCAATGCCATGACAGGGAATAAGGATGCCTTATGTCTAAAACTATCTACTGATAAAGAAATACCTATCATGTGCAAATAAAAGGATGACATGTATTAAGTAATAGGAGCAGATAAAAGTGACGCTAAGTTAGAATTGACTAATAATATAAATAATAATACAGCTTGAATTTACATTTACGGTGGCGAACTATACAAATTGGAGGTTACGAATTAATTAATTTGAATTTGCATGGAAAGCTTGAAGTTAAATTGCCGAAGAGATGAAAACAGAGGTCGTGCGTAGATTTTCATTTATGTGAGCTCAGGAGCTTGTCTCGGAGATTGCCACGACAGATTGTCATAGCCGCAGGCTTCTCTCTTCTTGGCGTTCGATATATGGAATGTTGAATTCTTCTCCTCCTTCCAGCGTGGCGATGAAGATTTTAAATGAATGTTGATTCTAGTAATCAGAGACGTTATGTGTCCTCTGTTATTTTGGTCGTAACGGAATCTGATTCCTTAAATCACTTTTATAGAGATAGCCACAGACACGACTACCCCTATCGGTGAAATAAGTCGTGAATTGTCATTCACACTTAGCCAGTGTTAAATTTCACTAATGGCCTCATAGAAAACCATAGCGACGATGTACTTGCGATAATGAAATCAAGTCAAGCATTGCGGTCCCGGATCCTCTCTACATCCCTTTTTATAAACTATCTTATCCTTCCATCCTGTAGTTCGTTCATTTCGAGATCCCGCTCCTTCTCATCCAATCATGGGATATCTTCTTCCCTACCACTCGCCAAAGTTCATCTCCTCCCTTCGACAGGTCAGTTGATGCCACGTGACGATACAGCTTGCGCGTGGAAGCTGTGTTTTCAATGCACGTGTCCGAGATTGCGTGTGACACCTGCAACTCATTTATTTGCTGCAGCAGCTGTTCGAGATAGCGTCTTCCCTCTGCTGTTGCTTGTGCGTGGAGGCTGTGTTTTCAATGCACGTGTCCGAGATTACGTGGGACAGCTGCAACTCATTTAATTGCTTCATCTGGATTTAATTGCTGTTGCAGCTGTTCAAGATAGCGTCTCCCTTCGGGGAGACTGTGCGCCATCCGCTATCTCCGCTCACCTTGGGTAGATTATTGGCTGAGGAATAACCTAACCACCAAGGGAAGATGATAAAGAAAAAGAGGTGGGTTTCGGACTGGAGAAAAAGGATGGAGAAATAGGAGGAGAGTCCCACAAAAGTTATAAATTTAACTTTAAATGC
Organism: Meconema thalassinum; assembly: GCA_946902985.2. Taxonomy (NCBI): domain Eukaryota; kingdom Metazoa; phylum Arthropoda; class Insecta; order Orthoptera; family Tettigoniidae; genus Meconema; species Meconema thalassinum. The sequence goes on from OX336389.2 coordinate 677,752,453, forward strand.
ACTCAAGGGCGGTTGCCACTGCAAATCCGCTCTCAGATACCTAAAGTGGGTAAGGATCTGGGCAAAGCTGACGGGAAACGCAGCTAGGACTTGGGTGGTTTGCAAGAGAATGACTTTAGCGTATTCCCTCTCAAGCATGCATATGCCTACTATGGGGAAGGGTGATGGTCTGGCAAGACAAAGAGTAACAGACTTATTGCATGTCTGTTCAAAGGAATTCGTTTATGAACAAGTGATTCTAAGAATGCCAATAATTTGAATCGGTTTCGATATTTCCAGTTTTCGAAGTTGTAGAGTTCCTGAAAAGCGACCAAGTGCTTCCAAGAAGGATAGTGATAAAAGAATTATACCTTTGGGAATAATTTTGGTAAGTGAACCAATAGTTGCATTTGGAAATGGCTAAGCTTTTACCCAGCAAGGAGCCGACTAAAAGTTTAGGCAAAGAGAAACACTTATCTTTTGGAAAACCAACCATAAGTTTTTTGGAGAGGATCTCCACAAGCAGGAAGCTGGCGTAGCGAGCTATGCTTGCCTTACTGGCCAGTTAGAATTAGCTATTAACGCTGAGAGAGACTTTACCAAGATAACCACTAAGAGTTCTTGCTCAAATGCAACGAGTGGTGAAAGCCCTATCAATAGATTTAATGGCATTAAGTAGGAAGAGCCAAGGAAGACAGGATCTTGCCTAACTGTTATACTAGAAAAATGAAAAAGCGAAAAGGAACACTTAATTTATTTAACAATTCAAAAGAATTTGATGAATTTATCAAAGATATATTTTCAATTTTATTAACAATTTGGGGTCGCAGACCTCAGAAAACATTTAAAGTTTGCGGCAGGCAATTAACAATTTATTAGGTTTCAAACCTTTATAAAATCCTCGCAAGAATTTGAAATAGCGAAGATAAAATACAAAATTTAAAGACAATTAAAGTGATTAAAGTTTGACAATAAATCGAATACAAGGTGTGTACTTTAAGAAATTCTGGGTAAATATCTTGAAAAGAGTAACAATTTCGAAAGTAACAACAACAAAAAGCAGGTAGAATAAAAGAGAAGTTCCTATAACTTCTTGTATTGAAGCTGAATTACTTTTAGTAATTACACAAATTGGGCGGGTCACTTACTGTGAAACCTGAAGAGAAAGTCAAAAGGAAGGTTCTAGACCTCCTATGTTTAAGTAGGAATCACGAGACAAATGGGGCAAGTTTCCCTTTCGTGAAACCTAGAAATAACTCACTTATGAGTTGAAAGAATTGTATTCCCTAATTAGAAGGGAGAAACAAGATAATTAGAAACGTGTACAAGACACGTAGTTATGCAAAAGTTAATTAATTACATGTAAGCAAAAGTGGGAGGGCTCGTCTTTAGAGTGACACCTCATTGAAAAAGACCTAAAGTAACAATTTTATTATGGTTTGTTAGTAAGAGGTTTAGGAAGATCAACTGGGATGGAAGGTAAATGTTCATGGCCGTATTTATAATAATCGGACGAGCGCGACGCGGAAGAAATACTGAAAGAACACTGTTTTTCACTATAGTCTGTTGAAATGGATGAAAAGTTCACTGTAGTAGCGCAAAAGTTTATGGCAAAGAAAGTTATTGCAATTATGGAAAATGACTAGTTACACTGGATAGGCGAGAGTCTATTGCTTGAGAAGGTTGTAGATTATCATTAAATACGCCAGAGAAAATTCCAACGGAGGAAGGAACATTAGCTATTGAGCAGTAATTTATAAGGAAGATTCCTCATTTTTAAATAGTATTCCCATAAGTGAGTGGAAAATACATGACGGCACGACCTGTAGATAGAGTGCAGATTCTGGAAGGTTCCAGAACGATCCTAATAGAAGAATAGTGCCAAAGTTATTCCAGCGGTGGAACGAGCTTAATATTTTATAGACAGTGGGTATTCAATAATATCCCACGTTGTGAGAAGATCTCTCATTTAATAAGCATCAGAAATGCAGCTTTTACGAAGATTGGCTTAGACAGACAAAGCTCAATATGGAAAATCCCGCGAAGGATGATTATTGCCACAAATAAGTAATCTCACACTGCCTATAAATGATTATTAAAAGCATGTAGTTGTTAAAAGACGATGAGAATGAGGTAAAAACTTGAAGTCTGTACTTATCTTTGCTTCATGGCGATGATGAAGTTCCCTTTGACGATTAAAGTTCCAACATGGCGTGGAATCTAAAGAATGCCTCTTTAGTTCAGGAGGCTGACTCTAGTTGAGCCTTGACTGACTAAGTCGACTGCCGACGTACAAGTGAGACCCACTCAGCGAAGCGCAGAGGGACCAGGAAAGGGAAAAGAGTGGGGGTAGGAGACAAAAGGAAAACATATAAGCATAACCAACATTGAAAAGTTAAATTCTCTTGATAAGATGGTCTTCAAAGAGTTGATAGTAGGCGACACTATCGCAGCCTGGTGGGTGAAAAAGGAGACGAAGGTCTCTTGATCACGGAGATGATAGCTGGCGATGGCGACGAGATCTGGTGGGCAGATTGATAAGGAAGTCCTCTTGCACCGGGAAGAATTGAGGAACTTCAGAGATTCGCTGCTAGATGACGCTAGGTGGGTCATGGAAGATATATATCTAGAACAGACTCACGAATAACATGAGAACCCTAAACAGCAAAGAGAACATAGGAGATCACTGTTGGTGTTTGAGAAAAAGGAAGGAATGAACAAGCAAAGAGCATTAAAATATACTCTATCTACCGTGTATTCCAAGAATACACCACACCTCTTGTGCAAGACCATACTCTGCTCGCCCTTACTTATTTCAATGTGAAATCTCCAGTTTATATATTTCTAAAATTTATATAATAAAATGATGTACGGTAATAATAATAATAATAATAATAATAACATTTAATAATTATTATTTCATAAAATTACTTCTTGAATGAATATAATAATACTATGGCTGAATAAGAACTTAATTATAAATAGAGATCTAACGAATTAATATATACAGATAAGGAGTCGAATTCAGACTATCACAGCATTTTCGGCGCCACTGACTAGTGCACGTACGTCATTGAACGATCACCTGATGTCCTATATCCCCTACAGGTTTGTTGACATTCCATACCTCCTTCCACGAAATCTCACGGGTACCGCATACTTGGTATTCTTTGAAGATGTACTGCATGAGTTCTTAGACGATGAGCACCTGCATGTGCGTCAAAACGTGAGGTTTCAGCACGATGGCACACCACCTCATTTTTCACTTGCGTTATGAGATCATCTGCATCACAGATTTGTGCAACAGTGGATAGGTTGTGGTGGCCCGATTGCTTGGCCTGCACGTTCAACCAACTGACTTGACACCGCTAGACTTGACCTGTGGGGTCACATAAAAACCTTGATTTACGAGATCCCTGTGGAATCCGAGTAAGATCTACTGGCACGGGTTAGGGCTGCGGCGGATGTTGGAGGACCAGGGATGGATGATCGTGTGTACCAGAATATGGTACGGAGGTACCGTGTCTGTGTTGATGTCGGTGGTCGTCACATCGAGCCCCACCTGCAATTGGACATTGGACCCAGACGACAAGCAGCAGGAGTAGGACAGAGCACCTAAAATGCGGGAGTTGTGAACGTGTGCTGTAGTGTTCCTTTGCGGGTAGCGAGAAGACGGTAAGTTTCTGGAAACAAGTTCCTGTGCCAAATTTAACCGTCTTGGTCCCCACTACAAGCCCTCAAAGTTTATAATGCGAATTTAGAAACACCCTGTCTAATTCATCCTATTTTAATTGCATCACTACAAGATGTAACAAACCATTCCCAAACATTTCACACTGAAAACATTTGAAATGAGATTCTAAAGAATCACAGTGATGATTGCTCCCTTCCCCCACTCATTTCTCCTCCAGCCCTGATATAAAACCCAGTCAGTGAACCCAGGGATTCCATAGAGGAGAAATCAGCAGGAAACCAGATAAGTAGGCATACTGTAATATGTCAATAGTTTCGGTATATTTTGACATTTTCATCTCATTACATATTACCAATCTGTCTAGTGAATGTTTATCCAACATCATTCAGTTGATTCATACATAAACAAGATATTCTGTAAAGATCAAATCACATATTTTTTTATTTATTTTGAAATGTAATGCCATATTTTGGTAGCATCCATTGACATGACTATGCACTTAAAATCTGTAGAATTTGTGTAGTGATTCTTATCATTCCTACTGGCAATACCCTGAGAAATTCAAAACATGTTGGCAATATTGTTAGAAAGAAATGTGAGAAATCCTGCTTTGCCACATAAAGCACACCCGTAAAGTTCTAACGGTGTCCTATATTTAAGTATTACAGTACAATAGGCATCTGAAATTTCTTGAAGTAATTTTCTTAGACTTTGAAAACTGAAGCCCCCAATCAGAATTTTGTCACAATGCAAAAATAATTTGTCAGTTGTGTATTTACTGTTCAATGTCCAAAGATGGAGTATATAACTTAATTAATTTGCAGCTTGCAAAAAACTGCGTCTTTTGGACAGTAGCTTCCTAATATATACTTTCTTGTCAATTTCATTCATTATCACTCATTTGCAACAATGTTGTTGCTTTTAATCTGTATCATAAGTTTTCTGCTGGATCATTTTGAATTTTTTGGCTAAAACAGTATTTATCCTGGATGAGGTTTATAATGATCAAACATTCCCTGAATTTGTCATTTAGACTTTCACGGCCCGTGTTATTATTCATAATGTTAAATTTTGGGCTTATGCCGTGTTTTATTATACTAAAATTCGACGCGTTTCGAAAGAAACCATGTCTTTCATCGTCAGGAATAATCTGGAATACGACAATGTTGCTAAGAGAAAGCAACGAAGAACATATAGAAGGTGCCCAAAGATGGACGCCATTATAGCCCCATGTTAGGGACAACGGAAAGCAGCAGTGAATTACTTTCTCAGGGTTCTGATAATAGGTAGCCAGGATTCACTGAGATTGTAGCCGGTGTCGCGGTTGAAATTATCAGGGTGTTTACGTATTTCAACCGCCTCCCTGATGATTCTGGGACGATATTGCTTTATACGGGCAAGAACATCCACTCCTTGGAACATGACATCATGGCCAGGTGTTAAAGCATGATCGGCAACAGCTGATTTATCAGGTTGAATGAGCCTGATACATCTATTATGTTCCTTAATGCGAGTGCATATTGTTCTCGAAGTCTGCCCGATGTAAACCTTGCCACAAGTACAGGGAACTCTGTAGATACCCGGATTCTACGGATGTTATAAGTTCTTCAATAGGAATTCTTCTAGGCGCTACCGCAAAATTGAGACCTTTAGCGAGAACTGCCTGTTGGGTATCACTTAGGGGCTTGCTGGACAAATTTACGACAACCTTGTTAGCATCAAGTCTAATGGCTTGAGATTTCTGCAACTGACATAACCTATCATATTTGGAAATACGTCTGTCCCTCACCTGATCTAGAACGCTGTTAGCTTGCACTGAAGAAATACGATCAAAGATCTTCCATAATTCCTCACTTACGAAATTTGAGAGGCGTAGATGTAGCTGTAGTAACTCCCTCGAAATAAAATCCAACTGCTTACGAGTATGCTGTATCCTCTCTATCAATAACGCCTTGCTTGCACGACGATAGATTCTAGTTGCCTTAGGTGTTCTGAAGGAATGCTTCAACATAACAAAACTCGGTAGAATATCATGATCCCGGCATCTTAGGAGAAAAGCGAGTGAAGAGATTAGACACACCTTCATGCGTCGTAACCTACTAAATCTAGACTTATAACATCCGTAGAATCCTCGGTACATCACCTCACACCTGAAGAGGCCGAGGAAGCCAGGCAAGAATGTTCCCGAGTTCTCAAGACCGCTAAGCCACCTAACACCAACTTAAAACAAGGCGAAAGCCGGGCACTTAAAGATCTAAGGGACAATTCTGATATTATCGTTCTCCCCGCTGACAAGGGTATCGCGACAGTGGTATTGGATAAGGTTGATTATGATTCCAAGATCTCGTCTTTGTTATTAGATCCTGTATATAGGATTAATAGTCGTGATCCTACTACTCGCTACTCAAATGTCACCGTCAAATTGATCAAGCAATCATCTATTCCAGCGGATGCAGCGAAGACTCTCCTTCCAGGGGATGCTATTCCTCCGAGACTCTATGGTCTTCCTAAAATACATAAGGATGATGTTCCTCTTAGACCTATTGTTAGTACGATTGGTTCTCCTACATATGCCCTTTCCAAATACTTAGGTAGACTACTTCAGCCGCTTCTGGGTAACACGCCTTCGTACATTAAGGATTCCACACACTTCGTGGAAAAGTTAAAAGCTATAACACTTCAGCCGGGTGATATTCTAGTGAGTCTCGACGTGGTGTCTCTGTTTACGAGAGTACCTATTGATGGTGTTATGTCTCTCATTAATGGCCTTTTTCCTGAAGACATCACAAGACTTTTTTATCACTGCATGACCTCCTCCTACTTTCTATGGAATGGGAATTTTTATGAGCAGACTGATGGTGTGGCCATGGGTAGTCCTCTCTCTCCTGTTGTGGCTAATTTCTTCATGGAGAACTTTGAAGAGAAAGCTTTCTCGTCGGCTCCTTTCAAACCGAAGATCTGGTGGCGTTATGTGGATGACACGTTCGTTGTTTGGACGGAAGGTGAGGAAAATCTTAGCCATTTCCTGGATCACCTTAATCTCCAGCACCCTTCTATTTGTTTCACCATGGAAAAGGAATCTGACGGCAAAATACCTTTTTTAGATGTTCTCGTCACCAAGAAAGAGGATGGATCTTTAGGACACAGCGTTTTTCGTAAGCCAACACACACCAATAGATATCTCCACGCAAGTTCTCACCATCACCCTGCCCAGAAACATGGTATCCTTACAACTCTAACTACCAGGGCTAGGAGGATTTGTGAAGTGTCTTCTTTACAAGAAGAAATTAACACCCTGCGAACCACCTTTGAGAGCAACGGTTATAGCAAGGCTTTGATTTCTACGGTTCTGAAACCAACAAATAATAATAGGACGTCAGTTGAGAAAAGAGATGTAAGAGGAACTGCTTACCTTCCGTAAATACATAACACAACGGATCGTATTGCTAAAATCCTACCTCGGTACAACATACGGACTGTATTTGGAACTTCCGTTAAGATTAGGCAACTCCTGCGACCAACTAAGGACAGTTTGCCTAAATTGCAACAACCGGGTATCTACAGAGTTCCCTGTACTTGTAGCAAGGTTTACATCGGGCAGACTTCGAGAACAATATGCACTCGCATTAAGGAACATAATAGATGTATCAGGCTCATTCAACCTGATAAATCAGCTGTTGCCGATCATGCTTTAACACCTGGCCATGATGTCATGTTCCAAGGAGTGGATGTTCTTGCCCGTATAAAGCAATATCGTCCCAGAATCATCAGGGAGGCGGTTGAAATACGTAAACACCCTGATAATTTCAACCGCGACACCGGCTACAATCTCAGTGAATCCTGGCTACCTATTATCAGAACCCTGAGAAAGTAATTCACTGCTGCTTTCCGTTGTCCCTAACATGGGGCTATAATGGCGTCCATCTTTGGGCACCTTCTATATGTTCTTCGTTGCTTTCTCTTAGCAACATTGTCGTATTCCAGATTATTCCTGACGATGAAAGACATGGTTTCTTTCGAAACGCGTCGAATTTTAGTATAATAAAACACGGCATAAGCCCAAAATTCAACATTATGAATAATATTCCCTGAATTTAATTTTTGTCTTTTGTTTTCTATAGGTTGATATTAAAACACTGGAGTGAATGACATGAAAATTTGTATTTAAGTAGAAGATTAAGTAGTAACGCTATGGGCATGGGCAACGTCTCAGTGGCTTAGTAAGTAGTGCTGACAGTCGGGATACCAGTTACTCTGGAATAGGAGTGGGCATCTTGGACATATTCTCAGCTATGACCCTCCTTGTGTTCAGGTGGCTAGGATTACTCAACTCACCAGTTTGTTTCCTGAACCAGCAGAGGTACTATTCAAGGGGCCCTCTGCAAGTAAGGCTGTCAACCGGCTTCACTTGTACTTTTTGGAAATCTGCTCAGACCTATGAGAGTGACAGTCCTACGCCCATCTGACAGGGACTCCTTGAAAATGAACAGGCAATCGAACTGGTATTTAATTATTATGGAAGGAATAAAGAACTAGCTGAGTCAGCAGGTAGGATGGAATTGCATATTATAGGGATTAGTGAGGTAAAGATAAAGGAGATTGAGAGGAGGGAGTAGGAGGTATGGTATGGTAGTGCAAAGTGGGGAGTAGGGCTGTAAGTCAAGAAAACCATAGAACGCAACAAAGTTTCTGTAAGATACAGTACATAAATGAACGATTAATGTGGATAGATTTGGAAATCTCAGTATTGTTTCGGTGTATGCTCCATGTGAAGATTCGGATCAGGATGTACACAGATTTTATGAGGCACTGAGTGATGTAGTTGTGAGAGTTAACAATGGAGACAGTGTAGTGCTGTTGGGAAATGTCAATGCTTGGATGGGAAATAGGATTGAGGGCTATGAGAAGTAAATGGGGTGAGGATTGGGAAAGGAACATCAAAGGGAAATGTTGACTGGATTTCTGTGCTAGCATGGGATTAGCTGTTACCTCGCTTTTAAAGCATAAGGAGATTCACAGATACACTTGGGAGGGTAGAGGAAACAGGTCAATAATAGACAATGCCATTACTGACTTTCAGATTGTGAAATTGATAGGGAATTGCAGGGTTTTCAGGGGATACCTATTGCTGAAAAAGACCACAAACTCATTTGCTGTGAATTGAGCATAATTTGACCTAAAGTGCTGAAAGTGAGATTTGTTTACAGACGGATTAGGGTTGAAAATCTTCAGGATAAGGGATTAAGGCAGAAATGCATGGACTTTATTAGTGAGAAATTCCAAAGAGTAGATGGGAAAGAAGAATTGCAGGATATTGAAACAGAGTGGTCAGAATACTGAGATGTTATACTAGAAGTAGCAAAGGCATGTCTTGGGACAACGATGTGTTAAGTCCAGGAGGAAGGTTACGTCCTGGGGGAATGACAGTGAAGTCGGCTTCTGAAAGTAAAAAGAAGGCTTACCAAAATACGGTTTCAGATAAGGATTCTCACAAACAGAGTTTTGTAGTGTTTGGGGAGCCATTTTCAGTGTTGCCTTAGAAAACGAAAGTTGTATGCTTTTCAGTCAGTCAATACGATTGCACCCAAATGAGATGGGTAATTCCCTAATCCAGAAAATAATTTACATGAGATTAATAAATAAACTTGGATGACCAGTTTCCATCGTCAAGCGATCATTTTCAGATCCATTACTCTAAGGCTACAAAATGTTTATGTCTGAAAGTATGGGTGAAAATATTTACAATATGTACACTTCCTTACTTGCGGTATTAGTTGAGATAGTTCAACTCGTCAATATTTGTTGTCTATGTGATATTTTGTTAAAATACTGAAAGTGGTGATTGACCTCCAAACTTGTTTGTTTAGAGTGAATATATGATTGTAGGTAAATGGTCAATGCAGGTTGTATTGTACAGGCTACTTATCTGATTTAGTCTTGTGTGTCCTGGTGAGAGCAGTTGTCTTCGTCACTATCTTCACTCAACTGGGGGAGCTTCGTGTGGGCCAGGGTCTCTTATATACCTGCGTATTTCCCCTCTTACATACCTAAGTTTCTGTGTGTGTCGTACAAACGTAACTGTATGTGGCCATGTCTAGTCTCCCTAATGTGGTGTATGTTACTGTATTCAGGATAATCTTCAACTATTTAAGACCTGGTTTCAATTCTCGCCACGCATAAGCTAATAGCCATATAAGAGCTTCCTGGTCTAATGAGAATGTCCTGGCACCTTTAATACTACCGTTAATACCGGCCTCAGTTTATTGAAGAAAAAGATACATCGTACATCCTGATCCAATAACATGTTTCCCTTATTAATCCCTTATCTAGCTTGGCTACATTATGTTGTGTCTTGTTTCCGACGGGGTGTGTTTTCTAGTAGAGTGAAGAGGGGTGAACTCTCCATGAATGTGGGTTCGTTTAAATTATTGGGGTTGTTTATTTTAGCTAAGTGTATCTCGATTGCTTCCTTTATGTTATGAGCTCTGCCTTTCGGTTCGTGATGAATTATTTTTAGGTCGGTTTCAATGTCAGAGAAATTGTGTCCCGCGTCGCACATGTGTTCCCATACGGCCGAGTGCATCCCGTATTTTATCGCATTTCTGTGTTCATTGCATCGTGTATCCATTTTTCTCCTACTCTGCCCGTTGTGATTTGCTTGACACCCTCTATCTTGGCATGTAATGGAATATACCTCTGACTTTGAATACGGGTCTTGTTTATTTAGATTACTATTGTGCATATGCTTACCGGTTGTGTTATTCGTTGTAAATGCTGTTTTTATGCCTTGTATTTTTGAACAGATTGGTGATTTTATAATATGTATTCGCGTTTACATAAATTAAAACGCGCGAATTTCTTCTCATTATTGTCCGGCTTTTGAATCGTTTTATTTTTATGTCTGGCTACAATTATTTGATCCATTTTTCTGGACAGAAAATTGTTTTCCTTTGCTATTTGCTTGATTATTCTGATTTCCTTATTGTAATCGTTTTTTGACATGGGTGTTGTGCCCGAGAGCCACATTTTGGCCCGTATATATTTTTAAGAATAATTTTTGGTTGCTGGAACATGATGGAAAACATTGGAAGGCCATGGAGAGCATCACATATTAACATGCATATTACAGGCAAGGGAATATACCAGGTGGCCCGTTTTCCCCGTGCAATCTAGTTTTAGGTGTCCCGCATACATTAATTCCGCATGGGATGTCTGTTAACTGATTTCCACAGGGTCACACTGAATGCAGGCCAATTACGCCAGAGTACGAAGGAATAACAACCGAATGGCAGCTACCTGCATGTTCCTCACCGCTACCCGTCTAATGCACCTCATTGCCTTTAGGAGCCTCGCATTTGAGAGCGTAATAGACTCATATGTGGTACAACAACATGACAGTTGCTGGCAACATATTGACGATGGCTGGTCAATGGCATCGATGAGTACACGGACATTACACTAATCTATGAAGAAGCTGGTCGTAATGCCGTTGAAGCTCGTAGACGGTAAGCACTGGTGTTTCCAGATAGACGTCTGCCGCCTACGCTCGCCAGCGAGGCCTCATACCGCTATAGGGCGCATTAGACAGGAGTATTGAGGAACATGCAGCGTGCGGCCGTCTGGTTGTTATCTCTTGGCAATCTGACGTAACCGGCTTGCATGTTAAGTTACCACTTAGCTATTAAGTTATTAGACCTCCCGTTCATCACCCGTACATGCGGGACACTTATAAGTAGATTGCACGGCGCAAATGGGCCACCTGGTATATATATGACTTTCAAGTGTGTCAGACTATGTTTTGGGGCATGATGAACCATTGTTATGAGTTTCATGACAATCGGATGAGCCGTTTAGGTGCTATAAACATTAAAGTTGGTACTCGTTCACTGAGGTGTGTGGACCCCGTGACGTAAGCTCAGCGCCAGCGTGTCGCGATACGGGCGTAGTCTTTCTAGATATTCAAAAGGCTTTTGACAAGACCTGGTTTAACAGCCTACTTGCAAAGCTAATTGATTATGATTTCCATCCTGGATATATAAGACTTATTAAGTCTTATCTAGAAGACAGAAAGTTCCAGGTCGACATACACAACATACTGTCGACCGAAAGAAGGATAAGAGCGGGCGTGCCTCAAGGTTCCCTAATTGGACCAATCCTCTTCATCCTCTACACGAATGACATGCCCATGCCGGAGGAACGACTCACAGCAACTTACTTGTTCGCTGGTGACACGGCCATGTCAGCCCGAAACGCACAACTCGCGTGCATACTCAGAAGGCTACAAGATGCACTACGCCGGCTCGAACCGTGATTCACCAAATGGAGAATCAAGGTGAACGCAAGTAAGAGCCCGGCAGTGCTGTTCACCACAAAAAACAGACCATGACGCCAGATAGCCAACCTTAGACCGCTCCAGCTGTTCAACCATGACATCCAGTGGACAAACATGGGCAAGTATCTAGGAGTTACACTAGATAAAAAGCTGACCATGCGACACCACGTAAGCGATGTCAAAAAGAAGGTGAACAAGCGACTGATACAACTGTACCCTATCCTCAATAGGAAGAGCAGGCTTAACACCAAGGTAGGGGTGAACATGTACAAGTCACTGATTAGACCAATCATGACGTACGACTGGGTAGATTATTGGCTTAGGAATAACCTAACCACCAAGGGAAGATGATAAAGAAAAGGAAGTGGGTTTCGGACTGGAGAAAAAGGATGGAGAAATAGGAAGAGAGTTTGACATAAGTTATAATTATGAGTACTTGCTCAAATGCGACAAGTGGTGAAAACCCTATTAAGAGATTTATTTGCATTAAGTGGGGCATGAACCTAGGAAGAGTTAGGAAAGCAGGATCTTGCCTAACCGTTATGTTTGCGAAATGATAAATCCAAAAACAAATATTTAATTTATTTAACAATGCAAAAGAGTGTAATGAATTTAACAATGTTGGGTAGTAGTTTTTTGACAAATATATAATTTAGACTTTGTAACAAATGGGGTCACAGACCTCCGAAAAACATCTAAAGTTTGCTCCAGGCAATTAACAATTCCTTTAGTTTCAAACCTTTGTATGTTTTAAAATCCTCGCAAGATTTTGAAATGACGAAGATAAAATAAAAAATTTAAAGACAATTAAAGTGATTGAAGTTAGACAATAATTCAAGTACAAGGTGGGTACTTTAAGGAATTCTAGATAAATATCTTGGAAAGAGTAACAACTTCGAAAGTAACAACAACAAAAAGTAGGAAGAATAAAAGAGAAGTTCCTATAACTTCTTATATTAAAGATGAATTACTTTTTAGTAGTCATACAAATAGGGCAGGTCACTTACTGTGAAACCTGAAGAGAAAGTCGAAAGGAAGTTTCTAGACCTCCTATGTTTAAGTAGGAATCACGAGACAAATAGGGCAAGTTTCCCTTTCGTGAAACCTAGAAATAACTCACTTGTGAGTTGAAAGAATTGTATTCCCTAATAAAAAGGGAGAAACAAGATAATTTGAGACGTGTACCAGACACGTAGTTTTACAGACATTAATTTATGATAAATAAGCAAACGATGGAGGGCACGTCTTTAGAGTGACACCTCATTGAAAAAGGCCCAAAGTAACAATTTTATTATTATGATTTGTTAGTAAGAGGTTTGGGAAAGATCAAATGGGATTGAGGATAAATGTTCATGGCCGTATGTATAATAATCGGACGAGCGCGACGCGGAAGAAATATTGAATAAACACTATTTTTCACTATAGTCTGTTGGAATAGATGAAAAGTTCACTGTAGTAGCACAAAAGTTTATGGCAAATAAAGTTATTGCAATTATAGAAAATAACTGGTTACACTAGATAGGCGACACTAGATAGGCGAGAGTCTATTGCTTGAGAAAGTTGTAGATTATCGTAAAATGCGCCAGAGAAAATTCCAACGGAGGAAGAAAAATTAGCTATTGATCAGTAATTCAAGGAAGATTCTTTAGTTAGAAATAGTATTCCCACATGTGAGTGGAAAATACATGACGGTATGACTGGTAGATTCTGGAAGGTTCCAGAGCAATCCTGACTGAAGAATAGGGCAAAAGTTATTCCAGCGGTGGAACGAACTAAGTATTTTATAGACAGTGGGTATTCATTAGTATCCCACGTTGTGAGAAGATCTCTCATTTAATGAGCATAAGAAATGCTGCTTTCTATTAAGATTGGCTTAGACAGACAAAAGCCCCACATAGGAAATCCCGCGAAGGATGATTATTGCCCCAAATATAGTAATCTCACACTGCCTATAAAATGATTATTAAAAGCATATGGTTATTAAAAGACGATGAGAATGAGGTTAAAACCTGAAGTCGGTACTTATCTTTGCTTCATGGCGATGGTGAAGTTCCCTTTGACGGTTGAGATTAGAGTTCCAACATGGCGTGGAATTAAAAGAATGCCTCTTTAGTTGAGGAGGCTAGCTCTAGTTGAGCTTTGACTGAATAAGTCGACTGCCGACGTACGAGTGAGACACGCTCAGCGAAGCACAGAGGTAACAGGGAAGGGAAAAGAGTGGGGGTAGGAAACAAAAGGAAAACATAAATGCATAACCAACATTGAAAAGTTAATTTCTCTTGATGAGATGGTCTTCAAAGAGTTGATAGTAGGCGACACTATCGCAGCCTGGTGGGTGAAAAAGTAGACGAAGTTCTCTTGATCATGGAGATGATAGCTGGCGATGGCGACGAGATCTGGTGGCAAGATTGGTAAGGAAGTCTTCTTGCACAGGGAAGAATTTAGGAACTTCAGAGATTCGCTGCTAGATGACGCTAGGTGGGTCATGGAAGATATATATCTAGAACAGACTCACGAGTAACATAAGAGACATGACCAACAAGGAGAAATTAGAAGATCACTGTTGGTGTTTTGAGAAAAAGGAAGGAATGAACAAGCAAAGAGCATTAAAAATATACTCTATCTTACCGTGTATTCCAAGAATACACCAACGCCGCCCCTGCCTGGGGTTACACAGCCAAGTCCAACGTACAGGCTCTACAGGCCACACTAGCTAACACGGTGAAGCCACTTGTACACTGAATTGGCAGGAACAACAACCACCGTGGAAGCAAATACCCTACGCCTAAACACATCTTGTGGAGGCATTGACGTGGAGCAGACACAGGCACAGGAGATCCTCAAGCGGCAAATCCAACCCCGCACACAAATTGGACAACCTTGAATCATAAGACGGCCACCCCACGCATCCCCACAAACAGCTGCAAAAAAAAAAAAAAAAAAAAAAGAGAGATAGGCTCTAGATTTTTAGACTTAGACTTTGTATATAGGTTTCAGATTTTAGATTGCTTTACTAACTCTAGGACGTTCAACTAGGCAGACAGCTAGTTGGATAAATTAGACTCTAGATTTCATATTTAATCTATTAATTCTAGGACGTCCAACTATACGGATTGCTAGTTGGATTAAATTCTATTTTAGATTTTGTGTACTTGTTTTATTAATTCTAGGACGTCCAACTAGGCAGATTGCTAGTTGGATAACATTATATTTAAATTTTGTGTACTTGTTTTATTAATTCTAGGACCTCCAACTATGCAGATTACTAGTTGGATAAAATTAGATTAGATTAGACTAGGCTAGAATAAACAAAGCGACACAGCCAGGCCTAGAATAGGACCAGGTACACACATCCCCATCCACTGACCGGGTGCTATGCGCCTACAACACTGTATATAAAAATGTACATATCCCTGTCTGTGCCATTTATTTGTTCCAGCAGCAGCTACGGGGAGCAAGCTGATCCCGGCACTACCGCCGGGACCAGGATGAGAGCGAGCGCCCCTGTATTTGCAGGCAGGTACCCTCTCCGAATCGGAGAACTGTTACAGGACACACGGGCCAGAGGATAGTGCTGCCTTAGGGCGTGGCCATCCACTATCCGTGCGACCGCGCGCTAGTCCCAGCAGTAACAGTAGACCAGATCCCCATATGACAATAAGGCAAGTAAAGGACGCTGCGCGTGCGTGCATTTCATAACTCCTCTACTAACAACAACCTAACCAATCCTTCCACATCCTTGCATGTGGCCAAGGTTTCTCAATATACTAAGGCTGTGTTTCTATCTCCCAAAATTTTAATAATGGCATCCCGTCGTGTTCGTTAAGCCGCCATTTTGGACACGATGACGGCCTAGGGTGGGGGCTTAACGAAGCCCTGAGAATCAAAACGATCTAAAAATTTTCCTAGCATGGTCTCCAATCAAAACGTTCCTGATTGGCTGAGCACTTATTGGGTCCTTCCCGCCACACAGCCGCAATCAATTCCGCCATTAACCTCAATTTAACATAACCAAAGTTACTTAAATTACAAATATTAATGTTGGTGAAGGGTGGGTGACTTGTGGATTAGATAAGCCCTTTTTAGTGTTGCCTTCTATAGATTTGTGTTTTTTTGGTAATCTCGTTATCTTGTAGACATTAAGATAAATAGTTATATTTCGGGGGCCTATCACTCAGTAGCGGTTTATCACAACAGTAGCAACTATTACGAATAGCTGTACTATAGTAAGATTTTTCTGCACCTTCGCGAAATAGTGGCGGTGGTTTGAGATTATTTTTGACTACCATTATGGGGTTTTAATAGTTTTTCATAGAGCATTTTTGTTGTCTTGTAGGCATGATTGATTTGACATGTTTGGTCTGCACGTAGCCTACAGTTTTTTTTCTGGTTTTTGGAATAATGCTCATTACTAGGGCTCGGATTCGAGTATATTTGCATATTTCTTTCCTGAATAGTACACATGTTCAGTTTTTTAAATTCTCCCTTTCCTATGGTCAAATAACACATGTATTTTTCTTAAGGGAATTCAATGATCTTATGCTGAACTAATTAAGACTAGGGCATGTACCCCAACCCCTTAAAATATGAAGTTATCAGGATAAAAATAATGCCCATAACCATCAGAAACTTGAGAACACAGATCAGGAGAATGTTGATCGACCATGGATGCAAGACCAGAAAGTCTTAAAGTGGAGTGTTTCATTTAGAGGCTTGGAACATCATGGTCAAGACCCCTGTACTTGGGTGTGTGCTCAATTTGTTTGCAAACCCGTTTACAGATCATAAGTTAATCTGTGGCTGGAATCCACTCCATCCTATGCTAAGCTGTGAGTACTGGGCACCATTAGTGTTCTGTGACTACTGTATCAATTTCTGAAAATTGTGTCATAGGCCTATGCATAGACAAGTCGCTGAGAATGTTCTCTGAATGGTGAATACCAGTAGGCTAGCCTACTTAGCTGCCTCCTTCACTAGCATTTCCAGGCACCTGGTTAGTTGGTGAAATGAAATAGAAAAATCACTTGAATGATTCAAGTTGTCCTTGATTGCCCTCGTGGGACAGTGTACCCCATTCCAGATCTTAGTTCAGAATTAGTTTCCTTGACGGAGTTGGAGAAACAGTCGCAATACCTATGGTAATACTAGACCTAGTACGGTACATGTAGATGGAAGCATTGTGAGACCAACCACTAGGTAGCTTATGTCCCTTTAGTTGGGAGTGTTAGGGAATGGGAGATTGGTTCAACATTTCAGCCTATGTTGTTGTATATTTCATTAATGTATGGGATCTAAAATTGTATCATAGGAATATTAAAGCAAGCCATAATATATTACCAGTTGGTCAATTGGATACACCAATTCAATGAAACATTCTGTTAATAATTAGGAAGTGTCGTAGGCAACCAGAGAAGCGACACAAGAAAAAACACCTGAGTCTTCCAGGCAGTTGTCATAAACTGTATTTCACATAGAGAAGAATGACTAAAATGGTTCCTCGTGAAAAAAAAAACAACTGGTCAATGGCTTGAAAGACAGTAGTAAGGACTTACATGCTGTCAGTAAAAGTGGAGTTAAGAAAGATGTCTGGAATATTTAAATCAGTAGTTGATAGCCATGATTTTTAAAATTACCCTAGTTAATTGCACCTTAATATGATTAGTAGGCTACCGGTATGTGCAAGATTTTAAATGGTAGGTTTTCCTGTGAACCAAAAAACAGCTCTTAACATTGATTATGTTCAGGTTAGGCCTACAAGTTATTGGGAGGGAGGTTTATTTTACATACCTGTTGCACATAAAATGAGCTTCTGATTAGAGCTCTGTGAGAATGTTTAAATGGTTTGATGATACATGATTTATCAAGCCACTTTCTATGCATCTTTTAAAAACATTTTAACAATTCATAAATTACTGTCATCATTGCTAATGCTGTAATCTGTCATGTTTATTTATGCAGCATGAGGAATTAGGAAACATTGGTAGGATTGGTATATTGAGTGGAGGTATAGTAGGATAAAATGCAACTGTGTCATGGAAACCTAAGATGTATTTTTATTTCTCAACTTTATTTTCTGTAGACTCCAACACAGCCCACCACCAGGGGGAAAAAAAAGTGTTGGTGATGTTTAATGAGAGCAAATCTTGAAATACTGTGATTTAAGTGGTTGGTATCAAAAGCTGTATAGGAAAAATGAAAATGTGAAGTCACGCCCAAGTTTATGAAGCCTTGCCAGACTCGGCTGAAATTATCTTCGATACAAATCAAGTCTCAATAGTTAAAACTTTAGGACGACCTTTGACATGAGCACTATAATAGGCCTACATTTAGGATCGACTTAGCCTGCAGTAGGTCTTGTGCTACTGTATGCACCTGGGCATGTTTAAAAAAAACTCAGCCTGCAGGTTAATGAGGTAGTTTATTACTATAAATCTATCTCAAGCAAATCCAAGAAGTTACCAGACTGAGAAACTACATATCAATATTTAAACAAAAAAAGGGTGGCAGTGCAAACTGCACTTTTAATCCTTGCTTCATTAGTTAAACCATAATATTTGTACATAAATACAGTAAGGACTTCACATTACAAACGGCCACTTAAATTATATGCCTTATTAGGCATAACCTACAAATTACATGTCATGAAATTGGTAAATATAAGCAGACAGCAACATCAATATGCAATGGTCTATAATGAAGTTTTATAGTGCACAAAAGGTTATTGTACTGAATGTATTTCGAATTGATGAATAAAACTGGTGGAAACGACAGCCAATTGATTTACATCCATTACATCCAAAGCAGTAGAAACTTTCAGTTGATTGGCAAGAGTGTTAATTTGTACTTTTATTTTCACAAATTTTGATGAACAGTGTCACGCTTCAATTTAAATATAAACGCACATACAATTCCTCATCAATAAGTGATTTGCACTTCATACTGTCATGAACTGGAATAGATTTCTAGCAATTTAATTGATGTAGAAATCTATTCCTCTCGCCACCATGTTGGTGATAATTGTAAACAAACCCGCGGGCAGCCAATGGCTGGTAATAATTGCCAGCCAATAACAAGCCAGGATGATGCGGATCATAATTCGCGTTTCACTCTCATTGCGTTTTAACTTGAGGTGATGAATCAGCTGTTCGTTAACGCCACGGGGTGCCATTATTAAAATTTTGGGAGATAGAAACACACCCTAAGATACTAAGCATGTGGCTATCTCCAATCCGCCAGGTTTTACCTGCAGGCAATCTTTCTTTCTGCATATGGGGTTTTTCCCTGGCCCTTCGCTCAACCCAAACCCACTTATGTTCCTAATCCAAATGATGATGCCAGGTAGAGTACGGTACTTAAACCAGTGCTGGGACAGGCAGAAAGGCTCGCATGGCTCATCAAACCCCCCCTCTGTTTCTCCTACTATCGTAGTTATTAACAGCATGTCGGAGGCAGCAGTAGTAAAGGTCGGCTGTCACGCGCGGAGTGCGGGCTTACATTTTCGCCCCCCCCCCCCCCTCCGAAAAAAACAGGTATTCACTTCTTCACTCGGCGTTAACCTTCGCAGTCACTCGCAAGCTAGTCTCTGATGTTATTCTGTGTATGTCAGCAGATCTCTACGCGATAGCGAGGTCGTTACGCTGTGCAGTACTTGTAAACAATACAAGTTACCCGAGGTGTCAACTTCAGACGTTTGAGGAAAATCGAATTATTCATCGCAGGCAAATCATCCAAAGTGCACCATAATCTACGAGTCTGAATGCACAACATACCACGACTTTATAATTTTACAAATTCAAAGTGCATCACTACGTAAATATTGAGCTGCATGTTTTACAGGTTCAATTTCATCGAATCAATCACTAGTAACTATTGTGATGTGCTTATGAACCTGAAGTATTAGGAATGAGTATTACGTGCATTTGTGCGCTTCGAGAAAGACTGTTATTTTTGCCATGGATTTTATGAGGTTTGCTACGTGCATTGGCAAACAGATGATTATAATGTATGTCATGCAGCGTGATTGTTTCCTCCGATCAGCGAAGTTCAGAGCCTAAGTTCCGTTAGATGAACTCGGTGAGTTGTTTGTTTACGTCTAATAGACTGCCTTATTTATGTCTAATGATGTTATAGTAAATTGAATTCCTGAACGACCGATTGTCGTCATTTAAGTTTGCTAGAACATACAGCGTTTTTCATATATTTATCCCGCAGGAGCTAGACAATTCTGCGAAATTGTTTATAACAAATTCATGATGTGATAAAAGTAATAAGTGTAGTTTAACTGTTACGCAATCTATTTGTAGAGGAGGTATTTGTTGCTAAACCAGGGAAAGCAGATCAGACACTACTCATGATAATAATAATCTGTTGACGAAATATAAACTATTATTGACGCTCACGTATGATACAATTATTCTTGGAATTAAATGTTGTTAAATGGAAAGGGTGAGATTTTCACTGGTCTCTATGTGAATGTTGATTATTGGACAGAGTAGAGTAGCCTCTGGTCCCTGCGTAGTATGATGATGATGTAATAAAATAGTAATAGTAATAGAGTTTCCCAAGGTATAGAAGTTGTGATGTTAATTATTGTTTCCAAGAATATAGTGAATTCTCCGCAGATGTCTGTGAGGGTTGTAGTGAGCATTAATTGATGATGGTGAGGAGATGATCGTGTAATAATAATAATAATAATAATAATAATAATAATAATAATAATAATAATAATAATAATAATAATAATAATAATAATCGTCAACATGTGTCTTAAGCGCAATGCCGTCCTAATAAGGTTAATAATTTGTTATTTGAATTATGATGTGAAATATGAAAACAGATTTGAATTTGTTATTATAAATTATGATAGCTGATCGCTCATGAAGGCAGATAATAATAATAATAATAATAATAATAATAATAAATGACATTTATTTATAACATCCAGGTTGATATTTGAAATAAAGCCATCCTATTTTGGAGCAAGTTTATTGACGCTCACACACGCTTAGTTCACTTGAGCAGTATGAGATACTAATACTAAGAATAGGATTTGGAACACCTATTAGACAGATGGATTGCCAACCTTAATTGATAAAAGTCTATGTGGACAATGTAAATATTGTAAATAATTATTAGAATTATGATTATTTGTAGTGTAGGTTTTGGCATCAGCATTTCTGCTTTGAGCGCACATTTATAGCGCATTTTGATTGTTTGTTTATTCTAGCGCATTTGTGGCGAAGCACAATTTGATTGGTTTTTCATTTTTGAGTATTCCACATGGATTAGTGGATCCATCTGGTATGTCAGGTCATTCTGAATCGTGTTATGTTCACATTCCACGTGGCTTGGTCATATTCAGAACTCGATAATAATATTAATAATAATAAAACATAATTTTCAATAATTAATTATTTTCCGAATAGACCGACTGTAGGGGTAGGATAGGGCGTCTTCTTTCCACAGGAGTGTTTGTTTTGAAGTAGATCTTTTAGACTAAAGATCGTAGGAAGGTTATTTATGTTGTGTTCTACTACGATCCATGGAAAATAAATGCTCGCTACTGTTTTTATTTTAACTATTTCTGTGCTTCTGATGTGTGATTCCCTATCTTCCCACCCCCTCGCGTGGAATTTGCGAACAATGTTGCACTTATCTCGAATATACGCCCAGGACGACTCCGAGGTCCCTCTCATTCTCTCATTGTTCTCAAATTTCACATATGTGCATGGTGACCCATCGGTGCTCAGTGGCTTGCCATCGTGTACCGGTGGTGAACGGGCTCAGTATGTCATACACATGTCAAACCCATACCCATGTTAGACAAAGGATTGAAATACAATTGCACGGACTCACACACGACCCACAATATTAAACAATAAATCGCAGACATTGAGATAGCCAGTCACAAGCTTCCAGCACAAGATAGGGAAATAACCAAAAAATCTAGCCACCAACGAGGCCAAAAAAAATCCTCAGACGAGAGAGCGAAAGCAAGAACACTCACGGCAACAGGCAACTCAAAGAGGTTGATAAAAGTGTGAACTTTCCTCATTTTGTGTGTAGGTCTTCTGGTCCCAAAGTTGTAAGTCTTGTTTGTGTTATCCTTGGCCTTTTTTTTGGTCAGTGTATGATGATGTCACTTGACATGAGTAGTATTGAGAAAATAGAATGGCAGCCAACTTGTGATCATTGTGTTATATTATTTGAAAGTGCTCTATTTCCTAATTAAGATGAGTGGTGGACTTTAAGACGGGTAGTCAATTGTCTTCACACAACATATTTTGGCGACCATGACAGGATTTAAGGAAATATGGAGCGACTTGCGAAAACTAGGGCTGTCTTACGCAGCAGATTTACTAAGATATTAACCAGCTAAATGGCGATGTTACGTCGGAGGCTACTGGCGCACTAGAAATTCAAGTACGCCTGGGAATGCTGGAAAAGAAGTTTAAAGAACTGAGAAATGCGGATCAGAAAGTTCTTGATTTAATGTTAGATGTCAATTGTAGTGAAGAAGAACTAACTGCAGAGTGTTTCGTTGTAGATGAATACGGAAGGAAGTTTGCAAAGATTAAGATATTAGCATTGCGACTTATTTCCGATAAAGATGATTCAGCTAGCGCAAGTTCAAACTACCTCAGATTAAACTGAAAAAAATTGGAGGTGATATAAAAGACTGGCTTTAATTTTGGAGCCAGTTTATGAAGATCGACGACGATGTCTCTAACGCGCCTGAGGACAAGTTCCAGTATCTCATACAAGCCATGATCCCCGGCACGCGTGCTCGCGAATTGGTGGTTAGTTTTCCTCCAACTGGAGACAATTATGTTTGAAATTGTTGAAGAGAATGAATATTTCTCGCTCGCATGTAAATATCGTTTGTCTTTTGTCAAATGTGTATTCTTTGACTTTATGTTCTTTTCCTTTTGTCAGTATCCTGTATCCTGTGTCTTGTTCAATATGTGTTCGTGTATTTTAATCCGTTCATCCCGTGTATAACTGATAAATAGAAACCCATGCATAGCACAAGTAGTTTCAATTGGTTATGGGCCCAGACATAACGGTGTTCTGTGATCATTTTCTTCAGTGAACTTTAAAGTGAGAAGGCAAAATGAGTGAACATGCTTCGAGTCCTTGTACCTATGGGTTTCCGAAATTGATTGTACGGGAGGATTATTCGAACTGGTCTTTTGGGATGTGAAATTATCTCAAGAAACATGGATTGTGGGCCAGTGTCCGAGGCACAGATGTGTCGGGGAGACATGATCGGCGTGATGAGAGAGCGCTGGTGGATATATATCTCATGGTGGCTGTTCACAATTATCCCCATGTTCGAGACTGAGAAAGCTAAGGATGCCTGGCATGCCCTTGAAAAGGCTTTTGAAGATAAAGGAAAGTGGAGGTATATCACGCTGATGCGAAATCTGAGCTCGCTCAAGTTATCAGATTTAGATTCCATGGACAAGTATATTGGTGAGGTTATATCAGTTACACAGAAGATAGCAGCTGTTGATGAGCCTGTCGCTGATAAGTTTGTTGCTGCTATGATACTTAGAGGTCTTCCTGATGAATACGATAACTTAGCTATGACCGTAACTTCAACATCGGTTGGACAGTTGGACCGCATCAAGTCTATTTTTTTTGGACGAAAGCTTTCGCTGAAGTCATGGTGACAAGTCAGCTGATGGGGCAGCCCTGTATAGCAACACCAAGAAGGAAGTTAGGTATGTCGAGAAACCAAAGAGCTCTAGTGAAAAAGCAGTTGACAA
This sequence comes from Meconema thalassinum, assembly GCA_946902985.2. Taxonomy (NCBI): domain Eukaryota; kingdom Metazoa; phylum Arthropoda; class Insecta; order Orthoptera; family Tettigoniidae; genus Meconema; species Meconema thalassinum. The sequence continues at coordinate 677,776,229 of OX336389.2, forward strand.
GAAGGGTCACGGAAGAGATACTTGTCTACAGAAGACAAAAGTTCAAAGTGCACCGAAGTGTCCAAAATCCAATAAAAGTCTGTTTTGTGCTTTAACTGCTCGCGTACCAAAGAATTGTTTCGCCATTGATTCTGGCTGTAGTGCTCACATGTCTCCTAATGTTAAACTTATGTCAAATTATAAATGCAGTGATGATCCTGGTATAAACATTGTAATAATGATAAGTTGTCTGTACAAGGATTTGGTGACATTGCACTGAATGTAAGCGACAGTATTAATAATCTGTTAGACGTGATGCATATTCCAGGACTGAGTGTTAACTTGCTGTCGGCAAGTCAGATGATTACAATGGGTGCTGTTGTTGTGTTCAACAAAAATGGATGTGAAATCTTGGATTCGGAGAATTGCTCAGTGAATGGTAGCGTGCTAGCTACTGGATCAGTTTTGAATGGTCTGTATTATCTGAATGTTAACCAAGATATGTTTGCCCTTGTTGCTGATGTGTCTGATTACAATTTGTGGCCTCGACGATTGGGCCACGTTGGACAACAGAAGTTACAGGTCTTAAGTCAAATGTCTGATGCTATTAAATTTAAGGAAATTCCAAAGGAATTGTGTGAACCATGTGTTCTCGGGAAGCAGCAAAGGCAGTCATTTCCACAGGCAAGTCACTCGAGGAGTGAAAGTTTTTTGGACTTGGTGCACTCTGATATGTGTGGGCCGCTCCCTGAGACCTGGAATAGTGTTAAATACATGATGACAATAATTGACGATTTTTCCAGGAAGATTTTTGTTTATTTTTTGAAACAAAAATCTGAAACCCAGGAGAATGTCAAGGATTTTGTTGCATATTGTGAAACTCAGAAAGGTAAGACACCTAAGATTTTTAGATCTGATAATGGTAAGGAATTTGTCAATTCTGACCTGAACAAATATTTCAAGGAATAAGGGATTGAGCATCAGAAAACTCTAAGGTATACAGCTGAACAGAATGGCGTAGCTTAACGTCACAATCGAACCATTATGGAAAGGGTTAGATGCATGTTGTTTACAGCAGGATGTTCTGAAAAACTGTGGGCAGAAGAAGCCAATACGGCAGTGTATATTTTGAACAGGAGTCCTCATAGTAAAGTTGATAATGCCATACCAGAGGAATTGTGGACTGGTAAAATGAAAATATTCGGTTGAGATGCTTATGCCCATGTTCCAAAACAGGTGCGTACGTGCGTACTGGCAAATTGTAACCCAGAAGCAAATGTTTTGTGTTTGTTGGGTATGATGGGGAAAAGAAAGGATACCGTCTGTTTGATCCCAGTAAACCTAAAGATATTTTTTGTAGAGCACAGTGTTAAATTTGTAGAACATAAATTCACCAAGTATGCTGAAAAAAATGCTGAAATGAGCGATGTAATGTATTGTCCGTTGCATGACATTGTAAATAATGATGAAAACAGAATTGGACAGGGTAATAACCTGCCAATCATTGAAGTTTCAGTTGTTGGTCAGGTTAGTGACAACATTGATGTTCCAGGTATTGCTCAGGTTAATGAAGACAATGTTGTAATTCATGATGATGAAAATGATGAAATTGACCAGTTTGGTGCTCCAGAAAATGCAGGTAGGAGGTACCCTTTAAGGGAGAGACATCCAAAACAATTTCCTGATTATGAGGTGTATTTTGCTGAAAGTGGTGGTTATGTGGAACCAACCACTGTATCTGAAGCACTTAATGGTAAGGATGGCATGCACTGGAAAAAGGCGATGGAGGAAGAAATCAAGTCATTTCATGATAATGATGAATGGACATTTGTTGAGAAACCTGATGTAACAAATATTTTAAGATGCAAATGGGTGTTTAAAGTGAAACGTAATACTGAAGGTAATGTGTCTAAATTTAAAGCACGCTTAGTGGCTGAAGGTTGTTCTCAACGGTACGCAGTTGATTATTTGGAAACTTTTGCACCTGTAGTGCGGTATAGTACATTTAGATCATTCTTTGCTCTTGCTGTAAATATGGATCAGGAAGTTCATCACCTTGATGTTTCAACTGCTTTTTTGAATGGCGTTCTTAAAAATGAGGCTATGAGTGTGACAGTACTAAAGTTTGTAAGCTTCAAAAAGCAGTTTTTGGCTTGAAGGAGGCATCTCGCACTTGGTATGAGAAAGTTCATGGAATTCTTACTGAAATCGGTTAAAAGAAGTTTCTGTATGAACCATGTGTATATTACTGTAAAGATTCATCTTTTGTAGTTATTGCCCTCTATGTTGATGATCTCTTTGTATTTTTTAATAATCATGTCCAAGTGGAGAAACTGAAGTCTGTGTTTCATTCTCATTTTATGATCAAAGATTTGGGACAAGTCTCTGAATGTCTGGGGATGAGAGTTCAGATGTGTTGGATAGTTTGACATGTCAGATTATACTCATGTGAAAACTCCAATGGAAACAGGTTTGTTGTTGGAGAAATCCACATCCTGTGACAAATCCTATCCTATACCTTTCCATTTGTACCAGGGTAGATATTGCATATGTAACGAATTATTTGAGTCAGTTCAATAATTGCTATGGTAAGGAACATTGGATCTAAGTCCAGAGAATGTTCAGATACTTGAAGGGTACGGTGGATGTTGGTATAATGTATAAAAGATCAGAATGTGATGTCAAGGGTTTTGTTGATGCTTCTTTTGGAAATAATTTAACTGACAGGAAATCTGTGAGTGGTTATGTATTTAAATATGCAGAAGGCCCAATAAGTTGGGAAAGTAAGAAACAACCAGTTGTGGCACTGTCTAGCACTGAAGCAGAATACATAGTTCTGACTTTAGCATGTAAAGAAGCTTTGTTCCTTAGAGATTTCTTCTTTGAGTTGTGTAAGATAGGAGATCCAATTCAGTTGTGTAATGACAATCAGAGTGCTAGAGGTTGGCTGAGAATGTAGGTTTTAATCAGCGAACAAAACACATAGATGTGCGCGATTATTTCATTGGGGACATCTTAAAAAAATGCAAAGTAAAGTTGTCCTATATACCTACTGCTGGAATGATTGCTGATGTTTTGACAAAAGGTCTGCCAATTCATGGTCATGTGAAATGTGTTACTACCATAGCATTGGTTTGTCCTATGTGCAGCATAATGCAGCATTGTTCGATTAAGGGAGAGTGTTGAAGAGAATGAATATGTCTCGTACTTTCTAATCTCGCTCGCAGGTAAATATCGTTTGTCTTTTGTCTAATGTATATTCTTTGACTTTATGTTATTTTCCTTTTGTCTGTATCCTGTATCCTGTGTCTTGTTCAATACATCTTGGTCAACATGTGTTCGTGTATTTTAATCCGTTCATCCCGTGTATAACTGATACAATAGAAACCCATGCATAGCACAAGTAGTTTCAATAGAAATCACGTTTTGGACGAGATGAATTATTAGTAGAGGTATATGTGCGTGAACTCTTACAGCTAGTGCTCCATAATGCTTTGCAACCAGATAAGAAGATTGGTCTTTCCACCTTATATGAAAAGATTGAATCTTGTCTAAGAGCTTTGGAAACTCTTGGGGTGACAAGTGCGCTGTGCTGCAATGTTGTATCCCTTGGTTGAGTCGTGCATACCAACAGAATTGTTGTGGGCCTGGCAAAGGGCAGCTACTTCAGCAGTGTCGACTAGTGGAGAAGCAACCATCAAGAGACGACTGGCCGACTTGATGACATTCCTGAGGACCGAAGTAGAGAGAGAAGAAAGAATAAGTCTTGCTGTATCTGGATTTGGTGTAGGAGTGGAATCCAAAAAAAGGAAACTTGGCCTAAATAAGACACAGTATAGTCGTGACAATGAAGGTAATATTCCTACAGCTGCTGGTCTGTTGAGCACTAATAGTACCAGTACAGATATTAAATTAGTCTCTTGTGTCTTTTGCGATGGTACTCATCCTACTGTCAGTTGGTATAAAGCACAGACAATGTACCTAGCAGATAAACAGAAGGTATTAAGTAATAAGATGTGTTGTTTTCTATGCATGAAAATTGGCCATTTGTCAAAAGAAATGCAAGGCCAACAAAAAATGTGCTGTGTGTGGGAGAAGACATTCAGTTGTTATGTACCCCGAAGTGCTGGTAAATAATGAGTCAACAGATAAAAGTAGAGCTACTCAAGAAGCTAAGCAAGACAACAGTCTACAGTAGAGTGTGTTTTGGCAAATCATACAACTACTAATGTATTTCTACAGACACTAGTTGTTGTTACTGAAGGGTGACAAGCGACCAGTCCATGCCCTCATTGACACAGGATCACAGAAGTCGTATATCTTGCAGAGTGCTGCTTCGGAAATGTGCTACGCTGTTAAACGAAATTATAGTGTTGTCCATTCATTGTTTGGTGGAGTTCAGTCCTCTGCGTTCAACCATGCTAGTTATCAAGTACGATTAGGTAGCTTGGATAGACAATACTCCTGTAGGTTAGAAGCTCTTGATCAACCTAAGATTTGTGACTATGTCTCATTAGTTGGTTCTGGAGATTGGCTGCAAGAGTTGAAGGAGAAAGACATTTTAATAACAGACTAAAACAATGAACATCAGCCTATAGAAGTTCTTTTAGGTGCTGATGTGTGTGGTAAATTGTTTACTGGGCATCGCCATATCCAGAAACCCAGACTTGTTGGTATGGAAACCTTGCTAGGATGAACCTTAATGGGGAAGGTACATGGTGGATCGAGAGCTAATAGTATTACGATAGTAGAGAGATGGTGACAGTTCTGCTTAAACGAGCATGTCACCGGCCAAATTGGCCACGCACACTTATATCTCTCAAAACATTTATCGTACAGACTTGTGTGACAACTCATTTTATTGTTATTTTTTCTTATCTTTACCGTGGGCCACTTATTTATGCCGATTTTTCCAAAAGACATAACTTTTAGGTAATCGACGTTTTTTCCGATATCTTGTGAACCCATTACCGGAGAAAGTTATGTGACGGCTCGTTTTACTCACGACGAACCTCCCTTTCTCAAAGGCCGAAGAATTTCCCCAAAAACCTAAAACTATTGGATTATTATTATTAGTTAACGATTGATTGGTTGTGATTGCTAGCACGACAGAGATAGTTTCTCTAGGTGGGAAGAATGGCGGAAGGAATATTTCTAATAAGTGGAGTCAGGATGGCCAAATGTCTAATTAGTTAATAGTTAATATTTAAGAAGCAGGTGTGCTTTGGCACGCATTGCAATGGTGGTAGCTGCACGTGGCGATTGTTCAAGGTCACGGCGCTGCTTGGTTAGCTGCTTATTTGATTGTTATTATTATTAAAGTGGGATTTTTTATATGTCAGACATGAATAACACGCACGGCTATGTATGTGGCGAGAGGTGTAGTTTTATTATTTATAACTTAAACTATTAATTAATTGAATTAAATTCGTAAAAGAATGAAACAGTTATATCGTTTGACCGGCAAGCTGTTGCGAACCTCTATAGTTGGAAGACAGAACAGAACAGTAAGCTGGCAAGCGATTTTCATGTTCAGCCTCTGCAGCACGACCTGATAACCGCTATCAAAGGAATTCGCTGAGCAGCGTAAGAACAGTGGTGACATCATCGCCGAGTCTAGTGAAACATGAAACCATGCAGGTGTTCATTTATGCGCACGTTGTAACTTCTACAGTCGTGGGAAACTGTCGATAACGCATGGGGAGTGGCAAGGTATGGAGAGAGAGAAAGAATTGTTACAGGCTACAATTATTCACGCTAGCAAGTCTTTGACCATTTCACTACTTGTTCTTGGGCTTATTGGTTAGTAAATAACAAACGGTGTACACTAAATCCCATTTATTGATCCAAGAATTAAAGGCTGGGCTATGCCCCCGCCATTTGACATACAATTTGTTTCCATTTGTTTTTAACATTTTTTCTATTAGGTAATATTTTGGAAACTGTGTTTTTTTGAGTTCTTGGAGATAAAACCGTCCTTTTATGGGCTGATTGTTGAGGTCTTGCAGTAAATAAGTTGCGGGGCTGTCGAGGTTGACTTGACGAATACGAAAAATTTCCGTCCCCCAATTTGGCGTGTATCCTTTGTCAAAAACAGACTTGAACTTGCTGAAATGGACGTGGTCGCCGATTTTAAGGTGGCGGCGTTTAGGATCAGCAGTTTTGATGGGATTAAAGAGTTTATCGAGCCATGGAATATTTTTGTCACAAATCATGGTTTTGTCTCAATAGTTCGGCGTTTGGTATCATTGTCACGTGACACTAGCTCAGGTATTAATTCAATTCAGCGATAGGATCCCAGAGCCTTGAACATATTTGTTTTAGCGTGCGATTAAAACGCTCGACAACGCTAGCCTTTAAATTGCTGTACGTGGTGTAATGGTGAATATCCAAGGAGAAATCCTTGTTGAAAAATTCTTTGCCCTGGTCTGCTTGCAGAAGCTTGGGTTGACGTTTGGATTGTTGAATAATACTATTGAATGCACTGGTAACCAGAGGACCTAGATTGCGACTCACCGGTTAAACAATGGCCATTTTGGAATAAACGTCGATGACGGTGAGCATATAGCGTACACCATCGTTAACGCTGGCATAGGGAATCATTTCCACCAAATCAGCTTGCCAAAGCGTATCCACACCACGTGAAATAACTTTGAGTCGCTGATAGTTACGCCAAGCAGCGCTGTGCAACTCATGAGCTATGCTCACTTTAATTGGTGAGGGTTTAAACAATAATTTTTGCATTTCGAAGCCCTTGTTCAATTTCCCAATCGTGACCGTTATAACCAGCCTGTCGTGAAGCATGTAAGAGCTGAAGCCGCTGGACTACCTTACTGGAATTATACCAGTAAGTGACATCAACGAGGGGTTTTAATGGTTTAAATGTAACTCCCGAAGCTGAGGGTCCACGACGAATACTGTCTGTGGTTGGAAATAATTTTGAAATGATGGTTCTATATTTAGTACTTTTATTGGCATTGACTGGTTCAGATCGTTTATATTCACGTATATACGCATTTGTCGCCATTAAGATGGATTTATACGTTTGGATATCATTATGGGTATAGTCCTCTGGAAGCGGAGCCCGTGAAAATAACAGCTCTAAAAGACCAGTTGTTAATTTATAGTTGACATTTGTAATGATAACCACTTGCGGACCGAACTTGATATCAGAATTTCCAATCCGAGAACAATCATTTTTAGAGTAAATACCATAGGTGGCATCTGTTTTTTAAGTTAATGGATCTTTGAGGTCGAGTGACACTAAAGCACCGTAATTCTTTACCAGAATGCCTTTTAACTGGGCTTTATACTTGGTGTAGATAATATTTCTTACAAAGTAGGCTGTTTGGAAGTTGAAGGTGTTTGGGCAATCACTGTTGTTTTCAGAAACTGAGGGAGTGGCGATGGTTTTGTTTGGTGTAAAACTTTATTCACTGGGTTTCCTGGTGTAGAAACCTCTTCCTCAACATCACTAGAACTATGTAGTTCCTTTTGTTCCTTTTCTACAGGAACCTCTTACATAGTTTACGTTGCTTTTGAAACCGTTGGTGGCTTTTGAGACGTGGAAGATTGTTTAAACATAGCTTTTAGAGGAAGCGTTAAATACTCCTGAATAAATAAAGCATTATATGCACGTGACCGTTACAATTGACGAAACTTTCGGCGAATATTATTTATTGCAATAATAATATTCTTTTTCAATTGACTCCCTGCTGTTGTCATGGTGTCTGGAGAAATTACATAGGATGAAATGAGGTAGCCCCTTAAATATGAATAAAACGATCAAACCCTAAGCGATAGCGCCCTTGGTTAATATCACTCTGTTTATCAATAACAAGACAGGCATGTCGTTCAGTGTTCCTACCCTTGGCACACAATTGAATAAAATGTTTGAGAGGCCATATCGGGATTGACATGTTCGTTATAAATGTGGCGCATGTTCCGCTCATCTTGACGAAATAGAACAATTACGTTGGCGTTATCACGAATGAGTTGTTTTGATATTTTGGAATAAGTTTGTCCAAGATAAAAGCAGTCGATATGTTTGTGACGACCCATGTTGAAATAGGTTTGGATAAGCTTGTCGTTCTGTAAAGACGTCATCGAAAATCATAAGCGAATTAGGCCTTACTGCATCTGGTACAATAACTTTTCCTTGCGTTAAAAACGTAAAATAACCCACATTTTCAGTCCGTATTTCCGACATGACCTGTTCCAGGAACACACAGAGCGGTTGATAGAGGGATTTTACAAAAATATAGATATTTTGAAAACGCATACCATTTGGAGCCGTGATGAGTGTGAGCAAAAGATTAGTATTTCCACAACCCGATGTACCTACAATGAGGCAGCGAATGGAAGACGGAAACAGTGAACCGTGAAGTTGTTTGGACGTTGTAGGAAAGAGATGGGAAACCATGTCCCCCACGGGGAGAGACTCTTGCTGCTTAATAATCTGCATATCAACTAATTGTAATAGGTGCTAGTAGGCAGCCTATAGACACGGAACCAAGCCCTGTGACAGGGACAGTATTACCATGGATGTATTTAGACGTGCATTAATGGGCAAGGCCAAGACCGGCCCATTAAATGATCCCAAACAAGAGAAGAGACCCTGCCAATAAACACTATGTTAATTTTTCGGTTGTGCCACGCACTAAAGAGGGAGATTATGACTTTAATGGAAAGCGGTTAACCCACGTGAAACATCCTCAATTTTGTACTGATGCCTCTACAAAAAATATGTGGATAACAAGGTAAAGGGGTTATATAACATGGTCCCAAGCCTAACCATATATGGCTAGTAATAACCGCATAATCCACGTGGCTGACCATGTGGACCCACAAAATGTCTGTACCAAACTGTTTTTAACCTCAGAAATGGACAACGTGTGTTAAATTATAGAGTATAGTTTACAAATGAAGTGAAGACGACTAGCCGACGTTTTAGACACCATAGAGCCTCATGAGATAACAACCAAACAATTTGTGGGAGACTATGTATCCTCGATGATTAAAACGCAAGCCATGTATTCCTAGTTTACATTACCAACCGATGGCCCGTGAAAGGCAATCAAGACCTTACCTATGTTTTACGTTCAGGCTCAACGAGTTACAGCTTACGGTATAATGGAAGTATTCGCATTATGGACTATCCACCAGATATAAGACATTTATCGATACGATTAAACAATAATGCCATATCACTACTTATTGATCATACAGTGAGGGCGGGTAATACATTATCTTTCCATTTGGTTCTAACATTAGAGGAAAAACAAGCAGGAAAAACTATAAACGATTTCCCGCTTTATGTAGAACTCGCATATACAGCCACTGGAAATTAAATATGAATAGGGTTTTCCCCTAGAAAAATGATAGTTGTGTCTCAAACTTTCTTGTGAAAGGTTGTCTACCATGGTGAAACAAAGATACGAGGTGAAAAGACTAAAATGAAGACCAAGCTATCGCAAAAGGATGGATTTGAAGCTATTCTTCATGCAGCCCACAAGGCCTCACGATCAGAAAAAAAAAAGTGGTGGCTGTTAAAAGAGCACTCCGAACAGCACGATTGCATGTGAATCCGAAAAGTAAACGTCGGTTTCTAAAACATGGCCGAGTGATTCCTGTCCCGAAACGAGCTGGGTTTTTACACGCTTTGTTTGCCGGTCTCGCGACTCTGAGTTCGCTTCTCGGCGGTGCCAGTGCCGTTGCTAGAGCCATCAATTCGACTGACGAAGCCAAGTAACAAGTGGGAGAGAGTAAACGACACAATAAGACCATGGATGCCATTGCTATAGGCGCTAGAAACGCAAACATGAAGCTAGCACCCTACAAACAAGGGCTAGTATTTACCTGTCACCAAAAAGAAGAAAAGAGAAAAAACTGTAATACCAAACATGCTATGACCCATGATCAGGTCATAATCCATGTTAAACGGTTAACGATTCCACATTTTCGAGGTGTGCTTATGCGCAAGCAATTACCATCCCGGCCATGGAAACAGCAACATGCTATTATTAATCTAGATGACAGCCATGGTCTAGGAACACATTATGTGGCCTATGTAAAACATAGTTCCAACGTGTGGTACTTAAACAGTTTTGGCACTCTCCCTCCACCTATGGAACTGTTCGAGTATTTTGGAAACAGTGTAAAGACATACCATAATGTGGAACGTCAACGAAAGTTTAACACTCAAGGGTGCGGGCGCTTAAGCATGATTTTTCTATATAAAGCTCAGCGTGGGCGAAAACGTAAACAGTATGACAGAAGAAAGTAAGACATTTACACTGCGTGGACGTGGACCTGAAGTCACCCTAGATTCTTACCCTACTATTGAATTGAGAGAAAGACCTTAGGTACTGGGGCTTGTTCTCTTGAAACTTACAATAGAATTTACAACGTATGTGAAAATGTGAATGATTCCCTGCTAAGACCCGCCCCCTGGTGGATATACCATAGATGATATTCATGAACACATTTACGTGGTGCTGGTGAAACAATATGCTTTAAAGACATTTCTTGATGGAACACACAAGTTTAAACTTGTAGGCCACACCACAACTCATCGCTGCAGTATTTTATCCTCATTTAAGATTGATTTTAAAACACAACCAGATTCCATTGGCCCTTTATTGGGGTTTTTACCGCAAGTTCCTAAACCAAACGAAGTACACTATCAGGATCACGAAGTGAAATTAATCGAGGACCATCACGTATCTGTAACGTGTAATATTATTAGCAGCGTGTATACGAATCAAGGGCCATCTCATTCGCTCTATGATTTCATTGTGGCATCACACAATAGCTATATTATTCGTGAACACCCTCCAGTGGTTCTTCATCATTCTGTGGGTGTTAACAATATTAACCCTCCCTCTGCACACGTCTATAACGATTACATACTCTGCACTCCAGGGTCAGGGTGATCCTTTCATAATTACTCTAATTACCATGTATGCGTTGCAGTTTTTTCCTTTAGCACTCATTCTGTCATATTCTGGGATGAATGTTATACAATCTGCTACAAAAAATAAACATTTCTAAAAATTACAAATGCGTTTTAATCACGTTTTTTTTCACAGAACGTCTCTGAAAGTAATTTTTTAACAACTCACATCATAAAGTTAAAATGTATTCTACAACCCTAATAACAGCCAACATGCAATGCCAAAACATAAATTAAAGTACATTGAATCCATCAATCCATGTTATCCTCAACACTAAACAACAATGAAAACACACCAAGTCTCTGTTGACTGCTTATGTTTCACAGTTTTCACAAAGTTTTGCTGCATGATCGGGACAGTAAAACTTACTGCAACTATTGCTCACTTAGCGTGTCTTCCGGTCTTTTGAGTAGGGACAAATAGCACATCTTTTCCTCTTTGAAATAACAGGATGTGTTCTTGCGGCCAAAAGTAGGGGTGTAAAATCAGTTCCAAGTACATCAGCAATGCGACACTTCAAGTTTCTCTGGATGTTTGGATTGCTCAGTCGTCTTTCTATAAATGGTTTGCACAGCAATCTGGACAAATCTTTCAGAAATTGCCTTCGGGGACACCTCTCTCTCTCGGATTTACAAAAAGGAACAGTACCATGGCATTGATTCCTGCCTGGTCCATGATTGCAAATCAGAAACGTAAGGGCCATCGCACTGTCGCTCTTGGAACTGAGTATGTGTGACATAGTTGGTCAAATGTATCTGTTCCACCCTTTTTCATATTGTACGTGAGAATCATCTGTGGCTTTTCTGTTTCTGGATCTATGGAAATATCTCTGTGCATGGTGGAGAGTACGAGTACATTTTTGTTCTTCTTAGGCGCAAATGACAGCAATGTCATTGATCTTGAGAAAGCAAACTTCGACGTACCGACTGGATTGTTTCCAATAAATCTAGGCGGGATCACTGCCTTGTTTTTCCTAAGAGTTCCCAAAACAATTAGCTTGTATGAGGTTAACATCCGTTCTGCGACAGGTATGGAAGTAAGTGAATGGAAACTTTTCTGCAATGTGGCTGATTTTGAGATCATGCAAGAAGAGGATGTGTACGTGAACACGATCACAGTTGAGGAAGTAGAGAGGATGGTAATTATTCTACAATGCCACATAGCAGCAGGGGTACCGGTAGATGAAATTCGTCCAGAAATGGTAAAGTAAAGTGTGAAGACAGAGATGAAAGGGTTACATAGGATAATTGAACTGGTGTGGGATTTGGGAAAGATACCCTCTGAAAATCAATAAATAAATAAACCAATAAATGTAAAACAAAAATAACGGAATGCAGCTGAAGGAAATTCTACTTAGGAAGCAAAATAACCAGTGATGGACAAAACAAAGAGGATATTTATTGTATCTGTACAATATAAAAGGTAGGTTGGCTCAGGCAAGGAAAGCAATTCTACGGAAAAGAAATCTGTTGACATTAAATATAGTTTTAGGTATTAGGAAGTCATTTTTGAAAGCCTTTGTCTGGAGCGTGAAACTCTATGGAAGTGAAACTTTGATTGTCGGTGCAGCAGAAAAGAGGAGAATAGAAGGGTTTGAAATGTGGTATTACAGAGGAATGATGAACATCAGATGGGTAGATAGAGTTACAAATGAAGAGGTATTAAGCAGGGACCCGGAACAGAACGTAACGCGGAACGGAACTCTTGTCAATGTTGAACGGAGAAATTCCTTATCTCCAAGGTTATTTCCTAGTTGTAACATTACCGCTGTCTGTACAAATGCGTAACGTTACCCGTCGGGGAACGGAACGGAGTCTGAAACCATACCCGGTATCTCGAACAGTGGAACAGTGGTCGAGCCTGTACCGGTACAGCAGATTGGAGCCGGGCGGAACGTTACGCCGTCCCGTACCGAAATGAACAGAGGGATGTCCGATACGTTACAGTTCGGAACGTTCCGCTTAAAAAAAAAGGAACAAAACGGACGGAACGAGACATTTTAAACGGGATTTGTATTGTTACAAGACTGCATTATGACGTCTCAAGGTCAAGTAGGAGAATTCGGAGCGGTGCGATGCAGCTCTTATTCTTATTAGGACGACAGCGTTAGTGGCCAAATTACATCCAAACACAGCGTTTACATATTCTGCCAACCACACAATCCCCTCTTCTCTCTCACCTCACCAGACACCGGCCATGTGTTTCAGCTACAATAGAGATCCTGTACCCCAAATATAGATACGCGAATTCCGTCCTCTTGCTATTATCGGTCGATCAAAATTTCTTTGCTGATGCTGAATTTCAACCAGATTAGAGTTGTTGATTCTTCTGGGGCTTTGTGACATCGTGGTCATGTAGTCCCGTATACTTGGGTGTGTGTTGAAGCTGTCTGATAACCTGTGCCACTGTGATGTCTGTAGGCTACTTGTGTGTGTACTTGTAATCGAGGTAGGATTTGGGTAAGAAGCGGCCGTGGCTTTAAAATAATTACCATCCCAGCATTTGACTGAAGTAGAAAGGAGAAACCACGGAAAATCACTTCCAGGATGATCTCGTCATCCGCTTTATAAGTGAGAGTGTATTAGGGTCAGCAATATAAATTTTCCAGTGTACATTGAAAGATTTGTTTTTTTGAATTCTAAATTTGTGTTTTACCTTAATTTTTGTTTATTATTGCTATTTTTAGTTTTTTTTTATTTTAATTTTTCGATCGTTTCATATTTAAGTGTCCAACTCTAAATTCAAAATTTCATTCTAAATTTGAAGGGTCCATGGGAAGAAGGGGGAATGTCAAATAATGTACAATGTTCAGGAAACCAGTTTTAAAGTTTCATTACTTATTATGTAGTTATATGTACGCTCAACTTGAAACGTCATTTTCTCACGCGGCCTCACCTGCAATGCGAACAGGGGCTTCATGAGGGATGGGAAGGGAGGGGATGATTGGGAGGGATACTCAAGGAAGAGGGAAGGAGGCGGCCGTGGCCTTACAGTAGGTGCTGTACCTTTATTGTCATGTTCAGATTATATCACTTTCTAAGCGCGACATTCCGATCTTGGAGAAACGAGTCAGCTGGCCGCATCACATGCAATCCCCAGTTGATACTTCGTCGAGCGGTATTTACCGAACCTTGCCGAGCACGCCATATGGTTGTCCGAGTATGCACGAGACCAGATTCGAGGGTAGAAACGACATTAGCAGTCGATCACGCTGCCTAGCTTTATCGAGGCAGTCAGCTGAGGATCATTTATACACATTTTGAAGAATAGAAAGCTATATGTACACATTTGTGTGTGCAAGAAGTCATTACAATATAGCACGGTGTAAATGATAACGTGTCTTCATTGATATGGGCACGATAGAATACCTGGGAAGTAATTATCATTACACCAAAGCAATATACGACACGTGATGGTGGGAGGAGTTGAGACTTCCTAAAACCTGCAGTCAGGCAGGAACATACAGATATTACTACGTCTCGATTGGATTCACATCGCCGTTCCGTGAGTGAAATGTCCGTTTACGCTGAGTGTGCTAACATTTGTAAATTTCTACGATGTTCCAAAGTGACATGTCTGTGAATATTTTATTAGCACAACGGGCCGGAACTTAGAATATTTCAAGCTGATATTAAACATGTTCGCATTCAGCAACATAGTCTTTGAACTTAACCACGCGGAATGATTTGAACTGTAGTGCATAGTCAATGCTATATTTGAAGGAACTGATTTTCATACCGTTCAGAAACAGTATTCTTATCGTGTGTATATATGTGGTCACACGAGTTGTCAGATGGACATTTACAATTACAGCATCGTCATTTTCAACGCCGTATTTGAAGGCAATGAGTCGAGAGGAAAGATTGCTATAAGTCTTACAATTATGACTATGTCAGGTTAAACAATTAATCATGAGTGCTACTAACTAAGTGAGGGAACGACCATTTCGTGAGAACCGACATCGCCGTGCACTACTTTTTATAGTACATTGAACAGCTGATTATATATCAATTATGATGTCTCGCTGTGTCTATAACACGGTGGCAATGAACTTACGGTTCGGTTACATTCGATTGTCGAGGCGATCCTATAGGACGATGGACTTATTTCGGTTGTGGAGAAGGAGATCGAGTCCATGTATGCTGCAGGGGAGCAAACCAGATGTCATTTCCGAGCAGAGGGAACCAGGAGTGGTGTTCCCGGGTTCGATTCATGGAAATCAGTAGGGTGCATACTATTTCCCAGTATCTGCTGAGAATTGACGTCAGGGCATGCCATTGCTCTATCCACCGACTACAAGAGTCTTCCAAGGTACAGAGAAGCCCATATAACTTTTAGTAGTGAAGCCTGGACATCCTAATGTCTTTATTGCTGCCATCTTTCAATTTTTGTAGTATGATCGCAAGGTGAAATTAAGGCATGATATTTTGTCATGCTTGATTTCACATTCGATCGGATTCAGGCCCGAATAACGGGTGCGTCCTTTTTGATTAATTGTATTGTTGATTTAAGTAATATTTATATTCAGTAAATTAAATTCATTTAATTCGAACCTTCTTAGTCGTAAAGAAGAGGACTACTTAGGAGAAGTTATGCTCGTTGCGTATTTATGCGAGTTTATTGAACATTGATAGACATGTCATTTCTTGACATCATTTGCAGTTTTCAATTTTGCTTCATGCTCCTTTTGTGAGAAAGCTTCACTATGATTATATACTCGAGAGTTGTATACTCTATTATTATTAATACTTTTGATAGTATAAATATTTCCATTTTGAGAGGATTTTCAAGTTGTGAAGTTAGAATTTTCGTATTTCTGAGACATTCTTCAACTGAGTGGAAAATAGATGCATGCTTTGTTACCCAATGGGCCATCTGTTGCTAACCTTTACGGTTACCTAGGTCCATGATGTAGGGGCATTGCTAGCATTCTTGAGTGAGGGGAGGTGGATCTAAATTAAATTAGTTAATTATACTTCTTTGATACACTTCATGTTGATTAGAGCCATTATTTAAATCCATGTTAGTCATGATTTTGCTCATGAGTTTAATAAGTAGTCAGATGACTAGAGATATTATCCAAGAAGAACATTCGCTCTTTTTCTAACAACTATCCCAGGAATAATTAATGTGGAGGCACATCTTGGTTAAAACGATTTGTGACTATGATGATGCTTATGTATAGCAAGGTTATTTAACTTCGATGAATGATATTTAAAGACCCATTCTATTTTATTTGATATTCAGTGAAATATATTTGTATATAGTTAAAATGACACAATACTATGTGCGGAATAAGATGCAATATTAATTAATTGATTGCAGTTATAGATCACCAGGAGAGTGATGATCGAAAGTATATATTATTATTATGTGCGTATGGACCCTATTGGATCACGCATTACATTTATGATTCGCCTTTCTAACAGACCATATTGCTTTTATTTTTTCATTATGCGCTTGTTTCCTTTCTTCTGACCACTTAGTCCCCGATCTTCTGGGGACTTCATTCTCTGGCTCTACCACCCATTTATTTATCTTCTGACGGTAGACATTTCTGTCTAGTATTTCTGACGTTTCTATCCGGGCCTTTCCCAGGTCATTTTTAACATCTTGTATCCAAGATACGTTCTTCAGTTTTCCAGAGTATGTCAAAATCTGGTGAGTTAACCTTGAAGATGAGAGTCTGTGAACGTGTCCATAGAATTTCAGTCTTCGTTTCCTGATGTCTGAGGCGAGGTTGGATAGTTTTTCCGTGGCTTTGCGTGATTTGAGTCTATACCCTTCTTCACTTTTCTCTGGGCCCAGAATTTTCCTCAAGATCTTTCTTTCCTCCTTCAAGATATTTTCCAGATCGCCTTTTTTATTAAGTACCAAGGTTTCACGTGCATACAGCACTTCAGGTTTAATCACCGTATTATAGTGTCTGATTTTTGTATGTATATATATATATGTGGTAACGATATTGTTGCATGGAATTAAATACTCAAACGAATATTGGTATATTTTGTTGTGCTGTTAGGAGCAATAATATTAATGTTGGTATTCTGAGGAATAGCCCGATAAATAACGTTGAATTAGTCTATTATTGAGTGGATATATTATGGTTATGTGTGACTTGAATAAGTTAAAGTATATCTCAGTGAAAATCGACAGAAATATTGTGAGAATAGATAATGATGCATTTCAGAGCACGTTTGGATAATTTTAGGAGGATAATTTTTATAAATCTAATACTGGAGTTTCAAAAGCCATGCATTACTGAGCGTGATAAGTCATCCCAACTTATTGTTCAGGGGATGATAGTCGAAAATAGCAGGGTGATAAATTCCTCTTCGCTTTATTACTTGGTGGAATATAACGGAATTCAGGGAGTTACTTAATTATGAGAATATTACGAATATAGCACTATGGAAGAGTGCCAATTTAACAAGGTCTTTAGCGAATGCACTTAAGGTGCAGGAAACGTACTGTATATATACTGTATATGTAATTTTTGTACAGGAGGGTTACAATAAGTTATGTGTGATGAATTTGGATGTGGAATATCCAATCTGGTGATCCAGTAGGATTGACTGCTACATAGTGTGGATCATCATTGTGTGAGAATTGAATAGGGCATAATGCAGATCCGTCCATTGGGAATTTGCTTCACTGCATTTTCTTGTGGGAATTCACATGTCTCTTTTTGGTTAATAAATGTCTTTATTTAAATTTTAATCTTTCGGTATGATGATTTATAGAGGTTATAAGAGGTCGCGTTAGGAAGACCATTGCAGGGCATTTTAGATGTTTTCCACCCGTTTGAAATGAAGTTTTTTTTTGTGATTATCGTGTTCTCTGTGCTTAACTTTTCTTTTGTCATTGAGCATGGTCTTTCTTAATGCCACCTTTGTTAGGTATATCTGGTACCCTATTATCCCCTTCACTTGTTGGTAGGATCTGGGGATATTTTAGCCGGGGATTTTCAGATCCTGCGATCCAGTTACCATCGAGGGATTTCTTCAGGTAAAGGGTAGATAGATAGATAGATAGATGGATAGATAGATAGATAATGCCTTTATTGGTGGCGAAGTTAGGGCTCAAGGCCCTCTCTTACACTTAAGCACTAGAATAGTATACATCTACATGACTTACAATTACAAATATCAATAGCACATATAATATTAATAGCAATACGAATAGTGATAATATGAATAATGGTAGAATCATTAATTTCAAAAATACACAAAGTAAAGTACCCTTAAATGACGTAACTGCAGTAATCCAATCATTCATCTCATTCATTCATTCGTTCATTGAACATTTATCCAGGAAGTCAACGGGATCCACCCAGCAAATACTCGCAGCAAGCCACTTTAAACTTGCGATGAGAGGGATTGTCTCTAATGTTCGCAGTTAGCAAATTCCATGACCTGGACGCAGAGATTATGAACGAGCGGTTGTAAACAGCAGTACGGTTTATGGGTATGGCAAGAGAGAAGCCAGATCTCGTATTGTGGTCATGATAGGACGAGAGCTAAGAAAACGGTGTAACAAGATAGTTAGGGGTATTAGTGGAAAGTATTTTGTGCAGTAGTGATAACATGTGGAGTTCACGACGCTGGTGCACTCGAAGCCACGACAGCTCCTTATAATAGGGTGATATATGATCATCATATCGCAGACCAAAGATATATCTTACACAGTTGTTAGGGCACCGGTCCAGTTTCTTGTTACTGTCGCAGGTTATTTCAGCCAACACAGTGTCACAGTAGTCAAATATAGGTAGTATCAGAGAGCGAATTAGTTTCAGAGTATATGAGCATTTATGTACTTTATTACATGTGCTTATCACCTGTTTAGTCCAATTTAAGGTCTCAGTCATAATAATTCCTAAGTTTGTCACTGAAGTAGAGTAGGGTATGATTTTATTGTTTAAAATTATTGGAGAGATGTCACGTTGCTTGAGGGAATATAAGTTTTTACTGGTACCGATAATATTCACTTGAGTTTTATTTGGGTTTATTAATAAACGGAACTGTTCTTTTAACATAGTCACTAAGATATTGTAAGTCAGAATTTATTTTAATAATTGCATTATTGATATCACTTGGTTTTGAATGATAGTAGATCTGTACAACATCTGCATACACTTGAGATTTGCAGAAATTAAGGGATTTTGATATGTCATTTATTTGGATGATAAATAACAGTGGCCCATGAACCGAACCCTGAGGGACACCGAGGGTCTTACTTTGCCATCCCGAACTCGCATTTCCAACTATCACACGTTGCCGGCGATTTTCAAGGTAAGAGGAAAAGAACCGAAGTGTCACACTATTAAAATTTAGTTCTCGAAGTTTCTGCAGTAGCAACTGAGGGTTGACAGTGTCAAAGGCGCTACTGAGATCTAATAATGTCAGTACAGTTACGTCCCGTTGGTCCATTGCGCATCTGATATCATCTGTCACTTGTAGTAAAGCTGTCGCAGTGCTATGCCCTTTTCTGAAGCCGGATTGGAAGGGGTTGAGTAGGGAATGCTTTGTAAGGTATTCAGTAACTTTTGTATGAACTAGACGTTCAAGTACCTTGGATAATGGTGGTAGGATGGATACTGGACGGTAATCTGAAGGAGAATCTAACTTGGAGCTCTTCGGTATAGGTCTAATTAGTGCATCTTTCCAAACATCTGGGAACACTCCGTTTGTCAGGCAGTAGTTAAATATATGAGTTAGTATTGGCAGAACAGCTCCCAAGACATCCTTAATCAGTGAATTAGGAATGTCATCATTACCTGTGGCATTGGATGAAATAGAGTATATCACACCTTTAACTTCATTCGAGCTGATATTTCTAAAAGAGCATTGCTCAAACACAGACTGCTGTTGAAACGAGGGTAGTGAACTTTTAGGGAAGGAGGTAGAGGCTACTTTTGGCCGTGCGAAGTGATCATTTAGAGCCCCTAGCGATATTCTTGGTACATGTTGTTCAACTGTCTTACCTATCCCTAACGCACGTAATTTACTCCATTTTTGCCTCGGGCTGTTAGTTTTCATCACTTCCTGAAAGTATTTATATTTAGAATTTCTAATTAGCTGCTTGGTTCTGTTTCTCAGAATTCTATATCTCTCAAAATCAACTGCGTCATGTGTCAGTCTGTATTGTCTGTATAGTTTTTCACGACTGGCCATAGCAGATCTTACCTCAAAGAATATCAAGCTCGTCTAGATTCAGCAGTCTGTGCCGCCAACCCACCAAGCGTGCTCCAAGCGCTTGGCGATGAGTTCCAGAAGTTCAAAAAACAGGCCAGTGATGACATCTCCAGGCTTAAAGGGGACTTGAAGGATCTGGAAAACCGGCTTGATAAACAAGACGACGTATTGGATGAGGCTGAACAGTACAGTCGCCGAAACTGCCTCTTGTTGCATGGGGTCCCTGAGCAGCCGTCTGAGGAC
Organism: Meconema thalassinum; assembly: GCA_946902985.2. Taxonomy (NCBI): domain Eukaryota; kingdom Metazoa; phylum Arthropoda; class Insecta; order Orthoptera; family Tettigoniidae; genus Meconema; species Meconema thalassinum. The sequence goes on from OX336389.2 coordinate 677,796,600, forward strand.
GTCGACAGCAAAGCACTAGAAACACTGAAAAAACGAGCTTGATATTCTTTCATGGAATCTTATAAAGCCGATATCTTCCTAGCTACTTCCTTTAGAGACATCGCGTTTAATTTTTAGTGAAGAGGACGCCTAATAATATAACTTAGTTCACACGAATTAGCACTTTCTGCAACTTAACTTGCTATCTAAGCAGGGTGTAGCAAGAGCAACTTCACTCAACCGTCACACTTGCTGCCATTTTAGTCGCGCTAGTAGGTAATACGAGTACAGTACTGTACCCGAAAATACCTACCCTTTACCTGTTGATATCCCTCGATGGTAACTGGATCGTAGAACCTGAAAACCCCCGGCTAAGAAATTCCCCAAGTCCTACCAACAGGAGAAGGGAGTATCAGGGCGCAGTAAATTCTAACAGAGGTGGCATTAAGCAAGACCAACGCATATCAGCAAGCTGCTCTAAGAACACGAGAATCGTGAGAAATCAGCCTCTCAGGAGTGTGGGAAACTCTAGAAATACCTAGCTGTGGCCCTCCTAATGTGACCTCTTTATACTTCTATAAATCATCACATCGCGCGATTAATAGAAATGTCAAAAATGTATTAAAAAAAGACAGAAAGTCAGACCAAAACGTCCATGACTGGACACAAAAATCAATGAAAGTAGGCACTAATGTCATGCCAATAAATGCATCGGCTGTCCCCATGGACCAAGATTGCATTTGACCCTCAAATGAAATAATTAATATATGTACAACAGGTGATCCAATAAGAAACGAAGAACAAATCAAAGAGATCACCTTTATGGCTCTTCCACCGATCCCAACATTATCAAACACGCGAATTAATTCATACATAGTTACATATTTACTGCGAAATTATTATTAACTTTATTACACCCTCAAGTGTAAATGCCTTCCCAAACATGTAGTTCTGCACTCCTCATTGGTGCTGTGTCATGACTCATATGTATAAATAATATTGCCTTAGCAATCTAGTTAAAGTCTATTTTATCAATCAAGCACTTAAGCTAAATAAACGTGAAGTTCGTAATTCAAAATCTCTAAATATTCAATAATTTACCAGTATTAATGTACTTATTTAAATTTATCCAGAATTTATAGTTAATGGATCATGTATCTTCTCTAACATTTTGCTTAAATCTTATAAATTGAGTACAACCGAAGAACTAATTAAACGGGGTGGCACAAAAGAAAAACTCTGAGGCTTGACAAAACTAGATCCATAATTGGAGTTACCAATTTATCAGCAAACCGTAACAAGAAATGCAAAAGAGAACAATAATAATAATGTTATTGGTTTTACGTCCCTTTTAACTACACTGGCTTTTAGAGACGCAGAAAAAAGAGAACAAACACTATGTCCTTTCAAGAACATTCGGAAATTAGTATAACCTTGCACTGAAGTACTGTAATTATAATGGTCACACATGACCTCGGCGATTTCTGAATACAGGTGGGCATTACCACTAACTTCACAAAAATTATATTTTTATAATCGCATTATACATTATTCTTTCACGCATTTTGACATTAACGTACTCCAACGAGTACTACCGTAAATATTATATTATACACCCACTGACGTTTCTTCCTACATTATCATTCACATGGTTATTATTTACTTCAGTAACAAGTATTCAGATATATTCAACTGTGTTTCTTAACTCTATGTCTTCTCATTTCAATGCATCATAAATTTAACATGGGTGGCTACTTAATAAAGTCCACTGGATTACAAAAACTTGCCTTACAGAGTTTTATTTACTGTCACATAAGAATACGCTTCCCCTTAAAGTTAATCCCTGGGATTTATCTCAAAAAAGATTCTTGTTCTTCAAACAGTACTCTTAAACAACGTTCTACTCAAGAAAAACTCGAAATACTGAATCAAAATTCAGCTATAGCAATGTTAATTAATTTAAAGATCAACGAGGTGTATACAAGTACACGTGGCTACAAAATCAAAAGTCAAAGTTTATCAGACGAAAATAGAAATATCCCCTCAAGAGAATTCACGAAAATCATACTGGGTCTACAGCATGTATCCAGGTAACGACTCAAGTTAACTCATGTTGATACATTATAATCCAGTACGACAGCGTTCATTCTCAAGAGAAAAATCCCCATTCTAAAAGAATGATCAAACCTTACATTCTATACTGTATTGTAATAATTATAATGCAAGAATGCACAGGCAAATTCGAAGCTCGCAATTGTCAAACACAACAATAATAGAGCGACAACCCCTCAAGCCATAGCTTGGTAAAAACAGCAAGAAGTACACAAAAGAATGGAAAATATTCAATCCACTAAATAATGAAAATTCCCCTAGGAATAAAGTAAATTTCTTCCCCTATGATGTTCTCCACAATCGAGAAGTTCGGAATAAGTTTAATGAATTTAAATAATTAATTAAGCTGAAAATAAACAATTAATTCATAATAAAATATTATGAAATGAGTGCACCTGATTAACCAGGCCTAAACTCGACTGAAAATGAAGTCACACACGACATGGAATAGCCATGCATCAACCTCACTTCACAATCATACTACTAAAAAAAAGTATAAATGGTAGCAATGTTGTTTCACCGGACTATCTCTACTTTGCAACGCTACACGAAAAGATTTCCTCTACCTGGATGTAGACACTCGAAGGCGATATGAAGCATGGAAATGCCTCACCATCTGATTCCACCATAGTATAGCAGGATCGCACAGATTCTCTCCAAATCCAGTGAACGAACTGGGAACCTCCTACTCCAATGTCCCAGGTCCACTGGTCATCGAACTGCTTCATCATCTTGGAAATGGTCCTCGCCCGAATTTCGAACAGTTCCAACCCGGCCCGGAAAGAAATCGTGCACGCGTATGCAACATCGCGATAATCACATGGACACATGACGGTATTACAAGTTGTTTTTGGCTGCATGTTATCGAAATTTCATGTTCTACATGCCATTAGTCCGCATCGCGTGTATGTTCCACTTCGAAAATGGCATTGTAGTTACTCGAAATGTCCACCACATTTCGCTTGGAGAGCGGTGTCCACACTCAGATCTACCCGAACATGGCTAGGATGTTAATGTACATCGAAACTATCTCTCCCAACACCTCAGGTTTCCATACATTATACATGTTTAAATATTTTCACTCGGAACGTATATAACGTTGAATTGCAATTGTCTTGGTGTGCTATTAAGCAAGAACACCATTTCAATGTGCAGAGGCTTCAGTAACAAGTCCCATAATGTATCACTGCACTTCGCTTCTCGCCTACACATGCATTTTAATAACATGAAGTGAGACAAATTCCTATAAATATGCGCTGCCTGCATACAATGCCTGGCACGCTGTGCATTCAAGTTTTTCTTCGACACTAAACTTGATGTAAATTTTTCCTCGATACGGCACAACACGAAGTCCAACTATCAACCGGCATCGCCGTTGGATTGTAATAACTCTGCACTTTTTCTTGCTGCCCGGAACAACATAGCGATACGAATCTTTGCCTAGATGTACACTTGTCTGAGTTTAAAAATGATATGTCTGTCACCGCAGTGTGTCTGCTCGCAGGCGACAGCTAGCACGCTCCCACTCCTGCGCATGACGTAACGATCTACCTGAGATAGGTCGATTAAATAGAACCATACTCTTGACGTTTCATAGGCTATTTCCACAAAAGCAAGATTGCATTATCTCTCTGCTGTAATATCTGTATTCCAATGTACATTTGACATCATAACTGTGCCTCATTTCCCTATAATATTCAAACATAAATGTCAATATTTCCACTACTTCAAAGATCAAGGTCTCCCGCGTTCCCCCTGCGGTATAAATGAGAAACAATCTTCCGAAGGTGGCCGTTGAGACTCGAACTGTCCCGAATGATCACATGTTTCAGCCAGCTGATCTTGGCTCACTCAAAACTAGGTCATAGCCTGTCTCTTGCAGCAGCGGCTCGTCAAGGGAAAATGTACCGTAATTTCAGGCCTAAAAAACGGTACAGTACCATCCCGGCATTTGCCCGAAGACGAAGTGGGAAACCAGGGAAAACAACTTCGAGGATGACTGAGGTGGGAATCGAACCCCTCTACTCATTTGGACCACCCGAGGCTGAGTAGACCCCGTCCCAGTTCTCATACCACTTTTCAAATTTCGTGGCAGAGCCGCGAATAAAACCCAGGACCTCCGCAGTAGCAGCTAATCACTCTGACCACTACGCAACGGAGGCGACCACTGCTATTGATACGAGTAAAATCTTGGTGAACCAGCTGCAGTACGAGGACTAGAAAAATTACATTAATACTTCTTTTTTTTCATTATCGTTTTACCCTCCAGGGTTGGATTTCCCACGGTCCAAGCGAGGGATCCCAACTCTACCGCCACTGAGAGCAGTGTACTGGAGCTTGAATCTCTGAGTTGGGGGATGCAACTGGGGAGTGTGACTAGCACTTCGCCCAGGCGGGCTCACCTGCAAAGTGAACAGGGGCCTTATGAGAGGATGGGGAGATTGGGAGGGATAGACAAGGAAGAGAGAAGGAGCCGGCCGTGGCCTTTCGTTAGGTACTGTACCCGATTAAAATTATGAGGATGCACTTGTCGAATCCGATGATCTGCTGGATCGTAGAATCTGCAAGTCCCCGGCTAGAAAAACTGTAAATCCTACCGACAAGTACTACATGATGGGAACATACAGCAATCGACTGTGTTCTGGACTATTCTACTGGGAAAATCACTCAAACTACTGAGGAGTGTGAGAAACTTACGGTTGTCGGGGAGTAATGGGATAGAAAAAGGGCAGCCTTAAAACAGAATCCGTTTCCATGCCACAATCTTACTATAACTAGTATAAATCAAAACGATTCCTTTATAAAAAAGAACGAAATTAAATTTATTAAAATTAATACGAAATACAAATGAAATTAAATAAAACACTCCTATAATAGATTTAAAATAAAGCCAATAATATCATGGCTATCATGAAAAATTAGATTTATGTCCGTACTCGACATTCATAAAACAGCTAACATTAAATAAAATCCCACCTGCTGTTTCGGAGTTTCCAAGAACAACTAAATAATCAATAATAATAAAAATAATCTATATATTTAAAACGCTTAGCTGATTGTTGTTACCGCGAGATTGAGAGAACGGCAGAACCGATTCACTTCGTAGAGCAATCTGATGAAAGCTCTTGGCCTGTAGATTTGCAGAGTGACTTGAAAATAAACAAATATGTTACAGAATAGTTTTAAATTAATAAACAAAAATTCAGAATTCTTGCCACTCACGCATGCGCACAATTGCATTGCCTCATGACAGTCTTGGCGGTTCGAAGTCCACCACGTTTTAATTTGATAGATATTCGTAAGAATTATAAAGGAGGGGAACATTGTTTATGATGTTTCCACGATATATACTGGAATAGAATTATAAAAGGCGGGAAATGTTGAAGAACTTAAACTGACGCTTGAGTGTGTATTTTGTTTAACCAACTTAATATTGCATTACTTTGCCAGTGATGTGGTAGCTCAGCTGGTAGCGTCGAAGACTCTTAATTTGTGCATCGCGCAATGGAAGGAGTTTGAATCCCACCTCCAACATGTTTTTTTAATTTCCGTATTCTTCTATCTTTCTATTGCTATTAAATTGTCAAAACATATTTTACTCTTAGCATTCCCGTAAACTAAGGAATTCTGCGCAATTTCCGTTTCAATATATATTTAAAACACTAAGGTAACAAAAGTATACACCAGCGTTAACAGATTGAACAATGAAGATAAAAGCCAGCTACTTCAATTTCCTACAGAATTCGTGAATTCCTTGGAATTAAATGAGTTGCCTCCACATATTCTTACTTTAAATGTTCGAGCCATATTTATGCTCCTTAGGAATCTGAACATTTCCCAAGGGCTCCTAAATGGTGCCAGATGAATTTCAGAGTTATTAATTGCTTGAATTTGGAAATAATAAGTACAGATGATATTGGGCAGAAAGTTCTAATCCTTTGACTTGATTTAACACCATCCGATAAAACACTTCCATTTTCTTTTAAGAGACACTAATTTCCAATCGCTTGGCATACTTTATCACAATCAATAAAACTCAAGGCGAAACTCTGGAACGTGTAGGTCATTATTTGCCTTATCAAGTTTTCAGTCATGGCCAGTTATATGTTGCAAAGTCGATCTTTCTCTGTAATCATACAAAGAATGCATATAAGAAAATCCTTCAGTAAATATTTTCCCAATGACTGTCATGTTTTGACGTGTTTCAACTAGTAATGATTTAAAATACCTGCAGTTTGGTTTATCGATTTCTTAAAATCACTTCCTGTAACTCTATACATATAAACTCCGTTACTATCTCTTCCTCTATTCGACTCACGAACCATCGCCGCCGATCAGCTGTTCACTATCGTAACTATAAGTATTTACAGTTCTTACATTTCTTTCCACTTCAAATTCACCTCGTAAAGTGCTTTCCAATACTTTTCTCTTCATCATATCACTTCGCCAAATGATGTAACATCATTTATGGCTTAACAACACTTTCAACAAAGTATTTTAAGAACTATTAAAATGTTACCTCTACGTCATTTAAGAATATTATTCAAAATGTCAATTAATTAGCAATTACCGTCGTCGACATCTTTCTAGGGCTTCCTTTACGAATTCTGGCAAACATGGCCGTGCAATAAAGCCAAGTTCATACGTTAAAATGACATAAATCATGGTAATTTTTTAATAGGATTAACAAATAAACATTACATCCACCTCGCTATCTTCCGCCAACAGCCTCTTTATCATGCTTCTATAGGTCCTTCAAAAATACTAATACAATAAACCTCACTAATTTCTTACATAAACAGTTCCAAATAGCATTACGCCTTTCAACAATACTACTATATCACGTAGATGAGTCTTGATATAGTCGCTGACTCCTTCTTATCACAATTATTCGGCACGGTATTACCTTCCTTATTAAAACAATGCTTGTACAACATCATAAATACGTCTCCAAGACTTTATCTTATTTCTCCAATTCATAAAACCTTATAACCATTCATAAAACAAGTAACCTCGTTTCCTCGTGCTTTAAATACTTCTTCAATATTGACTTTGTTCGTCTATGCATGATCTCCGTTGGTTTACTTTTGTAGCTAATAGGTTTATAACATCATTCATTAATATTTAATAATTATAAAACCTTTACATTCCTTGTTGCTATAAAACAATATTTTAGTGTCAACAACATTCACATCTGTTGCAAAATATTTAATAGTATTCTCGGTGCTCAACATATCAAGATTGTAGAATTTCAGAATTTCATCTAATATAGTTGTTCAATTGAATGTTTAAATAAAGACTTAACTAGTCTTATAGAAAAACAACAAGCTTTTTCTGTAACTTTTAATAGATTCAAATTAACATAAAAAGAATAGTCTTCCAGTCCTGTCTATAGTTATTTCAACAATAACTCAAATGTTCATACTGTGCCCGTCAGAGGAGCTATCAGGGTTGCCAACAGCCGAAACGACATCCCTAACATCTCACCTGCCGGACCCATGTGCCATGAGGATTGGGTGAATTTCTTATAGGCCATAGCGGCACAAGAATCCATGATCCATGGGATCCGTGGTAACATGGTTGCTAAAAAGGTCATAGACAGCCCAAGAAAATACACCTCCTAAAGCTTGAATGAGAAATAAACTTCCAGATTTGGGAAAAACTTGTAGAAATATTTATTCAAAATATTCAGACACCTAGACTAGTTCGGAGGGTTTCTATCGGCTAATCCGCAAACTAATAAATAAATAAAAATAAAAGATCAGTACCCTAACTGCAAACTACTGTAAACCCTCGCGAAAGATCTATCTGACAAAGTAAAGCAACAACAGCAACGCTGGGAAAATGTTACGGCAATAGTCTCTAAATCAAGTTACAAAATAAGCTAATAACAGAATTTACAGTTAACAGGGCAGCAATAGTAAGTCTAAGTTAGGATGATACCATTTTCTCATTTACATTTATTTTTAAATCTAGCTAATTCCTAACAATTAATACAAAATTTACGGCGATGACGTCGTAAAGCAAAAACAATTTAATACAAAATCTACATGACAAGCCGTCAAAAAAAAAAAAAAAAAAATTAAATGCCCTCTTATAATCTAAGTAAACGGTAAACATGGGGTTATCATACATTTGAAATAAGTAAAACAAGACCATAAACATTATTATTCCTGCCTTCGCCATGGGTTACTCTTTGTAAGCCAGTGTCATCTACGTGCATGTGATTTACGTTGGCGATTGCGTAGTGAAAACTACGTCTAACGTCGCATGAGGCTCACGCTCCACCAGCTACTGACTAAAGGTCGAGCAAGCACTCCGTCGATAAAAATTAGTGTCATCTGTCCTAGATTACTTCCACAAGAGAAGTGTGCACAAAGTAAGTGCCAGCCATAAGGTCCAAAATGCAAGAAAATCAAGGTTAAATGCTATGAGTAGTTAATTATCATCAGGTTTATAATAATGACGTTACTGATTATTAGAATCGTTGGTTTAAATTATCGTTGGTTTATGACGAATAGGCTGACAATCCTGAATACCTTGGGCTCAGCAGTAGCAGTCCCGTGCGAGATGAATCTCTGCTATAACACCGTCAACGAGCTCTCCCGCTCGGACATAACAATAACACAGGTTATTAGTGGCTCTCGGCTCACTTAATTTACCTCTGGGTAAGGCCTGGTATGAACATCAGTTACCTCTCTGTAATAACACCGTCAACAGAATCGAAGTCTGGACACACATAAATATAGCCTCTAAACAGGTGTCTCATCTAGCCTCTTAATTACCATAAATAAACCTTATCATAACGTGAAATCATTCTCAGATGGAGAAGAAAGATATTCGCTTTAGTAGCGATTCAAACACATGGCTATCGCCAGTCATCTCTAAGTAGCAAAACATATGATTATTACAAAATGGTGGCCTGGACATTGGCCTACATATGAGACACATCATCTAAATGTTGGTAATGCTATAAGCATTGTCAAAGAGTCTGGAAAAGTTATGGTCTCACTGAGTGAGTGGTGCTCTAGTACACTGCATGCTGGGAACTGTTAACACCTGTCCATGATTCGAGCTAGCCTCGCTACTCGCAATCATTCACACAGACAGTTTAGAAAATGCACATCACTGAAGGCAGGCAGCTTTCACGCAGAAAGTCCTATTAGAAAATTGGCCTTGTTATCATGTCCCAGATATAATAGAAATTTACATAAGCATTAGGCTTGAAATCACGCCCCAAAACTATGCTCAACGATATAGCATGTTTGAAAAGTCAAAGAAAAGAAAAACATAGATATTCCACTCAATCTGAACCTCTTTGAAATGTGCAGATATGTCAGTTCATAACTGCTCTGTCTAAATATAACCAAAATAACAATTGTGTCGAAACACTTGACACGAAATAAACATTATAAAGGCCCAAATCTTACAATTGCTAAGTTTGCCAATGATACGGCATTCATTGCTGGGTTCGATGCTAGATTGCATACAAACTGTAACACTCTGAATGTGTTCAAACTTGAATTGGATGGCTTCATAGTACATCAAAATGAAAAATGACATAGTATTACAAAACTGATAGCTACAGTCGGCTATCCAACGATACGGACTGTTCTGACTAAATCAGTGGCGTGACAACATTTACTAGAAAGGGGTGTTATAAAAATAACACTGGCCATGACGTCTGATTGTCATCCTCAAATAACTGTACACAAAATCACCCACCTAGGGTTGAACAAAACGTAGTAACAAGACTACAGTCACGCTTAGCAGGGGTAGAAATAACATCTTAACGATGTCCCTCAGATTGCACCGTGATCGAAGAAAAATTCAATCACAACGGGTGACTAACAATCACTGAAAGTGAACTACAAGCATTAATTCTAACAGTACAAATCCTACCTATGGCTTGTCAAGAAGTTCGGCTGATTCTACAATAAACTACAATAAACTACACTAAGCTACACCACAAAAGAACCTCACAAGGAATGAATATTTCGGACTCAAAAGAAAGGATGTCTACATCTCGGGCGTTCCAACGACCCGAGGAATATAATAAGGCTTTGGTCTCAGGACAAGGGTTGTCCAATCTGAGCCTCCACATCGGCTCTATCCATTTCCACGGCCTTTATTCGTCCTCGTCGTTGTCGTGATGATATGACCAGACTCCTCCTCAAACTCGTCATCTTCCTTGGATTAGCAGATGCTAAAGCCAGGGTTCTTCCGTCATCGGCTTTAGTTCTCAGGTCCTCTCCTTCACATTATGAAGCTTAACAGCTCATCTCCACAGGTGATGCGTAACAAGGATTGTCGTACACGTGGTCGTCAAAATATGGCAACTTGAAGTATGACTTTACCACTTTAAGATACGATGAATAAGCGTAGCACAATTGCACAGAAGCTAGCTTTAACGTGGCTCTAAACTCACTGCTGCTACACGGCGCAGATGGTTTAAAAATTGGCCATGCACTATTATCTGCTTCACTGATTTAGATTTCACTTGTCCACAAATAACGTAGGCATCGGCGTTGCGTTTCACTGAAAAGAATCGCACTTGCGATTAAAGCAATATTCGTAGTTATGAGTGTTGAAATGATCCACTCGGTTAATAATTATTTCACTGGGAGTGATGTATTTATCGCCACTCGACGATGTCGAAATATGATGTTCCAGCACGTGGCTGAAAATGTGGCGTTCCACGGTTATGATCATTTTCCCCAAAAATCCACAGTATTCGTAGCACAAGCCTTCTCCGGCTGTAATATTTAATAATATCATGTACTATTCGAATTGAAATAAAGTGCGATGCACTAGGATTGCTTTCCTCGCCTTCAGGCGGACTGTTACCTCGTCTTATAGACGGACTTGACACAAACGGCATCCTACTTGGATGATAATCCAAACACATGTGGCAAGCTCTCAGCCATGCGCTGTGTTAGCTTGTGGCTACCCTGGTCGTGCAGCGTCTGTCTGGTTCCGGTTCGCGCATCTGCGAGGTTACTACCTTACCAAAAGCAGAAATCACATTCTAAAGAATGTTTCGATGATACAGAATTACGATGTGATAATATCTCAGCTTTGTAGAAAATAGAAGTGTCATAATTTAGCTTCAGATTATTTAATAGTGGTTTTCTCCGTAGTCAGAAGATCAACCATTTATAACTCCAAAGAATGTTAGCATGTAACGACAGCATGGTCGGTCAGTGGGTACGTTCTAAAGTGATGCATCAAAAATGCGTTGCGGTGAAAAATATCACATGAACGAGTGGTTAGCGGGTTCATCTGCCTCTCCGTCGTTTCAAATAAAAATGAAGGAATGCTTTTTTTATTTGTCTCCAATTCAAGCTCATGCTTGGTGATATTTTTTTCCATCATTCCATCGGTGGTTCTATTCTTGGTTTCTTCCATCGGTGATCCTGTTCTTGGATTGCGTCGTTCGTCAGCGTCGTTCGTCAGCAAGAATCTCCCTCGAAGATACTGTTCTTCAGTCGGAGTCTTCTTCGAAGTGTTCTCCTATCCCATCTTCATCATCCTTGCGTCGGCGGTTCTCTCTTCTACGATTCTCTCTGATCATTCTCTCTCTCTCCGATCCGATTCTCTTGAACTCATCTCCGGCGTAATGAAGTACTTTTCGGCTTCGGCGCTCCATTTCTTCGGTCTCTGCTCCGGTTTCAGATATCTTATCTCTGGAACTACATCAACTTGGTGTATATCTGCCACTACGGTTTGGCGATTCTTCTTCGGGTGCGAGTCTTCCCTCGGAGTTCGGTTTTGGTCAACCTCTTCTCGTTGATTGTGGAGTTTTCGGATGTATTCTCGACTCTCCTGTGCACGTCCTCGCCAGTCTCGATCTTCCCTCTCTCTGGGGTCTCGATCGCGTCGATAGCCTCCGCTATAACGATAATCTGGACGAATTCTTCCTCTTCATCGCCGATTTCCTCCTGTCCCACGACTGTCGTTGTCGTGACGATGGTTGTCGCTGGTCCCTTCGTTAAAACGTCGGTTCCAATATCCTCTATTGTCACCTTGTAGTCTCCCTCTTGCATATGGGGTATTATTCCAGTTACGTTGATTGGGATTGTAACCTCCTCCATTCTCATTCTGAGTCTGAGTTTGCTGTGGCGTCTGACTAACTTTGTCCACAGTAGTCAAGTTCACGTGGCGTGTCTCTCCTTTGGTTGGACGGTGGCTTGCAAATTGTTCAGCGTTTGCATCCAATCGCCTCAGAATCTGGTCACATTGCTGGAAGGTTGTTGCTCCCGCAGCAATTAACACTCGTTGAACATCGGCTGGATATTGCCATATGATGGTGTTCACTAAATCCTGTTCTGATAGTGGAGGTTGAAAACATTTGAGTTTCGTCAGCTGGGTTGCAAAGTAATTTGCATAACGTGTAGGCGTATTTGAGCTGTATCGGCGAGTGTACATCTCCGCTCTGATACTCTGCTGTATGTCGCTTGACCAATAAGTACGTAACAAAGCTTCTCTGAAGTCCTCGTATCCAGTAAAAGAGTAATTAAAGGCCCTGAACCAGATGCTAGCTTGACCTTCAAGAAGACGCTCTATGACCCTGAGCTCTCTTTCCGGTGTCACCATAGTGTCACGTAGATAATTCTCTACATTTGCCAAAAATTCGACTGGTGTAATGCTGCTACCAATACCTGAGAATCGAGCTGGTTGCTATTCTCTTGATCGTATGATCATCACATTACCTTGGTTATGCTGAGTTTGTGCTGGTCTAAATGGATTAGCATTATAATTCAGCGTTGATTGGGTATTCACGTTTACGTTATCACCGAAGTATGACCTCGTGAATGGTGATGTTTCATTGCGCATGGTGTCTGCGAATCTGAATGGTTGCGTTTCGGGTGGTGCGCTCGGTTGAATACCGGACGATGTCGATTGTACGAACTGTGGTCCTGGTGTATTCTGCGTTTCAGTTGACATTGTGGAAGTTCGAGTCTCTCTCGGTTGAGCTTCCAACCTATCTAAACGTCTCTCAATAATTTCGAGCCCTGGAATATTCCTCGCCTAAATCTTACTTCCAAGATCGTTTAATTGCAATTCTACCCTTTCGATCTTCCCTTTGAGGTTTGTGTCGACCTCTCGAATCTCTGTCCTAAGGTTGTGGCTAAGTTGAAGACGCTCTGTCAGTGCAACTTCTACTAACCTTTTCTTCATGGATTCTACTTCCTTCTCAACTTTGGATACGTCCTCTTTGACCTGGTAAACGTCCTCCTTAACCTCTGTGACGTCCCATCGAAGTTCTCTTACTTCGTCTCTAACACGAGCTACTTGAGCTTCTACCACATGTTTGTGTTCGTTAAGATCTCCTCTTAATGTTGTGATATCAATTATCGTCTCTTCTCTATGAGTGTGTATGGTTTCACGTAACTCTCCCACGGTGTCCGTTAACTGAGTAACGTTCTTCATATTCGTCGCTAGTGTTTCCCTGAATTCAACTATGTCGTCAGCGATGGCTTTCACATTAGCGTTTACGGCGTATGCTGCTCCTCTCATCAAGGTTAATCTTACGTTGACTGCAGCGATGTCCCTCTTGACATTGTCGATAAATCCCTCGATGTTTGCGAGTCGATGACCAAACTCTTCTCTAGTGTGATCCAAGTCAGCCCTCATATCGACCTGAACTCTATTCATGTTCGCCTTAATCTGAGTGGTGTGTTCGCCTAAACTGGTCTGAACATCTTCCCTCGCTCAGTTCATATGATCGGTTAACTGATCTATTCTATCATTAGCATTCTGTTGGTGTCGCACGATGTCAACTCTAACTGCGGCTAAACCTGCTGTAAGGCTATTCCTAGCCTCTTCCCTATGAGCATCTATGTCAGCCCTAACATTGTTTACAGTTTGAGTATTGGCTTCAAGATCAGCCCTAACATTATTGACAGTCTGAGTATTGGCTTCAAGATCAGCCCTAACATCTGTAATATCAGTCCTAACGTTATTGACAGACCGAGTGTTCACACCCAAGTCACCCCGGACTTGTTCAACATTTCCACTTACAGTTCCTAAATCAGTTCTGACATTATTGACTGTCTGGGTGTTGGCTTCGATATCAGCCCTAATCTGTTGGAGATTGGTGTTAACAACAGCCAACATCTCCCCCATCACACGACGAATCGTCTCCTCATCCATGACACAAAATATATATGAGAGAACAGAAGGAGCATTCCAGAAAACTTACAGCTATGACTAGTTACTTTTGCGCTGTAGAACAGCCTGCTTTCTCTTGAATAAATATTACAAGTACTGCTGGAGGATGCGAACTAAGTGCTTCTACATTTACGTTAACAACAACAAGCAAAGCAAAGTCTTACATTTACACAGGTTCAGACATCATCAAGAAAAACCTATCCTCTAATTACCTATACTACAAAGCCTCACCCCATGGACTTAAATCACGCACGAATGCCATGCGGTTAATTGATCTGCAGTACGACTTCTTAAGTTCGTCCCAGTCCAGTCAATTTACCTTTAATCATAATAAAATCCTAAAAAAAAGACCATGGAACAGAAGGTCACCATGTCTACATCGGCCCCACGTTGGGCGCCAAAGAAAGAATAGTAGGTTATGTGCCCGTCAGAGGAGCTATCAGGGTTGCCAACAGCCGAAACGACATCCCTAACATCTCACCTGCCGGACCCATGTGCCATGAGGATTGGGTGAATTTCTTATAGGCCATAGCGGCACGAAAATCCATGATCCAGGGGATCCGTGGTAACATGGTTGCTAAAAAGGTCATAGACAGCCCAAGAAAATACACCTCCTAAAACTAGACTGAGAAATAAACTTCCAGACTTGGGTAAAACTTGTAGAAATATTTATTCAAAATATTCAGACACCTAGCCTAGTTCGAAGCGTTTCTATCGGCTAATCCGCAAACCAATAAATAAATAAAAATAAAAGATCAGTACCCTAACTGCAAACTACTGTATACCCTCGCGAAAGATCTATCTGACAAAGTAAAGCAACAACAGCAACGCTGGGAAAATGTTACGGCAATAGTCTCTAAATCAAGTTACAAAATAAGCTAATAACAGAATTTACATTTAACAGGGTAGCGATAGCAAGTCTAAGTTAGGATAATACCATTTCCTCATTTACATTTATTTTTAAATCTAGCCAATTCCTAACAATTAATACAAAATTTACGGCGATGACGTCGTAAAGCAAAAACAATTTAATACAAAATCTACATGACAAGCCGTCAAAAAAAACAATATTAAATGCCCTCTTATAATCTATGTACACGGTAAACATGGGGTTATCATACACTTGAAATAAGTAAAACAAGACCATAAACATTATTATTCCTGCCTTCGCCCTGGGTTACTCTTTGTAAACCAGTGTCATCTACGTGCATGTGATTTACGTTGGCGATTGCGTAGTGAAAACTACGTCTAACGTCGCATGAGGCTCACGCTCCACCAGCTACTGACTAAAGGTCGAGCAAGCACTCCGTCGATAAAAATTAGTGTCATCTGTCCTAGATTACTTCCACAAGAGAAGTGTGCACAAAGTAAGTGCCAGCCATAAGGTCCAAAATGCAAGAAAATCAAGGTTAAATGCTATGAGTAGTTAATTATCATCAGGTTTATAATAATGACGTTACTGATTATTAGAATCGTTGGTTTAAATTATCGTTGGTTTATGGCGAATAGGCTGACAATCCTGAATACCTTGGGCTCAGCAGTAGCAGTCCCGTGCGAGATGAATCTCTGCTATAACACCGTCAACGAGCTCTCCCGCTCGGACATAACAATAGCACAGGTTATTAGTGGCTCTCGGCTCACTTAATTTACCTCTGGGTAAGGCCTGGTATGAACATCAGTTACCTCTCTGTAATAACACCGTCAACAGAATCGAAGTCTGGACACACATAAATATAGCCTCTAAACATGTGTCTCATCTAGCCTCTTAATTACCATAAATAAACCTTATCATAACGTGAAATCATTCTCAGATGGAGAAGAAAGATATTCGCTTTAGTAGCGATTCAAACACATGGCTATCGCCAGTCATCTCTAAGTAGCAAAACATATGATTATTACAAAATGGTGGCCTGGACATTGGCCTACATATGAGACACATCATCTAAATGTTGGTAATGCTATAAGCATTGTCTAAGAGTCTGGAAAAGTTATGGTCTCACTGAGTGAGTGGTGCTCTAGTACACTGCATGCTGGGAACTGTTAACACCTGTCCATGATTCGAGCTAGCCTCGCTACTCGCAATCATTCACACAGACAGTTTAGAAAATGCACATCACTGAAGGCAGGCAGCTTTCACGCAGAAAGTCCTATTAGAAAACTGGCCTTGTTATCATGTCCCAGATATAATAGAAATTTTCATAAGCATTAGGCTTGAAATCACGCCTCAAAACTATGCTCAAAGATATAGCATGTTTGAAAAGTCAAAGAAAAGAAAAACATAGATATTCCACTCAATCTGAACCTCTTTGAAATGTGCAGATATGTAAGTTCATAACTGCTCTGTCTAAATATAACCAAAATAACAATTGTGTCGAAACACTTGACACGAAATAAACATTATAAGGCGCCAATCTTACAATTGCTAAGTTTGCCAATGATACGGCATTCATTGCTGGGTTCGATGCTAGATTGCATACAAACTGTAACACTCTGAATGTGTTCAAACTTGAATTGGATGGCTTCATAGCACATCAAAATGAAAAATGACATAGTATTACAAAACTGATAGCTACAGTCGGCTATCCAACGATACGGGCTGTTCTGACTAAATCAGTGGCGTGACAACATTTACTAGAAAGGGGTGTTATAAAAATAACACTGGCCATGACGTCTGATCGTCATCCTCAAATAACTGTGCACAAAACCACCCACCTAGGGTTGAACAAAATGTAGTAACAAGACTACAGTCACGCTTAGCAGGGGTAGAAATAACATCTTAACGATGTCCCTCAGAATGCACCGTGATCGAAGAAAAATTCAATCACAACGGGTGACTAACAATCATTGAAAGTGAACTACAAGCATTAATTCTAACAGTACAAATCCTACATATGGCTTGTCAAGAAGTTCGGTTGATTCTACAATAAACTACATTAAACTACACTAAGCTACACCACAAAACAACCTCACAAGTAATGAATATTTCGGACTCACAAGAAAGGATGTCTACATCTCGGTCGTTCCAACGACCCGAGGAATATAATAAGGCTTTGGTCTCCGGACAAGGGTTGTCCAATCTGAGCCTCCACATCGGCTCTATCCATTTCCACGGCCTTTATTCGTCCTCGTCGTTGTCGTGTTGATATGACGAGACTCCTCATCAAAGTCGTCATCTTTCTTGGATTAGCAGATGCTAAAGCCATGGTTCTTCCGTCATCGGCTGTAGTTCTCTGGTCCTCTCCTTCACATTATGAAGCTTAACAGTTCATCTTCACAGGTGATGCGTAACAAGGATTGTCGTACACGTGGTCGTCAAAGTATGGCATCTTGAATTATGACTTTACCACTTTAAGATACGATGAATAAGCGTAGCACAATTGCACAGAAGCTAGCTTTAACGTGGCACTAAACTCACTGCTGCTACACGGCGCAGATGGTTTAAAAATTGGCCATGCACTATTATATGCTTCACTGATACAGATTTCACTTGCCCACAAATCACGTGGCATCGGCGTTGCGTTTCACTGAAAAGAATCGCACTTGCGATTAAAGCAATATTCGTAGTTATGAGTGTTGAAATGATCCACTCGGTTAATAATTATTTCACTGGGAGTGATGTATTTATCGCCACTCGACGATATCGAAATATGATCTTCCAGCACGTGGCTGAAAATGTGGCGTTCCACGGTTATGATCACTTTTCCCAAACATCCACAGTATTCGTAGCACAGGCCTTCTCCGGCTGTAATATTTAATACTATCATGTACTATTCGAATTGAAATAAAGTGCGATGCACTAGGATTGCTTTCCTCGCCTTCAGGCGGACTGTTACCTCGTCTTATAGACGGACTTGACTCAAACGGCATCCAACTTGGATGATAATCCAAACACATGTGGTAAGCTCTCAGCCATGCGCTGTGTTAGCTTGTGACTACACCGGTCGTGCAGCGTCTGTCTGCTTCCGGTTCGCGCATCTGCGAGGTTACTACTTTACCAAATGCAGAAATCACATTCTAAAGAACGTTTCGATGATACAGAATTACGATATGATAATATCTGAGCTTTGTAGAAAATAGAAGTGTCATAATTTAGCTTCAGATTATTTAATAGTGGTTTTCTCCGTAGTCAAAAGATCAACCATTTATAACTCCAAAGAATGTTAGCATGTAACGACAGCATGGTCGGTCAGTAGGTACGTTCTAAAGTGATGCATCGAAAATGCGTTGCGGTGAAAAATATCACATGAACCAGTGGTTAGCGGGTTCAATACATCGCTAATGTTCTTGCATAGACCGTCGAAATTATCATAAAGATACTATCATGATATCTATGTTCTATTCGATATCTTCTTAGTCTTCTCGTAAAAATTCTTCTTCCTCTATGTTTCTTCTTAACATAAAATTCCCAACATAATTATTTCCAAACGAAATAATCTAAAATAATTTAAGAGAGAATTCTTATATTAAAAATTGAAAATCCGAAATATTTTTCTCCAACTCCAAAATCCAATTTTGATATCGAAAATGACTCACTTTAAAATAAAGTTTATGAAAATTCCAACGCTAATTGAAAATCCTAACAATGAATTTAATTAAAAAACATGGTGAAATGGTTTATTCAAAAATAATTTCAAACTACACAAAACAGATAATGAAATTTTCTTCTACCTTTCGCCGAATCTAGATGGTATTTAGGTATAGGGAATACGAGAATGTATAGCATTCTCCTTGCATATGTGCATGTGGTTCCTCGTCGAAATTCACGACGAAAGTTTCTGTAGCAAAACCTAGCCCCGCCAATAGGTTCAATAGAAATGCGAGTTAAGAAACGAGGCTGTGGCATTGCTGTAACTGCGTGCAGCGTAGCCCAGGACAGATCGCATGAACTCGGCACTGTGCCGGAGGTGTCACATTAGCTCAGTGGCACAAGGTAGTGCCGTGGTGCTGGTTATGTGGTCTTACCGATGGTCGAGTCGCCTTCGCGCCAAAAACATTTTTCTGGTAATGTGTCAAATTGTATCCAATGTACACCTCCACAATGCAATATATTATGAGTTGTGTTTACATGAACTTCTTACAAAAGTAAACGACCACTTTGTTTCGTCCATGGCACAAATAAAGCCAATAGAACCTAAGAGTGGATACAATAACATCGTCTTTACCCAATAAGGTACAAAACACACAATAGGTAGACTATACTAGATTGTTCATTATGTTGCGCACAATAATTCCATTCTGTACGTTTGACGTCTAGTCTTATCTTCACAGAGCCAGTACGTACACTTACGAGAAACGTTCACTTCACAGATGTTCCAAGTGACCACTGTCATGTTTTAGGCTATTGTCATGTAACAAAATTACGTCCTGCTTGTAAACGCATATAAACAACGGGAACTAGGAAAATGAAGTCACAAAAGAAACGACCTAAATTAGTTTCGAACCGTAGCTCCAAAGTGGATGGGGGATTGATGAAAACCAGCAGTCTACTCAGTGAGCTACGACAGCTGGTTCGGTAGAGCGAGGTGATACACATTCCTCTGTACATTCTGTTACGCTGCAGGATGTGACAGTGTTGCCAGCTACTCGTTTCCATACTTGTGTTTTCAAACTGCACCCGCTCCCGTTTTGCATTAGAAACTTTTGTCTTTCATTTGGATGAGGAGTCGCATACCGACCTTCAAGTGTGGCAGTTTTCTTCACCCTGTATGTCTTGTAAATACAATATGATGGATCCCAATAATTAGAAATGTTGGTTGTTGGTGTTGATGCTTCATATAGGGCCTTGGTACATAGCTCATTGGTCATCAGTCTTATGCAGTTGGGTGTGTATTGAATTTGTCTGATATCTGTGTTTCTGAGGCGACAGTATCATTGTGTAACTATAATATTAGTACGGTCAAAGACTGAGAAGAGGCTCGGGCCAGAGGCGTATACTGCGGGTGTTCAAGGTGTCCACTGGACACCCCATAAATTTGTGTTTTGCCTTTTTTTACTCTCCCCCATTAGAAGTTAACAGTATATGATTCAAGAATATATTTAATTTATTACCATTTAAATCTCAAATGCCTGCTGGCTGGATGAGTACATAATCGCCAGAATGACGAGGAAGCTAGTCAATTGGCTACTGCGGCCACCTGCTCCCGGTCTATGTTCTGCATGGCTCTGGTGCTCGGCTGTGCTGTCCCTGCTTCCGGACATCTTTGTTTCAAAATACCGTTGTTTTTGCCTGCGCGCGCAAATGGCGGGCAGGGGGAACTCGAGCTTCGCAAGCGGCCAGGTCGTCCGGCACGCCAGCAGCTCAGTTCATGCTCGTATACCATTATAACATAAGTACGGTGCTGTGTTTAGGTTTGATTGGAGTTTTTAGTTGTGTATCAGTGCAAGATAGGCCTAGTGTGGATCTTCCGAGTTGACACATGTGCTTGGAAATGTATACTGTTGTAGATCTCTTGCAAAAACCATTCCCTCTTCGTACATTAGAAGATAAATTGGATATTGTGAGTGAGGGTAGGCCTACCCCACCACTTCCGAATTTAGTGCAACAATATAAAACAACAAGTGAACAATACATTAGACATTTTTCTATTTCACAGTATGCAAATGTAGACTGGTTAGCGGGTTGTGAAACTTCTAACAGATTATTTTGTTGGCCATGCATATTGTTTTCTAACAAAAAAGATGTTTGGAGTAAGCATGGGTTTGCTGACTTAAATCACTTGTCTAGTGCACAACTGAAACATTCAAAATCTCAAACCCATGTCCAATGTTTTCTGAAATCAAGACTTTCTGGCAGTCAGCTATTTGATACTTTACTTGTTGATCAGCGTAGAATTGATACCAGTAAACATAACGAAGAGGTAAAGAAAAATAGAGCCATATTAATACGAATTATTGATGCTATTCGCCTCCTAGCAAACCTGGATCTCCCTCTACTGGGACATGACGAATCAGATGGCTCTTTCAACAAAGGCATTTTTTTAGAATTTTTGAATCTTAAAAAAAATATGATTCACTTTTAGAAAGTCATCTAAATTCATCCACTGTATTTCGAGGAACTTCTCCCATGATTCAACATGATATCATAAGAGCTATTTCTGACGTAGTAAAAGGAGAAATAAACATGAAATTAACTCCGTTTCATTTGTAGCTATAATGCTGGATGAAACGTCAGATGTTGAGAATAAATCTCAGCTATCTACAGTTCTCCACTATGTAAAGGGCAGCACTGTCTATGAAAGATTCTTGGGATTCGTAGATGTTAGTGCTGATAGAACTGCAAATGGTTTATATGCTCATGTAGAACAAGTAGTAAGTGAATTTAGAATTTCCATTAAACTACGTAGTGGGTCAGACGTACGATGGGACTTCTGTAATGAGCGGTCATGTGAATAGCTTACAATCTAAAGTCCTATCGGCCTATCCAAACGCAATATTCACCCACTGTTATGCCCATGTTCTAAATCTTGTTCTCCAGCAGAGTGTATCGGTGATTAAAGAATGCAGAATATTTTTCCAAAAATTGACTCTCTGCTTTCTTTTCTAAATCATCTAAAAGGACACATGTGTTGTAAGAATTTGTGCAAACGAAATTACCCAAAGTAGCACCAACCAGGTGGAATTTTACATCACGACTTTGCCACACTGCAAAAAATACAGATCCGAACTTTGTGAGTTTTTTTTAAATATCATAGCACATTCTGGTGACTGGGATAGTGAGACAGTCATAAAATCACGAGGTTTTTTGGCTTTTCTTCAAAATGTTGAAACTATATTTCTATTGGAAGTATTTTCTATGTTGCTTGCTGAAACAGACATATTGTACAATCTTCTACAAACAAAGGTTTTCGATATTCTCTACTGTAGCAAGAAGGTAAATGACATCAAAGATCAACTTCAGTATGATAGAGAACATTCTTATTCATTAGTTTGGAACAATACAATTTCAAAGAAGGGCGGACATTCTCAGATCAAACCAAAGCATCACTGTCTAGATAACAATGAAAAACAACATCGTTATCGCCGCCTATACGTGGAAATTGTCGATTGTTTAATTCATCAGATTGAATGTAGGTTCTTTCAACTTGAGAAATTGAATATTTTCATTTGCTACATCACCATAGGTATATTGAATACAGGAAAACATTCCCGAACCACTGCTACAAAAACTTTTGGCTCAATACGGAAATTTATTTGACCGCATTGGATTGAAGAATGAATTAAGTATTCTCTACACATCAGCTGAATTTCATGGAAAAGATGTTCACGAACTTGTGCATGAAAATAACCTCGCTTCTGGATTTGTTGAAGTTTATAAACTTGCTAAATTAATACTGACCATTCCTTGTACTACAAGCTCTGTGGAACGTTCGTTTTCTGCATTAAGAAGAATCAAGACTTACTTACGAAGTACTCAAACACAAGAAAGACTGAGTAACTTAAGTTTGTTATCAATCGAAAAGGAGTTAGTACACAATATGAAGGACAAAGACTCATTTTATAATGCTGTGATTGAGAAGTTCTCAAGAAAGAAGAATACAGTTGATGTTTAAATGAAAGAGGTAGGCCTTCGTGGTTTTAATTTCTAAATTTATGAAATGTACCCGATATGTCACTTGTAAGAGATCTGTAAGGCCATAGATCAACTGTATATTTTTTAACAGCACACCCATACTTTTGGTTCAGCATACGCCACTCGCTCGGACCTTGAATTAATTCTAGTATTTTTAAGAATGAGTATGACAAATCTAGATGAAAGTTCTCTGGATGTCCGCTGTCAGTGCCAGGATTCGAATCTCTGATCTTTGGCCTTACAGCAGCGAATTTTATTTATGGAGTGATCATTAAGGTAGTGTTGGAATTCGATATGATTGTCAAACATAGATGTTATAATCGGGGTTTAGTCATGGTTAGTTGATAATGTTGTGGAAGGAGAGGTATTTCCTATGGATTATAGGGTATACAGGAGGGTCAGTGGAAGCACGGGAGGTGGGGTATTTATATTAGTTAAGGATATATTTAGGAGTCGCCCAGTTTTTACAGATGAGGAAAATGTGATTCCGGGGGTTAGGGATGGTTTTAAAGATATGGTAGACATTTTGGGTGTATATATAACAGGAAGGGGGGAAAGGGTTGTCAATTTAGGAACAACTTTATTAAATTATGCTATGGAGGCTGACAGGGCAGGAATAAATATAATTGTAGGGGGTGATTTTAATATGCCATGAGTGGACTGGAAAGGTTGGGTTGATTCTCAAGAACATTATCAATTGCTGGCCAACAAAATCACATGAAAGGGGGGCTTTGTTCAAATTATCGAGGGATGCACTAGGGGGAACAGCTTATTGGATGTGTTTTTGATAAAGCCTGAGGATATTTGGGTCAAATCAGAGATCATTGAAGGGATATGTGACCACAAAGCTGTTGTAGTAGAGGTAAAGTTGAGTATTGAGAGGCAGGTCAAGAGGGAGGCAAGATTGGTAAAACAGTACTACAAAGCTAATAAAGAAAAGTTTGGTAGTTACTTAGCTGATAATTTCAATCAGTGGATAGAGAGGGGATTAAATGTAGATAGACTGTGGGTTGGTTTGAAGACAATAATTGTGGATTGTGAAAAATTCCATGTGCCATTTAAAAAAGTCGGGGCGACTACTGATCCAATTTAATACAATACGGTGGTAAGAAGATTAAGGAAGAAATGCAGATTAGATAGCAATTATATTAGGAAGGGGATAGGCCACCGAATATACGAAGTACGTCCAGAAAGTAAGTTCCGTTTGGTAATAACATTAAATTGTGTACAGATACAGAAAAATTATTTATTGCACAAAATTCTACAACCCTTAAACTACTTTTCCACATAACTGCCGAAATGTTGCAGGCATTTGTCGTAGCGTGGCACGAGTTTTTGTATACATTCATCATAGACGTGTGCCGCCTGTGTCTTCAACTAGTTGTACGTTCCGCTGCAGGGCAGTTCCGCATAAGCGCGGTAGACGCTCTGTATCAAGGAGAAGAATCGTGCGCCATTTGGAGAGCGCTGTCAGCCACGTACGCGTTGTTGTGCATGTTTACTCGTACAATGTCGGTGTTGATTGAAAATCCCGCCGCTTGTGAAATCAGATCTGTGATTCGTTTTCTGAATGCTAGGAAAGTGAAACCAATTGAAATTTAACGACAAATTTGCGAAGTGTATGGACAAAATGCGATGAGTGATTCAATGGTGAGAAGATGGGTCCGGCAGTTCAATGAAGGACGTAGATAAGTGCACGATGAAGAACGAAGTGGGCGTCCATCTTTGGTTACAGAAGAACTGGTTCACGCGATTGATGACAAGATCCGGGAAAACCGCAGGTTTACAATTAGTGCTCTCGCTATGGAATTTCCCCAAATCTCACGATCACTAATTCATGAAATTGTTACCGAAAAACTGAACTTTCGTAAACTTTGCCGACGTTGGGTACCAAAGATTCTTACGGAGCAACACAAAACACAACGGATGGGTAGTGCACTTCAGTTTT
This sequence comes from Meconema thalassinum, assembly GCA_946902985.2. NCBI lineage: Eukaryota > Metazoa > Arthropoda > Insecta > Orthoptera > Tettigoniidae > Meconema > Meconema thalassinum. The sequence continues at coordinate 677,821,382 of OX336389.2, forward strand.
TGACCCGTTACAATGAAGGCGGCGAAGAATTTCAGACACAGATAGTCACAGGAGATGAAACTTGGGTTTCTTACGACACCCCTGAAAGTAAGCGGCAATCAATGAAATGAAGGCACACTTCATCCCCAAGAAAGGTTAAGCCGAAACAAATCTTGACACCTCGGAAAATGATGTGCACAGTGTTCCTGGACTGGAAAGGCATCTTACTCATTGATTTCTTACCGCGTGGTCAAACAATCAACGCAGATGCTTACTGCGAGACACTTAGGAAATTGCGCCGCGCAATACAGAATAAGCGCCGAGGGTTGCCGTCAAAAGGTGTTGTTTTTCTTCACGACAACGCACGACCACACACTGCAAATGTGACGAAAAACCTCCTACAGGGATTTGGCTGGGACGTGTTTGACCACCCTCTGTACAGCCCTGACCTCGCTCCTAGCGACTTTCATCTGATCACACATCTCAAGTCTTTCCTTGGCGGTCAACACTTCAACAATGACGACGAGCTGAAAGAAGATGTTTCCAACTGGTTGAAGACACAGGCGGCAAACTTCTATGAAGAAGGTATCCAAAAACTTGTGCCACGCTATGACAAATGCCTGCAAAAGTTCGGCAGTTCTGTGGAAAAGTAGTTTCAGAGGTGTAGAATGTTGTGCAATAAATAATTTTTCTGTATCTGTACACAATTTAATTTTATTACCGAACGGAACTTACTTTCTGGACGTGCCTCGTCATTAAATAGTTTAGGGAGGGAACTGGACAGGGCTAAGACAGTAGCTAAGAAACAATTTATGGGTAGGCTAGTTGGCGGGGGGATGACTCTCAAGGAACGGTGGAGGAATATGTGTGTCTATTTCAGGAGAGTAAGAGGAGTTCAAGGCCGCATACCTGATATCGAGGGAGCAGATGGAGCGCTGCTGGGGGAAGATGGGGAGAAGGCTAAGGGCATTTAATAAGGTGTATGGTAAGGTGGTAGGAATTGCAGGGGAGAGAAATGTGGATCAGGGAGTAGAGCAGGGTATTGAGGAGGGTAAGAAATTAAGTTATGTAAATAAGGATATCTATAATACTATACGGGAATTAGGGTCAAGAAAAGCAGGCGGTGTGGATGGGATAAATGGGGAGTTGTTAAAGATGATGGGATGGAACATTATGCCTTATTTAAGATTCCTGTTTGATTTTTGTCTAAATAATGGGGTAGTGCCTGAGAACTGGAAACAGGCGTTGGTAGTTCTGGTATATAAAGGGAGTGGGGAAAGAGGGAATAGTGATAGTTACAGACCTGTCAGCCAAACATGTATTATATGCAATTTTTCTGAGGGAATTATGAATGATTACATAAGGGAATGCTTAGGGAATTGTAGGTGGTTGACAAATAATCAACATGGTTTCAGAGAGGGTTTTTCGTGCGAATTGCAGCTAGCAGGCTTTCAGCAGGATATCAGTGAGGCCTTGGATAATAGAGGTCAAGTTGACTGCATTGCAGTTGACCTATCAAAGACTTTCGATAGAGTCAATCATGGTATTCTATTAAGGAAAATGGACAGGAGAGTAGTACAATGGGCGAGATCTTTTTTGGAGGGGAGAATTCATAGGGTAAGGGTTGGTGGGTCAGTGTCAGAACAGACTAGGGTGGGGAGTGGTACCTCAGGAAAGTAAAGTGGGTCATTTTCAATAAAATGAGGAGAGTGTTCTGTAGCAGAGACCTTAATTTACATCTAAAAATTATACTTCTGAGATGTTATATCTTCTCCACCTTGTTCTATAGAGTTGAGACCTGGATCATAAAGTAAAGAGAAATGAACAGATTGGAGGCATTTGAGCTATGGACATACAGAATGATACTGAGGCTGAGTTGGAAAGAAAAAGTCACCAACGATGAGGTGATAAGGCGGATGGGAAAGAGAAAGGAAATATTAAATACTGTCAAAATTAGAAAACTGCAGTATCTGGGTCATGTGATGAGAGGAGAGAAATATCATCTGCTGCAGCTGGTCATTCAAGGGAAGCTACAAGGCAAAAGAAGACCAGGAAGAAGACGCATTTCTTGGATCGATAATCTGAAAACTTGGTTCAATTGTTCCACTATTGAGCTGTTTCGTGCTGCATCATCTAAAGCAAGAGTCTCTATGATGGTTGCCAACCATGGCACATAAAGAAGAAGAAGCACATTGGGGAAATAGTGAAGAAAGCTTACAAGTCGCTACATATGGTTATGCGAGTGTTTAAAGTGGCTGGCCGAGAGATTAGGGAAAGGGCATACATGTCCCTAGTCCGTCAGCTGCTGGAATATGCTGGGGGAGTGTGGGATCCATTACCAAATGTCCTAATAAAGGAATTGGGAGGAGTTCAAAGGAAGGCCGCCAGGTATGTAATGGAGGACCACAGGTTGACGAGTAGTGTGAGTGGAATGATTCAGGATTTGGGTTGGGAAAGTCTGGCTGATAGACGTTCAAGAGCAAGACAAGGGGGTATGTTCTTAGCGTACAAAGGGGAAATTGCATGGGAAGACATTCATGAGTGATTGGGAAAGAAAGGGTCATATATGGGCAGATATAGTCATTCTTGTAAATTAAAATTAAGTCAGTGGAATAGTAACTGGGGCAAATATTCGTTCATAGGGAGGGGGGAAGTAGAATGGAACAGTTTGCCAGGGGTCATTTTCAGCCCTTTGCCTTCTGATGTTGGTAAATTCAATGAGTTGGCAAGAAAGCACCATATCAGGAGATAGTAATGTACGGTGCATGAGTTGAAGCATGAAAGGAAACGTAAATTATTATTATTTTATGTTTATTTCTATTATTAGAATACTAATTATTATGATTACCGGTATCATCTTTTATCAATTAACACTTATTTTCTAATTAATCCTTATTTTCTAAAACTTTTTTGGTTGTATGAAAGAATTGTTTTGTTTAGTCATTGTAATTTGCCACCATGTACAGCGTCCACATTTGCAAACAAATTATATATTGTACCCTTAATATGAATACTACATATTAATGCTTCATGATTGAGTTCTGCGAAGAAAGGAAACGTATTGTATATTGCTTGAAACACCTCCTATGTTTCGCAATAATCTTGATACCTGAGATAGCCTAGGATTCGGGAATTGTTAACCCCAGACTTCCTTTAGAACAACGAAAAGGGATAAGTTTGGAATGTATGACCATCGGAGAACAAGGAAAAGTACAGTTACTTTAGGTTCAACGCACCAGCAGAAGCAAGGTGACGCTCATGAATCAGCGAGGAAATATGTCTTTGTACAGCAAGGTGTGACAGAGAAACATGCAGAAATATAGTTAAAGAGAGACTTTTCGTCTACGCCCACTAGGCATGGTTGGCAGAAACAGCGCGAAACTGAAGATTGGATTGACTAATGAGAAGAGATGACGCCGTTGACACGTGGGCTATCGGTGCCAAGCTATAACAGATCAGATTTGGAGGGAATCAAATTGTAATTAATTTGCCGATCGATTTGGTTTCCAATCGCTTGAATCATGTTCTTCTCTTTATGACGAGTGCTTGGATGTAAATTGCTTGCCTGTGAGATCATTGCTTGATTAGCTAGCTATCAGCACCGTCCCCTCTCCTATTATTTGGTGAATTTAGTATAAATATTGCGTGAAGTGCTGGGGTGAACATTCTCTCTTTTTGCGGTCTTAAGGACACGGTCCACGTTACTTTAATTCAGGTCTCCGGACTTAGGAAATATCAGACTGTCGGAGTACAGACTAGAACTTGTAAAATTTCCGAGATTTACTTCAACTTCGAAGTTATTATTATTATCATGTCGGTTGGACATTGATTTTGTGTGAAGTGCGTGTGCATATTTTTAGATAGCTTATTGCTTTAACATAGGGTCATTCTTCGATAAAATTGCTTACAGGACTCGTGGATGAATGTAGTAGTCCACTTAAGCAATTTAGGTAGCAGTCAGGTGTATAATAATATAGACTGAACTAATTTGATTTATTCAAACAGAAAATCAACACCTGAAGACCATGGCTGTCAACTCTGAAGGTAGGTTGTCTGTCGAACCCATGATCACCAAGGCGTTTACCATGGAGTAGATACCACGGCTGGGGTCATGGCAGGCAATATCCATTTGTTGTTTGCAGTAATATGATGAGTACACATATGAATTAATTTCATTAAAGTAGTTAGTTTTGGTAAACGGGAACTGTTGTGTATATATTTTGAGTGTTTATAATATTTTTGTTGTGTGTTTAGAGTAATTTTTGTCACCAACTATTAATTTAATTATGGAGCTCATCGTGGCTATTTTGTAATTCATTTTGTTGTGTTTGTGGATGACAGTGTATTAATAATGTGCCGTCAGGTACATCGTGTGTATTATTGAGATGATACAATATGAACGTGAGATGTGGAAATGACGATAAGTGGAGCTTGTATTTCAGTAAATTAAAGACAGATATGGGGGAATTGATATTGTATTATGCTAATTTCGGATTACGCAGGCTAGATGTTATGCGACATTGCATATTTAAGTAGCAAGAAGCCGTCTGCTTCTGTAGTAATAATTTGATCGTAAATTGAGCATAGAGTAAATTGTGTGTGGCTTTTTTAACACGTTTCTGTTAGCGAGTTCTTTGATCTGGTGCTATTATTTTGTGGAAAGGTACTGTCAAGTCAAGGTGGAGTCATGCGAGTAATTATTTGCGCTGGGTATGACAAAGGTCATTTACTTGTATGCAGCAATCTACGACACCACACTCGGAGGAGGTGACTGTGAACTCTGCGGTCCTGAATTTCATGAGTGAAATTTCTGGGGACATCTTGTTGCGTGTGATCACATGTATTTTTTTAGGATGCTGTATCAGCGATGTCTACGGTTCTCAAAAGCTATGCGCTTTGTGAGGCGATGGTAAGATCCACTTGGCTGATTGACAGATGTATGAGTGTTGGGAATCCACTTGCTTGCTCCCGACCAGATTAATGATAAGAGGATCTCAAGCAATTAGTGCTCGAGCGACGAGGAACTGTGCTCTTGAGATAAATAATGAGATAAGCCTGTATAATTGGAAGTTTATAGATGACTTTAAATAGGGTGTATCCACGTCAAAAACACATTTCAAGATTTTGTTGATATTATTTAATTTTTTAATTTCAGCTAGTGACTGCCTGATGTAACTGTAAATTCTTGTTTTGTGCATATGGGAATATGCTAATGTCATGTAACGTAAGGGAGGCGGACGGTCGACCCATATGTTTGTGTTTGTATGGCCACGATAGGGATTCTTTGCTTATGTTTGTATGAGTACTGTTTAAGGCAATTTTCTTTGCGTGCTGTGGCACTTGGTTGAAAACTTCACTTAGAAGTCTGCAAAGATAATTCTTGTAAGGGTAGCGTAGTCGGTTGATTATTTTATTTTGTTTAACCATTGGAACTGGTAGTTCCCATGAGCCAGAATCTAGTTACATAAAATGCGGAGTACGCGACTGGCAGCTTGTGCTAATAGAAACATATTTCGTATTAGTAGTACTCATTCCTATTTCGCATTCTTTCCCATCTACGCACGCACACGCAATAAATATGTGAATTACGGACTTGATCCGAGGTTTTCTTGTGAGTATTTCAGTATTTTTATGCTGAGTGTTTTATTTGTTTTTGTGATTTGTTTACATTTTGAGGGTGTCACTATGGGTGATTTTTATTTGTATATTGTGTCTAAATATCAGTTAATTAAAGTTGTTTTATTTTATTCTTGGTTCACTTTCATGCTATATTATATTATCTTTATGTTACCTTGAAATTATGGAAGCAAAAATCAAAGTTTATCAGCCTCAAGAACGATGGACTGAACACTTCCCCGAAAACAGTCTCGTGTACGCTTCTTTCAAGGGGACAGTATTACATGTATCATGGAGGAAAGAACGGAAGGAGATGCCTTCGCTGCGCTGCCTAGTGCAAGCTGCTGAAGCCAAACGGAACGCCCACTTTGGGGAGCAAGAAAATGGTTGTTCCTATGTTTAAAGCCGTAAACCACTCCAACTAGTCTTGGATTTTAGTGACATAAAACTGCAATGACAAGTCAAGATTTCTTCTTGGATAAGCAGAATACACATCACGGTACTTGGCACAAATAAGCTGCGTTATCGTTTTAAAAGCCAATTTAATTAGAAATATGAGAGCACCTTTGCAAGGCTAGTTTTGTATGAAAGACGTGGCAAAACGTAATAATACGCTGAAACACTGATTAAATTGAATACAGGTGTCTGAAGATGCGTGTTATACCAAAGAAGGAACATCTTGGGAACTAATGAAGCCGAACTAATCACGGTATTTACACCAAATTGATTTTTACGTTTTAATTGGTGTTGAGGCATTCATCAGTTTTTAGGCCCAATTTCGAGCACGGCCACTTTTACTCAACTTCGTAGGTTACACTTAAAGAAGGACTCAAATTTGCACAAAAATACGGTATAGCCTATATTTTTTGGTACCGTACGGTATTTTGTTTGTGGGGGTAGAAACTTGGCGATTAGCCTCGAATTGATTCCTTACGTAGGCCTACCGTAATTATTGACCGACAGCTCTTTGATAATTTGGTTTGTGGAGAGAAATGGCTTAGTTTTGATATGTAGGGTAAACATGCTGAGATTAGAATTGAAGAGTTTTATTTATATATAACATATCACTACTGCTCCAGCATGAGTTAAGGTGAGAAAAGGCTGGAAAGATATCCTGCAAGGATAACTCAGAAAACACTATGCACCAGAGGCGTAGCGCTATAATACGCCGATACGCCGGGCGTTCCCTGATTTAAAAATTAGAATGTGTATTCATCAAAGAGTAAAATATAACATCGTTTTTAATTTATATAAATGCGGCGATAGCATATTACATGGCGCTTAGTTATTTTATTTCCGCACCCACCATATAACTAGTCTTAGCCCAGCCGCGGTCCACTGCTGTGCTTTGCTTTTCTTGTACGCCAGAACTTCTTGGCGTCAAGAGCTATGTACCACCCTGGCCAGGCCACGGATCAGCGCATGCGCGAGTTCATTCTTGCTTCTCGGAAGGAAAGTGCTTCCGTACGCCGGCGTTTGGCTGGCGTAAACCACAGATTACGTACTACACCGATGGTGCCAAATAAATCCTATCTGGTTGACACCCACTGGCGTAAACTTTGTATGATCAGATGATCACTGTTCTGTTAACTCAATGGCCCAATCGCTGCGCTAGTGCTAGTTCGAACTGTAAAGTGTAGTTAATTTTAATTGTGCGTGAGTGTGTTTAATGCTGCCAATATGACTGAAGTAAGTTCACAGGACTCGAATATTATTAATTTTCTAAAGGCAACTCCTTTGAGCACTTTATCATATGAACAGCGATGTGAATTAAAAACAAAAAGACCAAAGCCAAATTTATCAATTAAAGAAGCTGGTAAAAATCGCACACGGAGTTTTCAGTTTTCTTGGTATGACAGGTTTTCCTGGCTAACTGGGCCGAAAGATACTGAATGGTGCAACAGAAGGAATTTCGGACCTGAATAATTCAATTAACAAAGCTGTAAAACACCAGTCTTCAAAATATCATTTGTTACATTGTGAAGCATACCATCTGCTAGGTAAAACTCGCATTGAGCATGCATTTTCTGAAGTTGCTCGACTACAAGCAGTAAAACATAATGAGATCGTTTCTTCAAACAGGCAGTATGCGCGACGACTCATTCAATCTGTAGTATTTATCAGTACACAAGAACTAGCCTTCCGAGGGCATAGAGAAGATGAAAGTTCTATTAACAAGGGTAATTATTTGCAATTGTTGAATCTGCTCGCTCAAAATGAATCGATAGTTAGAGACCGTTTACAGTCATCATCATCATTAAAAGGAACATCTCCAGACATTCAAAATGACTTGATAGAAGTTAAAACAATTGCATTAAATGAAAAAATCAAATCAGAAATAAATGAATCCCCCTTTCTATCCATACAAGCGGATGAGACATTAGACGTGTCATGTAAGAGCCAGATGAGCATAATATTTAGATATTGTGTGGATGATAGAAAAGAGGAGAGATTCGTCGGCTTTTATGACGTTTCCAAGAATAAAACAGCTGCGGGATTGTCAGAAATCGTGCACAAAGTTTTACTTGACTGGGAAGTAAATGGAGAAAAAGGCGTAAGCCGGACATACGATGGCGCAGCTGTAATGGCAGGCAGATAAGGAGGAGTTCAAAAGCTAATGAAACAGTTTTGCCCATATGCTCTTTTCGTCCATTGTTACGCCCACCAATTAAATTTGGTACTCCTGTATGGCTCAAAAACAATAAATCAGGTTCGTTTGTTTGTCTGTACCTTGACTGCTTTTCACAGTTTTTTCAGCAAATCTTCTAAAAGGACAGTTTTGTTGACCAAAAGAGGATTGAAGCTTCCACGAGCAAGCAATACGAGATGGAATTTTCATTCGAGGGCAGTTTTCACCATTATTAAACATTTCCAAGAATTGTAATGTATTTTGATGAAATTATTTATGATGAAAATAGTGAATGGGATGACGATTCAGTGAACTGTGCCATTGGTCTCAAATAACATATGGATGGCCCAATCTTTGTATATTACCTATGTGTATTCGAAGCTTGTTTCTTTTACACTGATCATATTTTCAAATTGTTACAATCATCGACAGTGAGTATTGTAACTTGCCATAATGAGAAAGCGGCTGTCGTCAAAAGCATAGAAAACTTAAGAAATGAAGATCTCACTGACATACGCGTTCAAAAAAAGCATCCAGATGAATGAAAACGTAATGTATGATGGCAATCAAAAGAACACTTTGAGAGTGCTGTCTTTTGGAATAGTAGATTCACTAACAGCTCAAATGAAAAGTAGATTTGAAGATCGTACTCATCTAAATTTCATAGAGTTAGTACAAGAAAATGAAGTTTAAAAATACACCGAAACATTCCCCCAGAGCAAATTAGATTTTTTGGTAAAACAGTATCCATTCTTTAATGTTAACCAATTACTATAAATGAACTTCACATTGTTTATCCAGATCTGACAAAGCATTTAGCTCTAAAAGATCTTTTAAAATATTTTGTTACGAACGGTCTTGACTCCTCAGGAAGTACGGTAACTAAACTACTACGCTTTGTACTGACTATTCCAACTACTACAGCTATCGGTGGCGTAGTTGGTGGCATGCTGAGCTTCTATGCCCAAGATAGCGGGTTCAAACCCGGCCGAAGCCGTCGGATTTTTTAAGAGCGTTAAAAATCCCTCAGTATGCCTTCGTTCGGAAGGGAAGTAAAGCCGGCGGTCGCATGTCATAGATTTATGGCATGTTAAAGAACCTTCCACTAATTACACCTGTGTGAAGCTAAATTGGATAGGTTAAGAATGTAAACAACGCTCTTAGGTTTCTACGTTCGTTGCCAAGAGCCGACTGCGGTGGCGTCTAGTAGCTAAGTTCTGAACTTGGCCTAGTAGTCGTTGACGGTGGCGCTTGGCGACAAAAGTAGGAACTATTTGAAAAACTCTAAGTTGTAGTCTGTACTTAAATAAAAAAACAGATAACACACACGAATACAGTCATCACAATTAACACCGGTTATCAGACAGATTCTACACACACCCAAAGTACACGGGGCTACATGATCGCGTTGTCGCAGCCCCTAAACTTAAGAACCAACCAACAAACTACTACAGCTAGTAGTAAACGCAGCATGAGCACGCTGAAAAGAATTAAAACCTACCTTAGAAATTCTATGAGCAATAGTCGCTTGTCGTGTATAATTCATTGGCTATTGAAAAAAAAAAAAAAAAGGTGAGCTTTCATCAGAGCCCGCATTTCTTGAACACATCACAGACGTTTTCGCAGAAAATAAGAAAAGACGAATGGAGCTGATGTACAAGACTGTGTGAGGTATGTGACAGTATCTTTCATATTAGCTTTTTGATTTGTTCCTTAGTTTAACTGTCGTTTAAAACTTTGGCGTCCCCAGCTCAAAAGTTCACGCTACGCCACTGCTATGCACAATGCCTCAAGCAAGTCAAGGATCACCGAATACAGGATAAGGTTACGCCCACTTTGGGTGCAGCGCTTGGCTTCACTCAAACGAGCTCAGGTCATCTCCTCTTATTCTTTCCTCCATGTTAAGTATGTTGTGTTGCTAACATATGCATGATACAACGTTGAACTAAAATTAAAAACAAATAAACGAAAAGCAGGAACGCGAGGTTTTATTTTGGAAAGAAATACTATTATTGGTTAGAAACGAGCAAAAGTCTAGTCTGTGGGCTGCTATGGGTTACACTCTGCTTTATATGGCAACACTGCGAGAACGTTAGTTCGATTACCATCTTAGCCATCCTACAGTGGTTTTCCGTGGTTTCCCACTTCTACTCCAGGAAAACGCGTGGATGGTTCGTAAGTCAAGGCCACGGCCAACTCCTTCCCAAGCCTTGCCTGAATTACTACCCTAGCAGCGAATTGTTACCGGTGGCGGAAAACGGAACTAATGCGCTCCACCCAGCCACTCGCCTGCGATAGACGTGCAGTCGTCGCCAGCGAAACCTCATAGCATGTCGTTTGTGTGCTTGTTTCGTGCTGGGCCGTGCGCTGTGCGGAGTGTTCTCATTGTATGACTGTATATGCGTCCCCCCCCCCCCTTTGCTCCGCAACCGTCCGCGAGGCGAGTTGACGTAAGGTATACAAAACAGCCCTGCTCCACGTCTAGCGGTAACAATTCCCTGGTAGGGTAGTACAAATACACTCGCTACTACAGACATCACAATAACAAAGTTTATCAGACAAATTCAATACACAACCCAACTACATGGGACTGATGAACAATAGGCTATGTTCCAATCCAAATCCCTATATGAAGCAACAATAGCAACAACAAATATTTCGAATCAAAGGAATCCATCGTATTGTATTTACGAGACATATTTCCAACCTTCAGTATGAACATGTGAGATCGCGATCGGAACAAGCACGTTGCCTTGCGATGTCTGATGGGGCACGCGCTGAGACTAAAATCACTATGATGATTATTATTGATATTTCAAGAAGTAATTTCCCGATTTTTGAATAAATTATATGTATTGCGCCCGTTGACGCATGTTTGCATAAGTAATAAAGACCAAGATCCATGCTGAAGAGTAACTGAACATACCCTGCAAGAGGCGGGAAGAATACGGAGCAATATCAATTATATTAATACTTTTATACATCTTAGACACACCATAAATCATCAATGGTTTTATTAAGGTAATTCTGCATATTCAAAGTACGGTCTACATCGCAGAAACGCGAAACCGTGAATTTGCGCGGCTAACTCATGTCTTGAGTGAACGCCATGCTTGGATCAGGCAGTACCTATTTGTCGTATGTCAAGGCAAGATCGATGCGCAGGTGACGCACCTGTGAAGACACGTTCCGTGTATGGAAACTTAGTGGAATGGAGAAATCCATGTATATTAGAAGCATGGATAGCCATCAGGGCGAAATACACTAGCAAAGTGATTGTGGACAATTCTTTATATTTAAATAGTGTAATATTTTTGGAATATGAATTAACAAATTATGGAAGCGTGATGTGCGAGCCACAAGGCAGCATGGTCGCATTCAAAGTGCATTATAAACTGTGAATCAGACAAACTGTGCAATTCGAGAAGTATTTTAATGTTTCGCCGAAGGGTAGATATTTTTATTTGTTTAATAAGTGTAAATAATTTGTGCAAATTTGCGAGTGAGTATCGTAGAAGCGATGATTAACGCCAGTGGCGGTGTGAAAAATGGGCAATTTTATTTACCGCACACTAGAATCTGTGAATGTAATTTACTTTAAAATGTGTGATAATTCGACCAACGGCAACATTATGGAACCAATTAACTATCTACTTTTGGAATATAACCACGACCACGTGATGGAGAGGAATCACTAAATCATGCGTGGGGAATTAATAACGGAAGGTGACCGAAGCAATGATTAGATGATCTGAGACCATTGAGGAGACCGCTAATAACACCTCATGGCGGGTCTCGAACAAGTGTCGCTGCAATCTGTAAGTCAGATCATGTTTAAGTAGCTTCATGTAATGAGTTGGAACAGTAGATTAGTTTTAGAATGGTTTCATTTAAAGTGCACAACGCAGGTAGCTAACATAAGCTCACGTGTGGAAAGTTTCATTATAAATTTCTAGACGCCAAGAAGGCAATATTTTCAATGTCCATTTCGTATCATTTCAAAACAGTTATAATCAACTTTTATTTTGTCAAGCTCATGACAAAAGAAACTAGTTTCGCCAGATGTTAAAACAAGGCCAAGGTTACATGTGTACGAGCCAGACAGCTACACAGCACACAGAATCTTGGGCAGTGCATTATTCAATCGAGAAGGCTGTGAACTTCCTAGTGTTATATAATCAGAATGCAGAGTTCCGTTATTCACATATTTTGACAGATGAGCATCTGAAAACAAGTTTATTGTATTACGAAAAGCCAGACAGGCAGTGAAAGAAACTGTATTTTGTTAACCAGAGAACGTAGGTTCGACTTTATTCAGGGAAGAGGCAATTTAATAAATGCACAATCTCACACTTTACTTCGTATCAGAACCTTCATACTAATTCAGAGCGTTTTTAGAATGTGTTTTCTACACACTTAATCTCTGTGATCAATATTTGAAATGTGTATAATTCAGGGATCCCACTAATTGTAACTAACGTTATTATTGTATTATTGAAGTACGTCGTAGAAGGTGGATTAATACCTCCGACGTGTTATTGTGGTTATTCCGGTGGTAACGAGCTACTGCAGTCGTACCAAGCCGATGGAGCAAGGATTGACGAATCCATAGTTGAGGGAGAGACACAGGGTGTCTAATAATGAAAGTAATGGTGGAGACACAGGGTGTCTATTATTATTGGTGAAATATTCCTAAGTGGAATGTGATGAAATTATTATGCATTAGTTGGATACACACGATACCTGATTACACTAAACGCAATTAGAAGGTCCATATACTGAACAACTACACTGTGAGGAATAAATAATTGTGTGAAAACCTTAATAATCAAAGTCAGGATTTTGTAAAATTAAACAAATCTCATAATTCCCCCTGAGCCTAAATAAAAATGAATAAATACTAAATATAAAATATTTTCAGGACCAGATGTTCGACACAGTTCATATCCTCGCCGCTAGATGGGGGCTTCATTCATTCCATTCCTGACCCGGTCGGAGACTGGAAGCAGGCTGTGGATTTTCATATTTTGTTACATTTTTACATTATTAGTCGACAACCAATTGATGATATGACAACTGGAGCACACACATCAGATTGGAAGCAATATGAGTCGATGTAATTGTTTAATTACCATCGCTTTTGTAGACTTTCCTATTTTTCTAACTTTCCTTACACTTTTAAACTATGACCATTTGTTACAAACAGTAACAAATCGAGTACGCAGGCAGTGCCAAATGCACAACCATAGGAGTGCTGAATTGCTGTGTCCATTTGTGTTGTATTAGAATAATTCTTTTTTTATTAACAACGTTGTGCACTTAGTTTGATTTTTCTTTGTAATAAACGCGTCTCGTTTATTAATTAATGATAGTTAGGATTAGATAAACACGTAAATTTAAAGATAAATGTTGGAGATGGCACCATCATAGCATTGGACAATTTCCCCTTTGCTATTAAATGTAAATATTCCTAGTATTTGTAAACAAGTAAATGTCTTGCTTTGCAGTAAATTCTTTTGATGTTTGATCCTCCCGCTGTCATTTTCGATGTAATTGCTTAGGGCTGATCTTACGTGCCATATTCTTAGCTTGTTCGTTCTTATTTAAATTTTGTATTAGGACCATGAGAGTAACTTAGATTTTGGATCGGACTTTTTTATATTTTCTTTCAGGGCAGAATAGTATCGGACTAGTCGTTTGTAACTCTCATGCTAGGCTAGGGATCTATTCTGAATAAAATTTATTCGTGATTTTAACATAAGACTGACCTCTCTTTTCTTGCTTAGTTTTGTTATCGATGCATTCCTCTGAGCTGGTTAAGAATCGAACCTCACCAATTCCCGATACCCCCGAGTGCAGACTTTAGTGCAACACCAGCCTATGAATGTGTCGTCCCCTATACTTGTGTGTTAACTGGAAGAGGGTCTCGGAAGGGTCATTTGAAACGGTGGCTCCCAGAAACCTTCAGCCAGCGGGCACAGTGTGGAGTCATAGTAATTTGAACTATTCTTCTAGTGGTAGAAAGTAGTGTCGTCCCTTAAAAATGATCTTAGTTGTTATCGATATCTCCATTATATCACGTTGTCTTCAAGCACCTCAATACCATTTAAGAAACTGAAAACAACTTATCAATATCTTTGACGGATTGGACATTATTTGGGTGTAACAATTTACGTGAATAACCCTGTATATACAGTACTTAATAGTCCTTTACCACCACACAAAATTTCAGTTTGATTGCTATCATAGTTGCAGATATCGAGATCAAGTGAGATATTTCGCGAGGCCATCATGTTGAATTAGTGACATTTATCAACATTTGAAAGGCACGGTCAAGTTCATATGGGGTAGTACCAATTCCGTACCAAACATTATTGACATCGCTCAAGCCAATCAAAAATTATTAAGGACACGCACACACACTTAAACTCATGAATTTAGACAAGTCAATTTGGTTCAACAAAAAATGTATAGAACTAAACCTCACCCCTACACTGACAGTTGCAGTACCAATACTGCAACTAAATAATTGTACATATTGTAAATATTTTCACCTGTATTTCAAACATAGATTTTATAGCCTAAGTGTATTGGATCTGATGATGATCGCTTGACGATCGAAACTGGTCATCCTAGTGTTTTATTAATCTCATGTAATTTATTTCAGGATTAGGGCATAACCCATCTCTTTTGGGTACATTCGTGTTGACCGACTGAAAAGCACTAAACTCTTGTTTACTAAGGCAACACTGAAAATATGGCTTCAAACACCACAATGTTCACGGCTAGTCAGGCAAATCGTGAAGCCAAGAAATTCAAATCACTCAGGCTTAAACTCATGAATTTAGACAAGTCAATTTGGTTCAACAAAAAATGTATAGAACTAAACCTCACCCCTACACTGACAGTTGCAGTACCAATACTGCAACTAAATAATTGTACATATTGTAAATATTTTCACCTGTATTTCAAACATAGATTTTATAGCCTAAGTGTATTGGATCTGATGATGATCGCTTGACGATCGAAACTGGTCATCCTAGTGTTTTATTAATCTCATGTAATTTATTTCAGGATTAGGGCATAACCCATCTCTTTTGGGTACATTCGTGTTGACCGACTGAAAAGCACTAAACTCTTGTTTACTAAGGCAACACTGAAAATATGGCTTCAAACACCACAATATAAATATTTTAGTTGCAGAAGTTTATTGTAAACTTGTGCATATTGTCAGAATTTGTTAGTTTTATATGATTTTTGTTATGATATTGTTAGTGGCTATTGACCTTCAAGTTTACTTATTTAGCGTGATAATTTTATGAATTGTACCCTTCTAAGCACTCCCTAGGGTTTGCATTAACTTGGTGCGATGGGAGTGCTTGCGAGGTCTAAAGATCCATTGGGCTAAGCCGGCGGTAGCGTAGCTACTGGTAGGGCCTGTCATGCCGGACTGGTCAATGGTGAAGATCCAGACTAAGAAGCAACCCAACCTACTGCCTTGTAGGTAGAAGAGGGATCTTCAAAGGCTAAGGTGCCAACCCTGACAGAAAAGGCAGCCACCCAACAGGCTGTGAAGGGGCAGCCCTCCTATCGGTATTGCGCGGGGGCGACTTCTCAGGCAAGTTAAAAGTAATTAGTCACGAAAATGTCGAACACATATGGAAACCGGACAGTCTCTAAGGTGAAGACCAGGCAACGGACACGGACTGGTCTAATGATAGCTACGTGGAATGTATTGAGTCTCAACAGAGCTGGGGCATTTAGAGACTTGAAAGACCAAATGAGCATGTATCATATAGGAATAGCTGCTCTGCAGGAAATACTGTGGAAGGAAACGTGTACAATGGAATCTGGCGATTATACGATGTTTTGCAGTAGTAGTGGGACAGCATGTTTCGGAACTGGATTCTTGGTCCACAGGGCATTTAAGTCGTCGATATTGAACTTTAAACCAATAAATGGCAGGATATGCACACCGAGAGTCAAAATGAAATTCTTTAACATGCCACTGATTTATGCTCATGCTCCAACAGAAGCGGCGAATGACGATGAGAAAGACTCCTTTTATGAACAGCTAGATTACACATATGCTTCTGTAGCAGAAAATGATGTAAACGTGATCCTAGGAGATATGCATGCCAAAGTTGGAAGGGAACCCGTGTTTCAACCACATGTGGGAAAGGACAGTCTACATGGAGAGTGTAATGATAATGGATCAAGGCTGGTGGACTTAGCGATAAGCAAAAACCTGACAATAAGCAGCACCATCTTCCCACACAAGAATATCCATAAAGGGAAATGGTGATCTCCGGATGGGACCACAGTCAACCAGATAGTTCATGTACTTATACAAAGAAGGCACGGCTCGGGCATTTTGGATGTCAAGGTGAGAAGGGGGGCTGATGTGGATTCAGACCACTACATGGTGATGTCAAGTATAGACAGAGGATATCAACAACAGTCTATACCCATGTAGAAAGAGATAGGAAGTATAATATGGCTTCAATTATTAATAACGAGAAAGAAAGAACATAAATCCAAAGAGAAATGGATAAAACTATACGGGCGATAAATGTCGACGAGGAGACAAACCTGGATGAACATTGGGGAATAATGGAAAGAACAATATGCCAAACAATGGAATCCAAACTGGAAGTGGAAAATAGAGTTAGGCAAAGTAGTTGGTATGATGATGACTGCAAGAGAGCTATCGAAGAACGAAATGGCGCAAGAAGCAAGATTCTCTAGTGAGACACTAGGTCCTCCAGACAGGAAAAGAGACGTATTGTTAAAGCCATATGCAGAAGGAAAATGAGAGAATTTGAATAAGATAGACTGAAAGCCATTGATGAATGTAGAAATGAAAATGATCTTAAAGAATGTTTAGGGGAATAAAGGAGATAAAACAAGGTTGACAGACTCGAACAACAATCTGTAGGGATAAAGAAGGAAATTTGATTGGAGACGAAGTGAGAATACTAGAAAGATGGGAAGAATATTTTAAAGAACTGTTGGAATCAGGTGAAACCCAAGGATCGGAAGAAGAGGATCAGGTGGAACAAAATGACAGCAATGATGGCGAAGAGGAACTAACGTTGGAAGAAGTAACTGAAGCTGTTAAGGAGATAAGAAATTTTAGAGCCATGGGCGAAGATACGATACCAAGTGAAATATTCTAGTATGGTGGTATAGAAATATTAAAAGAAATGCACATACTGATTCAAAATATTTGGAGAAGTGAAACAATGCCAACAAGCTGGAACACATCCATTATTGTACCAATACACAAGAAGGGTGACAGGACAATCTGCAATAATCATAGAGGAATAGCACTGGTTAATGCTGCCTACAAAATATTGGCAAATATACTGCATAAGAGATTACGACCATATGCTGAAGGCACTATAGGGGATTATCAGTGTGGGTTCAGGGAGGAGAGAGCAACAACAGACCAGAAGTTCACCCTTAGGATAATAATGGAGAAGTGTTACGAGTTCAATATTGTTAGGGGTTGGGATCTATTTAGTTCCCTAACTGTGTGTTGATTATGAGGGGCAGTGCCTGATTAAGACTCACAGTGGCCCTAGGCAATTGTTAATTTGAGGCCCCGTTTTCCTTTTTTTCGACCCCCCCCCCCCTTCATAAAAAAGTCAATCATAACTTTGAAAGAGATTTTATTTAGAAATTTACAATGAATAATGAATACAATTCAGATCAAGGAAGGAAGCTTGTAGATTAACGTGACTGTCAATCTCGCGATCATAAGTCACGGGACCTCCTTTTTACGGGGAATCCGAACCACAGGACATGGCATTTCACTTACAATTCAGATCATATGTACATTTTCAGAGAGAAAAAAAATCTGCATTTTGTTTGGCAGAAAGTTTCAATAACATCATCGAAGTTGATTTTCCTTAAAATGTCTGATTCTATGCAGAGAAGACTTAACATGTCCAGTCGTTCTTGTCGCATAGTAGATCCTGGAGGCGCTTTAATTCGTTTCAACTGTGAAAAAGAACGTTCCGCAGTACAGTTCGTTATCATTAACGTTTAAAAAATTCGGAGAGCTATTTCTACATTCGGAAATACATTTGCCAATTGCTCTTTCATTAAAATCTCATACAACTGACTATGAGATTTTTCGGCAGCGGTGTACCTGTTGTTTATATAAGAATGAAAATGTTTCAGTTCGGCTGAACATTCTTCCAAATCTTTATCATAAAAGCCAACCAAATTGTTTACCGCTTCACAGAATTCTTCATCGCTCTTTGAACAATTATTCAAAAATGCAAATTTCTTGGAAACGTCTATATAAACTTTTGCCCTTTTTATTTCGACGTTGAGTTTATCGTTGATTTCGAGAAAACCTGTTATTCTGAAATTCTCACGAGGCGAAAATTCGACTTCAGGAGCGCCTCCGTCGTTCGTTTTTTTTTCTTCTACGCGACGATTTTTTTAGCTTTTTACTCGAAAATATCAAACTTATCACGAACCTTGCCATCTTTTCGTCTAAGGTTTTACACAAGGCAGCACACGTTTGTAAGTCGATCTGTTCAGCTTGTAATGATTTACTAGTTGCACGCATACAAGTCAAAATTGAATCCCACGAAATTAACATGAACTCGAATTCGAATTTTTGCATTCTGTTTGCCGAGTGTCATTATTTTCCGACTCGTCATCTTCAATGCTTTATAAAGCCTCAACAATTTTATGAAACGAATCATAAACCGCATTCGTTGCATTAGCATGTGCTTCCCAGCGCGTATCTGACAATGATTTCAAAGTTTTTGCGTTTTTGATATACTTTTTCAACACGCCCCAACGGCGAGGGTTTGCAGAAAAAAAGTTATACAATGATTGCGTTATGGAAAAAAATCAACTGCGTAAAAACAGCATTTAACAGCAGATTGTCCAACTAAATCGAGGGAATGTGTACCGCAAGGAATATAAATCGCATATTTATTCAGTTCTAATATTTTGGCTTGCAGTCCCTGATACTTTCCAGACATGTTGTCATAGGACTGTCCTCTACAATCTTGAATTTCCAAACCGCAATCTTCAGTGACGAAGTTCACAGTTTGAGTTTTCAAATTTTCGCCAGTATGACCTTCTGTTTCAAGAAAAGATATAAACCTTTCAACTGGTTTGTGATCTTTTGGTGAAATATACCGGAGCACAACTGACAATTGATCTATATGCGATACATCGCGAGTTGAATCAACGGAAAGGCTGTAATATAGAGCTTCTAAAATATATGATCTCACTTTTTTGCCCATGTTGTTTATTAACTCTTCGCAGATCGTTTTGGATAAATACGAAGGAACACCTTTTCCAGCATTTCCCTATCGTACAATATGATCCCGCAAAAATGGATCAAACTGACCAAGAAGTTCAAATATACCCAAATAATTCCCATTATCCAGCTTTCTAAAGTACCTCGGAATGACAATCCTCGTTCTGCCAGAGTGATGATAACAACAACTACTCGTTTTATAACATCGTGCCAATAGTTGTTTTTCTTCAAGTAGTCCATTTAAGAATAGATCTGGCAAATTTTCATGTTTCCGCTTTTCCAGGTTTTTCCCGATGATTCAAATTCTTCTCATGCTGCTGTAAATGAATCCCGACGTTCTTACAATCATCATACCCTTCACGCGCAAGTCTGTTCGATATTTCTGGCGGCAAAAATAACTTGCAAAGAAAGCAAGACTCGGCCTGAAAATAAAACAAAAAAATGTTATTATAATTTGAGGACAAAAATGAATTAAACGGTATTCAAGACATAAAACCCGTAACTGAAATGTTAACCCTTTTAGCCTGGAGATTAAAAAGTAGCATCGTACCTCTCCAAAAACGATGTATTTTCGATCATTTATTGATCATAAAATGTTCGATAATTTATTGAATATCAATGAATTTAATACATTTAACCTGTTTTTTTGTATTTTTTAGCGTTGCGTTGCGTTTCAAGTTTAATGAAAACGTTTATTATTTTTTTTAAATTCACTTTTGACCTTATTTGTAATTTTTTTGCGCTTCAGGTGGTTTTTTGATTATTTTTTGTATTTTTGGTATCATCGTATTTTTTTTACTATAAGAGCGGTTTTTTAACAATTTATTTGTAATTTAAGTTACACAACTATCCAAAATTTGATTCGTTTTGGTAAGATAGAAATATTCAAAATTGTTTTGCAAGATTTGATTTGCCACAAGTGAAATTAAATAAAAGCGTTTATAATTATAATATTTATAATAATTTAAAAAATTGAAACGAATACGATTGACTAAAATTCCGAAAAGAGCAAACTGATCAACAAAAATGATCTAAAAGTTTGATCTTATTCTTGTCAAAAATTCTAAAGTTTTGGTTGCGTTTTATATACTTTGCGTGATACGCTCGCTGCTGATAATTTGGACCAAGCTACCAGAAGTGCACATGGTGCTCAAAAATACCGCGTTGTTACACATAAGGGAGAACTTATTGAAGTCTGGACACGAATAAAATTGAACTAGAATTCCAAAAACAGAAAAATAAAAATAAACATAATTCACAATAGATTTTGATAAAAATAGCATAACATTTCAAAAACTGTCAATGTATCATAAATACACGAAGGGCTCAATTGTAAATCAAAGCTTACCTTTCGCAGGTGAATAAATGAGCCAATCTCGTTTTGTATTCTCTCCATTCGGCTTCTTTCCAAAAAATAAATTTTGGGAGCAATATCGACGCTTGGACAATTCAAACGGTCCAGTCAAATTTTGACAATTTGACGGACCATGTGTAACCCAAAACTGTATGTCTTCACCGGTTAATTATCTCCAATGTCCTGGATTAGTAAAACGGTTCAAATTTTCGGCACCTGGTTGTCCAGCTTCATTTTCATCCTCGGAAGATGAACTGGATGTTTGAGACCTTGAAATGACCGGAACATTATCCGGGTCTTCTGCGTGACCAGTGTTCGTTTTGTTTTGCTCCTTTGATCCATCGCTAGTGGCAGATCCTTGATTTTCCGATGAATTTGAAGAGGTTTCATTCCGACGGAAAAATGCAGTCAGTTTTGGCATTTTCTCTAACACCACAGTTTCTCGGTAATTTTTGTCTTTGGCAAGTTTTCTTTTTTGTGCATCACTCAAATATGTACGAGAAGACATTTTTGAATTGGAGTTTTATTTCAACACGATACACAGATAAAACTGTTCGTCGAACACTTACGAATTAAAATTGTCGATCACAAAACCGTTGATTTTAAGTCTGAACTCAAGCGGGAGCACGTTACTTGTTTACGAAATTACTCTACAGACCAGAATACCAAAATTTGGAAAAACGCTTTCCGAGCTTATCTATGGCTAATAAAGTGGAGGGGATGGTAGGGGGGGACTTATCAGTTAATTCAAATAGTCATGTCATTTTGGGAATTTTGGGACCCGACCGTGGGAGCATCAGTTAATTGCTTCCTATCCTTAAACAATAGAGCGAGCAGAAGGTTGAAATTCCGATTGACTTGGAATGTGTCAAACAATAGTTAAGTTGGTATATTGGCTTTCACGGCCGGTGAATTAAAACTCAGCAATTCTTCTAGGTTTGTGCCGTGTCTTGTGTGGGGTTTCGCCTAGCTCTTGCCTTCCGCCGTGAGGTGTTGATATTAAATTAAATGGTAATATTTAGTGGTGGGATAAATGATCTTAGGGAATGGCAAATAATAATAATAATAATAATAATAATAATAATAATAATAATAATAATAATGATAATAATACTGAAAACAAATTATAGTACTGCTGTTCTCCCCGTAGTTGGATTAAACTTATCTGCTATGTGTCTGTGTCCAACACCCGTTTCTTTTAATCGTGTGGTGTAGGTCTGTTGTTATGCTAATTGAATAAGAATAACGTATGTTGTTGCTGTTTTATTTCTTAAACACTAATAGTTATCCTATACTCTAATTCCTCGTGGCATTTAATATTTATGCCTCTCATATCTGCTTACGTAACGGCTATCTACCTCTCGTTAAAACAATACTGCCTAGTTACTAATGCCTCTCTTTCTTCTTAAAGTTTTAATTATTGTGTAGATAGAAATAGATGCTCTTCATTATTTTAAAATAAAGGCATTGATCCAACCAATGGTACTCCGTCTGATAACAATAATAATCATAATATATTAATAATGAATAATAATGATAAGTTGGGAGCGAATTAACGATAAAATTACTATGATAGGGGTAGTGTTTCTAGATTTTAATGAAAAATAATTCCTGCGCCTTGTTAACAATAATTGTGTGAGGAATAAAGCTTCTAATGGGTTAAAATATAGGGTTTGCATTGTACCCTTACCTCTATGTGGGGAATGTGTCGTAATCTATTCTTGACAATGACAGTGTTTGTTGTGGACGCTATTGTTAAATATAAATTAATAGGTTTTCTTTATTCGCTCCTTGGAAGTGAAATCTAAAGTATCTATATTTTTATTATGGGATTTAGCGGTTGGTCGCGCTTGTAAATTTGCTACCTTACTTTAATGACTTGCTGCCTACTGCGATGCAGCTGTTAAATTTATTCGCTCGCTTTCCACATTTACTAATTAATTGGGGGTTGATTTTTAAGTGTTGCTCCCTTATAATGGCTGAGTGTTCCCCGTATATTTTGGTGTGTGGATGAGTTCTCCATTGTGTTCCGTATCTATTGCATTGTCATTGTATTTGCTTGACGGCTCGTAACACTGTAAATACTGGATGACCCGCTCTTGTGGCTTATGTATTCTAAGCTGTGTTATTGTGCTATCTGTATGTTATAGTCTTGTTAGTCATTTTTACTCTCGGAAAATACACACATCAAAAAAGTTTTGCATCACCTCGGTTCCCAGATCTCCGGCATATAGACGTTGACTGTGTATATTGTATCAAAGATACAGTCCCTTTGACTGTTCATAGATGTCACTAAAACTGCTCAAAGATGTAAACAACCATGCATGAGCAGGGCCTATTAGACGGAGGGGGTACGACAGCCGATCAGTTCCAGTCATTCCACCAGGACGAAGGTACGCTGCTCATGTTGTCTGTAGTTCTACCATGCCTAGAAGGTCAATACCGCAGTTCGATCGCGTCCGCATTGTTACTTTGTGTCAAGAAGGGCTCTCAACAAGGGAAGTTTCCAGGCGTCTCAGAGTGAACCAAAGCGATGTTGTTCGGACATGGAGGAGGTACAGAGATACAGGAACTGTCGATGACAGGCCTCGCTCAGGCCGCCCAAGGGCTACTGCTGTAGTGGATGACCGCTACTTACGGATTGCCGCTCGGAGGAACCCTGACAGCAATGCCACCATGTTGAATAATGCGTTTCGTTCAGCCACAGGACGTCGTGTTTCAACTCAAACTGTGCGCAATAGGCTGCATGATGCGCAACTTCACTCCCGACGTCCATGGCGAGGTCCAGCTTTGCAACCCCGACACCATGCAGCGCGGTACAGATGGGCCCAACAACATGCTGAATGGACCCCACAGAATTGGCATCACGTTCTCTTCACCGATGAGTGTCGCATATGCCTTCAACCAGACAATCGTCGGAGACGTGTTTGGAGGCACCCTGGTCAGGCTGAACGTCTTAGACACACTGTCCAGCGAGTGCAGCAAGGTGGTGGTTCCCTGATGTTTTGGGGTGGCATTATGTGGGGCCGACGTACGCCACTGGTGGTCATGGAAGGCTCTGAAACGGCTTTACGATACCTGAATGACATCCTCCGACCCATAGTGCACCCATATCGGCAGAATATTGGAGAGGCATTTGTCTTCATGGACGACAATTCTCGACCTCATCGTGCACATCTTGTGAATGCGTTCCTTCAAGATAACGACATCGCTCGACTACAGTGGCCAGCATGTTCGCCAGACATGAACCCTATCGAACATGCCTGGGATATGTTGAAAAGGGCTGTTTATGGACGTCTTGACCCACCAACCACTCTGAGAGATTTACGCCGAATTGTCGTTGAGGAGTGGGACAATTTGGACCAACAGTGTCTTGATGAACTTGTGGATAGTATGCCACGACGAATACAGGCATGCATCAATGCAAGAGGACGTGCTACTGGGTATTAGAGGTAGTGGTGTGTACTGCAATCTGGACCACAAATGCTGAAAGTCTAGCTGTATGATGGTACAACATGCAATGTGTGGGTCTCATGAGCAATAAAACGAGCTGAAATGTTGTTTGTGTTGATCTCTATTCCCTTTGTATTTAAAGGTTCCGGAACTCTTGGAACCGAGGTGATGCAAAACTTTTTTTGATGTGTGTACATGTCTCCTGTTTCTAGTTAATTTATGGCCTGTAAATACTGGAATTGTCGTGTTAATCGCAAGTGTTCTTAGCGGTCTTACAGTCGTTATGCTAACGGTATGTTCTGTGTTTGCAGTTTGAGGCGTAGTGTGTAGCCCCATGGTTTGTCACTTCTACTACGGTAAAGTGCATCTCACTGTTTTTGAATTGAATTATCGCCTGGGAGAGGTGAAACTTATTGTGTGACCCTTAAGTGTTCCTCACATGTGCTGTATCCCTTATATTAACGGTGTGTTCCCCGTATACTTGGGTGTGAATTGTTTCTCATTGTGTTTCGTATCTGTTGCCATGTCATTGTATTGGCTTGTCGGCTAATGCTTGTCTGACTGTCCGTGCGCAGCGCGTGTTCGCTATTCGTGGTTCATTATTTCGTTTCCTTGTTGCCTTTGTTATTACGTGTTTTCATAGTGTAAGGGTAGTCGATAAAGTTCCCTTACGCTATCCCGGTCCTTGTGATGTGTAAAATTACATTCCTGAGTGTGTAGTGTTTAAATCTGTTTTAGGACATGTCTAATGTAAGAATTACTTTTTCCCAAAGGTCCTTTCTGATGTTTTAAGTTAATGAGTTAAAATACATAAATATACTACTCTTCTTAAAATGGAACTCTTTTATGAAAATGTATGGATCGTATGCAAGAATCAAGTGATGATTCTGCTGACATGTGGTGTTACTGAATTTAATAAATATCGTCCGACATGTGACTGGCATTTACAGTTTATTAATCTGAGTAATCCACTTAGCATTGGATGATATAGATCGACCCTGGGCGTAGGTAAAGTGTAATGACGCTGCAATATCGCTATAAGCGGTATGCCCTACTCGTAGACTAATAGATGAAGATGATTCCTGACTGTAGGTTTTAGGCGTTTGACACCACAATACCGTATGATAACGATGCGCCCTGCCGTCGGCTAATGGAGGTCCCTATGTGTGTGTGAAGCGCTTAATAGTACTCCGCTATCTAAAATAGCGGGCCCTACTTGTCGCCCACTGAGGTGAAATGCGTGGATTTGAAACGAACTGTAATTGTTCAATCAGATGTCAATGATGTGCTTGTCAAAGTGACTTAATTTCCCAAAAAAATAATGATCATTTAAAAATGAAAATAAAAGAATGAAGACCTATTGTGTTAGTGGGTGTTGGCCTGGCGCGGCTTGTAATTTGGTCACCCTGCCTTACGTGTGTTGCAATCGTACGCAGTTTGCGCCGGCAGTTGGCATGAGCTTGCCTGAGCGTAGTGCTGACTCGTCTCGCCGTGTCGCGTTTCCTTCCGTATGTCGGTATAGAATGTATGTAGATCAGTGTACTGTATAGCTGTTGAAATCTGTTTGTGCAACATGTTAGCCGTGGCTAATCTATTTGCGTTTAGTTATGAATGTGCATGTGTCCCCCTTGTCTGCCGTTTTGTATCTGTATTTGATTTCGGATTCGTATCCCATGTATCTATATGTTCACTTGCTTCCCTTTTGCTAGTATTCTTGAATATACTCTATTCTGTGCGTGAATATGTCCCCGTGAACTTGGGTGTGAATTGTTAAGTAGTGCTGTTGTCTGTAGGTACATAGCTTATAACCTCTTCCCCTAATTAGGTACAGTACAAATATACATATGTAACATACATAGTGAAATATCATATTCAATATAATACTATAAATTAGCACCTTTCGGTAATCTGTCTTCAATCCGATGTATAGGATGCCCGTTTTTGTGCCAATTCTAATCATACGTACATATATGCTATCGCTATGCGTTAAGGATTGCGTGTTTTCCTTTAAACTCGTGTAAATGTGTTGTCTATCAGTAGTGTCTGGGGCTGTTGTATTTATATGCATTATGGTTGCCGTGAAGCCATCTCGATGGTCCTAGGTAACCAGCGGGTGGCGTTTGTAAAAGAGTCACCCTAGGTTTGCTGATGGCATAGTTTGTCTGGGGGGAAGGTAGTAATGTACGCCTAGGTGTGTCAGTGGCGTATCCTGTCTGCGGGGTAGGCAATAATGTACGCCTAGGTGTGTCAGTGGCGCATCTTGTCTGCGGGGTAGGCAATAATGTACGCCTAGGTGTGTCAGTGGCGTATCTTGTCTGCGGGGTAGGCAATAATGTACGCCTAGGTGTGTCAGTGGCGTATCTTGTCTGCGGGGTAGGCAATAATGAACGCCTAGGTGTGTCAGTGGCGTATCTTGTCTGCGGGGTAGGCAATAATGTACGCCTAGGTGTGTCAGTGGCGTGTGTTGTCTGAGGGGTAGGCAATAATGTAACTGGTTTAGTGGTAGCGTTCTCCCTGTTATGTGTAGGTGGCAATGTAGGTTTGCTGATTGCCCTTATCAATCGTTCGTTTGCGGCATGTAGGTTTAGGTATTGTTTCGTGAGCCTCGTGTAATCTAGTTTTAGTTGTGTGATTTCCTCCTTAATTTGTTTGTCTTCTGTTTTCATGTCTATGTGTGCTTTGTTAAGAAGATGATGTTCTATGTATAAGCGGCGTTGTTCAGTGTACCTTTCCACGTTTGCCCTGTGTGAGAGTACACACAATTTGTCGAATTTTTCGACTGTGTTTTTGTCCGCTGTTTTGTCTATGCCCAACCGTCTATAAATTTTGTTGAGTTTTATGTATTGGTCATGTAACAATTCGAATGGCCTACGTTGTCTTTTCTGGTCTGTGCCCATGTTTGTGTGCCATGTTGTCAGCATTTCATCGTTGGTAACCGGTGCCCGTGTTTATGTTTGTGTTTTGGGGAATGGAGTGTACTGAAAGTATAGCCATCATGTTTCTATGTGAAATGAGGTCTTGGGGAGCTCTTAATATCCCTTGCCTTTATCTAAGTGCAAGACGGGAATGTGTCCGGAGTCGATTGGACATTTTAAATGGTTCGGCTCCGTTTCAAGTCAAGCTTTCATGTGCTAGACTAAAAATAGGGACGAGTCAAGGCCCTTTTACCTAATGGTATTTGGTTGTCCTCTTTCTAGCTTTAATGGGAGCGTTGGGGGAGGGGGAGTTAACTACTGTGTTGGGGCTATATTTTTAACTTGCTTGCCTGTTTCGGTGGTTGGTGTATTCTTTGGAATATACGGTCAGTCAGAGTTGGCCTTTGCTGCTCTTTAATCTATTTTCATTAATTCTTTCTTTTCCTTTTCGCAGACACCAACAGTGATTCCTTACGTTCTATTTTCTCCGTGCCCTTGCTTATGTTTTGTAAGTCTGTTCTAGATATATATCTTCCATGAACTATCTAGCGGCATCAAGCAGCTAACCACTGAAGTTCCTCAACATCTCCAAGCTCAAGAGGACTTCCTCACTAATCTACTAGGCGTCGTCATTGTCGCCAGCTAACATCTCCATGAAGACTGATTCCTGAGGAAAGTTCGCATCTATGAAGAGTCTTTTATTTTTGTAATGTTGGTTATTATGATGTACACTTTCTTGTCTAATAACCCCACTCCTTTTGCTTCCTCCTCCCCTTCCCCTCGTTTACCTTCCTCTGCCGTTTGCGTGTTCGCTCGTTTTCAGTTCTGCTTTAGCCTTTGAGTATACAGTTTGAAGTCCCCTCACGGGCTTGTCTCCTGTCTTAACGAGACATTTTAAATCAGACGCCATGTCTGTATTTTAGACCAACCGTCAACAGGAACCATCGCCAGCTCTACATGCATAGAAAGCTAAGTACCAAACTTCAATGTTTTTAAAAGGATTTTAATGGTTTTAAATAGCTAAATGCTTTTAATCCAATTTTATAGACAGTGTGTGGAATTGCGAAATGTTATACAATAACCGTCTTCGAGGGATCTTTCTTTGTCAGGCTATGTCTATCAAAGCTGACTTTCTAAAATGACATTTAGTGCTTCTCTTACCAAATAACTGAGAATACTTTCTCTCTTCAAGGGATTTCATTCAAATTACCCATTGTCTATAAAACTTAGTTTTCCTCCGAGGGATTTCTATTGACCCATTTAACAGTCATCACTGCTCTGGAACTTTCTATGGCAACCAATCTTTCTATTATTCAAGCAATCTAGTATTTTCCACTCTAAATTTGGGAATACTTGTCCACACTGAGGAATTTACGTTACATCAACCGCTGGTTAATACCTAACTTGCTTGCCACCGTGGGAACGTTACCGCGTTATTCTACTGCAACCTCTTAACTCTACAACGCAATGAATCTGTTCAAGCTAATATTAAACTAAGTGTTCTTAACCACAATAACTTTCTCCTGTTTTACGAATTCACATACATTGCAATAGCGAAGTTTTTCAACTTGTCAAAAACTATCAGTGCTTCGAATCTGCGTGTGAAAATTATCTTCCACGCCGCGTTCGGTTGAGAGAAAATAAAATTGGCCAGAACAGTATATACCTATTCTCCTTTTCC
Source organism: Meconema thalassinum (assembly GCA_946902985.2). NCBI lineage: Eukaryota > Metazoa > Arthropoda > Insecta > Orthoptera > Tettigoniidae > Meconema > Meconema thalassinum. Next base: position 677,850,302 of record OX336389.2, read on the forward strand.
AAACACTCTCTACTAACAATATTTAAATTAACTTATCTACCTGGTTATTTCTCTATGAGGCTTTCCCTAAGTTTGGCACCCTCCCATTTTTCTCCATGTAAAATTTATTAATTCTGCGAAATTATAAGAAGTTGTAGAAACTTCTTTTTATTATTTCCTTTTTTATCCTGCTAGTACAGGAATTTTTAACTTTCTAATCATTAATTTTTGTACTCAATCTCTTTTCTTCAGGATTCGTCAATACGACCTGTACACATTGTATGTTTAACATAGTAATTTCTGTGTAAAATAGCGGTAATTTCCGCTTGAGAAGTGGAGTAGTGGGTGTTTAAACCCACAGCCTACTTTCCTGCGAACATTGCCGATAACTCCCGAACCCGTGGTCGGAGATTCACGAATGAGGTGTCGTTGGACTCGGGATGACGGGGGCTTTGCTATGGACCACTCGTTATATTTTTGAATGTTTTTTTGAAAATGTTTGTTTTCGAAAGTAGGTGATAGTTTGAAAACCAAACATGATAGAATGTTGTACCATGGCTCAAACGAACGGTCTCTATGTCCTTTATTGTTTATAATAAAACTTTTTTATTTTTTATGTTTTTTTCAAAACACTCGAATTTTGAAATTCCTATATTTTGGAAACTAAAGAGTTTACAAAAAAGTTTGTTTGACATAAATCAATGGTCCCTACGCCCTCTACCCCCAAAAGTCTCTAAGATAAAAACCTGACAGTAGTGTGGTAAGGGGAAAGCTGCTCCACTTAGGAAGTTGTGAGCCCCTGCGACCTTGGAATGGAAGGAGTCATGCTAGGAGGGCGTGCTTGGATTCGTTTTTTGTCTCGTTGCGCTCTTTACGGAAATGTAGGTGTCGAAAAGGTGAAATGCCGGAAACACGGTTTTTTTGGGGTAAAAACGTGATTTTAGACTTTTTGTTATATCTCACGAATCAATCATGCTAGAGGCGTGTACGAGGGGTCCAAGGACTCGTAGTGACGTCCTCTTTGCTATGGACCACTCGTCATATTTTAAAAATTTGGAAACTCGATTTTGGGGTAAACAAGTGTTTTTTGTGATTTTTGCTGATAACTCACGAACCAATAAGCCTAGAGACGTGTACGAGGTGTCATTTTTTTCGTCGCGTTGTCCTCTTGCCGAGGATGTTCATGTTGAGCAGGAATGAAAAACCCTTTTGAGGTAAATCCGTGATTTTAGACTTTTTGCTCTATCTCTCAAACCAATAAATCTAGAGACGTGTACGAGGTGTCGTAGGACTCGGGCTAACTCCCCCCTTTCGAATGTGGTAGATATTTTTCCAAAAAATAATTTACAAAGGGCCTAACGCCATATATGTTGAAAAAACGTTTTTTCTTTACCTTTTTTAAAATGTTCATGAAGCGTGGTTGTTGAGAGAGACGATACTGCTGGGTGTGTGTGTTTCAACGAACCTGTCTCTGACCACAATGACCATGCTTAATAGAACAATCGATATTTCGGCGGGTCAGTTTGTGACAAAGCGAGGGTGCGTTTTATTTTGACATTTTACCCCCGAAGATGATCTTTAACGTGTAAACGATGATGAGAACTTGGTTTTATGTTGGTCGAAGTGAGTACAGAAAACAAACTTGCAGAGGAGCAGACGAGCAGGAGGTGAATGTCATTTGAGCTTATTGGAATGCGCTGATCTGACTTGACAACAGGTGCAATGGAAAATGACAAAGACGCAGAGGACGCTTGAAGGTGAAATAATCTGACAATCGTGGTGGCAGGGAAGAGCGAAATGCATGTGAACACGTGTTAGATGACATGTACGCTAAACAAGTTACATCCTGTTTGCTTCGTACGTGACAAAATGCAAGTTCATGTGAAATTTGACCTAGCACAGGTGTTCACCTTTGGCGTTATCTGTCCACATGTATGATAACAGGATGTTCAAAGCGTGGGAAAAAATGATTATACATGCAACGTAACATATATAAAGACATGTCGTTATCATTTCCACTCTCACTTGGTCTTGTTTAACAGTTTTGGTGTTGGTGGAAAATACTTAACCTTGTTGTGGCGTAGGTATTTATTTATATATTTATTAATTTATATATTTATTGATTTATATATATATTTACATGCAATTATTTATTGATTGTTAAAGTTATAATTAAATGTTTATTTATTTGTTTGTAGATAAAGTGTATAGCCTACCTGTTGTGTGTCTGTGGGAAAGAGATTGAAAAAGAGAGAAAGACAGACAGCTATGAAAAGGAAACCATTTCCACACTAGCCCTCGAGACGGGAATAAAGCAAAGCATTACACGTCAAGGTGAGATTTGTTTTTTATATATATAACCTGTTTGATTTTATTTTGTTTATGAAATGCATAAACTGTATGTAATTGATATACTTATGGTGGTTTATTTTATTTCTTTTTAGAGTGTTGGAAAACGCTTGACCTCTGTTGATAACCAGGAACGTGTGTGTTTGGGACCATTGTCCAGCTGTCTACAGCTGAAAACTCAGGTGAGAGTGTTCTTTCAAAATAATGTATTTTACTGCTGTGGATACGTTAACTTGGGAACCCCTAAACACTTGTTTCAAATCGCGTGTGTGCTCTGGTCGTGTGGTCAATGTTAGAAAAAGCTTGATTCCAAAGAATTTTGAGAATCTTGTTTTGAATTTTTTTAAATTGAAATTTGTACAGCGCAAAGGTTGCATACGGCTTTAAAGGTGAATACAGAACTCGTGTGCGATTTCATATATAAAAAGAAGGACGTAAAGCATAAAGAGACATTTTATATTTGCAGTAAAATGCAAGAGCTTTGGATAGCCGATAATATGAACGAGTGGTATCAAAGCCATGTGGTGAATGCCTTGCTATCAAAATTTGATAAACTGCAACAAGGACCGAGTGGCCTTGCCTTAGACAAAATTCATCATCTACAAATCAACATTTGTCATTTCAATCCGTTGAATGCTGGGTCTAGACACATTTCTTTACCATCAGCGATTGCCTGTCGGGGAGTGGTGGTAAATATTGAAAATAAAGATGATAAATGTTTCCTCTGGTGTATAGCCACGTATTTGCAGCCAGCACAACGTCACTGTGAGAGACCAGCAAAGTACAAGGCCAAGTTTGATGAATTGAAACAAACTTTAAATTTAACTCGAGTATCGTTCCCTATGGACTTACCGAGATCCATAGGTTTGAACAAGATAACCATGACTTTTCGTTCATGGTCTATGGTCATGATGGTGATGAGATTGTGGGCCCTCTTTATGCTACAAAAGAACCGAAACGACATCACATTCATCTTTTATATCTGTCTTACGGAGAGGTGAATCACTATTGTCTGATTAAAAGCCTGAGAAGATTGCTAAGCAGCCAAATGTCCAAACATAAACCTAAGAAACATATTTGTATCGTTGTCTGCAATATTTTACAACCCCTACGCTTTTGGAACGTCATAGGGTAGATTGTGTTTCTCAGGAAGCGGTGAGATTGATATTGCCACAAGGGGACAAGGCTGTGTTCAAGTTTAAGGACATTCATAAGCGTGACACTGTACCCTATGTGGTATATGCAGATTTCGAAGCTCTTACCACACCCATGGCGGGATGTGAACCAGATCCCTCCATGAGCTCAACCACACCCATTCAAAAACATGAACCCTTTGCCATAGGATTTAATGTGGTGTGTGCCTATGACCCCACGCAATCCGTTTATAAATACCGTGAGGGGCCTGATTGTGCCAAACGGTTCTTGGATGAACTTGTCAAGTTGGCTCATGATGTACAGGAATTACTGGACCACCCAGTACCCATGAGCCTATCTCCAGAACAGCAGCAGTGGTATGAGCATGCCATGACATGCCATATTTGCGAAAAGCCACTCATCAGTGCTGAAGACACCGTTCTTGATCACTCGCACTTTGCAGGGGAGTTTCGTGGAGCTGCGCACAGCAAATGCAATTTAAACTTTCCAGCTCCTCGTTTCATCAGTGTCTTTTTCCACAATCTGGTGAATTATGACATTCAGTTTTTGATTCGTGAATTGGGTCATATCAACAAGGGCTCGTTTACCATTATTCCCCAAAACCATGAGCGTTTTACAGCCCTGACATGGTGGTTGGGCGACTTTAGCATTCGATTTTTGGATTCCTTTAAGTTTATGGCATCCTTGCTAGACAGCCTTGTGGATGGCTTGAATGAGGAGGAATTAAAAAATACTAGAATGCATTTTAATGATCCTGAGCAATTTCAATTGTGCATTCGGAAAGGTATATTCCCGTATGATTTCTGCAACAGCTGGGACGTGTTAAAGCAAAGAAAACTCCCACCAATAGAGAAATTTTACTCGAAACTAACACGCAGTACCGTTTCCGATGAAGACTATGCACATGCATGTCAAGTTTGGCGAGTGTTTGGCATGAAGACGCTAAGTGAATATGCTTTGCATTACCTAAAACTGGATGTATTGCTGCTCACCGATGTGTTTCAAAAATTCCGTGAGTTGTGTCAACACATTTACGGTCTTGACCTGGCTCACTGTTATACGAGTCATGTGCTCTCGTTTGATGCCGCTTTGAAATACACTCAAGTTGAATTGGATTTACTCACTGATGTAGACATGGTTCTATTTTTTGAAAAGGGCATTCGTGGCGGCTTTGTGTCGCTTAACCAACGCCATGCCAAAGCGAACAATGTCTACATGCCTGATTATTCACCAGATAAACCAGAATCGTACTTAATGTACTATGACGTGAATAATATTTATGGTTACGCCATGAGTCAGCCTTTGCCCTATGGGAAGTTTGCTTGGCTGACAGACAAACAAGTGTCAGAATTTGATGTGAACATGGCTAGCCAAGAAACAGGCCGTGGATATGTGCTAGAAGTGGATATTGAATATCCCTCATCCTTGTTTGATGAACATGCCGATTTCCCATTCTGCCTTGAGCAAATGGTTCCCCCTGACAGTAAAGTGAAAATTGAAAAACTCATGGGCACACTTTACAACAAAAATCGGTATGTGCTACATATCCAAATGTTGGTGCAATGCCTCGCCCAAGGCTTGGCGTTGAAGAAAATCCACAGGGGTATTTCTTTTGCTCAAAAAGCATGGCTTGAGCCATACATGCAACTCAACACAGAGCACCGACAAATGGCAACACAGCAGTTTGAAATTAATTTTTTTAAATTAATGAACAACTGCATTTATGGCAAGTCCATGGAGAATGTCCGCAAATACCGTGACATTAAATTGGTCAATATCTGGGAGGGGCGTTGGGGTGCCCGGCGCTACATTGCCAAGCCAAATTTTAAATCGATCAACATTATCGATGAGGATTTGGCTACTATTGAATTGAGTAAGACCAGCGTGACCATGGATAAACCCATTTACTTGGGCCAAGTCATTTTAGACTTTTCCAAATCGGTCATGTATCGATTCCACTATGAGTTTGCCAAACGCCATTTTGAGGACGTCTCTCTTTTGTATATTGATACGGACTCATTCATATACCACATTCGCCACTGCAACCCCTATGACTTTATGAGACAACATAGTGACTGGTTCGACACTTCTTCCTATAGCGCTGACAACATGTTTCAGCTGCCTATAATAAACAAGAAGGTAATGGGCGTTTTAAAAGATGAATGCGGTGATTCCATTAAGACGGAATTCGTAGGTTTGGCCTCAAAAAATGTATGCTTACCGCACACTAGACTGCAAGGAAGCCAAAAGAGCAAAAGGTGTAGGTAGGGCAGTGGTAAAATCGCTACGTGTTGATGACTATCTAGCGGTTTTACGCACTGGCAAAGCTATGTCTCATACACAGTGCAGGATACAATCCAGCAACCATCATTTGTATATTGTGGAACAGAGAAAACGCACCCTCGCCTCCATGGATAACAAACGTGTGTGGGCTGATGACCTGCTCACTAGCCTACCCTGGGATTATGATCGCAAGGAGGAGGAGGTGTGATTTCACTGTTTAATCGTTTAGGGACATAGCTTTATGTAACTTGTAGATTTAGTATTTTGTAAATATTGGTTTTTGTCATTGTAAATAGTAGATTTTGTAAAAGAGTGGCAACCCACTTGGACCTGTTGCTCTTTGAAAAGTTCTATGCAACCTTATTTTTTTAAATTTTTGATTGGTGAATAGTTTGATTCTTTTAGGCTGTACAAAGTTGTTTTTATTGTAAATATGAAATAAGTAAGATTTTTTAGTAACTTTAATGACTAGAATTCAATTATTTTTCGTAATGTAAATGGTAAACTAAAAAGTTCTTTTGGGATGAGTGTGCATGTCAAGAATGTGCTTTTGGGAATAAATAAAGTGGTTGTGTTTGTTCTCAAAGACAGGTGTGAATGTATGATTAGAGAGAGAAAGCTGGCATGTAAGTATGACCAGGGCAAACACAGTGAGGTAGGGTGGGTGGGGAGGGGGAAATGGTCACTTATATACTCATTTTGTTTTCAATAGTTTTGTTTACTTTGAAATGTGGCAGACAATAGACATTATATTTGTAAAAACAGTCTTACCTGCAGTAGTCGTAGACCTCGACGTTTCTCCAAACACCCATAAACACATTGCAGCATCGCTATGGTCAAGCACTTGCATCAACATCATTGTCAAATCTCAACTTTCAACATACACGAAATGGAAAAATGTGGAAACAGCAAAATGGGAAACCCATGTATCGATTTCACCAAAAACAGCAAAACGTAAAACGGACATTTAAAAAAAATTGGAAATGGACATGTGTGAAATATGAAAATTCAAAAACTTCAAACGGACATTGTTTAAAAAGTGTCATCAGCAAAATGGAAAAATCCATATCATCAAAAAGACAAAACTTCAAACGAACTTTTTAAAATACTGTAAAATGAAAATGGCAAATGGCAATGTGTGAATTCATTATGTGTGAAATGTGTAAAATGAAAAATCATCCATCAACATCGTGATTTTTTAAAATTAAACAACATCGTGCTCTGGTAAACCTTTGTTTTTATTTCATAACCATAAGGGGATTGACAAATGAAAATATAATACAAACACATCTCAATTCCTCACTCCTCCATTCCTTAATGTTTATGTCCACGCATCATCAATTTTCCTTTCATAGCACTCATCACAATCAGGGCTGCCATCCTTTCACCCACTGAGGCATCACAGGATGTGAAACGTTGTTCAGCTTTTTTCAATAACAATTTATCTGCCACATGTCTTAAACCAGGATGACTATGGCGATAAGAAAGGTCATGTTCTTTGCATGCTTGATCCAAAAGATTAATGGGTACATCACCATGCTGCAAACGTTTTTCGAGACGAGTTTCAGGGCCACAAAAACGATAACCTGGAAGATGGATTTCGAAAGGTAAGTATTGAATCACTTTGTCAATGACGCCATTGCCAGTACAGGTCTGGCATATCCTTTTCCATCGATGGTAAAAAGGTTTGGTTCTCCTCCTCCTCTTCTGTGGACGATGTTTGTGTTTGTTGTTGTTGTTGCTTTTTCTCGCCATGACACCCGTGGAATGATTCAACAAAGTCTTTACATGGACTTTTATGACCGTGATACAGTTTCACTACCTGACAAGTCGCGCACTGACGCATAGATGTTATTTTTGCCATGGCCACTTGCTTATGGTGATCGTAATCCGTACAGGGTTGCAATTCACTCAACACAGGGTCTTGAGTCCATTATTTTGGTACATGTTGCCAGATTTCTTTCACCGCGTTGGCAGCCACATAATAAATGAACGACTTGGGCAGCGCCAAGAGTTCCTCTTTGGTAAAACTGTCTAGTTTCTTTTTGCACACAAAGAACTTGCCAATGGCGTTGTCCGTAGCTTTGCCTTTCTCCATGGTATCACGTGCTGTATATGTTTACACTTCGCTTGTAGAAATCTCCCTGGCGTCATTCAAAGGTAAATCTTGAGTTATAATTTTGTTTAACAACTCCCAACAGGCATGGGTGGTTAACCAATGAAAGAGATGCCACACATGGGCTAGGGCTATATGGGTAATGATGCCACAGTCACGAGTATCCATGAGCGTTTGCAGGGAGGGGCAGCCCAACTCCATGAGGTCGATACATTGACAGTAAGACGCCAAAAATGGTTGCAACCATTGACGTTTTTCATTACCTTTCACAAATACCACATTGGCCGAGGACAAGTGTGCTTTCATGACCACGTCCAAATATTTATAGGAAATGGTTCCTTGATTCCAGTCTAAATGCCTATGATTTTCAATCCACTGGGTTTGTTTACGGTCCTTTTCACACAACAAATCAAAGCATGGGGCGGTTTAATAGCAAATGCGTAGCTTGCGATATCCAAAAGGTGGTACAATCGATTATGGCCACTTGTTTAAATATAAATTTGTTGTCACCAATTTTAAACCCTTGGCAATCCACAATGAGTGTGCGCAACATGTTGACGCTTGCCTGGACCGAGTTCAACTGACGACTGACTGACGATCGACCACTAAAGTGTGATCATGACATGGACTTACCTGCCATGCTAGTCTCAAATTGAGGTTAGGGTAGGACAGGAGGACATGAAAGAATAAGAATTTAAGAATTACATCATTTTATTATCATAACACGTCGTCCAGGCTTTTGTCATTTTGGGATAGGGACGATGATGTCCCAATGTCTCTAAACTAGGCGTTTTTGATGGTGAGCTGCTCACCGAAGCACCATGGACACCATACGGTCCACACGTATCGTAACTTTTTGTTTTCATTACCTAGAGACACAAGTGAGGGATAGCTTGAATGACAGGGTATATTTCCCACATCCATTCTACACAGGTAGGGGCAGGTGGGTGACCAGCGCTGATGTTCCTGCATGGGTTCATCGCCCTCCTGCCATTGGTCTATGATGATGGGACAAAAGGCACATTTCACTTCATCTCTTGTTTTTAAATAGTAGAATCCGGCGGCCGCCAAGGCTTTAGGGTTTATGAAAGGCACTGGCCACGTTGAAAAAGTCTTGAAACGTTGTTACTCAGAGTTTAAATTCATGGATGTGACGTCTCTTGAGGCTTTAAAGCAAGACATGACTGAGCGGCTTGACGTGGGTTGACCTGTTATTTATACACTCGTCACTTGGTTGGACAGTGGAAAATAGTTGACTTGTTTGTGATGAATAATCAAACAGTAGGCCGTCGTATTGGCTGGTACATTGTCATGCGTTTCAAAATCTAGTCGAATGTCAATATTGGATGGCTTGACAGACTCTTCCAGGTAAGAACAATCAAAGACAATCAGTGGTGCTCTTGCTTTAAACGCTTGGGGTAGTAGCACGGGGCCGTTCTCTTTTTGATAATACGATCATCGAAATTTAGAAAACAAGTCGTACAGGGGGCCAAACTTATTTTTTGAAAAATCCAAATTCAGTCCTTCATAGGGAAACACAGCTCCGTTGAGGAAAAGACGTGCATTTCTCAATTGCAGGTGATCAAATTGCGTGGCATCTTTGGTTTGTTGATACTTGCGATTCGTTTGAAAACCCACGATTAGGTAGAGAGGTCTCTCTGTATAGCGAGCTGTTTTTACAGACCAACTGTGTGTGTTGGTGGTGGGCAATAGCGGATACTCATGGAGTGCCCAGCTTCTAAATTCCATGGGTAGAGGCATATCTCTCTTTACCATTTTGAGTATGTCCAGTTTTTTTGCTATAGTCAAGGGTCACATGGGGGACTTTCCATAGCAAGCGTTGTAGTTGAATTTTTGAATCGATGGAGGCATTGTCGGCTCCCTTGAGTGCATTATTATCACTCCTGTCTCTCACTAGATAAAGCACTTGCCTTGAGTTGACCACAATGCGTTGGTGATCTTCAGCAAAGCCTAAAATCAGTTTAAGAGGTAAATATCCAGTAAATGTCCCATCGGTGTGTACCATCCAGTCATTGGTCGAGTCAGGGCACCAACCTGCCATGCAAAGTGTTTTACCTTCTTCCTCACTATCAGAGGGGTATAGTTTCATGACACTGGAAATGCCCACATTTCGAGTGCTATCCACCACGATATCGTTAATCACGTAACGTACTTCAGAAAACAGAAAGGCCAAACCATGGTTGGCCAACTTGGACGTGGTGGGTGTAGGGCCATCGGCTTTGGTGAGTTGACCTTCAATGTGAACGACACTTTCATGCGGTAGGGTGTAAATATCTTGGTTGTTGATAACAAATTGAATTTCATCATTGTTATTGAGTCCAGGTGTTTGAGCCTGATAGGAATGGAGATCAATTCTTACCACTCCTGGTTGCTCCTCAATGCGGTTCGCTATCTCTAGGATAGAATTCATCATGGGGGTTGACGTGGTAACCCAAATGCTGTAAAATCTGCTTGTCCTGAGATGTTAACGTGTATTCACGTGGCAAACAACTAACACCATTCCTAGACGGTGTTGTTGCTTTATACACAAACTTCATAGAGGCTTTAGTACCAACTTGTAAGTCACTGGTGTGGTAGAATCTAGATCAATGAGTTGTTGCTCTCTATTGATCAGTCTTAATGTTATATTACTAATACTATCGACTGCCACAGAATGAAAAAGCACAACGGGAGGGTTTTCACAAATAATATACCCATTGGGCGATGTCACAATAAAGTCATAAAGCGAATGCGATGGTTCTTGATTGGTGTACACTTGGCTAATAATATTACACGTCACCGACACATGATGATCCTCAATGAATTTCACTTCATGGTCTGATTCATGTTTTTTGTTGGGCTCCAAAACACGTAGTTTAAATCCTAGTAATGGACCAATGGAATCGGGGCGTGTTTTAAAGTCAATGTTGAATGTAGAGAAAATACTGCAGCGATGAGTTTTGGTATTACCTACAAGTTCAAACTTGCGCGTTCCATCGAGAAATGACTTTAAACCACATTCATTGATCAACACCACATAAATGTGTTCATAAATGTCATCGATCTTGTATCCACCAGCGTTCAGGGTGAGCACAGAATCATCATAGTAAAACTTGTTGTTCACATTTTCACGTATGTTGTATATTCGATTGTATGTTTCAAGAGAAACAAGTCCTAAACCATAGGGTTTTTCACTCAATTCGATGGGCGGGTAAAAGTCTAGGCTGACTTCAGGTCCACGTCCATGCAGTGTAAACGTTTTACTTTCTGCCGACATACTGTTGGCGTTTTTGCTTATGCTGCGTCTTATGTAAAAAAAAATTAAACACAAACGTCCACACTGTTGGCTGTTAAACGTTTGCTCACGTTTCACATTATAATATATCTTGATGCTGTTTCCAAAATAGGTCACTAGTTCCATGGGCGGGGGAAAATTCCCAAAACTGTCAAAGTACCATACGATGGATCCCTCTTTGACATAAGCTACATAATGCGTTCCTGGTCCCCGGTGATCATCCAAATTGACAACAGCACATTCCTGTTTCCAGGGTCGTGGGGGTAATTGGTTTCGCATAAACACACCTCGAAAATGAGAAAGCTTTAGTTGTTTAGCATAGCTTTCCAATTGTTGATGGGTCAGAGCATGTCTTGCTATGGCTGAGGTTAATTTTTTTAATATTTCGAAGTGGTGAAATCCCAAATCCTTGTTGATAAAAGGCTGGCTTTAATTTGGCATTTCTAGCCCTCATTGCAATCGCTTCCATCGTTTCATTGTGTCGCTGACTTTCTTTGAGTTGTTGCTTGCCCTGCTGCGCTGCTTTAATGGTTTTCGCCACTGCACTGGCACCGCCCAAAAGTGAACCCAGAGCAGCCAGACCAGCAAATAAAGCAGGTAAAAACTGGCTTGTTTGGGGATGGGAATCACTCGCCCTTGGTTTGAACCCTGTCGCTGACGTTTTGGAATAACACGTCTCTGTGCTGCTCGAAGAGCTTTGCTAATGGTCAATACGTTATTTTTTCTTTTTTATTTCGCAACGGTCTGTCCACGAATGTCTTAAGCCCAAGCTTTGCCAAGGACAGGGTCCTATTTTTAGTCTTTCTCACCACATACCATTGTTTCACCATGATGATAATGACCAACATCCTTTCACAAGAAAGTTTAAGTCACAACTAACGTCAGATTGTTATTTCATGGCTGTATATTCCAATTCCACGTAAAGTGGGAAATCGTTTATGGTTTTTCCCGCTTGCTTTTCATCCCATGTCAACATGAGATGAAAGGATAATTCGTCACCTGCATTGACCATTTCATGGTTATGGACCAACATCCTATGACCATTTATCTCTATTTGTAAATTTGTCTAATCAGGCATCGCGTATTTGATGTGAATTGTTCCATCATAGTGTAATCGATAGTGGCTTAAACACGAAGCAAGCACATAGGTCAAGTGCTGATCATGGACTAGCGGTAAATGGTTTCTGTCATTCACAGGTCTTTCATTTGTCAGATACACCAAAAATACAGATGGGATAAATTTATAAATCCTTTTCATTTCATAGGTCACGTATCGCTTGGTACAGACATCGTCTTCGTCTTGTGGGTCTTCCACGTGAATAATCCGATGGTGATTAGCGCTATAGCCATTCACCGTAAGCTGAGGCACTTTGTCATAAAACTCATACACTTTGTTATCCACATACTTTTTCGTAGTAACGTCTGTAGACACTTGAGGATGTTTTACATGGGTTAACCGCTTTCCCTTAAAGTCATAATCTCCCTGTTTTGTGCGTGGCACTACAGACCTATCCACAAAGTGTTTATTAGCAGGATCTCTTTCTTGTTTAGGATCATGTATGGGGACAGACCTAGCTTTGGCCATCAGCGCACGTCCAAAGACATCCATCGTCAACCTGTAGTATGAGTCTACTGTTTCTATGACAAGGTTCGGTGTCCTGTATATAGACAGCCTGCTAGCCTGTCTAAGGCTTAGTTGATATGAAGATTATTAAGCAGCAAGAGTCAGTCCCCGTGGGGGACATGGTTTCCCATCTCTGTCCCACATCACGTGAACAACGCCATGGTTCACTGTTTCCATCTTCCATTCGCTGCATCATTGTGGGACCTTCCGACTTTGGAAAGACCAATCTTTTGCTGACGCTTATTACAGCGCCCAATGGTCTGCGTTTTCAAAATATTTATATTTTTGCAAAATCTCTCTACCAACCCCTCTACGTGTTTCTGGATCAAGTCATGTCTGGATTACAAAAAGAGAATATGGGTTATTTCACATTTTCCATGCAAGAAAATGTTATTTCACCGGATGAGGTAAAGCCTGATTCACTCATGATTTTCGATGATGTATCCACTGAACGACAAGGCATCATTCAAAGCTATTTCAGCATGGGTCGTCACAAAGATATCGATTGCTTCTATCTTGGACAAACGTATTCTAAAATGTCTAAACAGTTGATTCGTGACAATGCCAATGTCATTGTTTTATTTCGCCAGGACGAGAGGAACAGTCGTCACATTTATAATGAACATGTGAATCCGGATTTGACCTTTCAAATGTTTACTGAATTGTGTGACAAGTGCTGGAACACTCAACGTCATGCTTGTTTGGTCATTGACAAACAAAGTGAACTCAACCAAGGACGGTATCACTTAGGGTTTGATCATTTTATTGGTATTTAAGGCCCTGACTCATTCCCTGTCAAGTCATTTGTCAAGACACCATGGCGTTAGCAGAGAGTCATTTGAAAAAGCATATTATTGCAGCAAAAAATACTATTCGCCAAAAGTTTCGTCAATTGAAACGATCGCGTGCCGATCATGCTTTGTTTATTCAACAACATTTAGCACCTCAGCTAAAAGCCATGTCGAAACCCTCTTTCAAGCCATCTGAAACGCTACACACTGTTTCACAAGCCACTGAGACGCTGCACGAGGACCCTGAGGAGGAGGAAGAGGAACAGGAACAGGAAGATCAAAAAAAGGCCGCACCCCTTGCAGAGTTTTTGAGAAAAATGAAATCCTTGGCCATGGTCGAAACACCTAGCCCTTCCAGAGCGTCTCCGTTTTCGCAACTCTTGGCCACCCCTCAAAATAAAGCTCAATTGAAAACCATTTTAATAAAATATTATGGATCAACATTGGAACCCTATTTCACCGATCTATTTATTGGAAACACAGATACCACGTATGGTGTTCGCTATGAGAATGATAATTTTAAAATTGGTGATTCATCCATTAAATTTGCTCGTACTAAAGCTGACATTAAAAAGATCAACTATAAATTAACGCCAGGACTGTTAAATCTGCTCTTTTCTCGGACCCCCTCTTCCCATGATTATACGTCAGAGGATCTTGACAAATATAAATCCATTTTATTGGACACCCATGCCCACAAAAGACAGTATGATCCAGCTCAACAAGTGAATGCCAATATATCACAAAAATATAAAACCATCATTGCAAAAATATTTCCCACCAGTAAAAGTACTCGTCGTAAAGTGTCCGCTTCGGAGGTGACATTTAAACTATTGAAACCCCCTGTGGATGTTACCTACTGGCACAATCCCAATAAGCTCGTCCAGCGGCTACAGTTGTTGCATGCTTCATGTCAGCCGGCCATACCGGTCACGATTGGGAAATTCAAGAAATTGAACAAGAACTTCGAAATGCCAAAATTATTGTTTAAGCCCTCGCCCATTAAAATGGGTATTGCTCACGAGTTGCATCGCCCAGCTAGGCGTCACTCTCCGACGACTCAAGGTGATTTCACGAGGTGTGGATGAACTTTGGCAGGCTGACTTGTTTGAAATGATACCCTATGCTGGTGTTAACGACGGTGTACGCTATATGTTGACCGTCATTGATGTGTATTCCAAAATGGCCTTTGTTGAACCTGTGCGTCGCTAGTCTGGTCCACTAGTCACCAAGGCTTTTCAACATATTATTCAACACTCCAAACGCCAACCTCAGTTGCTACAAACCGATCAGGGAAAAGAATTTTTCAACAAGGATTTCTCCAGTTTTCTCAATTCTAAGGATATTCACCATCACACCACGTACAGCAATCTCAAAGCCAGCGTGGTCGAGCGGTTTAACCGAACATTGAAAACCCATATGTGGAAAGCTTTTACCGCTCAGGGCACTTATCGCTGGTTGGACATGTTACCTGAGCTAGTGTCACGTTACAATGACACCAACCATAGAACGATTGGGACCAAGACACGCCTCCTGACCAAAAATATTCAGCGATTGGATAAACTGTTTAACCCCATAAAAACAGCCGATCCTAAACGTCACCGACTGAAAATTGGGGATTTTTTTCGTGTGAGCAAATTTAAGTCTGCGTTCAATAAGGGCTACACGCCTCAGTGGGGGACTGAACTATTTCGAATTCGTCAAGTCAACTTGGACAGTCCAGTCACCTATTTAATCGAGGACCTCAACCATGAAGCCATAAGAGGTAGATTTCATCTCCATGAACTTCAGAAAACAGCATTTCCTAAGCATTATCTTGTGGAAAAAGTGTTGAAACAAAAAGGAAATAAACTATATGTCAAATGGTTAGGATTTAACTCTACGTTTAATTCTTGGATCAATAAATTACATGTTGTGTAAACCTGTGTACTTTTTATTCACACTTGTTGTACACCACCTATAGCTCTGTGTGTACAGTCCTCAGCTCCACATATTTCTTTCCCTTTCCACCTGTGTTCTCTCATCCATAACCCCTCCCCCTTTCCCCCCTTTCACCTCCCACCACTGCTGTTCGCAGCTCTTGCCTATCTATTGGTTGTGACATCATTCCCACACGTTGCATTATACTTTTTTACTGATTCAGCGATTCCCACGCTTTGAACATTCTGTTATCGGGCACGTGGACAGCTAACGTCCAAGGTGAACACGTGTGTTGGATCATATTACACGTCAACTTTCATTTTGTCACGTACGAAGCAAACAGGATGTGACTTGTTAACAGTTATCGTGCACGTGGACAGCTAACGTCCCAGGTGAACACCTGTGCCAGGTCAAATTTCACCTGAACTTGCATTTTGTCACGAACGAAGCAAACAGGATGTAACTTGTATAGCGTACATGTGGTTTCACATGTGTTCACAGGCATTTCACACTCCCCTGCCACCACGATTGTCAGATGATTTCACCTTCAAGCGTCCTCTGCGTCTTTGTCATTTTCCATTGCACATGTTGTCAAGTCAGATCAGCGCATTCCAATAAGCTCAAATGTCATTCACCGCCTGCTCGTCTGCTCCTCTGCAAGTTTGTTTTCTGTACTCGCTTCGACCAACATAGAACCAAGTTCTCATCACCGTTTACACGTTAAAGGCTCTCTTCGGGGTAAAATATCAGAAAAACGAACCCTCGCTCTGTCATACACTGACCCACCGAAATATCGATTGTTCTATTATGCATGGTCCTTGTGGTTAGCGATAGGTTCGTTGAAACACACACACCCAGCAGTATCGTCTCTCTCAACAACCACTCTTATTGAACATTTTAAACAGGTAAAGAAAAAAAAGTTTTTTCAACATATATGGCGTTAGGCCATTTGTGAATTACTTTTTGGAAAACATATCTACCACATTCGAAAGGGGGGCGTTAGCCCGAGTCCTAGGACACCTCGTACACGTCTCGAGAGTTATTGGTTTGAGAGATAGAGCAAACAGTTTAAAATCACAGTTTTACCTCAAAATCGTTTTTCATTCCTGCTCAACATGAACATCCTCGGCAAGAGGACAACGCGACGAAAGAAATGACACCTCGTACACGTCTCTAGGCTTATTGGTTCGTGAGTTATCAGCAAAAATCACAAAAAACACTTGTTTATTCCAAAATCGAGTTTCCATTTTTTTTAAATATAACGCGTAGACCATAGCAAAAAGGACATCACCCCGAGTCCTTGGACCCCTCGTACACGCCTCTAGCATGATTGGTTCGCGAGATAGAGCAAAAAGTCTAAAATCACGTTTTTACCCCAGAAAAAACATGTTTCCAGATTTTCACCTTTTCGACACCCACATTCCCGTAAAGAGCACAATGAGACGAAAAAAACGAATCCAAGCACGCCCTCTTAGCATGACTCATTCCATTTCAAGGTCGCAGGGGCTCACAACTTGCTAAGTGAGACAGCTCTCTCCCCATCACACTACTTACAAAACACAAATTTTTGCCATAGAGACTTGAAATTAATTTTGGGGGTAGAGGGCGTAGGGACCTTTCGTTATGTCAAACAATTTTTTTGTAGAATTCCTAGTTTCCAAAATATAGGATTTTCAAAATTCGAGTGTTTTCAAAAAACATAAAAAGTAAAAAGTTTCATTATAGAAAATAAAGGTCCTAATGACCATTCGTTTGAGCCATGGTACAACGTTCTATCATGTTTGGTTTTCAAACTATCACTTACTTTCGAAAACAAAAATTTTCAAAAAAAATATATATAACGAGTGGTCCATAGGAAAGAGGACGTCAGCTCGAGTCAAATGACACCTCAAATGTGAATATCCGACCACGAGTTCGAGAGTTATCGGCAATGTTCGCAGGAAAGTAGGCTGTGAGTTTAAACACCCACTACTCCACTACTCGCTTGTAATTTTTTCTTCTCTCCTGTAACTATCAGGAATCAAAGATTTGTTTATAGACTTTCAGATTGTCTTAGTTCATTCTAAATGTGCTTGAATTGCACCTAATCAAACTATCAAAATTATGCTTGTTTTATAATTATCTCTCCATTTCTTATTCTTATTCTTATTCTTATAACCTTTAAAATCTTTGAAAGATGTTAGTGCTTTCACAAGTTCGAAACTTGTACACTATTGTTCATAGTAAACTTTTACCTTGTTGGGTCTGAGACCTTTGGATTTGTAGAACTAACCAAAGACAAGATTCTTCTAACTTTAAAAGATAAGATTTTGAATCTACCAAATGTTAAGTTTCCAAAGTTTATATTTATTGTTTAAATAAACTAGTTGTTTTCCTTTGTTCTTTATATTTACCGTTAGAATTACGAGTAGGCAGGACCTTCATTTCCCTGATTCTTCCTTTAAGTTTAAACTCTTTTTTCGAATCTCTAAACCAACAAAGTTCTTACTACTTGTTGCATTTAACTTAAAACTGCGAATAAAAACATTTTTAAAGTTTCTCTTAGCTTTCATAGCTAATTCTAGCGGGCCATTAAGGCAAGTATAGCTAGCTCTGCAAGCTTACTATTTGTTGATATTTTTTCTCTTACTTATGGTTCGTTTCAAAAAATTTCAGTTTTGTTTGAGTTAGGTTTGAGGTTCTCCTCTGCCCTAAACTTTTAGTCGGCACTCTGCTGGGTAAAAGCTTAGCCTTCCTTAAGTGAAACAACTGGTATTTACATAGGACTTTCACAAAAAAAAAAAAAAAAACAATAACAACTTCGCGAAAAAATTAAAATAACTTCCTCTCTTCCCTCTCTGGGAGCATTCGGTTGGTCTGACGGAGATCCAACAGTGCCCAGAAATAAAATTATTATACCAAATTCAAATCTTTCCAGCATTATTGAATGCATTATAAAAAATAACCTTTCCGAAGTGAAAATTAGTACGTCCTTTCCTTTTGGCTTACTTTGCCTTGCCAGACTGCCACCCGTCCCCATAGTAACGAAATACTGGCTCGAGATGGAAAGTGCAATCGCCGAGCGCTTGCAGGCAACCTCAATTCACGCTACGCTCTCCGTTTGCCTGAAACAGGCCCCCACTAAATTTAGGTTCCTCTTAAGTTTTGTACAGAGAAATTTCGTTCCATATATTAATTTACTTAAATTTGTGTGGTGGATTCTCTTCCTATCTACCAATACTTTTCTCCAAACCGAAATTTTATCATCATCCCTTAGATAGTGTTAATCCCTATCTAAAACCTACCCAGTGGTACTCGCAAAAATGTTCTCAAAATTTGGGCTGATTGGTTGCTTAGCAGTAGTACTGGACCGTAGCTACTGCACTTTTTGTTTGAGACCTTGTAATGTAGCTACTTGGCGCTCCTCCAATTGTTAGGGGTTGGGATTTATTTAGTGCCCTAACTGTGTGTTGATTATGGGGGTAAGTGTTGAAATTAACTTGACGGCTTAACGAAATGTTGGGGGTCGAGATCTATAAGTGTTTGGCGACCTTATTAACTTGTGGGGGGTTGAAGGGTTCCTAGCCACTAATTAATAACTAATCTAATTACCTAAGTAAGTATGGGCGCTAATGAATTATAAGAGTAAGAGCTGAGCAGTCAGTGGAATGTCGACTAAGCGACCTTGCTGGCGTGAGTGAGGACGGCTCGCCTGCAATGTTATGTTAGCCAGCAGACTGTCAATAAAAGTGACTCAGCAGAATCTAAGTCGTTTTAACAACCGGCAAGTTGGGATAGGCATTCACCAAAAGTAAACAGAGAACGAATTGTAATAAAAGTAGAAGTTTTAATTGTAAGATTTTGAAGCTGTAAGCAAGCTTCACTTGCTGTACTTATAGAAGTGCGATTTAGAAGTGATGCAGATGAATACAAATTTGGAGGTTTGAAGGGGAAAGGAAAAGTATGGAATACCCTTGTGCACTCACTTGAATCTGCTGGTCGACGTGTGTAGCCTTCGGCGTGCTCGTGGTCGGGAGGATGTTGCAGACAGACCCCGTCCTTTGGGGTAAAGGACTATTTATACGAAATGCTGTTGCTGAGTAAGAGAGTTGACAAATACTTGATCTACATAATACTTGTTGTCTATGTTTTGGTTAGTGTCGTAAGGTTTGCTCCATTGTGTAGCCAGTCTGCTGGGTTTGTGTGGAAAGTGTTGCAACTAGATAGTTGTAACTGTCGCTTTCTGTATGGCTTTAGGTGTGAGACTGGGGGTGAAGTGTGCTGAGTAGGGGCTGATAGGGAATAGTTGTAGTCGTAATTGTAGTTGTACCCTGTGGGGACCTCAGGGAGGAGAGAGCAACAACAGACCAGATGTTCACCCTTAGGATAATAATGGAGAAGTGTTACGAGTTCAATATAACGGTACACCAATTGTATGTGGACTTCAAAGCAGCCTATGCTAGTGTTAAGTGAAATGGCCTGTTTAAGGTGCTGCGGGATCTGGAGATAACTCCGAAGCTAATAAGACTTGTGAAAATGGCTCTAAACAACACGAACAGTAAAATTTAAGTTAATGGTAGATATTCCAATAATTTTCCAATCAACCAAGGCCTCAAGCAAGGGGATTCCTTGTCACCAACATTATTTAATTTGGCATTGGAGGGTGTCATACGGAAGTTCCCAAGTTAATCAGATGGTACTATTTTCAACAGAACGACTCAGAATATGGCATTTGCTGATGATATAGCCATGCTTGGGAGGAATAGAGAATATCTGCGCGAGAACTATGCAACTTTGGAACGAGAAGTGGCTACACTTGGCTTGGTTATAAATAAGAAGAAAACCAAATATATGATCAACATCAAAAATAAAACAAGGTGGAGAGGCACTGTCCAGTTTGAGGGGTTCGAGAGAGTAAATCAGTTTAAGTATTTGGGAGGAATTGTCACTGAAGAAAATACAGTGCCAACAGAGATACAGGCAAGAATAGCTGCTGGTAATAGGTGCTACTATAGTTTTATTAACATGTTGCGATCCCGAAACATCTCAAGACAGCTGAAGATGACAGTCTATAAAACAATTATACAACCGGTGGTCATGAATGGGTCTGAAACCTGGACCTTAATACAACAAACCAGAAAAATTTTGGACACATGGGAACGCAAAGTATTACGGAAAATATATGGTGCAGTATGTGAGAATGGTGCATGGAGAATTAGAACTAACTGAGAGATTTACGAACTTAATAAGAACCCATCAATCTCGACAGACATAAAGGCGAGAAGATTACGCTGGCTGGGACATGTGCTGAAAATGGAGGAACAGCGAGTACCAAGGAAGGTGTTATTTACCAAGCCAGAGGGTGGCCGTTCAGTGGGGCGACCAAGATTACGATGGTTGGATGATGTAGAGTCGGGTCTGAGAAGGCTGGGAGTCCGGAATTGGAGGAGACTGTAAACTCAAGAGACGACTGGAGAAGATATGTGGTCGGCAAGGCCCTACATGGGCTGTAGCGCCCGATATGTAAGTTCCCTTCTAAGCATGCATAAAGGTCTTATTATGTCTACCCTACATTATTCCCTTTTTCAATGGGGTGTGGGATGAGTTGCGATGTAATTCTATTTTGCGGGTGGTTTTGACGGCCGGATTCCCTTCCTTGCACCAACCTCATAAGAGGAGTTAATGAGAGATGAAATGAATGAAGATGAATGAAACTGGGCAAGAATGTGGAAGTAAGCAGCCGTGGTCTGTCAGAAGGTACCGTCCTAGCATTTGCCTGGAGTTCAAAATGGGAAACCACAGAAAACCATTTCAAGGACGGCCAACGGTGGGGCTCGAACCCACGTCTACTGAGTCCACAAAGAGCTTGGCCCAATGGCCTAGCAATACGCTTCAGAGAGCGTTATGTTTAGTGTGATAATCTGTAATGGTTAGTAAATGGCCAGGATGATA
Organism: Meconema thalassinum; assembly: GCA_946902985.2. Taxonomy (NCBI): domain Eukaryota; kingdom Metazoa; phylum Arthropoda; class Insecta; order Orthoptera; family Tettigoniidae; genus Meconema; species Meconema thalassinum. Next base: position 677,871,745 of record OX336389.2, read on the forward strand.
TGTGTGTTAACCAGGTTTAGAAACGTCCTGATATGTTAATGTAATGTGGACATCTTCAAATATTAAAGACCAATCTCAATTCCCACCACATATAAGCTAAACAGCCCTCTTTAAGCGCAACCGGTCTATTGAGAACGCCTTGTGCTCTTTAATACTGCCGTAGTATCGGCCTTGGTTTTATTGAAAATATGGTACATAGTACATCCTATTTAAATAACATGTTTCCCTTGATGTTGCCCCTCTTATCTAGCCTGGGTAAACCGTTATGTTGTTTCCCATTTCTTACGGGGGATATTATCTAGCAGAGTAAAGAGAGGTGAATTCTCCATGAATGTTAACGCAGAAATATGTTACAAGCGAGACGAATATAGACAGATGGACGAGAAATGACACCACATCGCTCAAATTACCAGCTAAGTTCTTTAACCCATCCACCAGTTACAAACACCAATCTGACCATTTACTATCCTCTACAGATTATCACACTAAACAATTAGACTTGAAGGTCAATAGTCACTAACATTCTCATAACAAAAAATCAAACAAATCTAACAAATCCTGACAAGATTGACAAGTTATGCAAGGTTACAATACATTTCTATAACTAAAATATTGTAGTATATGTTGCAAATATCTTCACCCACAGATTCGTAGACATAGATTTAATACCCTGTGTGAGTGTGTGTAAAGGATCTGATGATGATCGCTTGACGATCGAAACGAGTCATCTAAGTGAATGAACTAATCTCATGTAATTTTTTTCAAGTTTAGGGAATAACCCCGTTACAGTTTGGGTACAATCGTGTTGACCGACTGAAAAGCATTCAAATTTTGTTTGCTAAGACAACACTGAACAAGTAGTTCCTTGAAGAACTATATAGCACATTTTCATATATCCTACTTATGTTAATTGCCTCTATCAACATACACAATTTCAGTTTGAATGCTATAATGGCATTGGGTAGATTATTAGCTTGGGAATAACCTAACCCCCAAGGGAAGATGATAAAGAAAAGGAAGTGGATGGGTTTCGGACTGGAGAAAAAGGATGAAAAAATAGGAAGAGAGTCCAAAAGAAGTTATAATTTTAACTTGAAATATACTCAAAGACAGCTGCCACTGCAAATCCGCTCTCCCATACCTAAATTGGGTAAGGACCTGGGCGAAGCTAACGGGAAACGCAGCTGGGACTTGGGCTGTTCTCGAGAAAGCTGCTTTAGTGTATTCCCTCTCAAGCATACATATGCCTACTATGGGGAAGGGTGGTGGTCTGGCAAGACAAAGAGTAACGGATTTATCGTGTATCTGTTCAAAGGAGTTTGTTTCTAAACAAGTAATTTGAAGAATGCCGATAATTTGAATCAGCATCGAGATTTTTAATTTTTGAAATTGAGGAATTTCTAAAGAGCGACCAAATGCTTCCAAGAAGGATAGGGATAAAGCAATTATACCCTTGGGAATAATTTTGGTTAGTGTACCAATAGTTGCATTTAGAAATGGCTTTTACCCAGCAAGGCGCCGACTAAAAGCTTAGAAAATGAGAAACACTTATATTTTGAAAAACCGACCATAAGTGTTGGAGAGAATCTGCACAAGCAGGAAGCTGGCGTAGCGAGCTATGCTTGCCTTACTGGCCAGTTAGAATTAGCTATTAAAGCTAAGAGAGACTTTACTAAGTTATCACCTAAGAGTTCTTGCTCAAATGCAACAAGTGGTGAGAGCCCTATCAATAGATTTATTTGCATTAACTGGGAAGAGTCAAGGAAGACAGGATCTTTCCTAACCGTTATGTTAGAGAAATGATGAAGCGAAAAACAAATATTTGATTTATTTAACAATGTAAAAGGAAGTAGTTTTGTAACGAATATATAAATTTGATTTCTATAAACAACTGGGGTCGCAGACCTCCAAAAACATCTAAAGCTTGCGCCAGGCAATTAACAATTCTTTTGGTTTCAAACCTTTTATATGCTTTAAAATCTTCGTAAGATTTTTGAAATGACGAATATAAATAAATGAAAAATTTAAAGATAACTGACGTAATTAAAGTTAGACAATAAATCAAATACAAGGTGTGTACTTTAAGAATTTCTAGGTAAATATCTTAGAAAAAGTAACATCTTCGAAAGTAACAACAACAAAAAGCAGGAAGGATAAAATAGAAGTTTCTGTAACTTCTTGTATTAAAGCTGAATTACTTTTAGTGATTATACAAATAGGGCAGGTCACTTATTGTGAAACCTGAAGAGAAAAAACGAAAGGGAGATTCTAGAACTCCTATGTTTAAGTAGGGATCACGAGACAAATTGGGCAAGTTTCCCTTTCGTTAAACCTAGAGATAACTCACTTATGAGTTGAAAGAATTGTATTCCCTAATTAGAAAGGAGAAATAATATAATTTAAGGCGTGTACTGGACAGGAAGTTTTACAGACATTAATTCGTTGTACATAAAGCAAAAGAGGGAAGGCACTTATTGAGAGTGACACCTCATTGAAAAAAGACCTAAAGTAACAATTTTATTATTTTGGTTTGTTAGTAAAGGGTTTGGGAAAGACCAAATGGGATTGTGGAAAAGTGTTCATGGCCGTATTTATTGTATTCGGACGAACGCGACGCGGATGAAAGGTTTAACAAGCACTGTTTTCACTATAGTCTGTTGATATAGTTGAAAAGTTACCTGCGGTAGCACAAAAAGTTTATGGCAAAGAAAGTTATTGCAATGGTGGAATATAACTAGTTACACTAGATTTGCGAGAGCCTATTGCTTGAGAAAGTTGTAGATTATAGTTGAATGCGCAGAAAAATCCCAACGGAGGAAGAAAAAATTAGTTATTGATTAGCAGTTCATAAGGAAGATTCCTTAGTTTGAAAAAGTATTCCCATATGTGAGTGGAAAATACATGACAGTATGAATGGTAGATAGAGTGCAGATTCTCGAAGGTTCCAGAGCAATCATGACTGAATAATAGGGCAAAAGTTAGTCCAGCGGTGGAACGAGCTAAGTATTTTATAGACAGTGGGTAATTTAATGGTATCCCACGTTGTGAGAAAATCTCTCATTTAATAAGCATAAGAAATGCTGCTTCATGTTAAGATCGGCTTAGATAGACAAAAGCCCAACATAGAAAATCCCGCGGAGGATGATTATTGCCCCAAATATAGAACTCTCACACTGCCTATAAAATGATCATTAAAAGCATGTAGCTATTTAAAATCAATTAAAGTAAGTTGCAGAACGTAGAAGTAGTACTTAGCTTTGCTTCATGGCGAAGGCGATGTTCCCTTTGACGGTTGATACTAAAATTCTAACATGTCGTAGAATTTAAAAGTTTGCCTCTCGAGTTGAGGAGGCGAGCTTTGGTGGAGCTCTAACTGACTGGGTCGACTTCCGACGTACAAGTGAGACACGCTCAACGAAGCACCGAGGGACCAGGAAAGGGAAAAGTGTGGGGGTAGGAGACAAAAGGAATACATATAAGAATAGCCAACTTAACAGTTTAAAAAAGATCTTCATGATGAAATGGTCTTCAAGAGTTGATAGCAGGCAACACTAGCGCAGCCTGGAGAGTAAAAAAGTAGATGAAGTTCTCTTGATCACAGAGATGATAGCTGGCGATGGCGACGATATCTGGTGGCCAGTTCGATAATGAAGTCCTCTTGTACAGGGATGAATTGAGGAACTTCTGAGATTCGCTTCTAGATGACGCTAGGTGGGTCATGGAAGATATATATCTAGAACAGACTTACAGGTAACATGAGAGACATAACCAACAAGGAGAAAACAGAAGATCACTGTTGGTGTTTGAGAAAAAAGGAAGGGATGAACTATAGCAAAGAGAAGCAAAAGCTTGCTCTATCTTACCGTGTATTCCAAAGAATACACCAAGCTGGGAGGGGTAACACCAACAGAGAACAAGAAAAACAATTAAAAGTTTAAAGGTAATGGAGCAATTAAAGACAGTGGTCTTATGATATGACCGTTAGTGGTCAAGATCTTGGCTACCCTAACTCTCCCATCCCTTCCAGGATAACACTCGGTCACTCTTCCTGAAATCCAGACCCAGATAGGAGAAACATCCCTAACCAGGACCAAGTCCCCCACTCTGATGTCGGGATTGGAATGAACCACTTCTGTCTCCGTTGTAGGGAAGTTAAGTATTCCAAGTTCCACCTCTTCCAGAAAGAATTGCGGAGGGCTACAAGTTTATGCCAAACAATAGGTAAATTAGAATCCCTGTGAGAGTTGGGAAGGGGAGGAGGGGCAGAAAGAGAAGTGCCAATGAGGAAGTGACCAGGTGTGAGTGGAAGCAGGTCATCAGGGTCGTTGGAATGCGGAGTTAAAGGGCGAGTATTAACAACACCTTCAATCAGAACGGACAGCGAATTAAGTTCTTCATAAGTCAGAATGCGATTACCTAAAACCTTTCTTAAGTGACGTTTAGTGAGCTTTATGCAGGATTCCCACCTACCACCGTGATGTGGAGCGTAGGGAGGTATAAAACGCCATTTGGAACCCTTTGAGTAGGAAAAATTAGAAATCTGTTCCATGGCAGGAGAAGATGTGAGAGCTTTCTTCCACAAGGAAGCTGCGCCTTGAAAAGTGGAAGCGTTATCAGAGAACATCTCCGAAGGAACACCACGCCTAGCAGCGAAGCGAGAGACAGCTGATAAAAAGTAAGAAGTAGAGGCATTCGTTACTAGTTCCAAATGGATCGCGTCAGTAACCATGCAAACAAAGAGAGAAACATAGAGCTTACCAAACAATTTGCGTTTAGCTTCAGGGGAGTTGCGTTGATATTGGAACGGACCCATATAGTCCACACCAGTTAGAGCAAAAGGACGTATAGAAGAAGAGCGAAAGGAGGGCAGATCGCTCATTAATTGAGTATTGAGTTTAGGTTTCGCTTTGAAGCAAGGAATGCACTTGTGAATTACTGAGGAAACTTCATGAATTCCATTTATAATCCAGTACTTTTCCCTTAAGAGGCAAAGCAGTGTGCGTGTACCAACATGCGGATTGCGATAATGAAAGTCACGTATAATTAAGGAAGTTACGTGATGTTTAGAAGGCAAAATAACAGGATGCTTTTTGTCCTCAGAATGCAAAGATTGCGAGAGCCTACCACCTACCCTGAGTAACCTATTGTCATCAAGGAACGGGGCTAAGGCACGAAGACGACTGGATTTGGGAAGATCCTTTTTAGAGGAAAGTAAAGACAATTCAGAAGAAAAGGCTTCTTGCTGTATTAGTTGTAAAACCTTAATGGTAGCGAGATTCAATTCATGATTGGTAGGGTGTGGTTTGGGGAGAAGAGGTTGGTCAACCACAAGATATTTCCATCTGAGAAGATAGGCAACAATTCGAATTAATTTGTGAAAAGAAGAATAGCGTGACAATAAGGGATGAGAAACGTTGGAAACAAGACACGAAGCAGTAGATTTAGATACTTTAGCGTCAGGCAAATTGAAGTTTGTAGCTGGAGGTTTAGAAGGCCAACAAGAAGAGTCTCCTATTAACCATGAGGGCCCATGCCAGTACAACTGGGAAGCTGCCAATTGAGAGGGTAAACATCCGCGAGAAATGATGTCGGCTGGGTTGTCAGCGCTGGGCACATGCCTCCATTCACATCCCGAAGAAAGTGTTTGAATTTTGGAAACACTGTTTGCAACAAAAGTTTGCCAATGAGCGGGGTTCTTGGCGATCCAAGAAAGGGTGATCATGGAATCGCTCCACAGATAGATTTGCGAGAATTCGACTTTTAATACTTCCCGTAATTTCTTAACAAGTTCTGCGACCATGAGTGCAGCACACAATTCAAGCCTAGGCAAAGTGATAATTTTAAGAGGAGCCACCTTCGATTTGGCACAACAAGGTTGGAAACTGAAGATCCATTTAAGGAACCGCGATAAACCAAATATGCACAGCAACCGTAAGCTTTTTCGGAACTGTCATCGAACACATGAAGGAAAAAAGATGCATTAGGATGAGTGTTAATTAAATTCCTGGGGATTACAATAAGGGAAAGATCAAGCAAATTGCTGCGAAAAGAGAGCCATCTGTTAAGAAAAGAAAGGGGAACAGTGTCGTCCCTTTCACATTTATGCGACCATAGCTCTTGCAAGAAAAGTTTGGCTATCACAATAACCGGGGCAAGGAATTGAAGCGGATCAAAATGTTTTGCAATTTCAGAGAGAATTTGTCTTTTTATGTTAGGGAGCTCTTCTGCGAGCGAAACTTTATAGATGAGAGTGTCAGTGCTAGTGCACCAATGAACTCCAAGAGTTTTTCTGGATTCGGAGTTTCCACAAATTTCGACGGAGGAGGGATCTACATCTTCAACAGGAAACTGGGCGAGAAATTCATGGGAGTTGGAATTCCACTTATGAAGTGGGAAACCTCCATTCTTTAGCAATGCCTGAAGTACTAGTGACACGAAAGAAGCTTCCTCCAGAGTGGGGAAGGACTGCAAGTAATCGTCAACATAGAATGATGTGGTTAGTGCTTCGGAAGCTTTAGAATCAAATAAATGACCATCTTGAGAGGCTAACAAGTGTAGGGATCGGATAGCAAGGAAAGCGGAAGGTTTTAAGCCATAAGTAACCGTCTTTAAGGGAAATACCTTAATGGGCTTGCTGATTTCGTCGCGCCACAAGATTCTTTAGAGATCTCGTTGTTCGGGCTGAATGAAAACTCGACGGTACATCTGTTTTACATCTGCTATAACAGCTATGGGAAATAATCGAAAGTTTAAGAGTATAGCAGATAGATCTGACTGAATAGCAGGACCAGAGTAAAGAGTATCGTTAAGACTGTTGCCATTAACGTCAGGTGATGAACCATTGAAAACAACTCGGATTTTATCATTTACAAGAGGGTTTTTCCACATGGGATGATGATTTAAGAAAATCGTTTCAATTGGGGGGTACAATTCATCATCAGATTTGTTAACAACTTCCATATGATCTAAGCTTTCATACTCATCCATAATATGAGTGTACTGCTGTTTAACGAGAGGTTCTTTCTTGAATTTGCTCTCGATAGCAAAGAGAGCTTTTCGAGCTTTGGGTTGAGAGTTAATAAGTTTAGGGGGATTATGTAATCTTGGCATTTGAACAATGAACCGACCATCAGAAGAGCGAGTGGTGGTGTTCAGAAAATGTTGCTCACAGAGTTCGTTTTCTGAATAGGTCACGTTAGGAGAGTCAACGCTTTCGAGCCTCCAGAACTGTTCCAAGTCAGTATTAGCAAAATAACATTGCGATGCGGGTTGAGGAGAATAATGGGGAAGTTGACCGGTGACGATCCATCCAAAATTAGTGTCTCTGGCAACCACGTTTGAGGATAACTTTCGAACCTGTTTACGAAGGCAATTCCAGAAAACATTGGCACTAAAGAGTATGTCAATGGGGTTTTGTACATTGAACAGAGGATCGGCTAGCCTTAAATGCGAGGGAATGTTTAACCCTGAAATATCCATAGAGTGACTTGGAGTATCTTCTGCTATGCTATTGAGAATGAGACAATTCAGTTTGAGAAAGTTGTTTCTGTGACAAATGTCTGTTATGGTTAGCTTTGAGAACTGTAAAGCTTGCGATTTTGAGCTGTTAATGCCTGATACGTTAATAGAAGTGGGGTTTACAGGTAGGCCTAGTTTTCTAATCAAAGAATTAGACACAAAGTCATGAGTTACCGCTGAATCAAGAAGACCGCGTGCACAAACCCAGTTGCCAATGTTATCCTGAACTTCGATTTGGACAGTAGACAAGAGTACTTGAGCACTGCGTATGGACTTGGCATTTTGGATGTAAGACGAAGCATTGGAACTGTTAGCATTGTCACTTTTCTGAGAAGTAGATGCGGTCGATGAACTTGCTTGATCATGACGATGCAGTAAAGTGTGATGAGCTTTTTCACAATGGAAGCAAAGTCTTGTGGACTTGCAATTTGAATCAGAATGCGTTGGTGCTAGGCAGTTGAAGCAATGTTTATTCTGAGAAACTAATTTTCTTCTGTCGTCGACTGACAGTTCTTTAAAAGATATACATAGATATAAGGCGTGGGAATCTTTACAAAGTATGCACTTTAATGGTTCATTTAAACTCTTGCGGGGTTCGCTTTGAGTGTTTAAAACGAGAGAACTAGCAATACGGCGTTCACTAGACCTAGTTGGGTAACCAGTGGTGTTTGACATGAGTTTAGATGAGCTGGACCCAGATTTTTGGGTACTAGCCGCTAAGCGTTCGCTTTTAGGTTTAAGAGACATTGATTCAAAATTAGAACTCGGGGATGAGGGTTCACTTTGATTAGCTAAAGCAGTTAAGAGTTGGCATCTAGCATTTATGAAGGTGATTAAATGCTCGTAAGAGTAATCGTCTTCTCTGGAAAGTTCAATCTCCCAAGCTTTGAGGGTAGCAACATCGACTTTAGAAATCACTAAATGTATTAGGAAAGTGTCCCAGTGTGCAGTGGGTTGATCCAATTGGGACAAAGCTTTAACGTGAAGTTGTGTAGTATCAATGAGAGTACGCAAACTAGTGACGTCATTGTGCTGTGACGCAGGTAAGTTAAATAGAGCCTTCATATGGCGTTGAATAAGTAACCGTAAATTTCCTTATCTTTCTTTTAATAAGTTAAAGGCAATGGGGTAGTTTTCGGTACTTACAGGGAGTGCTTCAACTAACTGCAGAGCTTGACCTCGGAGGATAGATCTCAAATAATGAAACTTGTAGATGACTTGAATGTCTTCATTGTCATGAACAAGAGAGCAAAATAATTCATAGAATCCCAAGAAGATTCATCTCCAGAGAAGTGGGTTAAATCAATCTTAGGTAGAATTTGTTTGGGCCTGTGAGTGCCATCGCGAGAAGGGGTTTGTTGTTCGTGAAGGGAACCAAGAACAGAACCGTCTTTTTTCTGTTCTTCTTCGAGTTGGCGTATTATTTTAAAAGCAGAACCTATACCTTCGTAATATTGGTTTTCTACTTCGACTCGATCTTCGGTTTGATTAAGCATACAGGTTTCTATTTCAGTTTGGATGTTACAATAATTTTCATATGAACGTTCAAAATCCTTTACACGATGTTTTAACAAATCTAATTGAGCTTCTGAGGGATCTAGCTCTTTGATGTATTTTCTGAATCGGGTAATTTGCCCTTTATAGGATGCTCGTTTAGAAGTAAGTTTTTCATACTTGTCCTTTTCTGTGGGAGCCATGACAAAATAGGTCAATTAAAGTATAACTTACGAAACTGTGGAACCTTGGAAATGCTGTCAGGCTGGCAGCAGCAAATAAGTTGAAGGGAAGGGACACACCAAAGGAGACAGGAGCGGCCTCTTTCCACTTCACAGGTTTTGCACGGTGTAGTTATAGCTGAAACATTCAAAGAAGATATTAATGATTTGAACAATATTGTCAAATAACCCTTGACAAAATAGAAAATGTCATAAATGGACTCTCCCGGGTTTCGGCACCAAATTTTGGGTAGATTATTAGCTTGGGAATAACCTAACCCCAAGGGAAGATGATAAAGAAAAGGAAGTGGGTTTCGGACTGGAGAAAAAGGATGAAAAAATAGGAAGAGAGTCCAAAAGAAGTTATAATTTTAACTTGAAGTATACTCAAAGACAGCTGCCACTGCAAATCCGCTCTCCGATACCTAAAGTGGGTAAGGAGCTGGGCGAAGCTAACGGGAAACGCAGCTGGAACTTGGGATGTTCTCGAGAAAGCTGCTTTAGTGTATTCCCTCTCAAGCATACATATGCCTACTATGGGGAAGGGTGGTGGTCTGGCAAGACAAAGAGTAACGGATTTATTGTGTATCTGTTCAAAGGAGTTTGTTTCTAAACAAGTAATTTGAAGAATGCCAATAATTTGAATCAGCTTCGAGATTTTTAATTTTTGAAATTGAGGAATTTCTAAAGAGCGACCAAATGCTTCCAAGAAGGATAGGGATAAAGCAATTATACCCTTGGGAATAATTTTGGTTAGTGTACCAATAGTTGCATTTAGAAATGGATTTTACCCAGCAAGGCGCCGACTAAAAGCTTAGACAATGAGAAACACTTATATTTTGAAAAACCGACCATAAGTGTTGGAGAGAATCTCCACAAGCAGGAAGCTGGCGTAGCGGGCTATGCTTGCCTTACTGGCCAGTTAGAATTAGCTATTAAAGCTAAGAGAGACTTTACTAAGTTATCACCTAAGAGTTCTTGCTCAAATGCAACAAGTGGTGAGAGCCCTATCAATAGATTTATTTGCATTAAATGGGAAGAGTCAAGGAAGCCAGGATCTTTCCTAACCGTTATGTTAGAGAAATGATGAAGCGAAAAACAAATATTTGATTTATTTAACAATGTAAAAGGAAGTAGTTTTGTAACAAATATATAATTTTGATTTCTATAAACAACTGGGGTCGCAGACCTCCAAAAACATCTGAAGCTTGCGCCAGGCAATTAACAATTCTTTTGGTTTCAAACCTTTTATATGCTTTAAAATCTTCGTAAGATTTTTGAAATGACGAAGATAAATAAATGAAAAATTTAAAGATAACTGACGTAATTAAATTTAGACAATAAATCAAGTACAAGGTGTGTACTTTAAGAATTTCTAGGTAAATATCTTAGAAAAAGTAACAACTTCGAAAGTAACAACAACAAAAAGCAGGAAGAATAAAATAGAAGTTTCTGTAACTTCTTGTATTAAAGCTGAATTATTTTTAGTGATTATACAAATAGGGCATGTCACTTATTGTGAAACCTGAAGAGAAAAATCGAAAGGAAGTTTCTAGAACTCCTATGTTTAATTAGGGATCACGAGACAAATGGGGCAAGTTTCCCTTTCGTGAAACCTAGAGATAACTCACTTATGATTTGAAAGAATTGTATTCCCTAATTAGAAGGGAGAAATAATATAATTTAAGGCGTGTACTGGACACGAAGTTTTACAGACATTAATTCGTTGTACATAAAGCAAAAGAGGGAGGGCCCTTATTGAAAGTGACACCTCATCGAAAAAAGACCTAAAGTAACAATTTTATTATTTTGGTTTGTTAGTAAAGGGTTTGTGAGAGACCAAATGGGATTGTGGAAAAGTATTCATGGCCGTATTTATTGTATTGGGACGAACGCGACGCGGTTGAAAGGTTGAACAAGCACTGTTTTCACAATAGTCATTTGATATAGTTGAAAAGTTCATTGCAGTAGCACAAAAAGTTTATGGCAAAGAAAGTTATTGCAATGGTGGAAAATAACTAGTTACACTAGATTTGCGAGAGCCTATTGCTTGAGAAAGTTGTAGATTATAGTTGAATGCGCAGAAAAATCCCAACGGAGGAAGAAAAAATTAGGTATTGATTAGCAGTTCATAAGGAAGATTCCTTAGTTTGAAAAAGTATTCCCATATGTGAGTGGAAAATACATGACAGTATGACTGGTAGATAGAGTGCAGATTCTGGAAGGTTCCAGAGCAATCATGACTGAAGAATAGGGCAAAAGTTAGTCCAACGGTGGAACGAGCTAAGTATTTTATAGACAGTGGGTAATTTAATGGTATCCCACGTTGTGAGAAAATCTCTCATTTAATAAGCATAAGAAATGCTGCTTCATGTTAAGATCGGCTTAGATAGACAAAAGCCCAACATAGAAAATCCCGCGAAGGATGATTATTGCCCCAAATATAGAACTCTCACACTGCCTATAAAATGATCATTAAAAGCATGTAGCTATTTAAAATCAATTAAAATAAGTTGAAGAACGTAGAAGTAGTACTTAGCTTTGCTTCATGGCGAAGGCGATGTTCCCTTTGACGGTTGATACTAACATTCTAACATGGCGTAGAATTTAAAAGTTTGCCTCTCGAGTTGAGGAGGCGAGCTTTGGTGGAGCTCTAACTGACTGGGTCGACTTCCGACGTACAAGTGAGACACGCTCAACGAAGCACGGAGGGACCAGAGAATGGAAAAGAGTGGGGGTAGGAGACAAAAGGAATACATATAAGAATAGCCAACTTAACCGTTTAAAAAAGATCTTCATGATGAAATGGTCTTCAAGAGTTGATAGCAGGCAACACTAGCGCAGCCTGGAGAGTAAAAAGTAGATGACGTTCTCTTGATCACAGAGATGATAGCTGGCGATGGCGACGAGATCTGGTGGCCAGATTGATAATGAAGTCCTCTTGTACAGGGAAGAATTGAGGAACTTCAGAGATTCGCTGCTAGATGACGCTAGGTGGGTCATGGAAGATATATATCTAGAACAGACTTACAGGTAACATGAGAGACATAACCAACAAGGAGAAAACAGAAGATCACTGCTGGTGTTTGAGAAAAAAGGAAGGGATGAACTATAGCAAAGAGAAGCAAACGCTTGCTCTATCTTACCGTGTATTCCAAAGAATACACCAGACATCTACGTGACAGATAATTTACGATATCTATCATGGTCCGCATTGACCGCTTCATGTTCCATTTTTCGTATCAAGCACTATAATTTAAAGGACTGGTCACTCCGTAATATGTACAGTGATTAATACCTAAGGCCAAAGCGCTATATTGGACCAACTTCAACGTAGAAGAGGAATTTTTATTTTACATGTACATGGTGGCAAACCTTCTGAGTTTCGATATATTAGTATAAGTTTATACATATGTGTATTTTTAGTATAGTGTTATTTAAGATTGTTTTTATTGTTTTTAATGTTTATTTGTGTGAGCATCTTTTATAATGAGATATCTTTGAGAACGCACGATGACATTGCGGAGATGAAGTGGCTGAAGAAGAGAGCAGCAAGGCCCCGAAACATGTCCCATTAATGTGAGTGTTAATACAGTTTAACATAATTTGTTTGGTATTGATTGACGGAAATATATTGTGCTATATTGATTTATATGCTGTAATAGATTCGTAGATATTGAGAACTGTCTAATATTACGGATGGTTGCCATGTTGGATTTTTACATATGCACTGTAGGTCTTTGAGTTATGTACTATTACTATTACATTGGGGTAGACGAAATGAGGAAGGAAAGAGACTGTTGGACTTCTGTCAAAGGAACTGCCTGCTAGTTGGGAACTCCTGGTTCAAGAAAGGAGAGAGCCACACAATCACATGGTACAGTGATGACTTGACAAGGAAGTCGGCGGTCGACTATATACTGTATGAGAAATAATTAAATAAGAACATCACGGACATCAAGGTTATACCATCGGAGAACTTGGATAGCGACCCTCGATTGGTGGTAATGAACCTGAGAGGGACTAAGGAGAAGAAAGAGACTGAGAACCAGGAAAGACATATAAGGATATGGAAACTGAAAGAAGGAGATAGAAGGGTCGAGTACCTCAAAATGGTAAAGGAAGGAATTCCAACAGATGAAGAAAGAGGGGTGGAAGAGGAATGGGCTAGATTTAAGAAGACACTAGTAGGTGCAGCAGAAGCAATATGCGGGAGGACAAGTAGTAAGAAGAGGTGGAAGGAAGCACCATGGTGGAATGAGAAGACAAAAGATAAAGTAAGGGAAAAGAATAGTGTCTTTCAGAGATGATATCAAAATAGGACGGTAGAGACAAGGGAAGAGCACCAGGAAAGAAAGAAGGAGGCAAAGAGAGTAGTGGCTGAGGAGAGAAGAAAGTGGATGGAAGAGTGGACAAAGATGATGAAGGATAGCGAAGGTACAAAAAAGGTCCTGTATGGGATGGTAAAAAAATAAGAGGCGGAAGGATCCTACGGATTATGTTAGAATGGTGAACAAGAGGGGATAAGTGATAGAAAATAGGGAGGAACTGAAGAAAATGTGGAAATAATATTTTGAAGAACTTCTGAACCCAAATGGAAACCACGGCGAGGAGGAAGAAATCGGGGAAGAGGAAGATGGAGTGCAAACAGAAAAGGACTTAACATGGAAAGAAGTGGAAGATGCAGTGAGGAAGACGAAAGGAGGGAAGGCACCGGGTGTGGATGAGTTGAGTGTGGAGATGGTGAGAGCAGCAGGAGGGGTGCGGATACAATGGTTGTACCGAGTGATGAAGACAACATGGAAGGAAATGAAGACCCCGGAGGAGTGGAAAAAGGGAATAATTGTCCCGATCTTCAAGAAAGGTAGTAGTACAGAATGCAGAAACTATCGGGGAATAACACTGATGAGTCATTGTTCAAAGATGTTTGAGAAAGTTTTGGAAAGGAGAATTAGGACAAGGATAGAAGGAGGGATGAGGGAAGTAGAACATGGCTTCAGAGCGGGAAGGTCCAGAGTGGATTTGATTTTTGCTGTAAGGCAGTTACAAGAACAGCACTATGAGTATGGAACAGATCTACTAATGGCCTTCCTGGACATTGAGGAAGCATATGACAGTGTATGCAGAAACGAAGTATGGAAGTCCCTGGAGGATAGAGGAGTAGAAAAATGGACTACAAGGATGATAAAGGAGATGTACAAGGGAAGCGGGAGCTGTGTGAAAATGGGAGGAGAGAGATCGGACTGGTTGGAACAGAGAATCGGCCTGAAACAAGGAAGTGCACTGTCACCGTTACTGTTCTTTGTGGTGATGGATGACATAATGACGCGAGTGGCACAAGTAATTGGGGAAGGAATGATGAAAGCAATGGTGTTTGCAGATGATTTGATGATTTGGGGAAACAAGGAGGAGGAGGTTCAGGAACATTTGGACGTGTGGGAAGGAATAATACAAGGATATGGGATGAAATTTAGCATAAATAAGAGTGAGATGGTGATCACAACAAGGAAGAAAGAAAGAACCACAACGGGAATAACAATTGGTGGGGAACAGCTGAAGAATGTAGAACATTTCAAGTATCTGGGAAGCCTGATACAAGAGAATGGAAGAAACGATAGAGAAATAAATGAGCGGGGGAGACAGGCAGAAGCATTCCGGAGGAGTGTGAGAAGCATGTTATGGAGCAAGGATGTCCCTCAGAACAGCAAAAAGAGCATATATCGGACGTACTATATCCCTATCCTGACGTATTCCTCGGAGACCTGGGTTATGAAAGGAAGGGAGAAGAGCAAAATACAGGCCAGTGAGATTAGGTTCTTGAGAAGCAGTATTGGAGCTACAAAGATGGACAGATTAAGAAATGAGAGGACCAGAGAATTAATGAAGAAGGAACCATTACAGGATGGTATAGAGAAATCTAAACTTAGATGGTATGGACATGTAAAACGAATGGAGGAGAAGAGGATAGCCAGGAGGTTACACGAGACGAAGTGGAAAGGAAAGAGCCCGAGAGGAAGACCGAGCGACAGGTGGCTGAATGGGGTGGAAGAAAGTGTGAAGAAGAGAGGAGAAGACTGGACAAGGATGGAGGCTGAGAGATGGTGGGAAGACAGAAGTCGTTGGACAGGCTTGTGTTCCAAAGAGACCCGGCCAGTGGCTGGAAACTGTGCAAGATGATGATGATGACATTAAGATTATTGTGTAGGTGTAGTATTCAAACTTCAATCGCATGATTAGGACACAAGTAAAAACGAGATTTTAAAATTTTGCACAGCTGCCATCTTGTGGTTATAAAAACAATAGAAATAAATTAGATGCCAGTGGTTTAACATTTGTATACGGATTTACCGTACTTAGTTTCACTGCACTCGGATGGTTAAATCGCGAGAAACGTCCATTTAAATATTTATACTTCGCGTCGCCGCCTTGTTGGATTTGTGCTCACCATGTTATTGAAAGTCCTATAGGTGAACGAATATCCATAGCCTCTATGAAAATTTAAAAAAATCAGTTTGATTGCCGTAAGAGATTTGTAGATATTGAAAACCGTCTAAATATTTCGGATGGTCGCCATTTTGGTTGTAAAATATAGCCCCCATCCAAAACAACGTAAGTATCTCATCGAGTCTATCAGACATTCCTGCTCCATAGGAAAAATCCGACAACAATATCGTAGTCAGAAGGAACGGCAGAATCATTATCAGACCTGTCTGTCCCGTTTTCATAATCATCTTCGTCTTCATCATCATCATTAAGTCTTTTCATTTTTCTTCTCTTCTTCTTCTTCTCTTCTTCTGTGTCCTCTGATTCAGTATCATTATATTTTCCTTTCTTTCTTCTTCTTCTTTTCATTCCTTTGGTCTGTGTCCTCTGATTCAGTATCATCATATTTTCCTTTCTTTTTCTTCTTTTGGTCTGTCTCCTCTGATTCAGTAACATCATATTTTCCTTTATTTTTCTTCTTCTGTTTCTTCTTCTTTTCTTCTCGTTCTCGTAATTCAGCCACTCTATGAAAAGAAAATGGAGTACCAAAGGAGGATAACAACAAAACTACCAAAAATGAAAAAGGAGTGGTAGAGGAAGAATGGATGTTTTTCAAAGAAACTCTCGTTTCAGAAGCTGATATATCTGTGGAAAAACAAGTGCTATACGGAGAGAAAAGGAAACATCTTGGTAGAACGATAGAGTGAAGAAAGTAGTGAAAAAAGAAATATGCTGAAAAGGAAATTAGACTGTGAAAAACAGAAAACAGACAGTAGTCGCAATGAAGCAGAAATTGAACGTCTTGCACAGAATTACAGGGACAAGAGGCTTGCAGTCAAACGATTAGTCCAGGAGGAAAAGGATAAGTGTTGGAACGATTTCACTAATAAGATAATGGAAGACAGCCAAGGAAATAAGAATTTATTGTACAACGCTATAAGGAACAGAAGGAGTGAGCCTGGAAACATCACGGCATTGAAGACAGATGATGGAAATTTGTTCAGGGTGGATGAGGAAATTAGAAATGAAATGAAATGAAGAAGCATTTTAATACAGTACTAAACGGTGATGTAAACAACAATAACAGTGACAATGATTGCAAAGTTGATGCAGCATGTGAAAATCCACACCCACTGACATGGTTACAAGTTGAGTCAGAACTGAAGAACATGAGGAGGGGAAAGTCATCAGGGTTTGATGAACTCAGCTCTGACATGTTGAAAGCAGCTGGAACACAGGGATTAAATTGACTGTATTGAGTACTGTCGATCATATGGAGAGAGAACAGGATCCCAGAGGACTTGAGGAAAGGAGTGATCATCCCCCTTTTCAAAAAGGGAAATAGGAGAAAATGTGGAAATTACAGAGGCATCACCCTTCTATCACATTCACTGAAGATCCTTGAAAAAATAACAGAAAAGAGAATAAGAAAGATGGTAGAGCCACTTCTAGAAGAACAACAACATGGATTCAGGAAGCATCGAAGTACAACAGACCTCATCTTCGCTGTGAGAATGTTAGCAGAGAAGTATTGGGAGCGTGGAAAAAACATGGTGATGGTATTTTTGGACATTGAAAAGGCTTATGATAGTGTCCCAAGAAAAAAGATCTGGGAATGTCTGGAAGATATGCATGTGCCAAATTACTTGATTGACAAAGTGAAGATGCTATATCAAAAGTGCTATAGTTGTGTCCAGATAGGAAATGGAAGATCAGAGTGGTTTTAAACACAGAAAGGAGTCCAACAAGGAAGTGCCATATCACCACTTTTACTCATCATATTAATGGATCGGATCCTTAAATCTATTAAGGAAGCTGACAGTGAACCAAACGCCCTTGTATTTGCAGACGACATTCTGATATGGGGAGAAACGGAACCTGAAGTACAAAAGAAGCTAAATTCCTGGAACAACAAGTTTAAGGAGTTCCAGCTAAACATCAGCAAAACCAAGACTGTATAAATGACCATCAACAGAGACGGTACCAATTCTAACATCTTTTTGGAAGGAACTAAATTAGACTCTGTCTTCAACTTCAAATATCTCGGAAGCACCATCTCAAAGGATAAAGCTGTTCAGCAGGAAGTACTCCACAGGACACAGAAAGCGTCAAATTTTTACAGTCAAGTGAGAAACCTACTATGGGACAGCAACATACCCCTGAAAGCAAAATTAACCATGTTCAATACTTACTTTGTACCAACAGACTTTCACTTTTATATGAGGCGGTGAGAATCAAAACTATCCTTATCCACCATAAGTGAATATTGGGAAATCGAGAAAAACTTATATTTGATTTACGATTCATTATTGAAACGGAAACTTTTTTCGACCTCGTTAAGTAATTTATAACTGTGATTCTAACTCTACTGTAACTAATAAGCCTCCGATAGGAATGTTGCCGAGCTCGTATTTTTTGTTTGTCAACAGCAACTATATTATTGGACAGTCTAGGAACGTTCCATAAATATATTGCATAATAATATTGAGCCACGGGTACACTGTGAACACACAAAAATCTAAACATATCTTATCATAGTCAAGTCCTATATTTTAGGTTGGTAACAGGGCTTGAATCTAAATTACATTTTGTAAGTATTTTGTAAATATTGTCAATTCAAATTACAGTACAGTAAGTATGTAGTTAGTTTGTTTATTAGATATCAGTGGCGGCCGGCGGATATATGTTCTGGGTGTTGCACTGTTTTCATTAAGTTATTTTTAGCGTATGGCTTTTAGTGCCGGGAGTGTCTGAGGACATGTTCGGCTCGCCAGTTTTGTAACTGCTTCGAGACGGACACCCAATGGGTGAGCTACAAGTACCGTTGGGGAGGAAAGTTGGAAGGGAAGGGCGAGGAGTTGGAAGGTAGTGGCTGTGGCCTATAGTTAGGGACCAACCCCGGCATTTGCCTGGAAGGAAGATGGGAAACCACAGAAGATCCTCTTCAAGGTTGCCAGCGGGGGGGGATTCGAACCTCCTCGCCTCCCGGATGTGAGCGTCTGCCATTAGTCATGCCGTAACGACCACGGCTAACTCATTAAGGTGGTACATGGGCACACGCAGGATTTTTACTATGGGGGGGGGGGCATGTATTATTTTTTATTTCATTACCTATATGTCACTAGGTGATATTGAGACGTACGCCCCCTCCCTCTGCAATTTTTGCTTCATTTCTTACTTGTTTCATGACATTCATTATTTGGCTGCTCTTAAACCTCTGGGTACATGGAATTTATGCCATGAATGGGAGGAATATCTTTTTTTAGTTCAGAGTTTTTGTCCATAGCAGTTCGCTTTTCTTTGTGAATCATCGTCATAATGTTCATTTTTTTTAAAACAGGCAAAAAGGTAGTTGTATCACCAGGACCGTCACGAGGGCGGAGCGAGAGGTGCGGTCGCGCCAGGCCCCGCGCTCAGAAGGGCCCCGCGCTGCATGGCATTATTTGTCATCATCATCATCATTTTCCATCTCCAGTTTGCCGGGTGTGGCATACAAGCGCTCTCCATCTTGCCCGATCTTGGTACACCATTTGCTCTTGGTCATCGTCCCAGTTAAAACCATTTTTCTCCACCTCTGATCGAACTGGCCCTATCATCGTGCCTTGGTCTTCCTCTTGGTCTCTTCCCTCTCCAGGTTGAAGTACTTCTTAGCTGTTCTAGAGCTATCTTTCCTCATTACATGGCCATACCACTGAAGTCAGCGTTTCGCCAGAAAGTTGGTAACAGGACCCTGCTGCTCTGTGTACCTAATTTCTGATCTTGTCTCTCCTGGTACTTTGGTTCATAGTCCTAATAAATCTCATTTCTGTGGCTTGAATTCTACTGTAATCCTTACTTAGCAATGTACATGTTTCCATACCATAAGTAAGGATTGGAACAAAGTAGGTGTGATGCAACGTTGCCTTTGCTGCCAAGAGTATATTTTTGTCCCAAAGTAAGTGCCGAACTTGGTTATAGAAATGTGATGCTTTCTGTGTCCTATTTAGAATTTTTCATAAATGAAAAAAATAAATAAAGATAGTGTGCTTGATTCAGTCCAGCCCAAATTAAAATACGCCAACAATGTAAAATATGTTGTGTTTGTTTGCCCCCCCCCCCCTTCCCCCAATACATCCAAGTAATCAATACTTGTATCTGGATCGTCTGAATTAAAGTCAGATTGTTGACAAAACTTGGGTCGGTCCTCGATCTCCCAAACAAAAGTGACATCACATCTTCTAGGAATATGAGTAACAGATTCTATTTTTAAATTCACCAATGGTTTATATTTGATGATAAAGGGCTTGTGGCGGCCGAACGGCCACACAAAATCAGAAAAAGGAGTAGGGACAGCGCAGATCAGGGGGATGACAGTTAATAGGGAGCGCGTGGGTCGGAGTAAGGCCCTGTACTGGATGTTCTACCAACCAATGAAGAATTAACTTTAGCACTAAGGTTCCGTAGTTGGCACTCATGAACGTTCACATCAAATCGACTGGCGGAAGCGGGAATACTCTGTTTTGATTGATTTTCCTCGTGGTGTTGTTGGTTGTTTTGATTTGTTCAATATTTTGATTATTTATTTGAATTTAATTGAGAGTCAATCATGCCACTGCAAGGGAGGAAACATTGCCAAGCACTGGGATGTAAGAATTATAATGATAGTAAAACAATACGGCAATTTTCATCTGCCTGGTGTTGACCATGTGTAAAACTAGTGGGCAATATGGACTAGGCCTACTCTCGAATAAAAATATATAGAGAATAAATGTGTGCATTTCATCTCTTGTTTGTTTTCTTACCCATTCTCCTTTGCATTGCAATAAAATTTGTGGTTTAGGGCTACGGGGAGGGGTGGGTGGCAGCCGGCATGCTAGGCAAAAAGTGAGGTTATGGCAATATATTGTGTGCATTTGGACAGTTTTCTTTATATTCATCGAATATCCCAACAATTCTGTAGAGTAGGAGAACATTTTTAATTAGCCTAAAGGTGAATTAAGCTCTAGAATGGCATAACTGTGTCCTTCGTGACAAATCTATTGCCAACATTGATATATATCAAAATGTATTATTTTCCTATCTGGACGTATATTGCAGCGCCTAGTGAAAGGGGCAGTTATGTTTGTGTTATTTTCATCAATTATCAATAACTCATCGCAGAACATACTGTTCAATTACGTGTAATAAAGGCTACATTCATATGGCTTTTTACTTTTTATGTTGCCAGACTTGCCAGTACAATCCATAGCCTCAGGCGGTGTTCTCTCTCGGAAATTCTATAACCAAAAGTGACGAATCTCTTATACTTACATGATCCTTGGCGCAGATATCCCTCGCAGCGCTCTCCAGCGGACAGGCACTGCTGCGGACCAGTCGTCTCGCCGCTTCGCTCAGCACCTACCTCGGTAGCGTAGTGGATACCACGTTCGCCCGCCAAGCGCGCGGCCCGGGTCCAATCCTCGCTACCGGCATCATGAACACGTTTCTCATTTTTCTCGAATTATCCAAGTCTATTCTACATTGTTCTTTAACTTTAAAAGGTTATTTGATGAAATAAATCAGCAAAATGATCAACAGGTGGAAAAAACCGAAGAGGAACGTCAAAAAGAAGCTGAAAATACATTTCTGGTAAATTACTTTTTGTCTGTCGTAGATACTGCACTGAGCTGCGTAGAAAATAGATTTAACGATGTGTGTTTTTTTTCGGAATAATTTGGATTTCTTTTCGATCCTTCCAAGCTTTTCAATTTGGAGGAAAAGCAATTGAAAGACCATTGTCAAACACTTTCTAATTTTCTAAAATACGGGGAGCTTGAAGATTTGGATGCAGAAGATCTTTTTCTGGAGCTACAATTATGTAGGTACGCTGTTCCGTAATCTGTAAAAAGTGCTTTAGGTGCACTACAGTACTTAGCCCCGATAAAGGAGTCCTGTCCCAATTTAACGACGGCCTATCGAATTATGCTTACAATTCCAAAAACGGTTGCGTCGAGGGAAAGGAGTTTTTCCATTTTGAAACTAATCAAAAACTATTTGCGATCAACGACGGCGCAGGAGCGTCTGAACGGTTTGACTACTCTGTCAATCGAATGTGAAACGGCCAAAGAATTAGAAATGAACGATTTAATCGGTACTTTTGGTCTAGCAAAGGCCCGCAAAGCACCTTTTACATAAATAAAAAGCTGTAAATTCTAAAAAAAAACAGAATTTTTTATTTTTTAGAAAAAAAAAAGAAAAAAGGAAGCTTGTAGTTTAACGTGACCATTAATCTCGCGATCATAAGCCACGGGACCTCCGTTTTACGTGGAATCCGAACCACAGGACATGGCATTTCACATCGAAAATCTCACATGCATTGACCGGGAATCGAACCCGGTCCGCCTTGGTGAGAGAAAAAAAAAAAAAAAAGAGAGACAGTCAGTCTGAAAGACTGGACTTTCTATCATATTAAATGCTACAAATGCTGAAAAATGCTAGAAAGGCTGGAAGCTTCTCGCTTCGCTCGAAGCCAAAGACTCTTGACATGTTATATGATCAAGAAACAATCAGAACGCTAGAAAGTTACAAGTCATGAGGGAGCTGGAGCGCGCGGTGAAAGGAGTGAGATGGCTGGATGACGTCACGCTCGCCGTGTCGTTGCCATCTCGTAACTCCAGAGCTCACCAGTGAACTCAGTACACACGCACCAAGTGGTACTATGACGTCACACACCTCAATGCATTTTCGGTACATTTCGTGACGTCGCCGTAACGTAACGACGAAGTCGACTAGATCATTTAAAATGATAAAAAAAAAGCCTACCTTGTACACCATGTTATTTCTCGAACAAAGGGGCCGTTCAGCTCATATTTATGGGTGAAAGCACTTTTAGTAGTTTTGTTTATGAAAAACTGTATAGCCGTAAGCCCGTAGAAATGTTGAAATATGTAAACGTGATTGCGTATTATTATTAATTATGTGCGTTTGGGTAAGAAAGTACATCAAGCACATGCTTCGTTTCCCATAATATATTATTTATGCCAAAAAATCACCTGTGTTAGCTCATCATATCAGGTTTCCAGTGATATTGCTTGTTGTTTTTATCTGATCAGGTGCTTCCTGTATCCTATATGTTGAGGTTTGTTTAGAAACTAGAAATGTAATAAAATGAGTTTTAACCGTACAACACAGCCACTTACAGTCTAAAATTGGCATTTACTACCCCCCTCCCGATAACTCATCCCTAGTAGGCCCCGCGCACATTCTCGCGCCAGGCCCCGCGCATCCTCGCGACGGCCCTGTGTATCACAATGTATCGACAAATATATCAAGTAGTTCCGTGAAGAACGAAAGCCTATTTTCATAATATCCTACTTATGTTAATTGCCTCTATGAACATAAAAACGTTCAGTTTGATTGCTGTAAAAGATCCGTAGATATTGAGAACCGTCTAAATATTTCGGATGATCGCCATTTTGGATTGTTATATGTATAGGCCATAGAGTTATGTACCATTAAAGGAAAATTATTGCGTAGCTTCATTATGCAAACTTTCACTTCGATCGCATGATTACGACACAAGAAATAAAAACTTAATTTTAAAATTCCGCACAGCCGCCATCTTGAGTTTATGTAAACAATTGAACTAAATTAGATGCTAGTGCATTACAATACGTATAATCATATACTGTACCATATTTCACTGCGCTCAGATGGTTAAATCGCGAGAAAAATCTATTAAAACATTTCAAATTCGCTTGGCCGCCATGCTCGTTTTATACTTAACAGGTTTTTGAAAGTTACATAGATAAACGTACAGTAGTGCCCTTTATCATTGTGCAAACTTTCAGGGTGATATCAGTAATAGTTTCGGAGATATGGAATGCCAGTGAAATATTTCGCACAGCCGCCATCTTGAGGTTATGTAAACAATTGAACTAAATTAAATGCCAGTACATTACAACGTGTATAAACATTTGCTGTACCAAGTTTCATTGCGTTTGGATGGTTAAATGGCGAGAAAAGTCTATTGAAAAGTCGCAACTTCGCTTGGCCACCATGTTGGTTAAATAGTTACCAGGTCTCTGAAAAATCCATAGGTGAACTTTTAGTAGTGCTCTTAATCACCTTACAAAATTTCAGAGTGATATCGGTAATAGTTTCGGAGATATTGAATGCTGGTTAAATATTTCGCACAGTCGCCATGTTGGATTGGTGAGACGTAGTAAAATTTGAATGGCTCGGTCGGGGTCGGCTGAAATTGTGCTATGACCTTACTGAGTTTCATTGAAATCGCTCCAGCCGTTTAGAAGTAATTAGGGGGGTGGACACACACACACATCACACAAGACACACATACGCACACACACGGACAAAATGTGATCTCATAAGTCTGTTTTTTTTTCATAAAATGAAAATAGGCTAAAAATCAAGCAGTTCATCAAAATGGTAATGTTAATTCAGTCGGCCGATTTTTTAAATAACTGAAGATATTCTCAAATAATCCCAAATTATTAAGTTAAATAAAACTGTGGAATTACCCCTACATCTCAAATTTCAATTTATGAAATAAACTGGTGTGACAACGAACGATCGAAATATCCTCGGAATTTCAGGGGATGAGGGCACGGCCCCTCCTTGTCGCCGCCCCCACCCCTCCTGCGGGCGCCCATGAGGTGATAGGGTAAAAGACTGCTTGATATCGGAGAAAACTGTATTCAATTGCGCGGTAAAACGGATGTACCTCATTCATAACGAATGCCGCATTTCAGAGACATCACATTTTCATCGAATTAAATGGAATATAAGTTATTCTACATGAAAACCTTCACGAGAACAAAACACTGTAAGTTATATACGAGGGCGAGAACTGCGAGTGTCACAAGTACGCGCAACATTGCAAGACATAGTATCGGCAGTTGACGGAGCATCTCGGATGTCTCCGTCCACGCCTGCGCCTCGGCCTCCTAGCTGCAGTCAGCGGGCAACGACCAGCCGTGTTGACTGTTGGGATAGGGCTTACTCGGTCTAGCATCTCTGCCATTCCCTTCAGTATTGAGATCTGGTCGGTGCTTGGACCTGGCAACGACCAAATGGACGAGCGCTCCTAGACAGTTGGCGCGCTAAGCTTTCTCAGTCAGTTCACAGCAACTTAATTTAAGATTTCCTGAATTATTAAAGAACAGAATTATGAATTCCTATACATATAAAAGGAAACATACAACTTTTATTACTAAACATATTATTATGGTATTAATTGTTTTTCATGAATTAATATGGTCGTTGTGCAACACTGCAACCTCATTACCGGCCACCACTGTTAGATATATGTCATTGTTCTATTAGACTGTGGTGTGTGAGTGTGTCTGGTGGCAGTTGCATTGTTTATTAGTTATAGTTCATTGTTTCATTAGACTGTGATGTGTGAGCGTGCATGTGAGTGTGCCTGGTGACAGACTGTTTTAGTGGTAGTATTTGTTGTTGGTGGAATCTTAGTATCTTTTCGTTAGTAGCATTTTGGTATTTAATTGTTAGTAGAAGGTGAGTATTTTTGTTAGTAGAATTGGTCTTTACTTATTCTGAAAGGGAGTAGCAGCCTTTCAGAATAAATCAATTCTTTACTAGTCTAATAGACGGTTAAGATATTGATAATATAAGCCAACTAATGGCTATACTGCGTTCTGCTGCACGGCTGAAAGCAACGGGAAACTACAGCCTTAATGCTATTCCCGTGGATATGCACCTCTCTATGCATAATTACATGTGATGATGGCCTCCTCCCTTGTAAAATTTCAATCCGGAGGTAAACTAGTCCCTCGTTCGGATCTCCGGGTGGGGACTACTCGAGAGGGGGTTAACATCACAGAAGTGACAAAGAGGAAATCTGACAGTCTACGGATCGGAGCGTGGAATGTTAGAAGTCTGCTAGGAAGTGGAAGGTTAGAAAACGTAGAAAGGGAAATGGATAGGTTGAGGTTGGATTTGGTTGGGATTAGTGAAATGCGCTGGCAGGAAGAACAGGATTTTTGGTCAGGAGACTATAGGGTCATTAGCACTAAATCAAACAATGGCCAAGCAGGGGTTGGTCTCATATTGAGTAGGAAACTTGGACAGCGGGTGGAATATTATGAGCAATATAGTGAACGGATTATTGTAGCAAAAATCAATACTAAACCTACGTGCACCACAGTGGTACAAGTCTATATGCCTACCAGTCAAGCTGACGATGAGGATGTTGAAAAGGTCTACGAAGGAATAGATGAAATTCTTAGGTATATCAAAGGTGATGAAACTGTTATAGTAATGGGAGATTGGAATGCTGTGGTAGGAAAAGGGAGAGAAGGAAAGATAGTAGGAGATAGTAGGAGATTTCGGATTAGGTGAAAGGAATGATCGAGGAAGCAGGCTGATGGAATTCTGCACCGAGCATGAGTTGGTAATAGCTAACACCTTATTCAAAGACCTCAATAGAAGAATATACACATGGATGAGACCAGGAGATACAGGGCGTTACCAAATCGACTTCATTATGGTCAAGCGGAGGTTTCGAAATCATATTTTGGATTGTGAAACATATCCTGGTGCTGACATAAACTCTGACCACAATCTGGTTGTAATGAAATGCAGAATATAGTTGAAGAAACTGAAGAAAAGTCAAAAGCCAAAAAGGTGGGCAATAGACGGACTGAAAGTAAAGGATATAAACGAAAGATTCAAGAAGAGTATAAAGGAAGGACTAATGAAAACCCCTAAACAAACTTCAATTGCAGACGAATGGGCACTTTTCAAGAATGAAATAACAAAATCCGCAGAAGAAAACATTGGTAGGAAAGAAAGAATTGGTAGAAAACCGTGGATCACTCAGGATATACTAGAATTAATTGATCAAAGGCGGAAACACAAGAATGTAAGAGATGAAAAGGGGAAAGCAGAATACAGACGTCTGAGAAATGAGGTTAACAAGAAGTGCAAGGAAGCGAAAGAAGAATGGTTGAAAGAGAAATGTGCAGGTATAGAAAATTGTCTGAAATTAGGAAACGTAGACACAGCTTATCGAAGGATTAAGAATACTTTTGGGGAAAAGAAGACTAAGTGCTGTATTATTAGGGACACAAATGGAAAGATCGGGAAGAAAAGCTTGAGAGATGGGAAGCTTACATAGAGTGCTTGTATAAGGGAAAGGAGATTTAGAATCGTGTAATGGAAAGGGAGGAGGAAATTGATGAGGATGCAAAAGGAGATTTAATATTGAGATTAATATTGAGATCAGAATTTGACATAGCATTGGAGGACTTAGGCAGGAACAAAGCACCAGGCATAGATGATATACCGATTGAGTTGCTACGCTGCATAGGAGATGAAGGTCTGATCAGGTTATTTCACTTGGTGTGTAGGATTTATGAGACAGGTGAGGTACCCCCTGATTTCAAGAAGAATGTAATCATCCCTGTACCAAAGAAAGTGGGAGCTGACAGATGTGAAGATTACCGTACAATCAGCTTGATTACTCATGCTTCAAAGATCCTGTCTAGAATAATTTACAAGGGGATTGAAAACCAGATAGAAACGGAGTTAGGTGAAGACCAGTTTGGTTTCAGGAGAAATGTAGGAACAAGGGAAGCTGTACTAAGTCTTATGCTGATTTTGGAAGGTAGAATAAGGAAAGATAAGAGAACGTTCGTGGCATTTGTAGACTTAGAAAAGGCTTTTGATAACGTTGATTGGACTAAATTGTTTGACATTTTGAAATCTATTGGAATAAAGTACAGGGATAGGAGGGTGATATACAATCTATACAGAAACCAGACAGCAGTCATTCGAGCTGAAGGACAGGAGCGAGAAGCTGGTATTCAGAAAGGTGTAAGGCAAGGCTGCAACTTGTATCACCCATACTTTTCAATCTTTACACTGAGAAAGCAATGAAGGAAATTGTAGAAAAATTTAAAGTGGGAGTGAAGATTCAAGGAGAAATAATTTCAACTCTGAGATTTGCTGATGACATCGTCATCTTGGCCGACAGGCCTGAGGATTTGAATGAGTTTTTGAATGGTATGGACTCCGTCTTAAAAGAATACATGATGAAAATTAATAAATGTGAAACAAAAATACTGGAATGCAGCCGAAATAAATCAGAAACCTCTATGAAGATCAAATTGGCAGGTGAAAAGCTGAAGGAAG
This sequence comes from Meconema thalassinum, assembly GCA_946902985.2. Taxonomy (NCBI): domain Eukaryota; kingdom Metazoa; phylum Arthropoda; class Insecta; order Orthoptera; family Tettigoniidae; genus Meconema; species Meconema thalassinum. Next base: position 677,899,596 of record OX336389.2, read on the forward strand.
TAGGAGACTTCTGTTACCTAGGAAGCAGAATAACCAGTGATGGACGAAGCAAAGAGGATATAAAAAGTAGGTTGGCTCGGGCAAGGAAAGCATTTCTACAAAAAAGGACCTGTTGACATCGAATATAGATTTAGGTATTAGGAAGTCATTTTTGAAAGCCTTTGTCTGGAGCGTGGCGCTCTATGGAAGTGAAACTTGGACTATTGGTGCAGAAGAAAAGAGGAGAATTGAAGCATTAGAAATGTGGTGTTACAGGAGAATGATGAAGATCAGATGGGTAAATAGGGTTACAAACGAAGAGGTATTAAGACGAGTGGGAGAGGAGAGATGTTTCTGGTGACTGCTAATGAAGAGAAGAGATAGGTTAGTAGGACACATACTAAGACACACAGGAATAGCAAGCTTAGTTATGGGGGGAAGGGTCGAGGACAAGAACTGTAGGGGTAGACCAAGGTTAGAATATGTTAAACAGATTGCCTCGGATGTAGGGTGTGGTAGCTATGTAGAGATGAAACGATTAGCTCAGGACAGGGAGGCAAGGTGAGCTGCATCAAACCAGTCAAAAGACTGAAGACTCAAACAACAACAACAACATAGGCCGTAGAGTTATGTACCATTAAAGGAAAATTATTGTGTAGGTTCATTATTCAAACTTTCACATCGATCGCATGATTACGACACAAGAAATGAAAACTTAATTTTAAAATTTCGCACAGCCGCCATCTTGAGGTTATGTAAATAATTGAACTAAATTAGATGCCAGTGCATTACAATAATTATGTATAATCATGTTCGTTTTGTACTTTACAGGTTTTTAAAAGTTACATATCACCGTACAAAATTTCAGGGTGATATCAGTAATCGTTTCGGAGATATTGAACGGCAGTGAAATATTTCACACAGCCGCCATCTTGGGGTTATGTAAACAATTGAACTACCGTAAATTAGATGCCAGTGCATTACAATGTGTATAAAGTTTCATTGCGTTTGTATGGTTAAATCCGAGAACAGTCTATTTAAAAGTCTCACCTTCACTTGACCGCCATGTTGGTTTTGCAGTTACCAGGTTTTTAAAAGTCTCTTAGGTGAACTTCTAGTAGTGCCATTTATCACCGTACCAAATTTCAGGGTGATATCGGTATTAGTTTCGGAGATATTGTCGCCATGTTGGATTGGTGAGACATAATAAAATTTGAAGGGCTTGGTCGGGGTCGGCCAAAATGGTGCTATGACCTTACCGAGTTACATTGAAATCGAAATTAGATAGGGACACACACACCACACACACAGAGACTCACACACATACGCACACACGGACAAAAGGTGATCTCATAAGCCTATTTTTTCATAAAATGAAAATAGGCTAAAAATGGCTTCTAACGCGATAATGTTGTACAAGTCGATTATAAAACATATGCCTACTATAATACGTAAAATTAAACTACGGTACGCATCATAATACAATCGTCAGACAAAACTGTACATTATCGGTACCTCGAATTACCAACATGACCTATAATAAGGATTAATAATAATAATTAACCAACATCTACTGCGAACGGACCAATACAATTGGATTCGTTGCCAATACAATAAAAATACATAAATAAAATTACCGTTCATAAAGAAATCCATTAATATTCAAAGCCTAAATCAAACTGTCATGGCGGGGTCTCATAATAATATTGGTTACAATTCTCCAGAACAGTTGAAGTTAGCTCGCATGCAACAGCAGGAAATAGAAGATAGGAAATTAGCTTCAAACATAAGTGAACAAACCTACATACAGTTTGAATAATAAATGTGTGGAACAGGGAGATAAATGTTTGTATTTAACTGAGGCGAAATTATACATGTACTGAATCCCAAATAAATTCATAGCGATGTAAGATTATAAGTTAAATGAAGAAATACGAGTCACACAATTATTAAATTTCGTTTTTCCCAGATCACAGTGCTTCACTTTCATTGTTCGTTTACAGCAACGTGTTGAAACAAAATATTAGCGATTTCATTTCTTCTCTGTGCACCACGTCTTCTCATCATGTCATCATGACCATATTCTTGTTCAGCCCTGTAACCAGCACCATCATCATCTCTTTCTTCAATACGTACATTATCAAAATTGTCCTCATCCCTTAAATGCTTAGAGACGTTATGTAGCACAAAGCAACAGATGATAATGCGTGAAATTTTCTCTAAAGAGATTCTGACTTTGTTTGCGATTAGAGGGAAACGTCTCTTAAGCTGACCAAAACATCTTTCAATAATTACTCTGTTTTGATCATGCACGCGATTGTAATTCTCTTCTTGTGGATTTTGAGGGTTTCGGTAAGGAGTTAGCAGCCAAGGTACAAGCCCGTATCCTGAATCACCCAACAGTACTGCAGCTCCCGTATGCTCTCGCAATCCTTCATACACATGTGAATTCTTAAATATGCGGCTGTCGTGAACAGAACCAGGCCAGCTAGCATCAACACTTGTGAAAATTTCTCTTGAATTGCAAGTTGCTTGTACATTGATAGAAGCGAAATTTTTGCGGTTTATGTATTCATCGCCGTGTAGTCGTGGCTTTAAAATTGGTACATGTGTACAGTCAAGAGCACCGATCACGCAAGGAAAGTTAAATCGTCGCTGCCATTCGTCTTTAGCTATGTTGATTTCTTGTGGCCGTAACGGAAATTTTATCCAGTGATGTGCTTTTTGAAAGATGTTCTCGCTGACGAAATCAATGGTTCTACTAACAGTACTTTGATGCACTCCCGTATCTTCTCCTATCCCAACTTGGAAACCCGGATCACCAACAAAACGAAGAAATATCTACATTCGTTCCTTCGATGTTAACGCACCACCACGCGTCTCGTCACTTTCTCCCAAGAAAGAGCTCGAAATTAATTCAATATTTTCTTCGTCAAATCTGTACAAATGTTTATATGAACGTTCATCACTTTGCCGTCTGGGATTATAGAGTTTCCTGCGTCGGATATTCACAATTTGTGCCATTAAAAATCAACCAGAAGTTAACACTAGGTCGACACAGTACAAACTTCAAGCTAACTGTGACTAGCTTGGTAAATCTTAAGCAAATGCTTGCATAGTACTAGCACATGCTTGGTTTTATTCATGTATAATTCAGCATTTGCTGGAAAATTAAGCTAATGCTAGGTAGCAAGTAAATACTAGTAAGTAAAGCAAATGCTAGATTATTTTATGCATACTCATTCCAGCATATGCTTACAAAAGAGGTAGCAAAAGCATATGCTAGACTTTATGCATACTGGCCAGTGATTATTGCAAGCAATAGATTGAGTAATGTCTGCTGCTCGGGGACTGGGAGTAGCCTATGGGGGAGTACAAGTCACGGGGAGCCCGAATCGCATGCGCCGTAGGCGTTCGTTATTCCTCGTCTTGCGTGGCCCACGAAAGATACTGGCCCCAGTGCGAGCAGCCATCTTGTCTGTGACGTAGGCGAAGTAGTGACTCCGGTTGAGAAGACTTGTTTGTGAATAGCAGTGTGAGAATAGTTAGTGTTTTATAAAGTGTCATGTCCAACTTTACATCCAACTTGTGTTGTGGTGCATCATGTAGCTGCAATAATCACGTAGCCTACAGGGTAAGTGTTAACACTTTATTTCTCATTAATGACACAGGTTAATCAAACGCAAGTGTGGTGCAGGTTATGTACGAACTTACGTTAGCCTAATATTGTGGATGTTAAGGACTATTAGAATGCATGCTAAGTTAATTATCTGAGTTAAAGTTAGATATTTAATGAATGTGTCTCTTTACAGGAAATCAAAATGCCGAGATGCTGTAATGTGGCTGGCTGTAAGAACAATTACAGATCCCAGCATGAAAATGTTTCTACATTTTCTCTCCCAAAGGACGAAAAATTAAGAAATATATGGCCTAGAAAAATTCCCACTGACTTCTCTAAAGTGAGCAAGCCTATAATTTGTATAAAACATTTTCCTGATAGCTCTGTTTTCAGGACAGAGCAAGTTGATGGGGAAATAAAGACATTTGCTAGGAGTTACCCGAAGTTGAATCCTGATGCAGTATCTTCAATATTTTCGAATTTGCCAGAATAGCTATCCATTCCTGGGCCTTCTTCTAGAAGACTGTGTGATGCAGAGGTAGAAAATCTCGGATAAAGCCATAGAAGCGAGCTTGGAAGACTTCAGACACTACGAAGAAGAGAATTCTGTGCACAGTCTATCGGATATATCTGAACACTTCTCCTCCAACAGGAATAAATTTAAGCAGGAATGGACACATATCAAGACAGAAGACAAGTTGGTGAAGTACTTGAAGAATTTGAGTGATGCAGTGCCCATAATTACAGGTTCTGTGTGTATTCTAAATAACCTCAGCATTGAGTCAATGGGTTGCAGATTCCCAAACATTAAGTTCCACAAAACTTTCTTTGCATTACTGATAAAAATTCATTTGATGAACTAGCCTACTTCAGTTCATTGAAAATTCTGAGTGCGATGAAAATGGAAGAAAGTTGTCAGTAGTGAATGCTCCTGTGAACACCCTACAGAGAAGTTTTTCGAGTGATGATTGCACACCCTTATAATTTTTAATAGAGCAAATTAATTTTTTAGATGTTAGGTAAACAATCGTAGGTACAGTGGAGACACGTTACTCTTGGCAGCTTCCATATAATATGTTCAATTGTCATCAGTGTACAAAAAGTTACATCGGAGTGGTCATATTTATCTGCCTCATCCATCAAATCTTCAAAAGTTGCTTGGTAAGTTTGATTTGAGTACTTTTGACATTATTGGGAGTATTGAGTAGCCTATCTCAGTCTAAAGAAGAATAATTTCTTGAAAGATCATGAATGTTCATAAATTACTTTTACCGTAGTTCATTTTAATGGAAAAGTTGAACTGTACTCTTCTAAAGTCATGGCGAGACAAAGCCATTGGTCGCTACTTGGTTAGGCGACTATCTGGACCAAAATTATTGTTAGTAGGCCTAGTACAAGCAAGGAGGTCTGGGGTTAGGTTTGTGTTTGTACGCAAAGAATACTCTGTATTGCCGGTACCAATAATGAGCACTGGCAGTTGTCAAAGCTAACACATGAGGAAATGCTGCGTTGCCACTGAGGCAGATCATGACTCATAACATTCCAAGAAGTTTCCAGGAAGACACAAATACTGGGATCTGTGGTGTGTCAGCCGTATTCGTGTGAAGGGTCAATTAAACATTGCGATGCACGCGAGTTTAGGGGAATTTTTAGTTGCCTAATCGCTCTAGCTGCTACTAACTTAATTATGGGTCTATTCCTTTCATCGCCCCCTCTTCGTCACTTGTGCCTGAATTGGATCTGGAATTGCTTTCCAGGGAAACTATGAACCAATCTACCCTATCATCGAGTATACATTCACGTTTCGTAGCCTCATCCAGTTCTCGTTGCACTATTAACACAAAACGCTTCCAGTTTTATGAAGTCACTTCCCTAATAGCCTAAACGGTAAGCTTCTCAACCTCACGGAGTGTGAAATTCTTATTATGCCGTGCTAGATAACCCTTCACTTGACCCCATATCATTTCTATAGGATTGAAGTGGCAATGATATGGGGCAGCGTGATAATCTCATGGCCATGCTTTCTCGCCAGTTCATCCACGTGGTAGCCTACATGGGTTTAGGCTTGCGCTGCTGTATAAGGTTGAGAAGGATATTAATTCTGAATGAAAGTGGAACGCGGCTTATACACTTGTAGCAGACATGAATGTACTTTTACATACCTTGTGTCCTTGTTTCATTTTTTGGGCGATATTACGTATTGAAATTAGGAACCCTAATTAAAACTTACTACTGAACCTCATATATGTGCTAAAGTACGTAAATATGTGTTTTTGTTTTTTGCTATTTTAAAAACAGCTGCCATGCTTCGATAGCACTTGATCTCGTTTAACCGTCATCAAGGCTCACTCTAGCAGCACGCACCGAGGCACACATGTGAGATACAAAATCACTGTTGATAGAAAGAAGTGGGATGCAAAATCACTGTTGATAAAAAAAAGAATCATCGGGACACGTTAGGCAGTAACCATTGCCAAAATTCATTGATCTGGGCGCGTTAGGCTGTAACCATTGTCAAAAACCATTGGATTGGACAAAGTGTAGGTAAGAATGGTCGGGTGTAGGTGCAGCCTTGGCCGCGCGCTACTAGCGGGGCATGGTTGACACAAAACCATTGATCTGGGCGCGTTAGGCTGTAACCTTTGTCAAAACCACAGTTGTGCGGGAAAAAATACACATACTTATTACAGGAGAGCGATATACTGCATAGTTATTACAGAGCAGATAACAAAAAACACTCATTTCAGCCGTACAGAGATGCGAAATATTGCACACACTAGCATAATTAGAGTCGTGAACTGAGTGCAGCGAACGAATGATGCCCACTAGAGAGTAAATTGGGCACTTTTTTGTTTCACATAGTACCGTAAGGGCGAGGTTGGCAGTACTGTTATGGTACTTTTTTGAAGATTGATTTGAACAATGGCGCTCACTGCTGTAATTTTCGCTATATTTGGAATGGCTGGGTGTGTCACAGACGGCGGAGGAGGAAACATCTATTAAAACATTGCTTCCTGATTTATTTCTCATCCTTTTATAAGGTATTTTGGCGAATTCATGTATTATATAGAATGTTATCGCTCGTTCTATGTTCATTCAGCACTACCGAGAAGGATTCCATTTGTCCGAGAGCTGTCGCATGGTAGGTTACACGATGGTGGTCCAGCCATTCCAACATTCGTGACTTCGTACTTAAAGTTGTTGGAGCTTATTCTATCTGACCTATGTGGTACGAAGCATTGTCCATTACAATAACACTGTGTTCAGGGATGTTGGGTAACAATTGTTCCTGGAACCATTTTAGTCCATGTCTTCATGGTAATCACGAGTTCTTTTCGACCTAAAGAGCAAAAGTGTATTATTAACAAATCCGTGTGATAGCCCGGCATATAGAATAATAAATCGACCCCCTCTGCCTGACGGCCCTTCCTTGTCCCCTGAACTGAGTTGTCACTCCAACCCTTAGATACTGTGTGACCAGCATTGACCCTCATTTCACCTAACCACACAATATCGATAACATTTTTGCCCTATTAACTTAAGTTTTGAATTTTCCAGTAGCCTATTTTCACCCAATTTTCACCAAATTTTGAAGGTTCTTTAAAGTGAGCATAATTAAGGGAATTCTAAACTTTGGAGCTATTTGGTTCAGTCATTTAGAAATTATAACATTTTATGTAATAAATATGCAAATTTTGAAAATGTCCCAGGTACATCAAATTTAAAGTTATCAATCTAAAACTTCTATGGAATGATCATCAATGGTCTACAAATAAAAATTGGTATTACTTTTAAAATCAGTGCAAATGGTTTATTATTAAAATGTTTTTATCTTAGAATGACCTGTTGTTCTGTTAAAATATGTCATTTTTTTCAAATTTGAACCTAAATATTTCTGAAAGTTATTAATATTTTTCAAAATGGATTCCACACATTATTAAGACCACAAAGTTGTATGTGCAAAACAAGTTTGAAGGTAATGGGATCAAAAGGCAGGCAACTGGAACATTTAAAATGCTGAAAAATATAGTATTGAGAAAAACCTAACTTTATTAAGAAAAACAGTATTTTAGTGGAATTTCCTGCATCAAGACTTCCCTGAGTTGACAAATCACTTTTCCCACACTTCAGAGGTAACTTATTACTAAACCCATCTTTCTCCCTGACGTTGACACGAAGATTTACTGCCACATTCACCACACAGTTCTGTAAACAAATTTTGGAGGGCACCCATATATGAATGAGAATGTGCTTGTCATTAACACTAGGTCTAACAGTATTCTCCTCACTAAAATAGGCCTATTCCAGTTTTCTGACACTGGCAGAAGAAGTAGTTGCAGCTGTTGAACTTGCATTACTTAACTTCACATGTAATATCACCCCACTGTTTGTCAACATTCAAAATAGCACTATTCCATTTCTTTGTTTCACAGACTTTCGGTTTACGCCATCGACTAGATACAGAATACATCTAATAAACTGCACACAAATCTCTAAAATACCATTAACTTACACAAGTTCCACCACTCACAGTAAACCAATAAAAATATAATTCTTGCGAATAAACTTCACTAAAGCCACTGACCATCAAAATAAACAAAGACGCATGGTTCCACTATGTATCCAAAATGGCCTATACTTTACTACAAACCAAAATACTTCTGTTCGATGTTAAATATGTGCATGTGTATAGTAATGATATTCTTTTAGTGAATGCCATACAGCTAAAAATTATATGGGATAAGAAAATAACATGTACGGTAAGAAAAGTTTCACACTTGACAAACATTGCCTAGGTTACTCATAACTGATAAATTGACCAACAGATGGCACCATAAGCTTGTATTCAGATGATTGGCATGATAATCTTGGCCAAGAGTATGAAATTACAACAAAATTGAGGGGGTTTTTGGTTCTAGGAAGTAGGCGTTGCCCATATCAAGACCTAAGCACGTGTTCTTTAAAAGCCCCCGTAAGGATTTTAAAATGGCCGTACATAAAAAACAAATGTATATTTAAGTGCCCCAAGTGATAAGGTAACTTCTAGGGCATGAAACCAGATTTTGGTTTTTTGTTTGTAATTTTTGGCCTACAACTCAGTAGGGTCTCCCCATTTCATGTAGGAACTGACACCTCAAAGCCACAATATCTGGCCTCTCCATGATCACCTTCCCCCCATTAATTTTCTTATATTTAAATCCCAGATCGTGCAACACTTTCAGTGAAGAAAGGCTTCCTTGAAATAATTGTGCCTCTCTTAGCAAAAACAAGAAGTTTGCGACATGTTGGAATTTCTTCCCTAAAATAATATCTATAAATATGCCGTCTAACAGCATCTTGTTGAAAGCCATCTAAATTAGTGACCACCCCTTCTCTATGCCTCTTCTTCCCTGGAGTTGATAGTTTAGACGGGCCAGCATCATCAGACAGGAACTTCCCTTCCGTCACTCAGTATGCAGTGATTTCACTCACACCAAGAGTCTTGGAAATTCTTTTCCTCACCTGAACAAATGGAATCAGAGGTTTCTCCCGTAAGTGCATACTTTCCTCTTCTTCCTCCATAAAATTCCTCACCGCACATACCATCTCCTTTACTTGGCTATGGAGAGTCACACCACGGCCTGAAGTTGTTCTGTCGCAGAGAATGGATCCTGGGCCTTCCGCGAGCATGTACCGATGCCATTTTTACACAACGAAAATAGACACGATGATGCAAATAAAAGAAATAAACTCAAAATCTGTATATACACACGCTTCCAACAAAAACAGAAGGATAACGTTTACTGTAGCCTATGAAAGAATAAGCAAATGCACTTCAATATATACACGGGATATTACTAATGGCAGTGACGAGTTAGTTCACAGTAGAACACTGCGTCAAACCATGTGCTCACTGTTGTGTCAGCATTCATTGCAACACTGCTCGCTGTTGCTATGGACACAGTTACCCCTCTTGTCTCCACTCCTCACCTCACTATTCAAGCGGATGGCAGCTTGCACGGTTCATATTTTGTAAATCAGAGTATAACACATAGAATTTAACATGTATGCAGCGTTTAAACCCTAAGTGTTGTCCACGTTGTCATGGAAGATGCAATTTTGTGTCTAGGGGAATTTTGTAAGTGTGAATTCCATTCCATGTCCACATTAAAGCTATTGACACAAGTTGGCAGGCTTGTTTTGTTGAGATAAATTAGAGATGAAAATAGTACAAGAGTTAATACAAGACTCTATCGTTGCCAAGGCTGCAAGATACCAATATAATTGATAGTGATTTTGTACTGCATAAGGAAACAGTAGCAAGGCAGCTGGAATCAAGTTAGACATGTCCAGTCCTCAAATTGTGTTCATGCATCTTTGTAACGATGAATTTGTAACCCACTAAGCTCCAGTGAGATTGAGAAATGGTGTCAGAAAAATTTAAAATCCTGAAGAGATCATGAATCATCAGCAGGGTATAATGGCTGTAGGCCCTATGTGCAGTGCAGGATTTTTTGAGAATATTAATAGCTGGAGGATATTAGATCCTAATAATCGTCAGTAATATATCCAAGATCAGCAAGATATCACCTTTATAGCCTACTTGGTGAAACCTGCAAACTTCATTTTCTACATTCTAAGATTCTTCCAGACAATGTGTTAATGTGCTTGAGATGCTTATATTTATAACCAATATCCTAAATAAAATAATGTCTGTAATACATTTTGTGTGTGCTTATTATAATTTAGTGTAAACATTACTGTGTCATTGGAGGAAGATTACTTGCAATTTGCTAGTGTTCTTGAAGATACGGGCATAGTTTTGTACTCCAGGGCCCTACCAATCACCACATCCATAATTCTCTGTTAAAGCTCTAGATTTACCCATTTCAAACCGATTTACCCAGTGTGTAGTACTGTTAACTGCTTATGTTAACAGGATGCCCATGTTCTTTTTCAGGGGGAATGGATGTGGTGAGGATTATGCGATATTTTCTGGGAGGAAGGGGAAGGGGGGGACTGGGTATGTTATAAAATTCTTCATCCCTAGACCACCAGGGTGAAACAAAAAATAGAAAAAATAATTAAAAGTTGAGGAATGCTTTCATTTGAATAATTTGAAGGGTCTCGTTTGACATTTGGTGGAGATCTTGGACATCTTATTGGGAGGGAGATACCATGTCCGTGTAGCCAGCATAGATCCAAATTACAATGGCAAGTATGGTCTTTCTTTAATTTTAATAAATGGAACAGTTCCACCTACATGGAGTAGGGGTAAGTAAAGTGGCTTCTTGTCCAGATGACCTGTTTTGCGAAGGAGTATTTGAAACCTGATATAGGATTTAGTCTTCAAAGCTTCGCACAAAGGCTCTTGATAGAATGATTTGAATCCCACTCCTTGCATCCTGGAAGTGTCTTCCCAACTCAACTGTAAATAAAAGCTAACTGAAAACCACTACCATATCCTTTTCTATTACAAGTACAGTACACACATAAGTGCATGGGGCTGATATCCACGACATTTCAATCCACTGGATTAACTCACAATGAATAAGTTTCCAAGGTCCTTCATTTGTAGTAATATACTTCGTTATAAAAATCTTGAGCCCATAAAACCATAAATTTGACCTAAGCCTAACTGGGAACGGGAGAGAACCGTTAAACATGTCCAACATGAAGGTAGTTGCCACAAGAAGTAAACCTGCCACTGTAGGGGATTGGTGTCAGATAAAAGGCTCTCTGCTAAAGGAGGTAAGTATAATCTCAGCAATTCATATATGTATCTGAAGTAGTCCTATGCATTAAATTTTTGTTGTTGAAAAAGATTGTCTTATGGTAGGCCTTCTCAAAAAAGCAAAATGCTAAAAACCACGAGTGTAGGCTCAAATTTCTTATATTCGTTTTTATTATTTTGGGGCATGAATGACCCTTCCCTTGCAATAAATGAAGCACTGAATACTTTCTCCTAATGCAATGCTTGGTTGTTTCTTCTTTTTTTAAAATTCCAGCTGCTTTTAAAGTTAAACTCACATGTAAACTGGTATATATGGAAACAACTTATTGATGAACGAAGATAAGAGGATAATATGTACAGTTTTGTATATCTGCATAAACTGGAACATCCATTCAACGTTTGTATTACACTGCTTAATATTCTACTGCTCTAAGGTTTTGAGCTAGTGATAGGGGTGGATTTCTTCCACAGCTTTTAACTTTATTTTTGAGTATCCTTAAATTCACAATAACAAATTACTCGGCTATTGGTAGGCTTCTATAGATGAGAATACCTTGGTGCAATCAATGCGGCGAGGCGAGCGAGCGACACCACTCCTCTGACGTCACAGATCCGCGCCATGGCCTGTCTTTCTCGTCGGCCACGCTCGTCTTGCGCATGACGTCACTGTAGGAGCACGCAGCGCGACACACAGTTTGTTTATGCTTGTATTCAGGTGATCAGCGCATGTGTATTCAAGTTTTAATAAGTGTTTGATAAGTGTTAGAAATGCCAGGGTGTGCGGTGGGTGATAGGGTGTTTGTCATACAGTAAAAAGACTAAAGGTACAGATATAGTATACCATTCATTTCCCAAAGATCCACAGCTACGAAAGGTATGGGTACTGAGGTACAGAAGGAAATATCCTTTTAATGTTATAAGACTTCTACCATGTGTTCGCGGCATTTTACTGGGGGAAAATTACATTCAGGACTTGAAGACTGAATTATTGAATTTACCTCCAAAAAAAAGACGCTAAAAGAAAGCAGTACCAACAGTGAACCTGCCTGGGAGCAATGACAATGGTAATAGAATACCGGGGACAAGTTATGAAAGTGTAGGCCTACTACTATTTACAGACCATGTGTCAGACGCACAGTCTTCGGGAGGACATGCAGAAATAAATAGAACTTAGAGGCCGTATTTCAGGGAAGTTCGGAAGAGAGCAATGGAGTATCTTGCTAATGTGTCGCCGAAGAAAAGTAAGTTTTATCAGTCTACCTCCACTGAGAATACTACCTCTGGCGAAGTACAGCACCTTAACGAAGAACTGAAGACCAAGAGACAAAAACTGACACGAAGTTCCAACCTGCGAGTTAAACGTGTGGAAACTGAAGTGCATAATATTATTGGGAAACTATTTTCAAACAACCAGATTAAGTGTTTGATAAAAAAATAATAAGCAGGCTAAATGGAACAGGGAAGACGTCTGCAAAGCAGTAGCACTACGTGCAGTTTTCAGTAAGTGTTACATTTATTTAAGAAATAAAGGATATCCATTGCCCGGAATATCAACTTTAAAGATATGGGAGAATCGTTTCCCTCCGTTGTCGAGCAGGAATTATGAACGATGTGCTTCAACTGATGAAAGCGCAAGCAGAGCGGTTCACCAGCTTGGAGCGTGTGTGTATTTTATCATTTGATGAAATGAACGTTGACAGTAAGATATGTTACGCTCAAGATGAAGATCACATTATTGGACCTCACAGTAATGTACAAGTAGTCATGGTTCGAGGACTATTTGCTAAGTGGAAACAGCCAATATTTTATGATTTTGATGTGCAATGACGGCAGGTTTGCTGAAAGAAGTAATTGCCTCTCTAGAAGATGTTGAGTACAGTGTTGTACTGTGTGGAATGAACTTAATGTTACACACACCAACACATGTTTCCCCAACCCACGAGTCCCAGAGAAAAGAATGTGGGTACGGTACTTGCAGATGTCCCACACCTTTATAAATTAATGAGAAACCATTTCATTGATGATGGACTGACTCTTCCGGGTAACATTAAGGTAACGAAGGGTACCATTGAAAAGTTGCTGACTTTAGATAGTGGTGAAATTAAGATTTGCCCTACGCTCTCACTTCATCAGCTGGCCCCGTGGTGTTGCAGTAGCGCGGCTGCCAGGTTCGATTCCCGGCTCCGTCAGGAATTTTAGAAACTGACGTGAGGGCTGGAGTAGGGTGCACTCAGCCTCGTGAGGACAATTGAGTAGCTGTCTGGCAGTGAGGCAGCGCCCCGATCACTAAACCAAGATTAACGGCCGAGGGGACCCGATGCGCTGATCACGCGTCACCCCAATATCTGCAGGCTGCGCTGCGGTCACTGGGTAGGCCTAGGCCCTTCATGGGCTGTAGTGCCAGGGGTTTGTTTTTTTCTCACTTCATCATCTAAATGTTAAAGGAAGGGAGTGCCAGCGAGTATATTTGGCAACGCAGTTGTTTTCAAACCGCACTGCCGCAGCTATCCGCTACCTTATGCCAGACGAGGAGCATATTGCCGCATTCATACAGCTGTTAAATGACTGATATGGTATTCTTAATGCCAAAATGATTTTAAAAAAACTCGCGTGTGGTTATGGGAAGGACCTTAAAACCCAAGAAAAGCTTTTGAGGAGGTTATATGCATGTTAAGAAAGTATGAAAGTAGGGAAAACAAAACATTTTCTACCGTTCCAGAAAGGATTCACGACCACAATTCGGTCATTATTTTGACTTTTTAGTGATCTGCAATCAATGAATGTGAAGTACATTTTGGCAGCACGACTCAACCAAGATTGTCTGGAAAATATATTCTCTCAGATAAGAGAACTTGGACATTTCTACTACCATCCATTGCCAACAGACGTAAAATCTCGATTGCGCTTGATTCTACTAAGCGCGAATTCGGTTGATAGGCCTATTCCCTTGTCCAACAAAGCTACGGTGTCACCAGAGGTTGATGGCGAGGTACTAACATCTAAACTCTTAAGAGTTTCTGCCAGATATGTCTGAAGCACTCCGTATGATTGACGGTGAAAGAGAGATCCGAGACATTAGGGCCTACTCTGGAAAACAGCACAACAAATGATCCACATCCGGTAACGATGGGACATGATTGTTCTGTTTAAGGATTCCGCTACATCGCTGGCTATATCGCCTACGGAGGAAGTGAGAATGATCGATCAATGGGATGCCCGACAGGGCAAATACCCTGTCTCTTCCGATACAGCACCTGAAGGATGGATCGAAGTTTTGACACGTGGTGGTCTACTCGTTCCATCAAGTGAATGGCTAAATAAAATTAAACAGTCTGAGTTAACTTTTACGGACATTCATAGAAATGGTGCTCTCTCACGGGATCTTAATATTACGGGAAAACTATGTAAAATTATAAGCAAGAATTTTCCTGATGTGCCAACAGAGGTTGTAAATATATACGCCAGAACTAGAATATTTCTGCGTAGCCTATGCGGCATTTGAATGCTAGGGCGAAAGAAGCAAAGGTCGCGGTTGCGGAGCAACGAAAAGCACGCAAATGGCTTGCATCGTCAAGGGTTAACACCGCCCAAGACCCGAAACCCCAGTCTCTACAATAAAGGTAAGCATATGAGTTAAATGACTGTTATTTTGTGAGTAATTTGTTGTACATCTGCTGTAGAATGAACAATGATTCTAAAATGAGAGTTGCAGTTTGAATTGCTTATCCACAAGTGTTTTGATAATTTCTGTGTTAATAAAATATGCTTAGTGTAGTTCCGAGTCCGAGTGCTGAATAGTTTGTATCCATGCACTGTTATGATCACTGGTGGGTGTTTGAGCATCACTCATCAATACTCATAATCGAAATGTAATGTTTTCAGTCTGTCAACACGATTGTACCCAATTATTGTAGTGGGTGGTTCCCTAATCCTGAAAAAGTTACATGAAATTAATGTATATTTCATGTAAATTTCAATTATTTTTTTCATGATTAGAAAACCACCCACTACAATTGGGTACAATCGTGTTGACAGACTGAAAACATTACATTTCGATTGCTTAGGCAACACTGAAAAATAATTTCAAACACGATGATAAATAATCATACATCGATCATTTCAATGTTATGTTTGTTGTAGCGTTAATTCATTTGAGGGGCTAGGGACATCTTGGTCATCAGCCCAGTGTAGTTGGGTGTGTGTTGAACTTGTCTGATAACCTGTATTTCTGTGACGACCAGTAGTGTGTGTAACTGTATTAGGAACAGGGATGAGGTAGGTTCCCCGGGACGTGAAGTAAGGTACTAGCCCGGCATTTGGTTGGAGGGAGTGTGGGAAAACGCGGGGAAAAACAACACACAGGATAGCTGCTGCCAGCGCCGTGATTCGAATCTACAATCTCTGGACTACAGTAGATTCAGGATTCCTTGAGGCCGTGGTGCATGTTTTAACGAGCACAAATGTTATGTTACCACCGTTTTTTAATAGAAGCCGTTACTACGTCTTGACCCATGCTTATTGCCCGTGTGCGATTTACCATGAGCAATGCTAAGCTAGTTAAAACTATTGTTTTATTTCTGTTACGTCTTTCAGTATTGCTTGTATGACGGCGCGAAGCGAGCGCGAACCTAGCTTGCTCCTACGGTGACGTCACTTCGTCAACCAATGGTAGCTCGTAACGCGTCGGGCCCAACCTTTAGTATATTGAGAAACCTTGGTACAAGTGTTGCAGATAAATTATGTCATGCAGTTCTGATAACGCTGCTCGGGTTAGAATCGGCTCGGAACGGCACGGCACGGCAGGTTGCTCCTGTCTCGAGTCACCGAGTGTGACGACCTTGAGCCAACGCCGTGGCTAATAGAATCGTTTGTCTGGCAGCTTTGTATTATACCCATTGCCAGTTCAGGTCTTTGTATGCAATCAGGTGATATTAACTTTGATAGTCCAGTCAGTAGTGTTAAGATGGTTGCTCTTTGTGGAGATGCTATTCTATAGTGTTAAAAGATTGATAGATTTCGGTTTTACTTCGCAGAAAAATATAGACTTCGTGTTATACTCACGTTAAAAGACAGTACTAGAAAATGTTAATTCATGTTCATCATTCATAGCATCCTCATCACGACGCGCAGGTAGCCCACGGATGTCGATTCGAAATAGCCTACTGCAGGCGCGGATCTAGAGTTTGGCTTTGGAGGGGTCCGAGAATCGAAATTGTTAAGAAAAATGGTATCACTAAAAACGCAATCACAAAATAACCAGACCATTTTTTTTGCAAGCTACATGGATAGAAATTTGACGCGTTTAGCGCACCAAAAATATTCGTTCAAATTGCAACGGCGTGTTTTGCGACTTTTACATCGAGCTTCGAGAAAAGTATCAAGGTACCGGTACGTTACAGTTTCGGCAAGTCGTGTTGGTACCGACAAAGGGAGAAAGTCACAGCTTAAATTGCCAACAAAGCTTGCAGTTTGGACGTCGGCAAAATTTTTGGAGCGAAAAAAGCCCCAAATTCCTATCCGTGCATTGCTGCACATTCATCGTAACATCACTATAAACATCGATTCGGTAATCACAAGCTTTGCTAAACAAAATAGACGAGTTGATTTTGTTATATAAATAATCGTTTTTATATAAGAGGTATGAAGTTGTAAACATGTACAGTTGTAACAGAACATAATAATTCCATTAAAGATATTTCAGTATTGAATAAAATGAAAAAAAAAAAGTTTTTCAGTTAAAATTCGTTAAGTTTTATTTGTCTGGTTATTGTGTTTTCGTTTTTTTGAGTTTGCAAAAAAAATTTGGTCTCCGTTTGGGGGGGGGGGGGGGTCATGACCCCCGTGACCCCCCACCCCCCACCCCTTTGAATCCGCGCCTGGCCTACTGTATCTGCTCCAGGCTTCCCCAGATGCCACACGTCTTGTCACTTTTATTATTATTATTATTATTATTATTATTATTATTATTATTATTATTATTATTATTATTATCACAAGCCTCCGTGGCTTAGGCGACAGCACGCCGGCCTCTCACCGCTGGGTCCGTGGTTCAAATCCCGGTCACTCCATGTGAGATCTGTGCTGGGCAAAACGGAGGCAGACAGCTTTTTCTCCGGGTGCTCCGGTTTTCCCTGTCAAAAAAGTCATTCCAGCAACACTCTCCACTATCATTTCATTTCATCTGTCATTCATTTACTCATTGCCCCAGAGGAGTGCGTCAGGCCTCGGCAGCCGGCACAGTTCATATCCTCGCCGCTAGATGGGAGCTTCATTCATTCCATTCCTGACCCGGTCGGAGACTGGAAGCAGGCTGTGGATTATTTCATTATTATTATTATTATTACTGGTCATTAAATCCATGCATTTGAGTGTGTGTTGAATTTGATAACCTACGTTTCTCTGGTGACTATACTGTAATTTTAAGGTCTAGGATTACTGTAGCTTTCTAATGACTTGAAACAAGTTACCATTCTGGCATTTGCCTACAGTGAGTATGGAAAACCCGGGTAAAACTCACTCAGTAAGGTCATTTAGCGCCGAAATTCGAATCTTCTATCACCGAACCTCCAGTTCCACTGTGCAGGGATGACGCTCAAAACGATCATTACTATGCTAAGGGTTGTTGTTTTGTTGTTGTTGTTGTTGTTGTTGTTGTTGTTGTTGTTGTTGTTGTTGTTGTTTCATTTAGGAACTGAGACATCGTAGTCATTTCAACCTCGTGTTCTTTGGGTATGTGTAGACTTGTATGATAACCCGTGTTATTGTGGTGTATGTAGTAGTGCGTGTAATTGTAATTCAGACTAGGATTGGAAAGAGGGCGACCGTGGCCTTAAGTTAGGAGAAGTGGGAAACCTCGAAAGAACACTTCTAGGATGGCTGTGGTGGAAATCGAACCCTCTTCTTATTGGTTTTGCGTCACGAGGTTGAGTGTACCCTGTTCCAATCCTCAGACCAGACTTTAATTTCTTGGCAGAGGTAGCAATCGGACGGGAATCTCAGTGCGTGACTCAGCGGTAACGTTCTCTCCTGCTGAGCTCAAGATAGCGGGATCAAATCCCGGTGCAGTCAGATGGCATTTGAGGGTGCGCAAATGTGAGGGAGCCGTGTCAGTAGATTTACTGACACATTAAAGATCCCCTTCGGGGCAAAATTCTGGCACCCCGGCGTCTCTAAAAGCCTCAGTAGTTAAAAGGGACGCAAAACCCATAACATTATTTGGTATCTCAGTAGTCCTACGTACCCCAAGACCACAGAAAGAGACTTGCTACAGGGTCAATAGTTTTGTGGATCATGTGGCACATAATACTGTACCGTGCATTCCTATGAATATAATAGACTTGTTTCATCAAGGCTTCTAAGGCTATTTCGTAACGGTTTCAGGATACCATACAGTTGTTGCATATTGACACTCACCACCTGTTACTATGGACAGTAACACGTCTCCCCCAAATTAAAACGTGGGAAGAGCAAGAATGCATTCAGGGTACAAACCACTGTACATGATACTGTACCACAATAAAAGATACGGTAAGCCTCTAGGAATGTGATTTGGATATTAAGTTATACATTGATCCAACCAAACTTATTCTAGATGATATTTTATTATTGCGGTAACATTATAGATCATACGTTCCTTTTAACACTCTTGGGTGCCCCAATTTTGCCCTGAAGGGGATTTTTAACGTTTGCTTCTGCACCCACAAATGGGAACCGACAGCGTGGGGCACAGAAAACGAGAACCTTACTACTGCGCCACGCAGCCAGTCTAGATGTTTGTGTACTGTATGCTGCGTAACATGATATCAATTGTCATTATTCCACCTCGTGGCGTAGTGATTAACATTCTTGGCTGTCACCGTGGAGGTACGGGTTCAATTCCCGGCTCTGCCAAGAAATTTCATTCTAGTATGAACGCTGGAACATGATACACTTAGCCTCGAGAGGAAGAACTGAAAAGAGGTGGCTTCGATCTCCACCTCAGCTGTTATAGGAGTAGTTTTCCGTGGTATCCCACTTCTACTCCAGGCAAATGCCGGGATGATACCTAAAATTAAGCCACGGCCACCTGCTACCTAAATCCTAGCCCCAATTTGCAAATAGGCTACACATACTAGTACAGCCATCACAATGACACCAGTTTCAGACAACGTCATTCGATGTACACATATTTTTTTGGTCTCAATACGTAGGGCAAAACAATTGTGGCACGTCGTGTACAGGAACGCCACCTGTCCTTAGCCTGTGCATTGTAAACATATGAAAAATATTTTTATGAAATTATTTCTGTTAGTTACACTATTAGAACTATAAGAACCAAATCAATATTTACAGTTACAGATTATGCCTTGTCTGGCTGTGGTACCAGCACTGATTTATACTGTCTTCCTTTATCCTACATAATATTGAAAAGAGTGCCGATCGATTCATCCCAGCACGTTGACGCACCAGGCCATGGAACCAGCCATGGGCGCCATTTTCTAAGTGACCAAGAGGACGCGTACCCCCCTCCAATATTTTACCGGTCGGGGCACGACCCCCTCTCTCCCCCCAAAAAAGTTTCACTGTGAGAAAAATAAATTTTAATGTAAAATAAATGCTCTTCACTCTCAGTGTGGGTCAACAGTGGTCCTTTCTTGCTCTGAAGAAAAGCTAAACCTTATTTGCAAGCTTGCCATTATTACTTTCGAAAAATATATTTGGTGGCTGCTCAGCAATTCACCAAAAACCTGAAATATTTCAATCATCTGCGAAGTGAAGGAAGCTACGATGCTGACAGGAGAAATGTGAAATGAAATATTACCCTTTCACGAATTGATTGCCGGCGGTCGAGATGGAAACTATTCCCTGTTTACTTGTGTCACACGTCAGCCTGCTTCGTTGACAGGTACAGTTGCGCGAGTAGGATATGACTCAGCTCTAGTGGCCTCAGTTATCGTTTGACTGTCCGTGGTGACATGAGCTCCTGTGACGCGCAATGCTGCTCCTTGCCTTCGGTCCGGCGCTAGTCCTTTACAATCCTTCACTGGACACCGCCCGTGCTGCACCCTGTCGCACAGGATGTACAGAGAGGCCACTCCTTGTTAAGTACAAGACGGCTTATAAATATCCCCTTCTCTGTGAGTGAATGTTCGCAGTTCCAGTAAGAATGGCTGTCATGCAGAGATAGGTAGCCAAATAAGGAGAAATTGTTCATTGAGAATATCTCAATATTCTTGGGCATTTAAAAGGATGGAAGGAAGCTTGTAGTTTAACGTGACCGTTAATCGCTCAATCATGAGTTACGAAACCTCCTTTTTACGTGGAATCCGAACCTCTGGACATGGCATTTAACTTCGAAAATCTCACATTCATTGATCGGGAATCGAACCCGGCCCGCCTTGGTGAGAGGCAGACAGCTTGGCCGCTGAGCCACCACGCCCCTGCTCCCTTGGGTATTTAATGCGAATATCTGATTAAGAGGCAAGAGCATAGGATTTGGCGCTAGCGTGGTGAGCTGCCTACACGCCATGGTTATGCTTCTGAAAATCCACAGCCTGCTTCCAGTCTCCGACCGGGTCAGGAATGGAATGAATGAAGCCCCCAACTAGCGGCGAGGATATGAACTGTGCCGGCTGCCGAGGCCTGACGCACTCCTCTGGGGCAATGATTAAATGAATGACAGATGAAATGAAATGATAGTGGAGAGTGTTGCTGGAATGAAATTTTTGACAGGGAAAACCGGAGTACCCGGAGAAAAACCTGTCTGCCTCCGTTTTGTCCAGCACAGATCTCACATGGAGTGACCGGGATTTGAACCACGGACCCAGCGGTGAGAGGCCGGCGTGCTGCCGCCTAAGCCACGGAGGCTTGGTTATGCTTCTAAAATTGTTAATAATATTACGTCAATTTTTTCAGAGTTACCTAGTTATATCAAAGATACGGCGCGCGGGCCGTATCCGGCCCCCGGGCCGTAACAATACGGCCCGCGATCGCAATGTGTGACAGACAGAAGAATCATAACTTCACTCGATTCCTCTACGGAAGTTTTAAAATGCGCACACTACAACCATGGAAGAATAATACTAGGAAGCGAAGCTCCCATGGTTATCACTTTCTAATTTCGACCTTCAGCTGTTACACCTTACCGCACTCTGGTGAGTGTCGTGGGCAAGACACCGCCATATGGCGCGGCATTTAAAATTACTAATGTATGCTAAATTTTGAGGTTAGGTAGTTAATTTTGCAAGTATTTGATATAACAGTTTCCCATGTTTTAGTTTTAGAATTGCATACGTCCGTGGAAATGTAAATAACACTGAAATTATTTAATTCTCCCGCGAGTGTTTTCGAAGTCCCAATATACAAAGTTTCAATAGGTCAACTTATTTATAAAATAGGATGAATGTGGAAGTTTTGAAGGAAATAAATAAAATGAAGATATATGAATATATTAATTTTTGTAGGCAATTACATATAATTTACAAATAATACAGTATATGGCAATTGTACATGTAAAACAAGATATATGAATACATACAATTTACAAATTTTATAAAACAATTCAATATGAATAGGCCTATAGTGGTTGTCTCACTTGCAGGCCTGTCCCTCAAAGCAGTTGGTGAGATGCAGTGCACAGAAAATGGCTTAATTGTAGTCTTTTATGCAAGTGCATACCTTACCAATCATCAGATGGGAGATATCCCTCCACACATTTCATCTTCCTCCTTGTGTTTCTGAAATGACATGCAGCGGGTCAAGACAAGCGACTTTATGTTGTTTCAAACTTCTGTTACAAATTTATCGATGGTAAATATCTTTAGAACCACCGGGTGAGTTAGCTGAGGTCGTTACGGCATGACTGCTGGCAGTCGCTCACATCCGGGAGGCGAGGAGGTTCGAATCCCCCCGCCGGCAACCTTGAAGATGGTCTTCTGTGGTTTCCCATCTTCCTTCCAGGCAAATGCTGGGGTTGGTCCCTAAGTATAGGCCACAGCCGCTACCTTCCGATTCCTAGCCCTTACATTCCAACTCCCCCCCAACGGTACTTGTAGGTCACCCATCGGGTGTCCGTCTCGAAGCAGCTACAAAACTGGCGAGCCGAATATGTTCTCGGACACTCCCGGCACTAAAAAAAAGGCATACGCTAAAAAAAAATCTTTAGAACCAAGTATATTTGGTAACGCTTCGGGAAATTAGCTCAAATACTTTTATGAATAATAATTGTGGAAATGATGTCATAATAGATGTTTTCTCCTGCGCTGTCTACAACCCACCCCGCCGTCCCCTTTTTATAACATGACTTACAGATGTCAGATGTGCCGACCATTATAGACGTGATTTATGGGACAAAACAAATATTGACAATCCAACACATACGGCAAGCGCAGGCATGTGGTGATTGTTTTATGCAGCGCTCGTTTCGTTGTGTCTCTATGTCTCTACATACAAAAACAAACCTAACCTGGGGCTAACGGCCCAGACCCCCCTTGCTTGTAGTACATGCAGTAATTTTCGGCCAGACTGTGCTTAAACTAGTAGCGGACATAAATTCTATCTTATTAAGGTTTCACATACAAAATCAAACCTAACCTGGGGCTAAAACCCCAGACCCAATTGCTTGTAGTACAAACAGTAATTTTCAGCCAGACAGAAGCCAATAGTATCTCGCTTAGCTCGCTACGTATGACCTGTGTCTGTCACTTGAAGACATGTTGCTTATCTTAGGGGCTGCGACATCGTGGTCATATGGTGCCATGTATTTGTGTGATAACCTGTGTTATTGTAATGGCTGTACTAGTGTGTGTATTGACAAAACATACCGGTACCTCTAACAAATTGTGAGACACAAACGTTTCAAATGAGGAAGGAGGGTGGGTTATAGACAGAGGAGGAGTGAACTGCATCATTTCCAGAGCAATTTTGAATCATTATAAATGTTTTTCTAAATACTGTAAAAGATTAATTGTGAAGGAGACAAGAACCTGACTTTTGAACTCCCACTTGGATAATATGATCTTTTCAAGGGTTCCAAGGGACAATTGCAAAATAAATGAGTCAACTGTTTTGTGAAATTGAGTTAAGATTATGGTGGCATTCTGTGAGGGTGGTTACACATTGTGTGCAAATAGTACATCTGTCACGTTGCTCCTTGTATGCAATACAGGCTACACGATTCCAGGCTAAGAGCAGTCAGTGACTCATGTAGTTCCTGCACTGAATGCAGTGCGAGTTCTAAGCGCTGTAAACCAGGAATATCTAAAGCACACGAGGATCGCTCCCGTCTTCTTTTAAATCGTAAGTTTACCGAGTTCTCTGTTCGAAAAGTAACGTACATCGGTTTTCTAGGTGGACATGTCAAGTAGCAGTGAAACAGACAACAATAATGGGAACCAAGTGAAGAAAAGGAGAAGAAATCCTGAAACACGCAAAAGGAATGCCATCCACACAGGGAAGGTAAAAGTTGAGGAGCATGTTCATTGGCGGGGGAAGGATTTCAAAAAGAGAACTAATGGCCCAAACTTCAACTGTGGTATGAAGTGCTTTTCTAAGTTAACACCCGAAGAGCCAACATACACACTTCATCGCTTCAATGAATTTGTGACTAAAAATGAACAGGACATATACATACAGCAGTTAATTGAGAAGAGGTACATAAGGAAACGTAGACCCAGGAAGGATTCCAAAAGTAGGATATCTAACTTTCATTATTTTGCCACGAGTGGATCCATTAAGGTGCATGTTTGTAAGAAAGCATTCATGTCATTTCACGGAATTACAGACAGACGGGTCCGTCGTTTATGCACGTTATTGTTGGAAAGACAATCTCCAAAAGATCCAAAACCAAGCGTAGTTCCTGGAGATGTATGTGTAGGCCTAACATTTAATCTTATAATTCAGAAAAAAACAAAAGGAAAAGCAAGGAGGTAATGTATAAAATGTATTATGTACCCATATTAACTTATGCAGCTGAGACTTGGACCCTGACGAGCAGGCAAGAGAGTAGAATCCAAGCCAGTGAAACGAAATTCCTAAGAAGTATGATAGGTAAGACAAGGAAAGACAGAGTGAGGAATGAAGATGTTAGGAAGGAAGTTGGGATGGGAAAACTAAATGAGAGAATTGAGAAGAATAAACTAAGGTGGTTTGGACATGTAAAGAGGATGGAGGAAAATAGAATACCAAGACAGATGCTGGAGGCCAAGTTCAAGGGTAAGAGAGCAAGGGGAAGACCTAGAACAAGGTGGATCGATTCAGTGAAGAACAGCGTGAGAAAAAGAAATCTGGACTGGGACAAGATCGTGGAAGAAGAATTGTGGAAGGAAAGGGGAAAGTCGAGAAGTGCCATAAATACCCCGACCCGGCAGGAGCTGGATAAGGTGAAATGATGATGATGATGATGGAATTCAGAAAAAAAAAAAAACAATTACTTCTGACACCATGTAACATTTACATGCAGGTTTATATGGTAATCAAATAATAGCTAACAAGATATATTGAGTGCCAACATTTATTATTGTATGTAAGCCTATATGTTTAAGTAACAAAGACTGGCATCGTTGTGCAATGTATTACAGGGATGTGTGTTTGGATTATCGAATATCGAATCCTAAGGTTATCGTTACAGTATGTAAGACAATACATCAACATATTGAATCGTTCCCTACGAGGTGTACACATTATGGTGAAAGGCGACTTCTGTATCTACAGTAGTTGTCAAATTAGACTTGAATAAAATGTATGCCATGTTCACCGATGCAAACCCAGGGGTTCCTATAAAATATCAGTTTTATCTCCACTATTTTATGGAAAATATTAAATTACGTTTCGGAAGGCCGCAAGTTGACACATGTAGCGTATGTGAAGAACTGGCTGTGAAAATAAAATCACCATCATTATCAGAATCTGCAAAGCGTACTGCAGTTGCTGAATTAATGGTACATAAAACGCGTGCCACAGTGGCCACGAGCACTAACATGCTACCTCGTGTCTCGCTGGCATCGGGAGAGCGTGGGTTCGAATCCCACCTCGACCGCCCTGAAAATGGTTGGGAAAATTTTCCATTTTTGGTCCGTATTGACAATTATAATTTGTTTTATTCAAAATTAGCAGGTTCCGCCAATCAATACCTTAATGCTTTTACATAAACCCTAGGTGCAGTACATGTTTCGAACCATTATCGGTCCTTCATCAGCTGACTTAATGTCTTATCAACAGCATTAACACGTAAAAACACTGAGCATTGACACAAAGAAATGCATACACGTTAAAATATTCACAATCATTCATTAAAAGATATTCAAGCTTTAAAAAGTTTAAAACACTGCAAGTTCAATTGTTCCTGTTAAATGATGCTAATTCTCTTGATTAGCATCTTTTCAGTCCATTTAGTATTCCTGTCCTCTTCACACGTGAGCGGCGAAGCCGTACAAATTTTTGGGTTGAATATTGCCATGTATAGGGAGCGAACAAATGGTTTTCGTGGTTTCCTATTTTTACTACCAGGCAAATACCGGGACCGTGAAGGTGATGCAAATGGGAGAAAATGAGGTCTGTTCATTGCTCTTGAAGTACATAGAGAATGTTGTACCAGATACAATAAATATTTTGCACTTATTCTCTGACGGATGCCCGGGGCGAAACAAAAACCACACTCGACAAAAATCTCGGCACGTATGCCATACTGTGCCCGTTTAGACCGGAGTCCGCACGACCACATATGCATTTTACCAATAATCAGTCAGCACGAGAATCAAAATATCCCGGAGCGCCAGATGGGTTAAAGCAAATCGCAAAAACGACATCAAATTTATAAAAATGCTTTGCTGATTTTTGGCTCAATGCAACAATAAGGATAGAAGGAGATTTAATTGGGTGAAACACATCTGGTAAAATTATCTCAGTTTATTTAAATTTAAAATCTGACTGCAAGAATAATGCTCAAAGCAGCATCATCCACGTGTGGCGATCCACACTCTTATTTACACACAATATACAGAATCTTCCAAACACATTTGACAATCTTTTTGAAAACACAAGTCCGATTGTTAGTCCTGTGGACTGTGTTCCAAAATTATTAACATTTTATTCCAGCTCAAAATGAATTGTTCATACTGGAATTAACGTAGATCACTGTTTGACTATTTACATGGTATTAACACTCGTAGAATAAATGTTTATAGAATTTCCTAAACTTTCATTTGTTTTCCAGTTTTCAAAAATATATCGTTGAAACTATTATTATCATCGTAGCAACACAAATTATTAACACATATTAACAACATCTGAAAAGTATTTGACCATTGAGCATAGCATCGAAGAACTGTGCGAAGCACAACAACAATTAATTGTTCTTCTGACATTAAACATTCGAGAAGTGACTCGATTATGAACTTCAAGTTCCAAACAAAATATATGATTTCTGAATCATTAACTTGATCAACAAATGGTTGAACCATTTAACTATTAGATTTTCCACTTGGGAACAATATTATAAAAATATTTATATTTATGGCCATTTCTAGCAACTTTCACAACTTGCAATTCTTCGACAGAATGCGGAAATTAGAATTGTAGTTTTATAATGAATTCATTTAGTTCATGGCACTAGGATTGAAAATATCCTTCAAATTATTCGTGGTTAAAGAATTATTTTAAATTGGCAGTGGCCCATTCTACTATTTGTGTAAGAACACAATATTATAACAACAACAACAACGGCAAAGGTCTTCCTCTGAAGAAGAATGAACTACTATCATGACAAATCCGGGTTCTAGCAAAATCAAAGTCTAAATGGAATTCGTAAACAAGGTTGAAATAAGAACTGATGGTTTCAAAGAAATAACCTTCGGGTTATTCATACGACGAAATGTGTGGCTCCAATACTCCTACAATAAACCTGAGCCATCGAACCTGCTATTTGATTGATGCTCGAAAAAACCTTCATTCCTGCGACTTAACATGCGCACCTGGGAATGGCATTACAACTATTCCACACACATAAATTTTCTTCCCAAAATTTATACAATAAATCAAGCCTCTGCTTGTTATCAACACTGGAAGATTAATAAACTGACAAGTTTATTTTATTTTACCATTCAGTTCAACCCGTGAATTTACCATACTTATGAAAAGCTTTATTTCACTTTCGAAGTGTATTTACGTCATGATTTTATATAAATACAAAATATCCTATTTGATACAAATATCATTTGCTTCCCGTTTCATGCCTCTCCGTGTTATATGAAACATATACTTTGCTCATAGCAAATATCAACTGTTCAACCAGAACTGAAATGTTGGTTGAATGCGGGCTTGCGCTAACCACTCTCCTTCGGAAAATCTCCTGTTCCAAACTAGAAATGTTTCAACTACTTCATAGGCTCTTTCTCAATACATATGATTATTATAAAATATAATATCCAAGAATTATTTAGAAAAATTACAAAAATTATTATTATTATTATTAGTGGATTATTATTATTATTATTATTTCAAATATGTTTAATTATCATCTCATTATGTGAGAATCCACATGTTCGAACCTTCGAATATGGAAAAAATATCCATTCCTCAACAAAAATAAATTTAACTTGTACAGTTACATCGGCTGATTTCCCAAAAATATGAAAAAATTAAATAAATGCTCAAAATGCTCGGTCATCGATCCTAAACTGTTCTGAGTGCTGAAAATGCTCAGAATAAATCTAACAAGTCTTGCGTAAATCATTACAAGCTTTAAATATGACGAAAAAAAATGTGTTGGTCATCTGCAGAAAAATAGTTTGTTCCAATTAGCTAGGCATAATATAATTCAAATGTGGCTTACATTTCTTGATGTTCTTGAAGTGTCGTAAACCTGGTCTATACCAGATTTATCCGTAGACATGCCCTAGCGGACAAGCACGTATAATCCTTGTATCGGCCGCCATTGTAGACCCACAAATCGTCTAGTCAGACATAATGGTAGTATCCTTCGACGTTTTAAATGACTGTGGTTCCATTTTAATATGGGCTTCTAACAAAGCCATAACAGTTTGTTTGAAAAGGGTCAGATCTAAGTGATCTCTTCTTAAATGTGTCAGTTGTAACCTAACTCACTGTAATCTCATCAGTACAAGAAAAACGTTGACAGTCTAAGCAGTTAACGGCTGTTCCGAAGATCGTTCCCTGGGCATGGTTTATTAAAATCACCATCTGCCATGCGCTAGACAACCTGCAGTTTCCCTTGCGTAGACTAATGAACGCCACCGTTATAGACTATTCTTCAATGTACTGACGGATCGAAGTGGTTAAATAGTTACAAAATACGAAAACTGACTTCAAATGGATTTAAACATCCAAGTATTAATTTACTATTGGACTGTGACAATTACTATTTTCTAGACCAAGTCTAGCATATGTCCTTTAGGAAATATAAATATTTCCACCAATGTCTGTAGAAATACAATCACCTCAGTGATTCTCCTCACCAGAAACTTACTAAGTTCCAACTCGTTTGTGCAGCACTTCTCGTGACTATCACGATTTGAAAAGTACTTCTTCGTAGAGGCGGCAACCATGTGCCTTGGCTCAGCGTAGACGCAACTTGTTCGCCAAGTGCTTGTGATGAAGTGAGCTAACTAAGCCTGCTCCAGCTTGCTTTTATACAAAAACGGTCAGGGTCACGCGTCATCGCCTGATATCTAGAAATCCTCATATCTCTTGAATCCCTGGTCCGATTTACTTGATATTAATTGCATTCTCTTTTATTTGGCCGTGCCAGTAATCTGATCCCAGTCTCAAGTCTCTGCTCCGTAGTTAACTATTTAATCAATAAATAGCCTCCACCTCTGCTGTTACTCGCTACGTCATTTACCATCCAACTATCGGTAATTTTCTTCGAATGGCTTCGAGAAGCAATGTAGCGCGATATTCAAATATCTGAACTTTCAAAAGCGGCTACAGCCTTTCCCTTGATATCTAGGTGTCTGAAACTTGGAATACCCATTCCTAGAGTTGGGCACATCCACCCCACACCTAGCAAAAAATAAAAATTGAAAAATTTTTATTTTTCCTATCTACACATTAAATTATCTGGCTCTTGAATAATAGATCTTCAAATTCGATGCATTATAAGTTCCCACGATGTTACCAGTTCGTGTATTAGCTACTTCATAGCTTCCATTATTGTTTACTTCCACAATATTCAAAATCCTTAATTTTACCATTCCCCCGGGATTGTTGTGTTCCCGATGGACCTGGATCATTGGGCCTCTGCTCCACAAATTGTAAGTTATCTTGGTGTCTTGCTTCCAAGTTTTTCCTCGTGTCCTTGTTAAACTCTTCATTGGACTGACGAGTATCTATATTCCCTCTGTTATTATAGTTATTACCATAGGATCTCCTTTCCTGGTACCTTCCTTGAGTATCACGTGGTCTTCTCCATCGAGTGTTGTATCGATTACCACCATCCGGTCTTGCATATGGTTTGTAACTGTATCTGTTACGGTATTGGTTCCATCCTCTCGTATTGGAATCTTCCCTCGGCGATTTCTCTTCTCGCTCCTCTCGAATCTCTCGAGGTGTCTGAGAATAACTGTCAGCCATAACAGCATACACAGCGTTATTACTCTTTACTCCCTTCTGATGAAAGAATTGAGCGTTTGTATGATCCAGCTTTTGCAATACTTCATCAAACTGTTCCATATTGTAGATATCAGCAGCGATCAAAGTCCTCTGGACGTCTGCTGGAAATTGTCGTATCAAAGCAGTAATCAACTCGTTATCTGGCATTGGCGGATCTAAATGTTGGAGTTTAGACAGCTGTCCAGAAAAGTATGTAGAGTATCGAGTAGGTTGTGACGTCGAGAATCTCTTTGAATACAACTCTGCTCTAACTTGCTGTTGGGTTTCAGGGGACCAAAACTTCTTCAATAACCCACGAGAAAACTCCTCAAACGTATTTAGAGTGGATCTAAATGCTCTAAACCACAAAAGTGCGGGACCTTCCAAGAACTTCCCTATTACCCTGATCTGTCTTTCTTTAGGGATCTTAGAATCTTTCAGATAATCACCTGCTTCTCTCAAAAATTCCACGGGTGTTACAGAATCTCGCCCTGAAAATTTAGAAGGCTTGTCTTCTATATTCTTAAATACAGTTATGGGGTTGGATTGAAATACTGTCCTGACCTCATCCTGTCTATCAGTGTCTCTAGCTCCTCCTAGATTTATCTGTATCTGTTCCTTTCCTTTTACATTCGGCATTTTCAAAAGATGATCAGACTGTTTCTCATCCTTTATTTGAGTTTTCATAGCCTCAAGTTCCTTCTGGTTTTCTTCTGCCATCTTCTTGATTGCTTCAGTCTCTTTACAATTGTCTTTAACATCAATGGATATCTGGTTCATAACAGCCTCATGACTTTTCAATGACCCTGTCATATCTGATATGTCCTTTTGAGTTGCTTGAATATCCTTGGCAATTACTTCAATGTGGGATGACAAAGATTCCCTAATCTCCTTGATTCCCTCTTGGTTCTCCAGCTTGAGTGTGTCTTTAATTTCATTGACAACTGTGGTTTTGATCTCAGTTTGCAATTCATGAATCACTCCTTCTCTTATTTCTCCCATGACAAGTTCCTTGAATTGTTCCGTTAAACGCTGAACAACTAGAATTCCCATCTCGTTACTCTCCTTCTTCACTCTGACTTCCAGGTTGACCATGTCTTCACCAACTTTCCTAAGACCATGTTCTATCCTATCAGCTAAGCTTTGGGATCGAAGATCGGCATCGCGAAATTTATCGTCCATTATACTAGCGTTAGTAGCTAATGAAGTTTCGAGCTCATGTGTTTTTTCGCATAATTTATTCATTTTACTTTCAAGTGTCATTTTCAAAATTTCAGAATTCTCTTTAAATTTACTTTCCATTGAATTAAATTTACTGTTTAAATTTTCCTTTAAGTTATCTTTTAACCTGCTTTCTAACAAGTCGGAATTTTCTTTGAGTTTATCAGAACTTTCTTTAAGTTTATTTTCCAAAGACTCAGAATTTTCTTTAAGTTTATTTTCTAAAGAATCGGAATTTTCTTTAAGTTTATCATTCAAATTTTCTCTAAGTTTATTCTCTAAAGAATCAGAATTTTCTTTAAGTTTATCATCTAAACTTTCTTTCAAATTATCAGAATTTTCTTTAAGTTTACTTTCTAAAGAATCAGAATTTTCTTTAAGTTTCTTTTCTAAAGCCTCTGTATTTTCTTTCATAATAGCTGCTACACGCCGTCCAGCCTCTTTCGAACTCTCCTCCAAACTCCTCATCATCCTCATCATTTCTTCCATAATTTCAATTAATATTCAAAACTTAGGGGTATACAACAGTGGCAAACACAAGCTTATAACTAGAACAAGAAATATGAATAGCTAATTGGAACACTATAATAAAATGAGATTTGTCCTAATATCGACGTGATGGAAAAACAAAAGTCTCTACTTTTACGAATTACATTTACCATAATATCACAAGAAAAATATGCAAGTCCTCAAATATCCTCCACCTGGATTCTAATAATGTGTATCTCCAGTCATCGAACGTTTACTACTGAATTTACTTGACGCCCTAATGGTTAAGCCATTATCAAAATAATCAAACCCATTCTAATTATTAACCAGTTAAATTTTTAATTTTCCCCACTAATTGGGTTTCCTACTAATTTATTCATCCAAACCAGACATCTCTCAACTCCCAAAATATTTCTATAAAAGTTATCACAATTTCAACTCGGCATGCGATTGACCATGTCTAAATCGGGACCCACGTTCGAAGCCATTTCTCTCTCTATCTTATTTTATGTGCCCGTTTAGACCGGAGTCCGCACGACCACATATGCATTTTACCAATAATCAGTCAGCACGAGAATCAAAATATCCCGGAGCGCCAGATGGGTTAAAGCAAATCGCAAAAACGACATCAAATTTATAAAAATGCTTTGCTGATTTTTGGCTCAATGCAACAATAAGGATAGAAGGAGATTTAATTGGGTGAAACACATCTGGTAAAATTATCTCAGTTTATTTAAAGTTAAAATCTGACTGCAAGAATAATGCTCAAAGCAGCATCATCCACGTGTGGCGATCCACACTCTTATTTACACACAATATACAGAATCTTCCAAACACATTTGACAATCTTTTTGAAAACACAAGTCCGATTGTTAGTCCTGTGGACTGTGTTCCAAAATTATTAACATTTTATTCCAGCTCAAAATGAATTGTTCATACTGGAATTAACGTAGATCACTGTTTGACTATTTACATGGTATTAACACTCGTAGAATAAATGTTTATAGAATTTCCTAAACTTTCATTTGTTTTCCAGTTTTCAAAAATATATCGTTGAAACTATTATTATCATCGTAGCAACACAAATTATTAACACATATTAACAACATCTGAAAAGTATTTGACCATTGAGCATAGCATCGAAGAACTGTGCGAAGCACAACAACAATTAATTGTTCTTCTGACATTAAACATTCGAGAAGTGACTCGATTATGAACTTCAAGTTCCAAACAAAATATATGATTTCTGAATCATTAACTTGATCAACAAATGGTTGAACCATTTAACTATTAGATTTTCCACTTGGGAACAATATTATAAAAATATTTATATTTATGGCCATTTCTAGCAACTTTCACAACTTGCAATTCTTCGACAGAATGCGGAAATTAGAATTGTAGTTTTATAATGAATTCATTTAGTTCATGGCACTAGGATTGAAAATATCCTTCAAATTATTCGTGGTTAAAGAATTATTTTAAATTGGCAGTGGCCCATTCTACTATTTGTGTAAGAACACAATATTATAACAACAACAACAACGGCAAAGGTCTTCCTCTGAAGAAGAATGAACTACTATCATGACAAATCCGGGTTCTAGCAAAATCAAAGTCTAAATGGAATTCGTAAACAAGGTTGAAATAAGAACTGATGGTTTCAAAGAAATAACCTTCGGGTTATTCATACGACGAAATGTGTGGCTCCAATACTCCTACAATAAACCTGAGCCATCGAACCTGCTATTTGATTGATGCTCGAAAAAACCTTCATTCCTGCGACTTAACATGCGCACCTGGGAATGGCATTACAACTATTCCACACACATAAATTTTCTTCCCAAAATTTATACAATAAATCAAGCCTCTGCTTGTTATCAACACTGGAAGATTAATAAACTGACAAGTTTATTTTATTTTACCATTCAGTTCAACCCGTGAATTTACCATACTTATGAAAAGCTTTATTTCACTTTCGAAGTGTATTTACGTCATGATTTTATATAAATACAAAATATCCTATTTGATACAAATATCATTTGCTTCCCGTTTCATGCCTCTCCGTGTTATATGAAACATATACTTTGCTCATAGCAAATATCAACTGTTCAACCAGAACTGAAATGTTGGTTGAATGCGGGCTTGCGCTAACCACTCTCCTTCGGAAAATCTCCTGTTCCAAACTAGAAATGTTTCAACTACTTCATAGGCTCTTTCTCAATACATATGATTATTATAAAATATAATATCCAAGAATTATTTAGAAAAATTACAAAAATTATTATTATTATTATTAGTGGATTATTATTATTATTATTATTATTTCAAATATGTTTAATTATCATCTCATTATGTGAGAATCCACATGTTCGAACCTTCGAATATGGAAAAAATATCCATTCCTCAACAAAAATAAATTTAACTTGTACAGTTACATCGGCTGATTTCCCAAAAATATGAAAAAATTAAATAAATGCTCAAAATGCTCGGTCATCGATCCTAAACTGTTCTGAGTGCTGAAAATGCTCAGAATAAATCTAACAAGTCTTGCGTAAATCATTACAAGCTTTAAATATGACGAAAAAAAATGTGTTGGTCATCTGCAGAAAAATAGTTTGTTCCAATTAGCTAGGCATAATATAATTCAAATGTGGCTTACATTTCTTGATGTTCTTGAAGTGTCGTAAACCTGGTCTATACCAGATTTATCCGTAGACATGCCCTAGCGGACAAGCACGTATAATCCTTGTATCGGCCACCATTGTAGACCCACAAATCGTCTAGTCAGACATAATGGTAGTATCCTTCGACGTTTTAAATGACTGTGGTTCCATTTTAATATGGGCTTCTAACAAAGCCATAACAGTTTGTTTGAAAAGGGTCAGATCTAAGTGATCTCTTCTTAAATGTGTCAGTTGTAACCTAACTCACTGTAATCTCATCAGTACAAGAAAAACGTTGACAGTCTAAGCAGTTAACGGCTGTTCCGAAGATCGTTCCCTGGGCATGGTTTATTAAAATCACCATCTGCCATGCGCTAGACAACCTGCAGTTTCCCTTGCGTAGACTAATGAACGCCACCGTTATAGACTATTCTTCAATGTACTGACGGATCGAAGTGGTTAAATAGTTACAAAATATGAAAACTGACTTCAAATGGATTTAAACATCCAAGTATTAATTTACTATTGGACTGTGACAATTACTATTTTCTAGACCAAGTCTAGCATATGTCCTTTAGGAAATATAAATATTTCCACCAATGTCTGTAGAAATACAATCACCTCAGTGATTCTCCTCACCAGAAACTTACTAAGTTCCAACTCGTTTGTGCAGCACTTCTCGTGACTATCACGATTTGAAAAGTACTTCTTCGTAGAGGCGGCAACCATGTGCCTTGGCTCAGCGTAGACGCAACTTGTTCGCCAAGTGCTTGTGATGAAGTGAGCTAACTAAGCCTGCTCCAGCTTGCTTTTATACAAAAACGGTCAGGGTCACGCGTCATCGCCTGATATCTGGAAATCCTCATATCTCTTGAATCCCTGGTCCGATTTACTTGATATTAATTGCATTCTCTTTTATTTGGCCGTGCCAGTAATCTGATCCCAGTCTCAAGTCTCTGCTCCGTAGTTAACTATTTAATCAATAAATAGCCTCCACCTCTGCTGTTACTCGCTACGTCATTTACCATCCAACTATCGGTAATTTTCTTCGAATGGCTTCGAGAAGCAATGTAGCGCGATATTCAAATATCTGAACTTTCAAAAGCGGCTACAGCCTTTCCCTTGATATCTAGGTGTCTGAAACTTGGAATACCCATTCCTAGAGTTGGGCACAATACGTTGTTGGCATGTTAGAGAACCCATTTGAATTCAGTAGGCCGTGATCATAATAGCAAAATTATCTCGGGATTTTCCGCCAACACAACGTTCCTCCTTTCTCTACTAGAAAGCGCTATAGTGTTAACGAGCTTAGATATCTAAACTCCTTGACTGTCATAGCAGTCCAAGGAACGACAAAATTTCGACATGCAAACTGCCCTCTGCGCATCAAATAACAAAACTTACACCCGGCGCCCGATATTATTATTATTACTGTACTTATTATCATATTATATGACGATTATTTTTCCATTTTGAATGAGTTGACTCGAGGCATTTTACTATCTTGAACTTTCATGTTTTTTCTAAGTGTTGCCTATTTTGCACCTTGCACTGTACTGTTTATTTGCTGTGAATAAAATGCGGTATATTTAATCAGAAACACGGCAAATATTAAAGTGAATTAAAAATTCACACTTCCTCGCACTGATTAGTGCAAAAACTACTGTACATGAGTCACAATATTTAAATATTTTATTACAATATGTTATTCATGCAATGTTGACCTAGAAAACTGTCAGAATCATGTACTTACAGCTGTAAATAATTGTGGCAAAAATGGAATGAATTACCGTATTTCTTCATTCTATAATCTGTTTTTTGTCCCTCCAGTGAAATTAGATTTTAGTGACTCATGTCATGTAGTTCTTGAAATCATCGATTCAATTGAAATTGCTGTCCATTATGTCTAGTGTACAGGAAATTGTGCTAAATTACATAAATATGTGTGTTTGTTTCTTGTTCATTGAATGACGTTGTGGTAGTGTTCCCAACATGCAATATATAAAATACACCACCACTAGGCAAAACCCATTGGTCTACAGAAAGATTATGCGCGACCATTTCTACTGTACGTGACAAAAACCAGGGGTGCATATATTACTAACGCGCAGTGGCGTTTTCTCCAATACCACGGGGTAAGCACCGCTTACCTAGCATATTCTCATAAAAATAAAGTTTATATTACGACTTTCTAACGCACGAGGAACAGGATAATCGAAGCTTTGAATGAAGTTCCTCGTTCTCTACCCCAGTTTTTCACGATCGCCTACCACTACTTTGTAGAGAAATTGGAAAGAGCGCGGCTGGTTGCTATGGCAACGGCTCTTGTGTACCTCTAGGAGCCTTCTGGCGCTTCTGGCCCAAACACCGCTATGGCCGATGGAGTGGTACACTAACAATGTCAGGTCGTCCTTGATTGGCTAAGGCAGGGGGTGTGGCGTTCCATAGCCACATGCCTGTCGTCAAGACAAGTCAAAGCTGGTAGCAAGGTCTGCTTCGATTTCTACAGCGTACCAAGCTTACCCTCGTGAGCGTGGAATACCAGCACTGCTTGTTATTTGGCGCGCTTCTCCAGTCCCCACCCTCCATCGCGTGGTTGTTCACCCCAAGAGAAAGTTTCTGACCATCAGACCCCACCTTTGATGAGTGCGTTAGTTGCAATTCTGCTTCGTCCGGTATAGGGTACTCACAACTGTATGTTTTTGAGTGCAATTAGCAAAATTTAGTATACGGTACCGTAACTAGATATTATTATGTTTGAGTGTATAGTGCGTTGAACAAATTACCGTACTTAATAAATTATCATGTTTAGCGAGTAGTAGCCTACGGTACGTAAATATCCTTTTAGTTTGTAGTTCGTTGTGTAAGTTACGATTATCATATTTTAAAGTAAGAGTGTTAATCGTTGAGAATGTGTGCGTGTGTTTATTATAATAGTAGCTAAATAAGCATAGAGTTATATTAATATTTGTTACATCGATGTAGGAACATTCTTTGCCATGGAAAATAATCCTGTATCTAGAGTAGACACTGCCAGTGACTGTATAGTGTGTGATATCCTAAACACGGATTTTAGTACCCGTCCTTTCGAACAGAAACGGGATATTATAAAGCGGGGAAGGCCAACACCGAACATTAATATCAGTACAACTGGTAAACATTATTTGAGGCATTTTCATACAAATCACTACGAGAAACACACTTGGTTAGCGGGATGTAGTGAAATGAAAATCCACAGCCTGCTTCCAGTCTCCGACCGGGTCAGGAATGGAATGAATGAAGCCCCCATCTAGCGGCGAGGATACGAACTGTGCCGGCTGCCGAGGCCTGACGCACTCCTCTGGGGCAATGATTAAATGAATGACAGATGAAATGAAATGATAGTGGAGAGTGTTGCTGGAATGAAATTTTGACAGGGAAAACCGGAGTACCCGGAGAAAAACCTGTCTGCCTCCGTTTTGTCCAGCACAGATCTCACATGGAATGACCGGGATTTGAACCACGGAGCGGGATGTAGTGACACAAATAAATTATTTTGTTGGCCTTGTCTCCTTTTCGGAACGGAAAAGAATGTATGGAGTAGGACTGGATACAATGACATGGGGAACTTCCATAAAGCCGTAAAGAAACACAGTTTATCACAAAATCATTTGCAGGCAATTGTTTCAGAAAAAACATTCGGCAAAGTGAGGACAGATTGTTTACTAGATCAGCAGAAGGACATTCGAAACCGCCAACACAACGAATTGGTACTTAAAAACAGGGACATTCTAAAGCGTTTTGTAGATGTTGTGTGTTACCTAGCGAAACAAGAGCTCCCATTTAGAGGCCACAATGAATCAAGTGAGTCATCGAATCAAGGAAACTATGTAGAGCTAGTTAAACTCGTTAGTCAGTATGATTTGCCACTCAAACAACACTTAGAAAACTCGTCCGTTTTTACTGGGATGTCAAATATCATTCAGAATGATTTGATTGAAGCTGTATCAAAAATTGTTGGCCTAGAGATAAGAAATGAAATAGGTAAAGCTAAATATGTTTCTATAATTCTTGATGAAACTACAGACTTGAGTACTTTTTCTCAGTTGTCCTGTGTGTTTCGGTATGTAAGCACAGATTGTAAAGTTGAAGAAAGATTCATGGGTTTCATAGACGTTACAGAAAATCGTACTGCGGCTGCTTTGTACAATATTGTGCAGACTTTCGTTGAAGAATATGACTGTAAAAGTAAATTGATAGCGCAAAGTTACGACGGAGCTGCAGTTATGGCAGGTCATTTAAATGGTCTGCAGAGTAAAGTTCGAGACACTTATCCACACGCTATTTTTGTTCACTGCATGGCTCATAGATTAAATTTAGTGTTGTCCCAGTCATCGTGTGCAATTAAAGAATGCAGAATATTTTTCAGCACATTAAATGGTTTAGCAACTTTCTTTTCTAAGTCATCAAAACGAACGAAAGCACTCGATGAAGAGGTAAGCAGAAGGTTGCCTCGATCTTCAATTCGTTGGAATTTTCACTCCCGATTAGTACGTACAGTACATGACCATCGAATCGATTTGATTGCCTTGTTTGATAAGATAACTGACCCTGATGAAAAATGGGACCAGGAATCGATGACAGCTGCCAATGGTTTTCAGGTATTATTGAAGAGCTTCGAGTTCAATTTTCTTTTGAATGTTTTCGCAGATATTTTCCCGCATAGTGAGGTTTTATTTGGGATAATTCAAACAAAAGCTCACGACGTTGGATACTGTAAGGATAAAGTAAATGAGTTCACTACCCTACTGCAAACTAAACGGGAAGATTTCTGCAAATTGTGGGACTTAACAAATAGCGATATCGAAGTGCAGGAACCGAGCAAAAAACGCCTAAAGAACAACGTGGACGCTGAAACATCTTATTGAAGACTATACTTTGAAATCATAGACACGTTAGTGCAACAATTAAGTGATAGGTTCAGAAGCTTAGGATCTCTGCAGTTTTTGGAACTACTAAGTCCTAAGAATTTTGTAACTTATAGGAACACTTTTCCTGAGTCTGGGCTTCAGTCTCTTAGGAGTATATATGCCAACTTTTTTGACTTCGTTGCTTTGAGAGCTCAACTCATTGCCGTATATCAATCAAGCGAATTCAGTGGGAAAAGTGCACAAGAACTTTCAAAATTCATTAGTTTGAATGACTTAATTGGGGCGTATGGGGAAGTTTTTAACCTATGCAAACTAGTACTAACAATTCCGGCGTCTAGTGCATCAGTGGAAAGAACGTTTTCTACCATGAAACGTATAAAAACCTTCACCCGAAACTCAATGCATCAAGAAAGACTTTCACATCTCGCGCTTCTTTCCATTGAAAAGGAGTTGTTGTGCAGCCTACAGGGGAACACTGATTTTTACGACCGCGTAATTGATGAATTCGCAAAGAGGGAGAGAAGAATTGAACTTCGCTACAAGTGATCCGCCAAGGTAAACAGTGACATTAATTAATTTTGTACTATTTGGTGCATGGATATTTCAAAATTAAGACTGTACAACAGGGATGGCAAATGCATATTCACTTCACTTGTAATTTCTCGTCGGAGAAATCGCTTGCTTATAAGAAATTATCTCGATAATTTAGTGAATGTTTTACTTTGAAATGCATATTTTTCAAATTATTTGAATAGTGTTTTACGTAATATATTTTTGCATTAATGGCAACTTCTTTTCTAATGCAATAACCAACAACTATTTCTTAAATAATGTGATACCGGTAAGTCTTTAAAATATTATTCAAATTATACGGATGTACATTTAAAATGATCTATCCTTTACACCTACTATTTGAATATCATGTGAATGATATTCAGGCTGGCTGCGTAGCTCAGGGGTAACGTTCTCGCTTGCTGAGCCCAAGGTTGCAGGTTCGTATCCTGGCGCAGTCAGCTGGCATTTGAGGGTGCGCAAATGCGAGGGAGCAGTGTCAGTAGATTTACTGGCACGTTAAAGATCTCCTTCGGGGCAAAATTACGGCACCCCGGCGTCTCTAAAAGCCAGAGTAGTTAAAAGGGACGTAAAACCAATAACATTATTATTATTATTATTATTATTATTATTATTATTATTATTATTATTATTATTGAATGATATTCAGAGCAACTTTTCGGGTTGTTGGTCTACTCTGAAGATTCCTACGCCGGCCGTGAAAGCCTACTTCAGTATAATTTGAGGGATATTTGCAAAGAAATATTAACCGAACATGCAATATAATGTCATTAGGTTATCTATTACTAAGAGCATGTTTATTATTTTAATGTTCACTTAGGTCCCATAATAGAACATAATAATGTTATTGGTTTTACGTCCATGTTAACTACTGAGGCTCTTAGAGACGCTGGGGTGCCGGAATTTTGCCACGAAGGGAATCTTTAACGTGCCAGTAAATCTACTTACACGGCTTCTTCGCATTTGCGCACCCTCAAATAGCGACTGACTGCACCGGGATTCCATCCCGCTATCTTGTGCTCAGC
Organism: Meconema thalassinum; assembly: GCA_946902985.2. NCBI lineage: Eukaryota > Metazoa > Arthropoda > Insecta > Orthoptera > Tettigoniidae > Meconema > Meconema thalassinum. The sequence goes on from OX336389.2 coordinate 677,940,371, forward strand.
AGGCGAGAACGTTGCCGCTGAGCCACGCAGCCAGTCATAATAGAAAATGTACGGGTAATAACCTGAACGTTTAGCTCCTTAGACCAAGAAATGCGAACAACAAAAACACAAACCACCACACTGTTCAATCGTCAAATAACACACGATCAGAAAAGCTCGCCAACCCTGTTGTTGAATAATTTACTCCGCACTTAATATAGTTACATGGATGCGCATGCCTGAATCTGAAAAGGGAATAATGAGCTGTGCTGTATTACAATTTCTTCATTTTTTTAAAATGTGAAGGTCTCATAATTATGTGTGTACGGTAGAGTAGTTGTTGCTACTTCAGACATCTACCTCTACGTTGACGAGGGCGTCGCTAGAACCGAGTGCTGAAGTTGCTTTAAGGTGCAAGCCAATACTTTCAGTCTTCTTCACAGCTTACCCTCGATAAAATACCACGCCACGCCACTGCTAACGCGGCCCGCAAGCTAAAACCATTGTCGAAACCCAAAGGCTGCTCTGGCAGCGAGAAGCTAGCGGGGCACTGTTGACGACACATATCAATACAGAAAATTAGCATAAAGGACACATTACGCAGTAGTCATTGTCGAAAACCATTAAACTGGACGAGTTAGGCTATAGCCATTGTCAAAATTATTGGTCTGGACAAAACGTAGGTTGAGGTGAAACATTTGCCGTGGGAAGCTAGCGGGGCACTGCTGACAACACGTTAGGCTTTAACCATTGGATTGGATGTGTTTAGGCTGTTACCATTGTCATAATTATTTGTCTAGGCAAATGTGACTTTTACATAAACAAATTTTATAGCACACAAAAGAAAAAGCAAAGAAGCCTATACAATTAGTATCATATGCGTGGGGTTGGCAATGCTGTACTTGTGCATAAACTATGCACATAAATTATGCAGATAATAGCAGACACAGCTGACATTTTACTATATAAGTTGTGATATTATTTGGGAAGGCAGATGGGTTATAGACAGCGGAAGAGTGAACTACATCATTTCTAGAGTAATTTTGTATCATTATACTGTAAAAGCTAATAATGGCTAATTTCAGTGACAATGTTTTTCATAGGTTCTTGTCTCCTTCACTGGTAGGCCTACCAATAAATGTAACAAGCTCTGAATTGAGCAACATTGTCATTTTAACCGGAATTATTTACAGCCATTCAAACAGTACTGCATTAAAATACTGCAAATAATTATATTTTCTCAGAAATGAACACACATGGCAGCTAGGGGTCATGTCAAGAACAGAAACTTGTAATCAGAAAGGCAAGGCTGACACAATTAAAACAAAAACATGATGCACAGGAAGACATACTCCTCAACAGAGCAGATAACCTAGATGTTATGCCCCTTAAAACAACAACCACTCTCACTGGAGCACAAGATGTTATGCCCCTTAAAGCAACAATCACCATCATCACTCACACCCCACATCTAAATACACTGACGGACCGAGAAAGGTGCAACTCATTTTCAATTGGTCAAAATTAAGTATTTTATATTTGACAATGTCCACAGAAGTTTAGACTGTGTAGACTCTAGGCTCCTTTCGTCAACTTTTGTTCTCTGCTGACCTCAACGGTATGAAGCTTCCATCGCCGTGGGTGTCTTTAATTCTCATGCCTGCAAGATCAGAGGTCCCTGAAAGACAAAGGTTTTTTTCTTTTAGCTGCATGTTGAAATGTTAAATTTCAATACATAGCACATTCCTGACAGGACACATTTTAACTTACCTGCAGTCACAACAGTAGGAACTGCTTCAGAAGTCAGGGAATTTCTATTTAAGTGCCTTGTGATGAACCATTTGGCAAAATTAACACTGCTTAATCGACGTGTAATCATGCCACACACAGATTTCCCGAACACATCATCCCTTCCACAGAACTACTAGGCCTACTCGCTGCATCTGCAAAGAAAAATAGCTCAAATAAAAACATGTGCAGTAGCTACAGGATATTAATTGCTAAAATCACATATCCATAAAACACTACTAAAAATTCAGCTTGAATAAGATAAATATACATAAACCAAACTGAAAACGATCTAACTTACTGGCCTTGAACTCATTACTCTGAGCTGCAGTAACCACACACATATATGGCTAAGATATAGGCAACTCGTAACTTTCAGTAGTAATAACTCTTTGACTCTTCAGCCAGTCAACTTGAATTCCCCCAATGAATGAGTGGGGTACAATGTATACCTATATAACTTAATGGAGTATAGCTAATAGGCTACATGTATTTTTTTTTCAGGAGATTCATGTATATTATATACATTGTACCCCCACCCATTCATTGGGCAAATTCGCTACAGGGGTGTAGGACACCCTGGTCATCATCCCTGTCTCTTAAGTCTTGCACACTTGTATACTTTCCTTATATTATTATAAAGGAAGAAATCGCTAACTCAATTTTACTCCACGTGAACATCAAGGACATTATTTCTACCTATGTTTCCATTAATTCTTCACGAGAGGAGCTACTTCCTTATATCACTTTCACAAGGCTAAATATTGAAAAAAATATATATAATTCGATTCACATACCTTCTGGGAGCTTATGGGAGTCATTCAATGTTCATTTTCGATTTCCATCGGCATTGCTGCACTGGAAATAATTACTTTTACTACCGATAACAGTTAATTCTTACGAGATTCCGCGCCATCTTACATTTATAGCGTGGCAAGTTAGATCTGGCCTGTCATGGCGGAGTCTCGTCTAGGAGGGGAAGTAGTGGGATCACTAGGCGCAAATGCGATTTCCCCTCTTTGGTGCAACAACTGTTTGGGGCTGCTCGCTGCTCGTCGTGGTTATATTATGCAAGCCTAAAGTATCGAATAGGAGCATTCTCAGTGACATAGCATTGGTATTGGTGGTAATAAACTGAGACCGCGCCCACTTCACACACTCCTGACAGCAAGCTTGTTGCCGTGCTTGTCAAAGAACAGAGCTGCTCAGTCGTGCTTCGCTTGCCTTGACAGCATCTGTACCGTGCCAAGGTGTTGGGAATAATGACTACTTGGCAACATCTAACAAGCGCGTGATGAAGTATGTGCTCACTGGTTGACAAAGAATCCAGGTAGGGGGATGACGTAATGCAACTGGACGCACATGCGCATCGGAAGGTTCAGATCTAACTTGTTCCCCAATACTCACATACTACGTCATACCCGATGTAAACACAAATCGCCCACGACACACAATAGATATCGCCCTAGTCGAACATATGTGCTGCCGTCTATAGAGGACCGCTAAAAGGTCGAAGCTTCACTTCCTAGTATTCTTCTTCCATGCTACAACTTTTATAAGTAATTTCAAGGGCAGCGCGTGCCTAGACAAGCGAGAGAGGTAGACATTAACGCCATCTCTTAGCAACAAGCGGAAATACCACGAAGGCTAGAATCTTCCACGCGCTTCGAGTCTAGACTAGAACCTTCCTTATTGATATAAAAGGAGTGCGTCGGCACGACGTTAGTCAGTTGAGTCGAGTAATCGAAGCGATACGGTCGGAGAAAGATTTTAGTTAATTTAGTTGTGCTGCGACATAGTGATTGTGAAGTCCAGTGATTGTGAAGGTATTGTGCATTTGTTTGTGTCGTGCTCATGCGATATCCATAATTGTTGTGTCGAGTTCCATAATTGTTACGATTTTGGCATAATGTCACAAAAACGTAAAGTTGATAGTGAGTGCAGAGTTTTTCAGTCTACATGGGAAATTGCATATTTTTTCATAGAATGGAAAGGCAAACCACTGTGTTTGATTTGCAATCAAACAGTTGCTGTTTGTAAGGAGTTTAACTTGAAGAGACACTATGATACGAATCATAAATCTAAATTCGATTGTTACACTGAAAAAATAAGAATGGACACATTGTCATTTTTAAAATCTAAACTTCAAGGTCAACAATCGATGTTTACTAAAGCTAATACTGAGAGCGAAGATGCCCTGAAATCAAGTTTTATTATTGCATTAGAAATCGCGAAGAGATCAAAACCTTTCACTGATGGTGAGTTTATTAAAGACAGCATGTTGAAAGTGGCCGATGTTTCATTTCCATTTCAAAAGTCAATAATTAAAAATATTTCGCTGTCAAGAAACACTGTTGCTTCAAGAATAAATGATTTATCTCAAAATTTGGTTCTTCAACTGAAGGAGAAAATTAAGGAATTTACAAACTTTTCACTGGCTGTTGACGAGAGCACTGATACTGAGGATAGAGCTCAACTTGCTGTTTTGATACGAGGTATTAACAGTAACTTTGAAATAACTGAAGAACTATTAAGGTGCGTCCCATTGACAGGTACTAGAAGAGCAAATGATATTTATTCTGCAATTGAGCATTTGATAGCAGAATATGAACTCGACTGGAATATACTTAGCAGCACAACTACGGATGGCGCTCCTGCCATGGCTGGCAAACATTCGGGCGTTGTAACTAAGTTAAAACAGAAAACATCAGGGAATTTTGTGGGATTTCACTGTATAATTCATCAGGAATCATTGGCATCCAAACATTTAAAAATTGACCATGTCATGCAACCTATAATTAAAATAGTAAATTTTATAAGGAGCAGAGGACTGAATCACCGACAGTTCAGGCAGTTTTTACAAGATTTGGACGAAAAGTTTTCTGATGTCCCTTATTTCACCGAAGTTCGTTGGCTCAGTCGAGGAGTAGTTTTAGAAAGATTTATTTGCATTACGTGACCCTATTCAAGCTTTCATGTTAGAAAAAGGCAACCCAATTGATTATGACAATGACTGGTGGGTTGATTGTGCCTTTTTAGTAGATGTGAATAAACACCTGACTGATCTGAATGTAAAGTTACAGGGTAAAAATCTGATTGTCACTCAAATATATTCATGTATTTCAATTCTTTGAAACAAAGTTGAGGCTGTGGGAAAATCAGGTAAAAATCAAACTTTGGATCATTTCCCTCATTTAAAATCATTTGGCACGGTGAACTAAAATAAATTGGATCAATATTCTCAACTTCTGCAAAATCTGATCACGGAATTCAACAATCGTTTTGAAGACTTCCACAAAATGAATGAAATGGAATTCCCAATTTTCAACAATCCATTCAATTTTGAAGCTTCACAGGCACCAGTTCATTTGCAAATGGAGTTGATAGATCATCAATCAGACAGTATTTTGAAAGAAAAATTTAAAGAGGTTAACGCTCTTACATTTTATACACAATATTTCAAGAGTTTGGATAACTACCCGCAATTTTAAAAAGCATGCAGCACGCATTCTGTGCATGTTTGGTAGCACCTATTTATGTGAGCAGATGTTTTCCGTCATGAAAATAAATAAGAACAAACATCGCACAAGACTTAAGAATGAACATCTCCAATCAATTCTTAAAATAATTACAACGAATATGATACCTGACATCAATGAGCTTGTCAAAAACAAGAGAAGTCAGGTATCTGGATCCTCGAGCTCAAAATAATTACCCTCTTTTATAACTTTGATATGATTTTTAACAACCGTATATTATATACTATATAATTAAGTAAATAAAATGTTATAATAATTCAGTACATTTTTTTATTTGAATCTGGCCCGCCTACACATTCTAAATTTAATATATGGCCCTCTGCAAAATTGAGTTTGACACTCCTGTATTAAAGAAAGCTTTCCAGTCGGTCAACACAATCGATCGAAACATGTCATCCAATTAAATAGGCTACCTCGATTTTTGTACATAAAAGCGTGTTATTTTGTAATACATTTCTCATTTCTTTCAGGCTAGGGTATGTAAATACTTGTTTTCCCGCCTAATGTAATTGGGCACAATTTGTGTTGACCGACCGGAAAGCTTTCTTTACTAATAAAATAAAAATAATGATAAATATTTAGCATCCTTCAACTTATTGTGGCTTTAGATATGCTTGAGGGACGTACATTCTCTGGAGGCGTTCTTTAATACGCCAGATACAAATATTGACCTATATCTATGACATTTAAAAGACCTAAAAATATCAACAGTTTACGCTGAAATTTGATTCCGCAACCTTGGGTACAGAAGACGACTGCCTTACTTACACACCCAGTACTAGACAGCAAAGTGACGTATTTACACCGCCCTTCTGCCCGCACGCAAACAGTCTAAATAAAAAAAAGAACCGTCTTAAAATACACAGTATATCTGTCTCAAAATGTCACTACAGTACTTGAAACCCGTCAAAGCATGGTGGCCAGTGATAAAACATTTACTGAAGGTTTTTCCTATATAGCCTACGGCATTCTTTGTACAATAACTTTTTTTGGGGCACTATTGCACTGGCCATGACCGAAAACTTGATGAGGTACTCAGAGGGGTAGTCGCCGTTATCAATTTGTAGCGAAAAATCGGAAAAAAATCTGTTTTTGACCGCATGTTTATATGTAAGCGGCGTATTTTGAAGAAGGGCAAGAAAGGAGAGTATTTAATACAATTATTGTGAATAATTGCTTGGCGAGAAGCGTGCGGCACAACAGGGGAAACATACCTGCAGTCTCCTCCAAGAACAATAACTTTACCACAGAAAAATAATGTCGTTGCCCATAATATCCTTTATAAGACGATTCACACTCATTAATGAATGAATATTTGCCATTGGGGTTTCATCCCATATTAATGAGCCATGCTAATCGAATATCGTAAGCTGCTTTGGAATTTAATTTTATCCAGACACTGAACTCTCATGTAAATTTAGAGGACTTTTGAATATTGAATGTACCGTATGGGTTATACTCATGCAAAATATTTTTTTAAATATGACATGTGCCCTCCCTGTTGCAAAAATTCGTTCGATTTGCAGGTCTAATTTGATAAGCTTCTGAGGAGTCTAATATATACTGGGCGTAAGAACCGTCGCTTGTATATTTGGAATATAAGGAAGAAGTGCGAAGATGTACAATTCCAGACATTTTAAAATAACGTGGACCATATTCAGGTGGCAAAGGAAAGATTGGCACCAAAGGAAACGAAGGGCGTAGCATTATTGTACTGCCAAATATTCTCTCTGAAATTCCTTGAGATATCATCTCCAGTGATTTTATTTTTCAACCTGTCAAGTATTTTATATTCCGGGAGATGAATTTTATCATTAAAACAGAAAAGGACAGAGTATCCAAGCGTAGTTTTCTTGCAAGAGAAATACAATGCAGAACAATGTTTACATTCGTTCGTCAAGGACCCTACACTGTACGGTATAATATCTGGAGTTGTAACTGAAATGGCAGATTTATATTGGATTTTCCAAGTGGCATCGTATTTTCTTTGATTTCTCACTTTTTTGCATCTATTTGTACTTTACACACGACCGGTGAATGTTATTTTTCGTCGAAAGGGATTATTTACAGTGGCATTTCTCCCCCAATTAACGTTGTATTCGATAAAACTATAGTGTCCTGCATCAACGGAGCCGCTAAGTATTAAATGGCAAATAATACTTTCATTACCATAATCAACAGTTTGTTAGTTAGATAGTTAGTTAGTTAGTTATTGTTGCTTTAATGAGCGGAACAGTGAGGTCATCTGACCCTTATCAACAGCGTGGTTAGACTCATTGTTATGTACTCTATACAAATAATCAATAAACAATTGCCTTATACAATGACGTTCAACATGACCTGTGTCCTCACCGTCCAGAGACTTTCATACAATTTTTGCAATACTGTAGTTCATACATAATTGTGTAAATTACGCCATTAAAAATGATTATTTATGGACTTTGCAGCATCGTGGTCATTTAGCCTCGTGTACTCAGGTGTGTTGTCTGATAATTTGTGTCACTGTGATGTCTGTACTAGTGTGTGAGTTATATCCCTCGTCAGGAATAGACCCCCGACCACTAATACTAATGGATTCAGCTTCTAAAAGCTACTTTATTATTATTATTACATTATTATACTGGATAATTGTCATGCAGTTTCAACAGGTAATGTGTGCATTAGTTGGTCAATAATGGTGAGTCGAGATGTGTATAATTTTCAATAATAACTTAAGAGTCCAGGATGGGATATATCCTCGCGCTTGGCAGAGTCCAGCCAAATCTTTCCGTGACGTATGTCCCCTACTCTTGATGCCCTCAGAACGCCCTTCCTAACCTACCAATTCCGCCATGACATCTTCCCTGGTAACTAGCCAGTGAAATTTTAATGTATCCCACCCAGAGGGATTGACATGTGACTTCCTTAATTCACATAAAACCCTGGACTCCAGAGAGATACAGTCTCTTGTAATTCAGTATCCTAAGAATAACCAACTAAGCTAGTTGGCAGTCAGGCATCATGCCTCAAGACTTGTATATATATTCAAATATATTACTTACTAGTCGACCAATAAATAAGATAATTGAACTCTTCGCTTTATTTGAAATAGATATCACTCAGACTCGTGGAGAAACTGAGATGACCTAGCTTAACACGCTAGCCACGACATTGTTAAGCAAACAAACTTAACTTGTGTACTTGTAAACGAGGAAGGATTTTTGTACGAAGCGGCCCTGGCCTTAGTAGAAGTGGGAACCACTTCCAGGATGGCTGAGGTGGGAATAGAACTCGCCTCTTATCAGTTTTGCCTCAGGCCAGAAATGAATTTCTTGGCAGAGCTGGGAATCAAATCCGAGCCTCCGCGGTGATAGCCAAGAATGCTAGCCACTACGCAGTGTGTCGGACAACGGTGGTAGAGTCTACTACAGCCATATATTCTGACACGTAAGCGAATATTACTTCCTCATACCCTCATTCTTTAAAGGGACCTCTTGTTTTCCTTTTCATCATATCTCCTGCCTTCTGCACAAGGTCATAAAGGAGGCAGGGTGTGTGTAGACCCACCACTGGATAGTGGATAGTGCTACACCCTCAAGGATTCATGGCTGTTGAGTTCGGGAGGATACCTGAGCTAGATCTGTTTTATCCCTTTTTCCAGTGACTCTGCGCGGACTCTCTCCTATTTCCCTTCCTATCTGTCTTTCATGACTCTACATCCTTCCAAATCCGTCAATTCTCTTTTTTCGAGGGTTGAGGGCATTTCTTTTATCTATATTTTATTTCCCTTATTCCTTCCTTTTTGTCCTCTTCTTCTCCTAATCCGTAAGTTAGTTGTAAGGTGTAGTTAGTTTTAGTTCTAATATTTCATCATCATATTTCATTTTCACCCCAAAAATTTAGAGGCCGATAACCTCGATGTTTGACCCTTTAACATCATCAATTACAATTTCAGCATTACCTTTGCTGACACTGAAATATGCAAGTCCGGGTTATGTTGTATGCACAGTGGAAATAATTTCTTGTATTAAATGTTTGGAATACATTTCTCAAAACTCTAATCCTCTCCAATCATTAACCTAACCGCAGCAACGGACTTGCCAGCGTCATTGCAGAGAAATTTGTATCACCGATTACCGATAGCCTATTATTGCACAAGCCGAAATACCGGTTGCTTCCAAATGACTGCTGTAATAACACTTAGCAGGAAAGTGTTCATAAAGTTTTATAAAAACCGAGTGAACCTAATGGAATTCTATTCTAACAAGGTGCAAAGTATGTCTAGTTTCTCTCAGATTTATTTTCATGCTATTTTATTTTGTGATATAATTTGCATTTTGATATTGCGGAAATTATGACAAATATTGTCATAGGTCTATGTCATGCTATGGTGGGTTGACAGCGCTGTGCGGGCAGTTGAGTAACTAACGGGATTTCATCTAAAAAGCCTCATTGTCTAGGCCGGTAGTGGAGAGCGCAGCTCGCATCCAGTCGGCCATGATTTTGTGTAGAAGCTTTGTACCCTCACACTACCAGTATAGAGTTCCTCAGTGCGAAGTCGTGCCTCAGGGGCGGAGAATTTATCACATGCTCCTGAAGTTCCTCAAACACGTCTCCTTTAACATTATTGAAATCTGCACTGCAGTCAAGAGCTTGACAAAAGGGTCCATTAATTTTGTGGCCTTGTCCTGGAAATATCGCAAGGCCTTTTCACCCTCTCTGCATAAATAAACTACATCGTGTGATGGAATTAAATGGCCACCTCTGTTTTTTTTCTATTCAGTAAAGCAGAATCAGAAACAGGTGCGTCAAGAACTGCTTTACAAGGTTCACAATTGATCATCAATGTATCTTATCTGCACGAGTCATGCAACAGCATGCCTGGTGAGTGGAGAATCCCTAGCTATTTCAGCTCTTCACAGGGAGGGAGAGCGAGGAAAAATGAAAGAGTCTCATGCTTGTTGCATCATTATGATGATATATGATATATGAATCGCAGCCAATGGCCACAAGTGGGTCATTTTTGATTGAACGCCCGAGGGCCCCCAACAAGTTCAATCTCTTGCTACATCATTTCCTAATTTATTTTTCATCATTATAAAATGTATTTTGGCTAATTTCAGTAGGCCTACTTTAGAAAATTGTATCGTACGATAAGCTCTCATTCAGCGTTATCTTCCATTTTAGTATTTTATTTATTTATTTATTTATTTATCGTATGGCTTTTATTGCCGGGAGTGTCTGAGGACATGTTCGGCTCGCCTGAGTCTGTAGCTGCTTCCAGCGGACACCCTTAGGGTGAGCTACAAGTTCCGTTCAATTTCAAGTAGTTCCAACTTTCGCTACCAGATGTCATTGATACCTAGTGGTGAACGTTGGAACTTTGATAGAGCGTTCTGACGAAATCTAACCTAACAATTTTGCTTCACACAAGTTTAGTCTGTGGAAGGATCTTTTACATGGCATAAATCTATGACATGGGACCGCCGGCTTTACTTCCCCTCCGAAGGAAGGCATACTGAAGGATTTTTAACGTTCTTAAAAAATTCGACGACTTCGGCCGGGTTTGAACCCGTTATCTTGGGCACAGCAGTTCAGCATGCTACCAACTACGCCACCGAACAACACAACTTAGGCAAATGGAAATACGGAAGTCTATTGATTTAGTAAGCATTTCTTTTCAACAACTATACATTACATTTGCTACAAAGGATAACCAATGAACTGTTTCTTTTAAATTCCATTTTCCATGAATCATAGAAACCTTCGCAAAATTAACCCAGTACGGTACTTTGAAATTCTAAGAAGAATTAAATAGACTAATTTAGGGATGCAATGTATCCTAGAAGAATCTCAAAATTTCCTCAACCAAACGCACTGTCCATACGTTTAATAAGATGACAAATATTACCTCTGCGTATTTATTATCAAAGACTACACCGTCACATCTGTAGCATAACCTGCAATTTGACTCTGAATGATTGACGACTGCATTGCGTAGTCCACATTACATTATACAGTATAGGGACATAAAGCATTTTTATGCCCAGAGATGCATTTACTAGCAGTCTCAACTCAACACCAAGAAAAATGTCTATGGACATTTAAATACTTGATACCTTCGAGAATAAATACAGGTCTGATCAGTGGAGTAAGGGATAGGGTAAATTACAATAATTTATAATAAATGCGAGCATATACACGTTTGATTATTTTTCTTTCATGTTTCTGAGTTAAGAGGAAAAGTAAAGAAATGCAAGTAGTTACGTCAAGAATTTTAGGGTTATTTTACAATGAATTAACAGCGAGATAGGTACAAGACAAATATAATTGATTTATTGTATGCCAATGTAATGGTTGATAAAGCTAATACACTGAAGAAAATGGAAATTGCAACACCATGAAGGCATTGGTCGTTTGTGTTGATTTTCAAGATACGGAACGATGCCATGTAGATATGTAAACGATCAAAGTTTCATGCCCATTGGATTGTTGCTACAGGTCTCCCCACGTGATTGGTCGCGGAGGAATCAACTCCAGTATACGGACTCTGGTGTAGCGTAGTTGACTTGCAGTATATGCAGTGAAGTGATCCCCGTCAAACATGCCTCGACGACAGAGAAGAGCAAGCTGTCATCAACTGTCGCCGTTTGAGAGGGCTTGGATAATTGGGCTGTGTGAGGCTGGATTATCGCTAAGGACTGTCGCTGCACGTGTTGGCCGACAGGCATCTACGGTACAACGTGTATGGCAGCAGTGGTCAAATGAAGGTACCCACACTCGTAGACCTGGCACAGGCCCAGTGCGACAGACAACTGTGAGAGAGGATCGCTGCATCATTCGGATGGCCCGGATGGAACCCCATGCAACAGCAGCGCAAATTGGAGCAGCTGTGGCACCCCACGTTACACAACGAACAGTTGGTAATCGCCTGCGTGCAGCTGGCTTACGATCCCGTGTCCCTGCAGAAGGTGTTCCATTGACCCCACAACAGTGACGTGTAAGGCTGGCCTGGTGTCGAGAACGATCGACGTGGGTCGACGAATGGCATAGGGTCGTCTTTAGTGATGAATCGCGCTTCTGTCTTGCCCGCAGTGATCGCCGGAATCGTGTGCGCCGACGTACCGGGGAGAGGGGCCGCCCAGACCTTATTGTCGAGAGGCACACAGGGCCAACACCAAGCATTATGGTCTGGGGAGCTATTGGCTTTAATGTGAAATCACAATTAGTGCTTGTTGAGGGCACTGTAACTGCTCGACAGTACGTTGATAGGGTACTCAATCCAGTGGTTGTCCCTATGATGGCGAACATTGCTAATGGGATGTTTCAGCAGGACAATGCCCGTGTTCACACTGCACGCATCTCCAGAGAAGCTCTCCACGACACCACAACCTTAGAATGGCCTGCCAGATCCCCGGACCTCAGTCCTATTGAGCAAGTGTGGGAAATGATGAGTCGACAACTGGCCAATCGTCCTCAGCCACCCACAACTATGGAACAACTGACCGGTGCAGTGCAGCAAGCATGGGCCACAATTCCTCAGGAAGCGATCCAGGGCCTTATTGACTCCATACCTCACCGAATTCATCAATGTATTGCAGCTCGTGGTGGGCACATCCTGTATTGATTGTTGTCCAAACTTGCGGTCAGAGGGACCTGAAAGTGTAATCATCGAATCACAACGGAACACTCGTCCTGCTTGTTCAATTGCAGCAATGTAGCACCACTCCTTCTGGGTGTTGCAATTTTCATTTTCTTCAGTGTATATTTATTCCCACATGTTACTTACAATATTTTTCAACACATAGGATGCCAGTGTCTAAGCTTACATGGAGGCATTTTTCATCAATTAATTCTGTAATAAGACCACCTTGTGGTGTGGTGGCTGCCACTCCTGAGGTCCTGGGCTAGTTTCCAAGCTCTATCAAGTAATTCAATTCTGGTCTGAGGGTTGGAACGGCGCACACTCAACTTCGTGAGGCAGAACTGAGAAAAGGTACAGTAGGTTCGATTCTCACCTCCGCCATCCAAGAAGTGGTTTTCCGTGGTTTCCACACTTCCACTCCAGGATAATGCTGGGATGGTTCCTAACTTAAGGCTACGGCTGCCTCCTTTCCAGTCCTCACCTGAATTACAAAAAGTATACACACTACTTCAGATACCACAATAACCCAGATTATCATACAAATCCTACACACTTCCAAATACACGGGGCTAAATGAATATGTTATCAAAAACCCTAAATAAATGAATATCAACAACAACACAATGATTCTACAATAAGAGATTCTTTTAAAATGTAGTTATAAAAGGTACTAGCATACACATATCAGCAAATTCCAGTTTTCCATTTCAAGCATTACCCATTTTAATAAGTTTACTGTTTCAACAAACAACCGACAGTAGTGGCTACGCTGGCTAACGCGCAGCATTAGGTCATGGGGCCAAGCTCTCTGCTGACTCGGTAGACGTGTGGGTTCGAGCCCCACCGTCGGCCGTCCTTGAAATGGTTTTCCGTGGTTTCCCCATTTTCAACACCAGGCAAATGCTGGGACGGTACCTTCTGACAGGCCACGGCCGCTTCCTTCCACATCCTTGCCCAGTTTCATTCACCATCATTAATTTCATCTCTCATTAACTCCTCTCATAAGGTTGGCGTCAGGAAGGGCATCCGGCCGTAAAAACCATCGCCACAAAGACTTCCATCGCATCTCATCCCCGACCCCGTTGGAAAACGGGAATAATAAGGGGTAGACATACATACTGTTTCAACAAACAAACTTGCATGTGTTGCAGGAATTTTCTGCTCATCAGTGTCAGCCATGGCATCAAGGAGAGAAGAGGTCCATTATCATGTGCTATAGCCTACTGTTATGCCTTGGCAAGAAAGAGGATAGAAACATGCCTCAACACGTACTTTTAGTAGGACCAGATTTGATTACTGTATTTTTGCTAAGTGTGATCTTGGCTCTCTCTGTTATTTTTTCTTCGTTGTCAACTTGTTAAATAAAAAATGATGATTTTTAGCAGCATTACGTGTTTTTCTAGTTTTTCAATGAAAGTCCCATTTCTCCTTTTCCCATCGCAGCATGTTATAGAAATTACTGTATTAGTGTGCGATGACATTTTTTTGCTGTACTTACTGTATTTCACCCTTCAAAATTGGTGAACTGGATATATTTTAAAGGGGATATGAAATGAACTAGATACTGTGCCCAATCAGTCACGGCAGTCTGGCATCGAACTCAGGTTTCATCAGAGAAGACCAGGCACATGATTATGCCTAGAGTCGAACCATTGGTCTCTGAGGGGGAACAGTTTTAGGGAACCTGAAGAGCAATGTGTTAAATAATGAGATATAATAATGTAGCATGATTTCACGACCTATATGTGAATATCATAGCTATTTAAGGTAAAGAATTGCAACCAAATGCAAGAAAATATACGTTTTCTAAGAATATAAGAACGAAGGAGGCTAGTTTGGCATTTTACAAATTACACTTGGCAAGTGGGTGGTAACCCTAGGCGCCGAGCGGACTATTTACGTCTGGACCGAGAAGACAGCCCAAAATTAATGACTCGGGTATTCACCACTTGATTAATATGCATTGTGTGAAAGTGAATGAGGCCACTGATAAGAGTATGTTTATCAGGTGGAAAATATGTGAAATTAAGTGGTGTGAAAAGTATAACATGATGGCTTAAATCAAGCATCATGGTGGGTCGCAGGGTGAGCTGCTGGCACTATCCAGCGAAAAGAAAAAGTGAGTACCAATTAATTATGTTATTATAACTAAATAGTTCACCATATAACGATGTTATCACTTGAGACTAAGATGTCACAGTCACTTACTGAACGAGTTTTCACCACTCGTCTTGAATAAAATATGGCTTGGAAGGTGATTTGTTTAAGGCCATTCAGGCCGAAAATAGTGATGAATGTAACGGTAACGTTAAATGAATGATAATAATAATAATAATATGGGGTCGGCAACAGTAAAGTAATAGGCATTTTTGGCCTAAATAATGTTCAAAGTGTGTCATGTCTAATATAAAGATACTGTATTTTGGTAAACAGTAAGAAAGTGTTGTAATATAGCGAGATACGAGAATTTTTCAGTGTCAGTGAAATGTTGAATGAATATTTGATATGGTCAATCCTTAGGATTATATTTGAGGACCATTAAAGTAATGTAAGCCAGTAAATTCATACCTTGTTGTTAGGAGCTATTTAGAGCTTTGGCTTAAGTATTATTACAGAAAGAGCGCGGGTGCCTTAATAATTGAGTCATCTATGTGAAGTATTGTTTATAGCCGCATATCGCGTGCAGAATTAACGTAGAATCCAGTGATTTAC
Organism: Meconema thalassinum; assembly: GCA_946902985.2. Classification (NCBI taxonomy): domain Eukaryota; kingdom Metazoa; phylum Arthropoda; class Insecta; order Orthoptera; family Tettigoniidae; genus Meconema; species Meconema thalassinum. The sequence continues at coordinate 677,956,013 of OX336389.2, forward strand.
GTAATAAATAATTGCGGGGACCAACTAGTATAGCTTGCGCGTTAGGTGAGAAGTTGGCTAAATCTACAAGTAGTATCGCCCTTGAGCATACTGTATTATTCGCAGCGAATTGGACAAAGCCTGTCTGTTGCCATCGCTTGCATGAATTATGGCCACGATTGAGATCCGTTGAGACTCCGTGAGCATGTATATGAATGATCTACCCTGAGAGGTAAGGATCATATTCTTCGTTTAGGAAACGCAGATTTCCTTATATATTATTGTAACAGCTGCTGGCGAAAATCTTGGATTTTCGTTATGATGCGCGTCTAAAGCCACAGTATTCACCATAGAACGGCAAGGCTATCACCAGAGTCATCCCCAGCCATGAATGTTAATAAGGAGCCAAGTTGAGCCCAATGCACTAATTATAGGTGTTAAATAATTAAATGACTCAATTACTTAGGAGCCACACCTAGCGTAACTTTACTGTACTGCAGTTGTAAACAAATCTGACCTTGACAGCAGATGAGGGAAGTGGGGGAATAGACCTCTTCTGCGGCAGCCATCTTGACTAGCCTGCTGGAACGAATTTTATTGCCTGCTGGGGGAAAGGGAAGGTCGGTCGACCAGTCCTTTAAATGAGGGTCACAGTAGGACACTGAAGAATCTCGATATTTCAATATGCAATTATAATAGGAGTGTTTTGATGATGCCAATTGAATTGAATGATGTGTTGCAACACACATACGTTATTGGATCAAAGAAATCGGATAATATTTGGCCCAGTTATTCTCTGAAGAGGAACACTGAACCAAATAAATTGTTAAGCATCTTTTTAGAATGCATTTTGCCAGTTCACACTAAGTTATGCAGACGGGTATGTGATTTCTAAAGAACATGACACGTTTGTAACGATATAAGCCCGACAAGACCCATAAAATCGTTGTATGGTGAAACTATAAAATATTCTATCCATGTTTATTTTGGGAAGGGATAAGGACCACTTTTCTTAAAGCGTTCATATTGACGGAAAGAAGGAAGATGATCCACACGACACAACAAATATTTGTTAATTAATGCAGAAAGTAATGAATTTATGCTAATTAAAGTAAATGCCGTAAGAAACGGAGTAATTTTGTTATTAACGTCATTTTGATGTGATATGTGACTTTTGTGTTATGATACTCCAGTTAAGTAATTATGTCACATGATGAACACTATGGAAACCCATTGAAGTCTGAAAGTATCAATGATAGGATGCTAGAATTAGATTTGAGTGCAGTGTAGCACTATTTTATGAAGAGAACTCACAAAATAACCCTATTTTTATTTGTGGGAATTAAATATAATTTGTCCTTTATTTGTATTTGTTGTATAGCCATGATTTTAGACCAGTAAATATTGTCTTGTAGGAATATGTTGTGTATTTCATGTAGAGTAGTTACCTGGTAGACTCAAATCCTGAGCATGTGGTCGTATGGTGGGCAGGAACGTCCCATACCTCGAAAGACCGTGAGTTAGTTGGGATACGAATACATGGTCCACATGATGACAGTTGGGTACAACACATTTTTTGAAATCGAATTATCTTTCTCAAATTTCAGCCCGTAATGAATTTGGCACTAATTACACTATCAATTTTAGTGTAATTGAGGATCCAGTTACACCACCTGTTTCCTTAGCATTCTCTCTCAAAGTTTTACTGGCATTGCTAACAGCATCTTTTGTGATATGAATATTCTCCCTTCCTTTGTAGTTTATTCTAGGAAGTAATTGGTTATAATCGGGCCTACTGTGGTTTATTGGAAGGAACCCTTTTTTAAAGCTGTGTAATAATACGCTGTAGGCCTTGTAGTAGCCTAATTCTTGTCACCAATGCAATATGCTCAAATTTCAACAGAAAGTAATTTCAATATGTAAATTATTGATGAGGCGGTTGGTTATGTCCTAAATGCTGTAATTGTTCATTTCAGAGTCCTGGAATTCACAATTTCCCACTAAAAAAAAAAAAAAAAATCTGTTATTGGTATTTTGAATGTGATTTATTTGTTGTGGATCATATTATTATCTCCACACTTAAAACGTGCTAAATTCTATTGGGAAGATTGTGATTTTCGGAACTTTGAAGTGGATAGAGCATTTAGGACGAGAATATTTTATCAAAACGAGGGGAAGGGGAGGGGCGGGAGGGGTGGGAGGGGTAGTGTTTACAAGCTCTGCTCATAGGTGGCGCTACGGGTCAACATGTTGCTAGTACGCGGCCATTCACCAGGCAGCACTGAAGTCTTAGGTGCCAAGAATTAGCATGACTGTCGGCCATCTGTAGTAATGTAATCTGTGATCCCGTCTGAGCTCTGGGGTACACGTAGTTCACTATCATACTCTTAGATAGTGTTACGCATGCTTATGGAACTGGTTCCAAAACCGGGAGCATCGACTCTCAGGGTCCTGGATCGGTCCTCCCGATTCCGTCGCTGGCCCATCTCTAGAAATACCCACTGATCTGTTAAAGATATACCGTAGACATTCTGTTTTCAAATTCTTAAATTGTAATAAGGGGCTCATAAAACACTGCCCAATTCGTCTCCATTATGTTTTTATTTACCGAGAAACCGGCAGCAAATATGTTTTTTTAAATGGAACTGTTTTGGATGGATTGGCCCTTTGTTTTTGTTAATAAGAATATAATTAGTACGAATACAAACAACACTGATTTATTTACTTTTCATAATTCTTGTGCGGAGCCTGTACGGACCCGACTCGATCTCGTCACATTTCTCTCAATAATGTCACATTCCGCGCTACATTCTTAACTGGCCGCTAACAATGGACACTCACCCCCTGGCGCTCAGCCGGGTTGCCAAAACGAGGCGCGGTCAAGAAATACACACACGGTTGCATGTGGAGGGGACAGTCATCGACTACTGCAGCAAATGTAAACAGGGACTATACTGATTTCACCCAATAGAACACCTAAGAATTTAACGACAAGCTCAGTGATGTACTTATTTTGCAAATCCAACGAGTACCGGTACTTTGAAATATTCAAGTTTTCATATGGGTAGGCAGCCATTCTAGACAGAAAGCGATGCGAGTGCTTGATTCTCTTGCGTGACCCACTCCCTGTTGACAAACACTCATCTATTGTATTCCATACATAGCACACTGTGATGTTTTGTACAAAATGGTTAACCAGTGTCGTGAGAATTAAAATTAGACGAGACGTTCACAATACTTTAAGTTGGCGAGTTTTGTTTCATTTCTAATTTAAATATTTAAATTAATTCAATTTTCTCAGGTTCACTGAAAAAGTCCCGTACTTATTACTAAGACGTTTTGACTTATTATTTATCCTGTACACTGAGATAGTTCCAGATATTTCCGTTAGGATTCAGGACAAGGTGGAGAGGGAGAAATGAACATGTACGGCATTCCACTTCTGCTACCACGTTAGGTTTTCCCTGGCCCTATAACAATACTACAGACTTACAGAACATATTCAAAACACACAGATCACAAATGATACATTCATACTTATCAACACAAGCCACAACATTATGTAGGTGACACAATTATAGTACAGGGTCCACAGGCGACAGTTGTAATTGATCGGAAAGGACAGGAATTTGGAACATTCTGAAGACAAGTTACCCTTTCAAACACTACACATAATGTAGTATGCAAACGATTAAATATAAATACACTGAGTGGCCAAAAGTCACGGGAAGGGTAGTCCCATGAGAAAATGTGTCGTGTATGACTCCTGAGCTGCGGCGGAGCCCAGCAGTCTGTCACAGACACGAGTGTAGTGATGGTGGCAACACGTCGCGAGTTATCCGACTTTGAACGTGGGATGATCATCGGCGCACGGTGCATGGGCCATAGCATTTCGGAGATTACACGCGAATTCGGGTTTCCGAGGTCAATAGTGCCGAGGGTGGATCTTCAATGATACTATCCACGTAAACCGCCGCACGGGACTACCACAGGTGTTGAACGAACGGAAATCACGTCGCCTCAGCAGAATCATACGGGCCGATCGAAGGGCTACTGTTAGTCAGATCACCTCCCAGTTGAATGTTGGGAGTCAGGAACCCATTTCTTGTCGAGTCGATACCTTGGCGTTTTGAGGGCCCACAGAGGAGCAGCTCGTTATTAACATCATATTCCGTGCCTTCCCATGGCTTTTGGCCACGAAGTGTATAAGGTATGTTTCCTTCCTTTAGCCTACCTTGCCTGCTCTGCGGAGCGTGTCTGCGTCCCACCTCCTTCAACCTCAGACAACGAGCGTTCTGTGGGAAAATGACGGTCATATTTTGTTTTCATCAACAGCGTAGTTTAAATCAGTGGTATGGAAAGAGGGCTCATTCCAAAGACACGGCCACACCACACGTCACACCCAGGGGGGAAGTAAAAGGTGAAGGGTCAATAAAGTAATAAATAAAGGGTTGTAGGTGAAACAAGAGTAGCTGTTAAATTTCTACAATGGCTGCGTGACCTTGTCATCAATCATTAGTCATTACCCATAGGCGGTTAACCGGGGGTTGCCAGAAACCCAGACTCCATTAACTGAGGGTGCTGATGGGGCGCTCGAGTTGCTTTATGGGTGCGACTGAAGATGTTATTGTTTCATTTGAAGGCTGAAAATATTGTGATCATGAGGCCCTTGTACTTTTGTATGCTTGACCACCTGCTTTATTTTTGGTGTCGAAAGTACAATCGTGTTTGTTAGTGAAATTGTTGATGCTTTATTTAAGGGACTTGGGCATCGTGGTCATTTAGCCTCATGCACTTGGGTGTGTATATAGATGGATAGATAAAGAGAGTGTGTGTGTGTTTTTAAGAGGTTGTATGATAGCCTGTGTTATTGTGGTGTCTGTAGTAGTGAGTGTATTTGTAATTCAGATCAAGATTGGGAAGGATGCGGCCGGGGCCTTACGTTAGGGACCATCCCGGTATTTACCTGGAATAGAAGTGAGAAACCACGGAAAAGCACTTCCAGGATGGCTAAGGTGGGAATCGAACTCACCTCATATTTGCTTCAAGGGGTTGAGCTCGGACCAAAATTAAATTTCTTGGCAGAGTGTCAGAGACGGGTATTGAACCTAGACCTCCAGGGCGACAGCTAAGAATGCTAGCGTAAGTGAAATAATTAAGGTTTAGGTCGTCATAGGTGATCTGGAATGTAAAATAAGGTACAACCCAGCATTTGCCTAGGGTTATGTGTGTAAAAATATCTGAGAAAATCACTCTTGAAATGGCCACTCGAAAGTCTAGACTTACTTGACTTATTTCCTTTCACACCGTGCGGAGCATAGGCCATCCAAGAATGATTTCCATCTGACTCTGTTTGCTGCCAAGTTCTTCACTTCTCTCCAAGTACTGTATTTCCAGCTTTCCATTCCTCCTCGTCAATGGTACGTTTCCAGGTCCTCCTTGGTCTTCCTCGTCTCCGAGCCCCTTGAGGATTCCAGTCCAGAGCTCTCCTTTCTACCGCATCATTCTGTTTCCGCAGAGGATGCCCGATCCAGTCACATTTCCTCTGTTTAATTTGGACTTCTCTAGGTTGTTGGTTAGCCCTTTGGCACAGCTCTTCCTTTGGGATTATATCTGGCCATAGTATACCCAGAATTCGGTGCAGACAACGATTAATGAATACTTGAAGTTGATGGCTAATAGGATTGGTAACTTTCCATGTTTCACATGCATACAAGAGGACAGCTTTCACACGGATATTAAAAAGTCTAATTTTCGTCTTCCTTGATATGTTATGGTTTTTCTAGACTGCATAGAGCTGTACAAAAGCGCCATTTGCTTTTCGTATTCTGCTCTTGACATCCTCTTCAGCCCCTCCACTTCTCGTTACCACACTTCCCAAGTGAACGTATCCACCTGTTCTTCGTCTGATCCTCCCTCAGTGAGGCAAGCCTGGACTGCCGGGTTCACTCTCAGCTCTTTTGTCTTCTTTGAGTTTATCCTAAGTCCAAGCTTAGTGGCTTCAAGTTCTAAGTTTGCAAGATTTCCCTTCTGTCTCTGAAGCGCTGTGCAAGCATACAGATGATATCAGCAAAATCCAGATCCTCCAACCTGTCTAGAAATCCCCACTGTATCCCTCTCTTTCTTCCTCTCCCCAACTTCCTAAGAATATTATCAAGAACAATCAGGAACAGGGTGGAACAAAGTATACACCTTTGTCGTACTCCAGTCTGGATGGTCAATGGCTGCGGCTGGGTTACCTGACCCTCATGCAGGACTTGACATTCATAACCAGAATACATCTCTCCTATGATGTTAACTATTTTACTAGGTAGGGTTTACCATATTCCTCCCACATGACCTTCGTATTAATGGAATCAAAGGCCTTCTCAAAATATATAAACGTGATGTACAGTGCTGCTTGCCTCTCATTACTCTACTCCACAATAATCCGTAAAGTGTTAATTAAGTCCATACAACTGCGGTGTTCCCTAAATCCAGATTTTTCTGGCCACAATTTCGACTCGATATACTTCTTTATACGATTCAAGATTATCCTGAGAAATACTTACCTTGGTACGGATAGTAAGGTAACCTCTCCAGTTGTTACAATTCATCAAATCACCCTTCTTTGGGATTTTAACAATCACATCTTTCTTCCATTCTGCAGGCAACTTCTCTTCCAACCAGATCCTTTCCATCGATGACTTCAGGATATCAGCTGTGGTGTCCATGTCTATCTTGAGGACTTCTGACGAAATATTGTCGACACCGAGGGCTTTTACATTCTTCAGCTGTAGCAATACTTCTTTGATATCAGCACAAGTTTGACTGTGCAATAGAATATTTGGATCAAAGTTTCCAGGTTCATCATTCCTCTCTTCTTGTTGTTTACCAATCCCTCAATCAACATTAAACATATCGGTGTAGTACTCTCTCCACCGCTCTTGTTGTTTTTCTTGTAAGTGATTTTTTTCTGTTTGTCTTTTATGGGTCGGTTCTTTCGGAAGCTCTTCTTGGACAGCATTTTGTGATACGGTACATGTCTTTGCTGTCACCCTTGACTTAGCATTTTCTGTCTTCTTCGCCATCTCATTGATCCAATTTTTCTCATCTCTCTTCACACTCATTTTGACTTCTTTGTCAATGACCGTGTATTCTGATTGCACTTTTACCTTCTGCTGTGGAGTCTTACACACATTCGGGCTTTCCTACGACTTATGATCTCCCAAGTTTGCTTTGACATCCAATCCCTCTTGAGAGGATTGCTCTTTCCCCAGACTATTTCAGTTGTGTCAAAGATGATGCTCTTTATATTACTCCAGGAAGATTCAATGCCAGTTTCCGCTGTATCAGATTGGAGTGCCTGAAAGCGATTTTTACCTCCAATTTAAATTCCTCTCTGACCTTCTGCTCCTTCAACTTTCTCACATCAAATCTCTTACTCTGTTTTTAAACTCCTTTTTTCGCCACCATGATCTTCATCTTGCATTGTTCTCAGGACCACTGAGACACACAAGCCTGCCCACCATGTCAAGGTACCAGACCATGGGGGAGTGTCAAGTCTCAAACTTTGGATATCCGCTTAGTGCAGCGTGAAGTCCACGTGAAGTTATGTCCTACGTCCATGTTCCCATGCAGATATCGGTCGATTCTCCTTAGTCGTTCTTCTATTTGTTGTGCTTGTGGTAGGAATTGTAACTTTCTCAATAACTCTGCATTTTCAGTTACGATGTCTGTAGCATGAATCGTCGGATCCGGATTAGTTCATGCTCGATGGTTACGTCAAATTTGTTGAATTAACAACGTCCATCTTGTTACCTTGTCGCTTGCAAGTCTTGTTCTTAGGATAAATACAAAAGCAACATGATCTGTTATGATGATGAATTTCTGTCCCCACAAGATCTTTTCCAAGTACTCTAGTGCATAAATCCCCGTTAAAGCCTAGAGTCTAGTTGTAGAATAATGTTTCTCGTGTGCTCGTAATCATCTGCTCGGGAATGCTAAAGAGTATCTAGACTTGTCTTCGTTCTCCTGTAGTAAAATTCCAGTTATTCCAATGTTTGATGCATCTGTCTCTGAAGTAAAGTTCTTGTTGTAATCAGGATACTCCATTTCGATATCATTAATCACCATTATCTTAGCTTCATGAAAAGCTGTGTCACAATTCTCATTCCATGCCCATTTGTTGTTACATTTTAATAATTCTTGAAGTGGTTCAACCGTCCCTGAATGACAGTCAGTTGAAAAGAATTGAAAAGTCCCCAAGAATTGTCGTAGTTGCTTGATGCGTGTGAGTTTAGAAAATTCTGCTATAGCTTGGATTTTAGCAGGATTAAGCTTGCATCCATTTACATAAATTTTATGGCCTAAAATGTTACCTCCTTTTGGAGGAATTTACATTTTTTTCATATTCACCTTGAAGTTTAGATTATTTTGGACCATCCTTAAATTTAACAAGTGTTCTTCCTATGTTTAAGAAGCAATAATTATACAATCGACATAACATAACACCTTCTCCTTCACCCCTGGCTTCAAGTTATGATCCTGAGCACGGATCAACGCAGCTTCCGAGTTTTAAGTTCCTAATAGAAGACGATTAATAATGAATGTAGTTTGTCTAAATAGAAATCCAGTGCACTTCTTGGTTGTATCTAATAATCGTAGGCTACGTGATAATATGGTGAAACTATGTCCAAAGATGTAAAATATACTTTGCTCTTGAAATTCCGTTAGAGTTCCTTGATTTTGGGTTGGCTATCGTGTTAAGGAAGTAGTTTTTTATTCAGCACTCTGCCGTCTAGACATAGCCTTATACTCCCATCTTGCTTCGTTACAATGTCAATTGGACTCACGAAAGGGGTTGGCATTTTCATTTTAATTCTTTCTTTTTCCATCTGATTTCCATTTCTTGTGCTTGCTCTCTGTGTTTTTCCGCTATTGGATGTACTTTATGTTGTCATGGAGACTCGTCGTTCTCTTGTAGATCATGCGTGAAGTTCTTTATTTCTCCAGGCCTGGTATCGAAACTGTCTTCATATTCTTGAAGTAATTGCTGTAGCGGAATTTTAATATGATGTTCCACAATGTCGTACAATCCATTTCGCCCATAAGATTCATCAATCTTCATTTCATCTAGGACCTTAATTAGCACGTCTGGTGTAACACTCTTCTCATCCAGTGATGGATCATCAGCCACAATAAGTCTGACAGCTTCGGCTTTATAAAAATAAAGCATGTTTCTTGGAAGATCTATAACTGCTTCTGATCCTGATAACATCTTGAAATTGATGTATTTCCTTACAACGAAGGTATGTGGGAATTCGCGTCTTCCGATGATTAAATTACCAAGTACCTGGATTTAACACTTTACTGTCCGATCTAGAATATGCCTCGTACTTTTACAGTTGAAGTCGGAAGTATGGTTTAAGCTTCCACCAAGCATAAGTTGTTCCTACAGGTTGTTTGATCTTTTACATATCGCTTATCATAGCGCCAGTGTCAACCAGTGTATTCACAGCTGTGCCACGTCGTTCGTTCAGTCTCCTGTCGTTCCTCGAGGAACTGAGTTGGTCTCCTACTTCACCTCGATTTCTCAGTAGTTTTTCGAGATATTCTTGGCTCTCTCGATGCATTCCGTACCAATATTTGTCGAAGTTTTGCTGTTGATTCCATTTCCCATTGAACCGGTAGTTTCTTCTGATAGGTCCACCGTTAGCTCTCCTTAGATTATAGTACCTTTTCCACTTACACATATTTCTTATTGTTATGTCTCCTGTCAGACGGAGTATTACTACGTCCTCTATTGTAATGGTTGAAATGGTTTCTTCTGAACTACGATGCTTGGTAATTTTGATTATTTACCGGTTGGGTCTTGTGTCTGCACATGAGGTCTAAAAGCTACTGTGCGAATTTTTCTGGTTTCTACCCGACGTGTTTAGCTGAAAACTGCTCGTTAGTGTGATCCAATCTACGAAGTATTTCGCCTGAACTAGCGATAGTCGTTGTTCCTGAGGCTATTAATGTACATTGTATAGGCTAAAAACGCCAGGTTACAGCCCCGTGGCCTAAAACCAAGCTAATGCTGCTAAGGGCATCATCCTGCTGATCACACGTCCTCCATAATCGGTAGACTATGACTGAGAGGCAGTAATACTCCATCATGAAAGGTCCTCATAGGTCCAATCGCTGCAATAAATACAAGTTGTATATAAACGAAATATACCTAACGTAAAAAACCTCTAATATAAAATATACATAGCAAATTTTTGCATTGATTGGAAATGCCACTCACGCGTAACATTTTTTTTCTGAATCCGTGATTTGGATTACAACAGTTCGCTAAGGTTGCAAACAGATTCCATCGTTGACTAGGTTTTCGTAATATTTAATTTGACAGATGAATAACTGTGGAAAAAAGGTTTAGGAAGGAATTACAGGAGGGTATTTGACACGAAGTTTTAACACATTAGAACAGAGCATCTACTGATAACAGGTTACACATTATACATGCTAAACTTACAGATCTGAGTTGTGTAATATATAAACGTAATTAACACCGCAGTTAGTACAAGGTAACATGAACGTGGATATGGTATGATTAAGAATGTCGTGGGATAATAATAATAATAATAATAATCGATGTGTAGAAAATAATAAATATTGAAATAAATGAAGTGTTGAATTATAACGGTTAGATCTATGCGGTCCTACCAATGATAAGGTTTGATCCAAGGTTGAAATTGGAATATAGTAATAAAGGTTGAATGGTGATTAAATAGGTTTAATGATCCACAAAGTAAAATCATATAATATTAATTTTGTACTGAAGATAATCAAAAAGGGGTCATAGTTATTGAAATGAAACCATAAATTAATGAAATATATGTGTGAAAAAGCCATGTGTTATGAAATAAGCCTACTTAGTGTCATAAAAATTTAATGTTAGCTGAGGAGAGAATGGAGCTTAGTATTGTTCTTAAACAATGCATATTAAAGACATGCTAAGAGTAAATCAGATTTGAACAAATTCAATAATATAAAATGCGCCACATGTAACTGGGTGTGGGAAGTTTGAATTTATTGTGAAAATTGTTATCTGAGACAAAACAGTGTTATGATTCTGTATATAAAATGTGAATATACTGTACATTAGCTGTAACAGGAGTGAACATCCATAGTGTAAATATAATAATAGGCATTTATTTAGAAATAAATCCAGTGCGAGGAATAATTCGCTTTTTGGTGTCATTTTTTAAAAGATGGCTTTGATATAACTAAGGTGAAATAATGTAAAATCCAATTTGCGGAACAGTTTGGTATTTCCGTAAGTTGATTGTGTCGAAAGTTAGGACACCCCATGATATTTTGATTTTTCACATGATTTAATTTTTCTTCAACTTCATTGCACTTCAAGCCTTAATTTTCGGGGATCTCTACGTGTAGGGTAGGCATTTTCGCTTTATTTTATTTTATTTTTGTGCCATGTGCATTGAGAATAAATGCAGGATGTTTCTTTTACGCTGAGATTTTGGCGAACCATATTCACATTTATTACAATTGCACCTTATTAAATTTTGATTCCAACTGATAAAGCTACATAGTTACTATTCCTTAGTATAGTCATTGTTTCAGGTAAATCCCCATGTCTAATTGGGAACTGTAGAGTGTGTTAATATGTCTAGAGTGTTTGAGGAATTTAAGAAGTTGTTCGATGAGCTAGGTCAAAAGATGAAGGACTTGACTGTTAGTCAAGGTAAAATGGAAAAACAGTTAAAAGATAGTCATGATAATTTAGGAGATTGGTTCAATGATCACCAGAAACGCATGAACACTAATCTGACAGGGTTAGAAAAACAACTAAACGTCAGAGAGAATGGCATAGAAACTAAATTAAACAATAAACTAGGAAATCTAGAAGGTCAATTAAACAATAAACTAGGACATCTAGACGGTTTAGAAGATATATATTAAATGACAAATTAGGTGATTTGAAGGAGGAAGTTCAGAAAAAGCAAGAAGAGATAGAAAAACGCTTAGGAGATCAAATTGAGGAACATAAAGTTGACATCGGACAGAATATTTTGAGGACTCAAGCGGACCTAACTATTTTAAGCGATCAGATAAAGAACGCTAAAGTAAAAATGGAAAATAAAAGGGACGAACAATGGAAAGTATTCAGGGATGACGTTCAAGAAAATATTAACCAGAATATTGAAACATTGACTAAAGAGATGAATGATAACACTTTGTTAATTCAGGAAGGAATGAGGGATGTTCGAAAGGACATAGAAGAGAATAATGCGGTGACAAATGCGGAAATCATAGTGCTAAAGGAAGGATTGAAGGAAATAGAACAAAAAGTTGAACAAACATCTAAGGAAACTAATAGTTGGAAGGAAGAGTGGTTGACAAAAATAGAAGGTATAAATAACCGCATGGATGAGGTTAGCACAGATAGGGAAGGAAAAATTGAAGGAATTCGTGTCCAAATACAAAGCATGAAACAGGATTTAAATCAAGAGATTAAGGCACATGTAGGGAAAGCCATTTCCATGATGGAAGACAAAATAAAAATAGAAAATGGGACGCGATTAGAGAGGATTGTTAAACTAGAAGGGAAGCTTCTCGATGTAGATTCCAGTAATGAAAACCGGGAACCAAGTTTAATGGGCATAACATCTACTCCAGTCAACAGTAGCACCTCACAACCTATAGCGATAATCAGGACTCAGGAGGATAAACTTCCCAAACGATTTTCTGGAATTGGGGCCATAACGCCAGTAGAATTTGTACGTGACCTCAAAGGATATATGGGAGAACACAGGACACCAAGAGAAAGAGAACTAAGGGTGATAGAACGTGCACTTGAAGGGCAAGCGCTTAACTGGATGAGGGCCTTTAGATCATTGTTCAAAGGATATGATGACTTCGCATGAGCCTTCTCAAAAAGATTCTGGAGTCCCGAGGACCAACAAAGTGTTCGAGCAGAGCTTTACTCACGGAAGTATTCAACCACGAGGCCAACGCAATACGCGAGCTACTTTACGCACAAGTGGCAAAATTGCAATTTCTAGAACCACCTTTAGAAGAGGAAAATTTAATTCACGCGATAATTCAACAATATACTATCGAGGTTCAACGGGTATTAATAGCGGCAGGAGCAAATAGGCTAGATGTATGCGACGAAATTTTAAGGAAATGAACCATACACGCGCGTTGACAGAGCCTAGAACCAGTAGAATGGAACAGCCAGAGGTGAACATGGTAGTGATGGACCGTACGGCACAAACCGAACCATAGCCAAGAACATGGGATAGGAACAGTGGAAATCAAGGATAAAGTATAAATCAGTACAGAAATCAGGGGAAGCCTTATGATCGAAGACCGTATTATCAAGACAAGAGAGAGCAGTATAATTCAAGAGGATTCAGGAGACAGGAGTGTGATAGGAGAGGATCATGGTCAAGAGGGAGAGGACAGCAGAATGGTTACCAAGGTTATGGAAGAAACGATAGAGAATATAATCGGTAGACATTAGACGATCACCATCAGGAAAGTCAGAACTATTTGAAACGGCTTCGCGTAAGAGAGGGGGGAAATCAAGAGATACCACGTGAAGAGTCGAGACCAAATACTAGTGGCCTTCACTTGAAAAAAAAAAAATGAACCAGAAATAATTTGCAATAAATTCTCACATCCAGTTACAAGTCTAGATACAGGCTATCCTTCAGATAACAGATGAGGATATAATTTATGAAGATATCATAGGAGGAGATAAAGGCACGTCATATGGTGTGCATGAAATTGCAGTAATCTGAGAAGGAATATATTAACAAACGAATCAAGACCCGATTATTAATATAACTGGCCGGGAGGAATATGTCACCGATATGACGTAGGCAGAGCCTCGAGAAGGATGACGTCACAGGATCGGAACTGAAGAATGAGCACAATAGTTCGACTGGGAGGTTACAGAGCGCACTGACTGCATACCCGCGAGGTATCGTGGTAAGGACACGAACCTGGGGTCGGTCACTTCACCTGACTTACTTTCGTGGAACAGTTGGACCACTATACCGGCCTAGAATAACACTCAGTGCGGAACAGTCGAATTCAAAAACGGAGTTCAGTGCTTTTCTTATTCGAGTATTATCCGGCATGGGCTGCGTGCGCGGAAAAATGTGATAATAATTATAACAGTACAATCATAGTTTGGAGTTATACAGGACTCGATCGGAGACTGCATTTAATAACGTGAAATGCAATGAAAATGCGCTGTAGAGTCTGTAAAAGTGTTGCGAGAACTTTAGATGTCGGAAAGTAACGTTTCACGTCCGTGTATGTTACGAGGCGAGGCCACATGATTTATGAACTGTCACAAGCAACACGGAGAGCATGTGACTGCCATCTATATCTGCACTTGTTCTTATGTAACGACTCAAGTTGAACCGGGTGGTGAATGAACTCGGGCCAGGGACGAAGCGACAGCTGGCCGCTTATGCAAGCAATCTGCAGAGCTAAATGTGTGATCATTTCGTTACGTAAATTGTTACCACAAGTGATCCGATTAACGTTTTGTGAAACGGACAGCACCAGTATCCTATGGGCAGACGGAACTGAATTTTGATGCTAGAATACACATTATGATAAAGATGGGCATTACGGTCATCGGCACCGCGCAGTGCGGACTATCTAACGTGCATTCGATTGAGGACACTATGGCCGGTTAAAATGAAGATCATGGGGGTTTCCTGAGATCGATGACGATGAAGGAGGACCGGATGGACCCGTTCGGAGACCATGGAGGCCACATGACGTGCCAGGAACCAGGGGGAATTTGGACACAGGAAGACGAGGAACCAACACCTGGAGGTGGACAATCTATGGTGATATGGATCAAAGGACGAAGGTACAGAGAAATCCACCATAAAATGTAGCTTAGAACCTGTAGTCTTTAGCAGTTGGAGACCATATCAACATTTTGTTAATTACACAAAGGAACTGGGGAGTGGAATATAATAATCACAATTTATGGATGTCGCACCTTAATAACAATAGGTTTTCGTAATATTTAATTTGACAGATAAAATACTGTGGGAAAAAAGGTTTAGGAAGGAATTACAGGGGGGTATTTGACACGACGTTTTAACAAATTAGAACAGACCATCTACTGATATCAGGTTACACATTATACATGCTAAACTTACAGATATAAGTTGTGTAATATATAAACGTAATTAACACCGCAGCTAGTACAAGGTAAAGTGAACGTGGATATGGTATGATTAAGAAAGTCGTGGGATAATAATAATAATAATAATAATAATAATAATAATAATAATAATAATAACAATAATAATAATTGAAGTATAGAAAATAATGAATATTGAAATAAATGAAGTGTTGAATTGTTAATTTTGTACTGAAGATAATCAAAAAGGGGTGATAGTTATTGAAATGAAACCATAAATCAATGAAATATCTGTGTGAAAAACGTCATGTATTACGAAATAATCCTACATAAGTGGCATAGAAATGTAATGTTAGCTGAGGAAAAAATGGAGTTATATATTGTTCTTAAACAACGCGTATGAAAGACATGCTAAGAGTAAATCAGATTTCAACATATTCAATAATATAAAATGCATCACATGTAACTGGGTGTGGAAAGTTTGTATTTATTATAAAAATTGTTATCTGAGACAAAACTGTGTTGAGATTTTGTATATAAAGTGTGAATATAGTTGTAACAGGGGTGAACATCCATAGTGTAAATATAATAATAGGCATTTAATTAGAAGGAAATCTAGTGCGAGGAAAAATTAGTTTCTTTGTTGTCATTTTTTAAGCATCTCATGAATGGGCTGTATAATAAGAGATGGCTGAGATATAACTGTGGTTAAATGTAAAATCCAATTTAGGGAACAGTTTGGGATTTTCGTAAGTTTATTGTGTCGAAAGTTATGTCACCCCATGATATTTTGATTTTTCACATGATTTAATTTTTTCTTCAACTTCATTGCACTTCAAGCTTTAATTTTCGAGGATCTCTACGTGTAGGGTAGGCATTGTCGCTTTATTTTATTTTTGTACTATGTGCATTGAGAATAAATGCAGGATGTTTCTTTTGAGGCAACTTTCATTTAATCTTCATACCGAGGCCTGAACTATTGACAAAATAACTTCGTTTTGGTGATACCCATGTACCCTATCCTATTTCACGCCCTGGGATTGTTAGAATTTCGTCAGCCCTGAGCATTTTTTTTCTTTTGAAACCGAATTTATTTATATCGTTCTGGGTTTTTGTTCATTTTTCAAAATCGTTGTACCGGACTCTTGTTACGGGTTGAGGTGATGAGCCGGGCCACCCAATTCGAGGCTGGAGCATCGGGCACAACAGCAAGGGTTCGAATACCGTGTCTGTGATGAATAATTTTAATTCTGGAATGAGGTTGGTCAGTCCTAAGAAGACAGTAAATAAGAGTGGTGGGGTCAGGTTGAAGTGGTTTTCCATGGTTTCTCACAGTTATTTCAGGTCACGGCTATGTCACTTCCGATCTTAACCTCTATTACTAAGACACGGTCACTACAATAACGTACATTATCAGACAGATTCCACACACATTTGAGTGCCCGAGCTGATGACCATGGAATTGCAAGCACTAAATAAAACAATAAATCGCTCGAGCTGGCTCAGTTAAATATTTACTCACCTCTGTTCTGCTGAAGAAGAGCTTCATCCTCTGCCCATTTCATGCCTAATGGATAACCCCCAACTTAAAATGGGAAACATTGTTCACTCCATCTTGAAAAAGCAATGGAAATTTTAGCTACTTAGTTACTGTTAAAAGTCCTCGTGGTCTAGTGGCTAGCATTCTTGGCTGTCACCACGGAGGCCCGGGTTCAATTCCCTGCTCTGCCAAGAAATTTAATTCTGGTGTGAGGGCTGGAACGGGGAACACTCACACTCGTGAGGCAGAACTGAGAAGAGGTGGGTTCGATTCCCACCTCAGCCATCCTGGAAGTGGTTTTCCGTGGTTTCCCCACTTCTATTCCAGGCAAATGCCGGGATGGTACCTAACTTAGAGCTACGGCTGTTTCCTAACCAAATCATAACACAATTCTAAATGCACACACTGGTACATAGATCACAGTGACACATTATCAGACACACATGCCCACGATGTCGCAAAGCCCCTAAAGAATCAACAACAACACTGTTAAAAGTAGCAATGTTAGAGATGCTAACATAGTTGGCCCCTCGTTACCGTTAAGTAGCCAATACTTGTATCGGCTTTACGAGTAGCGCTCCCCAGCCCTATTATGTACATATGCCCCCTGATGGTGTGGTGGAGAGCGTTGTTGGCACCTATTCCTCGGGTTCCAGGTTTGATTCCCGGCTCTTCCGGTGTCTTATAGTCAGGCTCGGGGTCTCCCCGCTAGGGATGAGTACAAGCCAAACTCGAGTAGTGGTATCTGGGATATGTACTGACACTCCGGTCCTACAGGTCTTGGGTTTGATTCCCGGCTCTGCCGAGTATCTTATGGGGTCTCCCAGCTAGGGATGAGTACAAGCCAAGCGCAAGTAGTGGTCTCGGGGCTATGTACTAGGACTCCATTCCTACAGGTCTTAGTAAACATGAGAAGAGTTGTAATTGATTCCCACATCAGCCATTCTGGAAGTGGTTATTCATGGTTTCTTACTTCTACTCCAGGCAAATGCTGGGATGGTTCCTAACCTAAGGTCACGGTGGCCCTCATCTCTATCCTAGCCTCAATTTCAAATACACGCACTATTACTGATACCACAATAGCACATGTTATAAGACAAATTCTACAAATACACACGCACACAAATGAGGCTGATGCAAGGGCGTATTTTGTCCCATATAATATTTGCTTTTGAAGTTATGAATTAAAACATTAGAAACCTATATACTTATCATGTACTATTGTTACTAAGTGACATATGGCAACGTTGCAAAGCGAGGCGATGGTAGCGCGATGTAAACAGTGTTACAATCAGTTTGCTCTGATCGTATGTGTAATAACATAACCTCTTATTACTTTCCAGTGCTTTCGCTCTTATGAAGTATGAACCTACCAAGAACAGCAACATGTGCCCTTGAAGCGTGTGACAAATGTTTTCTCCCCTAACTTTTATATCCTTACCACACTTTTGGCAGTGTTGCCTGTCTCTGTAACTACCGCCGAACGGAGTTTTCCAAGTTTCAGTAGGTTAAAACCGTACTTAAGAAATTCTACTTCTGAAAACTGTCTCAACGGTCTAACACTGTTATCTATTCACAGAGACATACACAATACTGACGAAGTTTTAAACCGATTTGGTAATGTTTCAAGAAACATTGACTTCATATCATAGTGTCGAAAGAAAGTTCTCGAATTAGAAACATGTTGGCTGGCTGCGTGGCTCAGGGGTAACGTTCTCGCTTGCTGGGCCCAAGGTTGCAGGTTCGTATCCTGGCGCAGTCAGCTGGCATTTGAGGGTGCGCAAATGCGAGGGAACCGTGTCAGTAGATTTACTGGCACGTTAAAGATCCCCTTCGGGGCAAAATTCCGTCACCCTGGCGTCTCTAAAAGCCAGAGTAGTTAAAAGGGACGTAAAACCAATAACATTATTATTATTATTATTATTATTATTAGAAACATGTTGTTATGGTCTTTTGAGCTTAAGTATTCAACAAAATTATGTTAAATGGTCCGGCTAAGCTCACTGCGATGTCCAAGCCCCATAACAAACATAAATATTTAGGATCGGCTCTGGCGAGCCCGCAGAGTAAGGTGAAGTTAGAAGGTGTGAGGGAACATGGGACACGCTCATATCCTCGTGGTATCACACAGCCATGCCGGGGATGTGGTGCGGGCAAGTCGATCTAAACAATCCAGTCATTTGATTGAGCAGGAAGGAACTGGCATCCCGCATGCTAAGTTGCAAGTTCGGATGGATATATGGCCTATAACACTCATGGCGGCGTTTTTCTTTATAAATTATCTTTCGAACATTCACTGAAGTTTTAACACTTGCAGGAGTAACTCCATAGCGTGCTAGGAAAACTTTCAAGACTTGAGCATGTAACAACTTCTAGAACTTGCTGGAAAAGTAATATAACGTGTCTGAGTATACATTTGTGATTGTTGTTAGCAGTTCAGTATGGGACTGGGGAGATCTTGGTCATTAAAGACGTGCATTTGTGTTTGTGTGGAGTAGATAACCTGTGTTATTGTAGTGACTGCAGAAGCACGTGCAATTGTAATTATTAGGGCTATCGATCAGAGTAGGACGCCGGTTTTAAAATGCAGTATAGTAACACCCCAATACCACCCTGGATGAGTATGGAGAAACTCTTGACAAGCCACACTCAGTATGACGACTGCCAGCGCTGACCTAGGGTATCGAAAATTGCAACACACTATTCCTTAAGGCTTGTTTCATACTATAGTTACATGCTACATGCTTAAGGCTAGCCTTCGGAAAGGACTAATTTATAGTTTTGTACAATGACATGGTCATCGCTGCTGCATATCTCTACGAAATATTGGGAAGAATAAATAGGAAAGAAAGGTGTTTTAGTGTTCTTCATGTGAACATTCAAAGATATGTTATTCTCGGCTTTGACTTGGGGCGATTCGGGGCCGATAAGTAAATAAAATAAAAATTACGAGCCTTACAGTAGTCGCATATGATGTGTAACATCTGACATAGAAGAAACCTCACGTGAAATTGTTGATACACCGGTATTTTATACTATTATTGGCACAAATATTAATCTATTGTAAAAGGGAGTGTTTTACAGATAGACTACTGTAGTTTATAATACGGAACTCATTTTATTAGATGATTTGTAGCTTCCACCAGCACTAGCCTAAATAAAGAATACGATATGGATCAACTAGATTAATAGACGCGACACCGCTCATAACCTTAAATTCCTTATAAACAGGTCCTCTTCATTCACAGACCAACACGTAATTTCATATGGATTCTGTTAAAATGAGTCATATTGATATGATAAATATCGTTTAAAATGATAATCTGGTAGCAAAAATATCTACCCCGTCTGGAATTCGAACTCAAGATCTCTAGATTCACAGTCATAAGCACTAACACCACGGCTATTTCGACTACGCAAATTTTGTGCACAAGATGGTGACGTATTTCCACGTTCCAATAATACTGCATCACGGAATTAAGTTTCATTTATATTTTGCTGGTTTCAATAATGTTCCTGCGTGAAATTGAGTTTAAAATGCCTTATGAATAGGCCCTCTTGTGAGTAAAGAGAATGTAGGCCTATTCAGTAATAGTTCATGAAGGCTTGCTCAATTCTCGTATAACCACAACGATTATATTATATTGATGACTGCATTACCGTTATGTGGGTTAATATTTGAATAGCCATTGTGCAGAAACATAATACCGGCAATGCCGACTACTTACAATGTTTGATATTAAGGCATTTTACCATTTAAATACTGATACGAAGACTTCGAACATGTACCATGTCATTTGTTTCAATCACTTGTCACCAGAGTTCGCATGAGCGTTTTCCGTTCAGTATGTCATATACATTCCACATGGCTGAGAGTACATCATGGTATCAATTTCTGACACCGCGCGCGCATTGTTTCTCGTAACTGCCAGCTGGCTCTTACCACTGCCCGCTGGATCGATCGATCGAGCGGGTAGTGCATACTTCCGTTTTCCACCACTGCCAGCTAGTACACTTCTGTTCGATCGATCGAGCAGGCAGTGCATACTTCCGTTTTCCACCACTGCCAGCTAGTACACTTCCGTTCGATTGATCGAGCGGGCAGTGCATACTTCCGTTTTCCACCACTGCCAGCTAGTACACTTCCGTTCGATCGATCGAGCGGGCAGTGCATACTTCCGTTCGATCCACCACTGCCAGCTCGATCATTCCGATCCACTTCCGTCCCCAATTTTCAAAATCACTCCCACAAAACTATCCAGCAACCGAGCGAAAAGGTGTTACACATCAAAAATAATCCTTCGTGTGTTTACGGTGTCGTGTGTGGTTGAACTCTCGTTGTGCGTGCATTTTAGACTCTTATTATGGCTTTCGTTTCTAATTACGAATCCAAATTGAGTCATTTTGATTTGGAAAGGTATAAGGTGAAAGTTAAATTGTGTGGTGTGGATCCGTTCGACCTAATTATTACTCCAGTTTCTACGGGGTCCGATGGGGGGAGATGAGTTTTCTTTGTGGCAAATGGTTTTATTGCAGGATCCCCTTCATGACGCTAACCTCATCTGATGATATGAATGAAAATGGATGAAATTTGGCTAATAGTAAGAAGGAAGCGGCCGTAACCCATATAAGATACAGTCTCTACATTTACATGCAAACTCTCCGAATAACTTGCATTAGAATACGCGCAAGAAGAGCTTGCCACAGGATACTGCGCTGATCTTCGGTAATGTTCGGGTGGGTTCGGTAGTGGCAGTACACGCCCCTCCCACTTCATTTCAGTAGCTCGGTAGTGGCAGGACACGCCCCTCCCACTTCATTTCAGTAGCTCGTTGGCAGCAGTTCTCAACGGACCGTCTGCCCAGCCGGAGGATTGGCATGCTAAACTGTGACTGGGGTTCAAAGGAGTTCTCAGCGCGTGTGTGTAATGCCTTACACGGACATGCCTTATCTGAGCCAGGCGTCAGTTACCTATACCCTAATTAGCCTATATTGTTTGCTGCTTCCTTGCATTCTACGCTTGAATTACAGCAGTAGACTGCGTCTCGCAGCGAGCCAACATTTTATATACGGTACTCAGGCCAGCGCGCTCTGACGTCATCGGTCCACGCTAAGAAAGGTGTGCTCCTACCAAGCGGACATGTTGGTTTGTCTTTCTGGTTTGATTTGCTTGTAGTGCAGTTCAGTGAAGTTTTAGTGATTAAGAAGTGAATGATGCCTCATCGCCGCTGTGTAAGGGTTGTCGTGGCAATTATGATATTGGACCAAAGGTCTTCAGATCCCCATGGACGAAGAAAATAAAGCGAAATTAATAGCTCAGTGCCCTTCCTCGAAAGGACTTCACGCCAACTCAGTTCACGAGAGTAAGTAATACATTTTATGTTATCGGCAGTCTAGGATTTCTATATACAGTAAATATCTGGGGTTTTAATGTAGGCCTACCGTACCGTAACTTTAATTTATTTCATTTTACTTAAGTTTATTTTGTTTTATTTACAATTGCATCGTTGTAGGATAAATAAATAAATAAATAGCCTAGTTAAAAATAAAAACAATAGATAAATAGATACCAGCAAATAAATAAAACTATATTTTCTGCCTATTTAATAAAGCATTTGGAGATATTAATAAAAATCCTTAGGCTTATTTTTCTAATAGGTCTACAATACACTCTTATTTTGGATGGTATATGACTTTTAGGTTAGACTACATTTTGTCTTACTCCTCAGTTAATTGTGAATATGTATTATTTTGCACAGTATATAAATTAAAAATACCATTAATATAGACTATAGTATAGACTAGGCCTACATGTAAATATTATGAAAATGCAATAGAAGATGAAAGCTAGTTTAGGCCTAAAGGTTATCAGGTTATCCCATATTTGCTTGTGCCATATACAGTACACTTTAAAGAAACTGATATATTGTGGGAAACAATCTTTCCTTGGTGTCCATCATATTTTATTTCAGTTGCTGAAAGAGAAAATTCAATTTTTTATTTAAATTTAAATTACAGCAGGGTTTTGGAGCTTGGTTAGTCTGTTGTTGTAAACGAGAAACTGGAACTTAGAATTGATTACAAAGACACAGACGTTGTAAAATTAGGGAGTTATTTTCAATTTCCTCTGGTATTGAATAATGTGACAGGTTTTCATGCAGTTTTAGACTACATAGAGAATTTAGAGCAGTCTATGCCATGCAATATTTCTCATTTATGCAGTGTGATTCAAATCTTCTCATCTCAGTTGGAGCGTTTACACAGTACTGTAAAGATAGATTGAGATTCAGCACCGATATGCTTTTTGCCTCTTTATAACAAAAATTATTTCACCACATGCTTACAATCTATGTTGAGGGTTTACATTTCCTGGACGAGGTGTGCTAACACACTGTATTTAGGTGGTGGCTCATCCTACTCTACCATAAAATCATTAACAGGACCTGAAGCATTTGTCCCTAATATGAAGAGCTATTCTATAAGAATGGAATTGGAAACTTGCTTGAGGTAATTCGGGACAGGTTTGAAAAAAGCATGACTTCATAGCAGGCTACAATGGGGAGAAACAATTTGAGAGAATATCTACAGAAGTTTCAGCTCCCAATTTCCAATAGAATGAAGCATTCATAGAAAATAGTAATACTCCACCCATACCCTTTGCAAACTGCCATAGTTAATAAACTGTGCACTATGGAATGTTAATGGCTGCTCTGTTGCAGTATATTAGCCCATGTGATCATTTTAAAATGTAGAGTGAATTGGAGACTTGTCATTTAAGTTTAGGAGATTCAGACAACCTCTTAATTAATATAGCTGCATAGTAAAGAATAAAGTATTTCTTCATCGCAGAGTTGCAAGCTGAGAGGTGAGAGATTTATAAAAAAAACTTCTTCCTTTATGGTGGAGGCAGAACTCAGAAGACGGAGAGGCCCTTTAACAGAGGAGGGAAAGAACAAGCTGATATGTAGATGGGCTCAAGAGATACTGGCAAGATGTCAAATGCGGCAAACGAACAAGACGCAGACACTGAAATGAGAGTTGTTGTTAACACGCAGTCCATAGAGGCTCAAGTCGACGGTTAAATAAAAAAGGTTTTTTAAATCTCAGTTTGGAAAGGAAGCGGATATTAAGTATTTTCAGAAAGGAAGGAAGTTAATACAAATAAATCTTGCTTTTTGAAACTTTCCCTATGTATAACCCCTCCAGTTGTTACTTTGACATGGTATAATATTTCTCTTCTGTGCTAATTTCTTTTCTTCTTACCTTTTGTAGGAAGTATGGGTGAGTGTCCCTTGGGGATGGGTATGGCTGATGGAAAACCACTGATTAGATTAAATTTAGAAGTATATATTGCAGGTAAATAATTTTGCTCTTAATAATTGATTTGTGGTTATATTCAGAGCAGTTGCTATTTATAAGTGTGAACATTTCTGTTAACGTAGGTAATGTTGAAGATGATTCAGTGTAAAGGACTTCAACATCTAGGTCATTATTTTCTTCAATGGTGGGTTTCTAAGTGGAAATAATTACTAAAATATGGGCAAGAGAGAGAGTATTTCTACCACACTTGTAAAACATATTTCCTAGAATTTCTTCAAGGAAAAGCATTCACATAAGTTTTTACATGATGTTAGATGATGGTAAAGAGTTGGTGGGAGAAAATGGTTTGATATAGCCCACAAACAGGAAATAATGTCTTTAACCCACAAAAGACAAGGGCATTAGGTTTTAAAATCATTAGCGTCCAGAGGGGCAGGGCACGCAACAGTGTTTCTATTCAAGTCACTGGATAAAGTGGTACAGGCTACCGCAGATTATCTCGCGTTACCGTTTTTCATAGTCAGCAGCTGTGAGTTCTAGAGTTCTTGGCCTCATGTACTTGAATTGGATATAATGGTTATGGTCTGGAGAAGTTAAAACAATACATCCAGGAGAGACCAACATCATCCTCTCTGCGATTAAAGAAAGAAATCGGTGATAAAGGATAAAAGAGTTTGACTTTTGACATTTATAGCAGATTAAATATTACCCTGGTGCCCGAGGATTACAAAATGTGACTTTTATAGGATAAAGTTAACATTAGCAGCAGTGTTGTTTTAGACTTCAGTGAGATTCGCTTGATTGGCTTGTTTATACTGCAATGGTAATACTCATACAAATCTAATGTCTTTTTTATTTTATTTTTTATGACAAAACATGTTTGTCATTTAAGCATCATCTTGTGCAAAAAAACAAAAAACAAAAAAAAACAAAGATGGCGGCTATGGCTAGTAATGTTTGTTCTCCGTGCGGGAAAAAAGTGAAAAATTGCGAAGAATTCGTTACCGGTAGTTGTGAAGGGGATTGTGGGCGTAATTTCCACAAGGAATGCACAAGACTTTCGAAGAAAGCCTACGAGTCTGTAAAAAGTGATCCGCAAAAGGTGTGGAAATGCAATCGCGAGGATTGTCACCCTCCACTCAAGTTCAGTGAATGTGACTTGGTGAAGGAGGTGACAGAACAGATTCAGTTGTCAGTAAATGAACTAAGGAACACTTTCATGAAGGATTTGAAAATAATTAAGCAAGCCACGGAATTCATTAACGAACAATTTGAAAATTTCAAAAATCTCACAAATGAGATAAAAAAAGAACACTAGAATTGGAAAAGTCGGTGGCAAGTATCAGCAGTGATACAAAGCAAGCGTTAGATGGGTCAGAAGACCTTAAACAGTACACACGTAGGAATAATTTACTATTTAGTGGAATGCCAGAAATGCCGAGGGAAAATGTGTTCGACCTAGTGATCCAAGCTTCCAGGGCATTGGGGGTTGAGTTGGGACTCCGTGACATCGATGTCGCCCATCGTTTGCCGGTGAGAGGCGGAGACGTGGGGCGAATCGTGGTGAAATTCACCAACAGGTGGAAGAGGGATGAAATAGTGAATGCGAGAATTCAGAAGAGAGTTCTAACAACCCAGGACATTGGACTGAATTGCCCTTCACGCAACATTTTTATAAATGACCACCTATCACCCAGGAACGACTATATTGCAAGAAGATGCCGGATCCTGAAGCAGAATGGGAAGATATTTGGAACCTGGACAAGAGACTGCAAGATTTATGTTCGGGAGGCTCGAGATGGTCCAAGCACACTCATCGGCGGTGAAGCGAAGATCGCCCACCTCGAGAAAAAATACGGACAATAGGTGCTGCAGGTATCACACACCAAAAGTTGCATATATATTAAATGGACAGAGACGACTATAAACACAACGAAACATTAAGCTCTGTCGAAATTCATTGTGATTCTATAGAAAACTATAATTTACAGACTAAAAATCAGATCTTGAATTCAAAATTTAAATGTATCTACATCAATGCACGAAGTATTCGGAATAAGTTCGAGGATATTATGCTCCTTATTGACGAGATTTTAGAAATAGATTTAATAGTCATAACAGAAAATTGGTTGTCAGACCAAGAAACACACTATTATAACATTCCCAGCTTTGACTCACACCATGTAACACGAATCGGTACTGGAGGAGGTCTGTCAATTTATATATCTAGAAAATGGGCGACCGAAGTTCTTAACACCATTAACAGTTATCACAGTATACTACAAATCGAAATATTTCAGAAACACAGAAGATATAATGTTATTGCTTACTATAATCCAAGGGAGAGTAATGCAAACGAATTTATGCTTGACCTTGAACACATACTTTGCAATACTAACAAATCAAAAACACTACTTATCGGAGACGATAATGTAGATTTTCTAAAAGACAGCATTATTAACAGGGCCTATTCGTCTTTACTGAATTGCTTTAGTTTTTATCCATGCAATACAAAACTGCCAACAAGAATAACACCTACTTCTTCAACTTTAATTGACCATATAGGGGAGACTGGGGAGGTCTGATACATAGGGAGGTATGATACAGTTAGGTAATTTCTTGTTTATACAATTGGTAGCATTGAATTACTCCTTCCCCATACTCATTATTTCCTGTTTGTTACTTCCTGTTGGTTGTAATTCTGTACAAGGAGAAGACACTGATATTTGCCACATTATCTGTTTACATCAAGTAAAAGTAAGGTATGTGTTTTGGCTTTAATATGTTATTTCACCACTTTATCATCTTCTAATGCAAATACAATTATTTTAGTAGACACTATACATATTTTAATCACTAAAACAAGAGTTATTTCTATCATTGAGTTCATAACCTCACTCTGAGGTTCAAATATTTCATTGAATGCATGTTGGGGAGGACTGATACACTGCAACTGGGGATATCTGATACATGTATCAAACCTCCCCATATCCGTAGGTGTTTTCACCGGTATATTTAAATCCAAATACTAGCAGACATAGGGCTCAATGCATGACTTTCATATATATCAAAATTAAATTACCATACTATATTGTATCACATAAGTCATAAGTAATCTCGAATGTCGAACTTACTTGATTAATATAGAAATTTTACATTACAGATGCCAATGTCTTTCAAATCGAAATCTGAGGGAAAGAAAGTTAAAAAACATGCCCCAGATATAATTAAGGCAGCAGTGAAGGAAGTAGTAGAAAGTGGATCTGGTCTGAGAAGGACTGCTGATAAATATGGGATCGATAAGATGACTGAGTAGATACGTTAGCAAGTATAAAAACAACAAAGATGACATGTCTTTTTCTCCCAACTACAGCTCATGTCAAATCTTCACTAATGACGAAGAAGGGTTATTAGCATCATATCTGAAGAAGGCATCGCAATTACACCATGGACTGGGAACCATCCAGTGTCGTTAGCTTGCATATGAATTCGCTGTCCAAAATAAGAAGAGATACCCTGAACAGTGGAATGAGACCAAAATAGCTGGTTATGACTGGTTTCGAGGATTCATGCACCGAAATAAAGACCTTTCTGTCAGGCAGCCAGAAGCGACTAGCATTGCTAGATCAACTGCTTTCAACAGAGTTACAGTGAAGGAATTCCACTACAAACTAGAGGCTGTTTTGTTGAGGGAACATTTCGAACCCCAAGATATATGGAATGTAGATGAGACTGGTGTGACAACAACACACAAGCCGACAAAAGTGATTGCTGAAAGAGGAGAGAAGCAAGTTGGACAGGCCACTTCCCAAGAACGTGGGACACTTGTCACTGTCTGCAATGCAGTTAACGCTGTTGGGAATTTTATTCCACCGTTTCTTGTCTTTCCAAGGGTTAATGTAAAAGAATACATGTACAAAGGAGGACCACCGGGGACAATGGGTGTAGGTCACCCGAAGCACTCAGGCTGGATGACTAAAGACAATTTTATTCAGTTTCTGGAACATTTTATTAAACATACTAAATGTTCATTAGAGAAGAAAGTGTTGTTACTCATCGACAACCATGAATCACACATTTCTGTTACTGCCATTAATAAAGCAAAATAAAATGGTATTGTTCTGCAGACGTTCCCACCACATTGCAGTCACAAACTGCAACCATTAGATGTGACTGTCTATGCACCTTTCCAAAAATCTTTCAACTTGGCTGCACAACAATGGATGGTAAATCATCCAGGACAATCAATGACAATTTATGATATTCCAGACATAATTGGAAAGTGCTTTCCTCTATCGTTCACTGCCCGTAATATAATAGCTGGTTTTGAACACACTGGCATTTGTCCTTTTAACAGTGAAATATTTACCGATGTTGATTATATACGCAGCACAGTCACTGATCAGCCTGAAGAGGCAGCACAAAGTCAACCGACTGCTTCTCTAAGTTTAGGACAAGGATGCATATCTTCAACCCAGAGCTCGAGACAACTGAAAGCATCCAGCGCTTTAACTTCAAACTGCACATCAACCCCACAAGCAGTGACACCGACTCAGAGCTCCAAACCACTTCAAGTTCCCAGCACTTCGATTTCAAACTGCACATCAACCCCACAAGCAGTGACACCAGAAGAAATCTTACCATTTCCGAAGGCACAGCCTCGAATAAGGAGAAATGCAGGGCAAAGAAGTAGAAAATGTTTAACATTGACTGACACTCCTGTTAAAATGCAGGTAGAAGCAGAGCATAATGAGCGATTAGAGAAGAGAAAATTGACAGAAGAAAGAAAAATGGCGAAGGCTTTTGCTGTCAAGAAGCTGAAATTTGATCACTTCGTAAATAGAAAAGGAACTAAAAAACCACAGCCCCATTAAAGTTCAGATAGTGATAACGAATCTTTTGAAAGTGACTCCAGCATTTATGAACTTGAAGATGAAAGTGACAGTGATACATTTAAGGACATTGTTGAAGTTGGGAAATGGGTTCTAGTGTCGTTTAAGGGGAAGAGGTCTATTCGTAGATTTGTTGGGAATATTGTAGGATCACCATCCCAAGAAACATGGACTGTAAAATTTGCTAGACATGTTACTGAACGAAAATTTAAATGGCCTGAAAAAGAAGATATATCTGAAATCGATTGTGATCAGGTTGATACAATATTATCAGAGCCAAAATTTATAGAGAGAAATGAAAGAATCCTGTGTTTTTATTTTAATGAGAGCTTTCAGGGCTTAGCTGTTGAATGAGAAGTATAGTGGCCTACCGGTAATATGGGAGATAGAGTTTTACAGTAATTTAAGGCAAATTTGGTTTTCATGGTCTTCCAAATTTCTATCATAGGCCTATGTCAGCACTTGAACTTAGTTTTCAGGCATAGATATTTGTTCATAAGGGTTCCCTTGTTGTTTATTTTATGACTGTTTGCCCCCCTACGAAGACTGTATCAACTCTCCCCACTATGTGTATCAAACCTCCCTTGCATGGGGAGCACTGATACATTTTGCATTACTACAGTAAATTGAATATTACTTGGGTTTAGATACTAATGGCCTTGTACAACTGAGCACATTGGCAAAAGATAACTAAATAAATGTGAAAAATTAAAATGGCAGTTCTTATATGAATAGTATTATATTTCTGAACAATTAAAGGAAAAACGTATCATACCTCCCCAGTCTCCCCTACATTCTAACTTTGCCAATAATGATAATTTCTATTTGTATAATGTTATGTGTGACCTTAGTGATCATAATATTTTAATTCTAGACATTTCATCACAACCAGAAGTGAGTACGCAATCCAATATTCGTTCCAATATAGAAACATTTACGAAAATAAGTTATGCCAAACTGAACAATTTGTTTTCAAAAAATGAATTTCCAAATCTAACTACTGACGTCAACGAAGCATATAATCAGCTTTGCGATTTCATTAGTGATGGACTTAAGACAGCTAGTATAAATATTAAGCAAAAACCACAGGTAAAAGGTACACACAAACCATGGGTAACACAGGAGTTTCTGGAAGCGGTAAAAAGAAAAAATAATTTGTATGCAAAAACTAAAACTAAAAACCCTTCAACTGAAACCATTAAAGAGTACACAAGATGCAGTAGGGATGTGACTAGAATGAAAAGAGAGCTGAAAAAGTTATACCACAATAATGTAATTAGAGAAGGGAATACGATAAAAGGAATGTGGAAGGCAGTAAATCAAATACTTGGCAAACCTCATAATACACGAAACATTGTTGAAATTGAATATGAAAACATACAATGCACCTCTAGCCAAGATATATGTAAAGCATTTAACATGTATTTCATAAATGTTGTAGAAAACTTGGTTAAAGATACTCCAATGATCCCAAATTTGCAATCGAACCAGACGATCTGTAACTCACTATTCATAAAACCAACAAATGTGACAGAAGTTAAACAAATCATTCAAAACCTTGCGAATAAAAAGAATTACACAGATGATGGAATAAATAACATACTCCTTAAGAGATGTGCCAATCATCTGGCTCCATTGCTTGCTGATATAATTAACTTGTCACTGCAAACAGGAGTAATACCAGATAAATGTAAACTAGCAAGAGTGGTACCAATATTTAAAAAAGGTGATGTATTTAACCCCAGTAATTACAGACCGTTGTGTATATTATCCTCACTTGTAAAAGTACTGGAAATAGTAATCAAAAAACTAGTCCTGAATTTCCTAACAAAAAACAATTTTTTCTTCAAATATCAATACGGCTTCCTTCCCAAACATAGCACTGATTCAGTAGCATTTGACGTAGTGTCACTTATACATAAAGCATTAGATAACAATAAAATAGCAGCAGGACTATTTATAGATCTTGCTAAGGCGTTCGACACTGTTAACCATACCTTGTTGCTAAGTAAACTATCAAATGCAGGAATTAGAGGAATAGCCTTTGAGTGGTTTAAAAACTACCTGTCTAACAGGAAGCAGTATGTTAATATTAATAAAACTAAAGGGTCCATCTCTGATGTTAAATGCGGTGTCCCACAAGGGACAGTGCTCGGACCATTGCTGTTCCTGATTTTTATTAATGATATAGGTTATTTAGAGTTTACTGGTAAAATATTTCTATTTGCAGATGATATATTTCTACTTTACGAGAGCGCCTGTGAACAAACGATTATGCAGAATATGCAAAAGGATCTAAATATACTAACAACATGGCTTTCAAAAAGTAAATTAATCATAAGTAGCTCAAAAACAAAATACAGGCTATTTCACAAACCAGCTTACAGTCCAAGCACTTGCAACATAGTTAAAATTGGTAATGTAACCATCGAAAGGGTGAAACAATACACATATTTAGGCCTAACTTTGGACAATAACTTAAGTTGGAATGAACATGTCACAAATGTGAAAAAGAAAATTGTTAGTGTAATTGGTGTTCTAAAAAGATTAAGGGAGTATGGAATAAGCAATCAACATTTAAGGAGCATATATGCCTCTCTTATTCATTCTCACCTTATGTACATGAACATAATATGGGGTAAATGTGCACAGGAATCAATAAATGAGCTCGAAGTTCTCCAAAAAAGAGCAATTCAAATCATGTATGGTTACGATTTTAGGAAACCAACTGTACAAGTATTTCAGGAGACAAACATATTGCCATTACGAAGCCAGCTCAACTACTCGGAAGCTTTATTTATGTTTAAATATAAACAAGGTCTTATTAATCTTAATACTGAACTTCAATGCAGGAAAGACATTCATACCCATAACACAAGATCAGCAAACCAGTTATACAAGGAGTCAACAAACACGACTAGATATGGTATTAAAAGTATTTCCTATTCAGCCAGCACATCTTATAACAACTTACCTCCTAAACTGAGACAAATTGTAAACTTAAACAAATTCAAAAAGGAAGCACGCAGGTACTACCTGAAACTATATGTTGAAGAATATACTCGTAGATGAACCCATAAAGACTGAATAAATGATCCTACCACCTTAATATATTCTAGTATAAGTTGCTAAGCCATATTTGTAAAGGGCAGTCCCCCCTTGAGCTACCAGCTCACTGGGACTTTCTGTACCCTATAAATAAATAAAAATAAATTAAAAAAAAAGAGGTGGAGTGCCGTTGGTCATCACATGGAGAAATATCTCTTCCCGCAAATATTATTGGACAAGTTATTCTTTCTACCTCTACTGAGTTTTTACAGGAATGTAATTAAGAAATAAAACAGTGCTGTCATAGTGGATAGATTCCGTATTACACTGAAATTTCATTTTCTTGTGCAGATGTAGCTCTCAAAACAGCTACTCTCATTTGCAATGATTACAATTATCCATTTTCTTTTTCATCTTTTATTTCTTGTAAATCATTTATTTTATAAAATAGCCCACTTTTTAAAGCAAGGCTCTGGAACTGTTTCAAGTTTCTAATATATGATTGTGGAATGCACCATTTACTTAACAGCGAAAACAAGAAGTAATGGAAACATCACAGATCTAAAGTTGAACAAAGTTTTATGAAAGAAAGCCTTCCAGTCGGTCAACACAAACACAAAACAACGGTTTGCCAATTAAAGTACCCTGAATATATCTTTCAGAACTCAATTCTTTTCTTTCAATAACAGCTGAAAATTTCAAATGTATACTGCTTCTGAATTTTCTTTTGCTTATTTGCAGGCCTCACTTTCTGGAATGGAATTTTGTACAAACAGCAATGACCCATGGACATTTCCATGTTGATGGTCAAGTGTAGCGTATTTCCATAAACTTTCTTTCACAAATGGAAAGATTGTTTCTCATATGAGGTGTAACTTCCAAATATGAAGTACACTATTAGCACTGGTAGCAATGTGTATGATAAGAGCACAAAATGTGTTTGTCATTTATGTGACATCAATTTATATCCATATTTATACATTTCAAATAGTATTGAGAAAATCTGCTCAATGAGTAGACAAGCCATTCCTTCAGTAGGCCTATTGCCTTTTTACATAGCAACATCCTGTTTTTGAGACTTTTGCTGCTAGGCACATAATATTCAAACACATTTAATTTCCTAAAGGAACATATGATAGACACTCATTCTATTTATATCACTGAGTGTCATTTAATGCATTAATATTTCATTAATTGCATTGGTTTCTTAAAAAGTTTATTCATGAGTAAATAGGGGAAAACATGAATAATCACTTCAGGAAGGTTGCTCCTTTTTATAGGGCTTCCAACTGAACATCTTGGCAGGCATGGTACCGATTAGCCTCCATTACTTTTATTTTTTTCAGAAGTAATCCCACCAGACATTACACAAAATAGCTTTTGATTTGTCATTCAATCCTGTGGATTCAGAAGAAAGAGAACATTCTTTAATGTTGTAAACAAGGTTCATAGTTCATATAAATGTAAGGTAACTTAAGTTGGAATACTATTCCCTTTAACTGTAGGCTGCAAGCCAACGTTTGAGGAAGGGAAGATATTTCACTGAATGAAACCTATTATTTTCAACAATCATCTTCCCTATGTGTTGGAGAATGTAAGATGCCTGATTCTCCCTGTTTGTAGATAAGAATATCAATAACTTATAAACTTATTTTAAAGTTTTAATGTGTAATATTGCCAAGAATTTGGAGAATTTCATCCATGTTAAGCAGAACACGAATGAAAGTATCTAGGTGATACCAATCGAATTATGATGTAATGTGCTGTCTATATCTGTACTTTTTAAATGACTCTTGACCTTACTCTCATAAAATTTTCTACACTATAATATTAGATTTACCCTCCTTTTTTACTTTCCTCTGTATTCTTCATTCAACCAGTAGACAATGATAGTAAGGAGGATCAATTCACAGAGTTTTATGACTAATGATCATATTGATAGTAATAATAAATAGTATTATAATAGTAATATCGTACATAAGTTTTTTTTAAACAAGCTTTCCTTCCTAGTGATGTCTTAAATATAGTGCAGGTAAAAGCGCGGAGTAGATTTTGTCACCGTCTGCTCGTGCGTTAGTTGTAACTGTATTCGCAGGTATATTTCTAATGGGATCCAATGAAGATTCCTGGTGAAATTAGTAGTACATATTTAGTGCAGTGACTTTCTCTTTACGGATTTTTGTAGCCTCTGTACTGCCGTTTTCTGTCAAAACATCACACACAGGTTCTCGGGCAAGTGAAAGAATATTATATTTAGCGTTGTTATGCTGAGTCCAGTGGAACATAAAATTTAACGCACTGAGAACAACGCATATTACGAAGCGCACTCCCTGCTCAAACCTTCCAGACCACACTCATGACGTCACGCGCGGAGCGAGCAGGCTTGAAGTATAGAAGGTGTTGAGCGAGCCCACATGGTTGAAGAATGCAGTGAGCAGTGAGCCCGGTAATCAGCATTCGGGGGACACACAGGAGCCCGGAATGAGCATTAAACTCCCCGATTGATATTGGTCTCTGCGCATCGTTAAGTTTCGGCAAGCTCTTCTTGCGGGTACTCGACCCGAATTGTAAACTTCCATTAATTTGTTTGATTTAAATTATTTCTTCTCTTCATTTACTCACATCTCATTGTAGTCTCACGGGTGATAATTTAAACGTATGACTATGCTTTTCTTCACAACTGGGGTATAATGCCAACTATTTTCTTTCATGACAGTTAAAATTACATTCTAGAAGTTTCTCGCCGGCTAGTTCCACTTCGTTAGCAAAGTTAGCTTGGACTGGAAAGAAAGAAGATAGGTGCATTCTGAATACGCTCTGTTGGTGCTGCCTTCATGAACTCGCAGCTGGAGACTTCTGGGTTCATAAATGTTCCGTGTTGTCTCAGGGGTTCATGCTTGATATGCATGGTGACTAACCCACCACCATTGCCGTGGCCGAGTTGTTAATTTATTTTAGGGACTTAGGATATCTTGGTCATTAGCCCCATGTATTTGTGTGGATGTTGAGCTTGTCAGATAACCTGTGTTCCTGTGACGACTGTAGAAGTGTGTGTAGCTGTGTTGTGGGCAGGAGTGGGATAGGTGCCCAGGGATTTGAAATAAGGTTCTATCCCGGTATTTTCCAGGTAGGTGAGTAAAGAAAAACATTTTTAAAGTCACACTTAGGATAGTTGCTGTCAGCGTTGAGATTCGAACCTCCTACCTCCGGACTAGCTGCAGCTCCACATCGTGATCGTGGTTTTACGTGGTTTCCCACTTTGAATGCAGGTAAATATAGAGATGGTGTCAAGAGCACCTCCTTCCTCGATCCTCGTCTCAATTATAAATGCATACACTAATACAGCCATCACAATAACAAATGTTATCAGACGAATTCCACACACACCCAAACCCAAGTTCACATGACAACGATGTCTCCGCAAATGAATCAACAACAGTGGGCAGGAGATACCATAATAACCCCTGGCACTACAGCCCATGAAGGGGCTAGGCCTACCAAGTGACCGCTGCCCAGCCATTTGGCCTGCAGATATAGGGGTGACGCGTGATCAGCGCATCGGGTCCCCTCGGCCGTTAATCTTGGTTTTCGTGAGCGGGGCGCTGCCTCACTGTCAGATAACTACTCAATTAAGCTCACGAGGCTGAGTGCACCCAGTTCCATCCCTCACGTCAGTTTCTAAAATCCCCGATGGAGCCGGGAATCGAACCGGGGGCCTCCGGGTGAGAGGCAGGTGCGCTACCCTGACACCACGGAGCCGGCGCAGGGGATACCATGGAAAGAGTAAAAGAAGAGGAAGGAAAAGGAAAGAAGCTTTTAGTTTTACGTGACCGTTAATCATGCATCATGAGCCACGGGACCTCCTTTTTACGTGGAATCAGAACCACAGGACATGGCATTTCACTTCGAAAATCTCACATGCATTGACCGTTAATCGAACCCAGTCCACCTTTGTGAGAGGCCAGCAGCTTGACATCTGCGCCACCACGGCCCTTAAAAGAAGAGGTCTGATCCCTTTAAAATGAGGGTATTGTGACCAATTAAGGCGGGAAATGAAAGCCTCCCTAGGCCTTGGATACCCCATTACTGTCAGGGTCGAAAGAGAACAAGAGTTGACCAAGGGAGGTCGTGAGGAAAGTGATGATGATGATGATGATGATGATATTGATGATGATGAAGAAGAGGAGCCTGGCACAATATCGGACTCAGCTGGGGTCCGGTGGTTGCCCGCCCACTTGCCACTAGACACTAGCTTTGAGCCCCTGGGACTTTTGCAGACCTGAAAAACAGTACTTATGTAGCATTGAATTTTTGAAGGTAATTTATATCAGTAATTTTCTGGAGTTCAACAAAAGTCTTCTCGCTACTTCCTCTTAGGCTCTCCAGCTCCTCTTCACGATGAGAATAATACAGAAAAATCTTACACCCAGTACATGATCACGATTTGAACGGGAAACACAATTAACGATCGAACAAATAACCATTTTCTCAAGTTTCGGACACAATTACGCTACGGCAGTGCTCAGGCTCCTCAATGTAAACAAAGACCTGTACTCAGAGATGGCGGGCATCATGTTACCGATTCTGGCCTCGAGATGGAGTTACTAGCACGCAGCTTGGCCCGGCCGAAATCGAAGCCGAGAATAGGAGTTTTCGAAACCCTCTACGCCAGCCTAGGAGACGACGAAACAAACTCTTTAATTATTTTAGGATGAGCCCAAAATTATTCGATGAATTATTTGGATAAGTATAATCGCAGTTTCATATTACGAGAAACCAATTCATGCCCACCCAGACCACAAACTGCACTGACCCACCCGCTATGACGCGTCAACTATAAACATT
Organism: Meconema thalassinum; assembly: GCA_946902985.2. Taxonomy (NCBI): domain Eukaryota; kingdom Metazoa; phylum Arthropoda; class Insecta; order Orthoptera; family Tettigoniidae; genus Meconema; species Meconema thalassinum. The sequence goes on from OX336389.2 coordinate 677,992,809, forward strand.
TCCGTAATAAGACTTTGGTCCCACCCACGTGACAATGACATGCGAGGCACGGTGGTTGCCTGCACGTTCCTACCCGCCTCAGTCACATGTCCGGCGGGAGGCACGAGAAGGTAACTATAAAATGGTCCCATTTGAACAAAGTTAATTCACATGCTTGGTATGTAGCATGTACTGCTGGAGTCCAAGCTCTGTGAACCGGAGAGGAATGTGGATCGCGGACGATGAGGAGAGACTTTGGGGGTTCTCGGTCCGTGCGTAGCAAAAGAACCAAATACATGAGTCGGTCACTCACTCACTCATTTACAACACCACACTGGTATAGGCAACCGCCCTATGTTAGTAATATTGGAATAGGCAAGAATTCCAGATAACACGACGGGCTGTCGACAGGTCCTTCTCTTCCCTCCTACCGCGTCCCCTCAGCCCGCGAGTTCACACAGCTTGGAATCGAGCAGTAACTATAAAAGAAGCCTAATATAGCGAAGCGCGGCATAGACCATTAGGTTATTTAGGTGTGTGAATATTCCATTCTATTCTATTCTACAGCATTATGTATGTTGTCAAAACGAATACAAAGCGTATATCAGTAAATATACACACATCAAAAAAAGTTTTGCATCACCTCGGTTCCCAGATCTCCGGCATATAGACGTTGACTGTGTATATTGTATCCAAGATACAGTCCCTTTGACTGTTCATAGATGTCACTAAAACTGCTCAAAGATGTAAACAACCATGCATGAGCAGGGCCTATTAGACGGAGGGGGTACGACAGCCGATCAGTTCCAGTCATTCCACCAGGACGAAGGTACGCTGCTCATGTTGTCTGTAGTTCTACCATGCCTAGAAGGTCAATACCGCAGTTCGATCGCGTCCGCATTGTTACTTTGTGTCAAGAAGGGCTCTCAACAAGGGAAGTTTCCAGGCGTCTCAGAGTGAACCAAAGCGATGTTGTTCGGACATGGAGGAGGTACAGAGATACAGGAACTGTCGATGACAGGCCTCGCTCAGGCCGCCCAAGGGCTACTACTGTAGTGGATGACCGCTACTTACGGATTGCCGCTCGGAGGAACCCTGACAGCAATGCCACCATGTTGAATAATGCGTTTCGTTCAGCCACAGGACGTCGTGTTTCAACTCAAACTGTGCGCAATAGGCTGCATGATGCGCAACTTCACTCCCGACGTCCATGGCGAGATCCAGCTTTGCAACCCCGACACCATGCAGCGCGGTACAGATGGGCCCAACAACATGCTGAATGGACCCCACGGAATTGGCATCACGTTCTCTTCACCGATGAGTGTCGCATATGCCTTCAACCAGACAATCGTCGGAGACGTGTTTGGAGGCACCCTGGTCAGGCTGAACGTCTTAGACACACTGTCCAGCGAGTGCAGCAAGGTGGTGGTTCCCTGATGTTTTGGGGTGGCATTATGTGGGGCCGACGTACGCCACTGGTGGTCATGGAAGGCTCCGAAACGGCTTTACGATACCTGAATGACATCCTCCGACCCATAGTGCAACCATATCGGCAGAATATTGGAGAGGCATTTGTCTTCATGGACGACAATTCTCGACCTCATCGTGCACATCTTGTGAATGCGTTCCTTCAAGATAACGACATCGCTCGACTACAGTGGCCAGCATGTTCGCCAGACATGAACCCTATCGAACATGCCTGGGATATGTTGAAAAGGGCTGTTTATGGACGTCTTGACCCACCAACCACTCTGAGAGATTTACGCCGAATTGTCGTTGAGGAGTGGGACAATTTGAACCAACAGTGTCTTGATGAACTTGTGGATAGTGTGCCACGGCGAATACAGGCATGCATCAATGCAAGAGGACGTGCTACTGGGTATTAGAGGTAGTGGTGTGTACTGCAATCTGGACCACAAATGCTGAAAGTCTAGCTGTATGATGGTACAACATGCAATGTGTGGGTCTCATGAGCAATAAAACGAGCTGAAATGTTGTTTGTGTTGATCTCTATTCCCTTTGTATTTAACGGTTCCGGAACTCTTGGAACCGAGGTGATGCAAAACTTTTTTTGATGTGTGTATATCATTGGATAGATGTTTTCACCGGCTTCTGACGAACAATAAGCACGTTGCATTAAACTGTACTATTTGACAAAAAAATTGGTGCTTTTCAGTCGGTCAACACGAATGTACCCAAATAGAGTTGGGTTATGCCCTAATCCTGAAATAAATTACATGAGATTAATAAATACACTAGGATGACCTGTTTCGATCGTCAAGCGATCATCATCAGATCCATTGAACTTAGGCTATAGCATCTATGTTGGAGAATACAGGTGAAAAATATATACAATATTGTTACGTGCCCCCCCCCCCCCCCCCCAGTGGCACTTTTGTTAACTGGATTACGGTGGGTTGAGGCACAACACATATTGTTCCTTTAAATAAATAATTAACTTTATTGCGGCCAGAAAGATACACCACTCAACAGCAAATACAAGCAATTAGAACCTTACTCCAGTTTCCTCAAGTCTCTTCCTTATGGAGCGCTCTTGCCCCTTTCACTTAGTCATGCAGCTAATCCTCCACTAATGAGACCCGTGGAATACCTGCACCTCTTCCTCATGTACACAAACTACAGTTACTTACGATAACCTGCTACACGCTGCTTCGCTGTCCACAAGCTGGGAAACAATGTCACTGGATTTCGTAACTCGCACGGCAGTTCGCCACAATACCTCCGTCGCTCAGTGAAATCACACTCGCTCAAAACACAGGCAGTCCCCTGTATGCTTCTCACTCCCTCGCTGTCAAGAGAATCGGCTTCACTAGGGGTTTCGCAAGTCACCACACTTCTGTCGCTCAGGATAAACGCTCGCACTAGCTCGAAAAAAAAAAACACACACACTCACTGCTTGACAGGTCGCTCTTATATAGCAGGCCGGTGACTCAATAAATGCTTCTAGACCCATCCAGGGTTCACGGCTTCTCGAGGTTTCCATTACTGGCTGAGTCACGAATATTCTGGACCATCCCTTTGTCCTAGTAGTCCTGTTGCATAAGGCGCACGCAGTACACTGAGGCAGAGCACAGCCCAGCCCTGGGGCAGTTGTGACTCATGCGGCGAGCGATGAAACAAACTCACAGCCGTAACACCACCCCCTTCCTAAAAGGCTGATCGTCCCGATCAATCATTGGTCCGTCTGTATCCCTCCGTAGCCTGCCAGGCGATCTCGATGCACGATCTTCATCTTCGCCCTCGGGCTCCGCTGGATCCTGTAGACGACATCGTTGATCCGTTTCACGATTCGGTACGGGCCCTACCAGGACTTCTGCAGTTTGGGTGACAGGCCTTTCTTCCGTAATGGGTTGAAGAGCCAGACCAGGTCGTCCTCGTGGAATCCGCCGGCATCCGTCTGTTGGTCGTATCGGGTCTTCATTCGGTCGGTCTCGATCCGCAGTTTCCTCCTCGCGAACGCGTGCACGTCCTCCAGTTGGTCGACCAGTTCTTGACAATACTGGCTTACCGGGACCGGATCATTCCCAGGTCGGCCGAAGGCAAGATCGACAGGTAGACGGAGCTCCCTCCCAAACATGGCCCGGGCTGGTGTGCACCCGGTGGCTTCATGCACAGCGGCGCCGTAGGCCAGGAGAAATAGTGGAAGATGTTTGTCCCAATCCCTCTGGTGCTCGCTGACGACTATTCGGAGATGGTTCTTGATGGTGCGATTGAACCGCTCTACCATCCCGTTGGACTGAGGTTGTAGCGGCGTTGTCCTTGTCTTCCGGATTCCCAGCAGCTGGCATAGGTTCTGGAACACCTGCGACTCGAAGTTCCTCCCTTGGTCGGAGTGCAGCTCCAGGGGTACTCCGTACCGGCTGACGAATTTCTTCACCAGGGTCTCTGTGATCGTCGCGGCTTCTTGGTTAGGGAGCGCATACGCCTCCGGCCATTTGGTAAAGTAGTCGCTGACGACCAATATGTAGTGGTTCCCTACCTCGCTTAACGGGAATGGTCCAGCAACATCGATGGCCACTCTCTCCACGTTGTAGGTATTCAGTGGACCCCGTCGTCTTCGTCCTGGGCCCTTGCTGGCTGCGCAATCGTGGCACCTCGCGCAGTGGTTCTCCACGTCAGTTCGGCATCCGATCCAGTAGAACCGCTCTCTCAGCTTCTCCAGGGTCTTCTTTATCCCTAGATGTCCACCAGATGATCCTCCATGGATTTCCTTCAGGACTTCCTCCGTCATAGCCTTTGGAACGACGACTCGTTCCCGAGATGTCTTCCCGTCGGTGCTCTCCCAAGCGCGGCAGATGAGACCATTCCTTACAATCAGCGAGTCCCACTGCGCCCAGTAGGACTTAAACGTTGGGCTGCAGTCACTCACAATGTTCCACCCGGGTCTGGGGACACAGGCCCTCTTCCATTCGGCTATCAGTCCCAGGTCATCATCTTCTGCTTGTGCCCGCGTGAAGGATTCGCGGCTCCAGTTCCCTTGAAGTTCCACAGTAGTCCGTCGGCACTGTATCCCGGTGATCTCCTCCCTCCTAGTACAGAAGGTGCAGTCTTCGGGGCACGGTCTTCGTGACAGGGCGTCGGCATTAGAATGCAGTTGGCCTTTCCTGTGCTGGATCTCGAAGTTGTACTGTTGAAGCCTCTCTAACCACCGCGCGAGTTGACCCTCGGGCTGTTTGAAGTTCAGGAGCCACCGCAGTGATGCATGGTCGGTCCTGATGAGAAATTCATGCCCGTACAGGTATTTGTGGAAGTGTTCGATGGTCTTCACGATGGCGAGCAGTTCCTTTCGGGTGACGCAGTAGTTCCTCTCTGGCTTTGACAAGGCTTTGCTGAAGTAGGCCACTACTCTCTCCTCGCCGTCCACTATTTGCGACAGGATTCCCCCTATACCAAAGTCGCTGGCATCGGTATCGACGATGAACCTTGTTCCAGGTCTGGGGTAGGCCAGAATAGGCGCGGTGCACAGAGCCTGCTTGAGTTGCTCGAAGGCACTGTGGCATTCTGCTGTCCATGTGAAGAGTTGGTCCTTCTCAGTCAGTCGATGCAGTGGTTTGGCGATGTCGGAGAATCCTCTCACGAAGCGACGGTAATAAGTGCAGAGTCCCAGGAAGCTTTGTAGTTGGGACTTGTCCTTCGGAACTGGCCACTCCCTCACAGCTGCGGTCTTTTCTGGGTCGGTGCGCACCCCTTTCTCGGAGACAATATGCCCAAGGTACTGGACCTGCTTCTGGAAGAGCTGACACTTCTTGGGGCTCAACTTGAGCTGGGCAGCCCGTAGCTTCATCAAGATCTCCTTCAGGTTGCTGTAGGGCTCCTCGAAGCTTTTTCCCAGAACGATGACGTCGTCTAGGTAGACCAGGCAGGTCTTCCATTGTAGTCCTCTCAGAATGGACTCCATTAGCCTTTCGAAGGTCGCAGGGGCGTTGCACAGACCGAATGGCATGACGGTGAACTGCCAGAGCCCGCTGCCCACAGAGAACGCCGTTTTCTCGCGGTCCTTAGGGTGGACCTCCACCTGCCAGTAGCCACTCTTCTAATCCAAGCCGGAGAACCATCTTGATCCTGATATGGTGTCCAGCGTGTCGTCGATCCGGGGTAGGGGGTAGCTGTCCTTCTTCGTGACGTCGTTCACCCACCTGTAGTCCACGCAGAACCTGGTGGAACCATCCTTCTTCTTCACAAGCACGACCGGAGAACTCCAAGGACTATGTGATGGCTCGATCACCCCTTGCTCCTTCATCTCTTCTACCATCCGGTCGACTTCGGCTTGCTTGGCGAGCGGGACACGTCGGAATGGAGCCCTAATCGGTGCGCTGTCCCCAACGTCGATTCTGTGCTGGACCAAGCTTGCCCTGCCGAAGTCTTTGCTCCCCACGGAGAAGACATCCTGGAATTCGTGTAGCAGGTCCCGAAGTTGGCGTGATTGTTCCTCGTCTAAATGGTCCTGGGATCCTTGGTACAGTTTCTGTAGTTCTTCTGGCAGGGCGCGTCTTCTTCGGTTGTCCGTCTGCAGGTGTCCGTCCGTCGTATCTGTGATGCGGGCAATCCAGGTAACGGGATCGCAGACTCCTAGGTTGGTGTCCCGGTGAACCGTAATGTCGTAGTCGTTCAGGTTGGACAGGCGGACGTATGGCCGAGACGTCGTGTTGATGAGGGTCTTGGCAACTAGCAATCCTTTTGTCTGGATGTCCTCATATTTTGGCTCGATGACAGCCGCCACTCCCTCAGCAGTTCCGTCGACAATTACGGCGGCGCTGACCTCCATCCTGGCGGGAACGTTGACGTCCTCTCTCAGCCTTACTCGTAGTGCAGTGGCGGCCTCGTGTGCTGGTTGCAAAGCAAGTTCTTCACCTCCGTAGCGGAGAGTGTTGGTGCTCAGGTCCAAAATGATGTTGTTCTCGTCCAGGAAGTCCAGTCTGATGATCACATCGTTTGCTACATCAGCCACGAGCACTGGATGCTTCACCGTCCGCCGACCAATGACCAACTCGAGCGATGCTTCGCCATGTACCGGTGCGGTCTCTCCAGTCGCGGTTATTAGCTGGAGGTTCCTTTGTGTGGGTTGCACTCTCCACTTCGGGATCACGGTGGGACTGACGATGGTCCTCGATGCTCCCGTGTCGATTAGCATGGGCCAGCTCTCTCCGTTGACGACTCCGTCGACCATCAGGCTGCTATTATCCCTCCATAACTGCGTCACACGAACTTGGACTGCCGGGGCTTGACGACTGTCACAAGCCAACCTTTGCCCCCCAAGGCTGGCTGATACTTGCTTTCCTGGGCCGCGCGGTTTCCCTACGACTGACTGTCCCGACGGAAACCCTTGGCGGCGGCGATCGCCGCAGTCCTTGCTCAGGTGGCCTCTCTTACGGCAGGTCCAGCAGGTCGGTAGTCCTCTTCCAGGCCGCTTCTCCGGATGTCCTTCGGCTACGTTTTTGTTGGTGGTACTGCGACTCTTGAAGAACCGGCCTAGCGCCTCCATCAGTTCATCGGCCAGGGGCTTGGTCTTGTCGGCGTTGGCTGGTTCGTCGACGTCCACCTGACGCACCGCGTGTGCATCCTAGATGCTTGTTTTGCCGTCTCGAACTCAAGTGCGTGGCTCAGCGCATCTGCCAGGGTCTTATTGCGCGCAAGTCGCAGCGCCTGTTGAGTGTCCGAGTCCCGTAGCCCGTCGGTGAAGGTCTGCGTCGCTATCTGTTCTAGAAATTCGGCCGGCGCTTTTGGGTAGGCGAGCCTTACGAGGCGTGCGATGTCCATCTCGAACTCCTGCAGGGTTTCCACGTTCTTTTGTACCCGGGTCCGGAGCTGCATCTGGTAGGCCTGCTGAAGATGGCTATCTCCATATCGGGACTCCATATGGGCGATTAGTGAAGCGTAGTCCTGGGATCCAGTCGGGATGGCCTGAAGGACGTTAAGGGCGTCCCCTCTCAGCGCTACAATGAGAGCTGTAGCCTTTTCCGTGCTGTTCCAGTTGTTTATGGAACAGGCCGCCTCGAACTGACGTAAGTAGGTGCTCCACGGGACCTTTCCGTCGAAGGTTGGGGGCGTCACTCTGCTATGTCCCGTTCCTGATATTCCCGGTGTAACGGTGGGCGGGCGTTGGCGCAGCTCGGCAACTTCCTCTTGTAGAGCGTTGAATTTCTCTTCCACCCCCGTCAGTGGGCGTTGGCGCAGCTCGGCAACTTCTTTTTGTAAGGCGTTGAATTTCTCCTCCACCCCCATCAGCGGGCGTTGGCGCAGCTCGGCAACTTCCACTTGTAAGGCGTCGAACTTCTTTTCCACTGCCATGACTTCCTCACGCAGACCCAGTTCTAATTTCTTCAGGTCTTGTGTCAACTTATTCTGACCGTCTTCCATCTTCTTCTGGCCGTCCTCTATCCTCTTCAGGTCCTCCGCTAGCTTATTTTGACCGTCTTCCATCTTCTTCTGGCCGTCTTCTCGTTTGGCAGTTAGTTCCTCGGCTAACTTCTTCTGGCCGTCCTCCATCATCTTCTGGCCGTCTTCCATCTTCTTCAGGTCATCCTTCAGGTCCTTGGCTAATTTCTTCTGGCCGTCTTCCATCTTGGCTTCCATGCCACTTAACTTTTCTAGCAATGCTGCAAATTGCGCTTCCATTTTGGTTGTTTGTCTTGTAAAGGGCATGCATTCACAGGAAAATTAGAGAGAAATGACCTGCTCGGGTTTTGAAACCAGGACCGTCAGGTGTTGTGCTTGTGCTTGAGTTCGTAATCCCGCTTCTGACACCAGTTGTTACGTGCCACCCCCCTAGTGGCACTTTTGTTAACTGGATTACGGTGGGTTGAAGCACAACACAGATTGTTCCTTTAAAGAAATAATTAACTTTATTGAGGCCAGAAAGATACACCACTCAACAGCAAATACAAGCAATTAGAACCTTACTCCAGTTTCCTCAAGTCTCTTCCTTATGGAGCGCTCTTGTCCCTTTCACTTAGTCATGCAGCTAATCCTCCACTAATGAGACCCGTGGAATACCTGCACCTCTTCCTCATGTACACAAACTACAGTTACTTACGATAACCTGCTACACGCTGCTTCGCTGTCCACAAGCTGGGAAACAATGTCACTGGATTTCGTAACTCGCACGGCACTTCGCCGCAATACCTCCGTCGCTCAGTGAAATCACACTCGCTCAAAGCACAGGCAGTCCCCTGTATGCTTCTCACTCCCTCGCTGTCAAGAGAATCGGATTCACTAGGGGTTTCGCAAGTCACCACACTTCTGTCGCTCAGGATAAACGCTCGCACTAGCTCGAAAAAAAATCACACACTCACTGCTTGACAGGTCGCTCTTATATAGCAGGCCGGTGACTCAATAAATGCTTCTAGACCCATCCAGGGTTCACGGCTTCTCGAGGTTTCCATTACTGGCTGAGTCACGAATATTCTGGACCATCCCTTTGTCCTAGTAGTCCTGTTACATAAGGCGCACGCAATACACTGAGGCAGAGCACAGCCCAGCCCTGGGGCAGTTGTGACACATGTGGCGAGCGATGGAACAAACTCACAGCCGTAACAATATGTACAATTATTTAGTTGCAGTGTTGGTAATGCAACTGTCAGTGTATGCTAAATGTGGTATATCTAATGTTAGGTGAAATTCTAAAATGGTGATAAACATCCGGAATTTGTCTGTTAGGGGTGATTATATGGTTATACAAAATCAACTATGGTTATACTGTAATAATACAGGCTGAATACTTAACCGGTTGTCTTCCTAACTGGGACTTCAAGTAGTTTCGTGTTCACTCTGATACCAGTTATAGTCAACTAACCCAAATGTTAACTGGACGAGACTGGTTTTTTTCCTTTCTCCCCCTTTTTGTTGCTATGTTCGTTCTGAGGTCAGTGCCATGTTTATTTGCGTGACGTTGCCAAGTCTAGACAAGAATGTATATTATTGAATACAGGAAGATCGACAACTATTAAAGACCGTGGAACGATCTTCGCCACGCGTGGACTAAAAAGCCATTTAAACTAAGCGGTACACCGTCTATTGAAGACGTCCTGGCACCTTTAATACTGCCGCGCATAACGGCCTAGGTTTATTGCAGAAAAATGTACATATTACACCTGATCCAAATAACATTTACCTATAACCACCGCTATTTTCCCCCCTTTTTGATGTGTAACATCTTTCCGCTGGGTTGCTGGAAAGTTTTGTGGGAGTGATTTTGAAAATTGGGGACGGAAGTGGATCGGAACGATCGAGCTGGCAGTGGTGGATCAAACGGAAATATGCACTGCCCGCTCGATCGATCAAACGGAAGCGTACTAGCTGGCAGTGGTGGACAACGGAAGTATGCTCTGCCCGCTCGATCGATCAAACGGAAGTGTACTAGCTGGCAGTGGTGGACAACGGAAGAATGCACTGCCCACTCGATCGATCGAATTGAAGTGTGTCCTAGCTGGCAGTGGTGGATCGAACGGAAGAATAAGACGCACTGCCAACTCGATCGATCAATCCAGCTGTCACTGGTAAGAGAAACAATCAGCGCGCGGTGTCGAAAATTGATACCATGACGCACTCTCGGCCATGTGGAATGTTTATGACATACTGAACGGAAAACGCTCATGCGAACTCTGGTGTCAAGTGATTTAAACAAATGACATGGTGCATGTTCGAAGTCTTCGTATCAGTATTTAATTGGTAAAATGCCTTAATATCAAACATTGTAGCCTAAGTAGTCGGCATTGCATTGACATAAGGCATTTTAAACTCAATGTCACTAAGGAACATTATCGAAACAAGCAAAATATAAATGAAACTTAATTCCACAATGCAGTATTATTGGAATGTGGAAATAAGTCACCATCTTGTGCACAATATTTGCGTAGTCGAAATAGCCGTGGGGTTATTGCGTATGACTGTAAATCTAGAGATCTTGGGTTCGAATCTTGGACGGGGCAGATATTTTTGCCACCAGATTATCATTTTAAACGATATTTATCATATCAATATGACTCATTTTAACAGAATCCATATGAAATTACGTGTTGGTCTGTGAATGAAGAGGACCTGTTTATAAGGATTTTAAGGTTATGAGCGGTGTCGCGTCTATTAATCTAGTTGATCCATATCGAATTCTTTATTTAGGCTAGTGCTGGTGGAAGCTACAAATCATCTAATAAAATGAGTTCCGTATTATAAACTACAATATCTGTAAAACACTCCCTTTTACAATATATTAATATTGGTGCCAATAATAGTATAAAATACCGGTGTATCAACAATTTCACGTGAGGTTTCTTCCATGTCAGATGTTACACATCATATGTGACTACTGTAAGGCTCGTATTTTCTTTTATCTAGCTTGGCTGTATCGCTAAGTTGTGGCTTGTTTTCGACAGGGTGTGTTTTTTAGTTGAGTGAAAAGAGGTGAACTCTCCATAAAAGTGTGTTTATTTAGATTGTTGGGATTGTTTTGTTTGGCTAGGTGAATCTCGATTGCTTCCATTATGTCGAGAGCTCTGCCTTTCGATTCGTGATGAATTATTTTTAAGGCAGTTTCGATTTTAGTAAAGCTGTGCCCCGTGTCACACATTATGTTCGCATACGGCATCGCATGCCTATGTTCATTATAACGTGTATCTACTCGTCTTCCGCTATGTCCAATGTAATTAGCTTGACAACCAGTGTCTTGGCATGTAATAGAATATACCCCTGACTTTGAATACGGGTCTTGTTTATTTAGATTACTATTTTGCAGGTGCCTCCCAGTCATATTATTCGTTGTGAATGCTATTTTATTCCTTGCTTTTTGAATAGATTAGTGATTTTATATGTGTTCGCATTCACATAGTTGAAGCGCGCGAATTTTTTCTCATTAATGCCCGGTTTTGGAATAATTCTCTCTTTATTTTTATGATTGGCTACAATTTGGTCTAATTTGCTTGGCGGGAAATTGTTTTCCTTTGCTATTTGTTTAATGGTTCGTATTTCATTATTATAATTATCTTTTGACATGGGTATGTTTAAAGCCCTGTGCACCATTGAATTGATCCCCGCTAATTATGCGTACTGGGGTGATTAGACTGATTGTCGATAGCATGCGAAGTTGGTGTGGCTTTCCGGAATATGGAATATGAAAGCTCGTTGTCTTTACGTTCGATAGTTATGTCGAGATAATTTATTTTTTCGATCTGATTCGGATTCCTTAGTGAATTTGATTGAGTGGTGTAGGCTATTAATGGACTGGAGAATTGGATCTTCGCTTGTTAATTCAGTATCGTAGATGCAAATTACATCGTCTACGTATCATTTCCATATTACTATTCCCTTTGTTGAAGTCTTTTCTAAGAACTCATTTTCTAGTGCATTGATGAAGATGTCAGCGATTAGTCCGCAAGCGAAGAAACAATTCTCCAATCCATTAATAGCCTACACCACTCAATCAAATTCACTAAGGAATCTGAATCAGATCGAAAAATAAATTTGTCAGTAGATTTTCGCAGTTTTTCTAGCCGGGGACTGCAAGTTGCTGCGATCCATCTCCATCTTCGTATTCTGGCAGATATCTCACTGGATACAGGCTAAAACAAAGTAAAACAAAAATGTTCCTGTCTTGAATTGTAAATATTGAACAGGAATTCAAATTCTTTGTTGAAAACTCGTCGTTTTCTGTTTTCGAAACTCTTCCCAATTTAATAGATGTGTGTCCTTCCATTATCACTGATTCTTATTTGGTTATTGTTAACATAAACAAGGTAATAATAATATCGTATGGCCTCGGATGGCGAGTGCAAGCTTTGTAATTTGACACCCAGAGGGTAGCTTGCATGTCGAATTTCGTTGTTCCTTGAATCACTATGAAAGTCAAGGAGGTTGGATATCTAAGCTCCTTGAACACTATAGCGCTTTCTAATAGAGAAATTAGGAACTTTGTGTTGGCGGAAACTCCCGAGATTAATTTTGCCATTATGAACTCGGCCTACTGAATTCAAATGGGTTATTTGACATGTCAACATCTTATGACATGCGTGTCGTGTTTTTGCCGCCTTTCAAAAATCACTTTCCACGGCCAGGAGTAAACCTGCAACCTATCCACTCACCCACCGTGGCAAGCTATAAACAAGGTAGGCAAAAAGTAACTTTGATACATTTCTAATCATCATTCCAAAAATAAGCGTAGGCGAACTCAACTTAAGCGATTACCTGTCATTTAAACTTATTTTCTTATCTCCTGTCTACTAATTAATTAATCGAATCTTCGGTTAGCCGATTAATCTATTATTCGGTTAGTTGATTAATCGATTAATCGTTTTCGATTAACTTCAAATTATTGGATTCCGAACATAGCTTATTGCCAGTTCTACTTCATGTAAACAACTGAAGGTATTGTTGTTACGAGCGATTCATGAAATATAGATTTGCACAATTACAGTTACATAGTGGACTAGCAATCTCTTTCGTCAGTGAAACTATCATAGTTGTTGTAGAAAATGATTTTGGAGTAGTCAGAATTAAGAGCGCAGTCGAGATTCAAACTAGAATCTCCTGCAATTTCATCACCACGGGCCACCACGTCTTAATGTTAGATGAAGAGAGCGCTGAAGAGCGACTGGTATCATCTGCGATACCACTGTCATCTCTACGACATCCAGGAATTCATGCCAATCACCCCTGAGGCTTGTGTTCGATTCCCGACTTTGCCAAGAAATATAATTCTGGTCTGAAGGTAGGAACGGGGTACACTCAGCCACGTGCGTCAAAACTCAGAAGGGATGGATTACATTTCCTTCTCAAGAGTGATTTCCTACTTCTAAAAATGTTATGGGCTGTACGTCCCTTTTAACAATTCCTACTTCTACACAAGGCAAATGCTGGGATGTTTCCTAACTTAAGGCCACAGCCACTTCTTTCCCAAGCCTAGCCTCAAATACAAATAGGCACACCAACTTACTACATACACCATAATAATGAAGATTGTCGGATAATTTTCACACACACACCTAAGAACATGGAACTGCCCAAGATCCTAAATGAAGCAACAACAACTTCATTTCAATGAAAAGGAGAGACAATAAAAAGGTAAAATTTATATATACAGTAGACCTATGCTGCCTCCCTGGAACGCGGCTTAACTAGCCCACACTGAGCTGAGTTTAAATCAAACTAAGCCTCGTATTGCTCCCTAGTGTGAACATATACCACTCTCCCTAGGGCCACATTTTACCTTCTTTATGACCATAGTAGGCCTACAAATAATAATTTCTGCCGTACTACATGCCAGACATTTTTTTGCATTCTGATTCATGAAGTACCACAGTTACTCTCGTACTTCACTATATTCTGGTAAGAGCTGATGAGTAAAATGTGCACATCACATTAAGCTGATGGGACGGGAAGAAGTGCAACTTCAAAAAAAGATTCGAGATTGGATTTGAGAATATTCCCAGTGAGCTAGTTTAATCCAACAACAGGACGGTAGCTTGAAGATTAACCACAAGTCTGCCTCATTGTGTAGTAGCTAGCATTCTTGGCTGTCACCGCGCAGGTTCGGATTCGATTCCCGGCTCTGCCAATAAATTTAATTCTGGTCTGAGGTCTGGAACCGGGTCCACTCAGCTCCGTTTCCTGAGGCGAAACTGAGAACGGGCGGGTTCGATTCCTACCTCAGAGTAGGGGAGTAGTGAGAGTTCTATTACATTCTAGAACCCTTCTTGCCCCACTACTAAGCCTCAGCCATGTAATATTTGCGAAAGCTCGTGAACCCAAGGTCGGATGTTGACAAATGAGGTGTCGATGGACTCGAACTGACGTCCTCTTTCCTACTGACCACTCGTTATATTTTTGAAAAAAATTGAAAATTTTTGTTTTCGAAAATAGGCAATAGTTTAAAAACCAAATATGATAGAAAGTTGTGCCGTGCTTGAAACGAATGGTCTTCATGTCCTTTATATTTTATAATAAAACTTTTTTTATTTTTGATGTTTTTTGAAAACAGTTCAATTTTGAAATTTTTATATTTTGAAAACTAAAGAGATTACAAAAAATTTTGTTTGACATAAATGAATGGCCCTGACCCCCTCTACCGCCAAAATAAATTTCAAGTCTCTAGGACTAAAACTGTGCAGTAGTGTGGTAAGGCGGGTTCTACTCTCCCCCCCCCCCCCCTACTTTCATATATACTTTGGGCGATATATCCCGAACGCGTGGTCGGATTTTAACGAACGAGGTATTGTTGGTGTTGGGATGACGTTCTCTTGGCTAAGCATGTGTGTTGGTATTTTAAAAGAAAAAATTGATTTTTTTGATTGGCGCTATTTTGGAAACAGTGAATTGGAAAAAAAATTGTTTGACGTTAATGAAAGGTGGGTATGCCCTTTAGGCGGACAGCAAGTTTCAAGGGTGTAGGAGGAAAAACAAATGATAGCCTACTTTCTCGCGAACATTGGCGAACGGATGGTCGGATTTTAACAAATGAGGTGTCGTTGGACTAGAGCTGACGTCCTCTTTCCTATAGACCACTCGTTATATTTTTTTTGAAAAATTGTTTTTTTTAAAGTAGGTGATAGTTTGAAAACCAAACATGATAGAATGTTGTGCCATAGTTCAAACCAATGGTCTCTAAGACCTTTATTTTTTTTATAATAATACTTTTTTATTTTTGAGAATTTTTGAAAACACTGAAATTTTGAATTTTTACTATTTTGGAAACTAACACGTTGACAAATAAGTTTGTTTGACATAAATAAAAGGTCCCTACCCCCTCTACCATGAAAATAAATGTCAAGTCTCTAGGACAAAAAACTATGCATTTGTAATTTTATTTATTTTTTTATTTTTTATTTTTTAAATGAAAGAGTGTTTGTAGACAGAGAGCCGGTAGCGCTTGACGTATGTTACAACGAGGCTATGATTGGCCATGGTGGATACTGGAAATGGCTATTTCGACGGGGCGATGTATGGCAAAACGAGGGGTCGCTTTTCGATATTTTCCTATGACGAACGAATGAAGGCGAATATTTTGAAAATCCCTCTTGACGATTTTTAAACATGTTGGTAAACACTGACCAGAAACCAGACAAAATTCATAATGGTATGAGACGAATAAAAATAGTCGACAACAACAGAACTTGTTTTTCTATGTCTGACTGGCAGTCAGAATGGGAAAACAGAATATCTGCTCGAGAGGTCAGCTTGGAGCCTGGCTAGTTGGCTAAGAGAATGGAATGTGGTTGAGAGCTGACAACATTGGTGTCATATGATAACAGGTTGGAACCATGTGACAACTCTGTAAAAAGGTGATAACAGCTAGCCAGGCGAGCAGCAGCAGCAGCAGGCAGGGGCCCCGCAGAGAGGAAAGGGGAAAGAGAGAAATCACGTGACCACTACAGAGCGATGAGAGGGCGGGGCCAGAGGGCTGAGGAGGCGAGGGGAGGAGTGGAGAACTCATGCCAGCCAATAGCTGAACGAGTTGTATGTCAACATGGAGTGAAGGAGTGAGACACAGGTGTGTAGAGAGAAATACAAACATGTATGGACATGCAGGAAGCGCGGGGCGCCATACACAGAGCACTCGTACATCATGACACAATAAATAAATAAATTTAAAAATAAAAAAGTGCACAGGTTCACACAACATGTAATTTATTGATCCAAGAATTCAACGTAGAGTTAAATCCTAACCATTTGACATATAGTTTATTTCCTTTTTGTTTCAACACTTTTTCCACAAGATAATGTTTAGGAAATGCTGTTTTTTGAAGTTCATGGAGATAAAATCTACCTTTTATGGGTTGATGGTTGAGGTCTTGGAGTAAATAGGTGACTGGACTGTCCAAGTTGACTTGACGAATTCGAAATAGTTCAGTCCCCCACTGAGGCGTGTAGCCTTTATTGAAGGCAGACTTAAATTTGCTCACACGAACAAAATCCCCAATTTTCAGCCGGTGACGATTAGGATCTGCTGTTTTTATCCAGTCGTTGAATGTTTTTGGTCACGAGACGTGGCTTGGTCCCAATGGTTCTATGTTTGGTGTCATTGTAACGTACACTAGCTCAGGTAACATGTCCAACCAGCGATACGTGCCCTGAGCGGTAAACGCTTTCCACATATGGGTTTTCAATGTTCGGTTAAACCGCTCGACCACGCTGGCTTTGAGATTGCTGTACGTGGTGTAATGGTGAATGTCCTTAGATTTGAGAAAACTGGAGAAATCCTTGTTGAAAAATTCTTTTCCCTGATCGGTTTGTAGCAAGTGAGGTTGGCGTTTGGAGTGTTGAATAATATGTTGAAAGGCCTTGGTGACTAGTGGACCAGTCTTGCAACGCACAGGTTCAACAAAGGCCATTTTGGAATAGACATCAATGACAGTCAACATATAGCGTACACCGTCGTTAACGCCAGCATAGGGTATCATTTCAACCAAATCAGCCTGCCAAAGTTCATCCACACCTCGTGAAATCACCTTGAGTCGCGGACAGTGACGCCTAGCTGGGCGATGCAACTCGTGAGCAATACCCATTTTAATGGGTGAGGGCTTAAACAATAATTTTGGCATTTGGAAGTTCTTGTTCAATTTCTTGAATTTCCCAATCGTGACCGGTATGGCCGGCTTGACGTGAAGCATGCAACAACTGTAGCCGCTGGACGAGCTTATTGGGATTGTGCCAGTAGGTAACATCCACAAGGGGTTTTAATGGTTTAAATGTCACCTCCGAAGCGGACACTTTACGACGAGTACTTTGACTGGTGGGAAACATTTTAGCAATGACGGTTTTATATTTTTGAGATATCTTGGCATTCACTTGTTGAGCTGGATCATACTGTCTTTTGTGGGCATGGGTATCCAATAAAACGGATTTATATTTGCCAAGGTCCTCTGACGTATAATCATGGAATGAGGATGTTCGAGAAAAGAGCAGCTTTAACAGTCCTGGCGTCAATTTATAGTTGATGTTTTTAATGACAGCTTCAGTACGAACAAATTTAATGGATGAATCCCCAATTTAAAACTATTATCCTCATAGCGAACACCATACGTGGTATCTGTGTTTCCAATAAATAGATCAATGAGATAGGGTTCTAGTGTTGATCCATAATATTTTATTAAAATGGTTTTCAGTTGAGCTTTATTTTGAGGGGTGGCAAAGACTTGTGAAAACGGAGACGATTTGGAAGGGCAAGGTGTTTCGACCATGGAAAGGATTTCTTTTTTCTCAAAAACTCTGCAAGGGGTGCGGTCTTTTTTGAGGCGTAAACACTTGTTCATCGTCATCCTCAACTTCGCTAACACTAGTCAAATCTTCCTGTTTCTGTTCCTCTTCCTCTTCGTCAGGGTCCTCGTGCAACGTCTGAGTGGCTTGTGAAACGGTGGGTAGCGTTTCAGATGGCTTGAAAGAGGGTTTCAACATGGCTTTTAGCAGAGGTGCTAAATGATGTAGAATAAACAAAGCATGATCTGCACGTGATCGTGTCAATTGATGAAACTTTTGGCGAATAGTATTTTTTGCTCTAATAATATGCTTTTTCAATTGACTCTCTGCTAACGTCATGGTGTCTTGACAAATGACTTGAGAGGGAATGAGACAGGGCCTTAAATAGCAATAAAATGATCAAACCCTAAGCGATATCGTCCTTGGTTGAGTTCACTTTGTTTGTCAATCACTAAACAGGCATGACGTTGAGTATTCCAGCACTTGCCACACAATTCAGTAAACATTTGAAAGGTCATATCCGGATTCACATGTTCATTATAAATGTGACGACTGTTCCTCTCGTCCTGGCAAAATAAAACAATGACATTGGCATTGTCACGAATCAACTGTTTGGACATTTTAGAATACGTTTGTCCAAGATAAAAGCAATCAATATGTTTGTGTCAAACACACTATCAATTTTTTTTCATTTATGAAAAAAAAAATTGGCGGGAAGCGCGGGGCCTTTCTGAGCGCGGGGCCTGGCGCGATCGCACCTCTCGCGCCGCCCTCGCGACGGCCCTGTGAATTAGTTCGAAATTTTAACACCACGCGCCGCGCCGAGCGTGTGGTCTCAGCAGATAACGGCAGTCAAGCAGTGACACATTACCGCGCGCAAATTGTACATACAATACTAGTACGTTTTAACTGCTAAATTAAATCAAGACCCTGCTAGGAGACATTTTGGACTTAGACGAGGTTTAAGCAGTGACGATCATCCAACTTCTACCGAATTCTTTCACCTCCATTTGCTCCAGTCTATATACTGTACATAGGCCTACCTATAGAAGTGGTCCTTTCTTCTCATGCTAATTATGAGGACGTTATTGACAATAAGCTTTCTTCCCTTAATGTATACGGTCAATGGAGAGAAATGAAATACATAAGAGCAGAGAGGTGAAGGATAACATTTGTCAGCAGATTAAAGAAACGATTACACTGACAGACATGTGAGGTTGCAGTGTTAGGCTCTGATAGTATCTGTGGAGGTGCTCCCCTAGTTGATGCTGACTTGTTTAATTTACTGAGGGACAAGGGAGTTGAAGTTAGTGATGTTGGCCAAGATAATGGTGGCGAGAGTACTGACATACAGCTATTGTTAGGAGCTGACGTGTGGGCTCAGATAATCACGCCAGACTTTCTACATGTAAACAAGAGTCTAGTAGCTGTGAGAACTTGTTTAGGGTGGACACTTATGGGCTCTTCTGAGATCACCTCAACTACTGCCTCGTCTTACACTCTACTTACTTTAACTCAATCAACAAGAGTGGCGGATTTGTGGGAAATTGAGACTTTGGGTATTAAAGATCCTGGCGAACAGATAAAAAAGGAAGAAAGGGAACAACAAGTTCAGATGTTCTTCGATAGGACTGTGAAGAGAAATGAGGAATCTGGGCGCTACATTGTCAAACTACCCTGGATTGATGGTTGTACTTCTCTGGAAACGAATCGTGAAATTTCTCAGAAACGATTATTGAACACTTCAAGAAAGTTACGAGGGATGCAAACATTTCAGGATTATGATGAGGTGTTACAGGAATGGGTAAACAAAGGGATTATCGAAGGTGTTGAAAACGAGGTTTTGGATGGACCTACACATTATTTGCCTCATAGAGCTGTGCTGAAAGATGGTGGCACTACAAAGATAAGGCCGGTGTTCGATGCTTCCAACAAAGACAGAAATGGTCATTCCTTGAATGATTGCCTCGAGCCCGGACCCAACCTCATCGACCTTGTTTCATCAGTGCTGATCAATTTTCGAACCTATCCTATAGGTCTAATAGCTGATATAGAGAAGACATTCCTGCAGATTATAATTGATCCTGAAGACAGGGATATGCTCCGTTTTCTCTGGTGAGATAATGATAAGATTACCACTTTTCGACATTGCCGGGTGGTTTTTGGTGTTTGTTCCAGTCCCTTCCTATTGGTTTCTGTACTGAACAACCTTCTGGAAGAGCCCCCAACTCATTTGAAGGAAGTAGCTACTAAAATGAAACCTGCATTTTATGTGGACAACTGTCTTACTGGAGACGCTTCAAAGGAAGAAATTGGACCCTTTATTTTAAAGGCACAAGAATTGATGTTATCCGCAGGTTTCAATTTGAGGAGATGGGTGAATTCCTTTGATTGTGGTGTTGGTAAAACTGAGAATGTCTTAAGGACGTCGTTGGTATTGCGGCGTAGATGAACTTGGATGTAACTTCAGCCCGACTACAGGTTTATTAACCCGAAGAGTGGTACTATCCAGCGTGCAAAAAATATTTGATCCGATTGGATTTTCGGCCCCAGTAACTCTGATTCCCAAGCTCATTCTGCAGAAGACATGGCAGAAAAGTATAGGATGGGATGAGGTTTTACCAGGAGACATTTGTGAGGAATTCTGTCGATGGACTCAGCAGTTGCAATGCCTACATGACTGTCGGATTTTCCCGAATGACAACAGCACTTTGCATGTATTTGTGGACGCTAGCAAAAGAGCGTTTGGTTGTTGCATATTTCTGAGAACGGAAGAAGAAGGCAAGGTCAAACTGAGTCTTCTGATGGCTAAATCTAGAGTGGCGCCTCTCAAAGAACTGACACTACCCCGCCTTGAACTGATGGGAGCGCTCCTTGGAGTTTGAATGTCTCGGTTGAGCCTTCGATGCCTACACCGGAATGACATACACACAGTGTTTTGGTCCGATTCAACAGTAGTCTTGGCTTGGATTGCTAATAAAGGGCTTTGGTCGGTGTTCGTAGAGAATAGGGTAAAGGAAATTCATGAGTACCGTAAGGCTAGTTCATGGAGACACATACCGAGCAGCCTCAATCCAGCAGATCTCCTGTCTAGAGGGTGTTCACCAACACAACTTTGGAGATCCAGATGGTGGGAGGGTCCGTCTTGGCTTAAATGTAAAGAAGAAGGATGGGTATTTAATCGTCCTGAACCATTGTTGGAAAAGTCAACAGGGAAAGGAGGAAAACAGTTGTAGCTGCTAAGAACACTGTTGTGGAAACGATTTTACTGCAATTACGTTCACGATTCTCTGGATATATCAAAATCGTTAGGACCATTGCTTGGATTTTGAGATTGAAACAAAGGAATCGTAGAGACCACGTATCTACGAAAATTGATAGCGAAGAGTTTCTCAATGCTGAGAAGAAACTGTACTTCCCTATCCAGAATGAAACGATTTCTGAAGAAGAGAGAAAAGAACAATTGAAGAATCTGGAGGTGTTCACAGACGATGAAGGAATTCTACGCATGAAGTCAAGAGTCGATGATTCTGACGACACTCCTGAGTACACCTATCCAGTTGTACTTCCATCAAAACATGTGATGGTTGAAAGGATGATTGAACAATTTCATCGATTCCATAACCATGCTGGGACGCACACACTGCTTGTTTTGTTGCGCCAAAGGGTTTGGATAATTAGAGTAAGAAGGACGGTGGCAGCAGTTGATCCAATATGCATGATCTGTCGTCGTAACTCTGCTAAGGGTTTTGAGGTACCTTTTCCTCCGTTACCACGGGATCGAATCAAGGCATCGAGTGTTTTCCAGATCACGGGCACAGACTTGGCCGGCCCTGTGTTTCTACGAGGAGGAGAAAAGGGATGGATTGTGATATTCACTTGTGCAGTTTATCGGGCTGTACATCTGGAATTGATCACTTCACTTAGTACGGTAGCATATATCCAAGCACTACGCCGATTTGTGGCAAGAAGAGGAAGAGTGAATACCATGTGTTCGGACAATGGGACGAATTTCACCGGACTTCGCAGAACCATGGAGCAATTGGATTGGACTGAAATAGAGAGGATGTGCAGCCTTCTGAAGATTAAATGGAAGCTGAACCCTCCCACTGCAGCCTGGTGGGGAGGATTCTGGGAAAGGTTGATTAAGATTCTAAAGGATTTGCTTCGCCGTAATTTGGGTAAAGCTTGCCTAAATTATGAGGAAATGTGTACTCTTCTGTGCGATTGTGAGAACCTGATGAACAACCGACCTTTGACTTATCTTTCTGAAGAAGATGAACTCAAGCCACTCAGACCCTCCATGCTCCTACAGAGCCTAGAGGGTAATGATGTAACTGACTTAGACCAAATTCAAACCAGCAGTTTAAACGACAGATGGCTTTATCTACAAGCTGTTCGTGAGAGCCTGAGAAGTCACTTCAAAAAAGAATACCTGGGATTTCTCCGATCACGGAGCAAAAAGCAACAGGGATCCATACAAGTAGGAGACATAGTACTGGTGGAGAGCGACAACAAGAAACGGATCAACTGGCCCTTAGGAAGAGTGGTGGAGCTGTTACCTGGAAGAGACAGTGTGACTCGTCTGGTTAGAATTAAGACAGCAACTGGCATTCTACTTCGTCCAGTACAGCGACTTTATTCGTTAGAGATAAACTGTCTTAACAAAGGAGATTCTATCAACACTTCACAACACCGACTAAGTGAGCCGGTCCTTAATGAAGATATTCCCTGCAGTAACTCAGGAACTGAAAAGGAGAGTGAATTCAAGACTCGTTGTGATAGAACTGTTAGGCAACTCAAGAAACTAGACTTATAGTGGTTCACATTCCTGAGCTCAATGTTCAACTATAATTTTGGAATGTTTACTTCAGTTTATGAGTGTGTGTTGCAAAACTACCTTTTGTAAGGTGGGAGAATGTGGAGAAAGTGAACTAAAGCTCTTTCGAGCAATCTACTTCCTGTAGAAAATAGACAGTGTTTTGATTTAGAAAATAGACAGTGTTTTGATTTACATAGTTTTGGTTTTGTTATCTTTGAGTGCAGTGTCTTTGGAATGACTTTTGGATGCGATGTTGAGTTGTGTTAATAAAATATTGATTACTGTATATTAAAATGATTTGGTATGGTATATAACTAATAAAATACTGATTACTGTATATTAAAATGATTTGGTATGGTATAGTGTAGATGCAGTAGTGGAGGCAATGTTGGAGCAAGAAGGCGCGTTATGGGACGATATATTTTCAGCAGCGGCGGCTGGTGGTCTTAGAGCTTGGGAGGGCACACAAAATAAATTATCATGCACAGTAAAAATTGCGAAAAGGGTTATGTCTGTACCTTTTTATCTCCTGACAGACGTTGCTGCAGTTGTACTACTGATGTCATATACCGCAAATCAGGTGAGACAGTTCATGGAAAATGATCACTGTTGTGCTGTGTAGTTCATGACTGCATTACACTTCCACATATTCAAAATGAAGTCAATTAAAGGATAGTACGAATACGCTTGTCTGCAAGAAAACAGACTTCTGCAAATTATTATTCATATATTACCGCACTAGTTATTTACAAATTTTAAAAATCTCACTTAAGTTGATGTCGAGTAGTAACTAACATAGTTAGTCCTAAATACGAACACGGGCTCACTTCGTGGTTCCTGTACAGGTTTTCATTATTCACAAAAATAATCTACATACAGTACATCTTGTTCAATCTAATGTTGAGCTGTTGCTTGAAAGCTTAAACTACCCGGAAAGAAAAATCCATTCTTCTGTCTTTCAGTTGAACAAACTTGTCTATAACTTTGTTGTTAAAATCAGGAATGTCCATGATGAGATTCCGTTCAATTGAAAGCATGGCTAAAGCAGACAATCTATCCTGGAGCATTGTGTTGCGCAAAAACGTTTTTATGCGTTTCAGAGTCGAGAAACATCTCTCTGCTTCCGATGTTGACATTGGCATGGTTACAAGTATTTTAAGAAGTTTAACTGTTTCTTCAAATAATCTAGCGATATTCGCGTTCATTATGAACCCCAGGAATGGAATAGCTCCGGACACAGCTCTAAATTCCTCTCTCCTATAAATGAGTTCAAGTTCAGTTTTGAGCTGCTTCTCGTTCAGAAACGGGAAGGATTCAACTGCGATTCTTAAGTCTTTTGAAGGGAAAATGGCATTGTAATCTCGGAACTTTTCTACGATGAACAGGTTAGATGCGCTAAGATGCCCAGTGAAGGAGAATCGTTCCATGGCTTGGCTGATGATGACATCGCAAACTTCCTTTGCTTCACGAACTCGATTGGGTGAACGGTCTTCATGCTTCCTCTTTCTGGTCACTCCATCGCCTTCGTTCACATGCACCTCTTCTACATGTTCTCGGACCATTTGGACCTGTCTTTTGAAACATTTCAGATCTTCCTGTACTTGCACTGGGTCGATAGATCGCTTCTGGAGTTGACAATACAAAATATCGACATGTGGCATGATCTTATGGAAAAAAGACAGCCAGGACACAAACGTACCATCAGACAAGATGTACTTAAGCCCACTCGCCTGAGAAATAGTTGATGGTTGCCTGATCTCATTCCGATTTTCAATTTCCTCCATGCAAGCTATTAGATCAACCCGGTGTTCGAAAACTGTATTCACTGCCCTTGAATTAAAATTCCACCTGGTTGGAGCTACTCTTGGAAGACGCTGGCCTACGACTTCATCCAATATCTTTGTTCTTTGTGGTGAATGGGAAAAAAAAGTGCATATTCCTGACAGATTTGAAAAAAATATACGGACACTGCGGTTGATGGAGGCTGCGTTGGACATTACTAAGTTAAGTTTATGTGCATGGCAATGAATATAAAATGCAAGAGGATATTGTTCTCTAACTCGCGCTTGTACACCTCGGTCGTTACCACTCATCACAGAGGCTCCATCATAGCTCTGAGATATTAGCTTATGTGGAGAGTCCTTTAAATGAATGTCAATTTCCTTCAAAATACAAGAGGTGAGCGACTCTGCATTATGTTCAGGAGGATTCAAAAAACGCCAAAATCTCTCTACGATCTTGCCACTTATCAGGTACCGATAAAGGAGCACCATTTGAAATGTGTTGGAAACGTCACTTGTCTCATCTGCTATAATAGCTACATAATCGGCATTTCTTATCTCTTCAGATATGTGGTCATGGCATACTTGAAGCATGCAATCTGGTAATTCATTCTGGACAGTTTTGGAAGTTCCCTTAAAAACACTTGCTTTTTCTAAGTGAGTCTTCAATGATTCATTAAGCTCTGCACTAAAATCCACAAGTCCACGAAAAATTCCAGGGTTAGATGACGTCACTGATTCATCATGCCCACGGAGGGCAAGTTCATAAGCCCCACAGAATCGGACACAGTTAATAAGAAGAGATAGCACATATCTGTTCTCTCTTACCTTTTCATTGTGAAGCTGAACTTGAAGCCTGTAAGCAGTGCTCAGTTGATTTAAAATGTTTGCTTTCCCTAGCACAGCAAGATTCATTACGTTGTCCTTATGGTCGGCAGAACACTCGTGTTTCCGTAATTTGTCCACTAAATGTTTCAAATCTGTCACACCATTTTTAGTCCAAGAGGATTCTCCTCCAAATAACAAACATGGAAAGCAAAAGAACGAATCTCTAACTTCACAACCACATAGCCAATCATTTTTGTTGTACGATTCAGGACTGAACTTCCTCACTCTCTCCCGCCGTTTATCTTTGCACAATTGTTCTACTTTCAGAACTGGCGTCGGTCTCCCTAATTCCTTAATCTTTATTTTATCTTCGAGTGAATGAGAAGAAAAGGGCACTTTTATTAAATAATCCACCGTATTCATTGCTTAATGTACTCCTATTTCAACGCTTATCGTCACAAATGTTTGTGGACAATGTTACCAAATTCAACATACACAGCATCGCTACTCGCTAGCACGCTAGGTGTTTGTCTATAACCATTAGATTTTGTCTCATTAGGGAAAATGTTATGTTTTACATTTAATATAATTTAAATATCCCTCTAAATCGCTATTTAATTCCAAATGTATAATAGCCTATCACTAAGACATTTGTCAAAAACTCTAGGCCTAGGTGAAAAACAAAATTATTTAATTGGTAACGCTCGTCACAGAATTCCTAGAGACCTCTTTACTTAACCTTGGAACTAATGACAACAGGGTAGTGTCCTGTTTGCCTCCGATACCTGCTGCTATCTAGCGGTCGTCTTGCGAATCATTTCAAAAAGCATCTGCAGAAAGGGGGTGGTAAGGGGCAGGGTATGGCCATAGATGATGTAAGTTCGAAGCAGACGTAGCAGTTCGGCATTTCAACGTTCTCTCCAGAGCCCATACAACTGCTCCATTTGTTATTCTTCCTTGTAACCGTGGGCTCGCAATATCTGGGCCCATAGCCGACGTTAGAACAGCGTCTGCGCGCACGCGCAATAGACCTGTCCTTGTTCGTAGTTGAATGGAGTCTTGGGCCCAGTAAGGCCTGGGCCCCAAGCAGCCAGCAGCAAGGCGAATTACGTGACAAGATATGTGGCGCGTTATTCAAACATACTGGTACATTTTCATAGTGAGGAGCGCACAACTCGGCCAGTATTTCGAGCGTTAAGGATTAAAAATGAATTACTAATGTAGGTTAATGTTAAGGAGGGCCCTGGCCCACTGGCCCGTTAGAGCCAGCCGCCCCTGATTTTCAGATTGTGTGGATATGATCAGTGAACTTCCTGGGTTCCGAAATGTGTGCTGCTCGGGGGATCACCTGTTATTACATTTTCCGGGTGAAAGAAATATGCAGGGAACTGAGATCCAGATCGTCTTCATAATCAGCGAGAAATATAATGAAGGTCTCTTCTGGAGGTAGCTAATGAGCTAATGTATTTTACTGTGTTCTGGATAGTATTTTAAATATGTTCGTATTTCCTTGAAGATTTGTTTCTGTTATTCACAACTTGCTTCGTATTTAGTGCAATACTTCTTTTAATAAACAACGAGCCAGACTGGCCTTCCACCTGCACGTCCAAGCCAAAGAACGCTAGTACCATCCAGCGGCAGAAACGATCAACTACCGGAGCTCCACCACATTACTCTACTCGCCCTGCACATACTGTACATTAGAACTATACTGTGACATATCACGTCAGCAAGACATACTTCTCAACTCGTGATATTCGCAGAGTAACCAATCACTAGACCCTTCTTAACCACCTTTGTATTACATAAACAATTTGTAGCCTAGTTTTATTTCAGGGATGCCTTCTACTTACACACGAATTTGCATGCCATACGCTTCAGTGGTTTTGACGCCAGTCAATAACAAACATTAAACTGAGGGTACCGGTATATTTGATTATTCTACACCTTATCTGGGATAAAAAATGGTTTCTCCGAAAATTCAAAATGTTCAGACAAAGCCTATATATAGAGCCCCACGCGGATAAATGAAACGTAATCCGCAACCGGCCCGCATCCGCACGACTGTGATCCACATCCGCACGACTGTGAGCCGCATTCGCACGACTTTATCCGCATACGCACATTTGTTATCCGAATCCACTGACATTACAATAATATTTTTAATTATTAGATAAAGCGAAAAGCATTAAAGCAACACTTTTAGACATTTGAGAAGAAAGTAGTTCCCCTATGCTATGTATGTCATATGCTATGTTTAAAAGTAATGCCATACAGCCAGAATTGCAACCATCTTTTAGTTTGGAGTGGTAATTATGCTTAATGACAAAATTTGAATTATCATACATTTGTAATGGAGAAAATATACCGAAAGAAAGATGATAAGTCATAAACATCCGGGTCCTAGTAATGATATTCAACAAGTTCGGATTGTATTCTAAAAATCCGCAAATTTACTCCAAACATTATCCACAGCTTATCCGCTATCCGCACAGCCATGCAAACTATATCTGCATGGTGAAAGAATTGTGGATATCTACGGTGGAGGAAGCTTTGCCCTAAACTTTCCCATACGGGAGATCGCATCAAGCATAAACTTGGTCAAAATAACTGCACTGT
Organism: Meconema thalassinum; assembly: GCA_946902985.2. Lineage (NCBI taxonomy): Eukaryota > Metazoa > Arthropoda > Insecta > Orthoptera > Tettigoniidae > Meconema > Meconema thalassinum. The sequence goes on from OX336389.2 coordinate 678,020,538, forward strand.
GAGTAACAATTAGACTGCAATTAATAGCGGGATATTAGGCTAGCGGTATGTAGCAATAGAGAACAAAATTGGAGTTATTTAGTTTATTGCTATGCAATTCAGCAGTAATAATTAATTTATAAAGTGATATAACACTAGAACACATATTCATTCATTCATTCATTAATTCGTTTATTTGCAATTGGGGGGTGTCCCCCGGTGGCAAATTAGATATACATAACAAATAAGTAATTATACATAACAATCCAATAACAATTAAACTGGGGTATTTACACAAATAGTCAGTCTTTTCTTAAACACACCTATATGTTTGGGAAAAGGCTCTAAGACTGCGGCAGGTAGAGTGTTCCAGTTATCAATGGCACGGTTTACGAAAGAATATTTACCATAATTTGTTCGCTGTGGTCGGCCCTTAACTTTGAAAGGGTGATCGCTCCTACCCATGTAAGTAGGCTTTTCCATACGTTTGCTAAGCTCACCCCATGCTGGTTGATTTGTTTACGTGTTGTACATAGCGCAGAGTCTAGATTTCATCCTCCTAGCCTCAAGTGATTCCCACCCAAGTTTCATTAACATACGGCTCACACTGCTCCTGGGATTAAAGTCACTGAGCACAAATCTAGCGGCCTGTCTTTGTACCATTTCCAACTCATTTATGAGCCCTACTTGATATGGATCCCAAACCGCCGAGGCGTATTCCAGAATAGGTCTTACAAGTGACAAATATCCTAATTCTTTAGCAGAGGTACTACCTCCTTTTAATACCCTCATTACAAAGTACAGGGATTTGTAAGCTTTAGAAACTACACATCCTATATGACTACTCCATTTCATATCATTTCTTACGTGAACGCCCAAATATTTGCAAGAATCTTCTTCTACAAGTATTTCCGAGCCAATATTATATTGAAAATCTTGCTTTCGCACTTTCCCTATTTTTATTAGACTGCATTTTCTTGTGTTTATTTTCATTTTATTTTCAATCGCCCACTTATAGACCAGGTTCAGGTCATCTTGAAGTACTGCATTGTCTTGTGAGTCATGTATCTTTCGATATATTACACAATCATCCGCAAACAATCGACAGCCACTCCGAATCCCATTTGGTAAGTCATTTATAAACGCCAAAAATAACAAAGTTCCGATTACGCTGCCCTGAGGGATACCCGACGTTACGGTAATTTCATCCGAGAATCGGCCTTCAACTTTCACTTTCTGGGAACGACCCGTCAAAAATTCTTGGATCCATAAAATTACTCTTCTATCAATCTTCGTCGAAGCTAATTTATGGAGTAGCATGTCATGCGGCACGACATCAAATGCCTTTGCAAAATCTATAACTACGGCGTCGACTGAAACTCCATCGTCTAACGATTCGCTAATATCTTGAAAAAGTGATAGCATCTGACTCTCGCATGAGTAACCTTTCCGAAATCCATGTTGCCTATCATTAAACCATGATAATGTTTCCCACTGTTCACTCAAGTCGTCGCAAACGATGGACGTAAGACTAACCGGCCTGTAGTTGCCCAATTCAAGTCTGCTCCCTCCCTTAAATATTGTGACTACCGTAGCTCTTTTCCAGTCATCCGGGATTTGCGCATTGTTCATGGACACATTAAAAATCACCTCTAAGTATCGTGCCACAGCCCTACCTCCTAGTTTAAGTACTTCACTAACAATATTATCAGGACCCTTCGATATATTGCAACGTAATTTTTTATTAGCTTTACAATTGCTGACTGGGTTATATGCGTTTGAACAAAATTAACAACTTTGAAGAGAGTCCAATTTTGGAAGGCTTGATTAAGATAAATTATTTCTTGACTAGATAAGCCTCCGTGGCTAAGGCGGCAGCACGCCGGCCTCTCACCGCTGGGTCCGTGGTTCAAATCCCGGTCACTCCATGTGAGATCTGTGCTGGACAAAACGGAGGCAGACAGGTTTTTCTCCGGGTACTCCGGTTTTCCCTGTCAAAATTTCATTCCAGCAACACTCTCCACTATCATTTCATTTCATCTGTCATTCATTTCATCATTGCCCCAGAGGAGTGCGTCAGGCCTCGGCAGCCGGCACAGTTCATATCCTCGCCGCTAGATGGGGGCTTCATTCATTCCATTCCTGACCCGGTCGGAGACTGGAAGCAGGCTGTGGATTTTCATTTTTCATTTCTTGACTAGATGAAGGATTGAACCTTGAGGCAACACAAATTATGATGAATTTATAAAATTATATACCACTTTAAGATTAACAACAATGACTTAACTTCTTTTAAAAGGATGCATAGATCTCTATAAAAAGTTACCAAGCTAGCGTGGTGGTTAAAGTCCAAGGCGGAGCATTGTTAATATGTCACACCATCAGCGGAAAGTTCCAGTGGAAGGGGGCGGCCGTGGCCTCGCTGGTGCTGTAGTGTATAGGTCTGACGTTTGTTTCTGGATGGTGGCCGTGAAATCCACGTATCCACTGTGCTAACCGTTAAATCTCCTTCCTTCTTTCCTTCGTTCCTTCTGAGCTTGCGTGCGTGCATGCAGCTGTTTGTGCGCATGCTCACAATAAGAAGGCTTCTTGTCTGGTCGGAGACCTCTACGCAACAAGCAACCACCGGTCAAAAACAAACGTCAGACCTGTAGGCGACATCCAAGGTAAGAGGAAAGTCCGGGTTTCTTCTTCTTTCTTTTTGTGTGAAGAATTGACACCAAGTTAGTGTCCAGGAGATGACATTACAGATGAAATGTAAACAGTCAGAAGGGACTGCCGCCAAGATGAAGTTCGAAGATTTTTCGAAAGTGTAGACCAGCATGGTCTTAGATACTATGTTGTATATAGTATCAGCGGTTGCAGAAGGTTATTGCGGCGATATTTCTGGAAGACTGCTGCGGCGGTGAATACTATGTAGCAGAGTGCATATCGGAGTATTCTGGCGGTACTTGCAGAATAATGCCAAGAAAACTTTGGCGAAGCTTGTAGAAGAAATGCCAGGAATGCCTTGTAGAGAATGCTTGCAGAAAGATGCAGTGGTACCCCTTAAATAGTGCCTGAGGAAGATTCCAGAACACCAAGGCACGTGGCAGAATGTAGGCTGGCCATTGGTTGCTCAAGGAGTCACAGTGACGTAGCTCGGTTGTCGCAACGAGGAGGTGGAAGCTATGATGCAGTCAGTAAAACTCGTAGGTACAACAGGAATATACCGAGGTCTGCAACACTACTAAGGTATTGTCTAACAAATTGTTTTTACACATGCTTTGTTTAATATACAGTATATTGAGTATATAATTGAATAATAATACGATTATTACCATTCGGAGGTTTTACGGGAGCGATTACAAATTTGACGGTAAAGTAGGTCACCACAAGAAATAAACAAAATACTTTTGAGAGGTCGTTAATGTCACGAAAGTAACCACACGGGTTTATCCGCGGGTATATGCAACCGCGCAGGCCTTTGGCTACAATACCGTACAATACGGTGTCTTCTTCTACGAAAGCAAAACGGAAGGTAACTTGCGCTGGAATTCGCAATTCGTACAAGTGCATTGTAAGTTAGGCACTGTAATAGAAAGATAGGCTATCATTTCAGAAACTGTCTCTGCTTGTGGACACATACAACCCATCAACTATTGAGTGGGTCAAAGGGATCAATAAAATTCCTTAAGTTTTAAATTTCGAATAAAGCAAATCTTCAGATTGATGACAAACGATTGGATTTTGTAAGTTGATCTAGCAACCTGCTTCGCTTGCACTTTCTACACCTCGCGGCGTAGCCGTGCTCATTAAATCGTGCACCACGGCTGTGAGGGCAGCTGCAGCAAGTCACGAGACCGCAAGTTCGAATTTCGGCGCTGACATCGGCTATCCAGAGTGTGTTTTTCCCGTTTTTTTTACACTCTCTCCAAGCAAATGCCTGGATAATACCTTACTTCAAGTTCTGGGACGCCTACACTATCCCTGTCCCTGTTACACACACTACTGCAGACATCACAGAAATAGAGGTTATCAGACAAGTTCAACACAACCCAACTACATGGGGCTGATGGTCAACATGTCTCAAGCCCCACAAATTAATTAACAACATAAACCTCCTAACAATGTTCTGAGCAAGCCCCAAACCTAAGGTAGTGATGCAGTCCCACTCCCATCTGACAGGTCAGGGACTCATTGGAAACAAACAGGCAATCAAACTGGTATTCGATAGGAAGCCATTAATATCGAGGGGGGGGGGGTCATGGAAGGAAGAAAGTAGAACTAGCTAATTCAGCAAATAGGATTGTAATATCGTGGGAGATACAAGGTAAATAACATACACTTGTTAAATAAACAACGGTTTATTTATTAATCACTAGTTGATACACAACGATACACAAGGTGGACTAACTTGAGCGGAACTAAAGAATATGCGCGGAACTGACGTCTACAGTCTGCGGGTGCATATATACATAGTAGCTGGAAAGTTCCAGATTCGAATGTTCCAGATTGGAATGTTCTGGGTATAGTGACTAGAATGTTCGTGTTATCTCAAGTAAATAGGCTACACAACATTTTCTAGAATGTTCATGTTAACTCAAGTAGGCCTAAATACACAACATTTCCTCCCTCTTTTAAATGGATGATTTAGGAAACTTAATCAGGAGAGAATCTCAAGTATTCCTGCGGGGAATAAAAGTGGTCTGGGAAATAGGTGGTGCCCTGTTTACAGGTGTAGCTGGTGGTGTTTGGACTGTTGCTGGTGTCTCAGTGAAGCGAACTCGTCCCATGCTCGGTTGCTCGGTGGCTTGGTCGGTTGTGCGGTGGCTTGGTCGGTTGTGCGTTGACCTCGTCGGTTGCGCAGTGGCCTCGTCGGTTGCGCTGTGGCCTCGTCGGTTGCGCGGTGGCCTGGTTAGTTGCGTGGTGGCTTGGTCGGTTGCATGGTGGCATGGTCGGTTGCGTGGTGTCTTGGTCGGTTGCACGGTGACTTGGTCGGTTGCACGGTGACCTGGTCGGTTGCGCGGTGACCTCGACGGGGCCTGGTCAAGTTGAGTCTCGTGCGGAGATGAGGGTACCTTTGCTCCGTTGCTGTCATCATTCGACTGGCGTAAGCGATTGGATGTTCTTGCCCGTTGCTGAGTCGGTGTGACAGTACTGCACCCAGGCTGGTCTTGCTGGCGTCCGTGGCCAACAGGAGTGGTAACGCTGCGTCATACTGCACGAGTACCTGGGGCGAGGTTAGGGCGTTCTTGATGTCTTTGTATGCCCTGTCGCCTTCTGGTGTCCAGATGAGAGGGTCCTTGAGCAGCATGTCCCTAAGTGGTCTGCCTCTGGTGGACAAATCAGGGATGAACGAGCTGTAGTAGGTTGCTTTACCAAGGAACAGTTTGGGTTCTTCTGGTGTAGTCGTTTTCGATGCATCACATACAGCTAGGATGTGTGCATCAGACTTGTGGATGCCTGTCGAATCGATTTTGTGGCCAAGGGCTTCCAGGGATGTTTGAGCGAAAACACATTTGGCTCGGTTGAGCTTGAGGCTGTGTTGCCGAAACCGTTCCAGAGTGGTGCTGAGTGCCTGCATCAGATTTTCAAAGCTATCAGCAAAGACTATACTGTCATCGAAAAAACTTAAGACGTTTGGGAGACCTTGCAGGACTGTGTCCATTCGCCGCTGCCAGATAGCGGGGTTGTTAGCTGCTCCATATATTGCTCGTGTTGGGCGATCAGACCGTGAGTTGGCGTGTTAAGCATGAGAGCATGGCTGAACTCATCGTAGACCTCGAGGTGAGTGTACGCATCGGTGATATCCAGGCGGCAGAAGAGAGTGGCGCCGCGCATTCGGTTGAACAGATGTTCCTCCTTGGGAATCTGATGTTCATCGATGATGATCCGCGGGTTGAGATTAGGCCTGTGATCCTCAGTTTGCCGTTCTTCTTGGCGACGACGTGCGTTGTCGATGCCCACTCAGAGTAGTCCACTCTTTTGTAGCAGCCAGATGCAATTTTCTTGTCGATTTCCTTGGCGTAGGCAACTGGTACGTCTCGAGCTTGGGCGAAAACAGGTGTGGCTCCAGCCTTCAGGTGCATCTTCGCTGGGGGACCTGAGACCATCCCGGGGATGTCGCTGAACACATCCTGGTAGCGAGATAGAGTGTTGTCGAACTTCTTCTGTTGTTCCAAGGTCAGAGCCTGCTTGTCTGAGAGCTTGTGGATTGGGTCAGATTTTCTGAAGAGGTGACCAAAGTCGATCTCTCGTACAAACTCCGAAATACACTCTCGGCCAAAGAGCAATTCGACTTCATCGTCAACCACGTAGAGATTCAGGTTCCTGGTTGTGGTTCCGATGGTGGTGCACACTGACGTTTTGCCAATGCATTTGATCGGATGGCCAGTGTAACTGACGAAGTTACGATCATTTTTCTGCAACACAAAACCTGGTTTAATCATACTTAGCTTTGCTTTGCTCATGGTTGAGGAGGGGGCGCCGGTGTCGAGTTCCATTTTGACAGTGGTTCCCTCTATGCTGACATCAACGGGTGGCTTAGGTGCTGCGTTGACCGATACGATGACCTCGATTTTGCTGAGGTACTCCACGACGTCGAGGTTCTCTGCTGGAAACTCTTCTTCGGTCACTTGATTTGTTGTTCGATGTTTCCTCGATTTCGATCGGCAAACTTTTCTTATGTGACCTTTCTTGCCACACTTCAGGCACTCGGCGTTCAGGAACCTGCACTGACTGCGAGGGTCAGCTTCACCGCACCCTGCACATGTTGATTGGTTGTCCTGGGATGCACTTCGGTTTGCCTGATGTGGCCCTTGGTGCTGTCTGGTTAGGTTGTAAGACCCTTGACTTCGATGAGCTGACTTGCTGCGTGGCGGCTGCTGGTTGCTTTTCTTCCTGGACAGAGGCTTCTCGTATCAAATCCCATTGGTTGATTCAGACTTAGCGGCAGCTGTTTTGACCTCGTCAGTGGTAATGCGAGTAGCTTCGAGTGCGTGCGCGATTTCATATGCTGCGGTGAAGTTCTCTGGTTGTTTTGCAATAATCTCGTCGCACATTTCTCGTGATTCCAACCCTGCGAGCATTTGTTCAATTAACATGCGATCAAGGAATGTGCCATACTCACAAAACGTTGCAGCCTGCCGCAGTCTTAAGGTGAAGCTAGCGATGGTTTCTCCTTGCTTCTGCATTACACTCCGAAATTTGATGCTCTCAGCAAACTTGTTGCGTGTGGCATCGAAGTTGCCTTTCAGCTTAGATTGAATCTCATTTTATGGCAGAGTTTCCGGATCATTAAGACTCACCAGGATCTTCAGGGCATCATTGAGTTCAGATCCAATGTAAACAAGTGCAAAGTGTGCATGCTGATCCGCGGATACCTTACTCAGGTTGAGCGCCCAGCTAAAGCGAGTGAAATAGTCGGCTACAATCGTCCCATCGGTAGCACGATACGGTTGCATTATACATTTTGGCGGTCGAGACTCTGATGCCGTTGTTGACCCTATTGTTTGTCGGATAGCGTCGGTGATCATTGTCGAGAATAGTTGGAGTTGCTCAGAGGTTAAGTCCAGCATGGTGAAGATGAGTGGAGAACAGTATTTCTAACACGCACTTGCAATGAACTTAGTTCGGTGCACACACTTGCGTTGAGGTTAGAAAGTTCACTCGGTTTAGTATTTCCAACACGCACTGCGATGAACGTCGTTCGGTGCAACACTTGCGTTGAGGTTAGAAAGTTCACTCGGTTTCACAAAGTTATTTATCTTATCTCACTTCTGACACCACTGTTATATCGTGGGAGATACAAGATAAATAACATACACTTGTTAATATAAAACAACGGTTTATTAAACACTAGTTGATACACAACGGTACACAAGGTGGACTAACTTAAGCGGAACTAAAGAATATGCGCGAAACTGACGTCTACAGTGCATATACACATAGTAGCTGGAAGGTTCCAGATTCGAACGTTCCAGATTGGAATGTTCTGGGCATAGTGACTAGAATGTTCGTGTTATCTCGAGTAAATAGGCTACACAACATTTTCTAGAATGTTAATGTTAACTCAAGTAGGCCTAAATACACAACAAGGATGAGATTGGGTATTCTAGGGATTAGTGAAGTTCAAATAGAGGGAGATGGAAAGGAGAAAGTGGGAGATTACAAGGTGTACCTGTCAGGTGTAAAACGAGGCAGTGCAAAGTGGGGAGTAGTTCTGTATGCCAAGAGAACCTTAGAACGTAACATAGTTTTTGTATGGTACGTAAATGAATGATTAAATAGATTTGGAAATCTGGGGAACTCGGGCCAGGATTGTGTCAGAGTGTGCTCCATGTGAAGAGGTGAACCAGGACGAAGTAGACAGATTTTATGAGGCTCTGAGTGATGTGGTAGATTTAACAATAAGGATAGTGTATTACTGATGGGAGATCTCAATGCTAGGGTAGGAAATAGAACTGAGGGGTATGAGAAGGTAATGGATAAGTGGGATGAGGATAGGGAAGCGAACACCAATGGGAAATGTTTACTGGATTTCTGTGCTAGCATGGGGCTATCTGTTATAACCTCATTTTCACATCATAAGGAGACTCACAGATAATATATAAGAGAATAGAGAAACCAGGTCATATCACTCACTTTCAATTTAAGAAATTGATAAGGAGTTTGGAGGGTATTCATGGACTTTTTTGATGAAACAGGACAGAAACTGGTCTGCTGTGAAATGAGCATGGATAGACCTAAAGTGCAGAAAGTGAGGTCTATTTGCAGACAGAGTAGGTTTGCAATGCTCTACGACAATGAACTTTGGCACAAATACATCAAAATTATTGATGTGATGTTCCAAAGAGTAGATGGTAAAGAATTGCAGAATATTGAAACGGTGTGGTCAGGATACGGGGATGCAATACTAGAAGTTGCAAAGGCATGTAGCAGGACAACAGTATGTAACGACAGGAAGAAGCGCACATCCTGGTGGAATGATATAGCGAAGACGGCTTGTAATGCAAAAAGAAGGCTTATCAAAAATGCCTCCAAACAAGCAAACCAACTTAAACGTTGGTGGTCTTCGGAGGTCTTCTTCTTCTTCTTAGCGTCATCCCGTAGGAACGGGGTCCGCTTTTTGGATCAATGCACGCCATTTCTTGCGATCTAATGCTTCGCGTGATTTCAAGTTTCTTGATCGTAAATCGGCGTTAATGTGTCGAGCCACCGCAATTTTGTTGTCCCACGCTGTCTCTGGCCGTCGACCGTTAGATGGTAGGCCGAGCCGATGACTGAACTTTGTGGTGCACGGACAACGTGCCCATACCAACGGAGTCTCCTTTCCTGCATTTTCTCATTGATTGGAGCCACGCCAGCTGTATGTCGAATCGTTGTGTTGGGGATATGGTCGAGCAGAAAAATGTCTAATGATCTTCGCAGCATGCGCATTTCCATGACATGAAGCGAGTGCTCAGCACTTCTAGGTGCTGGCCAACACTCGGTACCATATAATGCAACTGGTCTCAAGATTGTGCAATATATCTTTGATTTTAGGCGGATAAGCATCTTCTTATCACAAAGAACACCGGTGACATCTCTGAATCGCATCCAAGTCGCATTGATTCGTGCTCGCACATCTTTATTCACAGAGCTGTCGCCATTCAATCGGGAGCCTAGGTATCGGAATGTATTTACCTTGGTAAGAGGAGCTCCATTAATACCTATAGTTCCGGGGGATGGAATCGTTTCGAGGTATTCAGTCTTGTGGATGTTCAAACGAAGACCAAATCCTTCGCCTTGATGAACCCCAACTGTCACAGGGAAGCTGTCAGTCAGTCCTGCAGGGCATCGCACGTGGCTTTTAGTGTTGTTGTACAGCATTTTTATCCAGTTTATATACATTTATGGAACTTGATGATCTCGGAGAGCGTACCAAATCATCTGGTGTGGTACTCGATCAAATGCCTTCTCGAGGTCAAGGAAAGCAAGATGTAGTGGCCTCCTCTTCTCTCGGAATTTCTCCACCAGCTGGCACACAGCAAAGATTGCGTCTATCGTGCCACATCCCTTGAAAAACCCACATTGATTTGCTGAGAGCTGTACGATGTTCCTCAGCCTATTGTCTAGGATACGTTCGAATATTTTCATAGTGTGGGAGAGAAGTTTAATTGGACGGTAATTGGTACATTCAGCTGGGTCACCCTTACCCTTAAAGATAGGTACTGTGATACTAGTTGACCAATCTGTAGGTATTTGACCACAGAGAATAATTGAATTGAAGAACTCTGTCAGCCAGGCGGTCGCGTTGTCAGTAAGTTCCTCAATTTTCCAGATGTCTGCAGGAAGGTCATCTAGCCCTGGGGCCTTTCCATTTTTCATGCTACGAATGGCAACTTTGACTTCATCTTCAGTGATACAAGGTACTGGTCCAGCTGTAACATTGTTGTCTGGTATTTGTGGGTGAGGGAATTCAGTGTTGAATACTTCACTAAAATACTCTCGCCAGCGGTGCAGAATCATCTTGCTATCGTGTAGTCGTCGACCATTCTGGTCTTCGGAGGTCTATTCTTGATAAACTGTAAGATTAATCTAAAAGCGGATTGCACTAACAGAATCGGATTTGGCGAGATCTACAAGTTTAGTCCTATATTTCCTTGTCGTATCTCAGTCGGTTATACCGGTATCATAGCGTATAGAATAGAAAGTGACGTGACTTGAGGAGTTTGTATGGTCTCTCTAGCGTATGCAGACGCTGAGTGTGGACAGTATCAATTCCAGCAGTTGAATGTTACTTTTCAGTTATCAGCGTCCACTAGGTTGTATTAGACAAGATGACTCAAATAGAAAATTCTCCGCACCGAGTACATAAAACGCTGACGTCCGTTGAGTTAATTATGAAACGTCATGTTACGTCATAGGTTCATATAATAAGGAAATAAAACATTCTGACGGGGATCAAAATGTAGCTGGATGTGTAAAATCATAAGCGACAGACCATTTACTACTGCCCAAATACAGTATATATAATACTAGCAGTAGTGCCCGGCTTCGCCCGGTGGGTTTATTTGTTTTATGGATGATAATGAATACTACTACAGAACTGGCACATGATACTTAAACTAAAAGAAACAATATTTTAAAAATATAACATTTTGTGGTGGTGGTGGTAGTGGTGGTTGTAGTGGGGGTGATAAGTAGTACAGTATAATGGAGGTAACATTCAGGTCATTTTCCCCTAATTATAATAATGATAATAATGAATAGAGAAACGGCTATTTTCTAACTACAGCACTGACACGTGTTATTTCAAACAAATTTAAAAAAATGATTAGAAGTGAAATAAAAGACAATGCCTAGGGCCTAAATATCATTGGCTGTTAGAAATGTAGAGACCAATAGTGTCGTCTTTCGTCGCATAGCGCCGTAGGAAAATAATCAGAACACTTTGGAAAACTTCGGCTGTCCCGAGCTACTGAGGTAGCAATATTATCATTTATCGCCACATACCGCTCAACGATAAGGTTCGGAATAATTGAAGGTAAATTTGAAAGCACCAACACTTATTACTGCTGGTAAGCTCAATGTACTGCACCAACACCATTGCACTTATACAGAGGCATAATATTTTCATGGTGATAACTGTTTTAAGGTGCCTAAGAGATCTTTTGCACTAATCGCTCCCCGTGACTGCAATTTATAAACAGCGCAAGATGCAACTATTTTCGCAATTCTGCATCAGAATACTGGTAGGGGCGACGTGATGCAGCCCGAACTGCCCGTCAACAATAGACTTATTAAAATACTCTTACAGTTACACTACTATGGACAAGAATGGTTCTAGGGCCTTAATACGTGGTTTTCAAATTTATTTTGTCTGTTATTCTAAATGAAGGGAATGGAGAGCGTTGTCCAAAATATCAATTGGACAGTGTTACCAGCAGAGTTTCAAAGTGTATGTAAAATTTGGTTCAATTAGGAGAAACGGTGTAGATTTGTAATAAAGGGCCTAAATGCTGGGAATGGAGTGGTCTGTCCTAAATTTAAAGTGGACAGTGTCACCCGCAGGGTTCCATAGGGTAAGCATACAAAATGTGGTTCAGATCGGTGAAACGGTGTATATTTGTGCCAAACGGTGTATAATTATGCCAAAGGGCCTAAATACAGGGAATGGAGTGGTCTGTCCAAAATTTCATGCAGACAGTGTTACTCGCAGGGTTCCAAAGAGTAAGTATACAAATGTTGGTTCAGATCGGCGAAATGGTGTAGATTTGTGCCAGAGGGCCTAAATGCAGGGAATGGAGTGGTCTGTCCAAAATTTCAAGCAGACAGTGTTACTCTCAGGGTTCCAAAGGGTAAGTATGCAAATGTTGGTTCAGATTGGTGAAAAGGTGTAGATTTGTGACAAAGGGCCTAAATGCAGGGAATGGACTGGTCTGTCATAAATTTCATGTAGGCAGTGTTACTCGCAGGGTTCCGTCTGTCTGTCAGGTAGTCAGCCCGAAGGCTGGTTGGATCCTCAAAAAGCTCCGCCGTTACGTTATGTGAGTAGATACCCACAAAAACCCAAGGCAGCGCTATATTGAGGCGTTCTAGGCAAGAAGAGGAGTGAGTTAGTTTGCCATTGCTGTTACTTAATATATAGCTGTCAGTTGTCCGGAACTTTGGAAAGCTTACGCGACGATTTTGCAGACTTAGCAGATGACTGTCGTTTCCTAATTTCTTTCGCACGAAAGATAAAGTGGCACTTCATAAAATGAAAAAAGTGTTTTCCAATAAGGTCCAGTTTATGTTCCAGAATGTATCCTAAATCACAGGGCCCTAAAACAATCTCATCAATTCTGTCCAAACACTCATAAAATCTGTCACCCCACAAATTTGAGAGGGTAGAGTAATAGATTTTAATTACTACGGTCGGGTTTATACCATGGACACGTCGCCCGAGTTCGCAGTTCTTTACAACGACTACTTTGACCTGTAAAAGAATGTTGAAGACACTGTGGGACGGTTAGTTAGGTAAATAAGGGTATTTATTGAGCAAAAGTGCTTTATGTTAGTGAAAGTTGCAGCAGTTGTATCTGACGGCATTTCACTTTGAAGGGTTGTTGCACACTTCACACAGCTGATTCCTGTTTTCAGTTGCAGGACAATGCACCCTGCTAGATAGAAAACCAAGCGTTGTTTCGGAATGTTACCTTCATAAGGAAGGGGAAGATCATTCTCCCAGTCCGTTATCACCACTTTGTCTCTAATCTTGTCCTGCACAGACAACTTGACAGATTTGTTTTGTTCCTCGGTTTGCTTCACAAATGACGTGAGTGGTGGATCTAACTTAGGTTCACAGTTCCCGGACAGTGATATAGCCATCTTAATTGGAACATACACGCAATGTAACATATCTAAATGCAGAAAATCTACTGTTGATGGGTGATCGTCACAATTTATTGACGTTAAAATTCGGAAATGACGTTCCAAGGGGTCTTGATTGAATTTCCTTGTCAACACGTACCGAAAGCCTTTGGACCATTGAGCGACTTCTAAGGTACTCCTTAGCGTGACTATGAGAGATTCCATTGTCGTATTTGAGGCAAATTTTCTGAGCTAATGGTTTCATAAGTCTATTAATTTCTTGTGCGAAGGGGCATCTTTGTAGAGTGTGTTTGTTGGTATTCTGGAGTTAAGCGCATCTGCTAGATTGTCCATGTCTCTCGTGAATAATTATATATTCTCACTGCCGCTAAAATGTCGGGGTTAGTTTGCAGGAAGAAATAATAAACTTAGTTATAACCTAACCACACCTAACCTAACCTAACCTAACTTCACCTAACCTAACCTAACATAACCTAACTTCAAAGTGGGAGCAAATATGGGAGCAAAAAGTAACAGCAAAAACTGTGAGCAAAAAGTGAGAGCAAAAAGTGGGAGCAAAAAAGTGGGAGCAAAAATGGGAGCAAAAAAGTGTGAGCAAAAAGTGGGAGCAAAAAAGTGGGAGCAAAAAGTGTGAGCAAAAAAGTGGGAGCAAAAAGTACGAGCAAAAAGTGCGAGCAAAAAGTGGGAGCAAAAAAGTGAGAGCAAAAAAGTGGGAGCAAAAAAGTAAGAGCAAATGGGAGAGCACAAATAATAAACTTAGTTATAACCTAACCTAACCGAACCTAACCTAACCCTCAGAAACCTCATTTAATGATTTTAGATTTTACATTTTAACATTTTACATTTTAACATTTTAGATTTTTGATTTTTCATTTTACATTTTTTAGATTTTACATTAACATTTTAGATTTTTTAGATTTTACATGCAAGTTTTTTGATTTTAGATTTTCGATTTTACATTTTCCGAAAAGAGTAAACTACAAGGTCACATACCTAACCTCACCAAACCTAACTTTACCAAACCTAACTTAAGCTAATCCAAAGGCTAATGCACATACACAAATTATATAAGGGCACATGCAACTATCCTTATGCTAGTCTTATAGGCTACTGTACAACATGATCACTACCCCAACCGGGTATTTTTTTTCATTTTGTTGTTTACACATTTGTCAATTTTCCAATTTCCCATTTTCAGTTTTTTTAAATGTCAGTTTCAAGTTTTTCAATTTCATAATATGGAAACATGGATTTTGCATTTTGTTGTTTAAACATTTGTCAATTTTCCATTTTCCCATTTTCAGTTTTTTTTAATGTCAGTTTTAAGTTTTTCAATTTCATAATATGGAAACATGGATTTTGCATTTTGTTGTTTACACATTTATCAATTTGACAATTTCCCATTTACAGTCTTTAAAATGTCAGTTTAAAGTTTTTCAATTACATGATATAGAAACATGGATTTTCCAATTTGTTGTTTACACATTTGTCAATTTACCAAATTCCCATTTTCAGTTTTTAAATTTCAGTTTAATGTTTTTTCTATTTTGTCAATATGGAAACATGGATTTTCCAATTTGTGTTTTACATGTTCATTTTGCATTAGGAGTGGAGAGAGGTGGGTAGTAATTAAAAATGTACAAGCAGTGTCCATACAATATTTTTATTTTAAATACAGATTTTTATATATATTCTTTTTGTTATAAATTGTACAGATGTTTTTATTTTGTTTTCTATTTTATTTATTTTTAATTATGAATACCATTTTTTTATTTTTGTTTTTTTACTTTTGTAGTGCTATTGTTTTATTTCCTAAATTGTTTTGTTTTATGTATTTGCTAGTTGCAGGCAGAAGATTTTGTTAATCATAACTTAACTCTTTAAGCATGGTTAATAATTGAGTAATGACCATAGGCATGTGTACCTATACCATCAGCATTAATCACTCTTTTATCATCACCAGGACACAAAGCAATTTTGTTTAGTCTTATAGATGATATGCCATGTTGTTTAGAAGCGATAATGTTCATTGGTATTCTTTTTACAATGTTTTACATGACACAATCCTGATAATCTTGAAAGCTTATACAATTTTTGACAACACCTCTGTTAATACCTTTAATCTTTTTGATTTCTTTACCATTCATGTCTAATTATCAATAAATGATAAAAATGGTCCGGTTAGCTCAAACAGTGCCAGCATTTCGCCCCAGTGTGCCGTTGGGCTCGTCAGTTGGTACAGACACACCTACCAATACGCGTGGCTAGCACATACTGAGAAGGCCATGCAAGACACAAAATACAAGCAGTATTGACGTCACGAGCATGCCAATGTGCTACGGGAGTAAAACCCCCTTTCATAAAAACAAAAGCCTTACCTTGGCAATCCAAATAAGGTTTTGAATATTCCCGAAGGGAATATGATGTAGTTTCCATTTGAGTGGATGAATTATCAATAAATGATAAAAATGGTCCGGTTATCTCAAACAATGCCAGCGTTTCGCCCCAGTGTGCCGTTGGGCTCGTCAGTTGGTACAGACACACCTACCAATACGCGTGGCTAGCACATACTGAGAAGGCCATGCAAGACACAAAATACAAGCAGTATTGACGTCACGAGCATGCCAATGTGCTACGGGAGTAAAACTCCCTTTCATAAAAACAAAAGCCTTACCTTGGCAATCCAAATAAGGTTTTGAATATTCCCGAAGGGAATATGATGTAGTTTCCATTTGAGCGGATGAATTATCAATAAATGATAAAAATGGTCCGGTTAGCTCAAACAATGCCAGCGTTTCGCCCCAGTGTGCCGTTGGGCTCGTCAGTTGGTACAGACACACCTACCAATACGCTTGGCTAGCACATACTGAGAAGGCCATGCAAGACACAAAATACAAGCAGTATTGACGTCACGAGCATGCCAATGTGCTACGGGAGTAAAACTCCCTTTCATAAAAACAAAAGCCTTACCTTGGCAATCCAAACAAGGTTTTACTCCCGTAGCACATTGGCATGCTCGTGACGTCAATACTGCTTGTATTTTGTGTCTTGCATGGCCTTCTCAGTATGTGCTAGCCACGCGTATTGGTAGGTGTGTCTGTACCAACTGACGAGCCCAACGGCACACTGGGGCGAAACGCTGGCATTGTTTGAGCTAACCGGACCATTTTTATCATTTATTGATAATTCATCCGCTCAAATGGAAACTACATCATATTCCCTTCGGGAATATTCAAAACCTTATTCATGTCTAAAGCGTACATTTAAGCTCAAAGTCCAACAAATGCTTTTATAATTTGTCCACAAGCCTCGTCTTTAAATTTCCCCAACGTTTTCTTGTTTGATGTAGAGTAACATATGTGATTAGAAGGATAATCTGATGTGTCCAGGTGTTCTAGGAAATCCAACTTGTCTTGATATACATCTGGGGTGTTAACCAAATAAATGAACGAGTCGGCATCCATATACATGAGTTTAAGATTGTTCATTCCATAATAGGGTAGCAGGACATCATAGTGGTGGGAATACACTAAAGTTTTTGAAATATCCAGTATACACATTCCAATATATATAGGCTTATTGAAAACAATGTTACGTTTAGCCATGTGGAAAGCAGCTAGGTTAGGACCATAAATTGTTCTGTCAATAAATGTCGGCTTTGCTGTTAGCTTTTCTGCCTTTTTGCTGTCAGTCACAAGACGTATGTCTATTCTTTTACGGATATTTTCCATTGTTTTTCCAAAAATGGCATTGTTGAATAATTTGTACAGATTTCTCTCAAAATCATTTTTGGCTTGTTTTCGAAGGTTGTTATTAAAATCAACGTAGGCCTTTAACCAAGGTCTTTGCTTAAACTTTAACACACGATGAATTTTTATCAATTTTATGCCATGCTCTAAAGCATGTTTTAATGCCATGTAGTGAACAACATATCGCCTTCGATTTCCAAGATGAGGAATTAGTTTTTTCAGAGACGAATCCTTAGGTTGTGTACACTATGGTAGGAAAGGTAAATCGTTGGGTAGATCATGAAGGACATATGGGTAATCAACATCAACATCTAGAATGTATCCCACAGGATCGTCTTTCTTTAGTTTTTCTAGATCAACAGTATCTGGAGAAACCCACTGAAATCCACCATAAGGAAGGGAGTGGCACATAACCCACCCGTATTGGTTGTTGGCATCATCATAGGTAATAAACTGCGATGGTTTCTCAGAATCATAGGTTTCCATGTATTTATTGTTAGCTTCAACATACCGATTAGACACTTGGCATATGCCTCCACGTATTCCAGACTCGATTAGAAGAAACTGATCGTAATCCTGTAGCAATTCCAGTTCAATTCCTGTGTAAAGGAGCATTGCCTCGAAACTTAAACCAGGCGAAGTAAAAAAGTGTGCAGCATCCACTCGGTGTGTTTCTAGTGTTTTGTTTCTAAACGTTTCAAAGCTGTCTGCAAGAAGGAGTACTTTTGAAGTTAGGTAGAGGTCACTATATTCCCCTAGAGTTTTAATGTTGAACTGTTTCCAGACATTTTTGGCATGTTCATATTCTTCTTGACTAACATTTTCTTGACTTAATTTGTTAAAGAATGCCTCTTTTGGAGGTAAACACGTTTCACTTAACTTTTCCCATGAGTCAATATAGTCATAACAAAATACCCCTTTACGAGTCATGAGCATTGCATTTTCTTTTCCAAAGTACTTGTCTGTTTCAGGGTATAATGTTAAGTTGGAAACTAAGTTTTCCAAACTACTCGGCATTAACCGAAACGTGTCCACAAATCTAAGCTTAACATTTCCTACATATTTGGTAAAGGAAATGTACTTTTCTTTGGAGTTAGCGATAACATCCACTCTCTCAGTAGTACATCCCAATTGCTTTACAATGAAATTTTCTTCAGTAGTGGAGTAGTGAGAGTTCTGCCCCACTTCAGAACATACATGTCGTTACTACTAAGCCTCAGCCATGTAATATTTGTCGATATCTCTCGAACGCATGGTCCGATGTTGACAAATGAGGTGTTGTTGGACTCGGGTTGACGCCCTCTTTCCAATGGACCACTCATTTCAACCCCTAAATAAAACCTACTCCTACTAGGGGGTGAAATTTTAATTTTTTAGTGAAAGTCTCTATTCAAATGCGACATGTATAAGGTGCGCTGCTAAAATGAACTTAAACGTTGTTGCTCATATAGCGCAAGCGTTTTGCTGGATGTCTCAATGGATTAACATTTTTGTTTTTGTTTTGTACGCATGCGCACTTGGGATTTTAGTAAGAGGGCGTGCTCTTTAAAAAAAAAGATTGATAAGAAGGGGTTTTGGTGGTGAGAAGAGAGCCAGATAGTCGCCTACTTTCCTACGAAGATTACCGATATCTCTCAAACGCAAGGTCGGATTTGGACGTGTGACGTGTCAAATCGCTTGTCTCGAAGCCCTATATATATTATTAATAGGTTAAAGTTTTGAGAATGAGGAAAACAGGCTTTTTGGGGGTAAAACCATGATTTTAGACTTTTTCCGATATCTCACGAATGCATGGTCGAATTTGGTCCTATGACGTGTCAAATGGCTTGTCTCGAAATCCTCTTTATTTTGGTAAGAGGTTAAAGTTTTAGAGAATGAGGGAAACAGAATGTTTTGGGGTAAAACCGTGATTTTAAACTTTTTGCTATATCTCGCGAACCAATCATGCTAGAGGCGTGTACGACGAGTCCAAGGACTCGGGATGGCGTCTTCTTTGCTATGGACCACTCGTTATATTTAAAAAAAAAATAGGAAACTCGATTTTGGGGTAAACACGTGTTTTTGTGATTTTTGCCGATATCTCACGAACCAATAACGCTAGAGACGTGTACGAGGTGTCCTAGGACTCGGGCTAACGCCCCCTTTCAAATGTGGTAGATATTTTTTCCAACAAAAAAATCACAAAGGGCCTAACGCCATACATGTGAAAAAACTTTTTTTCTTTACCTGTTTATAATGTTCATGAAGCGTGGTGGTTGAGAGAGACGATACTGCTGGGTGTGTGTGTTTCAACGAACTTGTCGCTGACCACGGTGGCTGTGCTCAATAGATTAATCGATATTTCGACGGGACGGTTTATGACAGAGCGAGGGTGCGTTTTTTTCTGATACTTTACACTGAAGGGGATCTCTAACGTGTAAACGGTGATGAGAACTTGGTTCTATGTTGGTCGAAGCGAGTACAGAAAACAAACTTGCCGAGGAGCAGACGAGCAGGAGGTGAATGTCATTTGAGCTTATTGGGATGCGTTGATCTGACTTGACAACAGGTGCAATGGAAAATGACAAAGACGCTTGGAGATGGAATAATCCGACCACCGTGGTGGCAGGGAAGTGCGAAATTCATGCATAAACATGTGAAACCACATGAGGGCTAAACAAGTCACATCCTGTTTGCTCTGTACGTGACAAAATGCAAGTTCATGTGAAATTTGACCTAGCACAGGTGTTCAACTTGGACGTTATCTGTCCACGTGCATGATAACAGAATGTACAAAGCGTGGGAAAAAATTATTATACATGCAACGTAGCATATATAAAGACATGTCGTTATCATTTCCACGCTCACTTAGGTGACTACCTTTGAACACATTGCGTTGCGTGAAACCCCTGGTCTTGTTTAACAGTTTTGGTGTTGGTGTAAAATACTTAACCTTGTTGTGAGGTAGGTATATATTTATTTATTTATTTATACATTTATTGATTTATATATATTTACAAGCAATTATTTATTGATTAGGTAATGAATGATTTTATTTATTTATTTGTTTGTAGATAACCGGTATACCTTACATGTCTGAGAGAAAAGAAACCATTGCACTTTTGAGCCCACTAGAAGGAAACAGCAACAAGCCACTGCAAGTAAACGTGAGATGATTTTTTTAAACTAACTTGTTTCATTTTTTGTTTTATGTTTTATTTTATGAAATGCATGTATTAACCTGAATTTAGGTATTTATAGCGGATTATTTTATTTATTTTTAGAAACCTGGAAAGAAAAGCCTTACCGCTGTAGCATTTGCTGAAAAAAAAACCGAAACGCACTAAAGCGAAACCACTGCCAAAGAGTGAACTGTTTAAAACTCAGGTAAGACTAACTTAAAAATGCTATTCCATTTTACCACTACTGAAAACTCGTAGACAAAAAAAATCATTACCTGTAGATGACTGGGACAATGATTGCTTTCTTGATTAATGGCTATGTTGTTGTTTTGACTGGGAAAATTACAAGGCCATGTTGGATTTTCTAAAAACAAAAAAATTAATTTAATTTATGAGTGGTTCCCTATGGACTCAACGAATATCCACAGGTTTGAACATGATAATGTGAACAAACTGACATGACATTCATTTTTGTTTATATATTGGTTAAAGGGGGGATGTAAATGACTGTAACTTTATAAAAAGAAAATAAGTACATGTGCTACTGTTAGTGCCAACATACAGTTTATTTTTAATGGTGTTTTGATATATTAATGCCAATTAATATTAACGTTTATTTACAAGTATTGATTGATTGATTGATTGAGTGATGGGTTATTTTGTTTGCTTTTAGGTGTCGTCATGCGCCATTAACGTAATTAACAGACAGTGAACAAGCATACATTGTGTTTTAAAGTATTCTGTGCAACGTTAATAACTTACAATAATAAAAAGTTTTATTATAACACATGGCGTTAGTACCAAATACAACAAGTGAGCAAGTTGGTTTACCACGTGGGTTAAATTTAAAATCAGAACATGACCGTTGGTTAACATTTGAATCCTGGCCTGTAGGCATTTTGTCGACACATGCACTTGCAAAAGCCGTTTTTTACTTGAACCGAGAAGATGTGGTGCGCTGTGTGTTTTGTCGTATTGAACTTTCACACTGGTAAGAAGGGGATGATCCCTTTAGAGACCATTTGCGATGGTCTCCTTGTTGTCCTTACATGCTTGGAAAACAAGTGGGTAACATACCTGTGTATTCATTTTACCGAACCACAAGACCATTGGCCGCTACTTACGTTGCTGAATCACAAATAAATAATAATGATAAATTACCAGCCAACAACGGTAGTGTCGATAAATGTGGTCTATATGCCATAGACAGTGTTGAATTGGCATGTGCTTTTGAAAAATTGGGAGTTTGTTAGACTAAAGCACTAGCACACCCAGAGTACAGCTCTGTTGAAAAACGTTTAGAATCTTATAAAATATTTGGCCATTAATATTAAAACACCTTACCAAACAACTAAGTGAAGCTGGATTTTTTATACTGGTGAAGGGGATAAAACAATATGTTTTTATTGTGGATTTGCTTTAAAGGATTGGCAAATGACTGATGACCTTTTTGTGTAACACGCTCGTTGGTTACATAACTGCAAATACATGGTGTTGCTTAAAGGTCAGGAATTTGTGAACACTATTCGTAAAGAAAACATGATTGCAGTACAAGACTTAAAAGTGCCTTTAGAGTTAGAACATGCGGAGCAAATACACGAGGCTGAAAGGAAAGACTTGTCTCACGAACAGATACAAAAGTGTGACCAACAATTATGTAAAATTTGTTATCAAGATGAACTAGTTGTTGTATTTTTGCCTTGTGGACACATGATAGCCTGTGTCAAGTGTGCATTAGAACTCAACACTTGTGCTATATGTAGAAAAGCAGTATCTGCTACAGTTAGGGCATTTCTTGCATAACTAGTAAAATTTATCAGCCATGCATAGTGCAAAATCCCTAATTGCACAATATTATTAAAGCTGTTTTTGAGTGTAATAGATATGCTTTTCTTTTGTTTATAGACTACTACAATGAATGTTTTGAATGCTGTGGGTCAAGCATGTGGCTTAGAGACAAAGAAGCTCAGCGAATTGCCAACGCATATTCCATTCCGCATTATCAAGATTCGGAAATTGAAAACAGCATATGGTGATCGTGTACTTTGTGTATGTGAAAACTTTGAGACATTTCTGCCTATACGGTTTAATGATATGTCGGAGAGTGTTTTTGATGAAGTCAATAATGCAGTGCAACCTGTACACTTAATTTATGAAGGTTTTAATAACAATAGGTGCATGGTTCGTTTTAATTAAATAAATAAAAAATGTGAAATAATAATGGAAAATATAGGTATTGACAATATACTGAAAAAGAAAGAAAATATGTGTATAGAATAGTAATGTTTTAGTGTTTAGTGTTGTCTTTAAAAATATTATGATGAAACCAAAAAAAAAGAAATGTATATAAAGTTTGTAAATAAATGCAAAATGATGTTACAATGCTGTTTTATTTTATACAAAGTTAGTATATTTAACATTGCAGAGTATACATGATTATGACATTAAATGCACACTGAATACAAGCCTTTCTCACTTTACAATAGTCTGTTATAATTTTAAACACAAGGCTTGTTGTAGATCATTTTATAGCAATGTCCATTCACTGTTGTTTTCGAAAAGTGGGGAAGCCGCAATGGTTGTATAGGCATGAAACCTTATTGTTATTACTATTTAGTCACTTTGATCCTCTTGCATATCAAGAGCAGATGACCTAGTTGTTCCACTCATTAAAACGACAACAACAACACTACCTCTTGCATAGTTTGTGATGTTGATGGCTCTTGCGACGTGGAAGATGGATTAAAAATAAATTTTAGAAAAGGGGTTATACGTTGCTCATTAAACAATGCACTATTTTGAGTAGCAATAAGGTTTTCTTGATTTTTTGTCGACGACAACTGTGTTTCATGCAGTACATTACATTGATGATCACTGACACTTAAAACCTCACTATTTTTACTTTTTAGGTCACCACGACAATGTTTGGAACGTTGCTTTGAACAACGCCAAATAACAGTTCCATTTTTATTGGTTCGTTTCACAATATATGAATATCCTTTATAGTATGCGTAAGGCTTACCATACCTAGTCACTGATACTTCCATGTCAACTGTCAAGCATAGACTAAGCTCTAGTAAAGTCAACTTGGTAATAAGAATAATAGTTTAATGTGAGAGCAAATATGGATCCAAAGAGTTCAGGTAAAAGTGGAAGCAAATAAGCAAATATAAGAAACAAGAGTGGGGGTAAGTTTGGTCGCAAAGTGGTAGACCCATTACACAATAATTTCAACATGACGAAGCTCTTGTTCAATTTCCTTGATTTCCCAATCGTGACCGTTATGCCCAGCTTGTTGTAAAGCATGCAATTGTCGAAGCCGTTGAATTAGCTTACTGGGTTTGTTCCAGTATACAAATTTAACAAATGGATTTTTAGGTGTAAACAAAGCATTACCATTATCATGATCATTATCATCATCATCATCATTATCATCATCATGATCATCATTATTGCCACCGAGGACGGCCAGCGTGGATGTACTTACCTGTCTTCAGGGGTCCGCATCGCTTCCACAGCAAAATCATCTCCAGATGACATGCCCCAACAGAGGAGCACCCAAAGGGGTAGAAGGAAGGTGGAGAAGGGGAACGCACAGGCTATTCTACAGACACCCCCCAATAACTAATGGAATTGTCGCCGACGAAATAATGCCACAACAGTTAATTAAAAATTTAAAGTAAAAATATAATTGTTAAAATTTAAAAGAGCACCTCCACCAGAAAACAGAACATGCATCAACCAGCATAATTTACAATGAAGGCAAGGGGCCGCTTAACATGCTTGCTTGCAAAACAAACAAAAAGAAAGAATTAAATTAAAATTAAAATGTTAAAGCCCAAAGATTTTAAAAAAAGAAAATACAGGCATAATTAAATGAGAACGGACTTGATAATTTAGTAGGACGCAATACCGACCGGACATGCAGAGACCAAGGCCATGACGCAAAACAAGAAATTTAAAATTAAATTAACAAAATAAAATTGGATCAGAAAATAAATCCATAATTTGCATGACGGAGAAAAACACAGGAACATTCACCAAAAACACAAAGTTAAACCAACAAGGTTAATAAAAAACATATTAAGTTAACACCACAACACGTTTGAGTTTCGCGGTCGGCGCCAAGAGAAACAAACATGGCCACTAAAAACAGGAGACCGCATGTCAAATCGAAATTACGGCAAACAATTAGCATTAAATTAATTTAGAATCACCAGAGAGGAATGAAAGGAGGAAAACAATTACATCTAAAACTATTAACACTAGCCGGTTTATGTTGCTACGGATCTTACATCAGATTAATAATATGCCAATCCCAAGATTGCCAAAAGAAAATAAATAATAATTTAAAACGTAAGATAAACTAGAAATGTGTCTCCAGAAGGTACGAAGAAAAAAATAACAAAACTAATATATATGGAAACATTATTAAAACATAACAAAATTTTAGGCCTACTAGGCGAAACAAAACAGAAGATCAAACATTCATACAAGGCCCATATTGGAGCTCCCAAAATAAAATAAATATTAAAAAATAGATAACGTACCTTAAAACTTCACAGTGGAGACACAATAAAAATAAAATAATTCACACACAAACCAAATAACGTAATACGGCACTATATTGCCTGGAAGATGGCCCACCCAGCACATGCTTCGTTTTGGTATCACAAGCACAGGTCTGTATCGAGATGCGTTTTTCATTTCGTACTTCTTCACTGCGAAACGATGAAATAATATCCTGAAGAGCACAGGCAATTTCTTAGTAGAATTGGTATTCTTATTTTGTATAAGCTGGGGGCCATGGCCCCCCCAGCCCACGAAGTGATACCCTGTCACACCAGCTGCCCAGTTGCTTCTTAGACGACAGACCATGAACTCCCTAAGATGGCGGAGAATCCCGCGTCAAAAACAGCATTGCATACATGTTAATTTTATTGTCCAATCACAGCTTGACACATCAAGCAACAATGTCATTATTTAGCAATTAATTTGGCGGCATCATGAATACACAGGCTTTTGTTTCATGACGTAGAATATAATAAATAGCCTTCAAACATGACTGGAATAGGATGAGTTTATTAGGCACCCCAACACACTCTATCGGAGAAGAATGAACCACGTGAAGAAACCCCGAAGTCCGACAGCAGCAGCCATCTCGTGTTCACAAACGGAATCAAGTCACCAGGCGGTCGATTCAAAATGTCAAGGAACACCAGAATACAGTGAAGATGGATTTTTAAAAACATTGGGACGGGCATTGCACGTAACAGTCTCCCTCCCTTAAGCGTGAACACCGTTCTCGAATATGCCTAGGCATAGGCAGTACTCCTTAACTAGTCGATTCACCAAGCATGTTTCCCGAAGATAATGTTCACCAGTTAACTCCAATTGATGGATAAAACCGCATCGTTTTGGTTAGGAAGAGAGCAGGGTCAGATTATCAGTGATGGGATAATTGATCACCTCGCAAACCACTTAGTCAACAGCATCACTGTGTCCATAAATCTTCAGAAACGCAGAACACCAGCACCTGCTGTGCTTTCAGAGTCCGAGACACGTTAGATAAATTTTCAATAAGTCCAATTTAGTTCGCTTTAAACGAAGTAGGTGGAAGCAATGTGCCAGATATCATTCGACGCGTGGGCAGCCATTTACAAAACAAAAGTTAATCTTATTTCAAAAAAAGTTTACAGAATGTACAATTTCTTACTATATTTTACAAAAGAGAAACAAGGTTGAATTTAAATGAAGAAAATCCTGACCATGACCTAGATCCGTGCCTACAAAATTTCATTAAATAACAAGATTACCTTTTTACAGACTAGAAGTACCTTTCAAGATTACATGAGTTAAGCGACTATACATTTAGAAGGAACTACGGTAGAGGAATGACCACTCAAATTCCCAAGGAAACAGGTATATAAGATATCATGAGTTAGGTCTCCCACCGAGTCCAACTTACATGCTAGCATCTTTTATGCAAACATCAAAAGTTAGTTTCAATTTTACAAGTTACCATTAAAATGGGAATTTCCCAACAGTTACAATTTGTATCCCCGCAGAGTTTGCATACCCAGTTCAAAATTCCAGAAGGAACAGATGCCTGAAGGCTTCAATGAAGGTTAGGGATGCTCTACATTATACAAAATCAGTTTACAAAATTTATGGTAGCATTTCCTCATTAGAAACCTCTCACCCCCGTTTAATGTGCGACAGATGCACTCTGGAAATTTTGCTTGCTTCGGGGTTTCTAATAAGCAGAGTAACGGGAGTCAGGAATGCCTCTACATAACATGGGCCCTTGAAACGAGGGGTCAACTTGCTTGAAACTAGATTACTGACGCCCTTGGGCTCGAAATTGCGGACGTACACAACATCTCCAATTTCCAAATCAGTTGGCTTGCGACAGGCATTGTGTCGCTTGGCAAGTTGGTCATGTGATACCTTAATATTCTCTCTAGCCTTGTCGAATTTCGCCCTCATATCCTCGGGCATGAAACTGTCTGGAAGGAGATCGTGCAGGTTCCACAGATTAGACAACGGAGAATTAGCCATAAAGGAAAACATTAACGAAAAAGGGGTGTCTTGCGTGCTCTCATGCACGACGGTGTTGAAAGCAAAATTGAGCCAATGCAAATTAGAATCCCATTTGAGTAGTGTATTTGTAACAGTTCAGATCCCTCCACCTCCACACCCTCCACACAAGATGGCGGCAGCCCGATAACTCCCGAACCCGTGGTCGTATTTTGACAAATGAGGTGTCATTGAACTCGGGCTGACACCCCCTTTCCAATGGACAACATATTTCAATCCCAAAAGTAATACCTACCCCTACTAGGGGGTGAAATTGTAATTTTTTAGAGAATATCTCTTTCCAATTGCAACATGTGAGCGTTTGAATGCCGATATGGATTTAAACGTCGTTCCACATAAAGTGCATGTGTACGGTGGATAGCCACTATGAATTAACATGCTTGTTTTTTGTTTTTTACGCATGCCCACTCATGGCTTTTGTAAGAGGGTGGGGGAGTGGTTCCCTGTGGACGGGTTATTGTTGACAGGTCCTTGTTAACAAGTCATTGTTGACGGGTCCCTGTGGACTGGTCCTTGTGGTCGAGTCCTTGTGGACGAGTCCTTGTCCCTTTGGACTGATCCCTTTGGACCGGTCCCTTTGACCTGGTCCCTATGGACTGGCTCATGAATTTATTTAAATTATGTCAAAGGGTCTAACTACATTTGTGTGTGTTGAACTGACGTTGTTCACCACTACTATAATGGGATAACGATATGAAAGGAAAGTGACGAAATACATGTGAACATACAAGGGATCTAACTTGGTGGATGGATGTGTTCTAACGAGTCATTTGTAGTTGAAAGAGAATAATACATGTTCTTAAGATGTTAAAACTGAGGAGATGGTACGTGCAGTAAGACGTCTTGTTACTTCTTGTGTCATATTACAGACATGGCAGAGAGCGCGCAGATCTGTTGCTATGACTAACACTGCAGTAATTTGAAACCGCAAGTGTTCATTAAGACAATGGATGATGATCATGCAAAGTTAGCAGTTATTGGATATTACACAGGTGTTCCTTCCGGTGTCATGTTGCTGACATACCAGAGAGCGCACACTGCTGTTGCTATGACTGATGCTGCAGTAATTTGAAACCCCATATGTTGATTAAGACAATGGGTGATGATCATGCAAAGTCAGCAGTCATTGGATACCACACAGGTGTTCCTAGTGTACTTTAGACTCTCAACTGAATTGGGAAAGGAATTGCAATGATCTGCAAAAAACTGCTGACACGAGCGATGAGAGTTTATATAAGAGGGGTGTCATATATCTCCCTACTGTCAGTCTTTATTACTCGCTTTGAGTGAACAGTGCTCTATTACTGCTCAAGAGTTGTAAAAAAAGCTATTTTGGTAGAAAATCATTAAATTATTTTGCAAGGTAAGTACTTCTTATTAATGGATTGTAGTCTTTTATTACTAATTAATGTTGAAGTTATTGATTGGAATGTATTTATTGATTGATTGATTGATTTGTTTACAGATAATTGGGTACCTGTAGGTTACCAGATTCCTACAATCTGTTCATTCAGTGGCAGCAGTTGATCAATTATAAAAAGGTAAGTGCCCCTCTAATAACTTTTAAACAGCTAGAGTATTATTTTCCAATGTTCACCACTACATGTCAGTGAAAATGGTATATTTGGCAGTCAAAAGTTGGATCTACTTGACCATGGTGTGTAAAGCTAATTTTGTAGGTTAGATTTTGATTACCACTCTATTAAGTCTGAATGTTCATTGCTAGGTGTCAGTGACTGAGGGAATATTTAAAGACTTAACCTCAGTTCACCTAACATAACCTAACTTTACCTAACTTAACCTTGACACGTGACATGTTTTACAAGTTTAAACTTGTTTTAAGACTGGCTATGACGTCACACTTAGCTCACTTAACTGGCGATCGCTGGTTTCTATCACGTGACATGTTCTACAAGTTTAGACTTGTTTTAAGACTGGCTATGACGTCCCACTTAGCTCACTTAACTGGTGATCGCTGGTTTCTATCACGTGACATGTTCTACAAGTTTAGACTTGTTTTAAGACTGGCTATGACGTCACACTTAGCTCACTTAACTGGCGAACGCTGGTTTCTATTACGTGACATGTTCTACAAGTTTAGACTTGTTTTAAGACTGGCTATGACGTCATACTTAGCTCACTTAAATGGCGACTGCTGGTTTCTACCACTCTATCAAGTTCCAATGTTCATCGCTAGGTGTCAGTGACAGTGGTATATAGTAACCCCAGTTAGAACTACATGAAGTTAGACTTGCTAGGAGTTCAAAGATCGATTTAAATACCCTGCTATAACCATTGACTGGAATATAATTGAAAAAAATGAAAATCCACAGCCTGCTTCCAGTCTCCGACCGGGTCAGGAATGGAATGAATGAAGCCCCCTTCTAGCGGCGAGGATATGAACTGTGCCGGCTGCCGAGGCCTGACGCACTCCTCTGGGGCAATGATTAAATGAATGACAGATGGAATGAAATGATAGTGGAGAGTGTTGCTGGAATGGAATTTTGACAGGGAAAACCGGAGTACCCGGAGAAAAACCTGTCTGCCTCCGTTTTGTCCAGCACAGATCTCACATAGAGTGACCGGGATATGAACCACGGACCCAGCGGTGAGAGGCCGGCGCGCTGCCGCCTAAGCCACGGAGGCTTCGACTGGAATATAATTAAACTATCTATATTGTACTTTTGTTTTATTATTTATTAACATTTATGATTTCTTTCTTTTATAGGTAATTTCGAAAGTGATCATTATGTTCAAGTGTGGTGACTGTAAGAAACAGTTCTCAAGACCTGACAACCTTCAACGACACGCAAATGCTAAACATGACATTAAAATGTTTGTGTGCAGTCATTGTGCTACCACATTTAACAGACAAGATAGTCTTGGACGGCATGTAAATTTAATGCATGTCAGTTCAGCACCTTTTTCATATTCAGTTTGTGAACTTGGTTTTTCTGTTGTCAAGCGATATCAATCCCACATGGTTGAAGTGCATGGGGAACAACAGGAATTACAAACTGTAAAACCATCAACTAGCACGGAACCTTTAAATGAATGTAATGCTCAAAAGCGTAAACGTTCTCAAGATTGTGAAAATAGTTGTGCATCAAAAAGAAAAAAGAATGGTGAACCTTCAATAACCCATTGTGATGTTTGTAATATTGATATACCTTCTTCAATCATTAATGGACATTTACGCAGTATTCAACATAAAAATAACACTTGCCATGAAAGAAATTCTGGAAATGTTCAACAAATTGGTAGTGCATTTAAAAGTCGAATTGCTAGTTATAGACTTCATAGTGAAGAAAAAACTCAAAGTATTGAATCATTTAAAAAAAATGTTCAACCTACTGTGTTTGGCTTGGTAGGTAATGTTTTATTAGAGCATAAAACAATTAAAATGAATTTTGAACTTTTTGGACTCTATGTAAAAACTGGGAGCGAAGGTGAAATTACAGATATCAAATCTTTTAATACAAAAAACATAATTGTTAGCGAATCAACTAATATTAGTGTTATATACCAAAATATTTCAAGTGCTATCATCGTGAAGAGTGAAGAGTTCCAGGAAAGGGAGTCGGGCTGGGCGTTAGTTGAAGTACTTTTTTTAGAAACCAACATGAATAAATATAATCCCCTTCGAGCATCATCATCATACGTTGATTTGCCAGGATGGATCAAACGTAAGCATGCTTGTGTAAACGTTATGAATAATGATGACGCATGCTTTGCATGGGCTGTAACCTCAGCTCTCCATCCAGCAGTGGGACATGTGGAGAGAACATCATCATATCCTCACTATTCTTCAGTGTTAGATTTAAAAGAAATGGAATTTCCTATGGCGATAAAAGACATTCAACGTTTTGAAGAGCTGAACAATGTAAGTATTAATGTTTATGGAATTGAAAATAAGAGTATAGTTGGTCCTCTATATTATACTCAGGAAAAAAAGGATGCTCATGTAAATTTACTATACATAACTAAAGGTGAAAACGCCCACTATTGTTGGATACAACATTTAAGTAGACTTGTAAGTAGTCAGATAACAAAATGCGATGGTAAAAAGTGGTTGTGTGATGGCTGTTTGCTATATTTCAGAAAAGAGGACCATTTAACTCAACATCAAAAATGGGGATGTAATCATGTTCGTACGGTATTACCAACTCCTAAAAATAACATTCTAAAATTTAAGGATTATGAGAAACAGCTTCGAGTACCATTTGTTATATATGCTGACTTCGAGGCTTTGCTAAAACCATTTAATACATGTTCATCAAATCCAGCCCAACCTTTCACCAACACAACTCACATTCATGAACCTTTTAGCTTTGCATATTATATTAAATGTAGTTATGATGACTCTTTAAATAAGTTTGAGCTCTATAGAGGACCTGATGCACCTAAAGTTTTTATGGAAAGGCTTGAGAAAGATGCCATCCGTATATCCTCTATTTTAAATACGATCATTCCAATGGAACCACTAACTTCATCAGAGCAAATGAATTTTAAAACTGAAACTAATTGTTTTATATGTGGTGAATGTTTATATTCAGACAGGGTTCGCGATCATGACCATTTAACAGGAAAATATCGTGGTGCTGCTCACCAAGAATGTAATTTAAATTATAGAGTAAGTAAATTCATTCCGGTCATTCTACACAACGGTAGCAAATACGATAACCACTTTATCGTTAAAGAATTTGGAGCTTCAGATGTGAAAATTGATGTTATTGCAAATAATAAGGAACAATACATATCGTTCACAAAATACATCAAAACTAGCAATAAAAAACCATTAAACTGCGATTTTTAGATTCATTCCGCTTTATGTCGAGTAGTCTTGATAAGCTGACTAGTAATTTAAAATCAGATCAGTTTCATGAAATTCAACGTGTCTTTCCTAAAGAAGATGATTTTAATTTAATTCGCCAAAAGGGTATATTCCCTTATGAATATATTAACTGTGTGGAACGTCTTGAGGAGTGTTCTTTACCACCGAAAGATGCATTTTACAGTTCCTTAAACACAAGTCATATCAGTGATCAGGAATATTTACATGCACAACGTGTATGGGCACAGTTTGACATTCAAACTTTAGGAGAATTTTCAGACATATATTTGAAGACAGATGTGTTGTTATTAGCAGATGTTTTTGAAAATTTTCGGAATGTTTGTATGAAAACTTATGACCTTGATCCTTGTCAGTATTTCACAGCTCCTGGGTTAAGTTTCAGTTCAATGTTGAAAAAAACGAAAGTAAATTTAGAATTAATGACTGATATAGACATGATCAATTTTATAAAATCATCAATTCGAGGTGGATTAAGCCAATGTAGTGGACGGTACTCTAAAGTGAATAATAAATACATGCCTAGCTACAACCCTTGTGAAGAGTCAAAGTATATTGTCTACCTCGATGCAAATAACCAATATGGTTGGGCTATGAGTCAATATCTACCACTGAAAGATTTTCGCTGGCTGACACAACCTGAAATTGATGTCTTACATGTCGACACTCTTAATGATAACGATGATAAAGGATATATTTTAGAGGTAAATCTTGAGTACCCTAAAGAGTTACATGATGATCATAATGATTTACCATTTTGTCCTGAGAATATGAAATCTCCATACATCACATCACGAACAAAAATGTTAATTGCTAATGTAAATGATAAATGTAAATATGTAATACATTATCAAAACTTGAAACAGTGTCTACAGCATGGATTGAAATTAACTAAAATTCATCGCGTATTGCAATTTCATCAGTCAGCATGGCTCAAACCGTATATTGATCTAAACAATAATTTAAGAACACAGTCAACAAACGCGTTTGAAAAAGATTTTTATAAACTCATGAATAATAGTGTTTTTGGAAAGACTATGGAGAATGTTGATAAACGAGTTGATGTAAAGCTGATAAAAAAGTGGGAGAATGATGGTAAAAGGTATGGTGCGAGCAACTTAATAAGCAAGCCTAACTTTCATAGCTGTTCAATTATTCATGAGGATTTAGTTGTAATACAAATGAATCGTCTTTAAGTAACTTACAACAAACCCATATATGTGGGTTACACCATTCTGGAATTATCAAAAACACTTATGTATGAATTTCACTATGATTATGTAAAGAAAAACTATCTTGATAATGCTAAATTACTCTACACAGACACAGATTCTTTTATTTATGAGTTTAAAACTGATGATTTTTACGAGGATATCAAAACTGAGTTAAATAGGTTTGATACAAGTGACTACCCCAAGGATAATATTTACCATTTACCTCTAGTAAACAAAAAGGTTCTTGGGAAATTTAAGGATGAATGTGCTGGTGTTATTATAGACACCTTTGTAGGCACAAAATCTAAATCATACAGCTATATGACAATTGATGATGTAGTAGTAAAAAAATTAAAAGGAGTGAAAAAGAATGTTGTTAGTAAAGAGTTAGATATAAGTGATTATAAAAACTGTATAGTTAGTAACCCACCTGTATTATATAAGAAAATGTGTGTATTTAGAAGTAAAAATCATCAGCTACATACCAATTTGTTGAACAAAGTTGCTTTAAGTAATGAAGACAACAAACGATTCATTATACCCAACACATTTAATACTCTTGCTTGGGGAAACAGTCGTATTGACGACTATTACTTTACTTAAGTCTAATGATCACTATATTGTAATATTTGTAGTGTGTTTTATATTGTAATATTTTTTTGTAAAAACTGTAAGTAGAATGTATAATGTTAGGTTACAGTAGTTTAGTAAAAATAAGATAAGTAATACATTTTAGTGTAAAATGTTTGCTTTTGTATATTACGAAAAAGATTTTAAAAAATTTACTGAATGTGTGAACTAAACAAGGGGAATGTAAAAATGTAAAGTGGAAATTGTAAATATCCATGTGTGAAAAAGTGAAATGGCTATCACCATTTTAAAATTAAAAATACATTGTAATCTGGTAAACCTCGGTTTTTTTCACAACAACAAAAATGTACAGAATGTGTAAACTAAACAAGGGAATGTAAAAAATGAAAAGTGGAAATAGTAAATATTCATGTGTGAAAAAATGAAATGGCTATCACCATTTAAAAAAAAAGATATAGTGATTTAGTGAACCTTATTTTTATTTCACAAAAAATGTACAGAATGTGTGAACTAAACAAGGGGAATGTAAAAATGTAAAGTGGAAATTGTAAATATTCATGTGTGAAAAAATGAAAATAAAGAAATGACTATCACCATTTTTTAGAATTAAAAGACATTGTGATCTGGTAAACCTTGTTTTTATTTCACAACAACAAAAAATGTACAGAATGTTTAAACTAAACAAGGGGAATGTAAAAAAATGTAAAGTGGAAATTGTAAATATTCATGTGTGAAAAAATGAAATGGCTATCACCATTTTTTTAAATAAAAGACATTGCGATCTTGTAAACCTTGTTTTTATTTCACAACAAATAGAGCTTTACAAAAATAGA
Organism: Meconema thalassinum; assembly: GCA_946902985.2. NCBI lineage: Eukaryota > Metazoa > Arthropoda > Insecta > Orthoptera > Tettigoniidae > Meconema > Meconema thalassinum. The sequence goes on from OX336389.2 coordinate 678,054,855, forward strand.
ATACAAAGAAATATCAATTCCTCAATCCTTTTCAATGTCCATGTCCACTCATTATTAACTTTCCTTTTATAACACTAATCACAATGACGACTGCCAACCTCTCTCTCACTGAGACATCACAGAATGTCAAAAGTTGTTTAGCTTTTCAACGATACTTTATCCGCTACACGTCTTAATGCAGAATGACTGTGGTGATAGAAAGGTGTATGCTTGATCCAAAGGATTAATAGGTATATCACTATGCTGCAAAGGTTCTTCAAGACAAGTTCCAGGACTACACAAATAATAACCAGGTAGGTAGATTTCAAAAGTCAAGTATTGAATTACTTTGTTAATGACGCCATTGCCAGTACAGGTCTGGCATATCCTTTTCCATCGATGGTAGAAAGGTTTGATCTTCCTCCTCCTCTGTGGATGATGTTTGTTGTTGTTGCTTTTTTTCTTCATTACTCCCGTGGTATGAGGAAACAAAGTCTTTACACTGACTTTTATGACCATGATACAGTTTGACTAGCTGACAAGTAGCACACTGTCGCATAGAGGGTATTTTTGCCATAGCCACTTGCTTATGGTGATCATAATCCGTACTTGGTTACAATTCACTTAACACAGGGTCTTGAGTCCATGATTTTGGTACATGTTGCCAGATTTCTTTCACTGCATTTGCTGCGACATAATAAATGAATGATTTTGGAAGAGCCAATAAGTCTTCTTTAGTAAAACTGTCTAGTTTCTTTTTACACACAAAGAACTTTCCAATCGCTTTATCGGTAGCATCCCCTTTCTCCATGGTATTACGTTGATGTTTACACGTCGCTTGTAGAAATCTCACTGGTGTCATTCACAGGTAAACCTTTAGTTTTAATTTTATTTAACAACTCCCAGCAGGCATTGGTGGATAGCCAATGAAACAATTGCCACACCTGTGCCAAAGCTTTATGGGTAATATTGTCACAGGGGCAGCGATCCATGAGTGTTTGCAGCGATGGACAGCCCATGTCCATTAAATCGATACATTGACAGTAAGACGCTAAAAATTGTTGTAGCCATTGACGTTTTTCACTACCTTTCACAAATATTACATGGGCAGAAGACAAGTGGGCTTTCAAGACCATGTCCAGGTGCTTATATGAAATGGTTCCTTGCTTCCAGTCTAGTTGCATATGAGTTTCAATCCACTGGGTTTGTTTACGGTCTTTATCACACAACAAATCAAACGCATAAGGTGGTTTAAACACCAAATGAGTAGCTTGTGATATCCAAAAAGTGGAACAATCGATGATGGCCACTTCTTTAAATATAAATTTGTTATCTCCAATTTTAAACCCTTGACAGTCGACAATCAGTGTACGCAACATGTTCACTCTTGTCTGGATCAAGTCCAACTGACCACAGACTGACAATTGTTCAGTAAGGTGTACCCATGTCATTTACTTACATTCCATTCTAGTAAAAGAAAAGAAAAACATCGAGTAGTCACTATAGAGGTTAGGATATGACAAGGGGGCATAAGAAATAATAATATAACAACCAATTTTTTTTATTTCATTATATTAGCATAACAAGTTTTACATTCTTTTTTTCATTCGAGGATAGAGGCGGTACCATCTCATACAACAAAAAAGTCTTTTGTGTTTACAGTGTCCATAACACCGATGATATCCCAATGTCTCTAAACTGGATGTTTTTGACTGTGAGCTGCTCACTGAAGCACTGTTGACACCATCAAGTCCACACGTATCGTAACTTTTTTCATCACTCAGAGGCATGAGTGAGGGGTAACTTGAATGACAGGGTATATTACCCACCTCCATTCTGCACAGGTAGGGGCAGGCAGGTGACCAGCGCTGATGTTCCTGCATGGGTTCATCGCTCTCTTGCCATTGGTCTAAGATGATGGGACAAAACACACATTTCACTTCATCTCTTCTTTTTAAATAGTAGAATCCAGCGGCTGCTAAGGCTTGAGGGTTTATAAAAGGCACCGGCCATGTTGCAAAGGTCTTGAAACGTTGTTCCTCAGATTTTAAATTCATGGATGTAACTTCTCTCGAGGCTTGAAAGCAAGACATGACTGAGCGGTTTGATGTGTGTTGACCTGCTATTTATACATTGTCACTTGGTTGGACAGTGGATATTAGTTGACTTGTTTGTGATGAATAATCAAACAGTAGGCCGTGGTATTGGCTGGAACATTGTCATGCGTTTCAAAATCTAGTCGAATGTCAATATTGGATGGTTTGACAGACTCTTCCAAGTAGGAACAGTCAAAGACAATCAGTGGTGCCCTTGTCTTAAAAGCTTGGGGTGATAACATTGGATAATTCTCTTTTTGATAATATGACCATCTAAATTTAGAAAACAAGTCGTACAGGGGGGCAAACTTATTTTTTGAAAAATCTTAATCCAGCCCTTCATAGGGAAACACAGCACCGTTGAGGAAAAGACGTGCATTTCTCTATTGCAGGTGATCAAATTGCGTGGCATCTTTGGTTTGTTGATACTTGCGATTTGTTTGAAAACCCACAATCATGTAGAGAGGTCTCTCTGTATAGCGGGCTGTTTTCATAGACCAACTATGTGTGTTGGTGGTAGGCAATAACGGGTACTCATGGAGTGCCCAGCTTCTAAATTCCATGGGTAGAGGTATATCTCTCTTTACCATTTTAAGTATGTCCAGTTTTTTGCTATCGTTAAGGGTCACATGAGGCACTTTCCATAGCAAGCGTTGTAGTTGAATTTTTGAATCAATGGGGGCATTGTCGACTCCCTTGAGTGCATTATTATCACTCCTGTCTCTCACCAGATAAAGCACTTGCCTTGCGTTGACCACAATGCGTTGGTGATCTTCAGCAAAGCCTAAAATCAGTTTAAGAGGTAAATATCCAGTGAAGGTGCCATCGGTGTGTACCATCCAGTCATTGGTCGAGTCAGGGCACCAACCCGCCATGCAAAGTGTTTTAGCTTCTTCCTCACTATAAGAGGGATATAGTTTCATGACACTGGAAATACCCACATTTCGAGTGCTATCCACTACGATATCGTTAATCACATAACGCACTTCAGAAAAGAGAAAGGCGAAAGCATGGTTGGCTAACTTGGATGTAGTGGGTGTAGAGCCATCGGCTTTGGTGAGCCGACCTTCAATCTGAATAACACTTTCATGCGGATATGTTCAGGTAGTTTCCATAGTCACCGCTCGATAGCGGAAACATACTTTGCGTGTCGCATGTGGCTATTTGACAAAGTTTTACTGTGTGAAAAACGTGCTTGTATAACCTGTGTATATAAATTTAAAATACAAATAACCACTATGTGTTTAGAACTAACCTGTATAGCCTTGTATAGGGAATATATAGGGGTCCTTAACAAGATAGAGTGTCTAACACACGAGTGTACAGCCTTTTGATATGCAGTAAGTACCTGATCACACCTACTATCAATTGCGCCTACCATTAATCGCGTCTACTATCAATTGCGTCTACTACCAATCGCGCCTGCTAGGACATGAATTTTCATTAAACCAAAACATTTCCTTTTTTGTCAGCCTCCCACCCCTCTCATCAATCTATGACGTCATAGTCATAGTCAGCCTTAAAGCAAGTCTAAACTTGTAGAACATGTCACGTGACAAAGTTAGGTTAGGTAAAGTTAGGTTATGTTAAGTGAGCTGAGGTTAAGTCTTAAAATACCCCCTCTCTGCCTTGTACTTTGTATAAACATTGACACTGTAACGTTGTAATATCAAAAATGATCTAAGTCGCGTCCATATCAATCACGTCTACTATCAATCGCACCTACTATCAATCACGTCTACTATCAATTGCATCTACTATCAATTGAGCCTACTATGAAATGCGCTTACTACAAATCACGCCTACTATCAATCACGCCTAGTATCAATTGCGTCTACTATCAATCACGCCTACTATCATTTGCGTCTACTATAAATCGCACTCATGTCAAATCGCGCCTACTACCAATTACACATACTATCAATCGCGCCTACTATCAATTGCGTCTACTATAAATCTCGCCCATGTCTAATTACGCCTACTATCAATCGCGCCTACTATCTTTCGCGTCTACTATAAATCACGCTCATGTCAAACCACGCCTACTATCAATCACGTCTACTATCAATTGCGTCTAATATTAATCGCGCCTACTATCAATTGCGTCTACTATAAATCGCGCCTACTAGGACATGACGTTTCATTAAAACAGAACATTTCCTTTTTTGTCAGCCTCTCACCCCTCCCATCAATCTATGACGTCATAATCAGTCTTAAAGCAAGTCTAAACTTGTAGAACATGTCACGTGACAAAGTTAGGTTAGGTAAAGTTAGGTTATGTTAAGTGAGCTGAGGTTATGTCTTAAAATACCCTCTACCTTGTACTTTGTATAAACATTGACACTGTAACTTTATGATATCAAAAATGATCTGAGTCGCGCCCATGTCAAATTGCGCCTACTATCAATCGCGTCTACTATCAATCGCGCCTACTAACATTTGCGTCCACTATAAATCGCGCTTACTACAAATCACGCCTACTATCAATCACGCCTAGTATCAATTGCGTCTACTATTAATCACGTCTAGTATCGATTACACCTACTATCAATTACTTCTACTATCAATTGCGTCTACTATAAATCACGCCTACTAGGACATGACGTTTCATTAAACTAAAACATTTCCTTTTTTTCCAGCCTCTCACCCCTCCCATCCGCAAAACGTGCTTGTATGAGCTGTGTATTTAAATTCAATATATACAATTAACCACTAAGTGTTCAGAACTAACATGTCTAGGGTATATATGGGATCCTTAGCAACAAACAAAAAATACGGTCTAACCTACGAGTGTACGGTCTTGTCATACGCAGTAAGTACCTGCTAACCTTGACTAGGGTATAAGAATATTGTCAGTTGACTACTGCCTGTTACAGTGTTCACATCGTGAAAGACCGTCTCACCTACCAGTCTCCAGCCTTGTCATACGCAATAAGCAGCTGTTGGCGGAAAACAACATCCATAAATCTTGACATTTAGGAAAGTGTGTGTGTGTGTGTAAATCACTTGTAATCTAAAGATTGTTCATGTGACTTTACTAAAATTTAATTCATATGTATTAGTTGATATGGAAGTCTCAACAACCAGTCATGGCAAGCCATGTGTCTTCTATAAAGGATATACATATATTGTAAAAACAACCAATAAAGATGGAACTGTTATTTGGCGATGTTCAAAACAACGATCCAAAAAGTGTCGAGGAATGATTAAAACAAAAGACTCCAACGTACTTACTTCAAAAGAACATCATTGTGAATCTCAAATTAATACACATTTAAATACGCAAAATACTCTAACCCAGGTAAAAAAGCAAGTCCAAGAAAAATATATTGCTGCTCAAGATAGTGCATTGTTTGTTAAAAAGCATTCATCATCACCTCAAAAAGACATGTTAGGACAAATACCATCGTTCAAAAAACCCTTAACACTATCAAAAGCAACGCAGACTCTACAAGAGGTCCCTGTGGAAAACAAACAAGAGGAATTGGATAGTTCTAGTGATGTTGAGAATGATGATGATGATGATAATGATGGTGACAATGACTATAATAATTTTGATGATAATATTCATAATGATGATGATGATGATGATAATTATGAAAAAGAAGAGGATGAGGGTTTTATGTTTATAAAACCATTGCGGCTTCCCCAGTTTTTAAGAGCAAGAGTACCTGGAGAAAGTTGTAAAAGGATCTACAACAAGCGTTGTGTTTAAAAATCTATATAGAACAATGGTAAAGAGATAGACTTGAATTCAGTGTGTAACTATTATAAAATGAATTTAATAAAAATATTGTATGGGTATTGTCTGTTTTTCTTAATTACTATCCCCATGTCCCACTATTAATACAATTGTTAACCATCAACAGTCTCTGACTATGTTCAGAAAGAGAGTGGCCTTAAACAATACACTATATCTATGGTTTGTGTACCGAGTGTCATAATAATGCAGTGTGGCCAAGCCATGTCAAGGCAATAGTTATGTCAGGTAAGGGATTCGAACCCTTGCTTCCTTTTACAGAAAATTTGATCTTAAGTCAAACACCTTAACCACTCGGTCAACCTGACAGTTACTAATTTAATTAGTCTTGAGGACTTGAGTGTTTACAAAACTTTTTCCAGTATACATTGACTAAACCACTTGCTTGTTTTGAAATATAGATTTTGTTTTGTTTTACCATAACATTGCAGTTATGAGTCTTGTGAACTGGGTGTTCAATATAGGGTTAAAGGCATTTCAAAATCATTTTAGAAAAGCTCTTAGGTATCGTGTCATGGGTTTTAGTAATGCATTACTGTTCGTTGACTAACATATACCGTTACACAACATTATTTTAGTGAACTTACATGTTGTTGTTTGAGTCTTTAGTCCTTTGACTGGTTTGATGCAGATCTCAGCGCCTATCTGCCCCGAGCTAATCGTTTCATCTCTATATAGCTACCACACCCTACATTCAAGGCTATCTGTTTAACATATTCTAAACTTGGTCTACCCCTACAGTTCTCGTCCTCGAACCTTTCTTCCTTAACTAAGTTTGCTATTCTTGGGTGTCTTAGTACGTGTTCTACCAACCTATCTCTTTACTTCATTAACAGTCGCCAGATACATCTCTTCTCCCCCACTCGTCTTAATACCTCTTTGTTAGTAACCCTATTTACCCAACTAATCTTCATCATTCTCCTGTAACACCACATTTCAAACACTTCAATTCTCCACTTTTCTGCTACACCAATTGTCTAAGTTTTACTTTCATAGAGTGCCACGCTCCAGAGAAAGGCCTTCAAAATGACTTCCTAATACCTAAATCTATATTCAATGTCAACAGATTCTGTAGAAATTCTTTCCTTGTCTGAGCTACATAAGAATCCTAATCGTGTCTGGTATAATGTCTTGTTTAGCAAACATAGTCACTCAAAAGGTCTAAGCATTTTTTTGTATATAACCCAAAATAGCAAACAGTTTTTCTAAAACCCTACTCATTGGTCAATAACAAGCGGAGTCGCCAAAGTGTTTCGTTGGTAGTTAACTCATGTCTAGTTAATCAATTCCTTTCATATCGTTATCCAATTGTAGTAGTAAGGACTGGTGAACAACGTCAGTTCAACACACTGCTTTACACACAAATGTAGTTAGGCCCTTTGACATAATTTGGATAAATTTCATGGGCCGGTCCATAGGGACCAGTCCAAAGGGGCCGGTCTAAAGGGACCCTTCCACAGGGACCCATCAACAGGGACTTGTCAGCAAGGACCCATCAACAATGACCCGTCAACAATGACCTGTCAACAATGACCTGTCAACAATGACCTGCCAATAGGGACCCGTCAACAATGACCCGTCCACAGGGACTCATCAACAAGGACCCGTCAGCAATGACTCGTCAACAGGGACCCGTCGAAAAGCACCTGTCAAAAAGGATCCATCAAAAATGACCCCCTGTCAAAAAGGGCCCGTCCAAAAGGGGCTAGTCAACAGAGACCAGTCCAAAGGGACAAATCAACAGAGATCAATCAACAGGGATCAATCAAAAGGGGCTATCACCTCAAGGCCTGACATATCCCTCTTTGATTATTGGTTTGCCAATCGACAAGCGTCACTTAAAATACTTTTTGATCACCACTCGTGGGTTGGGTTAGGTTTGGTTACACTACAGCCGCCATCTTTTAAAAAGCCTGCCCTCTTACAAAAGCTATGAGTGGGCATGCGTAAAAAACAAAAAAACAAAAACAAGCATGTTAATTAATGGTGGCTATCCACCAAACACATGTCTCTTGTGTGGAACAACGTTTTATTCCATATCGGCATTCAAACTCTCACATGTTTCAATTGGAAAGAGAGATTCTCTAAAAAAATTACAATTTCACCCCCTAGTAGGGGTAGGTTTTATTTTGGGGTGGAAATATGTTGTTCATTGGAAAGGGGGTATCAGCCCGAGTTCAATGACACCTCATTCGTCAAAATCCGACCACGGGTTCGAACTCACATTTTCTCACGTATGAAGCAAAACAGGATGTGACTTGTTTCACAAGGAGGACGGTAATAAGGTCATTTCACACGTGTTCACATGTATTTCGTCACTTTCCTTTCATATCGTTATTCCATTATAGTAGTAGTGAACAACGTCAGTTCAACACATACAAATGTAGTTAGACCCTTTGACATAATTTAAATAAATTCATAAGCCAGTCCATAGGGACCAGGTCAAAGGGACCGGTCCAAAGGGATCAGTCCAAAGGGACAAGGACTCGTCCACAAGGACTCGACCACAAGGACCAGTCCACAGGGACCCGTCAACAATGACTTGTCAACAAGGACCTGTCAACAATAACCCGTCCACAGGGAACCACTCCCCCACCCTCTTACAAAAGCCATGAGTGGGCATGCGTAAAAAACAAAAAACAAGCATGTTAATTCATAGTGGCTATCCACCGTACACATGCACTTTATGTGGAACAACGTTTAAATCCATATCGGCATTCAAACACTCACATGTTGCAATTGGAAAGAGAGATTCTCTAAAAAATTACAATTTCACCCCCTAGTAGGGGTAGGTATTACTTTTGGGGTTGAAATATGTTGTCCATTGGAAAGGGGGTGTCAGCCCGAGTTCAATGACACCTCATTTGTCAAAATCCGACCACGGGTTCGGGAGTTATCGGGCTGCCGCCATCTTGTGTGGAGGGTGTGGAGGTGGGGGGATCTGAACTGTTACAAATACACTACTCACTTGGAATGGTCGTCGTGGTGGAAAGCAATCAGAGCAGAACGGAGATTACGATTGACTCGCTCAGCGAGAGACGGGTTAGGAAAATAGGGAGTGGTGGTTACATGAGAAATAGCATAATCAAATAAGAATTGACGGAACTGATGAGATACAAAGCACTTGGCATTATCTGACACCAGGTACTGACATGGCCCAAAAGATGAAAAGATGGAATTAAGACACTTTATGACGGAACTGGTCGTAGCCTGTCTGGTGGGGAAAATCCAACTAAACCGCGTGAAACCGTCAGTGCAAACAAGCGCAAATTGGTTTCCCCGACCAGAGCGAGGGAACGGTCCAACATGGTCGATAAAAAGCCTCTCCATGGGTCTAGATGCCGGTTCAGATGACAACAGGCCAACCTTAGTAGAAACCGGAGGTTTGCTAATACTACATGCAGCACAATTTCTAATGAGCCTCCTGATGTCGCCATCCATACCTTGCCAAATGAAAAACTGTCTGATTTTAGCTCGGGTCTTGAATACTCCTAGGTGGCCACCAATAGGAGATTCGTGATAGTAACGAAAGATTTCCGGAATGAGGACCGACGGGAGCACAATTTTAGGTAGACGGTCATGACGAGATGAACAACACAATACACCGTCCTTCAGAGAGTAGGGCTTGATCACTTCACCAGAATTGATTCGGTCAATTAGGCTAGATAAGGAGGGGTCTTCTTTCTGGAATCGCCTCACGTCTTCAAAAAGCACAGGGGAATTGCTAAGAACGACATTGACACAATTTACAGCAGATACAAGGTTTACGGGTTCACATTCTTGAATATCCTCTTCAGCTGTTTCCTCGTACATGCGTCTTAATGAATCAGCTACCGCATTTTCGGACCCACGAATATGTTGGACTGAGAACTGGAATGACAGAATCCTAGTTGCCCATCTGGCAATCCTACCAGTTTTACGGGGTTTCCCTAAGACCCAGCTCAAGGCTTGGTTATCGGTCTCAAGAAGAAACTTAGTGTGCTCAAGATACATACGGAATTTTTCTAGAGCGAACAACACAGCTAAACCCTCAAGTTCGTATATGGAATACTTCCTCTCTGCGTCCGTTAAGGTACGAGAAGCGTATGCAATGGGTTGCCTACCCAGATCAGATTCTTGCAGTAGGACACAACCAACACCACGACCAGACGCATCAGTCTGCACAATGAACTGCTTCCCAAAATCCGGAATGGCTAACACAGGGGCATTAGAGAGCGCAAGCTTAAGATCTTCGAAGGCTGCCTGCTGAGAGGGACCCCACTCAAACTTCACAGCCTTTTTGCGTAATTGATTTAGAGGAGCAGCACGGTCGGCAAAGTTACTGATGAACTTACGGAAGAAGTTCACCATACCAATGTAACGAGCAACACCCTTGGCGTTCTTGGGTGGTTTAAAATCTCTGATGGCCTGCGTACGAGACTGGTCCACGGAGATACCAGATTCGGAAACAATATGTCCCAAAAAGGAAATTTTGGGCTTGGCAAAGGAAACCTTGGACAATTTGACGGTAAGGCCAGCGTCACGCAACCGATCAAGTACAACCTTCAGATGATCAACGTGTTCCTCGAAGGACTCAGAATAGATCACCACATCGTCAAGGTAGTGGTACACAAACTTGAATTTAATTTATGAAAACACCTTGTCCAGAAGTCTGCTCAACACAGCGGCTCCGGTGGATAGGCCAAACGGGACACGGGCATACTCAAACAGGTTCCAGTCAGTGGAAAAACAGTAACATGCCTGGATTCCGGAGAGAGGGGAATTTGGAAGTAAGAAGAATTTAAATCGAGGATCGTGAACACCTTCGCGTTGCGAAACCAACTAAAGCAAGTATGAAGGTCCGGCAAAGGGATGGATTGCAAAACAACTTTTTGGTTAAGAGCCCTATAGTCGACCACCGGCCGAAAACCACCGTTAGGTTTTGGCACAAGAAATACAGGGGATGAATAGGCAGAGATAGAAGGTTGGATTACACCTTCTTCCAACATCTTATCGATAATCTTCCGAAGTTCAGCCATCTTGGGCGGGGCAAGACGATACGGGCTGGAACGCACCGGCACAGAATCGGTTAGCTCAATCTTGTATTCCATCAAATGGGTTACACCCAACTTGTCCGTAAACACATCACTATACTCCTGACATAACCTCTTAATGGCATTCTTTTGAAGACTCGTTAAATTTTCCAGATCGAGATCCTCAATAGTCATAGGTTCACTAACAGAATTGACAGCAGGAGAAGATAAAACCGGGTTAAATGATCATTTACTCTGCGGATTAAACTTAAACCATAAGTTACGAGCACCAAAATCAAGAAGCATACCAACGTGTGACATGAAATTAGCTCCAATTAGCGCAGAACAAGAAAGATTTCTGGCAACAAGAAATTTAAATTTCCAAGAAAAATTTAGAATATGAATTTTGACTGTCATACTACCCAAAATATTTAAGTTTGAACAATTTGCCGAAATAAAAGATTCATTGTTAGGCTCTAACTGAGGAAATTTGCAAACACTCTTCATAGATAAAAACTAGTCCTCGCTTATAAAGGATGCGACACTACCAGAATCAAGCAATGCAGAAACGGGCTCGTCTTTAACACAAATTTCAATAAACGGGGATATTCCTTTAGCCACAGGAGAAATTCCAAAATCATTACTCACTCTAAAACGATTACAAGTAGATGACGAGGACACCCGCACCACAGGTTTCACATTATGTTTAGAATTAGGCTGACTTGCCACGACATTGCTCACCGACAGGTTAGGTAGGTCAGCGACATAAGCAGAATTAGCACGTGCAGATTTAGTTTTCAACGAGTTATCAAGACTTTCATTGGTAGGGCGACCAGAAACTTCACAGGGTTTTCCCAAATTCACATGCACAGAAATATCCTTAGAAGTAACACCCGAGTTGGTCTCCACAACATCCCGTCATTGGCGATACACGACCTGGTTACTCGGACACACCTTCTTGACATGTCCCACGCCACCGCACGTGTGGCACTTAATATTGGGTCTTGGGTGGAACATAACCTTAGGCGGGGGACGAGACATCAAGGAAGGAGGGGGACGAGACATCAAGGAAGGAGGAGGAACATTAGCTACACGAAGGGAATCTGCATGTTTCACAGCCATAGCCTCTATAACAACCTGTTTCAGCTCGACAAATGACGAAGGCCTGTTACACATAGTCATGTATGACCTATATTGAGGCGAAAACCCATTTACAATCGATGACACCAACAGTCGTTCAGTTAAAGGGGATGCAAATACCTGGGCATACACCTTGATGTCACTGACATAGTCGCTAAGTGACTCGTCCAACCTTTGGACACGATACAAAAACCTTTGCTCGAGAGCACTAAGGGCACTCGAAGGGACAAAAAACCACAACACTTCCCTAATGAACATGGCTAAGGACATGCGGAGCTGGATAGCTTGAATTAGCTTATCGCGCAGCATACCGGATGCAACAGGATACAAAAGTTGAAAAATCTGAATTTCCGACATCCCAAAAATCGAGGCATGGTTACCCAATTCGACCACTTGTTTTAAAAATAGGACCACTTGGGTAACGTCATCTAGGTTGAAACTCTTTAACTTAGTTAAGAAACCAGAAATAGGATGAGGAATCGACCCATAATTAACGGTAGGCGAGAATGTAGCATTTGGAAAAGAGACATTGTTACCAGGGTAGCCCGCTCGCACACCCTCTACAGGAGACAAAACATTTACATTACTAGAGAAGGAACTGGGATGCAATGGGTCGGCAGGACCCAGGAAATCATTAGGTGACCTAACATGAGAAGAATGACCGTATGCAGGGTTAAGAGGTCTGGACGAGCCAGAAGCAGGCAACAGAGGGGCAGGCAAACTACTACTAGTAATCGATCCCAAAACCTCAGACCTAGTAAACAGAGGTGATTCACGTTCAACCCCAGAAGAACTCTCCAAATTCACAAGGTTATCTCTTAAGTCAATTAAATCGAAAACACTATTGTTGTCGGCCATTTAAAAAAACACAGAATGCAGACAGACAATATAGAAGGAAACAAATTTTAGGAATTACTAGGACAGTTTACACTTTCACAACAATACCGTAACTACCAATTACCAACACCACAGATTAGGTTGACACTCGAACACAGCCACCACCTATAATACAAGATCATGCACAATGCTGCCCCGAACTGCATACGTCACCGCCAGCTTGGCTCGAGAACAGGAAGCTAAATTACAAATATTTGCACAAAACCCATGGCGAACAGCTACAGACAGGGCTCCAGGATGTCTTCACTCGTAGCATGTAGGCTATCAGAATATTACCAAATCCACATTTCCCATGCCAAGAACACATACCAGTCACTTACCAACTTCTTTTTCAGAGGGTATGTTGTATTACAAACAGGATAACATACAGCAGCAAACCCCTCGCTTGGACCAGGTCTCTTACATAACAGCACATGGATATTCAGAGGCAAACATGAAATTAAACAAACGACAAGGATTAGCTTTACATAACATCAAGTGCACTGCTATGACAGATCCCATCAACAACCGCTCGATCAGCACTAGAAGGGTCCATAAAACGAGCCTGCGGGTATTGAGGAGGGGATAGTTACGGAAGCGAACTCGAGCTCAGTCTGCTACCAAAATGCCACCGAGGACGGCCAGCGTGGATGGGCCTACTTACCTGTCTTCAGGGGTCCGCATCGCTTCCACAGCAAAATCACCTCCAGATGACATTCCCCAACAGAAGAGCACCCAAAGGGGTAGAAGGAAGGTGGAGAAGGGGAACGCACAGGCTATTCTACAGACACCCCCCAATAACTAATGGAATTGTCGCCAACGAAATAATGCCACAACAGTTACTTAAAAATTTAAAGTAAAATATAATTGTTAAAACTTAAAAGAGCACCTCCACCAGAAAACAGAACATGCATCAACCAGCATAATTTACAAAGAAGGCAAGGGACCGCTGAACATGCTTGCTTGCAAAACAAACAAAAAGAAAAGAATTAAATTAAAATTAAAATGTTAAAGCCCAAAGATTAAAAAAAAAAAGAAAATAATGGCATAATTAAATGAGAACGGGCTTGATAATTTAGTAGGACGCAATACCGACCGGACATGCAGAGACCAAGGCCATGACGCAAAACAAGAAATTTAAAATTAAATTAACAAAATAAAATTGGATCAGAAAATAAATCCATAATTTGCATGACGGAGAAAAACACAGGATCATTCACCAAAAACACAAAGTTAAACCAACAAGGTTAATAAAAAACATATTAAGTTAACACCACAACACGTTTGAGTTTCGCGGTCGGCGCCAAGAGACTGACCTCGAGACCAGAATGCATTTCGGCAAAACAAAAAGCAAACATGGCCACTAAAAAAAGAAGACCGCATGTCAAATCGAAATTACGGCAAACAATTAGCATTAAATTAATTTAGAATCACCAGAGAGGAATGAAAGGAGGAAAACAATTACATCTAAAAACTATTAACACTAGCCGGTTTATGTTGCTGCGGATCTTACATCAGATTAATAATATGCCAATCCCAAGATTGCCAAAAGAAAATAAATAATAATTTAAAACGTAAGATAAACTAGAAATGTGTCTCCAGAAGGTACGAAGAAAAAAATAACAAAACTAATATATATATGGAAACAAGATTAAAACATAACAAAATTTTAGGCCTACCAGGCGAAACAAAACAGAAGATCAAACATTCATACAAGGCCCATATTGGAGCTCCCAAAATAAAATAAATAATAAAAAATAGATAACGTACCTTAAAACTTCACAGTGGAGACACAATAAAAATAAAATGATTCACACACAAACCAAATAACGTAATACGGCACTATATTGCCTGAAAATGGCCCACCCAGCACATGCTTCGTTTTGGTATCACAAGCACAGGTCTGTATCGAGATGCGTTTTTCATTTCGTACTTCTTCACTGCGAAACGATGAAATAATATCCTGAAGAGCACAGGCAATTTCTTAGTAGAATTGGTATTCATATTTTGTACAAGCTGGGGGCCAAGGGCCCCCCAGCCCACGAAGAGATACTCTGTCACACCAGCTGCCCAGTTGCTTCTTAGACGACAGACCATGAACTCCCTAAGATGGCGGAGAATCCCGCGTCAAAACAGGATTGCATACATGTTAATTTTATTGTCCAATCACAGCTTGACACATCAAGCAACAATGTCATTATTAAGCAATTAATTTGGCGGCATCATGAATACACAGGCTTTCGTTTCATGACGTAGAATATAATAAATAGCCTTCAAACAAGACTGGAATAGGATGAGTTTATTAGGCACCCCAACACACTCTATCGGAGAAGAAGGAACCACGTGAAGAAACCCCGAAGTCCGACAGCAGCAGACATCTCGTGTTCACAAACGGAATCAAGTCACCAGGCGGTCGATTCAAAATGTCAAGGAACACCCGAATACAGTGAAGATGGATTTTTTAAAACATTGGGACGGGGATTGCACGTAACAATTATCATTATGACCATCATCACTATTACTATATAGTCCTTTTTGATCCTCTTGCAATACCACTTCATTTATAGTCTGAGTTGATTTTGATAGTGTTGAGGTTTTCTTGGACGTTGACAACTGTCTTAACATGACGTTTTGAGGACATGATAAGTCATTTTGAACAAACACTGTACTATCTTTAGCCGCAATATCGTTTTCTTGAACTTGCTTTTTAGCATTTTGATAATTGTTTTTAAACAGCAAGCGTGGTTCGTTTAGAGTACTACATTGATGAACACTCACACTTAAAACCTTTCCATTTTTACTTTTCAGATTGCCTCGACATTTTGTTGACCTCTCTTTTAAGCATCGCCAGAATATTATTCCATTCACATTCTGACGATTATAGTTATAGGAGTTGCCTTGATAGAGTGCACGTAGCCTACCTTTGTTGGTTGTAATAAGTTCCATAGTAGTAACTGACCTGTCAGTACGATGTTCACACTACAAAGGTTACAACTGTTTTGCTGATGGAGTGACCTACCATACGCTTATATATTGGCTTATGTGTTGGCTTTTTTGTGTTGGCTTTTGTGTTGGCTTTTTGTGTTGGCTTTTCGGGTTGGCTTTTCGTGTTGGCTTTTTGTGTTGGCTTTTGTGTTGGCTTTTTGTGTTGGATTTTCGTGTTGGCTTTTTGTGTTGGCTTTTTGTGTTGGCTTTTTGTGTTGGGCTTTTTGTGTTGGCTTTTCGTGTTGGCTTTTTGTGTTTGCTTTTGTGTTGGCTTTTTGTGTTGCCTTTTAGCGTTGGCTTTTGTGTTTGCTTTTTGTGTTGGCTTTTCGTGTTGGCTTTTTGTGTTTGCTTTTGTGTTGGCTTTTGTGTTGGCTTTTCGATTTGGCTATTCGTGTTGGCTTTTTGTGTTTTCTTTTCGTGTTGGCTTTTTGTGTTGGCTTTTGTGTTGGCTTTTTTGTGTTGGCTTTTTGTGTTGGCTTTTTTATTGGCTTATTTGACAAGTTATTTGTGTCAATGTATTTAGTGGATATTTTTCTTGGTGTTGGAAAGTAGTTGAAAGAGAGGGAATATTTAAAGACTTAACCTCAGCTCACTAACCTAACCTAACCTAACCTAACTTTACCTAACCTAACCTAACCTTTCAACTCTCAGATGTTAATTAAATTCTGTGCATAGTCGAGTTGGAACCCAAGACCTCAGGGGTAAAAAAACAATTATTTTTGATGGCTTATTTTGGTAACTTATTTTAATGGCTAACCTAACTTTACCTAACCTAACCTAATCTCAGCTCACTTTGGATATTACTAGTAAGTGTTCATATCCTCTGCTAGGTAGCATGCTAGTAGTACAGGTAGTGCTCATATTTACCGCTAGGTAGCGGAAACATACTTTGCATGTTGCATGTGACACTTGTGAAGTTTAACCACATGCAAGACGTGCTTGTATAAGTTCTCTATTTAAACTCAATATACAATTAACCACTAAATGTTCAGAACTAACATGTATAGTCCTGTTTAGGGTATATAGGAGACCCTTAGAAAGAATGGCTGTCTAACCCACGAGTGTACAGACTTGTCATACGCAGTAAGCCCCTGTTGGCAGAAAACAACAACAAAAATAATTTGTGAAAACCAACAAAAAACTGTTTCCTTTAAATACATTAATGGATATGTTGCTGGCTTTCTCAAATTGTTGTTGTTTTCTGCCAACAGGTGCTTACTGCGTATGACAAGTCCGTACACTCGTGGGTTAGACGGCCTTTCTTGCTAAGGGTCTCCTATATACCCTAAACAGGACTATACATGTTAGTTCTGAACATTTAGTGGTTAATTGTATATTGAGTTTAAATAGAGAATTTATACAAGCACGTCTTGCATGTGGTTAAACTTCACAAGTGTCACATGCAACATGCAAAGTATGTTTCCGCTACCTAGCGGTAAATATGAGCACTACCTGTACTACTAGCATGCTACCTAGCAGAGGATATGAACACTTACTAGTAATATCCAAAGTGAGCTGAGATTAGGTTAGGTTAGGTAAAGTTAGGTTAGCCATTAAAATAAGTTACCAAAATAAGCCATCAAAAAGAATTGTTTTTTTACCCCTGAGGTCTTGGGTTCCAACTCGACTATGCACAGAATTTAATTAACATCTGAGAGTTGAAAGGTTAGGTTAGGTTAGGTAAAGTTAGGTTAGGTTAGGTTAGGTTAGTGAGCTGAGGTTAAGTCTTTAAATATTCCCTCTCTTTCAACTACTTTCCAACACCAAGAAAAATATCCACTAAATACATTAACACAAATAACTTGTCAAATAAGCCAATACAAAATCCAATACTAAAGCCAACACAAAAAGCCAACACAAAAGCCAACACAAAAAGCCAACATGAAAAGCCAATACAAAAAGCCAACACGAATAGCCAACACGAAAAGCCAACACAAAAAGCCAACACAAAAGCAAACACAAAAAGCCAACACGAAAATCCAAAACAAAAAGCCAACACAAAAAGCCAACACGAAAAGCCAACACGAAGAGCAAACACAAAAAGCCAACACAAAAGCAAACACAAAAAGCCAACACGAAAGGCCCAACACGAAAAGCCAACACAAAAAGCCAACACAAAAAGCCAACACAAAAAGCCAACACGAAAAGCCAACACGAAAAGCCAACACAAAAAGCCAACACAAAAGCCAACACAAAAAGCCAACACGAAAAGCCAACCCGAAAAGCCAACACAAAAAGCCAACACAAAAGCCAACACAAAAAAGCCAACACATAAGCCAATATATAAGCGTATGGTAGGTCACTCCATCAGCAAAACAGTTGTAACCTTTGTAGTGTGAACATCGTACTGACAGGTCAGTTACTACTATGGAACTTATTACAACCAACAAAGGTAGGCTACGTGCACTCTATCAAGGCTACTCCTATAACTATAATCGTCAGAATGTGAATGGAATAATATTCTGGCGATGCTAAAAAGAGAGGTCAACAAAATGTCGAGGCAATCTGAAAAGTAAAAATGGAAAGGTTTTAAGTGTGAGTGTTCATCAATGTAGTGCTCTAAACGAACCACGCTTGCTGTTTACAAACAATTATCAAAATGCTAAAAAGCAAGTTCAAGAAAACGATATTGCGGCTAAAGGTAGTACACAGTTTGTTCAAAATGACTTATCATGTCCTCAAAACGTCATGTTAAGACAGTTGTCAACGTCCAAAAAACCTTCAACACTATCAAAATCAACTCAGACTATAAATGAAGTGGTATTGCAAGAGGATCAAAAAGGACTATATAGTAATAGTGATGATGGTCATGATGATAATGTTGATCATGATGATGATAATGATGATGATGATAATGATCATGTTAATGGTAATGCTTTGTTTACACCTAAAAATCCATTTGTAAAATTTGTATACTGGAACAAACCCAGTAAGCTAATTCAACGGCTTCGACAATTGCATGCTTTACAACAAGCTGGGCATACCGGTCACGATTGGGAAATCAAAGAAATTGAACAAGAGCTTCGTCATGCTGAAATTATTGTGTAATGGGTCTACCACTTTGCGACCCCTTTTACCCCCACTCTTGCTTCTTATATTTGCTTATTTGCTTCCACTTTTACCTGAACTCTTTGGATCCATATTTGCTCTCACATTAAACTATTATTCTTATTACCAAGTTGACTTTACTTGAGCTTAGTCTATGCTTGACAGTTGACATGGAAGTATCAGTGACTAGGTATGGTAAGCCTTACGCATACTATAAAGGATATTCATATATTGTGAAACGAACCAATAAAAATGGAACTGTTATTTGGCGTTGTTCAAAGCAACGTTCCAAACATTGTCGTGGTGATCTAAAAAGTAAAAATAGTGAGGTTTTAAGTGTCAGTGATCATCAATGTAATGTACTGCATGAAACACAGTTGTCGTCGACAAAAAATCAAGAAAACCTTATTGCTACTCAAAATAGTGCATTGTTTAATGAGCAACGTATAACCCCTTTTCTGAAAGTAATTTTTAATCCATCTTCCACGTCGTAAGAGCCATCAACATCACAAACTATGCAAGAGGTAGTGTTGTTGTTGTCGTTTTAAAGAGTGGAACAACTAGGTCATCTGCTCTTGATATGCAAGAGGATCAAAGTGACTGAATAGTAATAACAATAAGGTTTTATGCCTATACAACCATTGCGGCTTCCCCACTTTTCGAAAACAACAGTGAATGGACATTGCTATAAAATGATCTACAACAAGCCTTGTGTTTAAAACTATAACAGACTATTGTAAAGTAAGAAAGGCTTGTATTCAGTGTGCATTTATTGTCATAATCATGTATACTCTGCAATGTTAAATATACTAACTTTGTATAAAAAAAACAGCATTGTAACATCATTTTGCATTTATTTACAAACTTTATATACATTTCTTGTTTTTTTTTGGTTTCAACATAATATTTTTAAAGACAACACTAAACACTAAAACATTACTATGCTATACACATATTTTCTCTCTTTTTCAGTATAATGTCATTACTTATATTTTCCATTATTATTTCACATTTTTTATTTATTTAATTAAAACGAACCATGCACCTATTGTTTTTAAAACCTTCATAAATTAAGTGTACAGGTTGCACAGCATTATTGACTTCATCAAAAACACTCTCCGACATATCATTAAACCGTATAGGCAGAAATGTCTCAAAGTTTTCACATACACAAAGTACACGATCACCATATGCTGTTTTCAATTTCCGAATCTTGATAATGCGGAATGGAATATGCGTTGGCAATTCGCTGAGCTTCTTTGTCTCTAAGCCACATGCTTGACCCACAGCATTCAAAACATTCATTGTAGTAGTCTATAAACAAAAGAAAAGCATATCTATTACACTCAAAAACAGCTTTAATAATATTGTGCAATTAGGGATTTTGCACTATGCATGGCTGATAAATTTTACTAGTTATGCAAGAAATGCCCTAACTGTAGCAGCTACTGCTTTTCTGCATATAGCACAAGTGTTGAGTTCTAATGCACACTTGACACAGGCTATCATGTGTCCACAAGGCAAAAATACAACACCTAGTTCATCTTGATAACACATTTTACATAATTGTTGGTCACACTTTTGTATCTGTTCGTGAGACAAGTCTTTCCTTTCAGCCTCGTGTATTTGCTCCGCATGTTCTAACTCTAAAGGCACTTTTAAGTCTTGTACTAGAATCATGTTTTCTTCACGAATAGTGTTCACAAATTCCTGACCTTTAAGCAACACCATGTATTTACAATTAGGTAACCAACGAGCGTGTTGCACAAAAGGGTCATCTGTCATTTGCCAATCCTTTAAAGCAAATCCACAATAAAAACATATTGTTTTATCCCCTTCACCAGTATAAAAAATCCAGTTTCACTTAGTTGTTTGGTAAGGTGTTTTAATATTAATAGCCAAACATTTTTATAAGATTCTAAACGTTTTTCAACAGAGCTGTACTCTGGGTGTGCTAGTGCTTTAGTCTTGCAAAGTCCATATTTTTTAAAGGCACATGCCAATTCAACACTGTCTATGGCATATAGACCACATATATCGACACTACCGTTGTTGGCTGGTAATACATCATTATTATTTATTTGTGATTCAGCAACGTAAGTAGCGGCCAATGGTCTTGTGGTTCGGTAAAATGAATACACAGGTATGTTACCCACTTGTTTTCCAAGCATGTAAGGACAACAAGGAGACCATCGCAAATGGTCTCTAAAGGGATCATCCCCTTCTTCTCAGGGTGAAAGTTCAATACGACAAAACACACTGCCCACCACATCTTCTCGGTTCAAGTAAAAAAAAACGGCTTTTGCAAGTTCATGTGTCGACAAAATGCCTACAGGCATTTAACCAACGGTCATGTTCTGATTTTAAATTTAACCCACGTGGTAAACCAACTTGCTCACTTGTTGTATTTGGTACTAACGCCATGTGTTATAATAAAACTTTTTCTTATTGTAAGTTATTAACGTTGCACAGAGTACTTTAAAGCACAATGTATGCTTGTTCACTGTCTGTTCATTACGTTAATGGCGCATGACGACACCTAAATGCAAACAAAATAACCCATCACTCAATCAATCAATCAATCAATCAATCAATCAATACTTGTAAATAAACGTTAACATTAATTGGCATTAATATATCAAAACACCATTAAAAATAAACTGTATGTTGGCACTAACAGTAACACATGTACTTATTTTCTTTTTATAAAGCTACAGTCATTTACATCCCCCCTTTAACCAATATATAAACAAAAATGAATGTCTTGTCAGTTTGTTCACAATATCATGTTCAAACCTGTGGATATTCGTTGAGTCCATAGGGAACCACCCATAAATTAAATTTATTTTTTTTGTTTTTAGAAAATCCAACATGGCCTTGTACTTTTCCCAGTCAAATATAACAACATAGCCATTAATCAAGAACGCAATCATTGTCCGAGTCATGTACAGGTAATGATTTTTTGTCTACGAGTTTTCAGTAGTGGTAAAATGGAATAGCATTTTTAAGTTAGACTTACCTGAGTTTTAAACAGTTCACTCTTTGGCAGTGGTTTCGCTTTAGTGCGTTTCGGTTTTTTTTTCAGCAACTGCTACGGCGGTAAGGCTTTTCTTTCCAGGTTTCTAAAAATAAATAAAATAATCCGCTATAAATACCTAAATTCAGGTTAATACATGCATTTCATAAAATAAAACATAAAACAAAAAAAATGAAACAAGTTAGTTTAAAGAAATCATCTCACCTTTACTTGCAGTGGCTTGTTGCTGTTTCCTTCTAGTGGACTCAAAAGTGCAATGGTTTCTTCTCTCTCAGACATGTAAGGTATACCGGTTATCTACAAACAAATAAACAAATAAAATCATTAATTACCTAATCAATAAATAATTGCTTGTAAATATATATATATATAAATCAATAAATGTATAAATAAATAAATAAATAAATATATACCTACCTCACAACAAGGTTAAGTATTTTTCACCAACACCAAAACTGTTAAACAAGACGCAATGTGTTCAAAGGTAGTCACCTAAGTGAGCGGGGAAATGATAACGATATGTCTTTATATATGCTACGTTGCATGTATAATCATTTTTTCCCACGCTTTGTACATTCTGTTATCATGCACGTGGACAGATAACGTCCAAGTTGAACACCTGTGCTAGGTCAAATTTCACATGAACTTGCATTTTGTCACGTACAAAGCAAACTGGATGTGACTTGTTTAGCACTCATGTGGTTTCACATGTGTATGCATGCATTTCGCACCTCCCTGCCACCACGGTGGTCGGATTATTTCACCTTCAAGCGTCTTTGTCATTTTCCATTGCACCTGTTGTCAAGTCAGATCAACGCATTCCAATAAGCTCAAATGACATTCACCTCCTGCTCGTCTGCTCCTCGGCAAGTTTGTTTTCTGTACTCGGTTCGACCAACATAGAACCAAGTTCTCATCACAGTTTACACGTTAGAGATCCCCTTCAGTGTAAAGTATCAGAAAAAAAAACGCACCCTCGCTCTGTCATAAACCGGCCCGTCGAAATATCGATTAATCTATTGAGCACAGCCACCGTGGTCAGCGACAGGTTCGTTGAAACACACACACCCAGCAGTATCGTCTCTCTCAACCACCACGCTTCATGAACATTATAAACAGGTAAAGAAAAAGAAGTTTTTTCAACATTTATGGTGTTAGGCCCTTTGTGAATTATTTTTTTGGAAAAATTATCTACCACATTTGAAAGGGGGCGTTAGCCCGAGTCCTAGGACACCTCGTACACGTCTCTAGCGTTATTGGTTCGTGAGATATCGGCAAAAATCACAAAAGCATGTGTTTACCCCAAAATCGAGTTTCCAATTTTTTTAAAAATATAACGAGTGTTCCATAGCAAAGAGGACGCCACCCAGAGTCCTTGGACCCGTCGTACACGCCTCTAGCAAGATTGGTTCGCGAGATATAGCAAAAAGTTTAAAATCACGGTTTTACCCCAAAACATTCTGTTTCCCTCATTCTCAAAAACTTTAACCTCTTACCAAAATAAAGAGGATTTCGAGACAAGCCATTTGACACGTCATAGGACCAAATCCGACCATGCATTCGTGAGATATCGGAAATAGTCTAAAATCATGGTTTTACCCCCAAAAAGACTGTTTCCCTCATTCTCAAAACTTTAACCTATTAATAACATATATAGGGCTTCGAGACAAGCGATTTGACACGTCACACGTCTAAATCCGTCCTTGCGTTTGAGAGATATCGGCAAACATCGTAGGAAAGTAGGCGACTATTTGGCTCTCTCCTCACCACCAAAACCTCTTCTTATCAATCATTTTTTTCAAAGAGCTCACCCTCTTACAAAAATCCCAAGTGCGCATGCGTACAAAACAAAAACAAAAATGTTAATCCATAGCGACATCCAGCAAAACGCATTCGCTATATGAGCAACAACGTTTAATTTCATTTTAGCAGTGTACCTTATACATGTCGCATTTGAAAAGAGACTTTCACTAAAAATTACAATTTCACCCCCTAGTAGGGGTAGGTTTTATTTAGGGGTTGAAATGAGTAGTCCATTGGAAAGAGGGCGTCAACCCGAGTCCAACGACACCTCATTTGTCAACATCGGACCATGCGTTCGAGAGATATCGACAAATATTACATGGCTGAGGCTTAGTAGTAACGACATGTATGGTCAGAAGTGGGGCAGAACTCTCACTACTCCACTACTTGCATCGTAGCCACTCATATTATGTAGAAACACAGGAACGGGGTTACGTGTTTTACACCTGAAATTACAGTTATTGTGAGCACTTCCACGGTATTCCCCTGTAATATGGCAGTGGTCTCGAACTTTCCAGTCCTCTTTGGTAATTGGTTTTTGACACAAATAACAGGTTTCAGAACATCGAAACTCTGCTTCTTGATCCTGAGTTAAGGCCTTTGGAACATTTAAGCTGTAAAGGCGATCGATTTCATTAGCTATTGAGATCAAAGAGCCCATAAACTTTTCTGCAGCGTCAGGACCACGATAAATAACAAGTTGGCTTGGAAGGTTTGTCTTTATGTGTTCCACAGCTAGTGAGGGTTTAACGTATATACCAAAGCTCATGGGAACATGACTCTGGTATAGAACTGTATAACTTGCCTCAGGATTAGGTAGACATGTTTGATAGGGTAACAGTATACTTTCAAAATCTGCATAGATAACGTAAGGTATTCTCAACATTTTTTCAACATTTAAGAATTTGACAATGGGATTTTTAATAGGCATTTCAACCCTAGCAATGTCATGCTGGACACACAAAGCTCTATGTTCTTTCCATTTTTCCATTCCTTGTTGACCATATTTATTATCAAAGTGAGTAAAACATCGTTTACCCGTATAGAACTTATGTTCATGGTGGGTAATCTGATGTCTTAATAGTTTTTCAAAATCTTTGATAAAGACGTAGTGGTTCTGGCCGGATGAAGAACTTAGCAGAAGGAGGTCGCGATGGTCTTGCAGCTCTTGATCCACAACCTTTAGAGGGAACAGTTTGTTGTCTTGTTCCAATCCAAATACATTAAAGGATATATCGTTGGGTTTTTCAAATTTGGGAATGTCAGCTAGCGATATAGGAAATGATATTACTGAAAAATCATATTTGTTGTCCAGACCCTTGTATTTACTAATGCGTTTAGCATCAGTTTTAACCAGTTTTGCTAAAATGGCATACATAAAACACATCTCGTCCTTAAAGTTTTGAGTATTAATGCAGGCTTTTCTTGCTTGTATAGCTGCTGGTAATGGAATATATGTGCTTCCACTCAAGGGATTGTACTTATTTATTTTCAATCGTACTCCTTCCACTGCTAACAAAGCCCAATTACTGCCTTTTAGCTCAGATTCCTCCATATCCGTAGGTAACTTAGTAAATTGTGTTTCCAAGAATCTACTTAAGTCTGTTTCCAAAAATAGGGCCTGATTTCGTGTTTTCAAAGCCCGATCTGTAATTTCATTGGTAGATGTATGAATGAATCTACATTCAGCCACAAGATTAACTTTTATCGACTTGTGCATTGCTAGATCTTTCTGCATAGCTTGTATTATTTGCTTTTTGGACTCTTTAAGGCATGAATTTAAATCCTTACGCGTATCGCAACGAATGAAATAGGATTTAAGTCGACGTTGAAAAGATGTCTCATATTCAATAAGTCCATTTTTGTCAGGGACCAATGACAGTAGGTAATGTTTTGTAGGCTCAGATTTTTGTCTTTTAGCTGCCGACACAACATTACAACATTCTTCATGACGATGTCCATTGTAGGCATTGTTGAATTTATTGTCACACGTTTTACACTCATGAAATTCCCCACACGAAACTTCATGACGCTTCCTATGATAGTCCTGAAGAAAAGCTTTTCCACACTCTTTGCACATATAGCTAGGAATGGGTTCTTCCATTACGAATGTTGATTTCTGCAAACAGCTGCTTACTGCGTATCACAGGGGTAGAGGTTGGTCGGTGAGACGGTCTTTCACGATGTGAACACCATGAGAGGTAGTAGTCAACTGGTGATATTCTTGTTAAGGCTCCTCTAATATACCCCCAGTCTAGACAAACAGCTCTTTACAGCGTATGACAAGGCTGTAGACTGGACAGTGAGACGGTCTTTCACGATGTGAACACTGTAACAAGTAGTAGTCAACTGATTATATACTTGCTAAGGGTTCTCTAATATACAATAGACAAGACCAACAGCTACTTACTGCGTAATACAAGGCTGTACAATAGTTGTTTGACAATCTTTCACGATGTGGTCACTGTGAGTGGTGGTAGTCAACTGATGATATTCTTGCTAAGGGTCATCTAATATACCCCTAGTTAAGGGTAACAGCTGCTCACTGCTTATGACAAAGCTAAAGACTGGTTGTTTCAACGGTCTTTCACAATGTAAACACTGCGACAGGTAGTAGTCAACTGAAAATATTCTTACACCATACTCAAGGTTATCAGGTACTTACTGCATATCAAAAGGCTGTGCACTCATGTGTTAGACAGTCTTTTTTTTGCTAAAGACCCTCTATATTCCCTACACAAGGCTATATATGTTAGTTCTAAACACTTAGTGGTTAATTGCATAATAAATTTAAATACACAGCATATACGAGCACGTTTTCACTCGGTAAAACTTTACCAAATAGTCAAATGCGACACGCAAAGTATGTTGCCGCTATCTAGCGGTGACTATGAGAACTACTTGAACGACCAGCAAGCTACCTAGCGCTTCAACACTCGCTCACTGAACGACCAGCATGCTATCTAGCGGTCGATATCAATACTCACTCAACTACCAGCCTGCTACCTATCGGTCAATATAACAACTCACTCAACTACCAGCATGCTACATGGCTTTTTTTTATCAGATTTTTGTTGCCTTTTTTTGGCATTTGTTGGCTTTTGTTGGCTTTTTTTGGCTTTTTTGTTGGCTTTTGTTGGCTTTTGTATTAGCTCTCTCATATTTGCTCTTGCTTGTTGGGGCTTATTTGGTCTTGCAAAGTATGTCAGTCCTTTTTATGGCTGCATAATGCTTACAGCCATGTTTGTAAGCAGCAACAACAACAACAACAACAAACAAAATTCCCAAAAAAATCAAAAGTACTCTAAGGTTTATCAATGACTCTCAACTCTTACACTTACCTCTATCCCATGCCTAGTCAAAAATAGTGCATTTTTCAAATTTTTCAAAAAATATTTGGAAAGTAGGCTATATCATTAAACTAAAAATCCTAAAAAGACATATGTTAACTCCAACACCAACCTCTATACCACTCTCAGTCCAAAAAATAGTGTATTTTTCAAATTTTCCAAAACATATTTCCAAAATGGGTTATATTTCCAAAATTAAAAAGTTTACAAAAATGTTTGTTTGACATAAATGAATGGCCATTGCCCCCTCTACCACCGTACCAAGTCCCAGGTCACTAGGACAACAAAAATAAAATTTTGAAAATCGATTATATTTCCAAAATTAGGAATTTTACAAAAACGTTTGCTGACGTAAATCAATGGGCTTTACCCCCTCTACCCCTCACACTAAGTCTCAAGTCTCTAGGACAACAAAAATAGAATTTTGAAAATGGTCTATATTTCCAAAATTAGGAATTTTACAAAAGAGTTTGTCTGACGTAAATCAATGGTCTTTATCCCCTCTACCTGTAAACCAAGTCTCAGGTCTCTAGAACATCAAAAATAAAATTTTGAAAATGGGCTATATTTCCAAAATTAGGAATTCTACAAAAACGTTTGTTTGACATAAATCATTGGTCTTTACCCCCTCTACCTGTAAACTAAGTCTCAGGTCTCTAGAACAGCAAAAATAAAATTTTGAAAATGGGCAATATTTTCAAAATTAGGAATTCTACTAAAAAGTTTGTTTGATATAAATGAAAGCGAGCAGCAGCATGCATCAATCTTCCAAATAAGACCAAGACATTATGCCATTCGACATGCTTCCTGGTGTGGTTGAAGACTGTGGGGCACCCATTGGGCACACACTTCCCACAAGTGCAGTCGTTCCTTCATGATGGTGTGCACACTTCCGACGCTCAATCCGACCACGGCGGCTAAGGCGTTCACTGTCACTCGGTGGTCCTGGGTAATGAGTGCATCAACCAGCTGGACGTTGTCATCGGTAATGCAGGGGGGTACCCCAGACCGGGCATCATCGGCTAACGACATTTGTCTTTCCCTGAAGCGCTTGTGCCACGTCTTGACCCTTGCAAGGGACATGCAGTGTTCGCCGTACACTTGTGACATTCGGCGAAGAATGTCCGTTCCCCCTACTCCTTTCGCTGTCAGAAACCGAACAACACCTCTTTGCTCTTTGGTTGACGCCTCCATGTCACTGTTTGCAATGCGACTGGCAGCGTTGGACGATTGATGCATGCTGCTGCTCGCTTTGTATCGTCACGTGACGTGCACGCGTGCCCTCTGGCGACGGGCTGTGACCTTCCACGCTCTAGTCGGAACCACATCTCGTTACACACGCCACGATTAGCCGATGTCGTCACCGGTTTGCACATTACAGTCTCCGGCTCGTTACTTTTTGAACGCACCTTATATTCAAGATGGCGGATGCGCGTAATATTCAATATGATTATGTTGTAGCTTACATTACCAATGGTAGCACTGCTTGCTAAGGTGCAGCGCTAGGACATGGAGCAGACAGGGATCTTTGTGTAGTGGAAAGGAACAGAACCAAACAAATAATAGTAGAGTCCAAAAGAAACCGTGCGAGGAATTTGGCGATAAATTAGAAATGTTAGGTCAGATGGCAGGAATGCCTTTTGGTAGTGTTATAAATAATCTTAGAAATGCGGGAAAATGAGAAATGAGTTGTGTTTTTCATAATTCTGGGAAACTCATTGTAGATGCCAAGGAAGCAATGGGGAGATGGCATGAATATAAATGGAAACTTTTCTGGCAATGTGGCATATTTTGAGACTTTGCTGGATAAGACTGAGGACAGGAACAAGATAACGGTTGAGGAAATAGAGAGGGTGGTAAATTAACTCGAACATCCTATGCAACCATTACGTTCCAGCGTTTCTCTTTACATTACCTCTGACTGGACAAAAGCAGTAATCATTCCAATTTATAAGCAAGGTAACAGGAAATATTGCAACAATTATAGAGGTATTTCTTGTGTCCCTGGTGGAGGCATTGTAGAAAGGAGAGTTCGATCATTAGCCGAGAGTAAGATAGATGAAATCCAGTGTGCGTCTACCTTTAGACCACATTGAGGATGTTGGTATCAAGTTTTTAGAATGGGCTACGTTATTGAGAAATGCTCTCAGGGGAATAGACAGTTGTGTTTGCGACTTGTAGATCTGGATTTTTATGTCGCTAGTCACCACGCAACGAAGTGGACTGAATGAAACTTACGATGTGTACCTATTTTTAAGGAAAACGGCCCTTCCTCGTGATTCGTACATTTTAATATTGGACCAATTTTCATACGGTACTGTACTCGAATTTGTGGTTTGAGTTAAGTGATTATAGCTCATTACGAAAGCCACAGTTTTGTAAATTTATTGGAGCTGGAAATGACACTCGAGCAGAGTCTAGCATGAAGCCACGAAGGGGACAGTGTCTTTCTAAAACGCCAAACCAATCACAGAATTAACTCGGGAAAATATAATAGAGGCGGCGTAAACCAGTTTTGATTGATATGTAGCTTGACTTGACACCGCAGGTAGACGAGTGGCAGGAGTAAGTAAGCAACCCGCAGTGGCTATAAAAATGAGTGGAAGGGTGAGTTGGTGCCACGCGATAAGTCATCTCGACGCAAGCCAAAAGTGTGCGAGAAATACTAAGTGATAGCCTAGAGCCAATGATAAAATTAGAATGATCGTAATTAGCGAAGCTTCTCTTAACCTTATTGCAAGTCATTTATAAAGTATTTTATGAACTAAGAATATGTAGTAAAATATTTAAGGATTTATCCGATAAAGAGTTTTTGAGAAACAAGTCTCTTAACGGCAGAAAGTGGATAATAGAGAATCCCGCCGAATGCACGCGCGTATTTTTTTATGTCGCCGGAAATTCGAGTAGAGAAGGGGAAATGAGCGGGGGGATTCGTAGCTTCTTGTTCTAGAGACATGAGAGAGGACAGACGTGTCGAACCACGGTCTCTAAGTGCTTGCTTTTGTACAACGCAAACATAAATGGTGAAGTGATACAACATATAGCAATGCATTTGCTGGTGTTAGCAAGCGTGTGAGTATAATTTTATACGTGAAATTCGTGAATTGTAATGGAAAATATGTAAAGAAGTGGTTACCAAAAGTACGAGGAGTAGGCTCTTTGTTAAAGAAGTTAAGTGAATGTGAAGTGAAGATAGACATTGTTGAGGAACAATTTAAAAACAGTAGAAAAATATTCTCATCGAATGTTATGTAATGTTCGATAAGAAAACCTCTATTTCTTTCGAAGCAAAATTCTACAAAGTTATTAAAAATACTCGTGACTACGCAGTAGTTGTTCATCACTACAGTAAAAGTTTCTAATAATTATTGAAAACGTGAAAAAGTCAGTGAATATGTTATTTAAAAAAATTTGTTCGAAATTAATAACAAAATGCCGAAACAACTGAGATTGAGAGGTACATTTTCGAGTATTATGGGAGTTGTCATGATGCAGTACTAAATATGCAGCGAGAAACATAGCCTACAAATGAAAATGAGAATATCTGGAGTGACTTAGAATATCAGCGATGATATAAAACGGGAACGGGAAGAAGAATGTATTCCTCTATATTACCAAAATTCACGAACTAAATGGACACTACTAAGAAGAATATGATAGAATTCTACGCAGAAGACATGAAGAACCGAAGAGATGAAGAAGAAGTTGGAACGAGAAGAAGAACAAGAATGAAGTCCCAGAGTCCGGAGTCGAACGAGAAGGATGGTCGCAGACGGAGAGATGCAGTTCGGATTGGCGTAACATCTTGGTCTAGTTAGGCGAAACACCTTGGAGCTGTTTGGCGTACCACCTTGGTCGAGATAGGCGTAACATCTTGGAGCTGTACGGCGATTGCTAGTATTGAACTAGAATCCAGGGTAGTACGAGACGGACGAACTTGGGTATGGAAACCAGTTCTGGATCATCAACTAGACATCTATCCGAGACATATAGTAAGGAAAGGATTCTCTTCAGTAGCCCATTTTGGTAGATAAAGATCTGTGATAAAATCTGTTTGAACTTTTTCGACGGTATTTTCTATTTAAATTTTTAAAGTAATATTGGAGTATTTTAAGCAGTCGTAGTGTTTTCTTTTCGATTTAGAAAGTTAGGATTGTAGGATTCTTATTCGTTGAGTGACGGGGTATTTAGAATTTGAGGTTTCAGACCGAGTTATTGATATTTTTCATGTGTTTCGGATTTTTAAGTAAATATTAGAGATTTTGCTATGGAGATGTTTATTCGGCTTATATTTTATTCGATATTTTCATTCATATTAATATTTAAATGAAAGGTAGGATGACGATCATTATTCTGATTGACGATAGGACCTGCATATCTATAGACGATAGAATGACAAGTCAGACGTCATTTCTCGTGGAAATGTAACATATGTGTAAAATTTGATGATGAAAATGAATATTATTAATTGTTTATGAATGGTGGAAATATTTTGACAAGTTAGAAAAGTTTCCACTAGCATTTAGAATGATATGACAATGTATAGAAGGAAGTTATGTCGTGGATACATTATTATTGTTGATAGACAGTCAAAATGAAATGAATTAACGAGATAATGGAGCTATCGATGTTCTGAAACAGTATTGATTTACCAGATATGTTTGAGTAAAGTTATGAAACAGTGACCAGAAAAATTATTTTTGTTAGTAGACCAGCTGATATTTACGAAGTGTTATATTGGAATATCTTGTGTTAGATATTGTCCAGCAAATAAGTAGAGAAAGAAACTAAGGTAGAGGTGAAGTTAATGGAAGCATTATTATTGTTGATATATGAAAGCTACGACGATATATATTGAAAGGAAAGATAGGAAGCAATCCCAGGTATCGGGTGAAGATATTGTATGGGCCCTGGAGGGTTTCTACAATGTGTTAGGGGTTGTGTATAATGTTGTAAAGATAAGGGCTGTTTGAGTAGGTGTTTTGGGGTAAGGTTAGGTCAAGGGCGTCTATTTAGCTTAGACGTGCTCGAGGAAGAGCTACCGAGTATTCGGGGGTGACTGGTGACTGGTGAGCTCGGGGATGGAGTATTGGTGAGGGGGTTAATGGATAACGGATAACCTGCGGTAGAGTGGTGATTGCTCAGCACATGCGGACAGCGCGTACAAGCGAGTGCTGTGAGTAGACCTGCTGACTGGAGCTCTATGGCTAGTCAGGCGCAATGCTTATCTAATGGTTTTAAACAATAAAGTAATGCTGGTCCCTAATGGGCCATGGTTGGAGGATAGGGGCTTATCCTGCAAGCAAATAAGTAGCAAGATCAAATAAAGTTTATGCCAGTAAGTTTAATGATCACTCTCTAGTTAGGTATAATTATACCAAAGACCAGACTTCAGTGCTACTGGTCTTACTGTTCACACAAGGCTAATACAAAGTGTAAAAGGTGTAGAGTGTAAGGGGTGGATGTAAAGGATGTTAACCGTAAGCACACTTACCCCTAGATGGCGGCTGTCGCGATGCAAACCTTCAGAGGTTCGGTTGGACACAGCTCTCGACTAACTCTCACCGTGTGCTTTTATAATTATGGTGCTGCAAGCTAATCATTATCAGCACATTCCGTGCTAGCAGCTGCTGGACTGGGGGTCGTGTGAGTTCAAGAAGGTTCAAGAGGGTTCATGTGTGGGGTTATATGAATTCACTTAGGTGTGTTAAATTGTAGATTGTAGTGTATTTGGAATAGTGTTAAATGATGTGGAAATATGGGGGTGTAAGTGTAGTGCGGGGGTGTATCCCTCTACAGGGATACAACAACTACCTCTGTTGCTTTATTCTACGACCTCGTAGAATGTGAGTAGTCGTAGGGGTGGTTTTTAGGCATCCTTCATCTTCTCTCTTGATACCTTCTTTCTTCTTTTCTTGTCTTCTTTTCTTCTGTCCTGTAGGTATATGGCGTCGATGGTGGCTGATGTATGGGGAGTGTGTATGGCCTCATGATAAGCGAGTCAAAGTTGGGGGGGGGGGGGTATATAAGGTGTGTGTGTGATCGGAGATTGATAACGTGTTTGAAGATGTGTATTCGTGGTTGGGGAAGGTGTATCTGGGTGGTAGAATTGTTTGATATGATATGGGCCTTCGTGTGCTTCGGGTTTTTGAAAAATGGAAAGGTGTGGAAGAATTGTTTCTTACATGTATGTCGTCTGACATGAAATGAAGTACAATGCAAATATCAATAATGCCTATCACAAAACATAGTGGAATAACATGTATACAAGTCATGGATCCTAAATAACAATCATACATTCATACATAAATCGAACAAAATCATAAAACATAATCATGGTGTGAATACCACGAGAGGAAAAACCATCTTTATGGGTGTAACCTACCCTCCGTCTGTCTTGCAACGGGATGAAAAACTGCTTTCGGGTTTGACAAATTAAAATGTGTACAATGTAAAATATGAAATATGTGACAGTGTGATAGAATGGAGGGAAAGAAAAACAAATGCATCAGGGTGTAGTTTATGGGAAGAATTAAAATGTATTTATTGTGTGTGGAGAAAATAAGGCATTTTTACAATGTGTGCGTTAGAGGAATGGAAGGGAAAAACAATATGTATCAATGTGTGGGTGTAAATAACAATCTGTATGTACAAGAACAATGGTGTAGATCCAGGAATCAAACAATGGTAATTACAAATGTAAATAGTTACAATATTAGTATCGAGAACAATCATAAACCTGGTACCATCCGGTGTAGAGATCATTATTTGGTTTAAGAAATAACCTTACGCGCGCTATTTAAATGTAAACTTACTCGCTATCCTTAGCTATCTTAAGAATAATCGGCCGTCCTTAATATATATTATCAATAAGTAGACTATTCACTGTGGGTCAAATAGATCTCCCTTGGCAATACAGATCGGCCCTTACAATATTGGGTTCGACCCTTAATGCTGCTAGTTATGCCACATGTTTGGCATTGGATCTGAGGTCCGTCCGTGGTGGTAAATATCCCACAGGTACTCACCCCTGGGTAACGATGTGCTACATTGTGTGGATGTGTAAAGTGTAAGGAGGAAAATATTAATATAATTCGTGTTGTGATGAAGGCATGTTCGTGTGCGGGCGTGGGCAAAATATTTACAGGGGGCATATGTACAAATGTCGCCACCTGTGGAAGGAGAAAGAATGTTTAATTGTCAATGTGAAAAATGAAAAATGAAACGCATGGTGATTATGTATCATTTATATATATGGTATGGAGTTTGTGCATACTAACGGGGTGAAGCGCTGCTGTGATTGCGGTACATCGAACCAGACCTTTAGGCACATTGTGGAAGATTGCAAACTAAGAGCGTACCTAGGAGAGGCTATCTTTGCTGAGGACAACAGTACTAAAGGTAATTAAGAAGTAATCCGGCACTAAAAATACTGAATGTATTAGTGAGGTTAGGTGGGTCAAAACACAACAATTTACAAACCGCATATTTGAAGAACAATCCCTCGCTAAATGCCTTATAACAGACGATACATTTATACAAAGTGAGTCGCGTACGATAACCCATAACGAACTGCATATACCTTCCTGCTACAAATGCAAGAAAACATTTACCGTATTTCATTACGGACTGCAAACATCTTCCTGTTATAAATATATGCAAACATTCATTGATAAATCGCATACATCGTAAGGTACAAACCTGTGACCCAAGTTCAAATAGTCATTCGCAGGCAACAGGAGGTTGCATACATAATACAGTAGGTTGGCCAGAGAGCGACTACAATATAATATAGAGCAAAGGAGCACAAAATAGAACATTTCTCAGAACACAGGCCAACAAAACGCCTACACATTAACGCCATAGCAACCCACAGCAACCCACAATGGATCAAAGGCAAAAGAAACCTGGCCTATGCACGAAATGCGAATCGGAAATCTCGAAAGAAGAAACCGCAGTATGCTGTGATGGAGGCTGCAACAGCTGGTTCCACAAGGAATGCACACCTATGACAACGACAGAATTCAACGCCCTACACTCAAAAAAGAGATCGCTTTTATGGATGTGTGAGACCTGTCGAACACGCCTGCAATCGCATGGTCTCCCCCCATCGACACCAAACTGTCAATAAATAAACCAAGAGGTAAAGGAGATAGCCATAGAAAATAAGCAATCCTGTGAAGACATCAAGGAAAAACTCGAAGAGATATCAGAAACCCTCATGAAAAAAAGACGCTCATCCTAGAGACACAGCTGCAACAGGCAGAAATACTAGCAAAAAAAAGGGAAACAAGACCACCATAGAAGCCAGGACAACACCGCAACAACAGAAACAGAACAACCATCAAACTCACTAACCATCACACCAGAAACACCAAATAAGAATAACCACCATTACCAAGCCAGATCATTATCAAACAAAGAATGGCCTGGATTACCCAACAGAAACACCAATCAAGATACCACAACACAAGAAGAGACGAGAAGACAAGGCGTCATCCCAAGAAGACCCCCACAACCTGGCATGGGAGGTTCTGCAGTAGGCAAACTAAGAGCAGCACCACAATCAGCCTGGATCTTCGTAGGTAGACTAGACCCCGACACAACCGAAGAGGATATCAAAGAACACCTCACCCAAAACGGAATCAACACGATAATCAGCTGTGAACAACTCCCCTCTCGCGGCACAAACAAGGCCTTCAAAATCGGTGTGCCCATAGGGGAAAGGGAGTCAGTTATGCAGGCGAATCTCTGGCCAGACAGAGTAATATACAGAACTTTTCGATTTCGAAGGCAATAACTTCAATGGCAAACAGAAAGTATACTCCTCGAACACCACGGAAAGACCCAGTACAGACAATGATACAAAGTTAACAGCCTTGCTATGGAATGTAGAAGGACTGACAAACGTCACACGGCTCTCAACACAACGAGCAATATTTAACGAAGATATAATCATTTTAACAGAAACATTCCTCACAAAACCATTGGATATACCCGGCTATTACAATACACACGTACTAACACAACAGAAAGAAAAAGGAAGACCCTTTGGAGGCGTGACATGCCTATACAATATCCGCATCGGCAAAGTAAAGAACATTTACAAAGAAGAAAACATTGTCATCATCACAACAAAACACATCACAATCGCAGGCTTATACATACAACCTCAAGCCACACTGGAAGACGCGACGGAAATGCTAGTTAAGATCATTACATACGTCGAGAAAGAACAAAATATAGTAATTGCAGGAGACTTAAACTGTAGACTAGATAAACCAGGACGAAAGAGCGAATCAATACTGGAACTGATGGAAGTGGAGGGTTATAAGCTGGTGAACAAGCAAGATCTCATGACATACTTCGCCCACAACGGCAAAAGTGCAATAGATGTAATCTTCACTAAAGGAAGAGACTTAACACCAGGGAAACAAGAAGCACTATGGACTTCAGCGGACACCCCGCTCAGAAAACACATACCAATCCTAACACATCTAACTTTAAGACAAACAGGCACCCGAATGCAAAAACTCACGAGGAAAATTGACACAGAGGCTTTCCACAATCTGAGTACTGAAATAACCAAAACCAGGGGCATAATAAGTGAAAACAACCTGGACGAGGCTGTCACTGCAATCAAGGAAATCATTAAATCCGCAGCAATACCACACAAGGAAAGAAAGGCTAAACCGTGGTTCGACGTAGAATGTTACATACAACGTAGAACAACCTTGCAAGCACTACATAGAGCTAGAGACAGCAATCAAAGAGAAGCTCTCGAAGAATACTCAACAGAAAGGAAAATATACAAGAAAATGCTGATAGAAAAGAAAAATCAACACACAGAAAAAGAAGCCGCGCGCATAGCAGAAGAAGCAATTAAGAATCCATTTATCGCCCTTTCCAACAAAAGAAGTACCTTTAACGCAACAATTCAAATGGACACATGGGAAAACCACTTCTCTGACATTCTCAACGTTCAGCGAACGACGCCAGAAACCATCCTAAGCACAAGCACTGGAGCCAGAGCTGAGAACATCATCTTAACCAAAGAGGAAGTTAAAAACGCAATTATCAAAACGAAAAACAACAAAGCAGCGGGCCCTGATGGGATCTACAACGAACAAATCAAAGCCACGGAGAATTGGCTCACAGAGGCTTGGACAGAATTGTTCAACAAATGCTTGGAAAGGGGACAAATTCCAGAAGCGTGGAGAAGATCTACCATAAAAGTAATATATAAAGGAAAAGGAGACACAGCAGACCCCAACTCCTACAGAGGCATCGCCCTGGAAAATAATGACCTCAAAATATTCTCAAAACTCATAACGGACAGATTGGTGAAAGAGACAGACCACCTGATACCAGAACAGCAGTACGGTTTCAGACGACAACGGAACACCACCCAGGCGATCAGAAATTTACTAGAAGAGATAGAACAGGCATTAAGACACCCGAAGGGGAAATACTTCACAGTTTTCATCGACTACAGAAAGGCTTTCGATCTCGTGAACAGAGAGAAACTGCTAAAGAAACTGGCACATATGATTGGAAACGAACACAGCATCACTGTTCTATTAAGGAACATACTGACCTTCAACGTAGTAAACATAAGCGATGGTATATCAGTCTCAAAAGACATAGTACAGACAAACGGAGTCATGCAAGGGGACCCAGTCAGCCCCATTCTTTTCAACATATTGACATCTGACATAATACAAATAATAGAACACAACAAAGAAACTTCACTGCACATGTACGCAGATGACATGGTTTTAGGTTCAACCAGCCTAATGAGTCTTCAACAGACTGTCAACAACCTTGAGACATGGGCGGAAGAAAACTCCTTGCAAATAAATGAGAGCAAGACAATGCAAGTAACCTTCAGAAAAGGCGGAAGAGTAGCAGAAAATGAAAGAATAAAATTCAAAGGCAGACACCTTGAAGTAGTACACGCATATAAATACTTAGGTATCACACTTCAGACGACAGGTAGATCATTCAGAATTCATATCAAAGAAAAAGCGACAGCGGCTATTAGAGCCACCTATGGAATAAAGGATCTCCACAAACTCTCACTAGAATCAGCAATGAAAATATTCCACGCAGCCATAAGCCCGATAATAACATATGGGATTGAACTAGTCTGGGAAGCGCTATCACTAGCAGATTTAAGAACCATAGAGAAAGTCAAAGCAAGATACCTGAAGAGAGCTCTATGTCTCCCGATGAACACACAATCAAGATTGGTATACGTACTTACAAAGGAAACATATCACATCGAGGACATAAGACATAGGCATTTATTACCATCCACACGACAAAGCACGGAGATTCTGAAGGAAAGAAGAAAGAAGTGCGAAGAAATATGGCCGGAATTCTACACAAGTGACGCCATGATGGAGAGGAAATGGACGGAACCAAACCAGGAGCTACGACATGTGCTAACAAGAATGGCCGTACATGGGTTCCATCACAAACTCTGTGCGACGGCACGCTACCATGAAGTAAAAGAAGACTGCAAGTGTACACTATGTGGTGAGAGCTGTGAACGTTATCACATAGAAAAGTGCAAGAAGAGAACTAAAACAGTGACTGAATACAGCAAAGAAACTTAATGGCAATATCTTGACAATAACATTATTTTGGTAGTATTGCATAATTATGAATGTAATGTATATTTAGGAATGTAACAATGGCTATTTGGCTGCAATAAAATTTCATTCATATATATTTTCCCATTCATATAGGTCATATGCACTCTGGCGCCTTATATTCTATGCGCATCTTAAGACCTATTGTAGCCTTAGTCTATGCCCTTAAAACTAAGAACCTTGCGTAATTGTAAAAGTGTAGAGTGTGTGTAGAATTGTGTCACACTGAAAAAAATTGTGTGGCATGTCGCATGGACATTACCTGTACCATGGTAGGTTCTCGTCGACTTCGTTGCTGCTCGTGCTGAAATTACATAAAACATATAATGGTTATTATCATCACTAATCATCTATGTATCGCTCCGGCGGATGCACAATCGCTTTGTCGCCCTGCGCATCGCTGTATCGCATGTCGCATTGATGATCGTGTTGTCGGACTTATCCGGCCGGTACATCGGACTAGTGGCGCCGATGGATCATTGATCAATCGTTTATCTCATCGCTAATCTCTGTGTATACTCCTGTCTGTGAACTATTCTCGTTGTGTACTCCTGTGCCTCTCTACTTACTATGCATGTATTTACTATCTGAACTCGACTGGCGAAAATCGTATTTATGATCGTGTGATCATAATGCGCATCGCAATATCGCATTTTGTATCGCATTATCGTAATTCGCATCGCATTATCGTAATGCGCATCGCATTATCGTAATTCGCATCGCATTATTATAATTCGCATTGCAATGTCATAATGCGCATCGCATTATTATAATTCGCCTCGCATTGTCATAATGCGCATCGCATTATTATAATTCGCATCGCATTGTCATAAAGTGCATCGCACTATTATAATTCGCATCGCATTGACATAATGCACATCGCATTATTATAAATCGCATCGGATTATCGTAATTCACATCGCATTATTATAATTCGCATCGCAATGTCATAATGCGCATCGCATTATTATAATTCGCATCGCATTGTCATAATGCGCATCGCATTATTATAATTCGCATCGCATTGTCATAAAGCGCATCGCACTATTATAATTCGCATCGCATTGACATAATGTGCATCGCATTATTATAAATCGCATCGCATTATCGTAATGCGCATCGCATTATCGTAATTCGCATCGCATTATTATAATTCGCATCGCAATGTCATAATGCAAATCGAATTATTATAATTTTCATCGCATTGTCATAATTCGCAACGCATTATCGTTTTCGTGAACGTGTTATTGGACTTACAACGCCAATGTTGGACTTACTAGGCCGATTGATTGTTAATCAATCGTTCATTTCGTATTCTCAGCTTTTGCTGAATAAAATCGCATCTTCGGCTTTTGCCGGATATATATATATTCATCGCGTAATATTAATCATCTGGACTTACCGCCGAGGATCAAGTGGACTTAGGGCCAGGAAAATCATTTATTTATATCAATCATCTGGACTTACCGCCGTGGATCAAGTGGACTTAGGGCCAGGAAAATCATTAATTTTAATCTTCTTTTCTTGACGTAATCTTCACCTACTCGCTGTAGGACTTATTTTCGTTGGACATACGCGCATGTAGGCCTTATATCTTCACCTGTGTTCGTGAACAGGTCTTACCGCCCACGCAACGGGGGTGATTTACTTAACCTTACATCTAACTAACTTAAAACTAATAAGTCGATGTCAGGCGTCGTGAACTTCTCATGCTGCTGGCAGGACAGTAACGTCGTCATAACTCAGCGAGCTGGGCGATCTGGCCTTTGTCAGCGTCAACGTTGTGTACGGAAACGGAAGTGGCTATATTCCTATCTGAGACTAAGTATCGGCTGACATGTCGGGTCTCGTAGTTCGTAAAGTCAAGTTTTGTATTTTTAAAATTTAATGACTTTGAAAAGATCTTAGGTTCTTTTCTGAACTCTGTATAATTCTGATATGAATAATAATTTCTGATCAAATTGACTGTGTCCCTTTTTATTTATTCGTTATAATTTAGCCTTACCATCTAGGTATAGTGCACTTAGAGGGTGTGTTAGTGTTTGGGGTACAATGTATATTTTTAGGGAATGCGGCACGGTGTGGGTCATTGCGCCCTGCTATCAGATTCCCAGCTTATCCAGTGGCGTTTCTTTGTGCACATGTTAGTAGGTAAAAATGTTATGGTTGGGTGAGGTTTTCCCCATGCTGTTATGTTGTTGTGGACATATTAATATTGTTATTACCAGGTAATGGGATGGCTGGTAAGGTATAAGGTGTTGTGGTCCTATCCAGGATGCAGGACATAATTAATGGTTAGGATTAATTAATTTGTGAATTATGTAAAGTGTAGGATTGGGAATGCAGTTCGGTGGTTAGTTAACGAACTGGGGTAATGGTATGTTAATATATGTCATGCAGGTAAAATATCGCATGCAGATAAAAATATAAGCGTTATAATCACTAAGTTGTTAGTGGGTAAAGTCATTACGCTTCACTGTTAGCTTTTCAGCTCCGATGTGCTCTGTTTAGCACTAGCTATGGGCGATAAAGCATGGTGCGCACCCTGGTGGCGTTTGTCCACCAAGTGCCGCATATTTTATGGGGATAATATGTAAGAATTGTAATGTGAACTTGTCGTGTAAATGCTGCTTTCTGTTGCCTTGTATATTGTAATGCACTGCTGGTCGTGATCTGCACCTCTTACTGTGTTAATTGTATATACTGGTCTTTTATCATAATACTGGTCATATGATCTTAATATCAAATGCTTTTTACTCTGGTACGTTTGCCGTAGGTGGATCAATCGTCCCTACTAATTATTGATCCCTAATCTAAGCTTTGTTGGAAATCTTCACTGTGTATTCCATTACGTGTTAATTATCAGCCTAATTGTACCTTAGTGAATAGTTATTATATCTGTAGTTATCATCCTTTACAATATTCTGTTTTCGTCTCAATTCATACTATGTGTCTATCGGCTGCTTTCTATCGCTATTACAATGTCGCTTCCTAGTTAAATGCTGTTTTCCTGATTCGAAAGTTTAAATTATTATTCCTATATATTCGCTATTTATCTGTCTCAGTGCTATCAATTCTATTTGCTTCTATAGCGTTTGTGTTGAGTCTGCAATACTTTGCATGGTTTGATGCAGCTGTCCATGTCTCCCTATCCTGAGCTATATTCCGTATCTGGTGTGAAATGTTTAATATAATCTAATCTTGGCTTACCCTTATCGTCTTTGGCATCATTCCATTCGTAACGAAGTATGTAATTCGGAGGTGCCATACTATGTGTCTTACCAATCTATCTCTTGTCTGCAAGAGTAATCGGTAATAATATCTCTCCTCTCCTACTAGTGTAAATATCTCTATGTCTTCAATGCTATCTATGCATGTAATATTCATTGTTCTCCTGTAATACGATTTGTCAAATGCTCTATATTCTCTGTACTGAACTCTTGTATAGAAGCGTAATGAGACTCTTTTCAGGGACGTGTTGCGGTCCATACCGTTGTTGTTAAAATTATTTGCTGCTTATCATAACAAGGAATAGGTAAAAATATCACACAGAAATAAGAGTTAAGCCAAGATTTAACTAACATGAATTTCATTTCAGATATAAAAAAATAACAATCAACAATTAGACAACTCCATAGTTACACCCGCAAGTAAATTAAATGACAAATAAACAAAACCTCTCTGACGAGATTATTATAAGTTTCCAGGCCAATCAGTGGTCCCGTTCTTCCTTCAAATTATGTGTGGCGATGTGACGAGGACACAGAAAAGAATAAGTACTTTTTATACGCGACCCGCGATCATAGGCTACAGTACGACAAGCTGCGGGTCCGTATAATAGGAGGTAGACATGGTACTGGGAATACAACTACAACTAAACAAATATTTACAAATACCCGACACTCGCTAGCCTTACAAAATTAAAACTGAGATTCCCGCTAAAATCTTGATCAGGTGTCAAAGACACGAAGAATGCCTAATCAGGACTTCAATCAAACAAAAAATACAAGTATGAACGCGCGTGACTATACTGACTGACATCACCCGATGACCGTTGTCATCTTACAAGAACACACAACAGGGTGTCAAACTAATCAAACAAATTACATGGAAATCAAAAACAAATCGTATTGCTTAGTAGCAATTATATACAACAACACAAGAATTAATTTTAAACGAAACATGAGATTACTTTTCGTGCGTGAGCAACATCCCCTTTAAATTATCAAAGCTTCAACTAAACAGGCACACTCTATAACTAGGTCACAAGAAACCCAGTCCCCTCAACTCATAGCACGCCTTATCTAGATCTGCGCCTGGTGGATGTCTCGCCGTCCCGTGTCAATAACCCAGTGTGTCAACAGAAATATCCCAGTGCAGCGCTGAGGCCTACACCAGGAACGAAGATTCTTTACTGAACATCAGTAAAATAAATGTGTGTGTCGTAAATATCCCAGGCTAGCCTATCGCATAGCGCCAAGAATCGAAGCAATACCATGTGTGTCACAAAATACCAACAGTTCCATAAATTCCCACGGAATTCAAGAACCTCCTCGGGATCGCTCAGAGTCTCACAATGAGCATCATCTAACGCCCATACAGCAGCTGACAAGGAAAGCCATAGGAAATTCCTCCGCGCAGAAAATCACACATTTTGACACATCACACATTAACACATAACACACACCAGGGTTTGACAATCCCTGAAAAAATACATCATAATTTCCACCCGCACACAGCGTGTCAGATCATTGATACGACCGAAGAAAAATTAACTACCAGATAATTTAAATTTACTAAAATCAAGACTAGAGAACAGACAGTTTCCTTCAAAATGATTGCAGGAGCAAACACCTGATTTAATAAAAAAAAACACGCCTGTTTAATTCAAACAGCTAACGAAAATATCAAGATTCATCCCATTCTATTCTGAAATCAGATCTATTAACGTCTCACTTGTCACACGACCAGTAACTCA
Source organism: Meconema thalassinum (assembly GCA_946902985.2). Classification (NCBI taxonomy): domain Eukaryota; kingdom Metazoa; phylum Arthropoda; class Insecta; order Orthoptera; family Tettigoniidae; genus Meconema; species Meconema thalassinum. The sequence continues at coordinate 678,098,576 of OX336389.2, forward strand.
TGTTCGCAAAACAAATTATACACTCAAGTACATGCGGCACTTGGATTAACATTACACTGAATTTTTACATAATAAAATCAAACTATATTCATGCAACATTCTCCATTTAAAATATGAGTGTCGGTACAAACCCCATCACAGAACATAGAAACAACGCGAACAAAGTCTAAATTTAGCTATTTACAAATCCCAGTCCAAAATCTAACTACATGCTTGAAATAAATCATTGCGTTACTTATTCTATCAGCCACTCGATTCAGCTCACGTCACATGACATGGTCCCACAGGGCCTCTCTACTCCTCCATAACCATATCGACATCAGATATCATGGTCACCATCCCAAAGCAGGTCCTCGTTGTCGACATCTTGGCCTTCTTAAATGATGAAATGTTCAACATACAAATTGTGCTACAACAACCTACTAAATTGTAACGTGAGTTACTCACTTCGCTCACAGACCATTTACATTTTCTTATCGTCGACTTTCCCTAATTAAATAAAACCCTATTTACACACGCACACATGATAATTACAGTTAGTAAAATATAACACAGTTACTAGTTAAACCCACGGTCTAGCTCAAAATTTACAAGTCCAAAGACTTAATAACTTGGACAGTACTTCGCCTATAATTACGTAGTAATAAAATCAGTGAATCATCGGGCAGCACTTCGCCTCCTCAGAGACCTCGAAATAGTGTGTCTCAAACTGGCATCGTGGACACATTTGTACAAAACTGGCGAAAGTTCAGTGGGGGAAGCAATAAACATATTATAAATCGAAGCAGGTGAGCTATCGGATCGGGCAAGGTATCATTCTTCATCATTTTTCACGCAGGTTACATTTCTGCCCAGAGGATCCCAAATCGATCGGTCAATTAATCAGAACACAGTTCGCGCGCTTTCTCAACCCACGCACATATATCGCGCCACTCCAGGCATCTCTCTGTGATTCGCTAGATTCAAGCGTAGTACGTTGGATACAACCACCTCTCCATGCCTTCTAGACGCCAGCCTGACAAAGACTTTAGGCCACGCGTTAAGTTCAAGCACCCTAATTCCAGGAATCGGCTATGAATACCACGCTTGCTTCACTGGCCCCTTCGCTCTGAACAAATTGCAACACCTCCAAGTCCACTAGCCTTCTCAACTGCACCAAATATGTCTTCAAATATGATGAATAAAATTAACATGAAACATTATTATACAGCATGTATCATAAGGGTTCAGTACTTCGTCCATCACTGTTTATTCTATTTCCTTAGTAACGTAAATATATTTAATTTAGCGTATCTCCGTTATTCCTAGCTAAATGCTAATTCCCTGTCGTTGATCCACCTTAGGTAACCAATCGTTTATCAGTTGTGACAATTTGTCACTGTTATAGAGGGGGGGGGGTCTGGGGTTGGGGGTTGTATTGATTAATGCTTGTTGAATCGTTTTATCTCCGTGTGTCTAGAACATCTTACATCTAATGTTATCTGTGTAACGTGTTCTAAGCATGGTTTACCTCTATAATGATTATCTTCGATTCTGGCGTTCATATTGTACCTTGTTATTCCTGAGTGTTTTAGTATGTGAGCTACCAACCTATCATTTCAATTCATTGGCGAATGTGAGAATGATCTGCTTTCCTTCTCCAATAATCAATATGTGTGCGGAATATCGCTACGATGTCATTAGAATATCCCTGTGTTTGTTTTCCCTGCTCTAACGTACTGCTGATGTCCTCTGTGCTTCTTCCATCGCTGATTATTTTGTTTCTTAAGTGACATAAATTCCTACTCTCTGTAATTTATTGTAAATCGAGTTGATGTTTCTAGAAGTGTCTAATATGTTTCGGCTACTTACGCCTGTCATTTAATATTATATTACTCATCTATTATATCTATATAAGCTATCATCTTTCATAGTTAACCTATCGGCTGTGGTTATTCCCCTATTTCGGATCTAAACGTCGCTATTTCGCTATTTAGTGGAAATGAAATAGGAAATGAAAAAATGTATATATGGGTGTGATGTGTCAATGTCGCTCTTGCCCTAATAATCAGAATGTCGCTATTATCGTGTCGAGATATCACTGTTTTCACTTTTCCCGTCCTGTCCCTGCTAGATAACAACAATAATAATGTTTGTGCGTCGGTCTTCCTATTGTATCTGAAGTGTAATTAGTTGTAAGGTTGAGTACGGAGTTTGAAATTGGTGCTCCGGTCTGTGATTGGTACGAGGGTTAATTATGGCCGCCGGCCCAGGTCACGTGATAACCAGCTTGACGTGAAGGATTGTAACTGTAACCCGTGGGTGTAGCTACATATGTTTATGTGATTGCTCCACCTACTCGCTCGCTAGCGATTAGCTGTCTCCTATCGAATGGGGCGTGTCAAGTCGACCGTCTTGCTTGCTAGGTAATAGTGTATTCTTGTTTCTTTTTATTTGTTTTTAAATAAGATATGGCCGTGGTTTGTTTATATGGCTAACCACGTGCTAGTACGTTGTGTTGTGGAAAGATGTTGTCCCATTTTTCAGCGTATAATGCTAGCAACCAAGTGTGTTAATGATGTAGGTCCCGTATGTCTGCGGTAATGTCGCTACGTGTGCAGGCTTTCAGCAGGTCTTTATTCTCTTCTTCAGGGAAATGTTAAAATTCATGGAAGGGTCTAGGGGTGGCTTTCTTCTCCCCTGCTGTATAAATCCTGCTCCGTGTGGGGAAGCATGGAACTGTCTACTAATTTCTCCTTGTTCCGAGTATGTGAATCTTGCCGTGGTTTCCCATGTCTAGTCCAGAGAATTGTAAACATTCACTGGAGGGTCTCTGGGTGCTCCATATGTCTATGTAATGTAGGGAAATGCCTGTAGTGGTGTTGTGTTCCTCTGATACCCTGAGTAAGCCGGAAAGTTTATATTATAGCTTAGTGGTCGATATTTATGGAACATGTGTGTCAACATTGAATGTGTGCCTATTTGTATCTTGTCTGTGACGATAAATTGGGTCAGTGTGTGTCCCTAAGTGTGTACGTGTGGCTAGGTAGCTGCGCATACGCTTGTATCCCGTTTTGTTAGTGAATGTAAATGCTGACTCGTGCTGCTTTGTTGGTAATGGTCTCAACAATGCAATTGATGATGCGGCAATAGTAGTGAGACTTAATTTTGTCGGTAAAATGCCTGGTATTGCCGTCGGTTTGCTCCTTCCGCTTCGGTATACTGATCTTTGTGTGGAAATTCTATCGCGAAAGTGGATATATTTTTGGAGTGTATTCCGTTGCTGTGTATAACGGAATCTATATGAGGGCCTCCTCTCTACCTGTTGATAATATATAATATGTACGTGTGCCCTTCGTTCTCTTCCTAAAGTGTATGGGAGTATCCTGTGTGAGCCCCTGTGTATGGCGGAAAATGATGTTTGTGGGAATCTGTACCTGTGTAAAACGGGAAGTTTGTGTAAACGTGTTCTCCATCCTGTATATAATGGTACTGCATCCGTGTATTTCTTGTCTTACTCTCGACGGTTCGTTTCTTAGTGTAGCCAAGTGGATGTTCGCATAGTTATGCCCTGATATGTAGTTAGCTAGATCACTGCTTCTGGAAAAATTTATATAGTTTAAGTGACAAATGTGTGAGTATGAGACTGGAAGTGATCTGTAAGAAGGGACCATGTTTCTAGTCGTGTAATTTGTCTGTGTTTGCAAGTGTGTCTTGGACGTGTGATTTAATAGAATCATTGTGCCTTTAATTATTGTAGAATTAGTATTGTACTGTAGGAATGGCTGTAGATTGTCCTGTATTATGCGCGCAAGCGTGTGTTCTTAGTGTGCCTCAGCGCATACATTCCTGCTAAAACACAGGATAATCTTTGCCTTTCCGTAGATGGCTGTATTTACTCTCCATTGTGGACACAAGCGTGACTCTTAGTGTGCTTCAGCACAAACATTCTTGTTAAAGCAAAGATTAAAATGTGCAGTATCGTCATTATAATCGGAAGTTTAATATATTTTAATTTGTTATACTATGTTTGAGGCCACTATATATGATTCCGTAGACTAATGTGATCTTAGCGTGTGACTGGATCATGTTTCGGAATAACCTTGTGGTTTCCGTTAAAATATATTAGCATTAAATCCTATTTACATTTTTAATAACTTGTGACCTGTGTATTAAATTGGCGAACTCATCGGCATTGGATGATTAAAATGGTTTCCCTAGGGAGAGTTACGGATATTGTCCGATAATTGCCGCCTCACGCGACACACCTCGCTGTCGTAGACTAAGAATGAATGATAGTTGTAATGGATAATGATTGCCCTATGTGTGCTAAATGAAAAATGCTTCAGTCACTTCCAATGATATGTGTGGTCCCAAGCCGTATAATAATAGTCATGTTTTCCTTCAAAACAAAGAAAAATAGATCCATTGTGAGTGAGAAACTAAAGTGTGAATACTGTGTGAAGGGTCGTTTCTATCACTAGCGTGTCAGTTGTGGCCGCTCTATATTGGAGTCCCTGCTGGTCACGTTCGCGTGCAGCTGTGCGCTACTGTACATTTTTGCTATGTGGGCTCCCTGACTTCCTGGATACATGTGTAGCTTGTCTCAATGCTAGTGTATGTATGCATTAGCCGGTGAAAAGTATGTAATTATGTGTTTGAAAATGTATTCATAGTTCCTGTGGATGTAATGCACATGTATGTATTCTCTGTCCATTTCACATACTGTACCTGAGTGTGCTAACTTGTGTTTTTGTCTCTCCTATCTCTCGAGTGTATGATAACTCGTGTTATCGTAGAGTGCGAACTGTGCCTGCCGTAATCAGTGTTATTGTAGTGTCTAAACCGAAATGTGTCTGTTAACCCGTGTTATTGTCGTGTCTATTCTGAGATGTGTTTCTCATCTTGCGTTTTCCCAAGTTCTGTTTCACTCTGTGAACCTGTTACTCGAATTTGCAAACGTGTTCCCTAATATACGAGGAACTTTTACACTTATATAATAACATATATATACCAAGTGATTTTGTAAGTATTAATATCATATACACTCTTCGGATGTATCCTCCTGAAATAAATATCATTATGTTTCACCGCTAAGTCATTTAGATCGCTTCTAGTATGTTTTTCCGTGTGGCTTACTGCCTCCGCGAAAATGTGCGATGTACGCGACATTCGTGAATATGTCTGCATGTTGTCCTGTGTTCGTACTTAGCCGTATATTCTAACTAGTGCCGTTGTGTGTCTGTATTTGCTAACTAGTGTTATTGTGTGCCTGTACTGACCTGTATTTTCAAAATAGTGTTATTATGTGTCGATACTGAGCCCGCCTGAGCGGAAGCAGGTGATGATTTTTAGTTATAACATGGAATACTCCAACCATGAATCACTGAACACACTCCGGAAGCTTATATCATCTTCAGGTGAATTCTTGACTTCGTTTGGAAGCTTGAGAAGAATTAATCTTGATCGAAGATATTGATCTACGATGTGCATCTTTGAGAAATATCATTATCCGTAATTGTGCATTTTTAGCAACGTCAACATGGTAATATTTTGAGTATATTGAAGGTATTTGCATCGCAGAAACGCGAGGAAGAAGGAAGTAGTTGCTAACTGACTTCGGCGGTATTCGAAGACGGAACACGCCATGCTGGAAGGAAGGACAATCCCATGTGCGCTTGAGCCGCATGGAAGTGTATTGTATTAAGTCCGGTCGAGTGACCGAGGAACATTTTGGTTGTTAGAAGACTAAGCAAGTCTCATCAAAGGATTGATAAAGCATCCTAAAGTTTATCAGCACCGCAGTGCTTGTGAAATTGTGTTCGACGGAATAATAATCACGATAAGGTGATATTTATAAAAATGAGTGATTTAGTGATTTTTTTGTTCGTCCAGTACATGTGTAACGCGACACCACATGGTGGAATGGTGGTCGTGGGAATTCGTCAAAGTGTAAAACTAGGGCACTATTCAACAGTATTGATTGCTGTAAGAGTTGTGCTAATGTCAGAGAAATACGCCGTGCAAAGGCGAATCTCACCCAAATATTCAAGTGATTGTGTTATAACATATGCAATAGAATCTGTGAATGATAGCTTCAGTGAAGCAGGCACATGGCCAATTATTTTCTAAAGCCTGCACAGTTTAAAGTCAGTGTTGCTAGATAAATTATCATCAGTGATAAAAGCAGTGTTTTTCTAACTTATTCACCATTTCAACAAGAACGTCAAGAATGTTTGACTGTGACGATATGCTAATTTACACCTGTATCTCGAGGAACGAGATGATGACGTAAATGTCCTAATGGAGGAGCCATTGATCATCTAATACCAGCAATATGGAAGCCGATACGAGAATTACGCAAACCATGCCGATGAAAAAACTACTACAGACTGGGAACATAAGGATTTACCCATTAAATTGAAGCCTGGGATGTTTCCTTGTGAGAAACATGGTGCCGTGAGTTTTCGTTAATTTCTACTTGTATTTGGTTATAGTTTCGGGGGTGGATTAGTTGTAGTCAACCGTTTAGATATAACAGTCATTTAGGTAGGTTTTGTATTTTCTTGTAGACGCCACTGACGGCATACGTTTCACTTTTCATAAGCTTCCACATTTTTGGTAGAAAGCTTATGCCTAGAGTTAGCCACCTCAGAGGGGTGCAATTACATGTTATAATTTTGTATAGTCCACAGAATGGACATCAGCTTAGAATGAGCAATTATTTATTTGATGTAACCAGCTCAAAGTATTATTCATTTTCGGTAACTTTGAGACCCCTTTATTCAAAGGTATGAATACGCCACATTTAGTCGGTCATATCAGTTCGATGCTTTAAGAGTTACGCATCTACCATTTTCATGTAAATACATTTTGAAGGTCTTAGAACCTAGATTCAAGGTGAATCATGTCAGAGAATGGGAGTGACTGTGATCAAAGCACTCGTAAACCGACCACTCAACGTCAAATCGTATCATTTACAATAATAAGCCAGGAGAATGGTGTTGTTAGGAACATTTAGTTACTTTGAGTGCACTGCGCAAGTTATTTTTGGAGATATTTTTTTTGTAACACATTGGTGTATCTTTTTAAAGTCTGGATTCTCAGGCGAGACAATTGACACACGACAGTACTCTTTTGTTTCTGCTAGTCAGATTATTTTTATCGATCCGTTCTTGGAGCACGGTTGGAATATCCAATTGTATCATTGTTATTGTTTGAGTACAGGGGGATTAAGAAGTTACATTCCAAATGTTTGATTGAATTCGCAAGTTTTGTAAGCGAATAGATGAAGGATCTTTACCTTATATTTTTATACTATCAGAGTAACTCTTAAAGAATGGAGCCACACTTTTGCTTATTTTGAAGGCTTCTTTTTTTTCCTCACCTAAGGTGATTGATTGTTTTCCGCGTTTTGACACATTGATCTATGGGGTGGTTTCCCGTTCATTTATTATGCCATCAGATTCATAGGGATGACTGATGAGATGAATTCTTTCCGTGATCCCGTGGAGGACACGTTTAGATATTTTGAGAATGGTAATTAGATGGAGCATTGCTTGCCCATCAGGAAATGTGCTATTGAGGACTAGATCACATTTCTATGATATTGGAGCCGCTTAGTGCCCAAGATTGCTATGATTATTCGGATCATGCATCTCGTAAGGATCTGTAGAAGACTTACGACTATGATTTATAACTTGCGTTATTGTAGACAAACAGATGCCACGTGCATTCTGTTGTGTTTGGTTTTCAGTCCATTAGACTTGCATAGTTGGTCAATCAATAATTAAGACACTCTTAAACAATAATAGTAATAATCAGAAACCTAAATCATGAAAGATAATTATTATTAAACCGACGTGGGTTAAAACTTCAATTAAATCGTAATCAACTGTTTAACTTTGATCATGATTGTTTACACTTGGACCAATGCAACGTGCTTGAGACAGGATATCCCTGGAAGGGAACTTAAGAGAAATACAGGGTTAGACTTGACATGAATTAGTTTTCTGACTGAAGGTAGTCAACTAGTTGGTCGTGTACCACATGTTTGTTTTGACATACTTTCAAAGCATGCCTTGTCTGAATTCACTTGCACTTTAGATGACGGATGGAACAAACAGTCTCCATTTCGAAGTAGGTAGGGTAATACTAAGAATTATTGTGTTTTCTTGATTTATTTCAGTGTATTTTCCCTATGTGAATCCTACTGTTGTTTATTTTTGCAGTATTATTGTACAATTCTTTGTTAAGTGTATGATTGTAATGAAATGACGGTTATACTAGATTTGTTTAATTTATACACGGACGTTTAGATCCGATGTTTCTGTAATTCAAGGTTTAGTTTAGACAGATAAATATTAAATGTAAATGCGCGATGGTTTTAGCGTCATTTAGATTTTTGCAGTCGTGTTTGACTATTTATTTATGGCACGACGATTCTTCCTAGGACATCGTTACCTTTTCCATTGTAAATTTAATCAGGGTTTTGTACCATTTTCCCAAGTTTTGCTAGATTTTTGATTGTAATTAGAGCTGATGACCAGGGTTTAATTTTATAGTTTAGGCGTTAGTTTTCTTTCTTTGTTTGTATTTGATTAGATAGCGGATTAGCCGATTTAGTGCCCTCGGATCCTAGGCTAGGGGTTGGATTTTATCAATAAACATTTCCAACGATCTTTACTTAAGACTGGACTACTTTTCTTTCGTAGTTTTTTTTTTTGGGGGGGGGGGGGGGTGTATTACCAGGGTGTCTTTGACTTTGTAAATCATGATGGGAACCTGATCCTTGGGACAGGGGAGTCTCACAGCCGGCGAGCCCTTTAGATTTGCACTTCTATCCTCTTCGTCGGTATGTGTTCGGAAGAAGAGATCATCTGGGAGGCCATGCACGGTTGGTGGTAACCAGATGATCTCCTCAAACGGACACATAACACTTATATCTATCATTTTGGCGCCCAACCAAGATGACATGAATGCTATCAGCTTCATGCCGTTTTGAAGAGGATGATATTTTATTGGTTATTGGCAATTTGTCAGGACTGGGACGAACTCTAGACGTAGTCCAGGAGTGCAATAGGTCACATGGCTTTCTTTCATGATGTCAGACCATGGACGAAGTACAACTATATTTAAAATTCAAGATAGGACTTATATTTTGCCAGTACTTCGTCGTGAGTAAATGTAACTTGATTTTTGCTTGCTTGCCTGTTGTTGTTAAAGTAAATGTAGAATCTGTTGTCTTCGAAAGTCCATCAGTAGTCGTGGGTGTTTGTTTGATAAAAACCAACTTTCCACCCCGGATCATTTCCATTTTTGTAGTTAGTTAGTTGTAAGATGACTCCTCCTACATCTCAAATTTGTATTAACGTTATGGATGAGTAGAGATTTACGGTCCTGTTGGACGGGATGCTGAGAAACATGAATGCTAACTTAGCCACTATTAATGCCTCCCTAGATACTGTTAAGGGCGACTTTAATGAAAATACTTGATTAATAAGAGGTGATATGACTACTAATGTAGCCACCCTTAATGCCTCCATAAATGAAAATGTAGCTACCTTGAGAGGTGATATGACTACTAATGTAGCCACCTTGAGGGGTGACATGACTAATAATGTAGCCGCTATTAATGCCTCATTAGATACTGTTAGGGGTGACCTCACAGCTGATATAGCAAGTTTAAATACTTCTCTTAGTGATGTAAGAGGTGAGATTGATGGTGCTAACGCCACTTTGGTTGTTAACACCCAATCTTTAGCTGACCTTAGGCGGGATCTAGAAACCAATCGTGCAGAAGGTAATGCTAATTTACTTAAGGGGTTAGCTGATCTTCGCACTGACTTAGCCACGGGTAGAAAGGAAACTGAAACATGGTTAGAGGAGATAGAAGAAAGCATTGAGGAAAATAGTCAGAAAATATTAGAAGGCAAGAGTGAGTTGCAATTGCAGATTGCCACGATTAAAGAGCAACTAGGCCTTAGAGTAGCAGCCATCGAGGGAAGACTGGACGAGAATCAGACTTTTCATGATGGGATCAGAAGAGAAGTAGGATTGGTTAGCACAAGCATGCACGTAATGAGAGGCGTAGCTATGGCCGTTCATGGGAACGTGAAGACCATCGCGAAGGACATGGTACGTTTTCGGGATGAGCTGACCAGTAGTACTCAGCTTGTAGCTACTTTAACACTGAACGTAGAAGATCTTACTCATCAACTGCACGCTAATCAGGCAGAATTGACAAGGGAAATCATTAGCGTCAAGGAAGACATGAACAACCATAAGACTAAAATCGAGAGCCGTCTGACAGAGCACAAGATTGAAACTACTGTTAAGGGAGTTAGAGATGACGTTTCAAGAGTCGAGGAACAGTTTGCAGAAGTTAGGGAAGAATTCGTGGGAGTTAAGGACCAATTCACAGGACACCAAACCACCATTAATAGCCGTTTCATACAACATCAAACACTAATGGAGGGACGATTAGTAGAAGTTTCGAGGGAGTACAAGAAGACCGTCGAGGAGGTGGACGAATGTCTTCGAAACTCGAACGTCTGGAGTTGCAAATGACTCATCTGTCAGCCAAGAGCAACACAACTAATAGCGAAGATCTCGAACAAGTAGAACGCAGATTGCTAGAAAAACTAGAGACACAAGCCAGGACTATTTCCTTCTCTACTCCTAAGGAAAATGTTCCTACCACCTCCATGAACACACCGTGGATGATGACTGCTCCGGTTTTTCCTGTAACTACTTACAACAACCGAGCAGGTCATACCCATGGTTAAGTACAACTGTACTAACTTCCACTGAGGGAACGAATCCATTTAGAGTACCAGGAACTATGAGTAATATTCCGGTACCAGCCACAGCGACGAATGTCACGTCAACACTAGGTCCATGTTATACTACACCATTTGAGCAACCTAGTTATTTGAACCATAACGCTCCAGAGTTTTCACCAATGAGGCAGAGTCACAATCCGAATGTAATGATCATCAGGTCGAGGGAAGAACATCCAGCCCGTTTTTCCGGCACAGGAAGCGGAATTACTCCGGTCGAATTCCTAAATAATGTGGAAAATTATCTAAGAGACACATTTGTAACACCTGAACGTGAACTGAGAGTCGTGGAACGCTTGCTTGAATGTCAAGCCTGTACCAGGTTTAGGGATTTAGAGACTTCAGAGAAGCCCTATTACGGACATATTGGTCTAGCGAGATACAGCTAGGCATCAGAGCTGAAATGTATTCAAAGAGATACAGCTCTGCACAACCCACACGTTATGCGAATTACTTCCCATCGAAATTGGCCAAGCTTCGTTGTCTGCAACCCCCATTGGCTGAAGCAGACTTGATACAAACCATTATACGCCAATACCCAAGTGACGTCCAGCGCGTGTTAATTGTGGCTGACGCCACAACGTTCACACAGTGTGACCAAGTTATGCGAAGGTTAGACAGAGGTAAGGAGCAGTTCACATCACCTAGATCGGGCGGGGGGAACAGAGGAATGAGGTGAAGAACGTTAATGTGACCACCACTGTGGATCAAGTGAGCCCGACTTACACACCGAAACCAGTGATTAATAATCAGTACGAACGTCGGAAAGGTGGACCAGACAGAAGGTCATGGTACAGACCACCATATGAATAAAGTCGTCAGGTAAACAGACAGCCATATTGGAGACGTCAGTCAGGAAGAGAGCTGAATGACCAGCGCAAAAATAATGAGAGACGACAACAAAATCAGAACCAAGATGAACGTAAAAACTATGGGAATCGCCTGACGAGAGACTATCGCTACTTCGGCGGTTATAGGAGAGATCGTGATCCACGATACGGGACTGAACGCGAATGGCAGGGACGTGCCCAGGAAAGCAAGGAATGTAATCGTCAACTTCGGGATACTGAAGAGAGAGAAAGAGCTCGATCTCCGAGGGAAAGACGAGAAATTCCGAATGAAGTACCCTCGGATCATGAAAACCCGAGTACCTCAACGGGTAAAGGAAAAAACCACCAAATTCGCAGTGAGGATTGAGGAGACAGGTACCAGAGTAACGGCTGTCATCTTACTCTGGGAACCACTCCAAGAGGACCTCCTGTATGAAAGACGAACGACGACTGACGTACGACCAACCCAACTACCACTGATAGCAGCCAAGATAAACAATCAACTTATCTCTCTCTCTCTCTTTATTGGTTGACACGGGAGCGATGTTGAGAGTCCTATCATCTGATTTTCATGCTATTTTGAAGATGAAGGACGAGAAGCTGCATGAGATACCAGGATCAACGATAAACATAAGAGGTATAATACCAGATCGAACACCGGGTGAGTTAGCCGTGGTGGTTACGGCATGACTAATGGCAGTCGCTCACATCCGGGAGGCGAGGAGGTTCGAATCCCCCCGCCGGCAACCTTGAAGATGGTCTTCTGTGGTTTCCCATCTTCCTTCCAGGCAAATGCCGGGGTTGGTCCCTCACTATAGGCCACAGCCGCTACCTTCCAACTCCTCGCCCTTCCCTTCCAACTCCCCCCCCCCCCAACGGTACTTGTAGCTCACCCATTGGGTGTCCGTCTCGAAGCAGCTACAAAACTGGCGAGCCGAACATGTCCTCGGACACTCCCGGCACTAAAAGCCATACGCTAAAAAAAAAACAGATCGAACCATCAGATGTACGGTACAAATTTTCTGTAGCCTGGAAATTGGAGGTCATTATAGACACGAGTTCCTTGTCCTGAAGAACTTGAAACATGAAGGGATATTAGGTGCAGATTTCATGCGCTTATATGAAGGCGTGATTGACATGGGAGAAGAAACCATCAGATTCAAGCCTTATGATACCATTCCTATTAACCTCAACGAGAAGAAGAGAGAGGACATCTACGATGAAATCAAGGTCCTTGAAATGCAGAAAGCAAGGGACGAAGAAAGCACCCAGGAAGAGTGCAGGGACGTGGAAATACCTTTAAAAGGGTCAGAAGAAGAATTGAAACAGCTATTGCATAGATATGCCGATATTTTTGACGATACGCCAGGGGAAATCAAGAATTATGAATACGACTTGGTTGTCATGGATGAATCCCCATTCCAGAGGAAGGTGTACCACATCACTGAGAAGCATATTGAAGCAGCGAAGAACAACCTTCAAGAGATAGAAGCCACTGGTGTGATAAAGAAGGCCCCTACCCCTTATATTAATCCGATTGTCACGGTGGTTAAAGCAGATGGAAGCCTACGTCATTGCTTGGACGGACGATCCCTAAATGAACGCCTAAGTCCAGAACGCGACCAACCGCCCAAGATAAAGGATATTTTGAGAAGATTTAAGGGCAAGAAAGTGATGACTTATTTAGACTTAGTTCAGTCATACCATCATATTAGGTTAACTGAACGTGCCCAGAAATTTACTGGAATCCTTTTTGGACAAACGACATATGTTTTCCAAAAACTCCCGTTTGGACTCAAAACTGCTGGAGCAGCGTTAATCAGAGCACTGGATGCTAATCTTACTCCAGAAGTTAAAGAGAAAATTATTTGTTACGTTGACGATATATTAATTGCCTCAGAAAATATCGCTGAACACTTTGAGACGCTTCGTTTAGTGTTCGATAATCTACGAGCGGTACATTTTAAGGTGAACAGAGAAAAATGTCGATTCCTGCAGAAAGAGATAACATTTGTGGGCCACATAGTTATCGGCGATGGCTATCGACCGAATCCAGCTAAGATCGAAGCTATTTCCAAATTTCCACAGCCAACGAGGGTCAAACACATCCGCCAATTTTTGGGGATGATTCAGTTTTTCGCTTCCCACTGCCCAAGATATTCTGAAACGGTGGCTCCGCTTCAAAATATGCTGAAGAAAATTTTAAGTGGATTTGGACTGCAGAATTTGAACAGGCATTTTCACGAGCGAAGGAAATGATGGTGAATAGTATTACCTTAGAGTATCCTGATTTTTCAAGGAACTTCATACTCGAAACAGATGCGAAACAGATAGATAGATTTATTTACCATCAACAGGATAGGCACCCAATTACAGATGATATAATAAAACATAATAAACATTAAATTTACTTAAAAGCAACTATTTAACTAACCTAGAAACAAACATTGATTCAAGCTTATAAACTAAGTTCTCTATACGCTTAAATTAAAATAACAATTATTACACACTATATATACAACAAACACCTACGATCTTCAGTTCAACAATGATCTACGAATTTCCGTAGGCTTCGAGTAAAATATATCTATAGCGCTATCAAGATGGTTTAGAGAGCGCAACGCCATCAATAACCAGGAATTGGCATGGGCTACAGTTCTACACTTCTGGATCCGGAATGTGAGTCTTTGCCTTGTATTGCGGCCTGGAACATGAAGCGGAATCAAACACAAAAGGGGCGCACAGTCGATTCTATTGGCCAGACACTTATATAGAAACATGGCGTTGGCACACTTGCGGCGAGACCTCAAAGACCGCATACCCATGGTTCCACAGAAGGTCTCATAATCCAATGTAGAGAGTCGAATGCCCATATACCTACAGCTGATTCACTTCATGAATCTCACCTGCACTCTCTCTAACCGCTGAATAGCATATTGCTGAGAAGGCAGCCATACCTCACAACAGTATTCAACAGTCGACCTTACATATGCTAAAAATAAAATTTTGAGAGAACCTATATTGGCGAATTCACTACAATTTCTCTTCAGAAAACCTAGTAATCTGAACCCCTTACTTGTCACCTTATCTACATGTTTTATAAATGACAGCCCGTCATCGTTGGTAATTGTTATACCTAGGTCGTTTACTTCATTCACACGCACTAATACAGAGTTACTTATACTATAATTCCTCAAGACAGGCGCCAACTTCCTAGAAAATGTTATCACATTGCATTTTGATATATTAAGGTCAAGTAACCACTTAGTACACCAATCTGTTAGTAGATGTAGGTCTAATCGAAGCAAGTCACAGTCTGACTCGTGGTCTATTACTCGAAACAGTTTCAAATCATCAGCGTATAGAAGGCAGTTACTATTCTTGAAGACCCCAGTTAAATCATTAATAAAGATTACAAATAAAAGTGGCCCCAAGATGGAACCCTGAGGAACACCAGAAGTTGGAAAGTATGGATTTGAAGTTTGACCATCGGATTTAACAAAGCAAATTCTTTCAGTGAGATAGCTTCTAATCCACTCTAAAACGCTGCCGCCTATTCCATACGCCGACAATTTGATTAATAATGCCTCATGTTGTACGGAATCAAAGGCTTTGGAAAAATCTGTTTATATGGCATCTACTTGTTGACTCCTGTCCAAGGCATTTGATAAGAAGTTGACGTACACTGCCAGATTCGAAACAGTCGAGCGCTTCTGCACGAGTCCATGCTGAGCAACATTAATGTACTGGCCGACTGACCTGTATATTCTATTGTACACAATCTTCTCCGCCACTTTTGATAGGAGGGATAGCAGGACGACTGGCCTATAGTTGTCAAATACCCTTTTGTCACCCTTTTTGAATACTGGAATTACGTATCCCTTCTTCCACTCACACGGAAAGCATCCAGATTTAAAAGATATATTTAAAATTGCACTGAGAGGTATCGCCAACTGAGGAGCACCTTCTCTAAGTACAAGACCTGGTATCTCATCAGCCCCAAACGATTTTGCAGTATCCAATGATGACAGAATCTCACACACTTCAAAGGGCGTAGTCCGGATCGACATCAATCCCTGATTACACACGATTGGGACAGACGAGTGACACGGCCTCGCAGGAGAGTGATACTTCTTGAAGCCCTCTGCAAATTTATTAAGAATAGTTTTCTTGTCCTGGATTTCGATTCCATTCTGAAACATAGTGGATGGTAAACGTGAAGATTTTCTTTTATTGTTTACAAAATTCCAAAAATGCTTTGGATTGGTGGTTAATTTTGATTCAACTGAGATCACATAGTCTTTGTATTTTCTGTTCTGGAGTCTCTTATATTCCCCCCGTATCACCGAAAATTGAACATAGTCACACCAAAAGCCCGATTTCTTGAACCTTTTTCTGACTCTCTCTTTTTCTTTCAACTTGTTGATTACCTCTGTATCGTACCAAACTGGATACTTCCGAGTATTGATTGTGCGAGTGGGCACTGAATCCTTGATAACTGCTTTGAGGAGGTCGAAAAACAGACTTAAAGCCTCATCAACAGAGGGAGAGTTATCCATCAAATACCATGGACACATCGATAGAAGGTCTCTCATGAGGGGAAAATCAGCTTTAGTCCAAGTATATATTACCCTTCTTAGTGATTGTGGACGGATAATTCGCGGCAAGGATAGTGAGAATTCCACAGCATCGTGGTCTGACTTAACTAACTTCTCAGCCTGAATACATTGCGTATGTGCGGAGAGTTGTTCAGAGACTAGCACCAAATCCAGGAAATTGTTATTGCGTGTAGGGAAATGACACATTTGCTGTAGATTAAACTCACTGATAATCTCTAGAAACGATAGGACTTCCTCACATCTTTGCTTTATAAAAGGTGCAGGGGTCCAGGCTAATTCACTGATGTTAAAGTCCCCACACACTACGACTATGTCTTGGGGGTTTAAAACAGCTGTGACATTGCCCAGCGTCTGACGCAAATCACTCAGCCTAACCTTCACCTCGTCCGGTGGTAGATAGCAGCACACGATGAATGCCGCCCGTCCAGGTTTAGGCCTGACCTTGACCACAAGGCACTCCCAACACCCTGCCAACTCCGGCCTTGATACCGGATCCAGGATGTTTTTCATGGCTAAAAGTACGCCTCCACCCTTAGTTTTGGTGTCATGAACGAGTTGTCTGTCTTGTCGAAATATACTGTAATCACTGGACAGTATCTCGTTCTCGTCCACTGCATCATTCAACCATGATTCTACGATACAAATACAATCAATTTCAGCATCACTAAAAGCTAGGTTGAATTCCGATAATGGAGTACACATACTCGCTATATTTTGATAGAAGAAAGTCATATCATTACACTGACCAGGTCCCGGGTTCAATTGCACATCGCCTGACAGTGCCAATAGGAGCATGGCTATCACATTGCCGGACATTTTCAAATACGTGGACCTTTGACAACCACTTGGTTGCTTCAACGCCATGTACTGTGTTCCATTCAAGTAAAGCACATGGCATGATATTTTAAGTTCATTGTTCACAAGGAAGTCTTCCCAGCATTCCACGAACTCGAAATGGTAGCCACGGTAGCCACGAACACAAACGTTAACCGATATTAAGCAGCATTTAAAAGCCACGAATACGCAAAAGAGACGGAGCGCAGCCGACACCATCCTGTTCGCTGGGTAAAAAACAGTGGGTGAAGTGAAGATGAGGGAATTAGATTGTTCTTCCCTAGTTCAAGAGTCTTAGGACTACGATTATCTTAAATTAAGGTTCTGATTTAGGACTTAAATTGGCTTCTATAACAAGTGCTACTCATTATTATGAATGTGCTGTTGGATTCATCAAAAATGTTTCTCCCCAATAAACGCAGCTCTCCTGAACACAACCAGGCTGACTTAAAATGCCTTCTTACTAATGACACAGGTACATGCCCACAGTCCCAAGAGAGAAAACTATTATTTTCGACTGTGGACAGCACAGAAGCGAATGTCAATCCCTTTGCACATGTCGCGCATGAGAGCTTTCCAACTCCCGAGTGACTATTTCTTCACTGTCTGCTTCCAGCGTGCAGCCATAAACTTCGATGTTGAACTGAGCGTGCTGCAATTTATGCTTTACTCTTCCTACTAACCACAAAGTTATATCAATTCACTTTTCGGACTTTATACGCTCACCTACAATTTCTTATATTCACAAACACTCCAATATTTGCTTTCACCTCCACTGAAACTTCTCTTAAGATGCTTACCGTAAATACGCCCATATAAAAATCAATTCACCAATTTGTACATCCCGACCAGCATCTTGTACTTTTAGGCTACTCGAGAACCATTCAGTAATTATATGGGCATCTAGCAGTCTAAGTTATATATTGAATAGTCCTGTGTAACTTATTGCACCCGTAGAGACATGTAGAGACATGTTTAAGCCGTTCCACTTGAATATTCACCAGAAATAACACGATTTATATGGAGCACAAATTGACCCGACTGCCATGTGTGAACTTATACTACTTCGAAATGCATTGATAAGAATAAGGCATTATATAGCGTTTCTGAGCAGGAGACTCCGACCGCATGAAATGAATTATTACGCTACGGAGTTGGAAGCTTTAGCCATTGTTTATGCTCTCGAGCAATGGAAAAAGCTGCTGTACGGACAACGTATTCTTGTCTGCACCGACCATCATGCCTTGACATTCATCCTCAAAACAAGACTGGCGAGTGATCGAATTATGAGGTGGACTCTTTATCTCCTACAGTTCGACTTGACAATCGTACACCGACCAGGGAAGGATAACTTTTTGGCAGACATTCTAAGCCGAAACCCTGGACCGGCGATACATGCCATTGACATCGAGGGAGAATGTCAAGAGTATTTGCGACCATTAAGGTATCTTTCAGAAGGACAACGGCGAGAGGAAGAAATTCGGAAGATCATCAGAATGCTAGAAGGGCTATGACCCTGACTACGCAGCTGTAACTGTACTGGCGGGAGACCACGTAATCTACAGGGGAATTCTGTATAAATTCGTCGAACCGGATCATACTCAACTCAGAGCCGTGATAACCCAGAGATATCAGGAAGATGTGGTAAAGCTAGTCCACTTATCGATTGGTCACGGTGTGATCGACAAAATACTAGCTACACTTGGCGAATCGTTTACTTGAAAAAACAAGAAGTTCCGTGACGAACTAAAGAGCCTACTTTTCTTAAAATTTAAGATTCATGCCAATGATTAATCTATATGGATGTATCTAGAATAATGACGAAATTAAGTTGGTAATATCGAAATTTCTAATTAGTTCGAAATACTGTATACCTGGCATAATATAGCCTAATAGAGAACTACAGTTGGCAGCCCTGGTGACTGAATATATTCTGAGTTCCATCTCTTAAGGTACAGAATACAAAATTTGGTTGAAGTCCAATGTATAGCATGGACGTTACATGCAGTTAAACATTGGATCTAACAGCGCGCGTAAAATCATGTTGGCAACAATGACATACATGTATTGGTCAGATATAATCTGAAATAATATGATCTATTGTTGCGTCAATTTTGAATGAAATCCATTAGTTAGTATAGAAGTTATATGTATTTTAAAATTGGACCTATCATCAGGCTTAGAATCATGTTGGCAGCACTGGCGTATATTACTTACTCCAAATTAATCTAGAATGCCAGGTACTATACTTGTGCAAATTTTAGAGCTATTGGCTTGCATACTTTCTGATATATTGATATTAGGGTAACAAAAATAGAGACGGTATTTATTAACAGTTGGCAGCCTTGGTTACTCTTAAGAATCGGCAGAGTCATATCTGTTATGGTACACATAGCACACACGAAGTTTGGTTGAAATCCAAATGATAGTATAGAAGTTACATGTATTTAAAGTTGGACTTGTCAGCAGGCTTAGAATCATGTTGGTAGCACTGACGTATATATGTTACTCCAAATTAATATAGAATGTCAGGTACTATACGTGTGCATAGTTTAAAGCTGTCGGCTTGTATACTTTCTGATATATGGGTATTAGAATATAAAAAAATTGAGAGCATTTATTAACAGTTGGCAGCCCTGGTGGCTCTTAAGAATACGCTCAGTCATATCTGGTTATGTACTCATAGCACATACGAAATTTGGTTGAAATCCAATGGACAGTGTAGAAGTTATATGCAATTAAAATTTGGACCTATCAGCGGGCTTATAATCATTTTGGCAACACTGCCATGTATGGTCTCCTGGAAATTAAACTGCAATATTATTACCTATACGTGTGCCAATTTTAAAATAGCTCCCATTCATACCTTCCAAGATATCCAACATGGAGCTCAAATTTCAATTGCGATTTTTCAGCAGTTGGTAGCACTGACATAAATTTCAAATATGGCCGTGGGATATGCAGGTATAGATCTTTACTCCTACCAAATTTTGTTTCGATTGCTGCAGCCGTTTAGGAGTTGATAGGGGACACACACACACACAGCCAGCCAGACAGACAGAAGGACAGACAGACAGACAGACACACATTTGCCCGATCTCATAAGTCTACTTTTTCCTCATTTTTGCAAAATATGAAAAGTAGGCTAAAATGGGAATTACCGTACGTAAGTGTCTATAGTGGCTATAGACAAGATGAAAGGAGGAAGGCCACCGGGTGTGGATGAAGTGAGTGTTGAAATGGTGAAGGCAGCAGGGGAGATTGGGAAACAGTGGCTGTACCGTGTGATGAGGGTGATATGGAAGGAGAAAAAGACCCCAGAAGATTGGAAGAAAGGATTAATTGTCCCAATATTTAAGAAAGGAAGCAGAAAGGAGTGTAGAAATTACAGGGGAGTCACATTCATACCTCACTGTGCCAAGATATATGAAAAGATATTAGAAAGTAGAATACGAGCCAAAGTGGAGAGAAAATTGAGAGAGGAGCAGTATGGATTGAGACCTGGGAGATCAACAGTTGATCTCATATTTTCAGTGACACAGCTCCAGGAACACCACTACGAATTTGGAAAGGATCTGTTGATGGCCTTTCTCGACATCGAAAAGGCCTATGATAGTATGTGTAGGGAGAAGGTTTGGAAATCAATGGAAAACATGGGAGTGGAAAAAGGGACTGTGGGCAGAGTGAAGGAGATGTATTGTGGAAGTGTGAGTTGTGTGAAAGTTGGAGGGGAAAGAACAGACTGGTTCAGACAAATGAGTGGCCTGAAACAGGGTAGTGCGCTGTCACCCCTTCTCTTTATTGTGGTTATGGACGAGGTAATGACACGGATAGCAGGAAAGATAGGAGAAGATAAGATGAAAGCAATGGTGTTTGCAGATGATCTCATGGTCTGGGGAAACCAGGAGGAGGAAATTCAGGAGCAACTGAAGGCTTGGGAAGAAACAGTGGGAGAGTACGGATGGAAGTTCAACATCAGTAAATGTGAGATCCTGTTAACGACCAGGAAAAAGGACAGACCAATGAGTGGGATAACACTTGGAGGTGGACAGCTGAAGAAGGTGGAAAGTCTCAAGTACTTGGGAAGTATAGTGGAGGAAATTGGGAGAAATGACAAAGAGATTTCGGAACGTGGCAGACAGGCAGAAGCATTTCTGAGAAGCATTAGGAGCTTAGTGTGGAATAATGATGTCTCACAAAAAAGCAAGGAAGTGTTATACAGAAGCTACTATTTCCCGATACTGACCTATGCTTCAGAAACGTGGACAATGAAGAAAAGAGACATAAGCAGAATACAGGCAGGTGAAATGAAGTTCCTGCGAAGTAGGATCGGAGTAACAAGAAGAGACAGGGTGAGGAATGAAAAGGTCAGGGAAATGGTGAAAGAGGAGCCCTTGCAAGGTAGGATTGAGACATCAAGACTGAGGTGGTATGGACACTTGAAGAGAATGGATGAGAAGAAGCTTCCCAAGAGGATACATGAGATGCAGAAGAAACGACCAAGGGGAAGACCAAGAGATAGATGGCTGAAAGGAGTGGAGGAATGTGTCAAGAAGAGAGGCGAGGACTGGACCAGAGTGACAGCGGAGAGGTGGTGGGAAGAAAGGACTAAGTGGCGAGGCTTATGTTCCTAACAGACCCAGCCAGGGGCTGGAAACTGTACAAGATGATGATGATGAAGTGTCTTCGTGCTTGTAACGCATGTCAGCGGAAGAAGTATACGTGGCACTTACTACGAGAGCCTCCAAGGCCTATATTGCCTACAAAACCTCGTGAGTTACACGCACAGGATTTGCATGGACAAATCCCGAAGGCACGTGAAGGGAACAGGTTCATTGTTGTGACCATCGAGGTCTTCACGAAATTTACCATGCTCCACCTGATTCAGAAGGCGACGTCACACCAAGTAATCCAAAGAATTAAGAAGCAAGTGATACCGGAGGCGGGAATGCCTGAATATCTGCTTACCGACCACGGGTCCCAATTTACACCTGCCGAGTTCACTAATGCTATGGATGAGCTCGAAATAGGCCATGTAATTTCATCAATTCGCCACCCAGAGAGTAACCCCGCAGAATGCGTGATGGCTACTCTGGGAAAATTCTGCCGGTTATATTGTCAAACTGAACATCGGTGATGGACCGAGGTCCTGGCCATCATTACCAAATGCATAAATTCTACTGTTCATGAGAGCACAGGGCAAATTCCAAGTGTGCTGCACTTCAATCAGGCACCGATTACAATATGGAGCCATATAGTAGTGACACCACCTAGTCTTCAACCCTCGCATGCCAGTCGTATCGAGGCAGCGAAAGAACGCATGAATCACCAGGCAGAGAAACGTCTACGAAGGGTAAGGAACAAGAGGTTTCGCCAGCCACTGGTCGAGGGAGATTTAGTCCTGATTCGTCGACCTGGGATTTCCAATCCTCTAGAGAGGGTATATGCTAATTTTATGTCACTTTATTATGGTCCGAACCAAGTACTCCAGGTTCTAAACAATGGAAGCTACATCATTGGAGATATTGCCACTTGGGTAGATTATTAGCTTGGGAATAATCATACCCCCAAGGGAAGATGATGAAGAAAAAGAAGTGCGTTTCGGACTAGAGAAAAAGGATGGATAGATAGGACGAGAGTCCAACAAACTTATAAAAAGAAATTTAAAGAGTAATTGTTAACAAGTGTCACCGCAAAGCCCGTGAAATCACTAAAGTGACTGGGGACCTGAACACAGCAAACGGGAAACGCAGCTGGAGCTTGGGCTATTTGCAGGCGAGAGGTGATAGTACCTTACCTTCCAAGCCAAGTTTTGGCTACTATGGGGAAGGGCGGTGGTCTGGCAAGGAAAGAAATGATGAGTTTACTATGTATCCCTTCAAAGGAGTTTGGTTTAAACAAATATTTTGAAGAACGCAAATAATTTGAATTAGCCGTGATATTTTAGGTCTCGAAACTGTAGGATCTCCAACGAGAGACCGAATGTTTCCAGAAAGAGTAGCAATGAAGCAATTATACCTTTGGGAATGATTTTGACAAGAGCACCAATAGTTGCATTTAAGAATGGCTAAGCTTTTACCCAGCAAAGCGCCGACTAAAAGTTTAGACAATGAGAAAAACTTAAATTTTGAAAACGAACCACAAGTTTAGAGACAATCTCAACAAGCAGGAAGCTTGCAGAGCTAGCTTTACTTGCCTTGCAGGCTCATTAGAATTAGCTATTAAAGCTAAGAGAGGCTTTAATAAGTTTGTGACTAAGAGTTCTTGCTCAAATGCAACAAATAGTGGAACCGTTGTTAATTTGATTTGTGAGTTTCTTAAAGAGGGCATAAGCCTATAGGAATAGTCGGGGAAGATAGGATCTTGCCTAATCGTTATTCTGGTGTGAAGTAGAAATCGAAAAATATAAATTTCTTTTATTTAACAATGAGTGGAGTCATAATTTTGGTAACATAAAAAGTACAATTTGAATTTTTAACTTTTGAAGTCTCAGACCTCTAGAATGTGGAAGTTTGCACTTGGCAATTAACAATTTTTTGGTTTGGAACCTTTTATAAGCACTAAAATGTGCATAAGATTTTAAAATGGTGCTAAGATTAAAAAATTGAAAGTTTAGAGACAATTAACGCAATTAAAGTTTAACAAATAGGGCAGGTACAGTATGTGTACTTTAAGAATTCCTATATGGGAATCTTAAGAGTATGAACAAATACCAACTTCGAAATTATAACAAAAAAGAGAGAGAGAAATTAAATAGAAGTTTCTATAACTTCTTATATTTATACAGTAATTACGATTATGGTTCATACAAATAGGGCAGGTCACTTATTGTGAAACCTGAAGAGAAAAATTAAGAAGAAGTTTCTAGGACTTCTATGTTTAAACAGGATCACGAGGAAAAATAGGGCAAGTTACCCTTTCGTGAAACTTAGAGAGAAAAGTTAAGCCAGTCACGTGTGAGTAGAAATAATTGAATTCCCCAGTTAACAGGGAGAAACCATATACTTTAAAATGTGTACTAGACACAAAATTTTACAGAGTTAAGTTATGATAAACGGAACAAAGATGGGAGGGCACTTGCTATCTAATGACACCTCATTGCAACAAGCCTAAATTTATGAATTAACCTAATTTGTTAGTAAAGGGTGGTTGTAGAAGAGGAAATAGGAACTTTTAGGAGAAAGTTCTTGACCGTATTTATTTTTCTCGGACGAGCGCGACGCAGATGAAAAGTTGAACGAGCACTGTTTTCACTATAGTCTATTGACGTGGTTGAAAAGTTCACTATTGTAGCACAGAAAGTTTATAGAAAGGAAAGTTACTGCAGTTATGTAAATAACTAGTTGAATTTTGGTTTGAGAGAGTTTATTGCGTTGAAAAATTTGTAGGTTATAGTTGAATTCAGCGGACAATTTCCCACGAAGGAAGACAAATTAGGTGTTGATCAGCGGTTCATAAAGAAAATTCCTTAGTTCAAAAAAGGATTTCCATATGTGAGTGGAAAATACTCGAAGGTTTAGCTTATAGATGAATTGTTTGTCGTGGAAAATTCCAGAACAATCATAACGGTTGAAATGGGCAAATTAAGTCCAGCGGTGGAAAAAGCTACGTTTTCTATAGACAGTGGGTAACTTAATGATGTCCCACGTTGTGAGAAAATATCTCAGTTAATATGTATAAGAAAAGCTGCTTCATTTTATAAGATTAGCTTAGATAGACAAAGCCCAACATCGAAAATCCCGCGAAGATGGTTATTGCCCCACATTTTGCAAGTTCACACTGTCTATAAAATGGTGGTTAAAAAGCATATAGCTATTTAAATGCAATTAAAATGTGTTCAAGAACATTGAAGTAGTACTTAGCTCATTTCTGTTGAACGGCGATTCTCCTGGTGACCGTTGGTCTGGAATTCACAACATGGCGACTAATTTAAAACATGTCTCTCTAGGAGAGGAGACGAGCCTTAGTTAGGCTCCAACTATAAGCTTTGACGTCCGAAGCACTAGTGAGGGTGAGAGCAGTTGCTCTCGGCACGGAGACGAGAAGTCAAGTAAGCGAGCGTAATGACGCGCCGAATGAATAGAGTGACAACGCACACGTCAGAGGTAGGGTGGCGGGGAGAGGGGGAAGCGAGCGGATAAGGGGAGGAAATAGTGGAGTTTACATAAGCATAGAAAACATTGTAAAAGAAAAATTCTTCATGGAGCGACGTCTTCACGTAGTTGTTGGTTGGAGAAGAACACGACGCCTGGCGGATTGATGGCGAAGTCTTCATGGCTTGAGGCGATTGATGTTTAGAGGGCAGCTGCAAGACGCTTCCAAACTGGTTTCGAAGAATATGCGCTTCTGTAACAGACTTACACCGCAAATGAACAAACATACGGGGCAAACAGGATGTAAGAGTTCGATGTTGGTATTTGCGCGGAGAAAATTTGAATAAATGAAATAATGTGAAATAATAAAGAGCAGTTAATGTAAACTCTGCCTTCCCGTGTATTTCCAAGAATACACCACCACTGGCGAACGTATTGGCGTCTTCAATGCAGCCAGTTTGAAAACTATCACCAGGAATGAGCAGATTGACTCAGTAAATAAAAATGGCTGTCCTGCATTTTTATTTGAAAGCATGGAGGGGCAAATGAGCCAGCCTGAGCTCATGCTGGTGATGATTTCTAGTTATAACATGGAATACTCCAACCATGAATCACTGAACGCACTCCGAAAGCTTATATAATCTTCAGGAGAATTTTTGACTTCGTTTGGAAGCTTGAGGAGAATTAATCATGATCGCAGATGTTTATCTACGATGTGCATCTTTGAGAAATATCATTATCCGTAATTCTGCAATTTTAGCAACCTCAACATGGTAATATTTTGAGTAATTTGAAGGTATTTGCATCGCAGAAACGCGAGGAAGAAGGAATTAGATGCTAACTGACTTCGGCAGTATTCGAAGCCGGAACATGCCATGCAGGAAGGAAGGACAATCCCATGTGCACTTGAGCCACACGGAAGTGTATTCTAATAAGTCCCGTCGACTGACCGAGGAACATTTTGGTTGTTAGAAGACTAAGCAAGTCTCATCAAAGGATTGATAAAGCATCCTAAAGCACCGCAGTGCTTGTGAAATTGTGTTCGACGGAATAATAATCACGATAAGGTGATATTTATAAAAACGAGTGATTTAGTGATTTTTTTGTTCGTCCAGTGCATGTGTAACGCGACACCACATGGTGGAATGGGGGTCGTGGGAATTCGTCAAAGTGTAAAACTAGAGGACTATTCAACAGTATTGATTGCTGTAAGAGTTGTGCTAATGTCAGAGAAATACGCCGTGCAAAGGCAAATCTCACCCAAATATTCAAGTGATTGTGTTATAACATATGCAATAGAATCTGTGAATGATAGCTTCAGTGAAGCAGGCATATGGCCAATTATTTTCTAAAGCCTGCACAGTTTAAAGCCAATGTTGCTAGATAAATTATCATCAGTGATAAAAGCAGTGTTTTTCTAACTTATTCACCATTTCAACAAGAACGTCAAGAATGTTTGACTGTGACGATATGCTAATTTACACTTGTACCACGAGGAGCGAGATGATGACCTAAATATCCTAATGGAGGAGCCATTGATCATCTAACACCAGCAATATGGAAGCCGATACGAAAATTACGCAAACCTTGGCCGAGGAAAAAACTACTACAGATTGGGAACATAAGGATTTACCCATTAAATTGAAGCCTGGGATGTTTCCTTGTGAGAAACACGGTGCCGAGAGTTGTCGTTAATTTCTACTTGTATTTGGTTATGGTTTCGGGGGTGGATTAGTTGTAGTCAACCGTTTAGATATAACAGTCATTTAGGTAGGTTTTGTATTTTCTTGTAGGCGCAGCACACGGCATACGTTTTACTTTTCATAAACTTCCACATTTTTGGTAGAAAGCTTATGCATAGAGTTAGCCACCTCAGAGGGGTGCAATTACATGTTATAATTTTGTATAGTCCACAGAATGGACTTCAGCTTAGAAGGAGCAATGATTTATTTGATGTAACCAGCTCAAAGTATTATTATTCATTTTCCGTAACTTTGAGACCCCATTATTTAAAGGTATGAATACGCCACTGTTAGTCGGTCGTATCAGTTCGATGCTTTAAGGGTTACGCATCTACCATTTTCATGTAAATACATTTTGAAGGTCTTAGAACCTAGATTCAAGGTGAATCATGTCAGAGAATGGGAGTGACTGTGGTCAAAGCACTCGTAAACCGACCATTCAACGTCAAATCGTATCATTTACAATAATAAGCCAGGAGAATGTTGTTGTTTGGAACATTTAGTTACTTTGAGTGCACTGCGTACGTTATTTTTGGAGAATTTATTTTTGTGACAGAGTGGAGTATCTTTTTGAAGTCTTTGCAAAGTGATACATCTTTCTGTTGCTATGCTTTGCCAAGCTGTGACCCAGCCTATGTTTAAACTTCATTTTTCAAGGCGAGTTACGAGGCCTTGTTGTCCTGATAGTAATGGCATTGTATTAGAATGTGTAAGAGATGAGAACAATAGACATTTTTCGAGTGCATTACACTAGTTTTCATACATGATTCTGATAGACTTTGATACGCAGTGAAGCGTGATGAATAAGATTCGAGTTTCGTGAGAATGACAGCTAGCGATGCTCAAGGTTATTTTACTGTTACTTGCAGATCAGCGAACTGGATTCTCAGGCGAGACAATTGACACACGACAGTACTCTTTTGTTTCTGCTAGTCAGATTATTTTTATCGAGCCGTTCTTTGAGCTCGGTTGGAATGTCCAATTGTATCATTGTTATTGTTTGAGTACAGGGTGATTAAGAAGTTACATTCCAAATGTTTAATTGAATTCGCAAGTGTTGTAAGCGAATAGATGAAGGATCTTTACCTTATATTTTTATACTATCAGAGTAACTCTTAAAGAAGGGAGCCACACTTTTGCTTATTTTGAAAGCTTATTTTTTTCCTCACCTAAGGTGATTGATTGTTTTCCGCGTTTTGACACGTTGATCTATGGGGTGGTTTCCGGTTCATTTATTATGCCAGCAGATTCATAGGGATGACTGATGAGATGAATTCTTTCCGTGATCCCGTGGAGGACACGTTCAGATATTTTGAGAATGGTAATTAGATGGAGCATTGCTTGCCCATCTGGAAATGTGTTATTGTGGACTTGATCACATTTCTATGATATTGGAGCCGCTTAGTGCCCAAGATTGCTATGATTATTCGGATCATGCATCTCGTAAGGATCTGTAGAAGACTTACGACTATGATTTATAACTTGTGTTATTGTTGCCAAACCGATGCCACTTGCATTCTGTTGTGTTTAGTTTTCAGTCCATTAGCCTTGCATAGTTGGTCATTCAATAATTAAGACACTCTTAAACAATGATAGTAATAATCAGAAACCTAAATCATGAAAGATAATTATTATTAAACCGACGTGGGTTAAAACTTCAATTAAATCGTAATCAACTGTTTAACTTTGATCATGATTGTTTACACTTGGACCAATGCAACGTGCTTGAGACAGGATATCCCTGGAAGGGAATTTTAGAGAAATACGTGGTTAGACTTGACAGGAATCAGTTTGCTGACTGAAGGTAGTCTACTAGTGGGTCGTGTACCACAAGTTTGTTTTGACATGCTTTAAAAGCATGCCTTGTCTGAATTCACATACACTTTAGATGACGGATGGAATAAACAGTCTCCATTTCGAAGTAGGTAGGGTAATAATAAGAATTATCGTGTTTTCTTGATTTATTTCAGTGTATTTTCCCTATGTGAATCCTACTGTTTTTTATTTTTGCTGTATTATTGTACAATTCTTTGTTATGTGCATGATTGTAATGAAATGACTGTTATACAAGTTTTGTTTAATTTATACACGGGCGTTTGGATCCGATGTTTCTGTAATTCAAGGTTTAGTTTAGACAGATAAATATTAAATGTAAATGCGGGATGGTTTTAGCGCCATTTAGATTTTTGCAGTCATGTTTGACTATTTATTTATGGCACGATGATTCTTCTTAGGACATCGTTACCTTTTTCCATTGTAAATTTAATTAGGTTTTGTACCATTTTCCCCAGTTTTGCTCGATGTTTGATTGTTATTAGAGCTGATGACGAGGGTTTAATTTTATAGTTTAGGCGTTAGTTTTCTTTCTTTGTTTGTATTTGATTAGATAGCGGATTAGCCGATTTAGTGCCCTCAGATCCTAGGTTAGGGGTTGGATTTTATCAATAAACATTTCCAACGATCTTTACTTAAGACTGGACTACTTTTCTTTCGTAGTATTTTTTGGGGAGTGTATCACCAGGGTGTCTTTGACTTTGTAAATCATGATGGGAACCTGATCCTTGGGACAGGGGAGTCTCACAGCCGGCGAGCCCTTTAGGTTTGCACTTCTATCCTCTTCTTCGGTATGTGTTCGGAAGAAGAGGTCATCTGGGAGGCCATGCACGATTGGTGGTAACCAGATGATCTCCTCAAATGGGCACAATACCGAGTTGTGTCGTCCCATCTCGTGTCATGGTAAGTGTCTATGTTTATGTGACTGTGCTGGACGTTTCCAGTGTTAAGTATAGATCCATAAGATAGTGTTAGTGACCAATCCAACACTACACTTCTCCTGTGCCCTGTATTTTAATATACGTAAATCTCAATGAAAATTATTCTCCTAATTTCCGTAGTGTAATTGTAGTTGTGGCGCGTTGCAAATTGACATTGGTTCATGCTTAATGGCCTACAACGTGTATTCGTCCGCGTGTGTATATACGTGCTATTTCCTAGTCTTTCTCTATTTGTCCGCAGTTTTCTTGACTTACGCGTGTGAATTACTTGTATTTGAAAGACGCCTCGGGGCTAAAATACTTCCTGTTCTATATAGTGTACGTGTTTGTGTATAAATTACTGATCCCTTTTGCTTCCGCTGACGGTGATGATGACGATGACGATGGATGCAGTTTTCTGACTTGCCCAGGTCAAGTACCTGTATGCGAAAGTCGCCTCGGGCCTAAGTGGCTCTCGGTTCGTCGCTCTGTATGTGTTCCTACATTGCAAGTGTATATGGCTAGTAATTTTGCCTAAGCGTGCAGTTTTTTGTCATGCTGGACAAATGGTCTCTATATTTACAAAAAATGATCTTCAGTCGGTCGCCTATCTGACCGATGTTCGACTGTTACGTGTGTGTGAATCGTTAATGCCTATCATATTGCTTACGAATGCAGTTTTTGGACTTGCTGGTCCAATGACCCTTCTGTTAGTACAAAATTCTTTTCAGTCGGTGATACGTTTGGCTGTTTTCCGCCTGGTATGTGTGTAACTGTTTTTGTGTGCATAATATTTAATAATATGTGTGGATTTCTATTATATTATTCTAATTCATCTATGTTTGAGCTATATGAGTGTATCCTACTGTGGTTCTAAGTGTCCACTCCAGGAAAATATTATTTAATGCGTTCCACTCAGCGCGTGTAATGAGAAAGTGTGCCTGACAGCGAGCATACTGTCTGCCGGAAGAAGAGTATGACTGCAGCGTCATGTGTATGTCTCGGATTACAATAGTTACTTGCAGCAGTGTGGCAATTTGAGGTCACTGCCGTACTCGCTTGCTACACACATGTGTTCGTTTCACTCACATAACAAAATACACTTCCTGAAATTTCTAAACTAACAATCTGGCATGCAAATACATAATACAATAAAACACTATAAATATCAGGTATGGGAAGGTTAACGCGAACTGGCATTTGTGTATTTTGTACTGGGAGGACTTTGTTTCGATTCCCTGGCTCTTGTACCTATTTAGGTTTAATTGAGCTATTGGGCACGTGTAACTGAATATTCCAGGCCTATTTTCGGATTCCTACTGCCGGGCATACTGCTCGACCTCGAATAGTTACTGCGGATTTAGCCCCTGGAATCCATTCAGGTGGACCTTTATGCCCTTTTTGCGGCGTTCGCAAGAGGGTAATTTTAGTTTTTGCCCTTACTTGCTCCTCCCTAGGCGTGTAAATCGTCCACCTGTGTATATGTACAGGTGTTTGGCGGGACGTAGTGACGTTGCTCGCCGGGGAAGGTAGCAATGTCCTTCGGGACGGTGTAGCTGTGGGGGTGGAAATCAACACGCGTGGGGTTTCGTGTTGAATATGTTGATGTAACTGTGGTGTAAGTTGTGTATGTGAATGTCTGTTTTCCGATTCGCATAAAGGTGGAATATGAGGCGCGTACTTCTGGGCCGCGTCAACCTCCTTCCTGATTGTGGTGTGGGGGGAATTGATGGTCATGTTCGCGAACCTCTGGGTAATTTCTTCCATTTCCCCATACAGGTCTACCGGGTTGCCCACTAGTAATTCGAACATAATGTTGCACGCCTTTAACTTGGCGTACTCTTGCCATATTCTGGCATACTCCAGCGTGAGTGCCCTAGCTTGGTCGGCTACTCTCGTATTACCTGATTCTAACCTAATGTGTTCATCTCTAAGTTCGTAATATTCCCTGTAGCGTGCGTCATGGTGTAGGTGTAATCGCCAATGTGTTCTGTTAAGTTATGTTCTTATGGTTGCGATTGGTCCCCTGATCTTGTATTTCCCCTGTCTGCGTGTGAGTGCGCCAAGAATTCTGTTATATTGAACTCGCACTAGCTCTTGCATTCTACGGAGGTAATCCTGTTTATTGTGAATACTCTTATGCCAGGCTACAAGGCTCTGGTAACCTGCTATCTTCTTGAGCGTGTTTAGGCGGTTAAGTGACCCCATGTTGTTTTGTAAAATACCCTGGTGTAGTGTAATTGTAATGTGAGGGTGAAAATTCCCTTTGCTTATTTCGATGTACCAAAGGGAAATTCGTGCGGAGCTATTTGGACCGTTATAGGTGTGCTACCGCCTTTAGGCAAATTTTATATGAAGTATGTATATATATATATATATATATAAGGGTGCTGTGCTAAAGCGCACGTGTTAATCGCTTTTATCTATCTAAGGGCGGGCGGGTGGGTAGCTAATTACTGAACTCGCTTGCCTGCTTCGCAATCGCGATTGTCTACTCAGAAAAAATCCCAAATCTCTAGGGGCTTGGCTTTGCTTTGCGTAAGGCACGTCGGGATCTAACCACAGAGCTACGTTGTTTGTAGTCCCTTAACAATGTGGTACTCGACGACTCCACCAATTGTATGGGCCTTGGAGGGCTTCTACAATGTGTTAGGGGTTGAGTATAATGGATGAGTAGGTGTTTTGGGGTAAGCTTGGGTCAGGGTCGTCTATTTAGCTTAGACGTGCTCGAGGAAAAGCTACCGAGTATTTGGGGGTGACTGGTGACTGGTGAGCTCGGGGATGGAGTATTGGTGAGGGGGTTAATGGATAACGGATAACCTGCGGTAGAGAGGTGATTGCTCAGCACATCCGGGCAGCGCGTACAAGCGAGTGCCGTGAGTAGACCTGCTGACTGGAGCTCTATGGCGAGTCAGGCAAAATGCTTATCTAATGCTTTTAAACAATAAAGTAATGCTGGTCCCTAATGGGTCAGGGTTGGAGGATAGGGGCTTATCCTACAAGCAAATAAGTAGCAAGATCAAATAAAGTTAATGCCAGTAAGTTTAATGATCACCCTCTAGTGAGGTGTAACTATACCAAAGACCAGACTTTAGTGCTACTGGTATTACTGTTCACACAAGGCTAATACAAAGTGTAAAAGGTGTAGAGTGTAAGGGGTGGATGTAAAGGATGTTACCCGTAAGCACACTTACCCCTAGATGGAGGCAGTCGCGATGCAAACCTTCAGAGGTTCGGTTGGACACAGCTCTCGACTAACTCTCACCGTGTGCTTTTATAATTATGATGCTGCAAGCTAATCAATATCAGCACATTCCGTGCTAGCAGCTACTGCACTGTGCGTCGTGTGTTTCTTCAAGAAGGATCAAGAGGGATCATGTGTGGGGTTATATGAGTTCACTGAGGTGTTTAAATTGTAGATTGTAGTGTATTTGGAATAGTGTTAAATGATGTGGAAATTTGGGGGTGAAAGTGTAGTGCAGGGGTGTATCCCTCTATAGGTATACAACAATATAGCCTATGCATAATTAAGTGAAGTAACAATGAGTTATGGCAGCATTGTTGTTTAACCCTTTATAGGTCCTTGGGATACTATCTTCCCACCATGTATTTATAGAACGGTGTTAGGGAGAGTATCTTCCCACCCATTCCATTTCAAGCAGTTCCACATGCATCCACAAGCTAGATGCCGAGAAATATTGAAAACCCATTAATTTAATGTATACTGTCATGAGAAACCAAAGGTGGGAAGCATACAGTATATCCCAGTGGTCTCAACAGTGCACGTGCTCGCCAGTTCGGTTGTGTTGAGTGAAAGAAATGCATTGTTTTACAGAAGATAAGAGATTTGTAAACGCTGGTATATAGTTGATATACAATGTTAATAATGGTTTTCGTCACCTGAGAAAATATATTTCAGCTAGAATGGAAATTATTATAGAATAGAAGATTTTTAAAATTAATTTTCTGAGTTTTTAATAAATACTATTTTGAAATGATTGAATTATATTCGAATATACTAACTTTTAACATTCCAAAATCACTTTTATATGTTTTGTGCAGTTTTCGGCAAAGATGATATAGGTCACTGACCTTGTTTTGCGTGGGAGTTACTGGTTTTTCTTACATTATAGAGCGTGATGGGTGTTTTTATACGTTATATCCTGTTAAATAAACCTCATTATTGAGTGATAAACAGAGTATCATCATAATTTGGAGGTGGGAGATTATTACCCCATTGCTCATTTAAGAAAACATACTGTCGGGTGTGGGCAGTGGGATAATAATTTCCCACCCCATATTTCATAAAATAGAATCCACACCCATAAAATTGTTGCATATCTACTCATCTATCACCCCCAATTACAAATGTGCAAAAAAAAGCAAATATTTTATATCCCAGTCTTTTGCCCTATAAAGGGTTAAAGAATGGGAGTTTGTTGTTATGAGATTTTCTGCGATGATATACTGTTTATGTGGAAAAGAATGCATATTAGAATGGAATACGAGGTGTTTTGATGAAGTTATTGTTCTGAGTGAAGTTAGTTCGATGTTGTTAAGCGATGTTTCATGGTTGATATTTGGGACAAGGCAGAATTTAAGTCAACAGCTGATTGAGAGTAAAATGAAAGTCACAATTAGATAAAATGGTTCTATGTAAAACAAAAATGCTAATACAGGTTATATATGACGAAAAGTCGATTATTATTATAATTACTATTTATATTTTGAACGTCTTGGAAGAAGTACGATTTTTATATAATCTAGGCTTTAGTGAACGGATTACAGATCCCTTTATTGACAATTACCGAAATTGACACAAGTTAGTGGAAATGTTGTATTTATAATGAGAAGGAAGTAAGAAAGGAAGAAACCGTGTAAAAAGTATGTAAATATTATTGATAGTCCGAAGAGTATTGTCAACGAGATTTTATTTTGATAAGGATTAGTGTAGGAAGTAGGAGTTATGTATAGAATAATAAGTAGCGAATCTGATAGCGACAGGCCATCGCTAAATAGAGTATTTTCTGAAGATTTTAGGTAATTTTAACAATATTTTATTTTGTTTATACTCCTGAAA
The DNA here is from genome assembly GCA_946902985.2 of Meconema thalassinum. Classification (NCBI taxonomy): domain Eukaryota; kingdom Metazoa; phylum Arthropoda; class Insecta; order Orthoptera; family Tettigoniidae; genus Meconema; species Meconema thalassinum. The sequence continues at coordinate 678,133,347 of OX336389.2, forward strand.
CCTAGGGCACAGCAGATAGTTGCCGGGATTGAGTTTATTTTTGAAGTATAAGTTATTTAGTTAGTGGCGACTAAGAGGTTTTATTTTATAAAATTTTGCATTTATTTTGAGTTTTATTTGAATGTTAATTGTGTACCTTTTTGAATGAATCAGACAGGCACGTATTTACGACTGCCTGCAATATTTTTATAGAACACTTGCATTAGCTTTCTCAACCGTTTTGGTTAGGTTAAGAATGTTATAGTAATAGAGTAGACGCCACAACCCACAACCTAATCATGTTACGCCCGAGATTCGAAAGTTTCTCACTCTCCAGAGTAGTTAGTAACCGATCCCAGTAGATTAGAACTATAGTACTTCTTTAGATAGCTGATCCATATCCAGTAGCTATTTGTGGTTATTTACTGCCGGGTACTACAAGTTGCTGCGATCCAACTCCATCTTCGAATATTGGCTGATTTATCATTTGGATATAAGGGTACAGTGCGGTACATTCATTATTGCCCCAGAAATTAATTCTCAACGAGGGGTTATTGCTAAGTACTGGCTGCATGGCCTGCCGATCCCAAGATGGGGGGATTGAATCCCGGCGAGTAGAGGAGAGGTAAGGATTTAAACGAGTGACACTAGGCTTTCGGCTACGCTGACTGCTTCAGCCAAGTAAGATTTCCGATATCTCGCATACCAATAATCGTAGATAGACCTGTGACATGTCGTAGGACTCGGGGTGATGTCCCTTTTCCTGTGGACGACTCGCTATATTTTTAAAAGTTTTTTGAAAAAAATATGATTTTGGAAAGTAGGCTATATTTTTAAAAATCATAATCGCAGAATGTTGTGCAATGGCTCAAACGAAAGGCCTTTATGTCCTTTCTTGTTAAAACAAAACTTTTTTTTTACATTTCTTCCAAAAAAATTCAATTTAAAAAATTGTCTATATTTCTGAAACTAGGAATTTTGCAAAGTAGTGTGTTTGACTTAAACAAAAGGTCTTTACCCCCTCTAGCCCCTAAAACAAGTCCCATGCCCCTAGGGCAAAAGTAGTAGTAGTAGTGAGGAAAGGCCGGAGCTGCTTAGGTCCATGTTCCGCCACATCGCGCTGTAGGTGTGTGGAACTAGTGTAGTTATATCTCGGGAAGGAATGGTCGTTGGAGCGCGTATGGGGTATCATTTTTTTCAGCGCATTACCCTATTTAACATGGTGCATGCAGATACGCAAAATTTTTGAAAATGAGGGAAACGGAATTTTTTGGATAAAAAATGTTTTTTAGATTTTTCGTTATATCTTGGGAAGGAATGGTTGTAGGGCGGTATGCTAGGTATAATTTTTTCAGCGCGTTGCCTACTTTAGCATGGCGCATGAAGATGGGCAAAATTTTTGAAAATGAGGGAAACGGATTTTTTTGTGAGAAAGAGAAATGTTTTTTAGATTTTTTGTTTGGTTACGTTTGATAAATAGTGTTTTAACGTGACGCTTGAAGAGTGGTAAGATTTTTGGAAATGGGTTAAAATTACTTTTAGAGAAATAGTAGATATTTTTAAAACAGTTAATTGTACAGAGGCGTATCAGGGGTCGTTTTATTTGGGAGAGCAGGCTTTTTAACGTGGGCTATTAATATTTTTTTGAAAAGGAGGTAACAAATATTTTTAGGTAAAAATTGTCTTTTTAAAATTATTCTTTTAACCTTACGTAAAATAACATTGCCCCACACAATACGTTGTGCATTGCTACAATTTATAACCTGCTGTTGGCTAGGTGCCGGTTACCGTGAGCATTTAAGATGTTGATGCTGTTAAGATTAACCTGTGGGTTTGTTGTTTTCGAACGTAACTTAATGCATGATAATCCGTGATATTAGTATGGCTTTACGGATAACAGCTAGTATGTTGATCAACTGAAAGAAAAAAAAGTAGGAAACTGTGAACACGCTGTTAAAAACCGGTAAGACTCATTTAATATTTTAAGGAACTGTTTAAAAACCCCATTAAAATTAACGCGTCGGAATGACAAACTTATACATATTACAACAGAACTTGTATGTGTGTTGTCGATTGAGCAATGAGGCTACGTACATTAGGAAGAAGGGAATAGTACTGTCTGATGTCAGCGAATCTTATCTGCTCGAGACATGAAAGACGATACGACTAGTTGCTGGCGTGAGAGAGGACAGATGAAGGTTAAACGCTAAGCCCATGTGCGTGTGAAACGCTAAGTCAGTATAAAGTACAATGCAGGTGTATGAATGTCGTAACCGGCAGTGTATGCAGGGTAAGATAAAGTTTGTGGCGTGACATATAAAGAAAGGTCTTAAACATTTCCACTCTCACTTATGTGATTACCTGCCAAGACGCTATAGCTCTGTTTGAACACTTGCTTTTGTTTAACAGATTATTTTACGTGTAGGTGGAAAATACTTGAAATAGTTTTGTGGTATCTACTGTACCCGTAAATCCGGAAAGTAGCCTGTTGGAATATCCATTGCCCCAGCAGGATCGCCTATTTCTAACAACACCGGCCAATTACTACATTAGAAATCGCTCCAACATGGTCTTTAGGGATTTACATACAGCAGTTGCAAGAATATTGTGGATCAACAACTAACTACACGGGGCACACTTACGTCTACTTACGTTCTCGGGGACTGGGAACTCAGTTTCGCCTACAATACATCCACAATACTCTAATCCTTATATTTTAAATGAATCACACGTCAACACCGACAGATAACGAACTGAATAAATGTATTAACAATGGTAAACTAACCTAATATAAACAAAATAACAATAAACTAATCTAACAACAAAAGAGAAATCCAACCATACAATCATTCACACTTCCTTTCTACACCACATCTTACTACATTCCTGTGTAAAATTAACAGCATAAAAGCCTTGGTAGGTTTAGGCCTACACTACGTAAAAATAAACGTTTAAGGGATGCTCTTACATTCATGGCATTCCTGGGAACAGGTTACCTTCCTTGGCACACGTTTGAAAACGCACGTGCATTGGCTCGTTTAATCAATGAGCGCTAGCACAGCATGGCACTCGGAACTATCAACATTTTATACAAGGCTGTGAGTCGTCAACTGTTCACATTATGTCACACCAAGCTCCTCGCATCTAGCGGTGAATCATTCTGTCTGGCCTACATTGAGACTGCCTTGTGTGCGTTTAAAATACACGTAAAATTAACATTCAGATCTTACAAAATGCGTATAACTTCTATGTTCCTTTAACAATCATTCTAAAATCTTCACACATACTTTCATTCGCACCCCGAAATTGTTCTAGACCAATTCGGTTCAACAATTACTCTTCACAGTGGGCAATCATTCATACAAAACATCCGCTCTCAAAACACACGCTATTCCAAAACATTCGATTAATAAATCCTACCAAAATTATTTAACTAATTAAATCATTTCCGAAAAATATTTACATGTAATTTGTTCATAATAATTGACACTATTTAACGTTTCTAACACGTTACTTTCGAGATTCTGGATTCTCGGTTACAATACAACTCTCAATAAATTATTTGCACTGTTTTTCCACATAAACATTTTCTAACACTCCGTAGTTTCCATATACTGCTCACACATCGTCTTATATAGGTTTCATTACATTGTCGGTCTAATACAGTCGACTGATAAAGGTTAACTGCACGTAATTACATAACTTCAGGTTTAATAAAATATAATAATGGTATCATTGACATGAGTAGACAATCGTTCTCTAATTGTATTTCCGCTAAAACCCTTCTGTCAACACAGCTAAAACGTTACTTCACATGAACTGGACTACTTGTATACAATGACTCTTATCATGATCCAATGCCTTCCTTATCAAAGGACAATAATACTTTGACTTCCCTTAAAATGCGGAACTTCCTTCGCACGAGCATTCCATAGCTCCACAAATCCTCATATAACAATATATATATGGCATAAACAATTATTATCCACTATGTTACACAAGGATTAATTGTTATTAACATTTCTTCTGTAGGAACTTTTCTCAAATAATGGCATGACCCTCAGAATCGTTTCACATGTCTGCTGATCTACAATTATACATACTTAAGTTCTTCAGACGAAACTTTCAATCGTAATGAACGATATTAGTTTGTCGTGATTGACCTCCTAAAATGTACTCCACAAAAAGATAATTAACTGTTAACTCGTCTGTCGCAAATACATGTAATAAAAATAAAACTCCTGTCTCATCTCACTTATCAAGCTTTAAATTGTATATCGTTGTAATATCAGGTCTACATAATGACGTGATATGACACAAATGGTGTAAAATAACACACATGTTACTTACAGCGTCAAATAGAATTCAATCTTGGCCGGGATAAACTAGCTTTGAATTCCTAGCCAAAGATTTGAATAATCTTCTATCAGAAGATATTTGCTCTAACATATTAAATGAACAAAGCTCTCAGCTTTACAAATAATAAAAAGGTTTGTCAACGTCGTAATGTTTTCCCACTCTACACAAAGAATGTTTATAGGGATTAAGACTTCGGTCTTATCAAACGACTAGTATTTCCTAGATCGTTGAAAGTTTATGTACAATAATGATATAACAATATCATTCGATGTTTCTTCTGTTCTTGAAGTTTGATGTTGTTACATTAAAGTTCTCAAATTAAATTTAAAAAGAATATAATTTGAAGCTATGACACAATGTCAGAATACTTGGTTTAAATCAAATTACTAAAATTCGAGAGTTAAAACGACTAGTCTTCTATAAGGAAATCTGATTCCTCAAATAAAATTTTTAATATCAGTTCAACAACTGATCCGTAGAATAAAATTGAAAAATACATGAAAGCAATCATCTTCTAAATAATCTCGAAGTATAAAAATCTTAGCACACATCTGAAGTGTAAAATACATGAGAACACGGAAATACATGAAATGTGAAAATATGGAGTAAGATCGTTGGCTCAGGATGTCACTAATCAAGCTCTATACTAAAAATATGAGACACAGCTACGAAAACTTGAAGATCTATGTAAGTATTCACACAATACTTTAGATGTTTCTTCAGTACAAGATACTGTGATGGATCTGCATTCGAACCTCGGATCTGCGACCTCAGAGATAGGAAAAACATTACCTCTCCGGAATTCACCAACATTCGCCTGGGCTCGAACGACATCCTTCTGGCAAATTCTTCTATTGTTGCTGGGCCACCCCTAGCATCTTGACAAATCTCTTCTGTAGAATCTTCATTCTCCGTCGCAAATATGTATCAGCTTCATCATTGGAAAATAAACTATAGAGATATTCATATAGATGGTGAATGAAATATTTCTATTGTAATTGATGTTACATTAGTGTTCGTAGACTGACGAAAATGTACAAGATGGACCGTACACTACGTCTGTATTCAAGAATACGTCGTCTAACGAAGTTCCATCGTTGTATCTTAACTTCTGTTATCAATATGTCTCTGGCGCATGACTATTTAGTTCATCATATCAACAATGTTAATTATGTTGAATGAAACCATTTGAAGAATAATGATAGTCATTACAATAATGTTTATTTGCTGCGCCAATGTTAAATGTTCTTCGCTACTGTTCACTTGAACTGCGTTCGCCAACTTTACGTTGCAATCTAAAATGATATCCAGCTTTATTTCCAACACATTTGAAAATCTGTCTTAACAGGCTTATATTGTCGAAACGGTAAATTTTAGAACGCTCGACATTCAGCAGAATGTAATATTCGACCTGTTCTTTATATATATTCACTTAGTTGAACTCAAATCTCAATTATATAAGATATACAGTATACTAATTTCAATGTTCCTCACAACTTCACTTAAAATGGAAGTGCGGTAATCTCCAACGTTCTACCTAGCTATCCTAGCGTCTCCACAAGTCGACAGTCGTCGCACTCGGACAAAGCTTTGGGATCTCCGTTAACCCAGTAAAAACACTTCCTCACTCTTCAAAGACTGCTGGAATAAGAACCTCGATCCTTGGATCTCCCCCTCCAAGTCGACATTTTGGCGGCCATATCAATCTCCCACCATAATTTTAGCGCGTAGATTACTAATGCTTATTACTGCGTAGATTAACCGACCTGCGGTTTTTAAAGTATCAGACATAATTTCTTTTAATATTCTCTTCATTACCAAATAAGAAAATCTTCTTCTAAGGGCCTAAATGCATAATTTCACCAAATTATGTAGTTGAAGTTGATCTCGTCTTCAATAAGACCTCTTCTCATTGGCTCTGGGCTGGGATGCAATAGCATAATTTATAACAATATTTATAATATTAATTTCCAAACTCACTGTTCCTATGCCAATTTCAGCCTTCTAGAAGCGTCTATTGTGCAATATGTCACGTGATCGGGCTCTCCCACGGCCTCGAGATTGTAACACTACCCTCCTGTGTCACACTTCCAGAATTTATATTTGCTGGTTAAATTTTATCATGAGGATGGAAAATACTCTCATTTTGTCCCAGAATAATTGAATTTTCGGGGGGGGGGGTACCTATTTATTTATATATTTACTGGTAATCATTGATTGATTGATTAATTGATGAGGTGATTAAGTAATTTTTAACAGATATTGTTGACATTTGTTTGTTCGTTGATTGACTGTTATACCCGGACACTGTTAGTGGAGTGATACATTGCTATTATTTTGAGAGGTAAGTTTATTATTAATGTTGTTTAGTTTCCTTTAATGACAATGGATAATTATGTTTCTAGTTACAGGTCCTTATTTATTAGTTGTTTTATTTTATTTTATATTATTTCAGTGGAGAAAGAAAAAGAAAGAGATTGTGAGGGATATAGAGAGAAAGAGAGACCGAGACCATTACCACACTAGCCCACGAGAGGGAAAAAGTAAGGCTTTACAATCCAAGGTGAGATTTCTTTTTATATAACCTGTTTAATTTATCTTTAATACCATAGTTTATTTATGAAATGCATGTATTAATTTGAATTTATTTATGATTGTTTCTTTTATTTCTTTTTTTTTTTTTTTTTTTTTAGATATGTGAGATTTTCGAAGTGAAATGCCATGTCCTGTGGTTCGGATTCCACGTAAAAAGGAGGTCCCGTGGCTCATGATCTCAAGATTAACGGTCACGTTAAACTACAAGCTTCCTTCCTTCCTTTTCTTTTTAGATATTGGGAAAAGCCGTACCGCTGTAGCAACTAAAAACCTGAGACGCTCTAGAGTGGAACTATTGCCGTGCAGTCGACTATTCAAAACTCAGGTAAGACTAACTTACAATTATGTCCCATTCTACCGCTACGAGTCCAGGGATTTTTGTTTCAAATCTCGTGTTTGCTCGGGTCGAGTGGTAAATGTTAACGAGTATCTTATTCCCAAATAATTTTTGGAATCTTGCTTTCCAATTTGTTCAGAGGAAATTTGTACAGCCCAAAGGTTGCTCTCGTCTTTAAAGGTGAATACAGAACTTGTTTGTGATTTCGTATACGAAAAGAATGACGTGGAACGTAAAGAATTTTTTATTTGTGTAGCAAAATGCAAGAGCTTTTCACAGCCCACAATTTGGAACAGTGGTATGAAACACATGTTGTGAATGCCTTGCTAACTAAATTTGATAAACTGCAAGAAGGCCTTGCCTTAGATAAAATTCATTCCCTGCAAATAAACATTTGCAAATGAAACCCTTTTAATGCAGGGTCTAGTTATATCCCCATACTGCCAGCGATTGCCTGCTGGAGAGCGGTGGTCAACATTAAAATCATGGACGATGAATGCTTTCTATGGTTGGTGGCTGCGTATTTGCAGCCAGTACAACGTGACGGTTGTTGGCCAGGAATGTACAGGGATATATTTAATCAATTGAAACAAAATTAAAATGTATCTAATGATTCGTTCCCTGTGGACTTAACCAACATTCACAGGTTTGAATATTCTTTCATGGTTTATGGCCTTGAGGGTGTTGACATTATGGGTCCTCTTTATGCCACGAAAGAACCAAAACGTCACCACATTCATCTTTATATTTGTCTGTAGGAGAGGTGAATCACTATTGCCTGATTAAAAGCCTTAGTAGATTGGTAGGCAGTCAACTGTCCAAAGATCGTAATAAGAAACACATTTGTGATATTTGTCTGCAGTATTTTGTTAGCCCCACTCTTTTAGAACGACATAGGGAAGATTGTGTATCACAAGAGGCTGTGAGACTGGTATTGCGATAAGGGGACGATGCTTTGTTAAAGTTTAAGAACATCCACAAGCGTGACACAGTCCCCTTTGTGGTCTATACCGATTTTGAAGCTCTTACTACACCCATGGCGGGATGCGAACCAGATCCCACCATTAGCTCAACCACACCCATTCAAAAGAATTAACCCTTTGCAATAGGATTTAACGCGGTGTGTGCCTATGACCCCACAAAATCCTATTTTAAATCTTATCAGGTGCCAGATTTAGCAAAATCGTTTATGAACGAACTTGTTGAGTTGGCTGACCATGTACGGGGGTTACTGGACATCCCAGTGCCTATGAGCCTAACTCAAGAGCAGCTGGAACAATATGAGCATGCTGCGACATGCCATATTTGTGAAAAGCCGCTGTTGAGTGCTGAAGACACCGTCAGAGATCACTCACACTTTACAAGGGAGTTTCGTGGAGCTGCCCACAGGACGTGTAATGTGAATTACCCAGCCCCACGATTCATCAGTGTGTTTTTCCACAATCTCGAAAATTATGATATTCAGTTTCTGATTCATGAATTGGGCCATGTCGGCGAAGGGATTCTTTCTATTATCATTTTCTATTATCCCCAAAACCACGAGTGTTTCACAGCCTTGACATGGTGGTTGGGCAAATTTTGCATTCGATTTCTGGATTCCTTTAAGTTTATGGCATCATCCCTAGACAGCTTAGTCAAAAGCTTGGATGAGAAAGAATTGAAATACACTAAGATACATATTGAAAATCCTGAACACTTTAAATTGTGCATTCGGAAAAATATTTTCCCGGTTGATTTTAAGAACAGCTGGGACGTGTGAAAGCAAAAGACTCTACCACCGCAAGAGAAATTTTAATCTATGCTTACATGCAGTATCGTTTCCAATGAAGACTAAGCACATGCATGCAATGTTGCATTGTTTGGCGAGTTTTCAATATAAACACACTTGGAGAATATGCTATGCATTACCTAAAATTCGATGCATTGCTGCTCACGGATTTGTTTAAAAAGTTTCGTGAGTTGTATCAGCACTTTTATGGACTTGACCCAGCTCATAATTTTACGAGTCCTGGACTGAATTTTGATGCTGCTTTAAAATACACCCAAGTGGAATTGGATTTCCTGACCGATGTAGACTTGGTCTTATTCTTTGAGAATGGCATTCGCGGTGGGTTTGTGTCGCTCAACCAGCGGCATGCCGAAGCGAATAATAAATACATACCATCTTATTCACAAGAAAAACCGGAATCGTACTTAATGTACTATTTTTTTTTTTTTTTTTTTTTTTTCGTGTAACCTCCTGAGAGGCCGAGTGCAGGTCTTTCTAGTCAACGCCCGTGGGCGACCTGCGCGTCGGGATGAGAGATGGAAAGGATGAAGATGAATGAAACTGGGCAAGGATGTGGAAGGAAGCGGCCGTGGCCTGTCAGAAGGTACTGTCCCAGCATTTGCCTGGTGTTGAAAATGGGAAACCACGGAAAACCATTTCAAGGACAGCCGACGGTGGGGCTCGAACCCACGCGTCTACCGAGTAAGCAGAGAGCTTGGCCCCTTGACCTAACGCGGAGCTTTAGCCCGCGTAGCCACTACTGTCGGTAAATGTACGCTCATGGCGTGTCCATACATAGTATTCTCAATGTACTATGATGAGAATACTATGTATGGACACGCCATGAGCCAGCCTTTACTCTATAAGTATTTTTCCTGGCTCCCTGAGGATGAGGTCGCAAACTTTGATGTGAATACGGCCAGCCGCGAAACGTGCCGCGGATATGTTTTAGAGGTCGATCTGGAATATCCGTCATATTTGTATGACCAACATGCCGATCTAAAATAGGGGCATTTCCTTTGCCCAAAAAGCATGGCTCAAGCCATACATGGATTTGAACACTCAGCACCGACAAATGGCGACACGGCAGTTTGAATTTTCTTTTTCAAATTGATGACCAACTGCATTTATGGCAATAGCATGGAAAATGTACGCAAATACCGCGACATTAAATTAGTCAATGTCTGGGAGGGGCAGTGGGGTGCCCGGCGGTACATTGCCAAGCCAAATTTTAAACCGGTTAAAATTATCGATGAAAATTTGGCGACCATTGAAATGAGTAAGACCAGTGTGACCATGAATAAACACATCTACATGGATCAAGTCATTTTAGACTTTTCAAAATCGGTCATGTATAAATTCCACTGCGAGTTTGCCAAACGGCATTTCGGGGACGTATCTCTTTGTATATAGATACGGACTCGTTTATATACCACATTCGCCACTGTAATCCCTATGTTGTGATAAGGCAACATAGTGACTGGTTCGACACCTCTTCCTATGGTGCTGACAATGTGTTTCAGCTACCCATGAAAAACAAGAAGAAAATGGGTGTTTTAAAAGATGAATGCAGAGATTCCATCATGACGGAATTCGTTGGTCTTACTTCTAAGATGTATGCTTATCGAACACTAGACCATAAATAAGCTAAAAGAGCAAAAGGCGTAGGTAGAGCAGTCGTAAACTCGCTACGTGTGGACGACTACCTAGAGTTTTACGAACTGGGAAAGCTATGTCCCATAAACAGTGCAGGATACAATCTCACAACCATAATTTGTATCTTGTGGAACAGAGGAAACACACACTCGCCTCGGTGGATAACAAACGTGTGGGCACCTATGACCTGCTCACCAGCCTACCATAGGGTTAGCACAACAAGGAGGAGGTGTGATTTTTCTGTTTTATCGTTTAGAGAAATAGCTTTTTGTAAATAGGAGATTTAGTATTTTTGCTTTGTTAATGATGTACATTGAAAATGTTAGTTTTTTAATTGTAAATATACATTTTTGTAAATATAGGAAACAATCTATGCCCTTTGCTCTTTAAAGCCCTGTACAACCTTTTTTAAATGTTGTTTTTAATTTGACCGTGTTCGAAATTGAAAATATGGTAAAGCTTAAATATTTGTTTTTGATTCCAAGGCTGTACAATTGTGTTATTTGTTTTTCTGTATATTAAATGGGTAGTATTTTCTTTTTTGTAATGGTAAATGTTAATTTGTTAAGTGAAAGTCCTTTGGGATGGTGTGCATGTAAAGGATGTTCTTTTGGAATTAATATGGTGGTTGTGTTTGTTCCCAAAGACATGTATGTATGTGAGGAGAATGTATGACTAGAGAGAGAAAGAGAACACGAGTACGTAACATTTGTCGATTGACCATAGAAAACACGGTGAGGAGAGGGTGGGGAATTAAAGCTTATAGAAAATTTAAAAAGTATATTTTGTTTTTAAAGTTTTTTCTTTGCATGCAGTGGTAGATAGGCTTTATTTGTAAGCCAGTCTTACCTGTAGTGTGCCACTACATTTCTGAAAACAGATAGAGAGAATGTATCATCGCAATAGCCAAGCACTCGCATCAAGACATTTCAAAACTTGAAATGTGGAAACGTGTTTGAGAAAAATGAACATTTTACATACAGTATGCAAAATGAAAATGTGTAAACAGCGAAATGAAAAATGAACTTTTCAATATCGGCAATGTACATAATACAAAACTTGAAAATAACATTAAAAAAATGCAAAGTAGAAATTGGAAAATTGCAATGTGTGTGAAATATCAAAATGAAAAAATGGCTTTCAACATTTTAAAATTAAAAGACATCGTGCTCTGGTAATACTGTTTTTATTTCACAAACGAATAGGGATTTACAAAAAATGAATACAAAATACAAATTCCTTAATCCTTTTCATTTTCTAAAATCATGTCCACTCATTATTAACTTTCCTTTCATAGCACTAATCACAATCAGGGCTGCCAACCTCTCTCCCACTGAGGCATCACAGGATGTGAAACGTTGTTTAGGTTTTTTCAACAACACTATCCGCCACACGTCTTAATGCAGGTGAACTGTAGCGATAAGAGATGTCATGTTCTTTGCATGCTTCATCCAAAGGATTAATAGGAACATCGCCACGCTGCAGACGTTGATTCAGCTTTGTTCCAGGGCCACAATATCGATAACCAGGTAAGTTCATTTCCAAAGGTGTTATATTAATCACTTTGTCAATGACGCCACAACCAGTACAAGTCTGATATATCCTCTTCAATCGGTGGCGAATAGTTTTGATCTTCCCCCTCTGTTGCTTTTTTCTCGCCATCACAACCGTGGAATCAGGAAACAAAGTCTTTGCATTAGGTTTTATGGCCGTGATACAGTTTGACAAGCTGACAGGTTCGACACTGTTAGACCGAAGGGATTGTGGTGATGGATACTTGCTTATGGTGATCGTAATCAGTGCACGGTTGCAATTCACTTAACACAGGATCTTGAGTCCACGATTTAGGTACATGTTGCCAGATTTCTTTCACTGCATCAGCCGCTACAAAATAAATAAAAGATTTTGGTAGGGAATTTAATTCCTCTTTTGTAAAGCTGTCCAGTTTCTTTTTGCACACAAAGAATTTTCCAATGGATTTATCGGTAGCACTGCCCTCCATCCTATTACGTTGATGTTTACACTTCACTTGTAGGAATCTCACTGCTGTCAAAAACTGGTAATACTTCAGTTTTAATTTTATTTAACATTTCCCAGAAGGCATTTGTGGTCAACCAAAGAATCAGGTGCCACGCATACACGAGGGCTTTATTTGTAATGTCGCAACATGGACAGTGGTCCATCAATGTTTGTTGTGAGGGACACCCTAAATCCATGAGATCATACATTGACAGTAAGAAGCCAAAACATCGTGTATCCATTGTTGCTTTTCACCACCTTTGACAAATACCACATGGGCTGATGACAAATGTGCCTTCATTACCAAGTCGAGGTGTTTATAAGAAATGGTTCCCTCATTCCGTTGTAGTTGCAAATTATTTTCAATCCATTGCGTTTGTTTGCGGTCTTTTTCACACAACAGATCAAAAGCATAGGGCAGTTTAAACACAAGATGGGTTGATTTTGAAATCCTAAACGTTGAACAGTCAATAATATAAATATAAATTTGTTATCAGCAATTTTAAACCCTTGACAATCGACAATCTGCGTACGCAGCATGTTTTTTTGCTTGTTTTCTTGACCAAGTCCAACTGACTACTGACTATCGACTACTAAGGTGTACAAAATGCATGTACTCAAATCACATTCCAGTAAAAATCGCGCCCACTATTATCGTGCCCACGTTAAATCGCGCCCACGTCAAATCGAGCCCACTTAGGTTAGGTTAGGTCAACTGAATACTCACTAGCAACTATTAAGGTTTAGAAATAATAACAACATATTTTTTATTACATCATTAGATTTGCATAAAAATCATAACAAACTTTACGCTTTTTTGTCATTCTGGGATAGGGACGGTACCAACTCATACAACAATAAAGTCTTTTGTGTTTATAGCGTCCATGACACCTGTGATGTCCCAATGTCTCAAGGCAGGGAGTTTCCACATTTATTTTTTGCTCATCTTGTTCTGAACTGCTAACTGGAGCACCGTTGACGCCATAAGGTCCACACGTTTGGTAACTTTTTCCATCACTTAGGAGCACTAGCGATGGGAAGCTTGAATGGCATGGCATATTACCCACATCCATTCTATGGGGGTACGGGCAGGCTGGTGACCAGCTCTGATGTTCTTGCATAGGTTCATCACTCTCTTCCCATTGGTCTATGGTCATTGAACAAAAACACATTTCACTTCATCACTTGTTCCTAGCCTACTTTTTTTTGTGCAAAAAAAATGAAAGTAGACTTATGAGATCAACACAGGGCCAAAAATTGTGTGTCTGTCTGTGTGTCAGTTAGTGTGTATGTGTGTGAGTACTCTGCATGTCTGTCCCCACTATCAATTCAAACACTGTGAAGCCGAATTGTACGAAATTTGGTACAGAGGTAGCATTAGCAAATGGCACCTCAGTGTCATGTTTTATACCATCGCCATCTTGACGAAAACGTAATACCGGCTACCCAAATGTTCAAAGCTTAAATCAACTTACGACTAACCTAATCATCTGATCTCAACCAAATTTTGCAACAACATACATTTATGTGGGTAGCGTCTTTTGACCAAACTACGAGGTTTTCAGCCCAATAGTTTGCAGATCGCGGCCACATATGAGTGCAAATCGATTCCACCTATCAATTCGAACACGGTGTAACCGACTTGAACGAATTTTGGTACAGAGGTAGCACTAGTAAAGGGCACCTCAGTGTCATGTTTTATATCGCCACCATCATAATGGAAACGTAATGGTGGCCACCCAAATCTTCAAAGCTTAAATGAAATTACGACTAACCTGATCATCCAATCTCTACCAAATTTTGCAACAATGTACATTTATGTGGGAAGTGTGTTTTGACCAATCTACAAGGTTTTCAGCCCAATAGTTTGCAGATGGCGTCCATGTATGTGTGCTAATCGCTTCCCCCAATCAATTCAAACACGGTGAAGCCGAATTGGACGAAATGTGGTACAGAGGTAGCACTAGCAAAGGGCACCTCAGTGTCATGTTTTATATCACCGCCATCTTGAACGAAACGTAATGGCGGCCACCCAAATGTCCAAAACTTAAATCAACGTGCGACTAACCTAATCATCTGATTTCTACTACATTTTCCAACAACATACCTTTATGTGGGAAGACTCTTTTGACCAAATTACAAGGTCATCAGCCTAATAGTCTGCAGATGGCGGCCATGTATGTGTGCAAATCGATTCCCCCTATCAATTCAAACACAACGGAACCCAAAGCGAACCACGTTTGGTACAGAGGTAGCACTAGCAAGGAACAACTCAATGTCATGTTGTATATCACCAACATCATAACAAAAAAGAAATGGCACCCATCCAAATGTACTGAGCTTGAATCAAATTACGTCTAACGTAATAATCCGATTTCTACCTAATTTTTCAAGAATAAACCTACATCATCGTACATACGGAGGTTTAATATGTCCTCAAAGAGGTGACCGGTAGGATATTAGCGTATATAAGGGAATATGTAACCGTAGAAGTAACTAACAGGTCAGCCTTACCGTGCCATATCGTTGTGGGCCCGTGCCATTCCGTTGTAAAAATAGCCGCTATATTTCCTCATAAATACATATTTTTCCGAAACTTCTTAAGTTTATATTCTTTTAGGAATGTATTGAACATAATAGTACATATTTAGTATCAAATAGTTTATCGAAACGCCAAAAATCGCTAATGAAATCATTGATTTCAACACAAAAAATATGATACAGTTATACTAAACCAGTTGATTATCAAGTATTATTGTAGCGCATCCGTTGGTTAATGGTAGTGACTTGGGCTCATAGTCTGGGGGTTCGTGGATCAAATCCCTGCAGATTCAAATTTCTTTACTTGGTTTTTTTGTTTTTATTGATTTATAACTACTCACACGTTATAATGTTAAGCATATATAGTGTGTATTTGCAATCGAATATATTATATATATACTTATAACGCCACATATTTCAACACTCTAATACAGCGATTAGGCCTAATATTCGCTGACCTTGATCGGTGGTAGAGGCTATTGTTCTTGTCGTTCTTGTTGTTGATTCTTTAGGGGGTTTGCGGCATCATGGTCTTGTAGTCCCGTTCACTTGGATGTGTGGAAGTTGTCTGATAACCTGAGTCACTGTGATGTCTGTAGGCTTACTAGTGTGAGTACTTTTATACGATGAAGGATTTGGGTAGGAAGCTGTTGTTGTTTCATTTGAGATGCATGGACATGATGTTCATTTAGCCCCGAGTACTTGGGTGAGTGTTGAATTTTGTCCGATAACCTGTGTAATTGTGATACCTGTATTAGTGTGTGTATATATAATTCAGTTGCGGATTCAATCAATCAACGTCTAATATCCGTATAGCACGTTGTATTTCAACAAACTACTACAACCTACATGCAATTATACTCCTTGAAAAGGAAAACAAATTTTACCTATACCTATACATTTAGGAGAAAGTAGGATATATGTCCTTTACTGAACATCTTGTTAAATAATAGAAACCAGCCGCTGCGAAGGCATGAGGGTTATTGAATGGCACAGGCCACGTTGCAAATGTCTTGAAACGTCATTCCTCAAATTTTAAATTAATTGGTGCAACACCTCTTGTGGCTTTATGGCAATCCATTACTGAGGTGCGTGACGTTTGTTTGCCTGTTAGTTATACACTAGTCACTTGGTTGGACAGTGGATAATAGTTTACTTGTTTGTGATGGATGATGAGACATTAAGCCGTGGTGTTTGGTGGGACATTGCCATGAGTTTTAAAATCTAGTCGGATGTCTTGACAGACTCTTCCAAGTTGGAACAGTCAAAGACCACCAGTGGTGCCCTTGCCTTAAACTCTTGAGGTGTCAACATGGGGCAATTCTCCTTTTGATAATACGCCCATCTAAATTTAGAAAACAAGTCGTAGAGTGGGCCAAACATATTTTTTGATAAATCCAAATCCAATCCTTCATAGGAAAAAAAACAGCTCCGTTCATGAAAAGACGTATGTTTCTCAATTGTAGATGATCAAATTGAGCGACATCTTTGGTTTGTTGATAATTCCGATTCGTTTGAAAACCCACTATAATGTAGAGAGGTCTCTCTGTATAGAGTGCTGTTTTCACAGACCAACTGTGTGTGTTGGTCGTTGGCAATAGTGGATACTCATATAGCGCCCAGATTCTAAATTCCATGGGTAGAGGCATATCTTTCCCCACAATCTTGAGCATTTCCAGTTTTTTTTGCAATCCGAAAGGGTAACGTGTGGTACTTTCCATAAAATACGTTGTAGTTGAATTTTCGAATCGATGACATCATCATTTGCTCGCTTGAGTTCATTATAATCACTTCTGTCTCTTACAAGATAAAGCACTTGCCTTGCGTTTACCACAATACGCTGGTGATCTTCGGCAAAACCTAAAATTAGTTTAAGTGGTAAAAATCCAGTAAAGGATCCAATCGTGGGAACCATCCAGTCATTGGTCGAGTCAGGACACCAACCAGCCATTCAAAGTGTTTTACCTTCTTCCATACTATAAGAAAGGTATAGTTTCATGACACTTGTAATGCCTACATTTCGAGTGCTATCCACGACAATATCATTAATCACATAGTGCACCTCGGAAAAAGAAAGGCAAAACCATGGTTGGCTAACTTGATGTTATAGGTGTAGAGCCATCCGCTTTTGTGAGCCGACCTTCAATCTGAATGACACTTTCATGCGGTAGGGTGTAAATATCTTGGTTGTTGATAACAATTTGAATTCCATCATTGTTATTTATTCCTGTTGTTTGGGCTTGATAGGAATGCGGTTCATTTCTTAGAATGCCGTCTTGCTCCTCGATGCAGTTCACCACCTCAAGGATATAATTCATCATGTAGGCTTAGGTTGTAACCCAGGTGTTGTAAAATCTGCTTGTCCTTACGTGTTAACGTGTATTCACGTGGTAAACAACTAACACCATTCCTAGACGGCGTTGTTGCTTTAAACACCAACTTCCTAGTGGCTTTAGAACCAATTTACAGGTCACAGGTGTGCGAGAATCTAGTTGAATCAGTTTACCAGTCTTAAGGTTATATTACTAATATGATCAACACCTACAGAATGAAAAGGAATGACTGGAGGGTTTTCACGAATACTATAGCCATTGGGCGATGCCACAATAAAATCGTAGAAGGAATGGGATGACTTGATTCGTGTACTCATTGCTAATAATATTACATATAATATTACAGGCACGTTATGGTCCTCAATCAATTTCCCTTCGTGGTCCGAATAGTGTATTTTGTTTGGTTCAAGAACTTGAGGTAGAAACACCAGTAAAGGGCCGAAGAAATCTGGTCGTGTTTTAAAATAAATTTTATACGAGGATAAAATAGTGCAGCGATGAGTTATGGTGTGGCCTACAACTTCAAACTTGTGTGTTCCATCAAGAAATGTCTTTAAACCATATTCTTTCACCAGCACCACGTAAATGTGTTTATAAATATCGCCTATTGTATATCCCCCAGGGGGAAAGGCTAACATGGAATCATCATAGTAAAACTTGTCATTAACATTTTCACGTACGTTGTAAATTCTATTGTAAGTTCCAAGAGAAACTATCCCCAATACATAAGGTCTTTCACTCAATTCAGTAGGAGGGTTAAAGTCTAGGCTGACTTCAGGTCCACGTCCATGCAGCGTAAATGTCTTAATTTCTGCTGACATAACTGTTTTCGTTTCTGCTTGCGCTGTGTCTTATGTAGAAACATGAGGCTTAAGCGCCCGCACTCTTGGGTGTTGAACGTTTGCTGACATTTGACATTATAGTATATCTTTATCCTGTCTCCAAAATACTTGTATAGTTCCATGGGCGAAGGGAGATTACAAAAACTGTCTAAGCACCACACAGTGGAACCATCTTTGACATGAGCCACATAATGGGTTCCTGGTCCTCGGTGATCATCTGGATTAATGATAGCACTTTCCTGTTTCCATGGTCGTGGCGGTAATTGCTTGCGCATAAACACACCTCATAAATGGGAAATCGTTAGTTGTTTCGCATAGCTTATGACTTCCTCGTGGGTTAGGGCATGTCTTGGTATAGCTGTTGTTAAATTTCTTTTGTTTTTTGTTTTGTTTTTGGTGAAAGGTAAATACCAAGTCCTTGTTTATAGGGTGCTAGCTTCATGTTTCCGTTCCTCGTGCCTATGACAATGGATTCCATGGCTTCATTATGTCGTTTACTCTCCCCCAATTGTTGCTTGGCCTCCTGAGTCGACTTGATGGCTCTAGCAACGTTACTGGCACCACCCAAAAGTGAACCCTGAGCCGCGAGCCCAGCAAACATAGCCGGTAAAAACCCAGCTCGTTTCGGTACAGGAATGACTCGCCATTGTTTTTAAACCGTTGTTTACTTTTAGGATTCACGTGCCGTCGTGCCGCTCGGAGGGCTTTCTTAATAGCCAACACTTGATTTCATTTCGTGGGGTCTTGTGGGTTGCATGAAGAAGGGCTGTAAAGCCATCCTTTTGTGACGACTTGGTCTTTTTTTAGTCTTTCTCACTACATATCTTTGTTTCACCATGATGAACAACCTTTCACAAGAAATTTTGAGTGACAACTAACACGGTTCTAGGGAAAACCCTATTGATATTTAATTGTCCGTATCTGTATATTCAAGTTCCACATAAAGCGGGAAATCGTTTATCGTGTTTCCAGCTCCTTCTTCCTCTTAAGGCTAAAACCAAATGGAGATATAATTTATCGCCCACGATGACTGTATGGTATGGTCACTACGTAGTGACATGGCACGATGGTTTAATCGTATCGATAAATGTCTTACATCTGGAGTATAGTCCATAATACGAATACTTCCATCATACTGTAAGCTTTAACTCGTTGAACCTGAAGGTAAAACATAGGTAAAATCTCGAGTGTCTTTCACAAAACCTCGGTTAGTAATGTAAACAAGAAATACATGAGGGTGTGGTTTTATCATTGAGGATACATAGTCTTCCACAAATTATTTGGTTGCCACCTCATGAGGCTGAATGGGATCTGAAACATCAGCTAGTCGTCTTCGCTTCATGTGAAAACTCTTCTCTTTAATTTCACACACGTTGTCCATTTTTGAGGTTAAGAAATGTTTTGTACAGACATCTTGCTGGTTTACAGGGTCGGCCACACGAATAATGCGGTTATTATTAGCTGTATAGCCATCCATAGACAGGTTTGGCACTCTGTCATATAATCCTTTTACTTTGTTATCGACATATATTTTTGTAGTGGCATCAGTAGAAACTTGAGGATGTTTCACATTGGTTAACCGCTTTCCATTAAAGTCATAATCTCCCTGTTTAGTGCGTGGCACCACTGACCTATCCACATAGTGTTTATTGGCAGGGTCTGTCTCTTGTTTAGGATGATTTAATGGGACGGTCCTGGCTTTGGCCATTAACACAAGTCCAAAGACATCCATCGTCATACTGTTCCTGTCACAAGGCTTGGTTCCATGTATATAGACAGCCTACTAGCCTCTTTTATCATTAGTTGATATGCAGATTATTTAGCAGCAAGAGTCACTCCCCGTGGGGGTCATGGTTTCCCATCTCTATCCCACATCACGTGAAGAACGCCATGGTTCACTGTTTCCGTCTTCCATTCGCTGAATCATTGTGGGACCTTCAGGATGTGGAAAGATCAATCTTTTGCTCACGCTCATCACGGCTCCAAATGGTTTGCGTTTTCAAAATATTTATATTTTTGCAAAATCCCTCTACCAACCACTCTACGTGTTCCTGGATCAGGCCATGTCTGAATTACGGACCGAGAATATGGGTTATTTTACGTTTTCTATGCAAGATAATATTATTGCCCCGGATGCTGTGAGGCCTGATTCGCTGATGATTTTCGATGATGTATCCACCGAACGACAAGCCATCATTCAGAGTTATTTCAGCATGGGTCGTCACAAACATATCGATTGCTTTTATCTTGGACAAACGTATCCCGACAACGCCAATGTCATTGTTTTATTTCGCCAGGATGAGCGGAATAGTCGCCACATTTATAATGAACATGTTAATCCTGATATGACCTTTCAAACCTTTTCTGAATTGTGTGCCAAGTGAACTCAACGACATGCCTGTCTTGTTATTGACAAACAAAGTGAACTTCATAAAGGACGTTATCGCTTAGGGTTTGATAATTTTATTCATATTTAAGAGGCTGTCTCATTCCCTCTTAAGTCATTTGTCGAGACACCATGGCAACAGCAGAGAGTCAATTGAAAAAGCATATTATTAGAGAAAAAAATAATATTCGCTAAAAGTTTCGTCAATTGAAACGATCACGTGCGGATAATGCTTTGTTTATTCAACAACATTTAGCGCCTCCTCTAAAACCATGTTTAAACCATCTTCCAAATCATCTGAAAAGCTACCAACAGTTTCAAAAGCAACGCAGACTCTACAAGAGGTCCCTGTGGAAAAGGATTAAAAGGAACTGGCTAGTTCTAGTGATGTTGAGGACGATGAAGTGTTTACACCACAAAATCACCACGACTTCCTGAGTTTCTAAAAACATCTGTCATTGCTGAAACACCTTCAACTTCCAGGCAGCCTAGGTTGTCAGAAATCTTGTCCACGCCCGAAAATAAGGCTGAATTAGAAACTATGCTAGTAAAGAATTATGGTGCTTTAGTCTCACCCTACGTGAAAGATCTATTTACTAAAAAGACAGATAGTACCTACGGTGTTTACTATGAAATGATTGTTTCCGGATTGGTAATTCCAATATTAAATTTAGTTATCCTAGTTTCACCATTAAAAATGTTAACTACAAATTAACATCAGGTCTTTTAGAGCTGTGCTCCGCTTTCCAAAAACTATAAGCAAAATGATCTTTCAATAACTTTCTCTCAGATCTTCATTGTGTGCGACAAGAGTTTTATTCCTCTGTAATTTGCACAATCCTGAATGTCACCTTTCTCCTTATAAATGGGAATTATGGTACTCTCCCGCCATTCCTTATGCATTACTTCCTCTTGAAGTACCTGTTGGAAAAGATTCCACAACATATCTATGCCCTCTTCACCCAGACATTTCCAAGCCTCCACTGGAATTTCATCGGGGCCGGTTGCTTTTCCACATTTCATTTTCCTAATAGCAGTTACGACCTCTTCCCTGCATATGCCAGTTGTTACGCTTTGATTTGGGATACCATCCTCAAACACAAGCCGGGCATTTTCCTCATTTAGCAACTTTTCAAAATATTCCTCCCATCTCTTCTTAATATGCTTTTCATCTTGAATTACAATTCCTTGTTCATTTTTCATCTGCCTGATGTGTGTTCGATCTTTTGAAGCCCTGGCTCGTGCCTTAGCGATTCTGAATAGCTTGGCCTCCCCTTCTGTGGTCCCTAGTTCTTCATAGACTTCCTTCCGTGCAGCTGCCTTTGCTTTCCCTGCAGCTCTTTTCACAACTTTATTTGCCTTTCTGTAGTGCTCCCTATCTTCGTCATTTCCAGACTCATCCCATTTATTTTTTGCTTGTCGTTTTGCCTTGATGACATCCTGAACCACATCATTCCACCACCATGTTTCTTTATCCAGTGGAGCACCTTTCCCAGACGTCTTCCCCAAAACTTCCACACCTGCTTTCCTGATTGCTTCTGCATTTACTGTCCACCATCTCTGAACTCCTTCCACTGGCAGTGTTCCTTGCAACACCTTTTCCTTGAATTCACTTCTCAAAATAGTGTCCTGGCCCCAGCCCTTTAGGAAAGGACTGTGCCTATAAATACATAAAATATAATAAGAGATAACTACGTAAAAGACGACATGGCAACGCGACTACGGAGTAGACCGTAGGTCATAGACCTAGCTCCAATAGCAAGCACTTGGACAGGACACAGAGGACATTACACTCCCAACATACCGCTGACTGGACTGACATCGCACCTTTTACTTATAAATAGAGGTACGAACACGCGCCGCGGTCTCTTAGGAACGTGGACTCTTCTGAACTGAACCTGCAGTGACAGTCCTCCACTCTATAGGAGTTGTGCTACGTCGGACCGATATGGGGTATGGCCCCATATCGAGTCCCAACGCCACCATCATCATGGAAGACCGGTATTAACGGTGGGGTGAGTGACATCGTGCCTGCTTGATTCCTTTTTCCCCCTAGATTATTATTTCCATCCTCCCCTATTGCAATTGCCGCTATTTCTTAATAAACCCCCTTTCTGAACAGTCTATTGACTACCTTTTTATTTCGTTTAGGTTAAGAAGCCCTTCCCTTTAGATTAGTACCTAGTTTTAAGATCTACATTGAATGCTGACATGCAGGAGGCGCTGCACCGCCAGCGTGCGGCCTAGAGGTGAGCTAGGTGAGTATCCTCCCGCCAATTCCCCTGTATGTAAATTGCTCTCTAAACGTGTCCGCAGTTCTTCCTAAAACAATCCCAACCTCTTACAAATTCGCCAAGCTACAACCCCAATTTAGATTAATTTCATCCCCTAGATTTAGTATGTGTATTGGCATCCCTCTCAGATACAATACAAATGGTGGAGGCGCCGGGTTAGTCAAACCAACAACACCCTTAACATAACAGATACAATACAAATGGAGGAGGCCCGGGGTATCGTGACGTTGTCGTCAGACAACGCCTACAGGAGTTCAGACAACGAATTTCTACGATACAGGTCCCTAAAAACCCTCTTATGCAGCCAAGCAAAATTTACCCAAAATTAAGGAAAATTTTTTGAAGTACGGGTCAAATATTATTTTTGGTACCCACCCACACCCGCCCCAGTAACTAATACATATGTAAACGCCCCCTATACTCATTACATTAGCCAAGCGAGTGAGACAATTTAAACCCCCCGAACAGAATTTTTTTAGTAGATTAAGTTAGAGAATATTTTTAGTACACAATAATTATAATACCCCCACCCCCACCCTTATAGATTTCGCGATAAACACCTCTTACGCCAAGCGATTTGAATAGTAACAACCCCTATCTAATAAGTCACTAGGAATATTAACGGAAGCCTAGTAGGAAGAGGTATTGATAACTACCCTACTATATTCAGAGAAAATTGCTCCTTATTTCAGATTAAACCCCCCACAATGAAGCTCTATTAGGAATAAGATTGTGATATCCCATAGGATAAATGGAATAAGTAAATAACTTTGTATTTTTTACAGCAGTGCAACTATACATTGTATATGATTGTAGGCTAAAATATTTTCTTCTGAATCCATTTTAGTATAACTTAGCGGAAGGTAGTATTGGCTAGATGCTTACATAGAGTTAGGAGACCTTGCAATCACATTTCTGCAAGGTGCCGCATTAATTAGTTTGTACACACATTCAGTCAAGACGTACTACAGTTTCTCTTTTGTTATGAAAGCCGACCACAGAGGAAATGCTTATTTGTCCATTGTAACACAATCCAATATGCCATATGACTAACACGTGCTCAGCACACCGTCCGCCGCAAGGACATTAAACCTGACACTATCTCGCTAGCTCAGCGTGCAGACGCACTCGAGCGGAAGCCAGACACCTTGAGTTCAATTCCTGGCACTATTCACTCACACGCCGGATGACCTTGCATAAGTTTGCCTGTATTATTTTTGTTTTCAATGCGAAGCGTGCGATAGTAGAAAAAACGCACTAATGATTTTAAAGATGTAAGCGTAAAGTACACTCTTAAGGTAGAATTCTTTTTCCAGCAGTACATTTCAAACAGAACATTCCGTTAGCAAAGAAAACATCGTTCCCTCACGAAGTAACATAGGTGAGAAAGCAATCCAGTAGGAATTTATGAAAAACGCCGACAAAGGCACGGCGATATCAGTATAACATAAATGCGTAAGCACGGACTTGGGCACAGCAGGGCAACATCGCAACGTACGACAATTGTTATCAAGAGTATCATCGTTAGTATATTAGTAATAAGTATTAAGTAATTTAAGTGAAGTTGAAGTGAAGTTGAAGGAATATTGATATCTTGCAGCAGGTCCAAAGGTGAGCATTGCTTTGAGATAAGGGAAATATTAAGTGAAGTTGAAGAAATATATTATAGATATCTTGAGCTGGCACAATGGTTAGCACAGCCTCAAGAACACGACGTTATTGATATCTTGCAGCAGGTCCATGGGTGCACCTCGCTTTGAGATAAGGGAAGTATTAAGTGAAGTTGAAGAAATATATTATAGATATCTTGAGCTGGCACAATAGTTCGCACAGCCTCAAGAACACGACGTTATTGATATCATGCAGCAGGTCCCAGGGAGGACATCGCTTTGAGATAAGGGTAGTATGGAGGAGATTAAGGAGATATTAACACACCTACGTTGATAACAAATGCCATTAATAAATAAGATTAGTGTCCACACCGTGGCCCCAAAGTCCACAATTTACGCAAGCCAAATGCTTAAAAGTAGAAACGTCACACCCAGAGGGAATTAATTAGCTACAGGTATATTGGTCAATATAATAATGACAACCGGCGACCGAGGACTATCATTTCAGATTCAGGGACCTAGCCAACCCGCTGAACACGTAAGAAGTAGTCCAGATATTAGAACGCTACTGAACTTTGAAAGGACATAGCCAACCCTTTCGCCTAGATGACGTTCGTTTTAATACTTTCAGGGAATTAAACCCTCCACGTTATACATCTTGTGGCGGTCAATTCAAACTTAATACATAATAAATTTAACGGCCGCTGGGACGCGTTCTGTATCGAAGTACGGACAGCCTGCCAACAGGCGATATCTTTATAGTATTCTGATAAAATATTAGGAGATATTTATATTAAAATAAACTTAATACACAATGAACTTAACGGCCGCTGGGACGCGTTCTGTATCGAAGTACGGACAGCCTGCCAACAGCCGATAACTTTATAGTATTCTGATAAGATGTTAGGAGATATTTATATTAAAATAAACCCAATACAGCATGGATTTAACGTCCGATGGAATGCGTCCTGTATCGAAGTACGGACAGTCTACCAACAGACGATATCTCTTTGGTATTATGTTTAACATGAGAATATAGTGACACGTTTTATGATATTGTAGCATAGTAGGTAAACTGAAACCTACACCGCTGGACACATTTGCTGATTTTCTATATAAAGAGTGACACCACTTGGTTAAAAGTCATAATCACATGCATCCATATTTTCTATGACAAGAAGGCAACAGGATATGTAAAAGAAATAAAACTGTGCAACTCAGGCATAATATTAGTCATTCCATATAGAGCAACCGCATTATATTCTTACGGAGCAAAGGTAGGCATTTAATTGAAGATACAACCCCCATTAATTTTATTAAAGAGCAAAAGTAACTATTTCAGTGAAGTTACAACCCCATTATTTTTCTTACGGAGCAAAGATAGGCATTTAATTGAAGATACAGCCCCCATTAACTTTATTAAAGAGCAAAAGTAGCTATTTCAGTGAAGTTACAGCCCCATTATTTTTCTTACGGAGCAAAGATATGCATTTCAGTGAAGACACAGCCCTATTATTTTATTAAGGAGCAAGGTAGCCACCTCATTGAAGGCACACTTTAGAAAATTTTCATGGCTGCGGATACAATATAGAGAGAGCTTAAATATTTAAGAAATACCTTTAATATATATCGCCCCCCCCCCCCTTCAAGAGATTTTTTCACCCCTGTCCAGGCACGTTATTCCACTTTACCCCATGTATATAGCATAGTTAGCTAAGAAAAGATAGTATTATTAGGTTTAGCATTAAGAATTAAGTTAGATAGTAAATCACCCCCCCCCCCTATATAACGTGGCAAGTTTTACAAAAGGGTCTTACATACCATGTCGTTAACAGTGTTATTTTTTACAGGCAATTATCACATGTCAATAATAAATGTCATTTTTTTCAGATAATATTTTTTCAGATAGTATTATCTTGTTAATTTATATTTCCTGAAGTTCTATACAGTGCACAGAATTTCCAAGTTAGCCCGGAGAGGCAACAAATAATTTCTAATTTCAATAACTTCCCGACGAAACAGTCGCCATTTTAACAATACTCTATTTAAACTTAACGATCGAGTGTACACGTAGTGCGAGTATCCTTACATAATGTCTGCATATCTATAGATTAAGAAGCGAATACGTCGCTTAATTCACGCTGAGAAAGTGTAAATGTAAAACTTAAGGATTAATTCTCACCTATAGCAAAGATATACGTCGATATATAAGAAAGTTTTTTACAAATATAAAGGATTCAAGTTCTACGAAATATAAGAGGATATACGCAGCTAAATGCTCAAAGAAGCATGTTGCAGTTTTACAACGACGCATATAAGACGGGGTATAGTGTATAACCACAATGGCCAATATGTCAATGAATACATATTGCACGTTAGTTTATAAGGATATTAGTATATTATGTCATAATGCAGACATTAAGTAACGAAATTACCGCGTACGACGTAACGAACTTCAGTGAAAACAAATAACGGTACCAGGGTAAACCAATCCCTCTGTACAAAACGTTAAGAGAGATTTCTGATTTCAGACTAATTATACGGTGTACAATCCTGTAATCCCCCAGTAGGACATTCATGCAGGATGCCCCCCGGATGAACGTGACGCAAGACCAAAGTTACAACACGCATGGCAGCAACAGCAGTCAAAACCTACAAACCATACTAGAATGTCAGCCGATTTAGGCAGGAGCCTTCAGCTATTTATTAACAATACTTCAATGCTAATTTTTTCTCTTAATAACTTAACTACATGTTTTTTTACGCACTTCATCAAGTAACTTTGGCGGAATTTCACGTTTTCTAGGATATTTTTACAATTTTATTTCATCATCCCCCACGTTGTAAGGAGGTTATTCATAGTAGCGCACCCTCATAGCTACACTTGGCCTAGAGTACAATACACTACATTTTTTCTTTCCCTTTTTTATACACGCTACAAAGGGCGCGTGCTAGTTCATAAGGGATCGCCATTATTTAAGCTCCTTACAGCATCATTTCCCATCGTAGGAAAATTACAGTTATGTATGCATCCTCGAGGCAGGGCTCGACTTGACGGCATCGTACGCAAGTCACGCACTAGTCCGAGTACGGTGCTAATAATGTAAATTTCCTATGCGATTGCATTATAGATATATCTTTCAGCTTCATTTATTTCAATTTATATTTCCGCTGAAATTCCATTTATTAGTTTTCTTCAATTTTAACAAAACAATGTCAACACTTTTATGAAAATTTTAACTCTGCCAAATGGGCAATACAGATTATGTAAAACATACAATATGGGATATAGACAGATACAGAGAACTATCTGCCATGAAATGACTGTAAAACAAACCACCCCAACACTCTTGCCACGCCTTCCAACCCTTAGCACGGTACAATTTCGCTCATCCCCCCACCCACGAAGAAGACCAGAAGCGACGAAGGACGATACGACGAATCGAAAACAAATTCACATCGACGAAAGAAAGAAAAAAAGAAGAAGAAGAAAAGAAGAAGGAGAAGAAGAAGAAGAAAGAAGAAAATAAAAGTTTCCGCCCCCACGTCTAGTCCAATAATCGAGGACGATTATTAAAACAGGAAGAAGACTTGTCCTGGCCCCAGCCCTTTAGGAAAGGACTGTGCCTATAAATACATAAAATATAATAAGAGATAACTACGTAAAAGACGACATGGCAACGCGACTACGGAGTAGACCGTAGGTCATAGACCTAGCTCCAATAGCAAGCACTTGGACAGGACACAGAGGACATTACACTCCCAACATACCGCTGACTGGACTGACATCGCACCTTTTACTTATAAATAGAGGTACGAACACGCGCCGCGGTCTCTTAGGAACGTGGACTCTTCTGAACTGGGACGGAGTTACAGTCCTACACTCTATCGGAGTTGTGCTACGTCGGACCGATATGGGGGGATGGCCCCATATCGAGTCCCAACGCCACCATCATCATGGAAGACCGGTATTAACGGTGGGGTGAGTGACATCGTGCCTGCATAATTCCTTTTCCCCCTAGATTATTATTTCCATCCTCCCCTATTGCAATTGCCACTATTTCTTAATAAACCCCCTTTCTGAACAGTCTATTGACTACCTTTTTATTTCGTTTAGGTTAAGAAGCCCTTCCCTTTAGATTAGTACCTAGTTTTAAGATCTACATTGAATGCTGACATGCAGGAGGCGCTGCACCGCCAGCGTGCGGCCTAGAGGTGAGCTAGGTGAGTATTCATTCCTCCCGCCAATTCCCCTGTATGTAAATTGCTCTCTAAACGTGTCCGCAGTTCTTCCTAAAACAATCCCAACCTCTTACAAATTCGCCAAGCTACAACCCCAATTTAGATTAATTTCATCCCCTAGATTTAGTATTTGTATTGGCATCCCTCTCAGATACAATACAAATGGTGGGAGGCGCGGGTTAGTCAAACCAACAACACCCTTAACATAACAGATACAATACAATAGGATCTTTCAATTTCCACCATTTAATTCTTGGAGTAATTTTCCTTGCTGTTCTTTTCTTAATGCCCGTGAATTCATAATCAATAACTAGCACTCTGTGTTGTGGTGTAACATGTTCCCCCACAATAACTTTACAATTCTTAACCTCCTTCAAATGCATTCTTCTGCACAAAAGGAAATCTATTTGGCTCTCTCTTCCTCCACTTTTGTAGGTCACCAGATGCCTTTCGTTTTTATTGAAGAAGGTGTTACATATTGCTAGATCTAATGCCAAGGCAAAACTTAGCACTCTCTCACCCTCCTCATTTCTCGTACCAAATCCTCGCGAGCTACTTTCTATGGCGCGAGAAATTCTACGAGGAAATAGAGGGGGTTGCCACGGTTAGCCCACTTAGCCCTGTGATTGCGAACGTCTACATAGAAAATTTCGAGCAGTTGGCGATCGAGACTGCACCCCTCAAACCGAAAGTATGGCTACGTAATGTGGACGATACATTCGTAGTCTGGAGCCACGGAGAGGAAGAGCTGAAACGTTTCCTGGACCACCTCAACAGCCTCAACACCAGCATGAAATTCAGAACGGGGAAAGAAAACTGCCTGGCCTTTCTTGACGTGCTAATCACCAGGACTAATGACCTGCGCTTGGGGCAGCTCGCGGTGAGACAGTGGCGGAACAAGTCAGTGATGTCCTCCGTGAAGAGCTCGGCAATCTGGTTTATGGATTCTTTCATAGGCACCTTCGTGAAGGGGGATAGTACGTCAAAGCTGACTAGGTGGTCTTCAGGTTCCG
Organism: Meconema thalassinum; assembly: GCA_946902985.2. Taxonomy (NCBI): domain Eukaryota; kingdom Metazoa; phylum Arthropoda; class Insecta; order Orthoptera; family Tettigoniidae; genus Meconema; species Meconema thalassinum. The sequence continues at coordinate 678,163,321 of OX336389.2, forward strand.
GACGTATGTTCTGTAATTTCTCAATAAGATGACCTGAATCCCTGACGTAAGTCTCAGTGTTACCAATGTGCTGTTGTAGAATGGTGGAGAGATGTTTGGCGATGCTGTAGTTCGGAGAGCCGATAGCACTCACGATAGGTCTCAGTGGCATATCAGTTTTGTGCATTTTGGGTAGACCGTATAGCCTGGGTAGTAGAGCTTCACTCCTGCATGTCTCCTTCTCTACGTGGTCTGGTAGTGAAGAGGCCTTGATTAACCTGTTGGTCTCTTTAAGTATCCGTGTTGTGGGGTCTCTCACTTCATTGATTTTGCACTGACTAATAGCTGGCTTGAGTATCGAAAGGACCGTGAGATCTCGGCATACCAAGGAATAAAGTACTTGACCTGTTACATTTTAGAATGAGAGTAGATGACGGTCTCTTAAAAGTAGGAAGAAATGTACAATTGGAACGTCGAGGGAGACCATGCTCTTCACCCGAATCACCACCACCTACACAGTCACGATCTGGTACAGAGAAGAGACCAGGAGAAGATATCCAGCATGACTACACAGACCATATGCCCCATTTTGATGAAAAGAAAGAAGCAACAAGATGCAAGAAACCGGACTGTAAACAGATCCTCAGCCTCCATGCACTCTCCTCACTACCTCCCCTTCCACACTGGTGCCAACATGTCCATTTAGATCTCCATCCAGAAATACCCTTTCATCTGCTGATATACTAGAAAGTTCCTGCTCCAGGTCCCTCTAAAAACATATTTTTCTTCCTCCTCACAGCCAACTTGAGGAGCATAGGCACTTACAATGGTAAACTCTTCCCCTAGACACAGCTTCACACTCATCAAGCAATCACTTCTTCTGTTTAAACTGACTAGAGAGGGGATCAAATCGTTATCCAGGATAATTCCAACACCATTTCTTCCCGCTCTGTTTTCTCCACTGTACAGATGCTATTTTTGCACTTAGGCATGTCATGGAAAAGCACGGGGAGAAGAGAAAAGAACAACATATGGTGTTCATAGACCTAGATAAAGCTTATGATCGGGTGCCCCGTCAGGAGGTATGGAGATGCATGAGATGCAAGGGAGTACCAGAGAAGTATGTGCGCATTGTTCAGGATATGTACCGTGGAGCAAGGCCACGAATTAGAAGCAGTTTAGGATTGTCAGATACTATACCGGTTCAAGTAGGTCTTCACCAAGGATCTGCACTAAGTTCCTATATTTTTGATCTTATAATGGATGTCTTCTCTGAAAGCTTAAGAGAACCAGCACCTTGGTGTATGCTATTTGCAGATGATATTGTCTTATGCAGCACAAACAGGGAAGAGCTTGAATATAAACTGGAATGCTGGAGAAGAGTCATAGAGGACAGAGGCCTTAAAATCAGTAGGAATAAGACCGAATACCTGTGCCTTGGAGGAACTGGAAATGAAACTATTCAGATGGATGGTAGCTAGCTACAGGCAAGGGACAGTTTCAAGTATTTGGGATCCACTGTATCTGACGATGGCAATCTAGATCTGGAAATTACCCACCGAATTCAGGCTGCCTGGTTAAACTGGAAAAGGTTATCTGGTATTCTCTGTGACAGGAGACTGAATATCCAAGAAAAGGGTAAAGCCTATAAATGTGCAGTGAGACCTGCAATGCTATACGGAGCAGAAACTTGGCCAACAGTGCAGTCACAGTACAAGGGACTGGAAGTAGCTGAAATGAAGATGCTAAGATGGATGTGTGGTGTTACAAGAAACGATCACATCAAAAACACCTTCATACGAGGCAGCGTAAAAGTGATTGAAATATCAAAAAAGGTGCAAGAAGGACGCTTGCTCTGGTATGGCCACATAAAACGCAGGGATAAGAGTTATGTAGGAAGGCGATTGCTTGATATGGATTTGGAAGGCAAAAGGGAAAGAGACAGGCCTAGAAGAAGATGGATGAACTGCGTGCAGGATGATCTTCGGGAGAAGCAGTTAACAGAAAACACCATTTGGGACCGAGGAAAATGGAAACGACTTGTCGGAAACGTCGACCCCGCATGAACGGGAAAAGACGAGGAAGAAGAAGAATTTTCAAAAAAAATATTAAAATATTAATAGCCCACGTTAACGAACATGTTCTCTCAAATCAAACGACCCCTGACAAGCCTCTGTATGATTAGCCGTTTTCAAAATATCTGAAATTTCCCTAAAATTCATTTTTAACCCATTTCCAAAAATCTTACCACTCTTCATGCCTCAAGTTAAAACATTATTTTACCAAACGTAACAAAACAAAACAAAAAATTACAAAAAAGTCAGTTTCCTTCATATTCGAACATGTTGCCCATCTTTGTGCGCCATGTTAAAGAGGGCAACGCGCTGAAAAGAATGATACCTAGCATGCCGTCCTACAACCATTCCTTCCCAAGATACAACGAAAAATCTAAAAAACATTTATACAAAAAAAACCGTTTCCCTCATTTTCAAAAATTTTGCGCATCTTCATGCACCATGTTAAAGAGGACAACGCGCTGAAAAATTGGTACCTCGCACGCCCTCCTACGACCATTCCTTCCCAAGATATAACGACACTAGCCCTACACACCAACAGCGCGATGCGGCGGAACATGGAACTAAACAGCTCCGGCCTTACCTCACTACTACTACTACTTTTGTCCTAGGGGCATGGGAATGTGTTAGGGGCTAGAGGGGGTAAAGACCTTTGGTTTAAGTCAAACACACTACTTTGTAAAATTCCTATTTTCAGAAATATAGCCAAATTTTAAAATTGAACTTTTTTGGAAAAAAATGTAAAAAAAAGTTTTGTTTTAACGATAAAGGACATAAAGACCTTTCGTTTGAGCCATTGCACAACGTTCTGCGATTATTGGTTTTATATATATAGTCTACTTTCCAAAAAATATTTTTTCCAAAAATTTAAAAAAAATATAACGAGTGGTCCATAGAAAAGTTGGCATTTGAGGGTGCGTAAATGCGAGGGAGCCGTAACAGTAGATTTACTGGCACGTTAAAGATCCCCTTTGGGGCAAAATTCTGGCACCCTGGCGTTCCTAAAACCCTCAGTAGTTAAAAGGGACGTAAAACCAATAACATTATTATTATTATAGTTATTGCTAGGACTGTCACCCTGCCTGTTATCGCAGCTGCAGATTGTGCAACTGAAGTCTCTTAAACAAGATTCCTTTTTTTTTTACAGATTTTTGTGGCCAATGCTCTACTATAACTTTCTATATCTATTTTTAAGTTTTAACAGTATGCACGGCTCCCATCTTGAATTTGCTTAGTCGATGGATTTGTGTCTTCAGCCGAGTAAAAACCTTGCACCTTACTACCTTCTACATGCTCATGATGGTAGTTGTACATACTATTCAGTGTGATAGTCCTGTGACTTGAGCAAGCGAACTCTTTCACAAAATGTTGTATTATTGCTCAGTTATGTTCCGCTATATCCGTTTCAAAGATTTAATAGTATTCATGGACACCATTTTGTAGTGTTAAGTGGATGGACTAGTGTCCGAGTTTGCAAGCTTAAAACCAAACACAGTCTGCTAGTATTTAAGTGTGTTTAAATGCAGAGGATCGTGTCACTAAACTTACTGAAATGTTGGGACAGTCTGGCTTCTCTAAAGTCACAGCAACTAAAAGTTAAAATAAAATGTAGCTATGCTGTCCTACTGAATCCCCAGTTGTGAGTGGCACTTCACGGGCTGAGCGCCACAGCGCTGTAATTTCATGGTAGCCCGCCCACCCGCCCTAGCGAGAATCCTGTAACTTATCTCTACTCTAACCTTCTTCATTTTGTGATTATTGATTTAAGTTGCGCCCTGACCAACTCCATACAATGAGACTGAACGGAAAAGGTCGAGACACAAGAAGAACTCAAGAACAACTCAAGAACAACTTTTAGGTTCCGCGCAAAACGAGGGAAAAGTCAAGATTACTGATTTATATTTCTTTCGTACACACAGCAGTACAGACCACAAAACACAGGTTATTAGACATATTTTACACACACAAGTTCGCGGGATTGATGACCACGATGTCCTAAGCCACGACATGAAATAATGAAAACTACAACTACTATGTCTCTTTCTTTGAATTTTACGTCTCTCGAGGACTAGGATTTATTGGACCAGGCAGGATCATTGAACACCATCATAATGCCAATAAGGTACACAGAAAGGCTGCAAGTACAACGCTCATGCACGAGTAATGGGGCTTGGACATCGTGCTCATTTAGCCCTGTGGTCTTGGATATTTGTACACATAAAACGAAAACAAGCAAGCAATTAAGCATGAATTTGTCTGATAACCTGTGTTATTGTGGTGTCTGTAGTAGTGCATGTATTTGTAATTTAGGTGAGGATTGGGAAGGAGGCGGCCGTGGCCTTAATTTAGGAACCATCACGGCATTCGCCAGGAGTAGAAGTGAGATATCACGGAAAACTATTCCAGGATGGATGAGGCGGGAATCGAACCCACCCCTTCTCAGTTTTGTCTCACGAGGCTGAGTGGACCCCGTTCCAGCCCTCAGACCAGAATTAAATTCTTGGCAGAGCCGGAAATAGAACCCGGACCTTCGGACTGACAGCCAAGAAAACGAGTAAAGCCATATGGAGCTGGTGTCCATAAGTAAAACACTGAGAACAACAAGATGTTCCTTAAAGAACTACAGCCTATTTTCTTTGAAAGTCATGATTTTGTTTTAATCATCTGTTCTTATGGAGATGTAAGATTCAATACAATTAGGATGGTAATTTTGTTTGAGTCATATGTCAACCAAAATACGCTGCAAAACCCCTTCAGACCTGAATTTTTTCCTCTATAGACAAAAAATATTTTTTATTATAAACACATTTTATGGATCATAAATAACAAACTGATACAGGGCGCCAGGAAATGTTTTCCGCAGCCGCTACTTGCTGCTGCGAGAGATAGCGTCACCAGTTACGTTGGCAGCACGGCTGTCGCTTGTATCGAAACAAGCAAACCGTAAACGTTGTACTCACCACAGCCATTCATAACATACTGTTGCACTCTTCCAATATTCTAACTATACACACTGACGATTTCAACAGCCCACGGCCCACACATGTGGCCTTCTCCCTATTAAGGATCACCCCCCCCCCCGCGCTGACAACTAAACTGATGACCCTACCTCTCTCAACAGCACGTAGCCGCTGCGGAGAACATTTCCTGGCGCCCTGTATAAAAATTGTGATTATCTAAAATATTTTATTCAAATTTCTACATGTATACAAATGGTCCCGGGCATCAGTAAATAGTGAAATTTTAGATATGTGTAAATATGAACATTCTTATTTATATAGAATGAATTGCACAGTAATTAAGACACTTTTACATGTAAAAATGCTCAGGACGAATAAACAAATCAGTTAAGCTTCGCTTTTTATTCGATTTCCTGTGAAATGGTACAAGGCAGTTCCTCTTTCTCGTAAAGCAGAGCTGTACATTGCATTTGTCACAGTAAACGTGTGTTCTCCGTTTACAGTTCGGTTTCTTGCATCTTGTTGCTTCTTTCTTTTCATCAAAATGGGGCATATGGTCTGTGTAGTCATGCTGGATATCTTCTCCTGGTCTCTTCTCTGTACCAGATCGTGACTGTGTAGGTGGTGGTGATTCGGGTGAAGAGCATGGTCTCCCTCGACGTTCCAATTGTACATTTCTTCCTACTTTTAAGAGACCGTCATCTACTCTCATTCTAAAATGTAACAGGTCAAGTACTTTATTCCTTGGAATGCCGAGATCTCACAGTCCTTTCGATACTCAAGCCAGCTATTAGTCAGTGCAAAATCAATGAAGTGAGAGACCCCACAACACGGATACTTAAAGAGACCAACAGGTTAATCAAGGCCTCTTCACTACCAGACCACGTAGAGAAGGAGACATGCAGGAGTGAAGCTCTACCTCCCAGGCTGTACTGTCTACCCAAAATGCACAAAACTGATATGCCACTGAGACCTATCGTGAGTGCTATCGGCTCTCCGAACTACAGCATCGCCAAACATCTCTCCACCATTCTACAACCGCACATCGGTAACACTGAGACTTACGTCAGGGATTCAGGTCATCTTATTGAGAAATTACAGAACATACGTCCGGAACCTGAAGACCACCTAATCAGCTTTGACGTACTATCCCCCTTCACGAAGGTGCCTATGAAAGAATCCATAAACCAGATTGCCGGGCTCTTCACGGAGGACAACACTGACTTGTTCCGCCACTGTCTCACCGCGAGCTACTTTCTATGGCGCGAGAACTTCTACGAGGAAATAGAGGGGGTTGCCACGGGTAGCCCACTTAGCCCTGTGATTGCGAACGTCTACATAGAAAATTTCGAGCAGTTGGCGTTCGAGACTGCACCCCTCAAACCGAAAGTATGGCTACGTTATGTGGACGATACATTCGTAGTCTGGAGCCACGGAGAGGAAGAGCTGAAACGTTTCCTGGACCACCTCAACAGCCTCAACACCAGCATGAAATTCAGAATGGAGAAAGAAAACTGCCTGGCCTTTCTTGACGTGCTAATCACCAGGACTAATGACCTGCGCTTGGGGCACACCGTATACCGGAAACCCACACACACCGACCGGTATCTACACAAAACAGCTAATCACCACCCCCGTCAGAAACACGGAGCTATTAAAACATTCGTAGACCGTGCTAGGAGAATCTGTGAGCCATCCAACCTGAACCAAGAGCTCTAACATATAAATAGGGTCCTATGCGCCAACGGATACAGCAATAAAGAGATTGAGCGGGTCTCTCATCCCAGGCACCGGAGCACGGGGAAAGAATCTGAGGAAACTCCGGTGGCCACCGCATTCCTGCGTACGTGAAGAAGGTGACGGACAGGATAGGCAAATTACTCAAGACCTAAGGGGTGAAGACGGTTTATAAACCCACCGCCAAAATCCTGGACTTACTGTGATCCGCTAAAGACAAGCGCCATCCACACTCCACTGCAGGAGTCTACAGAATCCCGCGTTCCCGTGGGCAGGTGTACATAGGAACCACCAAGAGGAACGTGACTACCAGACTCATGGAACATAACAGACACAGCCGCCTGGGTCAAACTGAGAAATCATCAGTAGCTGAGCATTCTCTCTTTCCTGGTCACGATGTACAGTATGGGGACACGGAGATACTCTCCACGACCACACACTACCACGCCAGGCTGCAACGGGAAGCCATAGAAATATTCAAACACCCCGAAAACTTCAATAGAAAGGAAGACATTGAACGTGTGCGTAATACATTGATCCCGGCCCTTAGGAACACCAAGGCCAAGATATCACGCACGCATCAACCTGAAGAACCCACTACAGCCCGGCAGTCGCCCACGGAACACCTGACCCTCATAAGTTCGGTCGCCGAAGCCGGAGCGCGCGCCGCACCCCGCAACATGTACGCGAGACCAGACGATCTAACCGGACTGCGCAGAGAACGCTATGCAACACCAACCACCTAATCTCAACGTTGGGTGATTACCAAGCTACTAGGTGCCCTCACAAACGGCCCCGGATTTCAATAGAATAAATATCTCTGTCTTTTTTCCTTTCTATAAACCTTAGCCGCCTGGCACTATTTCTTTCTTCCTTCTAAATCCAAGCAAATAGTGCCCCTGAGCACTAGGCCACACTCTGGACATTTATATAACACAGGTAATCACCCAACCCCTAAACAAATGCTGAATAGTTCAAACTTCCGTCCAGACAGAGCTCTTGAGGCCCCCGAGCTGATAGGCTACTGTATATGCACTCAGGTCTCCGACAGCTGAGTTGTATGGGTAAGGTCAGGTCAGGGTGGTCCTCATTCCACTGCTGACCAAGGAAAAGAGCGGAACCCTTGAAAATGCCGGGCGCAGTTTCCAGTGAAACTCCGGGAGATATCCTGTCTGGACCACGGCCCAGAAGCCCGAAAAACTTATACCTAATTATGAACGCCAGCCGTTAAAGCCTAAGCTGTTATATGAGTAATCATTCTTAGAGTCTATTTTACAGACCTGATGAAAATTCTGTATAGACTTATTAATTGATCCAAAAGGTCAACACCTCCTATGCAGTGATTGTACAGCTTAATTATCTCTGGTCTTGGTATCTCAATGTAAGCTGACTGCCCTTTGTCCCACCGTGTAGCTTTGTCCTCTTTTCCTCCTTCAACAAAATTTGAAGCAAGGAACAATTATATTATCAAGCCACTTCACAATGACATCACCACCATCAATACTTGACACTTCATCTGAATATCCCCTTGGTTTCTTTTTCATGTCCTTGTCTGGTAGCAGTGAAGGATTCGCAAATCGATTGATTCGAATTGTGCCTGCTGCATATATATTTTTGCTCTTAAGAATTTGAAGCAAGGCATATGAAGAGAAAATATTATCATAAAATAGATTGTGACCACTTGAGGTAATCCTTTCTGAAAGGTGTAATACAACACTAGCACCCAATACAAAACGTTTCTGACTGGAAGCATTCAACCCAGTAGCTTTACCTTGGTAGGGTAAAATGTCATAAGCCATACCACTTTTACCACACAAAAGAAATATTTTTATGCCCCGTGGCTGTGGTTTGCCTTGTACATATTGCTTGATTGCAATTTTGCCGGTAAATGAAACCATCTGCTCATCTACACACAACAATTCTTCTAGAGAAAGTTCCAAACACCGTTTCCTAACTGTTTCTAGCAGAGGTCGAACCTTATATAGAATATCAGTGCACTAAGCTGGACGATCTAGTTTATCGACTAAATGCAAGCATGTTCTGAGCTCTAAATATCTGTCTCTGCTCATATCGTTCAGGAACGCATGGATGGCAAGAGTAGTGTCCCTGTACATTCGTAATCTAGGGAACTTATGCAGACAGCCTATAATTATGTGAAGAGAAAATAGTGTCTTTTTTTCATTTCCGTTTGTGTTATTGAAACCACTTTTATTTTCCTGGATGGCATAAATATTAGTGCATTCTGCCATTGATTTAAAAAGTGTATCTGGAATATATTTTCTGAAGTAAGAATATGGAGAAAGCAATTCCAGGTTGTCATTGTTTTCAATATATGTGGTATCAAATTCAATGTTAGTAACAATTAGCGGTCTCCTTCTATATTTGATCTGAGTCTTATCCGTCAGGAAATCGATGTAATTATTTATTTCATTGCCTTGTGGTTCCTCACTATCTTCATCTTTAACATTATCCTCCACTTTTTCAAGCACATCTTCCTCTTCTTCCTCTCCTTCCATGTGGGTTTCAATCCTGGTTACTCTATCTGTGCCTATAGCCCTCTGATTCTTCTTTGGTAGTACTGGAGTATCTATGATGTCCTCATCATCACTATTGAAGTCTTCAATATCAGAAGCCTCCCCATTCTCCAGCAAGTCTAAAATTGTTGCTGCATAATTGGGATCACCGGGATCAAGTCGTTCACGAGCAGCATTCCTCTTCGGTTGTGACCTTGAAGGGCCTAAAAAAAAAGAAGAATATTGTTATGCAAGTACTAGGGATTGTTACAAGGTCACTGTATAAATAAGAAGACAGCTACTGTGACTTAGTGACTTGTATATTATGAGATAAACAGATAGTAACAATTTGAGGTTACAGCAGTTAGACATAGCTTGGAACCAGATGTACATTTCAATGTACATTGAACTTAAAATACAAGTGTTATGCTAATGTAAAATGAGCAGCATTTCAGTGTTTCATTTGTTAATGCTATTTTATCATTTAGCAAAATAAACCAAGATCAATATTGTGGCTAAAGTCCTATTTATATGAAAAATATGAGACGCTTACCTTCAACATGTTGCCATGGTTCCTCCATCTTCTTTGTTGTCATGCGAAATACACATTTCTGCCCACAGAGGACAGCACCAACTGTTGTGTACCTCATATAGGATGTAAAATGCGATATTCAAAGGGTAAGTAGGCATTGAAAAACCTTCTGGGGTCTAAGAATAAAGCCTGAAAAGTGATGTACATTGAAAAGTGCAGGTCTGAAGGGGCCGTTGGCGTCCATAAGTAAAACACTGAGAACAACAAGATGTTCCGTAAAGAACTACAGCCTATTTTCTTTGAAAGTCATGATTTTGTTTTAATCATCTGTTCTTATGAAGATGTAAGATTCAATACAATTAGGATGGTAATTTTGTTGCGTCATACGTCAACCACAACACGCTGCTTAAGGAAATTCATATTGGCGTACGAGACGTTTCTTTTACCATGTCTCTTATATGCACATTGGCACAGCCGCCATGTTGGATTGGTGAAAAGTATTAAAATTTGAAGGGCACGGTCGGAGTCTGACAAAGTAGTACTATGACCTTACCGAGTCTCATTGAAATAGCTTCAGCCGTTTAGATTGCATTAGGGACACACACACCCATACGCACACACACACACACACACACACCCATACGCACACACCCACACACACATACACACATCCATACGCACGCACACACACACACACACACACACACTCGCACGGACAAAAGGTGATCTCATAAGCCTATTTTTTGATTCATTTAGGGACTTCCGCACACCGTGATCATGTAGTCCCCTGTACGGTATTTGGGTATGTGGGAAATCTGTCTGATAACCAGTGTCATTGGGATGGCTGTAAATACGTGCCATATTAGAATTACTTCTTATTTTAGCTGTAATGTGAAAAGCAGCTTCTATGACTTAAATGCGCCTTCAGGAAGTCAAACGTTTTATAACCTGATCAGGTAAAGTATACAGAAAGTCAACTCTGATAGTCATGGTAATACACAGGAAAAGTTCTATTTGCAAAGTTTTGCTGGCAAATTAAACATCATCTAATTTTACAACGCTTCAAGCAAGAAGTCTGTATTTTCATGACCGTCTAGATATTAATCCTATGATAAAGGATTTGGAGCCTGCTACCCGAAAAAAGATATCCAGGATAAAGACAACTAAATACCCAAATTAAGATGGTGTAATCATAAGCAATGAGTGAACACAGGTAAATATTTTACACAGCATTCAGAATGATTAAGTTCTACGCCTTAAGCATGTTGAGAAAATATAGCATGTTATTCTAATAATTAGCCACGTGTGTACTAGACTAGTGTTTGGGTAGGAAGCGGCCGTGGCCTTGGGTACCACCTTTGCATTTGCCTGGAGTAGAAATGGGAGAACACGGAAATCCACTTCTAGGATGGATGAGGTGTGAATAGGAATCGAACCCATTACTTCTCAGTTTTGCCTCACGAGACGGAATGAACCCTCAGACGAGAATTACATTTCTTGGCAAAGCCGAAAATCGATCCTGGACCCTAGGGGTTGACAGTCAAGAATGCGAGATACTACACTACGAGGTTGACTGGATAATATCTTAGGCCTACAGCTTACCAAGCAAAGTGTCTTGAATATGAGAAGATCATCACTTTAAATACACCCCATCACTTCTTTTATGCCCACTTCCTAGTGTAGCGGCTAGCATTCTTGGCTGTCACACTGAAGTCCTGGTTCGATTCCCGGCTCTGCCAATAAATTTATTTCTGGTTTGAGGGTTGGAACGGGGTCCACTCAGCCTCATGAGGCAAAATTAAGCAGAGGTGGGTTCGATTCCCATCTCAGCCATCCTGGAAGTGGTTTTACGTGGTTTCCCACTCCTACTTCAGGCAAATGCCGGGATGGTTCCTAACTCTAAGGCAAAGGCCACCTCCTTCCCAAGCCTCACTTGCATTACAAGTAAACACACAACTACAGACACCACCAGTTATCAGACACTCTACACTCACCCAAGTATACAGGGATAAATGACCACGATGTCGCAAAGCCCCTAAATGAAATTACAACGACAACAACCAAAATAGCTTCTTTTGTGGGAGTTGCATGCTGACCGTTGTTACTTCTGACTTTCGAATCATCGCTTTTCCGCTTTAATAAGACATACTGAGCCATCGATCGATCCATTAACACCGGGTTAAGGCCGAACTGCTGTTAATTCATGGACCGTGGACTCAGGGAAATAAACGTAAAGCGTAAAAACACACTAGGCTAATTATATATTAGAGCAATAAACCAACAATACACGACACCAAGAAGCAATAAAAGATATTAATAAAAAGTTATGAACAACCTATTAATAATTACTAAGACGTACAAGGGTAGCACTACTGTCATTTTATAGAAACAAGATTACATAGGGAAAATGGAAAATTTCCTTAATAGACAAAATTTCAGTAGAGTGAAAAAGATCCCACCAATAGCATACAAAAGATTCTTAGACAAATTTTAAATACAACTTTTCTGTTGTTGTTGATTCATTTAGGGGATTTGCGACATCGTTGTCATGTAATCCCGTGTACTTAGTAGTGTGTGGAATTTGTCCGATAACCTATGTAATTGTGATGGCTGTACATGTGTATTTGTAATTCAGATCAGAATTCGGAAGGAGGCGGCCATGGCCTTTATTTAGGAACCATGCCGGAATTCGCGAGGAGTAGAAGTGGGAAACCACGGAAAACCACTTCCAGGATGGCTGAGGTGGGAATCGAACCCGTCTCTTCTCAGTTTTTCCTCACGAGGTTGAGTGTACCCAGTTCCAGGCCTCAGACCAGAATTAAATTTCTTGGCAGAGCCGGGAATACCACCCAGGCCTCCGCGAAGACAGCCAAGACTACTAGCCACTACGCAATGAGGCGCAACTTTTTTTTATTAGACAACATAAATGATTAGTATGAACCTTATTTTGCATACAGTTAAGGCGCTACCGGAAATCCACAAAATAAATACACCGATAAGATCAATTATAAACAATAGAAAATGTCCATCGCATAAAGATGCTAAATGTATAGAGATTTGTAAAAAGGAATTATAAGTTCAACAAGAACACTTGGAAAAAATTAGCTTGGCAAAGTGCATTGTAATAATTTGTGATGTAAAATCTGTGAGTCTATACGGAAACACAAACAACATAGAACAACAAGTATGTAGTACCGTGAAGAACTATACAGCATATTTTCCTGTATCCTACTTATGTTAATTGCCTCTATCAACATACAAAATTCCAGTTTGATTGCTGTAATAGATTCGTAAATATTGAAAGCCGTCTAAATATTTCGGATGGTATCCATGTTGAATTTTTATATATGTAGGTCTTAGAGTTATGTATTATTACTAGTAGATTATTGTGTAGGATTAGTATTTAAACTTCAATCGCATGATTAGGACACAATAAATTAAAATCAGATTTTAATATTGCGCACAGCCACCATCTTGAGGTTATGTGCACAATTGAACTAAATTAGATGCCAGTGCATTACCATGTGTTTCAACATTTGCTGTACCATGTCTCATTGCGTTTGGATGGTTAAATCGCGAGAAAAGTCTATTTAAAAGTTTCAACTTCGCTTGGCCGCCATGCTCGTTTTGGAGTTAACAGGTTTTTAAAAGTCTCCTAAGAGAACTTTTAGTAGTGTTCTTTATCACCATATACATTTCCAGGGTGAAATCAGTAATAGTTTCGGAGATATAGAATGCCGGTGAAATATTTCGCACAGCCACCATCTTGAGGTTATGTAAACAATTGAACTAAATTAGATGCCAGTGCATTAAAATGTGCATGAACATTTGCTCTACCATGTTTCATTGCGTTTGGATGGTTAAATCGCGAGAAAAGTCAATTTAAAAGTTTCAACTTTGCTTGGCGGCCATGTTCGTTTTGTAGTTAACAGGAAGATAGATGAACTTCTAGTAGTGCCCTTTATCACCGTACAAAATTTCAAGGTGATATCAGTAATAGTTTCGCAGATATAGAATGCCGGTGAAATATTTCTCACAACCGCCATACTGGATTGGTGAGACGTAATAAAATTGGAAGGGAACGGTCGGGGTCGGCCAAAACAGTACTATGAAATTACCAAGTTTCTTTGAAATAGCGCTCCAGCTGTTTAGAAGTTATTAGGGGGACACACACATACGGACAAAAGGTGATCTCATAAGCCTATTTTTTCATAAAATGATAATAGGCTAAACATTTTATTTTGAAGGAATTTATTCTCTTCCAGCTCATGCCAATGAGGCTGGGTGGCTTGGACAATAACTGCATTACTGTTACAAGGAAACAAGTGCCATGAAACAAGAGAGAACTAACACATAACATATGACAAAATCCGACTTCATCACATTTTCGATATGCAGACTTCCATATATTACGACACAACAGTATTTTTTCCAAGGACCTGTAACTTAACATTTTCGCATCACTTCAAAATTTCCATGGGAGCAAGATGATTAATACAGTCGATATTTCGACCTATGCTCCAGTCCACAAAGAGCCTTTACTCATCACAGAGCAAAATTCACACCCTGTTGGCCATCTCGAGATATTTTTAAAGATAAACTTTTACGACTAATTTATAGGAATATACAAATACCAACTATTTATATATATGTCATTTTTTCAAGGTTATTTTTGTATTTCTGTATCATCAAATTAAAGCCCACATTTCCTACAGATCTGTTTTTTTACATTTAAAACAAAAAATTCATTTGCTCGTAATTACATTAGTTTGTTTTCTTTTTAACATCGCTGAAGAAGGCCATAATATGGCCGAAACTGGTACACTTCATTAATTAATGTGTATTAATATATTTGGCACAGGCTAGAGTAAAATGTGGCTTTTCGCCGATGTTTCAGTTTCACTCATGGCTGTGATTATATGGAAGCTACTGATGTATGGGTGGTGCTTAGTAATAACATTCAGGGCACAGCCAGTGCTTCTGGATGCTGTGAAAGGTTCTACTCATAGGGTTAGTACTGCTATTCTGACTCAGTGAGGAAAGTAATGGCAAACTACCTCACTCCTCTTCTTGCCTAGTTCGCCTCAATATAGCGCTACCTTGGATATTTGTGGGTATCTACCCACATAACCTAACGGCGATAGTTTTTGAGGATCCAACCAGCCTTCGGGCTGATGACTTAACAGACAGACACAAGGTGCAATACATTTATTAAATACTCATTGGTATTTCATTTAGACTGTACAAGGAATACAGAAATCTAACTAAACCAAACAATATGAGGCTAAACGCTGTTTATAGGCTATTATTAATTGGGTATACGAATATCTATGTTTACGTCGTGTGACAAATACAGTAATAATATGAAGAGGAAAAATGTAAACATAGAATATTCATAACTTTTTGTTTGTGAACATTACAGTCTAAGTTACAAGCTTCGTGCATAGAGCAAGCGAGAGAGAGAATTTCAATACCTAAAAACATCACTTTATTATTGCCAACAATGATTCAAGCTACAACATTCTGAATCCATTAGGATAGATCAGAGCGTTTATGGTGAACATGGATTCGGGAGATGTACGGGTTTGAACCCCTACGAAAGTTATCTTTGAGTACCGGTACTCAATCAAATACCTAAAAATGAGTCCTGGTCGAGGCGGGCCGTGGTAGTGTAAGGTGATAAACGCACCTGTCCAGACAGCTGGATATTCAGGTTCGAGCCCCGACTACGATCACATTTTCAAGTCTTACTCAACAGTCACATAATACAGTTTACCAGCCATATTTCCCACACTGGGATGATGACCACGATTTCTCAAGGCTCTACACAAAATAACCGATAAACAAAATCTGCCAGCCGAGAAAGAAAATTCAGTTATTTTCTGTTTGGAGTAACTTGAAGAGGACATGTTGGCCTGTGTCAGCAAAGCTTACTAAATCCCCCATTGAAGTCGCGTCCCCTCGATCATTTCGGTAGGGCTTCTTTGTAACTGGGATAAGCCGCTCTCTGCCAGGCCTACGAGCTTATTCGCAGCGATCCTTTTCCGATGCTCGGTGCTCTCTCCCGAGGGATATTTCTAAATACTCAGTATCACTGGATAACATGTTTGGTTACCACCACCTGGGGCGTATTCGAAGATGAGGTGGATTAGCCACCACCACCGGAATCCTCTACCCGGTGAATGGTTACGAGTGATCAGAATTTTGTTAAATGTTATTCTATTTTGTCAATCCTAATTTAAGCAATACATGTTGTGGTAGAATGCCATGAATTCAGTGAAATAGCAACATACCTGCATGGCTGAGTCGGGTGGGCCTCACTTAGTGCCGAGAATGGGGAGCTGCACGTTCGGTGGTTAGAGATTAATGTCCGATTAAAAATGAATGGACTAATAATTTATTATAATGTAGATAGTTTATGGCGGCCCATGCAGGAGGGATACCACACTTCCCTTTTACCAAGGAGGACCCGGGCTCACCACTGTCTTGAAGATGGAACGTGGTTCATTCTACACCTTCACGTTATGCTATAGGTTTCTTTCCTGTTCAAATAATTTTTACTCTAAGGATTTCGACCGGTAAAAATTCTATGATGCAGTACTCTATATAGTCTCTAAATGCAGCAACAACCACTCAGATCTTCCCATTTCATGAACACCTCACAAAGCCATAGCAGTTGTTGTTAGTGGGGTGGTGTTCTATGCAGGGTCTGGAGATATGGTGGCCATAAGTCCCAAACACTTGCATAAGAATGAGATTTGTCTGATACCCTGTGCTCTTAATAATTTCTAACTGGGGTGGACGAGGACGTGGCCTGAGATTAGCTACAATCCTCGAGTTGAATTGAAAAACCTCGGACCATCAATTTTAAGATGACAGAGGTTACATTCGAAACGATCTCTCATCACAAGACTGGGCACACTTCACACAAGGCTTTAAATTGGCTATAGCTGACCCGTCAATCGAACCTAGACCATATATACTAAGAGCTATTATACTTACACCTAGAACACGGCGGCAGTAATCATTCAAGCCGTCACAGTTTACTGCGCATTTGTCTGGGATTACCTACGGGTAAGCTATCGATCTGGCTGTGTATTAACAGGAATTACACCAACTCCACGCGTAAAAATATCGTTACCTCTGCTGCATGCCCACAGATGCAAAGCTGAAATAATATTACTAATAGTTGAACATCCCTTTTAACTGCTGTGGCTTTAGAAACGGTGACGTGCCAGAACTTAGCCATGAAGGGTATTTTAACATGTTAGTAGTGACACAGATCATTCGCATTTGACCACTCTCAAATGCGAACTGACTACGCCGGGATTCGATCCCGCTACTTTGGACACTGCAAGTGAGAGCATTATCAACTAAGCCATATTATTATTAATACTATTATTATTCATCGATTCACTTGAGTGGTCTTGGGCTTCAGTCACCCACCATGCACACCACGTATCTCACTCGCAACACTTTCTACACGTTTTCTTACCTAACTTGTCCAACCCGGTAGAGGCCAGTGTTCCGTTGAAACTTGAGCTTGATGAACCTGTTTTCAGAATGGAAGTTTTGTTTTTAACTTATTATTCTCAAACTCTGCTCTCGAATTATGCGAATTATTGGGGATGCAGAACATCCCTGCTATGTTCAAAGATCGTTTCTGAAGTTCAGGATGGCTTTCGATTTTGTGATCAAGGATTTTGTGTGTCAAGGAATTCATTCATGTGTCTTATTTTTGTGTGCTTGCATAATAAATTTACTTACTTATTCTTATTTCATAGTAAAACCACCACCAATATCAATAAGACTTATTCCAATACTTTGGCACCATTTCGATAAGAATACAATCCTGGTGAAGATTGAAATGCTCAGTCCATTGTCCATAACCATGTGAAAAGTTATGTGTTCTAAGTATTCAATGATATGAAAGTCAATTAATTTCTAAAATAAATATTGTCAGTGGAATTCTCCTCATTATGAGTTGGATGCAAGGGAATGATAAATAATTTGAGCTACTGCAAATCGTACTTCTGTATGACGATGCTAATGTCATGGTTTCAACGTTTCTTTTAATTTGGAAATACCTCTCTGAGGCTTACAACTTGTGGATTTACGACCACGGGGCCCTAGCTTAGTCCAGCAGTTCTTCCACTTACTTTCCCATTTCCTGTCGACCTCTCTTAGGCAACTCTTGTTCTCTTCCGACCCCGACGATATTGGGCTATTCGATGCCTAGGGTGTGTTTAATTTCCTGCCTTATTTGGTCTATTTGGCTCTTATCTCATCTTTCCTGATACACTCATTCTTCGAAGAATAAGATCTTTATTTCTTTTCATGGTGGGCTACCTCCTGCCTTCTGCACAACGCCTTTAAGGAGGCAGGATGCATCTTATGTAGCGCTACACCCTCAAGAGCTCACGGCTAGTGAGTTCGGGAGTTGGCGACCCGGGGGATTTCTGAGCTGGGCCCGGATTTCCTCTCTTTTTCCACTGATTTTGGGGCAGACTCTTTCCAATCTGCCATTCATGGCTCTACTTCCTTTTATGACTCGCAATCCTCATTCTTTGCG
Organism: Meconema thalassinum; assembly: GCA_946902985.2. Lineage (NCBI taxonomy): Eukaryota > Metazoa > Arthropoda > Insecta > Orthoptera > Tettigoniidae > Meconema > Meconema thalassinum. The sequence continues at coordinate 678,181,689 of OX336389.2, forward strand.
AGATGAGGGTATTTCTTATCCTCCTGCCCTTTATTTACCGTTTTACTTTGCCCTGACAGGTCTTCTTCTAGTTATACGGTAAGCAGTGGCGGATCCAGGCCTTGCGGGGCCCTGGGCGATATGATAAGATAGGGCCCACAACAATAGGAAATAAATAAATATCAAATCAAATGGAAAGTAATTTTGTAATAATGAAATGAAGAATAGTTAGCACACAATATTTTGAATACACTACAGTACATTTTTTAAATAATATGAAGTCCCCTTGAAGAAGATTATGTAAACTATGAAATATTAAAATATAACTTTGCGACTATTTTTCCGGCTAAAGTCTTCTATTATTTCACTGTAATCTTAACTTGCTAAACGGCCAAGGGAGGTCATAGCTGCACTGAAAATAAAGTTTGAAAAGTATAATTAATTAATTAATTAAATTTAAAAAAATCCTTGGAGCGGGGCACCCTGGACCGCGGGGCCCTGGGCGGTCGCCCTCCTCGCCCTCCCCTAGATCCGCCCCTGACGGTAAGTCTGTAGTTAGCAGTTGTATTTTTCACTATCACCATTAGGGGTCGATAACCTATATGTTAGGCCCCTTAAAGCAACATCAATATGAAAATATTAATCCACCTCGTTTCGAAAATTGAGTTGTCCAAGTATAGTAAATAATCTAATAATTAATAATAATGAATAATAGGCAAGCAACCTGACACTGTACAATTACGCCCTCTGGCGGTAATTTACTTTCAGCTAAAGAATAGTCTCGAGCATTTTGTTGAACTCCCAATGCTTTAATGACCGTTATTTGCGAATAAATGTTTGTTTTAGAGCACTACACGAGAGCATCTTTATGAATAGAGTCTCAGAAAGCTTGGCCATCACAGGGATTATCGACCAGCTCGCCGCGCTGTGCAATCAAGCACGTCAAAAACATAGCGCAAGGTGATACACTGTACAAGCAAGGGTCGAACGGCAACTGTAGTAATGAAGCAGAATAACCATTGAACACCAAATTAATGTCATCAACATCACCAAGTCTTTAGTCAGGTAGCAATATCAGTATTTGATCAGATTTTCAACCATTACAACAGCATATCCAGGCAATTGTTATGGTTAGAGATCTATGAATGATGGACCCCTTTCATCTGTTGTCCAGAGAATGTATTTGAAAAACAGTTAAATCAACAAAGGCAAGATTGTTGTTTGCGTGGCTCTTCTTTGTTTTTACGTGGAATCCAAACCGGCGGAAGTGACTTTTCATCTCGAACATCTTTCGGGCTTTATCCAGGAATCGATCCGGTCCGCCTTGTTGAGGCACAAGCAGCTCGACCGCTGCACCATCAAGGGTTGGGGCAAAGTCATGGCAACGATTTTGTATTTCCACGTTACGCGAGTACCAGGACGAGATAGCATACGTCATATACAACCCTGGCATCAACAGTATGGCTGGTTGCCAAATGATGAACACTCTGCACTCGCACTCCACACTCTCATGTACACTTACACTCGATCACTCTATCCACACTTGAAGTGTAAACACTCGGTAATTTGGAACGTATCTGCACTCGCTCTCCCTGGGCGCGGCACGCGAAGTATGATTGCTGGCCGCGCGAACAACTGACCGTCTCATGTTTACATTCGATGCGATCTGAATATCGCGAATAAGAATTGGTACATCGTGAATTTGGCTCTGACAACTTCAGTATGTGAGAAAAGTAAGCTAATGTGAAGCCGTGGGATGTAAAGGCTTCCATGTCCGATGGAGGATAATATAATTTGTTGCATTTCTACCGTGATACCTAAGCCTTCTACTACAGTGTATTGTTTAAGAATAAAGCCTACGTTTATTTCTTTAGCATTTTACTGCCATTTAGTCGAATGAGGTAGTGCTCAATCAATTGTTAATGACGTAAAATGTAATATTAGATAAGACCGTTTTATTTTTTCTGTCTCAGAGAATGGTCTCCTTTGCAACTCCTATGATTCCCCACCTGAAAATACCTTACATTCAATTGGTGGGGGCTTTGCTAGATTGGTAGACAGAAGTGAGTTCCTCCACTACGCAGGCAGCGTAATCGTTATTTAAAACTTGCCCACCAGTTCTACGTAACCAATGCATAGAAGATGATTTGCAAATGCCATCACGGGCCAAGCTTTAATTAATTTTTCTGCTGTTTTATATGCAATCAAAGCCTGAAAATATTTCCAACATTTGGTGTTATTTAAAGTTTTGTGAATATTTTCATTATCTAACAGTGATGTAGGCTGTAGGAGCATGCGATTGTATGATGCATTCGATATATTAATGCCCAGGACGAAGATATTCCAATTAACAGCTGCTTCTGTATCAGCTTGCATTGTTTAGCGACCAACGGCCAGTTTCTATACACTTAAAGAGTTCACTGTCACCTAGACTTCCTAAACCAAAAATGGGGTATACAAAGTAATATTGGGGTGTACTCCTGTAATTCAATAAAAGATTTGCACACAAAATGTATGGAGCTCGGATTTTCCATGTGTCTTATTTTTTTAGCTCTCGTGCTCAATAGCTTGTTAGTTGGAAACATAAGGCTACTTCTAGTTTGATGTAAGGCATCTTGTAATAGCTTACGGCTATACCACAGATGGTCTAGTGTAACTAGGGCCTATTTTTATTTTATGGGTACCTTCTACTCACGTAAAACTAAAAGCATACTTCCTTTTATGTTAAAAATGAGAAAGAACCTGGAAGAATGAGAGGTAAGGAAACTTGGAGCAAAGTAATAATAATAATGTTACTGGTTTTACTTCCCTTTTAACTACTCTGGCTTTTAGAGATGCCGGGGTGCCAGAATTTTGCCCCGAAGGGGATCTTTAACGTGCCAGTAAATCTACTGACACTGCTCCCTCGCATTTGCGCACCCTCAAATGCCAGTTGACTGCGCCAGGATACGAATCCGCAACGTTGGGCCCAGCAAGCATGGAGCAAAGTAGGGCCATGAAAGGTGAAAAGGAAAAGAGAGAAGGTCCATCCTGAAATAAAGAAAACAGGAAATTCGGACCCAGCTAACGAATACGTCGAGATTACAAATTATCTAGATCAGTGGGCCATGAGCCCTTGAGGATCTGGTTCACTTCGTGTTATCCAGGATGTAACCATACGTGATCGGCTACATTCACCTTGCACTTGTTGGGTAGATTATTGGCTGAGGAATAACCCACCCACCAAGGGAAGATGATTAAGAAAAGGAAGTGGGTTTCGGACTGGAGAAAAAGGATAGAGAAATATGATGAGAGTTCCATAAAAGTTATAAATTTAACCTTTAATGCACTTAGAGGCGGTTTCCACTGAAAATCCGTTCTCTGATACCTAAAATGGGTAAGAGCTTGGTCTAAGCTGACGGAAAATACAGCTAGGACTTGGGCGGTTTGCAAGAGAGTGGCCTTAGTATATTCCCTCTCAAGCAGGCATAAGACTACTGTGGGGAAGAGTGTTGGTCTGGCAAGACTGAGAAAAACAGATTTATTGTATGCATGTTCAAAGGAATTCGTTTTCGCAAGGTAATTCGAAGGATGCCAATAATTTGAATCAGGTTTGGTATTTCCAGTTTTCGAAGTTATAAAGTTCCTGAAAAACGACCAAGTGCTTCCAGGAAGGATAATGATAAAAAATTATACCGTGGGGAGTAATTTTGGGAAGTGGACCAATGGTTGCATTTGGAAATGGCTAAGCTTTTACTCAGCGAGAGGCCGGCTAAAAGTTCAGGCAAAGAAAAACACTTATCTTTTGGAAAACTGACCATAAGTTTTCGGAGAGGATCTCCACAAGCAGGTAGCTGGCGTAGCGAGCTTTACTTGCCTTACTGACCAGTTAGAATTAGCTATTAAAGCTAAGAGAAACTTTAACGAGATTACCACTAAGAGTTCTTGCTCAAATGCAACGAGTGGTGAAAGCCCTATCAATAGATTTAATAGCATCGAGTAGGGAGAGCCAAGGAGGACAGGATCTTGCCTAACCGTTGTACTAGAAAAATGAAAAGGCAAAAAGAAACGCTTAATTTATTTAACAATTCAAAAGAAGTTGATAACTTTAATAAATATATATTTTCAATTTGGTTAACAATTCTGGGGTCACAGACCTCAGATAACATTAAACGTTTGCTCCAGGCACTTAACAATTCTTTAGGTTTCAAACCTTATATATGTACTAAAATCTTTGTAAGATTTAAAAAAGACAAATGAAGTAATTAAAGTTTAAACATTCAACTGAGTACAAGGAGTGTACTTTAAGAAATTTCCAGGTAACTATTTTAGAAAAAGTTACAACTTCGAAAATAACAAAGAAGAAAGAGGGTAGAATAAAGGAGAAGTTCCTACAACTTCTTATATTTATACAGTATTAATGTTGGTTAATTATCCAAATAAGGGCAGGTCACTTACTGTGAACCTGAAGAGAAAATCAAAGGAAGGTTCTCGACTTCCTATGTTTTAAGTAGGAATCACGAGCTAAATGGGGCAGTTTACATTTCGTGAGACCTAGAAATAACTCACTCAAGAGTTGAAAGAATTGTTTTCCCTTATTATAAGGTAGAAACAATGTAAGTTTGAACCGTGTATAAAACACGTAGTTATGCAGAAATTAAGTAATGCTAAACAAACAAGATGGAAGGGCACTTCGTTAGAGTGACACCTTATTGGAAATGATCCAGATTTATAATTTTATTAATATGGTTTGTTAGTAGAAGGTTTAGGAAAGATCGATTGGGATGGAGGATAAATGTTCATGGCCTTATTTAATGTAAACGGACGATCGCGACGTGGCAGAAATACTGAAAGCACTGTTTCTCACTATAGTCTTTTGAATAGATGAAAAATTCACTGTAGTAACACGAAAGTTTATGGGAAAGAAAGTTATTGCAATGATGAAAATAACTGGATGCACGAGGTCGGCGAGAGTCTATTTCTTGAGGAGTTTGTGAATTACAATTAAATGCGCCATAGAACATTCCAGCGGTGGAAGAAAATTCGCTATTGCCGTAATTTATAATGAAGATTCCTCATTTTAAATAGTATTCCCACAAGTGGGTGAAAAATACATGACGGCAAGACTTGTAGATAAAGTAAAGGATCTGGAAGGTTCCAGAACGATCTTAATAGAAGAATGGGGCCAAAGTTAATCCAGCGGAGGAATTGGCTTGGTGATTTATAGACAGCGGGTAATAAATAATATCCCACGTGGTGAGAAGATTTCTCATTTGGTTAGCTTAAGGAAAGCTACTTTCCATTAAGGTTAGCTTAGACAGACAAAAGCTAAACATGGCAAATCCGGCGAAGAGTGATTATTTCAAAAAATAAATAATTTCACACTGCCCATAAAAGATCGTTAAAAGCATGTAGAAGTTAAAACCATGAAGATGAGGTTAAAACTTGAAGTTTGTACTTAACTTGATTGCATGTCGAAGGTGAAGTTCCCTTTGATGTTTGAAGTTACCACATGGCGTGGAATATGAAAAATGCCTCGTTGGGTCAGGAGGCTAGCTCTAGTTGAGCCTTAACTGAGTCGACGGCCGGCGCACTAGTGAGTCCCACTCAGCGACGCACAGAGGGACCAAGGAAGGGAAAGGAGTGGGGGTAGGAGACAAAAGGTATACATATCAGCATAACCAACATAAGAAATGAAATTCTCTTGAGGAGATGGTCTTCAAAGAGTTGATAACAGGCGATATTAGCGCAGCATGGTGAGTGAAAAAGTAGACGAAGGTCTCTTGCTCATGGAGATAATAGCTGGCGATGGTAGCAAGATCTGGTGGCCAGATGGAAAAGGAAGTCCTCTTGCACCAGGAAGAGTTGAAGAGCTTCAGAGATTCGCTGCTAGATGACGCTAGGTGGGTCATGGAAGATATATATCTAGAACAGACTCACAATAGATATAAGCGACATGATCACCAAAGAGAAAATAGAGGATCACTGTTGGTGTTTGATGAAAAGGAAGGAATGAACAAGCAAAGAGCATTAAACTTTATATTCTCTCATACCGTGTATTCCAAGAATACACCATACTGGGAGGGACAAACACCAACCGAGAACAAATAAGCAGTTAAACATTTAAAGGTAATGGAGCGATCAAAGAAAGTGGTCTTGTGATCGGACCATTAGTGGTCAAGATTTTGGCCACCCTTACTCTCCCATCTCTTCCAGGATAACACTCGGTCACTCTACCAGAGGTCCATACTAGGGGGGGGGGGGGGGGGGGGGTGAAACATCCCTAACCAAGACCAAGTCTCCCAATTTAATGTCGGGACTGGAAAGAAACCACTTCTGTCTCCGTTGCAAGGAAGTTAAATATTCCAAGTTCCACCTCTTCCAAAAAGAATTACGGAGGGCTTCAAGTTTACGCCAAACGATAGGTAGATTAGAATCCCTGTAAGAATTGGGAAGAGGAGGAGGAGCAGAAAGAGAAGTGCCGATAAGGAAATGACCAGGTGTAAGTGGAAGCAGGTCATCAGGGTCATTGGAAAGAGGAGTTAAAGGGCGAGAGTTTACTACACCCTCAATCAGAACGGATAGTGAATTGAATTCTTCATAAGTCAGAATGCGATTACCTAAGACTTTTCTTAAATGACGTTTAGTGAGCTTTACGCAAGATTCCCACCTACCACCGTGATGAGGAGCGTAGGGAGGTATAAAGCGCCATTTGAAACCCTTTGAGTAGGAAAAATTAGAAATTTGTTCCATGGCAGGAGAGGAAGTGAGAGCTTTCTTCCACAGGGAAGCTGCGCCCTGAAAAGTGGAAGCGTTATCAGAGAACATCTCGGAAGGAACACCACGCCTAGCAGTGAAACGAGAGACAGCTGATAAAAAGTAAGAAGTAGAAGCATTCGTTACTAGTTCTAAGTGGATAGCGCCAGTAACCATGCAAACAAAGAGAGAAACATAAAGCTTACCAAACAATTTGCGTTTAGCTTCAGGAGAATTTCGTTGATATTGGAACGGACCCATATAGTCCACACCAGTTAAAGCAAATGGGCGTATAGGAGAAGAGCGAAAAGAGGGCAGATCGCTCATTAATTGAGTATTGATTTTGGGTTTCGCTTTGAAACAAGGAATGCACTTATGAATTACAGAAGATACTTCATGAATTCCATTTATGATCCAGTACTTTTCCCTTAAGAGGCAAAGCAGAGTGCGTGTCCCAACATGCAGATTGCGATAATGAAAGTCACGTATAATTAATGAAGTTACGTGATGTTTGGAAGGCAAAATAACCGGATGCTTTTTGTCCTCAGAGAGCAAAGATTGCGAGAGCCTTTCACCTACCCTGAGTAACCCATGGTCATCAAGGAACGGGGCTAAAGCACGTTGACGACTGGATTTGGGAAGATACCTTTTAGAAGAAAGTAAAGACAATTCAGAAGAAAAGGCTTCTTGCTGTGTCAGTTGTAAAACCTTAATGGTAGCGAGATTCAATTCATGATTGGTAAGGTGTGGTTTGGGGAGAAGAGGTTGGTCAACCACAAAATATTTCCATCTAAGGAGATAGGCGACAATTCGTATTAATTTATGAAAAGAAGAATAGCGGGATAACAAGGGATGAGAAGCGTTGGAAACAAGACACGAAGCAATAGATAGAGGTACTTTAGCGTCAGGCAAGTTGGAGTTTGTAGCTGGAGGTTTAGAAGGCCATGAAGAAGAATCTTCGATTAACCACGAGGGCCCATGCCAGTACAACTGGGAAGCTGCCAATTGAGAAGGTAAACAACCACGTGAGTAATATCGGCTGGATTATCAGCACTGGGCACATGCCTCCAATGACATCCAGAAGAAAGAATTTGAATTTTGGAAACTCTGTTTGCAACAAAAGTTTGCCAGTGAGAGGGGTTCTTGGCGATCCAAGAAAGGGTGATCATGGAATCACTCCAGAGATAGATTTGCGAGAATTCGACTTTTAATACTTCCCGTAATTTCTTAACAAGTTCTGTAGCCATGAGTGCAGCACACAATTCAAGCCTAGGCAAAGTGATAGTTTTAAGAGGAGCGACCTTCGATTTGGCACAAACAAGGTTGGAAACTGAAGATCCATAGAATGAACCGTGATAAACTAAATATGCGCAGCAACCGTAAGCTTTTTCGGAACTGTCCGCGAACACATGAAGGAAAATGCATTAGAATGAGCGTTAATTAAATTCCTAGGAATTTCAATAAGGGAAAGATCCAGCAAATTGCTGCGAAACGAGAGCCAACGATTAAGAAAAGAAAGAGGGACAGTGTCATCCCATTCACATTTGGGCGACCACAGCTCTTGCATGAAGAGTTTGGCTATAACGATAACTGGGGCAAGGAATTGAAGTGGATCAAAAAATTTTGCAATTTCTGAGAGAATTTGTCTTTTTGTGTTAGGAAGCTCTTCTGCGAGCGAAACTTTATAGATGAGAGTGTCAGTGCTAGTGCACCAATGAACTCCTAGAGTTTTTATGAATTCGGAGTTTCCACAAATTTCGACAGAAGAAGGATCTATGTCTTCGATGGGAAACTGGGCGAGAAACTCAGGGGAGTTGGAATTCCACTTATGAAGTGGGAAACCTCCATTCCTTAGCAATGCCTGAAGTTCTAAAGACACAAAAGAAGCTTCCTCCAAAGTGGGGAAGGACTGCAAATAATCGTCAACATAGAATGACGTAGTTAGTGCTTCAGAGGCTTTGGAATTAAATAAATGACCATCTTGTGAGGCTAGCAAGTGTAGGGATCGGATAGCAAGGAAAGCAGAGGGTTTTAAGCCATAAGTAACGGTTTTTAAGCCAAATACCTTAATGGGCTTGCTGATTTCATCACGCCACAAGATTCTTTGGAGATGTCGTTGTTCCGGTTGAATTAACACTTGACGGTACATCTGTTTTACATCAGCTATGACAGCTATGGGAAATAATCGAAAGTTTAAGAGTATAGCAGATAGATCTGACTGAATAGCAGGACCAGAGTAAAGGGTGTCATTAAGGCTGTTGCCATTAACGTCGGGCGATGAACCATTGAAAACAACTCGAATTTTATCTTTTACAAGAGGGTTTTTCCGCACGGGATGATGATTTAAATAAACCGTTTCAATTGGGGGGTGCAATTCATCATCAGATTTGTTAACAACTTCCATATGATCTAAGCTTTCATACTCATCCATGAAATCAGTGTACTGCTGTTTAACAAGGGGTTCTTTCTTGAATTTGCTCTCGATAGCAAAGAGAGCTTTTCGAGCTTTGGGCTGAGAGTTAATAAGTTTGGGAGGATTATGTAATCTTGGCATTTGAACAACGAACCGGCCATCAGAAGAACGAGTGGTGGTGTTCAAAAAAAGTTGCTCACAGAATTCATTTTCTGAAGAGGTTACATTAGGAGGATCAACGCTTTCAAGCCTCCAAAACTGTTCCAGGTCAGTATTGGAGAAGTAACATTGCGATGCAGGTTGGGGAGACTAATGGGGAAGTTGACCTGTGACGATCCATCCAAAATTAGTGTCTCTGGCGACCACGTTTGAGGATAACTTGCGAACCTGTTTGCGAAGGCAATTCCAGAAAACATTGGCACTAAAGAGTATGTCAATAGGATTTTGCATGTTGAACAAAGGATCGGCTAGCCTTAAATGCGAGGGAATTTTTAACCCTGAAATATCCACAGAGTGACTTGGAGTGTCTTCTCCAATGCTATTGAGAATTAGACAATTAAGTTTAAAAAAGTTGTTTCTATGACAAATATCTCTTATGGTTAGCTTCGAGAATTGTAAAGCTTGCGATTTTGAGCTGTTGATGCCCGACACGTTCATAGAAGTGGGGTTTACAGGTAGGCCTAGTTTTCTAATCAAGGAATTAGACACAAAATCATGAGTTGCCGCTGAATCTAGAAGACCGCGTGCACGGACCCAGTTGCCAAGGTTATCCTGAACTTCGATTTGGACAGTAGACAACAATACTTGAGCACTGCGAATGGACTTGGCATTTTGAATATACGATGAAGCATTAGAACTGTTAGCACTATCATTTTTCGGAGAAGTAGATGCTGTCGATGACCTTGCCTGTTCATGACGATGTAGCAAAGTGTGATGAGCCTTTTCACAATGGTAGCAAAGTCTTGTGGACTTGCAATTAGAAGCAGAATGAGTAGGCGCTAGGCAATTGAAGCAATGTTTGTTCTGGGAAACTAATTTTCTTCTGTCGTCGACTGACATTTCATTAAAGGATTTACAGAGGTATAGGGCATGGGGATCTTTACAAAGTATGCACTTTAAAGGTTCGCTTAAACTCTTGCGAGGTTCGCTTTGAGTGTTTAAAACCATAGAGCTAGCAACACGACGTTCACTAGACCTAGTTGGGTAACCAGTAGAGTTTGATTTAAATTTAGATGAGCTGGACCCGGGTTTTTGGGTATTAGACGCTAAGCGTTCGCTTTTAGGTTTGATAGACATTAATTCAAATTTGGAACTCGGGGAAGAGGGTTCACTTTGATTAGCTAGAGCGGTTAAAAGTTGGCATCTAGCGTTTATGAAAGTGACTAAATGCTCGTAAGAGTAGTCGTCTTCTTTAGAAAGTTCAATTTCCCAAGCTTTGAGGGTAGCAGCATCAACTTTAGAAACCACTAAATGTATTAGGAAAGTATCCCAATGTTCAGTAGGTTGATCTACTTGGGACAGAGCCTTAACGTGAAGTTGTGTAGTGTCAACTAGAGTACGCAAACTAGTGACGTCATTGTGCTGTGACGCAGGCAGGTTGAATAGAGCCTTCATATGGCGTTGAATGCGTAACCGTAAATTTCCATATCTTTCTTTTAATAAGTTAAAGGCAATGGGGTAATTTTCGGCACGTAGAGGAAGTGCTTCGACTAACTGCAAAGCTTGACCTCGGAGGATATATCTCAAGTAATGAAACTTGTAAATGACTTGAATGTCTTCATTGTCATGAACAAGGGAGCAAAATAATTCATAGAAAGAATCCCAAGTAGATTCATCTCCAGAGAAATGGGGTAAATCAATTTTAGGTAAAATTGGTTTGGGCTTATGAGAACCTTCACGGAAAGAAGTTTGTGGTTCGTGAAGGGAACCAAGAACAGAAGCGTCCTTTTTCTGCTCCTCTTCGAGTTGGTGTATTATTTTGAAAGCAGAACCTATGCCTTCGTAATATTGGTTTTCTACTTCGACTCGATCTTCGGCTTGATTGAGCATACAAGTTTCTATTTCAGTTTGAATGTTACAATAATTTTCATAAGAACGTTCAAAATCCCTTACACGATGTTTCAACAAGTCTAATTGAGCTTCTGAGGGATCTAACTCTTTTATATACTTTCTGAATCGGGTAATTTGCCCTTTATAGGATGCTCGTTTAGAAGTAAGTTTTTCATCCTTATCCTTTTCAGTAGGAGTCATGTTAAAGAAAATAGATTGAAATATAACTCACGAAACTGTGGAACCTTGGAAATGCTGTCAAACTGGCAGCAGCGAATAAGTAGAAAGAACGGGACACACCAAAGGAGACAGGAGCGGCCTCTTTCCCCTTCACAGGCTTTGCACGATGTGGTTATAGCTGAAAGATTCAAATCAGATATTAATAATTTGCAAAGTATTGCCAAATGATCTTTTAAACAGAAAAATGACAAATGGACTCTCCCGGGTTTCTGGGACCAAATTTTGGGTAGATTATTGGCTGAGGAATAACCCACCCACCAAGGGAAGATGATTAAGAAAAGGAAGTGGGTTTCGGACTGGAGAAAAAGGATAGAAAAATAGGATGAGAGTTCCATAAAAGTTATAAATTTAACCTTTAATGCACTTAGAGGCGGTTTCCACTGAAAATCCGTTCTCTGATACCTAAAATGGGTAAGAGCTTGGTCTAAGCTGACGGGAAATACAGCTAGGACTTGGGCGGTTTGCAAGAGAGTGGCCTTAGTATATTCCCTCTCAAGCAGGCATAAGACTACTATGGGGAAGAGTGTTGGTCTGGCAAGACTGAGAGTAACAGATTTATTGTATGCATGTTCAAAGGAATTCGTTTTTGCAAGGTAATTCGAAGGATGCCAATAATTTGAATCAGGTTTGGTATTTCCAGTTTTCGAAGTTATAAAGTTCCTGAAAAAGCGACCAAGTGCTTTCAGGAAGGATAATGATAAAAAATTATACCTTGGGGAGTAATTTTGGGAAGTGGACCAATGGTTGCATTTGGAAATGGCTAAGCTTTTACTCAGCGAGAGGCCGGCTAAAGGTTTAGGCAAAGAAAAACACTTATCTTTTGGAAAACTGACCATAAGTTTTCGGAGAGGATCTCCACAAGCAGGTAGCTGGCGTAGCGAGCTTTACTTGCCTTACTGACCAGTTAGAATTAGCTATTAAAGCTAAGAGAAACTTTAACGAGATTACCACTAAGAGTTCTTGCTCAAATGCAACGAGTGGTGAAAGCCCTATCAATAGATTTAATAGCATCGAGTAGGGAGAGCCAAGGAGGACAGGATCTTGCCTAACCGTTGTACTAGAAAAATGAAAAGGCAAAAAGAAACGCTTAATTTATTTAACAATTCAAAAGAAGTTGATAACTTTAATAAATATATATTTTCAATTTGGTTAACAATTCTGGGGTCACAGACCTCAGAAAACATTAAACGTTTGCTCCAGGCACTTAACAATTCTTTAGGTTTCAAACCTTATATATGTACTAAAATCTTTGTAAGATTTAAAAAAGACAAATGAAGTAATTAAAGTTTAAACATTCAACTGAGTACAAGGAGTGTACTTTAAGAAATTTCCAGGTAACTATTTTAGAAAAAGTTACATCTTCGAAAATAACAAAGAAGAAAGAGGGTAGAATAAAGGAGAAGTTCCTTCAACTTCTTATATTTATACAGAATTAATATTGGTTAATTATACAAATAAGGGCAGGTCACTTACTGTGAACCTGAAGAGAAAATCAAAGGAAGGTTCTCGACTTCCTATGTTTTAAGTAGGAATCACGAGCTAAATGGGGCAGTTTCCATTTCGTGAGACCTAGAAATAACTCACTCAAGAGTTGAAAGAATTGTTTTCCCTTATTATAAGGTAGAAACAATGTAAGTTTGAACCGTGTATAAAACACGTAGTTATGCAGAAATTAAGTAATGCTAAACAAACAAGATGGAAGGGCACTTCGTTAGAGTGACACCTTATTGGAAATGATCCAGATTTATAATTTTATTAATATGGTTTGTTAGTAGAAGGTTTAGGAAAGATCGATTGGGATGGAGGATAAATGTTCATGGCCTTATTTAATGTAAACGGACGATCGCGACGCGGAAGAAATACTGAAAGCACTGTTTCTCACTATAGTCTTTTGAATAGATGAAAAATTCACTGTAGTAACACGAAAGTTTATGGGAAAGAAAGTTATTGCAATGATGAAAATAACTGGTTGCACGAGGTCGGCGAGAGTCTATTTCTTGAGGAGTTTGTGAATTACAATTAAATGCGCCATAGAACATCCAGCGGTGGAAGAAAATTCGCTATTGCCGTAATTTATAATGAAGATTCCTCATTTTAAATAGTATTTCCACAAGTGGGTGAAAAATACACGACGGCAAGACTTGTAGATAAAGTACAGGATATGGAAGGTTCCAGAACGATCTTAATAGAAGAATGGGGCCAAAGTTAATCCAGCGGAGGAATTGGCTTGGTGATTTATAGACAGCGGGTAATAAATAATATCCCACGTGGTGAGAAGATTTCTCATTTGGTTAGCTTAAGAAAAGCTACTTTCCATTAAGGTTGGCTTAGACAGACAAAAGCTCAACATGGCAAATCCGGCGAAGAGTGATTATTTCAGAAAATAATTTCACACTGCCTATAAAAGATCGTTAAAAACATGTAGAAGTTAAAACCATGAAGATGAGGTTAAAACTTGAAGTTTGTACTTAACTTGATTGCATGTCGAAGGTGAAGTTCCCTTTGATGTTTGAAGTTACCACATGGCGTGGAATCCGAAAAATGCCTCGTTGGGTCAGGAGGCTAGCTCTAGTTGAGCCTTAACTGAGTCGACGGCCGGCGCACTAGTGAGTCCCACTCAGCGACGCACAGAGGGACCAAGGAAGGGAAAGGAGTGGGGGTAGGAGACAAAAGGTATACATATCAGCATAACCAACCTAAGAAATGAAATTCTCTTGAGGAGATGGTCTTCAAAGAGTTGATAACAGGCGATATTAGCGCAGCATGGTGAGTGAAAAAGTAGACGAAGGTCTCTTGCTCATGGAGATAATAGCTGGCGATAGTAGCAAGATCTGGTGGCCAGATGGAAAAGGAAGTCCTCTTGCACCAGGAAGAGTTAAAGAGCTTCAGAGATTCGCTGCTAGATGACGCTAGGTGGGTCATGGAAGATATATATCTAGAACAGACTCACAAAAGATATAAGCGACATGATCACCAAAGAGAAAATAGAGGATCACTGTTGGTGTTTGATGAAAAGGAAGGAATGAACAAGCAAAGAGCATTAAACTTTATATTCTCTCATACCGTGTATTCCAAGAATACACCACTTGTCGCCTTTTTCTGATTTTGAGGTTAGCTAGAGCCTCGTAGTCGTCAACAATTATGAAATCTTGAGTGGTGGAAAAATTAGCCAGTATTGCCGGTCGTTGTTCATCTGCAACATATTATGTAAATGTTATGGGGCCTAATAAATATCCCGCTGTGTGTAGTAAACACTTTCTAGAATGAGACTGCAAACCGGAATGAAAGTTAATGGCAGGTTGCAGTAGTGAACTCTCAGCTTGCCGTCTATATGCTAGAACCACTGCTGATGTGATGTCGTATTGAATAAGCAAGAGATTCTACGCAACAGTGAAACTCTGTACCCCAAAGAATAAATACATTTGGCTTGATCATAAACATACGCACGACTGAACTGGTAAATAATTTAGCCCTAGAAAAATTATTCTGCTGAAACAAACTGGCAGTGGCAAACAATGAGCATTTATATTTGTACTTCACTCTACTCAATAAGGTATACCAATGTACAGTAAATTAAGTGTGAAGGTAAATTTGTACTGACATAAGTTTCCAGTTGCAATGCTATGAGTGTTACTGTGACGTTTTACATTAGCCCTCCAGTAGTCAGAATTTAAATCAGGCTTTATATTATTGGAGGCTAAGGGCTACCATGAACACTTACAAGTCTGGTCATTGCTAGAGAGCTAATTTTTAGTGTAAAATTGGGGAAAAGAAGAATTAATGTTGTAGGATTGCCAAACACTAGGCACACAAGCAGTAGAGCTACCGATATACCCACATACAATTTTTAAAATATCGACAATCTGTCGGCTACATTCCATACTACCTACAGGAGAGCTTGTGCCAATAGTTGCAGTTTTCAATCAAAGGAACTAATGAGGCATTGAGAAAAGGAATATTAAAAATTACTAACATGAATCACAAATAAAATATTACATGTAAAAAATATGGCCAAGAAGTGAAGTACATCACCATACAAGATTCTCCATTTATTTACAATAAAATGAGCAGCCGAGTTCAAGTCCAGTTCAGCCGACAAATTCTTTGCCCCAACTTGTTGCTTTCATGCAAGTCAGTAAGGCTGTAGATATGATGACTTCCACTCTCAACCCAGCTGTTCATTTCATAAGCTCAAGATTGCACATCCAATATGCTACAAAAGTCAGTTACATTCTTATGACAACTGACTTGAATTTCTTACTCAGTAAACATTGCACAACATTTTCAAGTGATTAACATTAATGTCTTGAAATGGGAAAACTTTCTTTAGGCCTCTTGGAAACTACTTCTTGGGTTAAAATATTTCTAACACTTTCGTGACGATACAGTCCATGTACACTAAAATTTCAGCACACGTCATAATTGTCACTTGCTGAAGCTGCCATGGGGAAGTAAAACTGGTAGGGAACTTCGGCAAGTGACAATAATGGTGTACGTGGCTGTTTGGGTTAGGCAGTGTTATATGCTTAACGATATTAGACGTTTCTCCAGCAAGATTATGAGAAATGTCTTGTATCAAGTGTATGACACAGCATAAGGATGTTGTGAAGATCTTTAGTTTACTCGACCATTTTCTGCTGGTTGGTCCTGGGTGCACATTGGATTACCACAAAGTCTGCAAGCGTAAAATTCTAGAGCATGCACACCGATACATAAATTGCCAGTCGCAGAGTTTGGCTGGGGCCGGCCCCGTGGTGTTGGGGTATTGCGCCTGCCTCTCACCTGGAGACCCCGGGTTCGATTCCCGGCTCCGTCGGGGATTTTAGAAACTGACGTGAGGGCTGGAACGGGGTGCACTCAGCCTCGTGAGGACAATTGAGTAGCTGTCTGACAGTGAGGGAGCGCCCCGGTCACGAAAAAAAAAACAACAAGATTAACGGCTGAGGGGACCCGACGCGCTGACCACGCGTCACCCCAATATCTGCAGGCCAAATGGCTGGGCAGCGGTCGCTTGATAGGCCTAGGCACTTCATGGTCTGTAGTGCCAGGGGTTATTATTATTATTATTATTATTATTATTATTATTATTATTATTATTATTATTATTATTATTATTATTATTATTATAGAGTTAGGCTTGGTCGCAATCGTGGATAAACCACAAGTTGCGTGCTCTGCAGTTCGCCAGCAGCACCTCTAGTGGGCTGTTACTAGACTAGCTTCAATGCGCGAGCTCTCAAGGACACTGAAAGAAATCCGTGGGGTAAACTGTACTTTACCATGGAAGTCTACACCGGTATACTTATTCTCAGAAGTTTACTTTAAACTACTAGATTCATTCCTTCAAAAACTCACATTTTAACACTTAGGGAGATTATCATATTAGACACACGATTCAGTAACATAAGTTCACCGCACCATCCTGAAGTGTAAATTATTTACTTCACGAATTCTGTGTTGGGATTTGAAGGGAAAGGACAGAATGCATTTGAATTGTGAACACTGCAAATGTGTAATATTAAAGGTGGCTTAATGATATGTTTCACCGACAAAAATTCGTGCAATGAATCGAAAAAAGGCCATTGTGTTGGCACACTAGTATCTTCAGTTGATGTCCCAGTGGGAGGGATTATTATATCCAAACTTCAATTGCAGATGAATGGGCACTTTTGATGAATGAAATAACAAAATCCGTAGAGGAAAACATTGGTAGAAAAGAAAAGGTAGAAAACCGTGGATCACTAAGGATATACTAGAATTAATGGATGAAAGGCGGAAACACAAGAATGTAAGAGATGAAAAGGGGAAAGCAGAATACAGACGTCTGAGAAATGAGGTTAACAAGAAGTGCAAGGAAGCGAAATAAGAATGGTTGAAAGAGAAATGTGCAGGTATAGAACATTTTCTGAAATTAGGAAAAGTAGATACAGCTTATCGAAGGATTAAGAATACTTTTGGAGAAAAGAGGACTAAGTGCTGTAATATTAAAGACACCGATGGAAAGCCTCTAACAGATAAGGTAGAAAAGGTTGAGAGATGTAAAGCTTACATTGAGTGTTTGTATAAGGGAAAGGAGATTGAGAATCATGTAATGGAAAGGGAAGAGGAAATTGATGAGGATGAGAAAGGAGATTTAATATTGATATCAGAATTTGGCAGCATTGGAAGACTCAAGCAGGAGCAAAGCACCAGGCATAGATGATATACCGATTGAGTTGCTACGCTGCATAGGCGATGATGGTCCTGTCAGGTTATTTCACTTGGTGTGTAGGATTTATGAGACAGGTGAGGTACCCTCTGATTTCAAGAAGAATGCTATCATCCCTATACCAAAGAAAGTAGGAGCTGACAGATGTGAAGATAACCGTACAATCAGCTTGATTACTCACGCTTCAAAGATCCTGTCTTGAATAATTTACAATAGGATGGAAAGACAGATAGAAACGGAGTTGGGTGAAGACCAGTTTGGTTTCAGGAGAAATGTACGAACAAGGGAAGCTGTACTAAGTCTCAGGCTGATTTTGGAAGGTAGAATAAGGAAAGATAAGAGGACGTTCATGGCATTTGTAGACTTAGTAAATTCTTCTGATAACGTTGATTGGGCTAAACTGTTTGACATTTTGAAAACTATGGGAATAAAGTACAGGGATAGGAGGGTGATCTACAATCTATACAGAAACCAGACAGCAGTCATTCAAGCTGAAGGACACGAGAGAGAAGCTGGTATTAAGAGAGGTGTAAGGCAAGGCTGCAACTTATCACCCATACTTTTCAATCTTTACATTGAACAAGCATTGAAGGAAATTGGAGAACAATTTAAAGTGGGAGTGAAGATTCAAGGAGAAATAATTTCAACTCTGAGATTTGCTGATGACATCGTCATCTTGGCCGACACGCCAGAGGATTTGAATGAGTTTTTGAATGGTCTGGACTCCGTCCTGAGGAAAGAATTCATGATGAAAATCAATAAATGTAAAACAAAAGTATTGGAATGCAGCCGCAATAAATCAGAAACCTCTATGGACATCAAATTGGCAGGTGAAAAGCTAATGGAAGTTGGAGACTTCTGTTACTTAGGAAGCAAAATAACCAGTGATGGACGAAGCAAAGAGGATATAAAAAGTAGGTTGGCTCAGGCAAGGAAAGCATTTCTACAAAAAGGGAATCTGTTGACGTCGAATATATAAGTAGACTAGCAGTAGGGCCCGGCTTCGCCCGGTGGATTTATTTGTTTTATGGATGATAATGTATACTACTACAGAACTGGCACATGATACTTAAACTAACAGAAAACAATCTTTTAAAAATATATATTTTTGTGGTGGTGGTGGTGGTGGTGGTGGTGGTTATAGTGGGGGTGAAAAGTAGTGGAGTATAATGGACGTAACATTCAGGTCATTTTTCCGTAATGATAATTATGAATAGGGAAACAGCTATTTACTAACTACAACACTGACACGTTTAATTAACAAACAAATTTACAAAAAAATAGAAAGAGGAGTAGGTGAAATATATTCCGAAACTTATCGTTGAACGCTATGTGGCGATAAATGATACTATTGCTTCCTCAGAAGCTCAGGACAGCCGAAGTTTTCCAAAGTGTTCTGATTATTTTCCTACGCCGCTATGTGACAAACGACGACACTATTGGTCTCAACATTTATAACAGACAATGAGATATTGGCCCTATGCCGTGTCTTTAAATCACTTACTTATTAGTAATTTTTAGAAATGTGTTAGTAAATTACATGTGTCAGTGCTGTAGTTAGTAAATAGCCGTTTCCCTATTCATTATTATCATTATTATCATTACGTGAAAATGACCTAAATGCTACGTCCATTTTACTGTACTGCTTATCACCCCTACTACAACCACCACCACCACCACCATCACAAAAAGTTATATTTAAAAAATATTTCTTTTCTGGTAGTTTAAGTATCATGTGCCAGTTCTGTAGTAGTATTCATTATCATCCATAAAACAAATAAATCGACCGTACGAAGCCGGGCACTACTGCTGGTATATATATAAAGCTCAATGTTTGTCTGTCTGTTTGTCAGTCTGTCTGTTATGTTTACAAATCTACACCGTTTCACCGATCTGAACCAAAATTTGTACAGTATACTTACCCTTTGGAACCCTGCGGGTAACACTGTCCACTTTAAAATTCGGACAGACCACTCCATTCCCTGCATTTAGGCCCTATGGCACAATTTGTAAACTTACCCTTTGGAACCTTGTGGGCAACACTGACCACTTTAATTTCTGACAGACCACTCCATTCCCTGCATGTAGGCCCTTTTTTAGAAATCCACACCGTTTCTCCCATCTGAACCAAATGTTACATACTGTGCCCGTTTAGACCGGAGTCCAACGACCACATACCGTATGCATTTCACCAAAAATCAGTCAGCACGAGAATCTAAACATCTCAGGGCGCCATATGGGTTAATGTTACAACAATAAACAAGATCAAAAATGCTTTACTGATTTTCGGCTCGATGCAACAATAAGGATAGAAGGGAGACTTTGAAAATATCACAATTCCTAAAATAATCACATTTTATTCACAATTTAAAATTTGACTCTAATATAATGCCATAAATGCATTGAGAATGCATGAAAAATTCATACACTTTATGTACAAAAACACAGAATCATCATCAACACTTGAACACTGTTGGATTTGAACAAAAGCCTGAATAGCAGTCTTGTTGGCTTTGTCCAAATTATTTTTATATACAACGGTAGGATATTCGGGGCAAATTAAATCGTCCAGCCTGAATCCTCCTTGACTAGCATTCACTTGTTGTAAGAAAATTAATATTTAACTGTTTCACTTGTTGCCAAAATCACTTGGTTTATGAGTTCATTTCTTTAAACGAAAAACTATCAATTTCCAGGAATCATTATTCAAAATAGGTACATTAGATATCATAGCAATGAATTAAACACAAAAATATCGATTTGTAGGTCATCTGAGCATCATTAAATAACCATGTTTAAACACTATGAGCATGGATTCGAAGAACTTCGATGGTGAGCAGAAAATTTATTTCATCATCTGTTCTCGATCCGAAAATAACAATGATGAGTGCCTGACTCAACTAGAAATTCATGGTTCTAAAATATTAACCAAAACATTACTTTAAAATGTTAACTAAATCATCCTAACATTAAGCAATCATATAATTGAAAATATTATTCTGAAAATTGTCATCAAAATAGCAACAAATACTATTTTCAAAATTGTAATTATTTTCTTCTGCAGAATATGAAAATATTAATCTTTACAAATTTTTATATTTTATAATATTTATAACTTCAATAGGATCACAAATATCCTTGAAATGGTAGTGGCTGTTCATTAAATAACAATATAAACGTTAGCACCTGCCCATTCTATTTATGCGTCAATAGTCACCTGATCACATTTTGTATTTGACAAACGGTAAGGTAACGTTGAAATATAAAGGTTTATCTACCATAAACTCGGGTTGAAAAAGTACTGGGAAAATATCTGTAGAACACGAGAATCAAATGTGAAACAAAACTGTGATGGTTGCATGAAATAACCATTGGTTATCAAACTCGACGAAAGTGTGATTCGTAATTATATTTAACTTCTATATTTTTCCAACATATTTTATAATAGCCATCTAACCTTCACAATGGTTGATGCTTCACGACGATTTCATTCCTGCTACTTAATTGCACAATTTGAATGATATATTATTATGATAACCAAGCCATTGCTTATCTAACTGGAAGACTAGGAAGCTAGTAAGCTCCTCAAATGAGTTTACTACAAATTTCACCATCACATTAACTCTCAGTATTTTTATATCGTGTCTACTCATGGTCAAACGTTTCATCAAATGACGTTACCCAAATAATTTACTATTTATATAAACTCTAGCAAACCGTAATTTATACATTCATTTTACTTCCCACTGTGATAACCTTCCGTGTTTCTACAAGATTTGACAGTATAACGCAATTATTAAATGCTCCCAATATTATTCTGTTGTTTCAGAATGTGGGCGTGCGTCTAACCACTAACCTTCGGAAAAACAATGATTCGAAGTAGTTAACTGTTTCGGATATCCAATTGATAAATCCACATAACATGACATGATTATTATAAGTTACAAAATTATTATTATTAATATTTCAGAAAATGAAAATATTAATAATTATTATTAAATTATTATTATTATTATTATTATTATTATTATTATTTCCAAACTGGAATTAGCTTCACAAAACAATTCGAGAAACGATCAAGCTAGAATTCTTAAATAGGAAAATATATCCATTTCTCAACCTAAATAAATTTTAATATTAACAGATCCGACGGCTGATGACCGCGATTAGAAAAATGACAAAATCAAACTAAAATGCTTATGATGCTTGTCCATAGATTCAAATCATCGAATCCAAATATCTGAACACAGGAAATGTCCAGAGCTAGGCCTCCAATTCCTCGAAGCCTAATTTGCGACAGCAAATTACAAAGGAAAAATATGTGTTGATAAATCTGTAGAAATGGAGAATTCCGAGTAACCAAGCATAAGAATAATTCAAATGTAGCTTACATTCTTGTAGATGTTGTCGATGAAAATCTGGTTAGAACGAGACTATTCCATTCTTCGGTCCCATTTGGACCAGTAGGCCTACCTAAATCCTGGTATCGGCCTCCATTTTCTACCCGCAATATGTCTAGCAAGACATAACGGCTAGATTCTTCGTTGCCTCGACATAATCTTGAAGAATACTGTTCATGTTGAAAGCTCTAATAGCTGAAGCTATTCACTTGAAAGGGACTTGATCTTTAAGTTCCATGGTAAAAAAATACCAGACGTAACATAGACGCAACAGTGACACATTCAGTACGATATCAATACTCTTACAATCTTATTCAGCTGTGGTAAAAGATCTGATGTTCTTGTTGTCTCTGGGTGGAGTTATGCACTCCCCAGACAGTGCTATGCACAGCTGGTTCCAATGTCGGCTAAGAGATCTTACCAAGCAAGAATGGTATTTAGTAAAGTACTGATATGATATCGAGGTTGTTCTTTCTGTTACCAAGACAAAGCTTGCCTCTGGTAGTTCGAAGTAAAAATACTCCAAATAATACATGTGGCTTGTGTAGACTAAGTCTACAATATGTCCTTCTGCAGTTGGATTTTACAAAGAGTTGACTGCATGATAATGTCTATCACTTGAGAAGTTACCTTCGAAAAATAAGCTACATATGTTCCACTGTCTGAAAAAATTACTAACACCTTCGACCATTACTTGGTCCAATATTTTAAAGTATAAAGTAGCGTAGTACCAGTAACCATGTACTGTTTGAAGATTCACTCGGCGAACTATCAGCGAAGAGTTTAGCGACCATGCGCTTCGAAGAACTGACTATAAAATCTCAGCGACCGTGCGCTGTGAAGAAGTGAATATACACGAAGATTCAGCGACCGTGCGCTGTGAAGAAGTGAATATTGAGTGCTGCTGGGCCCGTAATTTATACTGTACAGAGCTCTCCTCTGACGTTATAGCGGAGTAAGTCCTCTATCATAAACTGCTCATATCTCGGCTTCCACTGATCCGATTTTCTTCTGATATGGCTCATTCTTCTTCTTTTTCCCGTGCCAGTAAAATGGTATGCCTTCCAAGATTCCATATAATCGAGAAATATTTAATAAAAAATATAGCTTCGATTATGACGTTGCACGCGTCACTAACCTTTCTGTTGCCTGCATATTCCTTCGATTCCAATCTAGAACAAAT
Source organism: Meconema thalassinum (assembly GCA_946902985.2). Classification (NCBI taxonomy): domain Eukaryota; kingdom Metazoa; phylum Arthropoda; class Insecta; order Orthoptera; family Tettigoniidae; genus Meconema; species Meconema thalassinum. Next base: position 678,204,896 of record OX336389.2, read on the forward strand.
GTCGCGCGCTATTCAAACCTTCCGCCTGGGACTTACAATATGTGCCTGTCATCCCCAATCTGCACAAGTGGATTTCGGCACAATACTTACCATTTGGAACCCGTCGAGTAACACTCTCGGTTTGAAATTTTGGACAGAACAGTCCATTCCCTGCATTATGGCCCTTTGGCCCAAATCTACACCGTTTCAGCGATCTAAAACAAATTTTACATACTTACCCTTTGAAACCCGAAAAGTAACACTGTCTACATGAAATTTCGGACAGACCACTCCATTCCCTGAATTTAGGCCCTCTAGCAAAAATCTACACCTTATCTTCTAATTGCACCGAATTTTACATACTTAGCCTTTGAAACCATGCTGGTATCACTGTCCACTTGAAATTTCGGACAGACCTTTCGATCCCCTGCATTCAGGCCCTTTAGCACAAATCTATACTGTTTCACCTAATTGCACCGAATTTTACATACTTACCCTTTGGAATCCTGCGGGTAACACTGTCCACTTGATATTTTGGACATCCCTCTCCATTCTCTACATTTAGAATAACAGACAAAAGGAAATTGAAAACCACGTTTTAAGGCCCTTTAACCAGTCATGTCCGTAGAAGTGTAACTGTAAGAATATTTTAATAAGTCTATTGTTGGCTGGCAATGTGAGCTGCATCACGCCGCCCCTTCCCGTGTTCTGGTGCAGAATTGCGAAAATGGTTACATCTTGCAGTCACGAGGAGTAATTAGTGCAAGAAGATTTCTTAGGCCCCTTGAAACAGTTATCACCATGAACATATTACGCCTTTGTATAAGTGCGATGGTGTTGGTGCAGTACATTGAGGTTATCAACTGCAATAAGAGTTGGTGCTTTCAAATTTACTTTCATTTATTCCTATCCTTATCCTTCAGCTCTATGTGGCGTTAAATTACACTAATGCTACGTCAGGAGCTCGGAACAGCCAAAGTTTTCCAAAGTGCTCTGATTATTCTCCTATGGCACTATGCGACAAAAGACGACACTATTGGTCTCTACTTTTCTAACATCCAATGAGATATAGACCCTAGGCAGTGTCTTTTATTTCACTTACTCCTCTTTCTAATCATATTTTTCAATTCGTTTGTAAATTACATATGTCAGTACTGTAGTTAGTAAATAGCCGTTTCCCTATTCATTATTATCATTATCATTACGGGAAAATGACCTTAATGTTACGTTCATTATACTGTACTACGTATGAACCCCACTACCTCCACCACTGGTGTATTCTTTGGAATACACGGTTAGTTAGAGTTAGCCCTTGCTGCTCTTTGCTTTTCATTTTCATTCGTTTCTTTTATTTTTCTCTCGCAGACACCAACAGGGAACCCCTTTGGATTCTCCTTTTTCTTTGAACATGCTCTAAAATTTCTATAAGTTTGTTTCAGTTATGTATTACTTGCAATGTAACGGCGCACCACGCGGCAACCTACCGAAGTTCTTTGGATTCATCGGGTTCAAGAGGACTTACACACCATTCCAGCAGGCGTCGTCTTCGTCGTCAGCTATCATCTCCTTGAAGACCCTACCCCACGATGAAAATTACATTCTGTAAAGGGTTTATATTGTTCTTATGTTTCCTACCCTGGTTTTTGTTCCTTTGTATCTCCCCACCTCCCCTTCGTCTTCTCGCTTGCCGTGTGCTCAAATCCTTCGCCCACCTCTAGTTCGGACTTCGTGCGAACAGTTCAGACCTCTCTCAGAGGTTCACTTCCTCTGTAAAAGAAGTGATTCAAATCGGACGCTATGTCTGAATTTTTAGTGTAACGGTTGCTGGAGGCTTCAATCTGCAATCCATCATGCAAGTTAAGTAACTATCTACATTGATTCTATAACATTTAAGAAGATTTTAAACAACATTTTAAATGCCTTGAATGAAAGTTATAAGCAGTGTTGGGATTTTCGCAAACTTGAGAAATAACTGCCCCCGAGGGAATTGTCATGCCTAAGCTAACTAAGCTTATTTATAAACCTGAAATTTGGTGCTTTTTGTACTAAATAGGGGATACCTTCCCTACAACGAGGGATTTATGCCAATTAATAACTTTCTAAAACTTAACTTGCTGCCTCCGAGGGATTACTACCGCTTCATTTAACTGTCATTTCATCTCTGGAAATTTCCATTCCAAATGGACTCCATACAGTAATGAACTATACCCAATATTGTCAAAATTACTACAACTTTAAGTGAAACAGAACTATTAACTACAATCCAAAAACTCTCTAACGCAATAAACCTATTCAAGTCAAACTCAGTGAATTCATAAACTGCAATATCAAGACTACATACCGCTAAAACCCTTCAAACTGCAATTTAATGAACCTATAAATACTGTAATAGTGAAACCTTACAATCTATCAACAAACTTCAGTGCTACAAAAACAGTGTCCGTTCAACAATCTACCGCACCGCGATTTGTTCGAATTTATAAAAACTGGCCAGGTCTCAAATCCCATATTTCCTACATTCCTAATCCCTTTACTAACAATTCTAAACTAATTACTTTGCTATGAGGCCTCACCTAATTTAGGCACCCTCCCAGTTTTGCTCTATACAACACTTATTCAGTCTGTAAAAATAACCGTGGTTATGACCCACGTTTTAATACTTATCTTTTTCCTGCTTCGTCTAGGAAGTGAGCGTTTTCTAATCGTAAAAGAGACCTAGCTTATGTAATCCAGGTTTCGTTAATACGACCTGCCCAATTTGTATGTAGCATATCTTAATTTCTGTGTCAATACAACAGTGGTTATAGGAACCACTTATGAATCTTCTTATTTCTTATCCTGCTAAGCCCAGGAATGCATAATTCTTTGCTTACCCGTAAGGTACTCTAAAGCCTTATTTTGGAAAAAATAATATTCTACCTAAATAATTTAGTGAAATATCAAATTAAACTGTGACTCCTTTACTATTGTCATTATAGGCTTTAAACTTCTTAATTTTATGCACATTTCAAAAACCCTTGTATGGTTTTAGTGCTTGTAAAAAGTTCGAAACCTTGAAATTGTTAACAATATTGTTAATTGTAAACCTTCTTGTTATTATAGGTATAAGACCTCAAAAGTTTACTAAATCAACCAAATTTGTTCTTAGCTTAAATTAGATTTAAAATCTAATTGTAACTATTTTTAAACTTCCTCAATGTGTTAAATAAATTCTCTATTATTTGTTTCATACTTCTCTTGATAGAGCTCCCTTACCTTTGGGGCGGACCCTCTCCTCTCTCCCCTCTCCTCTCCTCTCCGCCTTTCATTATATTATTTCCTTTTGTCTTTAAGATTCCCGCACCTTTTTGTAGGTATTCTTAATCTACGTTGCATTTATTAAGTTTTTCGATCTAAATTGCATTTTGTGAGTGTTTTTCAACCTCACTTGCATTTTGTAAGGATTGCCAATCGAAATTGCTTTTTAGTAAGTCTTTCAGTATAGGGGGGCCTTCTTGTGAGTATTTTGAATTTCAATTGCATTTTGTATTTTCAATCTACCCCGCTTTGTTCAAGTAGTTAAGTCTCAATTGCAATTTTGTGGGTATTTTGAATCTAAATTACATTTTGTAATTATTTTCAATCTAAATTGCATTTTGTAAGTATTGTCCATCCAAATGAGAAGTTTGAATCTACCATACCTTTTGTAAGCAATTTCGATTGCCTTTTGTATTTTCAACCTACCCCGCTTTGTTCAAGTAGTTAATTCTCAATTGCATTTTGTGGGTATTTTGAATCTACATTACATTTTGTGCGTATTTTCAATCTCATTTGCATTTTGTAAGTATTTTGATTTCACTTGCATTTTGTAAGTATTTCGACTTTACGTTGCATTTTGTACGTATTTTGGACTTAACCTACATTTTGTGCGTATTTTTCAATCTAATCCTTTTGTGAGTATTTTCGTTCGAAATTCCCTTATGTACGTATTACCGCTCTCCATTTGGTGAGTAGTTTCAATCTGAGTTCCTTTTTGTAAGTATTTTTCCTGCTACATAAGGCATAATTGTTGGGGCTCACTGTCTATATTTTATCTAAACCATTTTCGTTTTATCCATAGCTGTGGGCTGTTTTTTATCTTCATCCTTCCTTTTCACGTCATTTCATTTCGTCAGGGGCCGATAACCTCGATGTTAGGCCCCTTAAAACAACAATTATCATCATCATCTCATCTCTTGCTAGAAAAAAACGGTTAGGCAGGACCTTCTCTTCCCTAATTTGTCTCCTAACAGTATTCCCTAATCAAAGAAAAAATGCAATCACTGAATGACAAATTTATTAAAAAACTCATCACTTGTTGCGTTTAAAACGAGACCTTAGGAACAACATTAACTAAGTTTCTTTTAGCTATCACAGCTAATTCTAGTAAATCATAAAGGCGAGTATAGCTCGCTCCGCCAGCTTCCTGCATGTAGAGATTTTCTCTCTGACTTGTGTTTTACTGTCGAAATTGTGGTTTTGTTTAAGTTAGGTTCGAGGTTTTCCTCCTTTCTAAACTTTAAGGCTGCACTCTGCTGGATAAGAGTTTAGCCTGCTTTGAATGCAACAATTGGTACTCTCTGAAGATTTCTAATAATAACAATAAAAATAAAGGCTAAAAGCACTAGAGTCGCTTTATCTCTGCCCACTCTGGGGACATTCGGCCTTTCTGTCGGAGATCCGACAGTGTCTGATAATAAAAATATTCCAGCCAATTTAAATCTTTCTGGCATTTCAGAATGCTCTCTAAAAGTTCACCCTTTTGAAGGGAAAGTACATAATTCATTGCAATTTGGCACCACTTGGCCCGCCAGCACACTACGTCCCTACAATATACCCTACAATATACCCGCAATCACGCTCGGGAGGGAAAGAGCACTTAGTGACAACTTGCCGGCGACCTCAGCTCACGCTGCGCTCTCCGTTAGCCTTACACAAGTCCCCGCACATTTCAGGTACCTACTTAATGGGCTTTGTGCAGTAAAATTTCTATGTACATCGTTATATCCTTACGGCTTTGTGTTGGATTCTCTTCCCCTCCATTTAACATTGTTCCCACTCCTAAATCTACTTCATTTTTTTCTGATCATCCTCCCTCAGGTAGTGTTGACACTCAGTATTAACCTACCAACCAGCACAAAAAGTTATATTTTTAATTTTATTTTTCTCTTAGTTCAAGTATTATGTGCCAGTTCTGTAGTAGTATTCATTATCGTCCATAAAACAAACAAATCCACCGGGCGAAGTCGGGCACTACTGCTAGTAATGTAATATTTCCCAGTCAGAGTAGCATACGGTATGTTTATTGATATAAGTGGCAACAGTCGAGGTGAACCAATTCCATTGTTATAAACAACGAAGACCTAAGTGCTATACAATAATAGTAGTATAGATCGTAATACCTTAAACAAATTCCCCTACACACAAAATGCCAGCATCAACGACGTCATGGAAGACACAAGGTATAAATGATGCATATTTGTTAAATTCTACATGTTAATAAGACGACATATTAACACAAAACTAACCTGGGGCTTACGGCCTTGTTGCTAGTGATACAAGCAGTGATTTTTGGCAGTGGTCTAACCTAGTAGCGGCCAATGGTTTTGCCCAGACAAACAGCTGACCTAGTAGAGAGTAATGGTTTTGCCTCACTGTGGCTTACGAGAGTGAAGTACAACTTTTCAACAGTCAAATTGAACAACTAAAAGTAACTCACAACCAAACATTGCACTTAAACACATGCAACTGCATCTGCATGTACCGATGCACTGTTTGAAACCTCATACAGCAGAGCAAAATGGCCGCAATTCGAGGCAAAACATTAATGATGTAAGTCATCCGTGATATAATTGCCCACACTAAACAAAAAATACCCTAGCCACATATTTATCGCGGTGCAGTGTATAGGCTACCTAACCAATAGTAGGTGGCAAAATGAATTATTTTGGTAATGATACTAATTCCCAACGAAACCATAATGATAAATAAGAAACGATACAATTTATCTTATTAGTTATTACTGATGTTCAATTGCTTCGAACAGACAACAGTGACAATCTTTGTAATGGATTCTATGATATCGCAGTAAGACTTGTCGTGGAAATTCGATTCTGGAACATAAAGTTTACAGCGACCTACGAGTACTAACACAATGAGATTGTGCCAACCATAGTAATGTCAATTAGAAGACTTACCCAGACCAGTTACATGAGTTAACTTAATATTATCATTATCATTACGTACTGATATTATTGTGTAGTTTTGACTACGTGCAATCTAGAAATCAACATGCCCCAAATAGAAAGCATGAAACTTGGCACCTAAACGTGCCTATGAAAATCAGCTCAGCATGAGAAATATCTCTGCATCTAATTCAGATTCGAAAAAGAAAAAAAAAACTAGCTGTGAACACCAGAGTATGGGGTTCCGAAATGAATACAAAATTCTTCATCACTATATTTCTATGGGAACTCCATTGATGTAAGGTACCGGCCGCCATGAAAACGCAGGAAATTTTCTTTAGGAATAAGCAATGTAACAGAGTTGAGAATATGTGAATTGGTGCTCAGTTTGAAACATGAAGTTAGGCCTACTTAGGGCTGTTGTTTCACTATCAGTAATGTTTTTTTAATGTTGTCAATTACATTGATTTATTCATTCTTGTGTTTGCAATAAACCAGCTACAAACACTGATCACTAAATACAATTCCCTCCTCAAGGTAATGTTCTAAGTTCATAGTAGTCTTTGAGAAAAAACAAAATATAAAATCACACAAAACACCAAGCATCATAAGACTGTAGCACAATGATGACCAGACGTATGTTGTTAGAATTTATATAAAAGGTTGCCAAAAGCACTGTTGAGACATTTCCGCTCTACGAGTTTCCATCGTTCTTTTCGGAGGTGATCCAGAAAACCAGGCAGGGTATTCTCCAGGGGTGTTTGGTAACCAGTAAGGTTGTGGTGGATTGCTGCAGCTGCTAGCCATAAGATGGCATTCTTTTTCGGCTCACCAAGTACATCCCGTATTTCGAAGTTCAAGATCTCCTCGTCCCTGTTGCGTCTTAGCCCGGTTATGCTGTGAATAATATTCATCGTCCATCGCCACACGCCGTTCGCACTACCACATGTAGTGATGTGGTGGATGAGGGTGTCAGTCCTATTGCACACAGGACAGGCATCATCAGCCACTTGTTCGTGCCGCTTCATTTTTTTTCACCCGTGGGGATGATTTCATTAATGCAGGCATATACTGACAGTCGCCATTCTAAGGGAAGCCATTTCTTGCGCACATTGTCCCAGATATGCTTCCAGTCCTTGTTGGGGGTATTTTAAATGCACCAGGGGTGTGAAATTACGGAGTTGCAATAAAAAAGCATAAATGTGTTAGTAGTGTGTTTTGGACAGTTCAGATGCCACCGCCACCGCTCCACCGCTGGAATACTAAAATGACAATATCTCGCGAACCAATCAGGCTAGAGACTTGTACGAGGTGTCATTGATCTCGGACTAACACCCCCTTTCCAATGGACAACATATTTCCACCCCAAAATAAAACCTACCCATACTAGGGGGTGAAATTGTATTTTTTTTTGAGAATCTCTCTTTCCAATTGCAACATGTGAGAGTTCGAATGCCAATATGGAATGAAACGTTGTTCTACATAAAGTGCATGTATTCGGTGGGTAGCCACTATGAATTAACATGCTTGTTTTTTGTTTTTTACGCATGCCCACTCATAGCTTTTGTAAGAGGGCGGGCTTTTAAAAAGATGGCGGCTGTAGTGTAACCTAACTTAACCCAACCTAATGGGTTATTGTTGACGGGTCATCGTTGACGGATTATTGTTGGCAGGTCCATGTTGACGAGTCCCTGTGGACGGGTCATTGTTGACGGGTCATTGTTGACGAGTCATGGCTGACGGGTCCTTGTTGACGAGTCCCTGTGGACGGGTCATTGTTGATGAGTCATTGTTGTCGGGTCCTTGTTGACGAGTCCCTGTGGACGGGTCATTGTTGACGAGTCCTTGTGGGCAGGTCCTTATGGACGAGTCCTTGTGGATGAGCCCCTTTGGACTGGTCCCTATGGACTAGCCCATGAATTTATTTAAATTATGTCAAAGGGCCTAACTACATTTGCGTGTAAAGCAATGTGTTGAACTGACGTTGTTCACTAATCCCCCACTACTATAATGGGATAACGATATGAAAAGAAAGTGACGAAATACATGTGAACACGTGTGAGATGACCTTATTACCGTCCTCCTTGTGAAACAAGTCACATCCTGTTTTAGCTCGTGTAAGTGTAAAACTTGATAGATAGAGGACATGTCATGGGGTAAGTGTAAAACGTGTTGGATGAATGTGTTCTAGTGCTAGGGTTAATGAACACACCCTAGTACACGGGCCACATGTAATTTGTGGACAGGCCAAGAGACCTAATTTGGTGAATGGATGTGTCATTTGTTGTTGAAAGAGAATAATGCACATTCTTGAGATGTTAAAACTGAGGAAATGTTACATGTCGTAAGACGTCTTAATATTTCCTGTGGCATATTACAGACATGGCAGAGCGCGCACAGATCTGTTGCTATGACTAATGCTGCAGAAATTTGAAACCGCAAGTGTTCATTAAGACAATGGGTGATGATCATGCAAAGTTAGCAGTTATTGGATATTACACAGGTGTTCCTTCCGGTGAAATGTTGCTGACATGGGAGAGAGCGCACACTGCTGTTGCTATGACTGACGCTGCAGTAATTTGAAACCCCAGGTTTTCATTAAGACAATGGGTGATGTTTATGCAAAGTTAGCAGTCATTGGATACCACACAGGTGTTCCTAGTGTACTTTGGACTCTCAGCTGTATTGGGAAAGGAATAGCAATGATCTGCAAAAAACTGCTGACACGAGCGATGAGAGTTTATATAATAGAGGTGTCATATATTTCCCTACTGTCAGTCTTTATTACTCGCTTTGAGTGAACAGTGCTCTATTAGTGCTCAAGAGTTGTAAAAAAGCCTTTTTGGTAGAAAATCATTAAATTATTTTGCATGGTAAGTACTTATTATTAATGGATTGTAGTCTTTTATTACTAATTAATGTTGAAGTTATTGATTGAAATGTATTTATTGATTGATTGATTTGTTTACAGATAATTGAGTACTGTAGGTTACCAGATTCTTAAAATCTGTTCATTCAGTGGCAGCAGTTGATAAATTATAAAAAGGTAAGTGCCCCTCTAATAACTTTTAAACAGTTAGAGTGATATTTTCCAATGTTCACCACAACATGTCAGTGAAAATGGTATATTTGGCAGTCAAAAGTTGGAACTACTTGACCATGGTGTGTAAAGCTAATTTTGTAGGTTAGATTTTGATTACCGCTCTATTAAGTCTGAATGTTCATTGCTAGGTGTAAGTGAGAGAGGGAATATTTAAAGACTTAACTTCAGTTCACCTAACATGACCTAACTTTACCTAACTTAACCTTGCCACGTGACATGTTTTACAAGTTTAGACTTGCTGTATGATTGACTATGACGTCACACTTAGCTCACTTAACTGGTGGCTGCTGTTTTCTATTACGTGACATGTTCTACAAGTTTAGACTTGTTTTAAGACTGGCTATGACGTTACACTTAGCTCACTTAACTGGCGATCGCTGGTTTCTATCACGTAACATGTTTTATAAGTTTAGACTTGCTATATGACTGACTATGGCGTCACACGTAGCTCACTTAACTGGTAGCTGCTGGTTTCTATCACGTGACATGTTCTACAAGTTTAGACTTGCTTTAGGACTGGCTATGACGTCATACTTAGGTCACTTAACTGGCGGCCACTAGTTTCTATCACATGACATGTTTTACAAGTTTAGACTTGCTTTATAACTGACTATGGTGTCACACTTAGCTCACTTAACTGGTGGCTGCTGGTTTCTATTACGTGACATGTTCTACAAGTTTAGACTTGTTTTAAGACTGGCTATGACGTCACACTTAGCTCACTTAACAGGCGATCACTAGTTTATATCACGTGACATGTTCTACAAGTTTAGACTTGCTTTAAGACTAGCTATAACGTCACACTTAGCTCACTTAACTGGTGACCGCTGGTTTCTACCACTCTATCAAGTTCCAATATTCAATATTCAGTGTCAGTGACAGTGGTATGTAGTAACCCTCAGTTAGAACTACATGAAGTTAGACTTGCTAGGAGTTCACAGATGATCGATTTAAATACCCTGCTATAACCATTGACTGGAATATAATTAAACTATTTAAATTGTACTTTTGTTTATCATTTATTAACATTTATGATTTCGTTCTTTTATAGGCAATTTCGAAAGTGATCATCATGTTCAAGTGTGATGACTGTAAGAAACAGTTCTCAAGACCTGACACCCTTCAACGGCACGCAAATGTTAAACATTACAATAAAATGTTTGTGTGCAGTCATTGTGCTACCACATTTAACAGACAGGATAGTCTTGGACAGCATGTAAATCTAAAGCATGTCAGTTCAGCTCCATTTTCGTGTTCAGTTTGTGATCTTGGATTTTCTGCTGTAAAGCGATATAAATCCCACATGGTTGAAGTGCATGGAGAACAACAAGAATTAAACTTTAAAACCATCAACTAGCACGGAACCTTTAAACGAATGTAATGCTCAAAAGCGTAAAAGTTCTCAAGATTGTGAAAATAGTTGTGCAACAAAAAGAAAGAAGAATGGTGAACCTTCGATAACACATTGTAATGTATGTAATATTGATATACCTTCTTCAATCATTCATGGACATTTACGCAGTATTCAACATAAAAATAACGCTTGCCATGAAAGAAATTCTGAAAATATTCAGAAAATTGGCAGTGCATTTAAAAGTCGAATTGCTTGTTATAGACTTTATAGTAAAGAAAAAACTCAAAGTATTGAATCATTTTTAAAAAAATGTTCAACCTACTCTGTTTGACTTGGTAGAAAATGTTTTATTTGAGCATAAAACAATTAAAATGAATTTTGAACTTTTTGGACTCTATGTAAAAACTGGGAGCGAAGGTGAAATTACAGATATCAAATCTTTTAATACAAAAAACATAATTGTTAGCGAATCAACTAATATTAGTGATATATACCAAAATATTTCAAGTGCTATCATTGTGAAGAGTGAAGAGTTCCAGGAAAGGGAGTCAGGCTGGGCGTTGGTTGAAGTACTTTATTTAGAAACCAACATGAATAAATATAATCCCCTTCGAGCATCATCATACATTGATTTGCCAGGATGGATCAAACGTAAGCATGCTTGTGTAAACGTTATGAATAATGATGACGCATGCTTTGCATGGGCTGTAACCTCAGCTCTCCATCCAGCAGTGAGGGACACGATGAGAACATCATCATATCCTCACTATTCTTCAGTGTTAGATTTAGAAGAAATGGAATTTCCTATGGCGATAAAAGACATTCAACGGTTTGAAGAGCTGAACAATGTAAGTATTAATGTTTATGGAATTGAAAATAAGAGAATATTAGGTCCTCTATATTATACTCAGGAAAAAAAAAGGATATTCATGTAAATTTACTGTACATAACTAAAGGTGAAAATGCCCACTATTGTTGGATAAAACATTTAAGTAGACTTGTCAGTAGTCAGATAACAAAACGCGATGGTAAAAAGTGGTTGTGTGATGGCTGTTTGCTGCATTTCAGAAAAGAGGATCAACTAACTCAACATCAAAAATGGGGATGTAATCATGTGTGTACGGTATTACCGACTCCTAAAAATAACATTCTAAAATTTAAGGATTATGAGAAACAGCTTCGAGTTCCATTTGTTATATATGCTGACTTCGAGGCTTTGCTAAAACCATTTAATATATGTTCATCAAATCCAGCCCAACCTTTCACCAACACTACTCACATTCATGAACCTTTTAGCTTTGCATATTATATTAAATGTAGTTACGATGACTCTTTAAATAAGTTTGAACTCTATAGAGGACCTGATGCACCTAAAGTTTTTATGGAAAGACTTGAGAAAGACGCCATCCGTATATCCTCTATTTTAAATATGATCATTCCAATGGAGCCACTAACATCATCACAGCAAATGGGTTTTGAAACTGAAACTAATTGTTTTATATGTGGTGAATGTTTATATTCAGACAGGGTTCGCGATCATGACCATTTAACAGGAAAATATCGTGGTGCTGCTCACCAAGAATGTAATTTAAATTATAGAGTAAGTAAATTCATTCCGGTCATTCCACATAACGGTAGCAAGTACGATAACCACTTTATCGTTAAAGAATTTGGAGCTTCAGATGTGAAAACTGATGTGATTGCAAATAATAAGGAACAATACATATCGTTCACAAAATACATCAAAACTAGCAATAAAAACCCATTAAACTGCGATTTTTAGATTCATTCCGCTTTATGCCGAGTAGTCTTGATAAGCTGGCTAGTAATTTAAAATCAGATCAGTTTCATGAAATTCAACGTGTCTTTCCTAAAGAAGATGATTTTAATTTGATTCGTCAAAAGGGTATATTCCCTTATGAATATATTAACTGTGTGGAACGTCTTGAGGAGTGTTCTTTACCACCGAAAGATGCATTTTACAGTTCCTTAAACACAAGTCATATCAGTGATCAGGAATATTTACATGCACAACGTGTATGGACACAGTTCCACATTGAAACTTTAGGAGAATTTTCAGACATATATTTGAAGACAGATGTGTTGTTATTAGCAGATGTTTCTGAAAATTTTCGGAATGTTTGTACGAAAACTTATGACCTTGATCCTTGTCAGTATTTCACTGCTCCTGGGTTAAGTTTCAGTTCAATGTTGAAAAAAACGAAAGTAAATTTAGAATTAATGACTGATATAGACATGATTAATTTTATAAAATCATCAATTCGGTGTGGATTAAGCCAATGTAGCGGACGGTACTCTAATGCGAATAATAAATACATGTCTAGCTACAACCCTTGTGAAGAGTCAAAGTACAGTATATTGCCTACCTCGATGCAAATAACCAATATGGTTGGGCTATGAGTCAATATCTACCACTGAAAGATTTTCGCTGGCTGACACAAGCTGAAATTAATGTCTTACATGTTGACACTCTTAATGATAACGATGATAAAGGATATATTTTAGAGGTAAATCTTGAGTACCCTAAAGAGTTACATGATGATCATAATGATTTACCATTTTGTCCTGAGAATATGAAATCTCCATACATCACATCACGAACAAAAATGTTAATTGCTAATGTAAATGATAAATTTAAATATGTAATACATTATCAAAACTTGAAACAGTGTCTACAGCATGGATTGAAATTAACTAAAATTCATCGCGTATTGCAATTTTATCAGTCAGCATGGCTCAAACCGTATATTGATCTAAACAATAATTTAAGAACACAGTCAACAAACGCGTTTGAAAAAGATTTTTATAAACTCATGAATAATAGTGTTTTTGGAAAGACTATGGAGAATGTTGATAAACGAGTTGATGTAAAGCTGATAACTAAGTGGGAGAATAATGGTAAAAGGTATGGTGCGAGCAACTTAATAAGCAAGCCTAACTTTCATAGCTGTTCAATTATTCATGAGGATTTAGTTGTAATACCAATGAATCGTCTTAAAGTAACATACAACAAACCCATATATGTGGGTTACACCATTCTGGAATTGTCAAAAACACTTATGTCTGAATTTCACAGTGATTATGTAAAGAAAAACTATCTTGATAATGCTAAATTACTCTACACAGACACAGATTCTTTTATTTATGAGTTTAAAACTGATGATTTTTATGAGGATATCAAAACTGAGCTAAATAGGTTTGATACAAGTGACTACCCCGAGGATAATATTTACCATTTACCTCTAGTAAACAAAAAGGTTCTTGGGAAATTTAAGGATGAATGTGCTGGTGTTATTATAGACACCTTTGTAGGCACAAAATCTAAATCATACAGCTATATGACAATTGATGATGTAGTAGTAAAGAAATTAAAAGGAGTGAAAAAGAATGTTGTTAGTAAAGAGTTAGATATAAGTGATTATAAAAACTGTATAGTTAGTAACCCACCTGTATTAAATAAGAAAATGTGTGTATTTAGAAGTAAAAATCATCAGCTACATACCAATTTGTCGAACGAAGTTGCTTTAAGTAATGAAGACAACAAACGATTCATTATACCCAACACATTTGATACTCTTGCTTGGGGAAACAGTCGCATTGACGACTATTACTTTACTTAAGTCTAATGATCATTATATTGTAATATTTTGTAGTGTGTTTTATATTGTAATATTTTTTGTAAAAACTGTAAGTAGAATGTATAATGTTAGGCTACAGTAGTTTAGTAAAAATAAGATAAGTAATACATTTTAGTGTAAAATGTTTTGTTTTTGTATATTACGAAAAAGATTTTTAAACATTTACAGAATGTGTGAACTAAACAAGGGGAATGTAAAAATGTAAAGTGGAAATTGTAAATATCCATGTGTGAAAAAGTGAAATGGCTATCACCATTTTAAAATTAAAAAAGACATTGTGATTTGGTAAACCTTGTTTTTTATTTCACAACAACAAAATGTACGGAATGTTTAAACTAAACTAAAAGGGAATGTAAAAAAATGAAAAGTGGAAATTGTAAATATTCATGTGTGAAAAAAAATGAAATGGCTATCACCATTTTAAAAATTAAAAGATATAGTGATTTGGTGAACCTTATTTATATTTCACCAAAAAAATGTACGGATTGTGTGAACTAAACAAGGGGAATGTAAAAATGTAAAGTGGAAATTGTAAATATTCATGTGTGAAAAAATGAAAATGAAGAAATGGCTATCACCATTTTTTTAGAATTAAAAGATATGGTGATCTAGTGAACCTTATTTTTATTTCACAACAAAAATATGTACAGAATGTGTGAACTAAACAAGGGGAATGTAAAAAAGGGAAAGTAGAAAATGTAAATATTCATGTAAGAAAAAATGAAAATGAAGAAATGGCTATCACCATTTTTAAAATTAAAAGACATTGTGATTTTGTAAACCTTGCTTTTATTTCACAACAAATAGAGCTTTACAAAAATAGAATACAAAGAAATACCAATTCCTCACTCCATTTCAATGTTCATGTCCACTCATCATTAACTTTCCTTATATAGCACTAATCACAACGAGGGCTGCCAACCTCTCTCCCACTGAGACATCACAGGATGTCAAACGTTGTTTAGCTTTTCAACGATACTTTATCCGCTACACATCTTAATGCAGGATGACTGTGGTGATAAGGAAGGTGCATGCTCGACCCAAAGGATTAATAGGTATATCACCACGCTGCAAAAGGTTCTTCAAGATAAGTTCCAGGACCACACAAATAATAAACAGGTAGGTAGATTTCGAAAGTCAAGTATTGAATTACTTTGTCAATGACGCCATTGCCAGTACAGGTCTGGCATATCCTTTTCCATCGATGGTAAATAGGTTTGATCTTCCTCCTCCTCCTCCTCTGTGGATGATGTTTGTTGTTGTTGCTTTTTTTCTTCATTACACCCGTGATATGAGGAAACAAAGTCCTTACACTGACTTTTATGACCGTGATACAGTTTGACCAGCTGACAAGTAGCACACTGCCGCATAGAGGGTATTTTTGCCATAGCCACTTGCTTATGGTAATCATAGTCCGTACATGGTTGCAATTCACTTAACACAGGGTCTTGAGTCCATGATTTTGGTACATGTTGCCAGATTTCCTTCACTGCATTTGCTGCGACGTAATAAATGAATGATTTTGGAAGAGCCAATAATTCTTCTTTGGTAAAACTGTCTAGTTTCTTTTTGCACACGAAGAACTTTCCAATTGCTTTATCGGTAGCATCCCCTTTCTCCATGGTATCACGTTGATGTTTACACGTCGCTTGTAGAAATCTCACTGGTGGCATTCACAGGTAACCCTTCAGCTTTAATTTTATTTAACAACTCCCAGCAGGCATCGGTGGTTAGCCAATGAAACAATTGCCACACCTGTGCCAGAGCTTTATAGGTAATGTTGTCACAGGGGTAGTGGTCCATGAGTGTTTGCAGCGAGGGACAGCCCATGTCCATTAAATCGATACATTGACAGTAAGACGCCAAAAATGGTTGTAGCCATTGACGTTTTTCACTACCTTTCACAAATACTACATGGGCGGAAGAGAAGTAGGCTTTCATGACCATGTCCAGGTGCTTATATGAAATGGTTCCTTGCTTCCAGTCTAATTGCATATGAGTTTCAATCCACTGGGTTTGTTTACGATCTTTATCACACAACAAATCAAACGCATAAGGTGGTTTAAACACCAAATGGATAGCTTGTGATATCCAAAAAGTGGAACAATCAATAATGGCCACTTCTTTAAATATAAATTTGTTATCTCCAATTTTAAACCCTTGACAGTCAACAATCAGTGTACGCAACATGTTCACTCTTGTCTGGATCAAGTCCAACTGACCACAGACTGACAATTGTTCAGTAAGGTGTACCCATGTCATTTACTTACTTACCATTCTAGTAAAAGAAAATAAAAACAACGAGTAGTCACTATAGAGGTTAGGATATGACAGGGGGGCATAAGAAATAATAATATAACAACAAAAACCAATTTTTTATTACATTATTTTATTAGCATAACAAGTTTTACATTCCTTTTTCTTTCTAGGATAGAGGCGGTACCATCTCATACAACAACAAAAAGTCTTTTGTGTTTATAGTGTCCATAACACCGATGATATTCTAATGTCTCTAAACTGGGTGTTTTTGACTGTGAGCTGCTCACTGAAACACTGTTAACACCATAAAGACCACACGTATCATAACTTTTTTCATCACTTAGAGGCACGAGTGAGGGGTAACTTGAATGACAGGGTATATTACCCACCTCCATTCTGCGCAGGTAGGGGCAGGCAGGTGACCAGCGCTGATGTTCCTGCATGGGTTCATCACTTTCTTGCCATTGGTCTAAGATGATGGGACAAAACACACATTTCACTTCATCTCTTGTTTTTAAATAGTAGAATCCAGCGGCTGCTAAGGCTTGAGGGTTTATAAAAGGCACCGGCCACGTCGCAAAGGTCTTGAAACGTTGTTCCTCAGATTTTAAATTCATGGATGTAATTTCTCTTGAGGCTTGAAAGCAAGACATGACTGAGCGGTTTGATGTGGGTTGACCTGCTATTTATACACTTGTCACTTGGTTGGACAGTGGATAATAGTTGACTTGTTTGTGATGAATAATCAAACAGTAGGCCATGGTATTGGCTGGAACATTGTCATGCGTTTCAAAATCTAGCCGAATGTCAATATTGGATGGTTTGACAGACTCTTCCAAGTAGGAACAGTCAAAGACAATCAGTGGCGCCCTTGTCTTAAAAGCTTGGGGTGACAACATAGGACAAATCTCTCTATGATAATACGACCATCTAAATTTAGAAAACAAGTCGTACAGGGGGCCAATCTTATTTTTTCAAAAATATAAATCCAGTCCTTCATAGGGAAACACAGCACCGTTGGGGAAAAGACGTGCATTTCTCAAAGACAATCAGTGGCGCCCTTGTCTTAAAAGCTTGGGGTGACAACATAGGACAAATCTCTTTATGATAATACGACCATCTAAATTTAGAAAACAAGTCGTACAGGGGGCCAAACTTATTTTTTGAAAAATATAAATCCAGTCCTTCATAGGGAAACACAGCACCGTTGAGGAAAAGACGTGCATTTCTCAATTGCAGGTGATCAAATTGCGTGGCATCTTTGGTTTGTTGATACTTGCGATTTGTTTGAAAACCCACAATCATGTAGAGAGGTCTCTCTGTATAGCGGGCTGTTTTTATAGACCAACTGTGTGTGTTGGTGGTGGGCAATAGCGGGTACTCATGGAGTGCCCAGCTTCTAAATTCCATGGGTAGAGGTATATCTCTCTTTACCATTTTGAGTATGTCCAGTTTTTTTCTATCGTTAAGGGTCACATGAGGCACTTTCCATAGCAAGCGTTGTAGTTGAATTTTTGAATCAATGGGGGCATTGTCGGCTCCCTTGAGTGCATTATTATCACTCCTGTCTCTCACCAGATAAAGCTCTTGCCTTGCGTTGACCACAATGCGCTGGTGATCTTCAGCAAAGCCTAAAATCAGTTTAAGAGGTAAATATCCAGTAAAGGTGCCATCGGTGTGTACCATCCAGTCATTGATCGAGTCAGGGCACCAACCCGCCATGCAAAGTGTTTTAGCTTCTTCCTCACTATAAGAGGGATATAGTTTCATGACACTGGAAATACCCACATTTCGAGTGCTATCCACCACGATATCGTTAATCACGTAACGCACTTCAGAAAACAGGAAGGCGAAAGCATGGTTGGCTAACTTGGATGTGGTGGGTGTAGAGCCATCGGCTTTGGTGAGCCTACCTTCAATCTGAATAACACTTTCATGCGGTAGAGTGTAAATATCTTGGTTGTTGATAACAAATTGAATTTCATTATTGTTATTGAGTCCAGGTGTTTGAGCTTGATAAGAATGCAGATCAATTCTTACCTCTCCTGGTTGCTCCTCGATGTGGTTCGCTACCTCTAGGAGAGAATTCATCGCGGGGGTTGATGTGGTAACCCAAATGCTGTAAAATCTGCTTGTTCTGAGATGTTAATGTTTATTCACGTGGTAAACAACTAACACCATTCCCAGACGGTGCTGTTGCTTTATATACAAACTTCATAGTGGCTTTAGCACCAACTTGTAAGTTACTGGTGTGGTAGAATCGAGATCAATGAGTTGTTGCTCTCTATTGATCAGCCTTAATGTTATATTACTAATATCATCGACAGCCACAGAATGAAAAAGCACCACTGGAGGGTTTTCACGAATAATATAGCCATTGGGCGATGTTACAATAAAGTCATAAAGCGAATGCGACGGTTCTTGATTGGTGTACACTTGACTAATAATATTACACGTCACCGACACATGATGGTCCTCAATGAATTTCACTTCATGGTCTGATTCATGTTTTTTGTTGGGCTCCAACACGCGTGGTTTAAATCCTAGTAATGGACCAATGGATTCGGGGTGTGTTTTAAAGTCAATTTTGAATGTAGAAAAAATACTGCAGCGATGAGTGTTGGTATTTCCTACAAGTTCAAACTTGCGCGTTCCATCGAGAAATGACTTAAAACCATATTCATTGATCAACACCACATAAATGTGTTCATAAATGTCATCTATCGTGTATCCACCACAGTTCAGGGTGAGCACAGAATCATCATAGTAAAACTTGTTGTTCACATTTTCACGTATGTTGTATATTCGATTGTACGTTTCAAGAGAAACAAGTCCTAAACCATAGGGGTTTTCACTCAATTCGATAGGTGGGTAAAAGTCTAGGCTCACTTCAGGTCCACGTCCATGCAGTCTAAACGTCTTACTTTCCACCGACATACTGTTGACGTTTTTGCTTATGCTGCGTCTTATATAAAAAAAATAAACACAAACGTCCACACTGTTGGCTGTTAAACGTTTGCTCACGTTTCACATTATAATATATCTTGATCCTGTTTCCAAAATAGGTCCCTAATTCCATGGGTGGGGGCAAATTACCAAAACTGTCAAAGTACCATACAGTGGATCCCTCTTTGACATAAGCTACATAATGTGTTCCAGGTCCTCGGTGATCATCCAAATTGACAACAGCACATTCATGTTTCCAGGGTTGTGAGGGTAATTGGTTTCGCATAAACACACCTCGAAAATGAGAAAGCTTTAGTTGTTTAGCATAGCTTTCCACTTGTTGATGCGTCAGGGCATGTCTTGCTATGGCTGAGGTTAAAGATGTTTTATTTTATTTCGAAAAGGTGAAATTCCAAATCCTTGTTGATAAAAGGCTGGCTTCAAATTGACATTTCTAGCCCCCATAGCAATGGTTTCCATCGTTTCATTGTGTCGCTGACTTTCTTTGAGTTGTTGCTTGCCCTGTTGCGCGGCTTTAATAGTTTTTGCCACAGCACTGGCGCCGCCTAAATGTGAACCTAAAGCAGCCAGACCAGCGAATAATGCAGGTAAAAATCCCGCTCGTTTGGGGACGGGGATCACTCGCCCTTGTTTTTAACCCTGTCGCTGACGTTTTGGAATAACATGTCTCTGTGCTGCTCGAAGAGCTTTCCTTATGGTCAACACATTATTTTTTCTTTTTTCTTTCGCAAGGGCTTGCCCACGAATGTTTTAAGCCCAGGCTTTGCTAAGGACAGTGTCATATTTTTAGTTTTTCTCACCACATATCTTTGTTTCACCGTGATGATGATGACCAACAACCTTTCACAAGAAAGTTTATGTCACAACTAACGTCAGATTGTTATTTCATGGCTGTATATTCCAATTCTACATAAAGTGGGAAATCGTTTATGGTATTCCAGCTTGCTTTTCATTCCATGTCAACAGGAGATGAAAGGATAATTCGTCTCCTGCATTGACCATTTCATGGTTATGAACCAACATCCTATGACCATTTATCTCTATTTGTAAATGGTTCTCATCAGGTATGGCATATTTGATGTGAATGGTTCCATCATAGTGTAGTCGATAGCGGCTTAAACCCGAAGCAAGCACATAGGTCAAGTGCTGCTCATGAACTAGCGGTATATGGTTTCTCTCATTCACAGGTTTTACATTTGTCAGATGCACTAAAAATACAGATGGGATAAATTTATATAGCCTTTTCATTTCATAGGTCACGTATCGCTTGGTACATACATCATCATCTTCTTGTGGGTCTTCCACGTGAATAATGCGGTGATGATTAGCGCTATAGCCATCCACCGTAAGCTGAGGCACTCTATCATAAAACTCATACACCTTGTTATCCACATACTTTTTTGTAGTAACGTCTGTAGACACTTGGGGATGTTTTGCATGGGTTAACCGCTTTCCTTTAAAGTCATAATCTCCTGGTTTTGTGCGTGGCACTACTGACCTATCCACATAGTGTTTATTAGCAGGATCTGTTTCTTGTTAAGGATCATGTATGGGAACAGACCTAGCTTTGACTATCAACGCACGTCCAAAGACATCCATCGTCAACCTGCAGTACGAGTCTACTGTTTCTATGACAAGGCTCGGTGTCCTGTATATAGACAGCCTGCTAGCCTCTCTAAGCCTTAGTTGAAATGAAGCTAATTAAGCAGCAAGAGTCATTCCCCGTGAGGGACATGGTTTCCCATCTCTGCTCCACATCACGTGAACAACGCCATGGTTCACTGTTTCCATCTTCCATTCGCTGCATCATTGTGCGACCTTCCGGCTGTGGAAAGGCCAATCTTTTGCTGACACAGTGCCCAATGGTCTGTGTTTTCAAAATATTTATATTTTCGCAAAATCTCTCTACCAAACCCTCTACGTGTTTCTGGATCAAGTCATGTCTGGATTACAAAATGAGAATATGGGGTGTTTTACATTTTCCACGCAAGAAAATGTTATTTCACCGGATGAGGTAAAGCCTGATTCACTCATGATTTTCGATGATGTATCCACTGAACGACAAGGCATCATTCAAAGCTATTTCAGCATGGGTCGACACAAACATATCGATTGCTTCTATCTTGGACAAACGAATTCTAAAATGTGCAAACAGTTGATTCGTGACAATGCCAATGTCATTGTTTTATTTCGCCAAGACGAGAGGAACAGTCGTCACATTTATAATGAACATGTGAATCCAGATATGACCTTTCAAATGTTTACAGAATTGTGTGGCAAGTGCTGGAACACACAACGTCATGCCTGTTTAGTGATTGACAAACAAAGTGAACTCAACCAAGGGCGGTATCGCTTAGGGTTTGATCATTTTATTGCTATTTAAGGCACTGTATCATTCCCTCTCAAGTCATTTGTCACGACATCATGGCGTTAGCAGAGAGTCAATTGAAAAAGCATATTATTAGAGCAAAAAATGCTATTCGCCAAAAGTTCCGTCAATTGAAACGATCACGTGCGGATCATGCTTTGTTTATTCAACAACATTTAGCCCCTCCGCTAAAAGCTATGTTGAAACCCTCTTTCAAGCCATCTGAAACGCTACCCACTGTTTCACAAGCTACGCAAACGCACCACGAGGACCCGGAGGAAGAGGAAGAGGAACAGGAACAGGAAGATTTAACTAGTGTTAGCGAAGTTGAGGATAATGAGGAACAAGTGTTTACGCCTCAAAAAAAGGCATCACCCCTTGCAGAGTTTTTAAGAAAAAAGAAATCCCTGGCCATGGTCGAAACACCTTGCCCTTCCAGATCGTCTCCATTTTCACAACACTTGGCCACCCCTCAACATAAAGCTCAACTGAAAAACATTTTAATGAAATATTATGGATCAACCCTGGAACCCTATTTCACCAATCTATTTATTGGAAACACAGATACCACGTATGGTGTTCGCTATGAGGATGATAGTTTTAAAATTGGGGATTCATCGATTAAATTTGCTCGTACTAAAGCTGTCATTAAAAAGATCAACTATAAATTAACACCAGGACTGTTAAAGCTACTATTCTCTCGGACTCCCTCATCCCATGGTTATACGTCAGAGGACCTTGATAAATATAAATGCATTTTATTGGATACCCATGCTCACAAAAGACAGTATGATCCCTCTCAACAAGTGAATGCCAATATATCTCAAAAATGTAAAACCATCAGTGCAAAAATGTTCCCCACTAATCAAAGTGGTCGTCGTAAAGTGTCCGCTTCGGGAGTGACATTTAAACCATTAAAACCCCTTGTGGATGTTACCTACTGGCATAATCCCAATAAACTCGTCCAGCGACTACAGCTGTTGCATGCTTCACGTCAAGCCGGCCATACTGGTCACGATTGGGAAATTCAAGGAATTGAGGAAGAACTTCGAAATGCCAAAATTATTGTTTAAGCCCTCATCCATTAAAATGGGTATTGCTCACGAGTTGAATCGTCCAGCTAGACGTCATTATCAGCGACTCAAGGTGATTTCACAGGGTGTGGATGAACTTTGGCAAGCAGACTTGGTTGAAATGATTCCCTATGTTAGCGTTAACAATGGTTTATGCTATATGTTGACGGTCATTGATGTTTATTCCAAAATGGCGTTTGTTGGACCTGTGCGTCGCAAGTCTAGTCCACTAGTTACCAAGGCCTTTCAACATATTATTCACCACTCCAAACGTCAACCTCAGCTGCTACAAACTGATCAGGGGAAAGAATTTTTCAACAAGGATTTCTCCAGTTTTCTCAAATCTAAGGATATTCACCATTACACCACGTACAGCAATCTCAAAGCCAGCGTGGACGAGTGGTTCAACCGAACATTGAAAACCCATATGTGGAAAGCGTTTACCGCTCAGGGCACTTATCGCTGGTTGGACTTGTTACCTTAGCTAGTGTCACGTTACAATGACACCAAACACAGAATCATTGGGACCAAGCCACGCCTCGTGACCAAAAATATTCAGCGATTGGATAAACTGTTTAACCCCATAAAACAGCAGACCCTAAACGTCATCGCCTTAACATTGGGGACCATGTTCGTGTGAACAAATTCAAGTCCGTCTTCGACAAGGGCTACACACCAAATTGGGGGACTGAACTATTTTAATTCGTCAAGTCAACCTGAACAGTCCAGTCACCTATTTACTCGAGGACCTCAACCATCAACCCATAAAAGGCAGGTTTTACCTTCAAGAACTCCAAAAGACAGCGTTTCCTAAACAATACCTTGTGGTAAAAGTGTTGAAACAAAAAGGAAATAAACTATATGTTAAATGGTTGGGATTTAGCTCAGCCTTTAATTCTTGGATTAATAAATTACATGTTGTGTGAACCTGTGTGCCTTGTATTTATTTATTCACTCATGTTGTACTTAACCTACAGTCCTATGTACAGTCCTCAGCTCTACATGTATTATGAGCAATACAAATTTATTTTTCTCTTCACCTGTGTTGTCTCTTACACCAACTCTCCCCCTCTCTTCCCCTTCACCTCCCACCACTGTCAAAACAGGTTGTGACTTGTTAGCTCTTATCGTGCGCGTGTACAGGTGAACACCTGTGTGTTAGATCATATTACACATGAACTCGCATTTTCTCACGTATGAACCAAAACAGGATGTGACTTGTTTCACAAGGAGGACGGTAATAAGGTCATCTCACACGTGTTCACATGTATTTTGTCACTTTCCTTTCATATCGTTATCCCATTATAGTAGTGGGGGATTAGTGAACAACGTCAGTTAAACACATTGCTTTACACGCAAATGTAGTTAGGCCCTTTGACATAATTTAAATAAATTCATGGGCTAGTCCATAGGGACCAGTCCAAAGGGGCTCATCCACAAGGACTCGTCCACAAGGACCTACCCACAAGGACTCGTCAACAATGACCCGTCCACAGGGACTCGTCAACAAGGACCCGACAACAATGACTCGTCAACAATGACCCGTCCACAGGGACTCGTCAACAAGGACCCGTCAGCCATGACTCGTCAACAATGACCCGTCCACAGGAACTCGTCAACATGGACCTGTCAACAATAACCCATTAGGTTGGGTTAGGTTAGGTTACACTACAGCCGCCATTCCCGGTCAATGCATGTGAGATTTTCGAAGTGAAATGCCATGTCCTGTGGTTCGGATTCCACGTAAAACGGAGGTCCCGTGGCTCATGATCTCAAGATTAACGGTGACGTTAAACTACAAGCTTCCTTCCTTTTTCCTTCTTTTAAAAAGCCCGCCCTCTTACAAAAGCTATGAGTGGGCATGCGTAAAAAACAAAAAACAAGCATGTTAATTCATAGTGGCTACCGACCGAACACATACACTTTATGTAGAACAACGTTTCATTCCATATTGGCATTCAAACTCTCACATGTTGCAATTGGAAAGAGAGATTCTCTAAAAAAATACAATTTCACCCCCTAGTAGGGGTAGGTTTTATTTTGGGGGTGGAAATATGTTGTCCATTGGAAAGGGGGTGTTAGCCCGAGTTCAATGACACCTCGCACAAGTCTCTAGCCTGATTGGTTCGCGAGATATTGCCATTTAATATTCCAGCGGTGGAGCGGTGGCGGTGGCATCTGAACTGTCCAAAACACACTACTGTACTTGTGTTTAGCTTCATTAAAGGAACCATCGGAGATGTGGGCAGTGGGAAGTTTTAGCAAAAGGGCCAGGGCTTTCCTGAGCAAAGTTTGGAACGGATGGGGTTGTCGTAAAGGAGTAGTTTCAATGACTTTAAGAGCAGCACAAACGAACGGATCACCTGTAGACTGTCTCGCCTTGATAATATGTTTCAAGAAGAGTGAAGAGCATTTCAGTTCAACTGCAAAACGTCGCAGGCCACCACACTGTTCTGGTAACTGCAGTTGTTCCCGTCGAATTCTATAGCGATAGCCTTTCCAAAGATAGAATCCAATTGCCATTTCAATGCGCTGTCTGATTATATGTGGAGGGGGAATTACTTGCGCCACATACCACAGTTTCGACAGAGCAAACATAATAATGTGCCAGTTTTTTTGCAGAATATTGAGCCGTCTTGAAAGTTCCTCTTTCTGTTGGAACCTCAGAACATTTAATCGGGCAGCCCAGTTGGTCTGTATGGTCTCCGCAATATCTCGACTGAAATTTATACCCAATATTTTGCATGCGGTGATTGTAGGAATACCGGTAGTATTGGAGTAGTGCCTATTGTCACCTGGGCCTATGAGCAATATGGATGACTTTCTATATTTTACTTGTGCTCCACTGGCCTGACAAAATGACTCAAGGGTCTGTTGGACGAGTATCGCGTCGCCTTCATTTGTGAGTAGTATCGTTACGTCATCGGCATAGGCTCGCAGTGTGAAACGCTCTCCGTTGATCGTGAGGCCAGTGAGTACGTTGTTCATCATCCTGACCATGGGTTCTAGCGCCAAGACGAATAAAGCCATTGATAGGGGCATCCTTGTCTGACAGACTTCTTGACTGGAATTTTCGATGACAGAAACCCGTTGACCATTACACGAGAAGAAGCCGTTTGGTAAAGTCGTTGGAATGTTGCTATGATTGTGTTGGGAAAATGAAAGCGTTCTAATACCTTCCATAAATACTTGTGGGCTATTCTGTCAAAGGCCTTATTAAGGTCAATGCTTGCAAGTGCAGCTGCGGAGTTATCAGCGACCGAGTAGTGTATGATAATATCACGAACGTGCACGATATTTCTTCCAGGAATGGTACAAGTTTGCCCAGTGCCAATTAAAGCGGGAAGAATGCGTCTGATTCTGTTTGCTAACACCTTAGCCAGAAGTTTATAATCGGTATTTAAGATAGTAATGGGTCTGTAGTCAGGGATATAGACACATTTCGATTGTTTCGGAATCAGAAGAATAACCCCTCCTGTGAAGGTATTCGGAATGTCACCGGTCAATGCTTGATTAAGCACACTTGTCAGGTCATCTCCGACCATGGTCCAAAAGTGTCGGTACCACTCGTACGGGATGTCATCAACGCCGGGTGTCTTATTAGATGCAGTCTGGTCTAGAGCATGTTTCACCTCTTCCTTGGTGATAGACGTCTCAAGAAAATGGATGTCATCGTCCTCGAGATGTTTGTCAACAGATAGAAAGATTTTATTTACTTGCAAATCACTAACGCTGTCTTCTCCCAACATGTCACGAAAGTAGCGCTCACTTTCGGCGAGTATGTGTTCGTGAGTTATGATGACCATACCTTGTTCATTAATCCATTCATGCACAAATTGACAGTTTGCTGATCTTCGCATTTTGGCTAAATAAAAGAGCGACATTCGTTCATCTGCTAAGATGGAGGTTCCTTTAAAGTGAGGGAGCAAGTCCTGGAGACTCTGCTCTTTAATCCCTATAATAGTCTTCTTGATGGAACTGAGGGTTGTTGAAACATTTTCTCCTAGCCGTTCCTTCCGATGCAGGTCATACATGACTGTGGTATAAAAGTCGAGTTTCCTGTTTAGGTCGTGGTCCCGTTCATAGGTGAAAGTTTTGGCTGTAGATCTAATGGTAGCCTTTAACTTCTTTATCCACCAGTCTAGAATATTATGGTATCAATCTTTGTTGTAGCACATTGTTGATAATCGGTGGCAAAGCGTCGGTCATTGTCGTGGGTTTGAAAAGCATTCTTGTTCATTTTCCATGAACCCCGACCAATGAAGCATCTGTCTCCCCGTTGCGCCTTAAGAGTAAATATGACACTGTGGTGGTCACTGCAGGCTACGGGAACTACTTTACAGCTATCAAGAAGATGTGCTTGAGGCTGGGAGATATAAGCGTGATCTATTCTAGATCTGGAATCCCCACGACAGAAGGTAAATTCCACGTACGAGCCATGCAATCGTTGCCAGGCATCTACCAGCTGCATGCTATGGGTAAGTGTCAGCAGCCCTGGACAGAAGTTGAATGCGCCTGTTTGATCACGAGGATGCAGTGTGCAATTGAAATCACCGGCTAAAATCACCGGACCTGACGTCGCTACATGTGTCAAGATGTCATGACTGAACAGTGCGTTCCTGTCAAGCTTGTAGTTCGTCCCGGACTGGCCATATACATTGATCAGTCTGGTGTTATTATAGGAAGCTGATAAAATTCTACCCGATGGGTCCATGATGACATCGGTAATTTCGAAAACCTTTCTATACACGATGGCGGTGCCTCGGGCGTTGTCCCCCACATTCACAACATGGTCATAATTGTACAAGCAGCCAAAATTGTTTTCATTGACCTCCTGCAGAAACAATATATCAATATCATACTCTTTCAAGAACCTACACAGCAGGACCGGTGTGGTGACATTTTTCACGCCATTGACATTGAGAGTAGCAAACGTCGTGAGAATACTGGCCATGCTCTGGGAAACGAGCACGAAATATAGAAACAAAGGAGAGAAATACATGTCCTATATGCGATAGTGGCCCGTAAGACTGACGTTATTGATGGCAAACAAAGAACAGCAGCAAATATTGTAGGTCAGCGTCTAGAATTGCCCAGGGATTTGTCAGTACTCTTCAGTCTCGGAGGTAATCGTGGGTCTCGATGACTACGCGTGGCGGGTTTCACATGAGTGATTTCCTTGTGCTTTGTAGCAGCTGATGGGGGTAAGGACGTAATCTTCCCAGTGTCCGGAGCCGTCACGTGGTGGTGAGCAGTACTAGCTGTTCCACTCCCAGCAACCTCAATTTCCATATCGTCATCTGTGGCATGGCTGTTTGCAGTGCCAGTTAGATTGGGCAGTGGGGCCGTCGGGGGGCGGATCTGGAACGTGTGGTGAGGGGTTATCCTGCAGCAGATCAGAGCGTGTAGGCGCAATTACTTCAGCTGTTGTGTACATGCCGGAAATCCCGTCATGGGTTCCTGGTGGTAGTGGGACTGTTAAATCGGTACCTTCACTGTACGGTTTCCGACGTTTGTGCGTGCTTTCATCAAGTGTGGGGAAGTCCGAGTGATCAACAGCGTGCTTAGGTGCTGGAGCTGATGGCGGGACAACGTGTTCCGGGGCCCATGCTGGGTTTGGGTGACTCGAGGTTGATAGGTCGCCACTAACCGGCAGGGCGGTATTTTCTGGTTCAACAGTGTCAGGTCCTACCTACGCTGGTCGAAAGCGCGTGCTCGTCGCAGGGGTCGTAAATGATTCGTTGAATTACATGCAAGGCAAGTTCGCATTTGACCATCACAAACAATCTGTGCACGATAGCCTTCAATGGAAATGAACGAGGGGATGGCTTCTTTCAAGTCCATGTGCACTGCGCGTATGCCATTCTGCACCCGAAATGGGTATTGCGCAGAGCATTCTTCATTTCGATGCTCATTCACTTTACCATATTTGCTAAGAGTACTTATTATTGAACTGATGGGGACCTCCGGGGGAACATTGAGAATACGAACTGTTTTGATGACATTATCGGCAGCAGTAATTTGCACCGTCCCTATTCGACCATCTGTCAAAGTAATTTTCTGTTGGCCCGCATGTATACTCAACAACCTCTCAAACAGTACTTGGGAAATTACCTTTAAATATACAGCGTTGTCCAAATTGTCGAGTTGAATCATCTCGATCTGGTCAGCAGTGATTTTCAAACAAGTGGAGATCCAATTGTGCACCTCCCATGCGCTGGGCCTGTTGTCGCGTTCAAAAACACATTTTAAAGTGAGCATGCGCACAAATTTTGTAACCATGGTGATTGTCTTTTTCTAGTACTAGACGAGAGTTATGCGAATATGAACCGCTCACAGAACACGGTATTCAGTGGTTCGAGAGCAGATATACGCACAGAAATAGCCAAGCAGAGTACCGGTACCTCACGTGAGTCAGACGCGACCTCGCTCGACGAAGGCTGTCGAGCAACTGTGTTTGGACAACAGTGATTCGGGTATCATCTTCAAGTGTATGGGGACAATAGCAAGCACAACTGCTGCGCTTCATGCGGAACGAGGGATAGACCTATTTCACAGACCTTGGCAGACTAAAGATTTAAGTATCCAGCAGAACTAACCTGTCTAGAGAGCGTCTGTGAATTGATCAAATCAGATTATTGCATTCAAACTTTGTACATTGTATGACATTCTCTTTATCAAATTTCAAGATAACATATCCACATTGCCATGCTTGTAAATAGTCAGTGTCTGCCAAGAATGTAAATATTTTCTTGAATAGACCTGCTTCGATATGGAGATAGGAACACCAATATGTTGGTCGGATGTACTCCTCACAACAAACTAGAAGTTTGATGAAAAATGTATTACGGTACTTAGGCCTAGGGGCCCTTAAGTAAACAATATGCACTATGCAATAGTGTCCACGTCACCGGAGGGACGGGTAGTGCACAAAGATCGTTAGTGGATTAGTTTAAGTCGACCGCCCGACAGAATGAATGTGAACAGATGTGAACAGATGTGAACAGCGATCGTATACCAGAATAGACGTTTTCAGGGGGAGAAATACCACTGAGAATTGGTAGCCGCTGTCGGGAAATGTGGTGTGTTGGGTAGATGTTTTCCAGTAAGGACACCAACTGGCAATGGACAGACCGAGCTGTGGACGGACGTGTCACATGACCACTTGCCAGAGACGGAGCGACGATGGACGCTGCGTGAGGTACTGCTTGAGTCCAAGCTACGTGAACCTGAGAGGAATGTGGATCGCGGACGATGAGGATTGATGTGGGGGGTTCCCGGTCGGTGCGTAGTAACAGATCCAAATACATCGGTCGGTGGCTCACTCACTCATTCGCAACATCACAGTGGTTTAGGAAACGGTCATATGTTAGCAGTATTGGAATAGACAGCAACTCCAGATAACACAGCGGACTGTTGACAGGTCCTTCTCTTCCTGCCTCCCGCGTCACCTCATCCCGCAAGTTCACAGAGCTTGGAACTAAGCAGCAATAACTAAGGCAGCAATGGGAAACGTACCACCCACAAGACTTTGCGGGACGATCTTCTCCTGCATACAGTTGCATCGAAGTGGGTGCTGGAAGTTCAGTATTGGATAGACTAGCACCCCATCAGCAGTAAGACGAGATCATGGCTGTTAATGAGTTTGGGGCCAGTGCAAATGAACCGAGATCGAGCGTAGGTCCACAGAGTGGCGACATGCAGGACACCGTGAAAGCAATGTCACAACGATTACAACAGCTTACTAGAAGGACTTCCAGCAACGACAGGCACGTTGTGTTACTCGGGAGAATTGTTCAAATTAATCATTCTCCATGACAACGCATGGCCGCATACAATAGAGTGGGTACAGCAGCTACTGGCGCGATGGGATGGTAAATTGTTGTTGTTGATACATTGAGGGGCTTTGCAACATTGTGGCCATGAAGCCCCGTGATCTTGAGTGTGTGTAAAATTCGTCTGATAACCTCTGTCATTGGAGTGGCTGTAGTAGTATGTGCGCATTTTTAATTCAATCTTGGACGTATTGGAGCGCCCACCATATTCTCTTGCTTCAAACTACTGTATGTTATTTTTACCCGATTGTACTCATGCAGTGAACGCCTGGAGGAGAATTCAGTGAGTAGCTGTGGAAAGGTCCACTATGCCTAGATGAAAAGGAGCGAGCAATAGTGAAGTTCTTCCTTCCCTACTCTGAGAGGGGATTGGCCGATGCCGCTTAAGAAACAATACACCTACGAGGACAAAATTCTGGTACCACAGTGGCTTCTAAACAACAGCAGTTAGGAACAGATAACCTCGCTGTTCCGCCTCTTAAAACAACAATAACTAACTAACAACAGCAGTTAAGAGGAACGTTAATTCCTTATAATTATATTAACACACAAAAGTGTCGCTAGCCCTTAAATACAGCATTAACAGCAAACTGTGAATCATGACGCTGATATCATATAGTATTCATGATCTACATTTTCACACCTTATGACATGCGTCAAATGAACGAATGTTAGATGGTGATTAACTGTACCGGTAGCCTACTTGTTTTTATTTACCTAGTTAACTTCACTTATTGATTGATTCCTTGAGCAGCGTGCAGCGTGCTGTGTGCTGCAGTCGCTGTAGAGGCTCAGATATTGGGGTCGGCGCTGCGTCACAGCCGTCGGGGCGCCAGGCGTCTTGCAAGGCCTGTCCTTGTTCTGCCAGTACGGCACTACACGCGCAATTCAATAATGTCATCACATGTACTTACAATATCAACACATTTTAAGGAATTGTCTTTCCCAGCGTAGCCGAGTGATTTAAGACAAGCTTCACGGCTGGATTGGGTAACTGCGTTCGGGGACAGGGAATTCGAATCCATACAGTGGCCCTCTTGAGTGTGGTTTTCGATGGTTTCTTTTCACAACCGTTCCATGCAAATACCGGGACCGTATCTTATTCCAACTCTCAGTGTTCCCAATATAACAATTACAGTTACACACTCTACTACAGTCACAATAGCACAGGATGTCAGATAAATCCAACATTACCAAGTGCACAGGCTGACGACCATGATATTGTAAGCACCTAATTGGAACGGCAACATTAAACCAGGAATTGTTCCGAATAAAAGAGTTGTGGGGTTAAAGACAAGGGGCTGGTGAATTTGTGATAATGCTGTTAACATCTGTTTCAGAGACACCGGGGAATTTTGCTCTAGACGTCTTTGATGTACTGGTAAATCTACTGAAATAGAACTCTCGCAACCCCTAAATGCCAATAGACTATACCAGGATTCGATCTTGCAACCTCGGACACAGTGAGCAACCGTCAAACACATTGTGCTGTTTCAAACAGCAGTAAAATCTAAAATAATCCTGAAGATGTACTTCGGAAATAGATTAAATTCATTTGATTGGGCTGCGGGGAAACCATTCTAGACTCTAATGAATAACCATTGATAAATGAAAGGGGGAGGGGCAGAGCCAGCACCGTGTGAGGCTCTGGAACTCAGCGATGTGAGTCCGCAGCTTGGTCTGTTGTTGAATACTGTTACATTACATGCTGTTAGATGAATACCATAGCATCACAAGTACATTGGCCAACACCCTCACACCACCCAACTCTCTCAGCTATTTCAGTACAAGTTTTATTTGCCCGGATATAAAGGTGGATTTAATAATAATAATAATAATAATAATAATAATAATAATAATAATAATAACGACAATAATAATCATAATAATAATAACCCCTGGCATTACAGCCCATGAAGGGCCTAGGCCTACCAAGTGACCGCTGCCCAGCCATTTGGCCTGCAGATATTAGGGCGACGCGTGGTCAGCGGATCATGTTCTCTCTGACGTTAATCTTGGTTTTCGTGACCAGAGCGTTGCCTCACTGTCAGACAGCTACTCAATTGTCCTCACGAGGCTGAGTGGATCCCGTTCCAGCACTCATGTCAGTTTCTAATATCCCTGACAGAGCCGGGAATCGAACCCGGGGCCTCTGGATGAGAGTCAGGCGTGCTACCCAACACCACGGGGTTTCGCGATTTTTAAATACAACTTTTCTCATACCATATATTCAGTCAGTGCGCGGGAAAGGGGCAGCAGGATGGAACTGGGATATTGCTGGAGGGCGCATGGCAGTAGACACAATTTTAAGAGGCACTGAAATCACTCATTTTGAAAATAGCATAATTAACTACATTATTTTGGAAAATAGCTTGATCTCTAATAACAAACACATGATCTTTATTTACAGTGATGAACAAAAACATTATGACACCTTTCCCTCTCCCCTGGGGTTCCCATATTTATCGCCTAGAACACGGAGACATTCACGTGACACGCTGTCAGCATGGTACATATAGGGTGTTAGGGGTCTGAGTGAAAATATTTTGCTAGTCGGTAAAGAGAAATACATCTAACAAGGTACGCTATGCACAGTTTACCTTGTCCTATTAGCTTCCTTATAAATGAGCCACATGTATCAGGACCTAACGCGTTTTGAATGGTCGTAGTTGGGAACACCTGTTATGTCATACTATCCTTGCGTCTTGGAGTTACTAGTAAACAGCATACAGCCGTAATCGTGGCACAGATGTTCATAATCATAAACAAACCCAATCTGGCACGAATGGTACGTCACATGGCTGTTATCGAAGGCTTTGCACGCTAAAGATCCCCTTCGGGGCAAAATTCCGGCACCCCGGCGTCTCTAAAAGCCAGTGTAGTTAAAAGGGACGTAAAACCAATAACATCATCATCATTGTTATCGAAGGAGTTGATGAAAGGGTTTACTATCGACGGCCAACGAACGTGAGGCTGTGTCATTCGCTTGGCTGCATGTGAAGAAGGGGCTGGGAGAATGCACGTGCGGGGAGACGACGCACAGTGTGTCGAATCTTATATCTAGGTGGAAAAAATTCACTGTCGCAAATGAAAGCGAAAACTGTCTCATTCGATAGTGAACAAACCAGATGGTGACCTGCGGCCTTCCTTTCCGCTGTCTGGTGCGTAGGAGGGAGGGTATAGGTGCTGAAACGTCTTCCTGGCAGTTATCAGGTCTTTTGATAGGAGGTGTCGGTCTGTCGGAGTGAACCGAACGTTGTCATTCTAGTGAGTTCAACGAGGTGTTGTCTTCTGCGACTCATGGAATAGTGAAAAGAGGTATGTGTTCGCATTTGTATGCGTAATACAAGCTTTCTGCACTAAATAAATTATTACTTTATGAGTGCCTCATAGTGCCACTTTACTTTAAACGTCATTCGATAGGAAATTTAATGTAGATTCAGGATCTGTAGTGGTTTGTTTGCGCACGAATGTGCATGATGGTTTATTTTCTTATTTTCAGTGACTAAGTGGGCATTACCGCGAGAAGAATTTTTCAACGCGTGGCGGTCGTGTAAAGAGGGGCGTACAGACGTCATATTTCAATATGTTATGAATAAATTTGATCCTACAACTCATAATGACACTCAGGTCCAGGAGCTAAGAAACAAAATTAAGTTGATATCCTATAATATTAACAACAATGGGAGAGTGCAGGAAGAACAATGCCACGTAGGTAATCTACCTATGGAATCTATTGAGTTACTTAATGACTCCCAAGGAACTTTAACATCAAATGATGAAGACCAGTAGGCTATAGCAATGACTACGATGCTCTGGATTCTACAGAAGAATCAGGTGACGAACGAACATTAGACATTTTGTTATTATTAAGGGGAATGATATTAATGAGAACATTACTTGACGAATGGACGTTTTCTTTTTACTTGCAAAGGGAGAAATAGGCCTAATATTCAATATATGTTGTCTTTACTTCCAAGCTTTTCTAAAGAAATAATATTGTTTTCGTGTGTGAAGTATGTTTACTAAAACTACGCCATTAGCAGAACTGTAAAATGACATTTTGTTATAAAGAAATTGTTTGTATGATTTTGACGAATGTTTTTTTATTTTTAGAAAAAAATGTTATTTTTTGTGCATATTTCGTTGTTCTAAGTACAATTTAATATACGTTTTTAATCTGGATGATTTTACGTACAGTGACTTCGTCTATTCCCTCAAATAAGGTGGTGTATTTTTTGGAATACACGGTAAGATAGAGTAAACTTTTATTGCTCTTTGCTTGTTCAGTCCTTCCTTCTTCTCAAACACCAACAGTGATCTTCCAATTTCTCCTTGCTGTTTATGATTCTCATGTTACTTGTGAGTCTGTTCTAGATATATATCTTCCATGACCCACCTAGCGTCATCTAGCAGCGAATCTCTGAAGTTCCTCAATTCTTCCCTGTACAAGAGGACTTCCTTATCAATCTGGCCACCAGATCTCGTCGCCGTCGCCAGCTATCATCTCCGTGATCAAGAGAACTTCGTCTACTTTATCACCCACCAGGCTGCGATAGTGTCGCCTACTATCAACTCTTTGAAGACCATTCATCAACAAAAAACTTATTTTTGTAAAGTTGTCTATTCTGATATGTATTCCTTTTGTTTCCTACCCCACCTCTTTTCCCTTCCCTGGTCCCTCTGTGCTTCGCTGAGCGTGTCTCACTTGTACGCCGGCAGTCGACTAAGTCAGTTGAAGCTCAACTAGAGCTCGCCTCCTCTACTCAAGAGGCAATCTTTTAATTCCATGCCATGTTGGAACTTAAATGTAAACCGTCAAAGGGAACTTCACCTTCGCCATGAAGCAAAGATAAGTACCGACTTCAGGTTTTTACCTCACTCTCATCGTCTTTTAATAGCTACATGCTTTTAATGATCATTTTATAGGCAGTGTGAGATTACTATATTTGGGGCAATAATCATCCTTCGCGGGATTTTCTATGTTGGGCTTTTGTCTGTCTAAGCCAATATTAATAGAAAGCAGCATTTATTATGCTTATTAAATGAGAGATCTTCTCACAACGTGAGATACTATTGAATACCCACTGTCTATAAAATACTTAGCTCGTTCCACAGCTGGAATAACTTTGGCCCTATTCTTCAGTCAGGATTGCTCTGGAACCTTCCAGAATCTGCTCTCTATCTACCAGTCATACCGTCATGTATTTTCCACTCACATGTGGGAATACTTTTTCAAACTAAGGAATCTTCCTTATGAATTACTGATCAATAGCTAATTTTTCTTCCTCCGTTGGGATTTTCTCTGGCGCATTTTACGATAATCTACAATTTTCTCAAGCAATAGACTCTCGCCTATCTAGTGTAACTAGTTATTTTCCATCATTGCAATAACTTTCTTTGCCATAAACTTTTGTGATACTACAGTGAACTTTTCATCCATTTCAACAGACTATAGTGAAAAACAGTGTTTGTTCAATATTTCTTCCGCGTCGCGCTCGTCCGATTATTATAAATACGGCCATGAATATTTATCCTCAATCCCAGTTGATCTTTCCCAAACCTCTTACTAACAAACCATAATAATAAAGTTGTTACTTTAGGTCTTTTTCAATGAGGTGTCACTCTAAAGACGTGCCCTCCCTTTTTGCTTATGTATCATTAATTAAAGTGTGTAAAACTTCGTGTCTAGTACACGCTTTAACTTATATTGTTTCTCCCTTCTAATCAGGGAATACAATTCTTTCAACTCATAAGTGAGTTATTTCTAGGTTTCACGAACGAGAAACTTGCCCCATTTGTCTCGTGATTCCTACTTAAACATAGGAGGTCTAGAAACTTCCTTTTGATTTTTCTCTTCAGGTTTCACAATAAGTGACCTGCCCTAATTGCATAATCCAACCAAGTAATTCAGCTTTAATATAAGAAATTGTCTTTAAATTTTTCATTTTATCTTCGCCATTTCAAAATCTTGCGAGGATTTTAAAACATATAAAAGGTTTGAAACCAAAAGAATTGTTAATTGCCTGGCGCAAGCTTTAGATGTTTTTCGGAGGTCTGTGACCCCATTTGTTACAAAATCTAAATTATATATTTGTCAAAAAACTATTACCCAACATTGTTAAATAAATGCAATCGTTCTTTTTTGCTTGATCATTTCTCTGGCATAACGGTTAGGCAAGATCCTGTCTTCCTTGACTCTTCCAATTTAATGCAAATAAATCTATTGATAGGGCTTTCACCACTTGTTGCATTTGAGCAAGAACTCTTAGTTGGTAACTTGGTAAAGTCTCTCTTAGCTTTAATAGCTAAGTAAGGCAAGCATAGCTCGCTACGCCAGCTTCCTGCTTGTGGAGATTCTCTCCAACACTTATGGTTGGTTTTTCAAAATATAAGTGTTTCTCCTTGCCTAAACTTTTAGTCGGCTTCTTGCTGGGTAAAAGCTTAGCCATTTCCAAATGCAACTATTGGTTTAATTACCAAAATTATTCCCAAAGGTATAATTGTTTTATCCCTATCTCTCTTGGAAGCATTTGGTCGCTCTTTAGGAACTCTACGATTTCGAAGACAAAAAAAATATCGAAACCGATTCAAATTATTGGCATTCTTCAAATTACTTGTTTAAAAACAAATTCCTTTGAACAGATATACAATAAATCTGTTACTCTTTGTCTTGCCAGACCATCACCCTTCCCCATAGTAGGTATATGTATGCTGGAGAGGGAATACGCTAAAGCCACTCTCTTGCAAACCGTCCAAGTTCCAGCTGCGTCCCCGTTAGCTTTGCCCAGGTTCCTACCCACTTTAGGTATCGGAGAGCGGATTTGCAGTGGCAACCGCCTTTGAGTACATTTAAAGTTAAACTTATAACTTTTGTAAGACTCTCCTCCTGTTTCTCCATCCTTTTACTCCAGTCCGAAACCCACTTCCTTTTCTTTATCATCTTCCCTTGGTGGTTAGGTTATTCCTAAGCCAATAATCTACCCATAAGTTGTAACAAGAATACTTGACTGAAAGTCTCATTGTTATTCATATATTATCCAGTTTTAAATAGTAAGTTTATCACTGCAATAAACTATCATATAAACATCCAAATCGTAATGTTTACTACCAAAAATTGGAAGATTCTTTTGTTACTTTCGGTCATTTTTTGCACCTCACTTTACCCCTCACCCCTATACCTTTATCCCCAAAGATCGTACACTTTAGACGATGCCAGAAATGAATTCAGCGACCTCGAAAACGGTACAATGCCAACTTTTAATAGAATACCAGCACTATTAACGAAGTTATTAATTTTTTCCACCTAGAATTGGGATTCGACACTCTGTGCGACGTGCTGTGCTGGAGAACCGACCTAGGGCACTCTTTGACGAGTACATTGAGCCAATGCAAAACCGGGATAGTAGCATACTTTCATGTCGTGGAGTGCCTATCCAATCATACGCTCGCATAATTGCAATATCATACACTCGTACAGATCCCAAATTATCATCCCGTTTCCACACTAGAGGAGGGGTCTGATGACAAAAGATGTCCCAATCCCTTAAAGGGATCGTGCAACAAAATCCACATTAACATCGGATATTCGATACTTCTCCAGAACCAGAGACCGATGACCAAGGGCGTCTGAAGCCCCTAAATCAGACACAACAGACACCAACCAGGCAGCCATAGGTAAACACAAAGTCGGTCTGGCACGAATGTTTCGTAATATTGAGTTGCCTAGTAAACAGCATACAGCCGTAATCGTGGCACAGATGTTCGTAATCATAAACAAACCCAGTCTGTCACGAATGGTACGTCACATGGCTGTTATCGAAGCAAGCTATCCATAAACATAAACAACAACAACAACAAGGCCTACAACCTCCTCTGCATCGGAACTCCTTGTTCACGAAACAGATGAATATACTGTAGCCTACATTACTGTCGACCAAAATATTATGTGCACTCGAGTTTGAAGGTTGTTTGTGAAGTAACCAATGGACCTACATAAAATCCAATAACATCAACATTTTCATCGTTCTATTTTACGTTAGTTCATGTAGGTTTGGAATTTTTAATTTATATTTTAATATTTTTTACCGCAGTTGAAACACAAAAAATGCCCGTTTTTAAGCGTGTTTCAACCATGCGTCACATTTAGGAATTATTATCTCACAAAGCCGTCATCAGATCGAATCCAAATTTTAACACAATATACATTGGAATGTTGTATAACAGGTTTATTAATTTCAAAATTTTGTTGGTTCAAGAACGAAAGTTGTTATCATTTTTGTAAGGTACCTTTTTCTCGGCTCGGGGCCGTTGGAAAATGTAGTTCTTGGTTGCGTTGTATTCCTTATACATCAAAAGGTTATGCTGTATGACTGTGAAATACTTAAATGAATTCACTTATTTTATATCGGTTTGTATTTGTACGGGGAATTAAGACATGGTTCACCAGTTAGCTGCTCCGGGGAATGCTGTACAGCGTTGCTGATATGGAACCCATCACTTCCGAGCGAGGTGCGCCGTGACGCGTGAATGAGCTCATATTGGAAACGTTGTACAGCTTTCACCGGAGCAGCTAACTGGTGAACCATGTCTTAATTCCCTGTACAAATACAAACCGATATAAAACAAGTGAATTAATTTACGTATTTTACAATCATACAGCATACCTTTTTGATGTATAAGGATTACAACGTAACCAAAAACTACATTTTCCAACCACCCCGAGCCAAGAAAAAGTTACCTTACAGAAATGATAACAACTTTGTTTCTTGGACACACAACATTTTGAAATTAATAAACCAGTTATACAACATTCCAATGTATATTGTGTTAAAATTTGGATTCGATCTGATGACGGGTTTGTGAGATAATAATTCTTAAATGTGACGCATAGTTGAAACACGCTTAAAAACGGGCACTTTTTTGTGTTCCAACTGCGATAAAAATATTAAAATATAAATTAATAAAAGATACGAGCCTTACAGTAGTCGCATATGATGTGTAACATCTGACATGTTATCCTACTGGTATACTACACAGTTCGGACATTCTTAAAATGTTAATTTACGCTCCATTTTCAGACTGGTACTATGATTAATGTATAGATTGAATTGGAGATATGCTACTGTCACACTTGCGGCGCAGCGGCCAAGCTGTTAGTCTCTCACCAAGGTAGACTGGGTTTGATTCCCGGTCAATACATGTGAGATTTTGGAATTGAAATGCCATGTCCTGTGGTTCGCATTCCACGTAAAAGGGAGGTACCGTGGATCATGATTGTGAGATTAACGGTCACGCAAAACTGGAAGCTTCCTTCCTTCCTTAATAATTCATAATAACAAAGTGACACACAACGTCGACTGTACTCTCAAATACTGTGAGCACACTCCTCAGTAACTATATCATTCATTATCCTCAAGACTCTCATACAATTCGTCGTAAACAATCAAAACATGCCTTCTTACAATCATGAAATGACCTAGTCTCAGCTTTTATTCCACTCATATAACAACATTCTGTTATGCATTTAATATTTGACTAGCCTACTCAACCACCGCTTGACAATAATGCCGCTTACTTAAATGTCATTTGTTGTCTTTGTCCTACCCCATGTGATGTTCAACCTTGAACGTGAAGCGTCATAAACTGCTCAATGACAAATGAAAGTCGGTGAAACATTTGCCACTGTGCTCGTCAAACCAGTGCCTGCTAAATGCACTGCCTACTGTATTACCATAATATTCTCGCACTACAGAGCACACACTGCCTTGTTTCCAATACACACATTTTCAATTGTTATTGCAAAAGGGAGTGTTTTACAGATATTGTAGTTTATAATACGGAACGCATTTTATTAGATGATTTGTAGCTTCCACCAGCACTAGCCTAAATAAAGAATACGATATAGATCAACTAGATTAATAGAGGCGACACTGCTCATAACCTTAAATTCCTTATAAACAGATCCTCTTCATTCACAGACCAACACGTAATTTCATATGGATTATGTTAAAATGAGTCATATTGATATGATAAATATCGTTTAAAATGATAATCTGGTAGCTGGATCGATCGATCGAGCGGGCAGTGTATACTTCCGTTTTCCACCACTGCCTGATAGTACACTTCCGTCCGATTGATCGAGCGGGCAGTGCATACTTCCGTTGTCCACCACTGCCAACTAGTACACTTCCGTTTGATCGATCGAGCGGGCAGTGCATACTTCCGTTGTCCACCACTGCCAGCTAGTACACTTCCGTTTGATCGATCGAGCGGGCAGTGCATACTTCCGTTGGATCCACCACTGCCAGCTCGATCGTTCCGATCCACTTCCGTCCTCAATTTTCAAAACCACTCCCACAAAACTACCCAGCAACCGAGCGGAAAGATGTTACACATCAAAAATTCCAAACTTACATGAACTAACGCAAAATAGAACGACGAAAATGATGATGTTATTGGATTTTATGTAGATATATTGGTTACTTCACAAACAACCTTCAAACTCGAGTACACATAATATTTTGGTCGACAGTATTTCGTCACATCGCTCTCAATTACTACAAGAAATATCCACCCTCATACCCTAACATCATGTAGGGAAGGTCTATATGTTTGTTATTGTTACTACCTCTGGCATCAGAATGGGGAAAGTGGCCGATCACTCCGAGTTTGATAGAGGTCTGAGTGTGGTGAAGCGTCGCATTGGTACCAGCAAGCTTGCAGCTGTTGTGAGCTCTGATCGAACGAGGTGTAAAACTGGGCAAAACTGGGCAGATAACGACACCTCTTCCAGCCATGAGGGATCCATCAATGTGCAAAGCGCAGTTTTACAAAAAAAGTAAGTAGTCGGAAAAAATAAAGTCAACTTTCAAACATTTTTGTTTTCGTTTTAATAATCCAATAATCATAATGAGTATCAACAAAGAGGGTATAATATCGCTGCGGTTGCAACAATATTAAGTTAAACAAGAAATGGCCGGATAGCTCAACTCATTTTGTAAGACCATTGAGTCAAGCAATCTTCAAGCTCGGTAGACGACAGTAATAAGACCATCTCTTGGTGAAGCGGCTAGCATTCCTGGCTGTCGCCTTAGAGGTCGGAATTCGATTCCCGGCCCTACCAAGAAATTTAATTCTGGTCTGAGGGTTGGAACGGGGAGCACTCAGCCTCGTGAGGCGAATCTGAGAAGATGTAGGTTCGATTACCACTTCAGCCATGCAGGAAGTGGTTTTCCGTGGTTTCTCACTTCTAGTCCAGGCAAATGAGCCTACTTTCCAATCCTTGCCTCATTTACCTCCACAATAACACAGGTTGTCAGACAAATACTAGAAACACCCATGTACCCCCGGTTAACTGATGTTGCAAAGCCCCTAAATGAATTAATAATAACTCACTGAAAACTCACATAATTGGCCTCACGTTGCTGTTGTGTCTATAGCTCAATCACCCGAAGCATGGAGCGTCACTTGCGAACTTATCGATAACTCTCCCTAAAGCTTTCTTTCTTAAGGGATCTGTTTTTCAATCTCTGGATAAAAGTGATAGGCATCCAATCCTCGAGTAACTTTGCCCATCACTTTTATTCCTTCGGCATTCGAAACGTGTTTCCCAATGCAAAGTTACTCGGCGAGCTATTTTCAGAATGTGCAAGCTGTTTAGTATAGCCTACGATATATATATATATTTTTTTAAATATTCTATTACCGTATAATATACAGTAGGCTACATAAATATCGTCACCTCTGTGTGTACCGAAGCTAATAATTCTAGTGGGGCCATCACAGCACTTTTCGATAAACGAAAACAAGCCATGATATAAAGATTCAATAAAAATAGTATACCAATCCATTAATCATAAAATGTTCACAACTGGTAGGAGAAAAACAACAAGCGACTAGCAACTACGAAGTGTCACTACTCCCAAGGTTTAATGCTTATCCAGCACAAACAGCACCAAGTAAATATGACCAACTTGCCCACCACATTGTTCCCTTAGCAGCGCTGTCTAGCGATTGAAAAAACAGGCCCTTACAGTAACAGAGTAGCCAGTATCTAAGTCAAAATATCAAATTTCGATATTAGTCTCGTGCAAAAATGTCACTACAATGAACAATATGTGAGGATTCAGTCTATAATTGAATAAGCAATTTCAAATTGTTTTGATTTCCTGTTGTGCCGCCACTCTGTAATACTCCTTCTTGCATAGATGATTTTCAGTCGGTCAATACGATTGTAACGGAAAAATAAACATATTTATGCTGTGTAATGTGGGCTGTTTCTTGTGTTGGCAATCATGAGGATAATATCAATTACTTATCCCTTCTCAAATTGAAATGAACACAAGAAAATGGTAGGTTTCAGAACGCTAAAGTTCCAAAATATGCATAAAAACCACCCGATCCACTTCCCACGTTGTGCTGGAGTACGACTGGCTCTGCCCTCGAATATTCATGCTTAGTGACGCCATTTGAACTATGTTGCGGCTAAACCAAGCTATTTAAACTTTTACGTCAGTAAATTACTGATTTATAAAGACATTTCCATAACAAATTATATTTAGTGTTTATTTAGTAGCTATTACACTTAGATGGGTTGCCATTTTCAATACAATTTAGCTCTACGGTGCGCTAGAAAAGGAAACCCATACAGTAATTTCTAAGACACAACAGTTTGCACTTGGTGCTCGGTATGTTGATGGAGACAGAGGTCATTTAACGATTCAACTTCATTGTTCTAGTTCACGATCATTGTGAATTTGATATTTTAAGATAAAACGTGCTCCATGCTACTCATTGAATTGGGTCTTTCATGTACTATTTTTGCAACCAAGAACTCATCAGGATTCTAAATCATCATATTATACAAAGCTTCATCTAAGAGAGAAAATATTTTGAAGGACACGTTAAAGAATAATTGGCTGATATTAAACTAAAAGAATGCGTAAGTACTGGAGGAGATATCTAAGAAACATCCCTACTCATCTACTCCTACAGGTCCAAATATTCATATATGTCTAATTTGTTCGTTATTTTATACCAAGGCGGGGTTCGATTCCCGGTCAATGCATGTGAGATTTTCGAAGGGAAATGCCATGTCCTGTGGTTCGGATTCCACGTAAAAAGGAGGTTCCGTGGCTCATAATCACAAGATTCACGGTCACGTAAAACTACAATCTTCCTTCCTTCTGTTCGTTATTTTATTTTACAGCCATGTAGACTCCATACTTCTGAATACTCTCGAGATTCTTGAAAATCCGCAGCCTGCTCCCAGTCGACCGACCGGGTCAGGGAAAAGAATGAATGAAGTCCCCATCTAGCGGCGAGGATATGAACTGTGCCGGTTGCCGAAGCCTGTCGCACTTCCGTGGGGCAATGATTAAATGAATGACAGATGAAATGAAATGATAGTGGAAAGTGTTGCTGGAATGAAATTGTGACAGGGAAAACCGGAGTACCCGGAGAAAAACCTGTCTGCCTCCGCTTTGTCCAGCACAAATCTCACATGGAGTGACCGAGATTTGGACCACGGACCCAGCGGTGAGAGGCTGGCGTGCTGCCGCCTAAGCCACGTAGGCCCTCTCTGGAGATTCTTAATTCTCTTTAAACATCCGCTGATTCCCCTCCCGCACCTGTATTTCTCAGTCCATAACGGAGTTGATAATTTGTCACTATGTTGCGTGTTTGTATGCAGTTCAATCCAACTCACTCTTAGGTATTGATTTACTCTGCTTCAGCTGTTCAGTGAGGGTGAATGTTGCGTCAAAATAAGGAAGTAAATAAATAAAAATGAGAAAGAAAGGATGTAATGATTAGTTTCTAAATGAATGGTTGGAAGGTATAGAATTTAAAAATTCGTTTGTGAAGTGTGATACAGATATCAGCATGTCCTGTGAAACGAGAGAAACATAGCTTTCTGTGTCATCAAACACGATCGTGACGTCATCTCTTGTAGGCCTATTCATTCAGAATGCCGATGGAGCTATTGAGCTAGACCAGGGAGATGAGGATTAGGCAAGCGTGTGTTCAACTTCATGCGATTGATTCACCGTCAGCTGTAGACTGGGAGAGTGGAATTGATTTTGTTAGCCACCAGGTGTATCAATAGAATTAATAAATTGCCTGTGTTTGGATTTATTCAATTATTTGGATTTCAGTTGAT
Organism: Meconema thalassinum; assembly: GCA_946902985.2. NCBI lineage: Eukaryota > Metazoa > Arthropoda > Insecta > Orthoptera > Tettigoniidae > Meconema > Meconema thalassinum. The sequence continues at coordinate 678,249,857 of OX336389.2, forward strand.
CTGAGGGAAGAGACAGTTACAGTAAGTTGGAGCAGGGTTGGACAAACAGTGCTGGCCCTAAACCAAAATATACATAGCACGTTAGGCTCGACATTGCAACATTATTTAATTACAAGTAATGAAGCCCGCTGCATGTAGCATTACCATGGGGTCTAAGAGCAAACTTTTTGAAAATGTATAATATAGGCTATTACACACGTCAAAACAAAAAAGATACGAGCCTTACAGTAGTCGCATATGATGTGTAACATCTGACATGTTATCCTACTATGAAATTGAGATGATATGTATATGAAGTCATCTGACATGTTATCCTACTCGTATACTACACAGCTTGGTCATTCATAAAAAGGTTAATATACGCTCCGTTTTCATACTGGTACTATGATGAATGTATATATTGAATTGGAGATATGCTACTGTCACACTTGTTTGAAAAAAACATCACATATTATATTGTAAATTAAGAGGTGGAATTAAACCATAGTCTCTAGCCTATCTATAGACTACAAGAAATAATGTTCAATACAATCAAATTTAGTCGCCTCCGTAGCGTAGCGGTCAGCATGGTAAGCTGCCGCCCCGGAGGTCCTGGGTTCGATTCCCGGCTCTGCCACGAAATTTGAAAAGTGGTATGAGTACTGGAACGGGGTCTACTCAGCCTTGGGTGGTCCAAATGAGTAGAGGGGGTTCGATTCCCACCTCAGCCATCCTCGAAGTGGTTTTCCGTGGTTTCCCACTTCGTCTTCGGGCAAATGCCGGGGTGGTACTGTACCGTATATTTTCATAAGGTTTTGTCCAGATACTGTAGTGGAGACGGCGAGAGATGCGGAGCAGACGAGCTCGCGAGCCAGGCCATGCTCTGCCACGCCGTGATTTTGAGAAGTGTCATTCGGGCTGAGATCGCAAGTTACGAGCATTTCCGAGGGGATTGTCGTGCAGCTAGCCCGATCAATAAACCTATATGTGACGTCATGTCATATATCGATCCAGGCTACAGGATTATTTTCACTGTTTTGAAGCGAATCAGAGTTATTGAAGATTTTTCAAAGACTGTAGAACGCAGATTACCATAGCAGAAAGCTATTTTATATGAGGAATATATTATAACAAACGACATGAAGGAATAACATCTATCATGATCACTCCGTGCGAGTTATTGACACATCGAGATGTCGATGAAGGAAAGGAGTAGTGGGGGGTTGCTTGCTGTGGCGTTTGGCAGCCAGCAAGGCGACCTTACTTGTATTCTGATTGTCAAATGTGCGGTTACGCAACTTAGCCGGCGAGCTAGATCACAGGTGACAAGCAGGCCGTGATTACTCCGTGTGGTGAAGGCTCGCGCTTGTACTCGGCGAAGCCGAACACTCTTTTCAAAGTGCATTATCTACGTGTAAAATATTCTGTGTCTCGACAATCAGCCGCGTACCGAGTACAAGTACGTATTGAAGCTACTATTATATAATGGATCTGAGATATTTTCAGTACAGTTTTAAATGCATACTGCCATCTTGGTAAAGAAGAATAGTGTCGAAACGGGACGCGGACTGACTTCATGTCTTTGTCCAGTGGCGTCCATATCAAGGCAGCCATTTCGAAACCCAGTGAGGTCTCCATCACAAGTAACAGCAACGTGTATGATTGCGCTGATACATGCTAGCACCAGGACTTGTTAAGCCGTATATTATGCAGACATTAGAACGCATATTCTCGTCTGAGATGTCAGCGGGGAGGTTTAACGTGTTAGTTATGACTTCCAGCCTGGCAGGCTAAATAATATGGGGTAGCTACATGTGATAAGCCTAAGTGAAATGATTGCCATCCACAACTGTATTTTCCTTAATGGAAAGGAGTCTGTTTTATCGACACTCCGGAGGTAGCTGGCTGATGTCTTCATAAGCTACGACATGCGGGACAGTGCAATTCCTCGGGCGGAATATAACTTTTCTGGTGCGAATGATGAAGGTTCAGACGGTCTCTCGTCAAGTGTTCGTGTGCGCCGCGTACCCGGATTCGATCCCCAGCTCCAGAGAAGAAGAAGAGTGTATTATCTGGTGATACCGTGGAAGTTCATCATATCTTTATATCCTTTTTATGACGCTTCAAGATGCAACAAAAGGTACTGGACCAGCAAACTCTTTACCGTAGCTTAGATGAGGCATTTGTTAGCAACTGCAATTGTCATATTTTTTTTGTAGACTACATGGGCATGCACGAGTTTAGGTTCGACGTCTCTGTCGAAACTGATTTGTTGCATTCTCGGGATTTTGTATTCGCTTAACGAATTCATCCCTTGTGTATTAATAGTTTTGAAAATTGATCAGTAGAATCAGTAATTTCCTTTATTTAGTAGTGCGTATTTTTATTTGCCGTGAAGAGGAATCAGGGGAAGATCAGATTTTTGTATAAGTATAGTATTAATCGCGTTTGCTTCATAGTGTTTGGAACACTGCTTTCTTTGTGGCCAGTACATACTTTTCATGTACTACTGTTCTGTTAGGACCTTCGTTTTCTCGCAGCGATTTGAATCTTGGAAAGTTTATCTTGATCTTCGATGCATTTATAGTTTTAATCCATTGTTGGATTATTTTCAGGGAAAGCACTTCGCTTTTGTGAGTACAGATTTATTAGTGGATTAACTTAATGATTGTCATTGGATTAACCTGAGGAGTTAACTTGCTTTCATGGTGTAAGTTTTATCCACTGATACTTCAAAGCCCACCGAAGCTGGAGGCTATCCTCATTCAGGGAAAGATCAATTTCACCTTCTATTAGGCATTGATTTGAGAATTACTAAACTTTGGATGTCATTTTGAGACATTTATCTTCCATAATATTAATGTAAATAATTGCATTTAATGCAATTGTGCGAATGAGATATAGGACAGCAGTGTTGAACACCATTCATAGCTTGATTAAATTATTCCAGGAAAGCTTGACTTCGAGTCAAGAGAATCAAACAGTATTATTGATATACATTATCGAGAGGCAAGATGGGTTAATTTTGCTAGTGAAATGTTTTAGTTTCACGACTTTGAACAACGTGCTTGAGGTTAGTGTGTGAGATAAGCATGTTTTGTAGGTCTTGCATTTGTATTGAGATTTATAGTAGTGTGTGAAGGTTCGCATAAACTTGTTGTTTTGTGTTTTGAATGCACATCTGGGATGATGCATATTTTTGGGATTTTATGCTTGTTGAAGCATTAGACCAGTTTTAGCTTGAGCCTGTAAGCGCTTCTAAGCCGGTAAGTGCCAATCTGTTTGTGACTTCGAGTAGTCAACACCCGTGTTTGGTTGTTAATATAGATGAGTTTTTATGGTATTTTCATGTCTGTTTGAGACATTGGCGTCGTCATTCTGCTAGGTCGAACCTACATGCTTTTCTCCACCTAATCAAGAGTAATGCATGGATAATCTGTCCGTGTGACTTAAGGCATTTCCACGGCGAATAATAATTATAACCTCTACAACTTGATACAATTTTACTTGATAATTGAAACATGAACATAGTCTATAAATATTCTACTTAGCTTAATCGCTTGGTAAAAATGATAACCCGATGTATTGATTATTTCTTTCAATTACATATAACGATGCGGATGCTATGATCCAGATCAGCTGTTTAGGCTGAATTATTTGAGTGTCCGAAGAGACACTTCTGTATATATTCTTATAAAAGTCAGTGTATAATCTTGATATTGCTACACTTTTGGAACATCGTTTAAGACGATACACGTGTCATTCTTTTCTATGATAATTCTTTTTTATTCATCGTCTGATATATCGTTCAGTCTTCTTAATATCTTTAGGAGATTGACTTATAATATCCTTGTTGTATAATGTTAGATATTATGTCTAGAATCACCCCAGCGGTTAGGTGATGATTTTAATCCGTTTCTGGATTTATTTAGGGTTTGCTTAATACAGTTTTTGATAGCTGTGGAGTATTGATTTTTTTTTGACGACAGGGTATTTAATTTCTTTTCTTGTCTGTTACCTTGTTCTTTTGGAATACATTTGTGTTTCCCAATTTTAAATTATGGCGTGGTATTTTAACGAAGAGATTGGAGGTCGTTTAAAGATGGCCATCGCTTGGATTTTTTTCAGGGTTTTCCACCCTTGAGATAGTTCTTTTTAGAGTAGTTTTTTCGTGTTCTCGAGCTAGTTTCTTTTTGATAAATTTTCTTCATTGAAGTCATGGTCATGCTTAAGACAGCCTGTTAGGATGCCTAGTTCCCCATTCACTCCTCTACTTGGTGGTAGGACCTGGGAGGGTTTTTCGCCGGGCATTTTCAGGTTCTACGATCCAGTGACCATCGAGGGATTTCACCAGGTATTGGTAAGTGTTTCGAGTACATAGTTACGTGGCGGCCAACGTTATGGGCTCGAAATAACCTGGATTACCAGATTTATAGTCACAGTTGTAGCCCTAAAATAAAATTGGAACACCAAAGAATGGAGACTAATCTTATTATCATGCTATACCGAGCGCGAATTGGGACATCGTGATTCGTTATGGTAGTGATGAAGGCAAATAGATAGTGGTGAATCAATATTTTGGCACAAATTATTGAAATTCCTGTGGAATAAGAGCAATTACGATATTACTCGAACTACTTGATTTTGGTAGTATTGCAACCATTATCAGATTCTTGATTTAAATATACTGAAGTGGTGCCACACTTGTTATTTTTGTGATAAACGACTAGAACCTGTCCTATAAGAGTTATTCACAGTATTCTCCTTTGACACGTTCAGTCGAGTTAGACGCTTATTGTAACACACGTGTGAGTTGCACATAGGTGATTTGTCCTATTTTACTCCGGCTGATGATTTTTGCTGACATCATCTTTAAGTTAGGATGCTTCGTGTAAGTTTAATTTCGTTTTATGGTAGAATCAAGGACCATCTCTGATTTAAAATACCACGCATATTGGGGTTTAGGCAATCTCAGAAAGATACTGGACGATATGAATTTAAGTTAAGTTTAAATATAAGTTAATGCAAGGCAATAAAAATACGCACTTTTATGGTAATTTGTGGTTGTGTGCAAATGTTCTCGCTATGCTTTCACATGTAGTGTTCCCATGTTTTCTAGTGACAAGTGTATTTGTGTTGAATTATGGCTGATAACCAGCCAGTCACTGTTGCAGACTTTAAAAAATGTTTGAGTAGATAGAAGGCAAGCTACAGCATCTCAATAAAGACATTGAGAATATCAAATCTCAAACCAAGACTACATTTGAATATATATATATGAAAATGCAACACATAATAATGATATTCGCAAGGATGCAGTAACTGAAGGCATCCGGGGTGAATTAGGTAACTTAAGGTCATCCATGAGAGAAATTAAAGACAGTTCAAAAAAATGCAGGCTAATGTTTGTCATGTTAGGTCGAATCAACAAGCCATGGAAACATGTATTAAAACTGACATCAGCAATGTTAAAACTGAAATTAGCGATGCTAAAACTAGTCTTCAAACTGACATCAGCAATGTTAAAACGGAAATTAGCAATGTTACAACTAGTCTTCAAACTGAAATTAGCGATGTTAAAACTGGTCTTCAAACCGATATTGGCAATGTTAAAGTAGAAGTTTGGAATGCCCAGGCTAATATTGATAAAGAAATCACTAATGTCGAAACTAATCTCGATCAAGTACAGAAAAGTCAAAAAGAGGTTGAAGAAACTGTTAAAGATGTTAGCACTAATGTTAGAATGATACAAGCACAGGTTAACGATCTGAAAACAGATATGGGTTTAGTAGAAACCACACAAAAGGAAATACAATCTCAGGTTAAGAACATTCAAATTGACGTCAATCAGATTGAGTCGAAACAAACCAAGATCCAATCCCAAGTAAATAAGATCGAGTCAAGTCAAGCCTACACTGAAATAAAACTTAATGAAATTTAACAGTCAAATATCAATTTCCGTAGTGAAATCAAATGGGATTTCGAAAGGGGTAAAAAAAGAAAGTAAGGACCTTATTGATGCACTACAGTCGCAATTTACTCACGACACCAGTCAAACGCAAAAGAGTTTGGAGCATTTGAAAGGTGAAATGATCACGATGCAGACTCAAGTGACCGATCATACTAAATTAATTAAGGCAGACTTTGACATCGACCTCAAAGCTATTATTAATGAAAGTCATGCTCTTTTAAAACAAGAACTGAATAAGGTCAATGAGGATAGTTTTCAAAATGCTAATTCTAGTATAGAAAAGAGTCTAGCCACTAAACTTTCTAACGCTACTAGGGAAATCATTGATGTAAGGACTGATTTAAACAAAAGAGTGGATGCTGTTCAAGAAAAGCAGATAGATAATTTTACAGGGTTAGAAACACGAATTAAAGCCGTAGAACTTATGATTGATCAGGGACAGATTGATTTAAACGAGATAAGGGAAAAGAAAACTTCCGAGATCAATGAGCTAAGGAAAGGCCTCGAAAGCATTAATTTGGGAGGTAGTATCAACTTGGATACTCTTAAAAACAATTGCGATTGCTAATAAATAGTGATTTTAGAGTCGTTGTAGATGAGCCAGTTAACCCAGTACAGGAACAAAAAGGAATCGACATTCAGGAATCTTTTAAGGCTCCAACGTCTGTTCAGTTTAGTCCGATGGAACGGTCGAATAGGGCTATACCTCGAACATCAGAACTCCAAACCCAAGTGGAAGAATTTACTTCTTCAACTCCCAATGTAGGTGCAAGTGGTTATGTCACAAGAACGTCAGATCGGGCATCTAACATAACCATCACTAGGAACTTTGAAGATAAACCACGAAAATTTAACAATCTAGATGGAACCATTCCTTTAGAGTTTATTAGAGGAATCCAAGATTATTTTGTGGAATCACATGTGCCACATGAACGGAAACTGCGAGTAGTAGAGTGATTTTTATCTGACGCACCTCTCCATTGGTTTAAAGCGTTCAGGTACACCTTTGAGGATTTCGACCAGTTCACACAAGCGTTTGTTCAGCGTTTTTGGTCAATTGAGGTCCAACAGAACATAAGATCCGAGATTTATTCAAGGAAGTATGCTACTACAGGACCGACTAGCTATGCAAAATATTTCGCTTGTCAGTTGGCAAAACTGAGATTTCTTGATCCACCCTTATCACAGGTTGAATTAGTAGAAGCTATATCGCGACAGATTCCAGCTGAAGTTAGGAAGTCACTCATAACCTCTGGTATCTCGACCTTAGCATCGATGGATGATCTATTGCGTCGCCTCGATCATATTAGTTTAATGACGCAACCGACAGTCACCAAGAGTTCTAGACAGGAACCTAAGACCGTAAACGCAGTCATGATGAATAGGACTCAACAAACTGAGCGTTCCCAACCTCGAAATGAGAATAGAACAGGTCCAATCAGAAATAGCTATCAGAATGATAGGATATGGAACGACCAACAGAGAGATGATAATAGTAGACCTTGGCAACGTCAGTATGATGACAGAAACTTTTACAACAGTCGATATGGTCAGAATGATAGGAATTGGAGAGAAGCTCCATATGACAGGGATCGGAGAGAAGCTCCATATGATAGAAATCGGAGAGAAGCTCAGTATAACCGGAATCAAGGAGATAACCGACCGAATCAAGGTTACTCCAGATATAAAAACTACAGAACAGAGGAATATAAACGAAAGAGACAGCAAGATAGGCTCAAGAGAGGGCGAGATAGGTCCTCGGAAGAAGGACGAAGAAGGTCAAAAGAGAGAAAGGAGGGAGTGAAAGATCAAGATCAACCTAGCACCAGCAGAAAGGACAGAAGTCTGGAAAGAACTCCTGACAGAGAAATAAACGTCAATTGCGCAGTAAGAGTAGAGACTGACGCTGGCATACATTCGCATCTAATTACTATTCATGAAATTTTTGAAACCTCAGATGATGATTTACTATTTAAGCAAAAGGATCAACCTACAGGAAGATCGGTAGAGTTACCTGTTATAAATGTCCAAGTGGGCAAACAACTATGTAAAGCTCTAGTGGATACGGGAGCCATGATTTCGATTGTGAATGAGGAATGTATTGAGAGACTGAAGTTGGAAAATCAGTTCATCTCGTTGCCTGCTCTTCGACAAAGATAAGAGGGATATTTAAAGACAAAAGCATGAAATGCAAAATTCAAATCCTTATGAAGTTTGGGATTAATCAAAATATGTATGAACATGTCTTTATCATTGTGAAGAACATTCATTTTGATGTAATATTGGGAATCGATTTCATCACAAAGGCCAGGGGTATCATTGATATGGAAAAGAGGATAATAAAATTTCAGGAAGAGACTGTAGATAGGACAGTCCATGAAGAAATAGACAGTAAGGAAAATGATGTAGAGATCCCAAGATTGGAAATCCTGGAGAAGATTGTTTAGAATCTGTATGAAAAATAACGATACATATATCGAAATTACCTAGATTGGTGCAAATAAAAGCGAAATGACTTTTATTTGAGATATCAGTGGGGAGATGTACCGTATATTTTCATAAGGTTTTGTCCAGATACTGTAGTGGAGACCGCGAGAGACGCGGAACAGTTGAGTTCGCGAGCCAGGCCATGCTCTGCCACGCCGTGATTTTGAGAAGTGTCATTCGGGCTGAGATCGGAAGTTACGAGCATTTCCGAGGGGATTGTCGTGCAGCTAGCCCTATCAATAAACCTATATGTGACGTCATGTCATATATCGATCCAGGCTACAGGATTATTTTCACTGTTTTGAAGCGAATCAGAGTTATTGAAGATCTTTCAAAGACTGTAGAACGCAGATTACCATAGCCAAAAGCTATTTTATATGAGGAATATATTATAACAAACGACATGAAGGAATAACATCTATCATGATTACTCCGTGGGAGTTATTGACACATCGAGATAAAGATGAAGGGAAGGAGTAGTGGGGGGTTGCTTGCTGTGGCGTTTGGCAGCCAGGAAGGCGACCTTACTTGTATTCTGATTGTCAAATGTGCGGTTACGCAACTTAACCGGCGAGCTAGATCACAGGTGACAAGCAGGCCGTGATTACTCCGTGTGGTGAAGGCTCGCGTTTGTACTCGGCGAAGCCGAACACTCTTTTCAAAGTGCATTATCTACGTGTAAAATATTTTGTGTTTCGACAATCAGCCGCGTACCGTGTACAAGTACTTATTGTAGCTACTATTATATAATGGATCTGAGATACTTTCAGTACAGTTTTAAATGCATACTGCCATCTTGGTAAAGAAGAATAGTGTCGAAACGGGACGGGGACTGACTGCATGTCTTTGTCCAGTGGCGTCCATATCAAGGCAGCCATTTCGAAACCCAGTGAGGTCTCCATCACAAGTAACAGCAACGTGTATGATTGCGCTGATACATGCTAGCACCAGGACTTGTTAAGCTGTATATTATGCAGACATTAGAACGCATATTCTCGTCTGAGATGTCAGCGGGGAGGTTTAACGTGTTAGTTATGACTTCCAGCCTGGCAGGCTAAATAATATGGGGTAGCTACATGTGATAAGCCTAAGCGAAATGATTGCCATCCACGACTGTATTTTCCTTAATGGAAAGGAGTCTGTTTTATCGACACTCCGGTGGTTGCTTGCTGATGTCTTCATAAGCTACGACATGCGGGACAGTGCAATTCCTCGGGCGGAATATAACTTTTCTGGTGCGAATGATGAAGGCTCGGACGGTCGCTCGACAAGTGTTCGTGTGCGCCGCGTACCCGGATTCGATCCCCGGCTCCAGAGAAGAACAAGAGTGTATTATCTGGTGATACCGCGGAAGTTTATCAGATCTTTATATCCTTTTTATGACCCTTCAAGTTGCAACAAAAGGTACTGGACCAGCAAACTCTTTACCGTAGCTTAGATGAGGCATTTGTTAGCAACTGCAATTGTCATATTTTTTGTAGACTACATGGGCATGCACGAGTTTAGGTTCGACGTCTCTGTCGAAACTGATTTATTGCATTCCCGGGATTTTGTATTCGCTTAACGAATTCATCCCTTGTGTATTAATAGTTTTGAAATTTGATCGGTAGAATCATTAATTTCCTTTATTTTGTAGTGCGTATTTTTATTTGCCGTGATGAGGAATCAGGGGAAGATCAGATTTTTGTATAAGTATAGTATTAATCGCGTTTGCTTCATAGTGTTTGGAACACTGCTTTCTTTGTGGCCAGTACATATTTTTCATGTACTACTGTTCTGTTAGGAACTTCGTTTTCTCGCAGCGATTTGAATCTTGGAAAGTTTATCTTGATCTTCGATGCATTTATAGTTTCAATCCATTGTTGGATTATTTTCAGGGAAAGCACTTCGCTTTTGTGAGTACAGATTTATTAGTGGATTTACTTAATGATTGTCATTGGATTAACCTGAGGAGTTAACTTGCTTTCATGGTGTAAGTTTTATCCACTGATACTTCAAAGCCCACCGAAGCTGGAGGCTATCCTCATTCAGGGAAATATCAATTTCACCTTCTATTAGGCATTGATTTGAGAATTACTAAACTTTGGATGTCATTTTGAGACATTTATCTTCCATAATATTAATGTAAATAATTGCATTTAATGCAATTGTGCGAATGAGATATAGGACAGCAGTGTTGAACACCATTCATAGCTTGATTAAATTATTCCAGGAAAGCTTGACTTCGAGTCAAGAGAATCAAACAGTATTATTGATATACATTATCGAGAGGCAAGATGGGTTAATTTTGCTAGTGAAATGTTTTAGTTTCACGACTTTGAACAACGTGCTTGAGGTTAGTGTGTGGGATAAGCATGTTTTGTTGGTCTTGCATTTGTATTGAGATTTATAGTAGTGTGTGAAGGTTCGCATAACCTTGTTGTTTTGTGATTTGAATGCACATCTGGGATGATGCATATTTTTGGGATTTTATGCTTGTTGAAGCATTAGACCAGTTTTAGCTTGAGCCTGTAAGCGCTTCTAAGCCGGTAAGTGCCAATCTGTTTGTGACTTCGAGTAGTCAACACCCGTGTTTGGTTGTTAATATAGATGAGTTTTTATGGTATTTTCATGTCTGTTTGAGACATTGGCGTCGTCATTCTGCTAGATCGAACCTACATGCTTTTCTCCACCTAATCAAGAGTAATGCATGGATAATCTGTCCGTGTGACTTAAGGCATTTCCACGGCGAATAATAATTATAACCTCTACAACTTGATACAATTTTACTTGATAATTGAAACATGAACATAGTCTATAAATATTCTACTTAGCTTAATCGCTTGGTAAAAATGATAATCCGATGTATTGATTATTTCTTTCAATTACATATAACGATGCGGATGCTATGATCCAGATCAGCACAAAAGGAAATACAATCTCAGGTTAAGAACATTCAAATTGACGTCAATCAGATTGAGTCGAAACAAACCAAGATCCAATCCCAAGTAAATAAGATCGAGTCAAGTCAAGCCTACACTGAAATAAAACTTAATGAAATTTAACAGTCAAATATCAATTTCCGTAGTGAAATCAAATGGGATTTCGAAAGGGGTAAAAAAAGAAAGTAAGGACCTTATTGATGCACTACAGTCGCAATTTACTCACGACACCAGTCAAACGCAAAAGAGTTTGGAGCATTTGAAAGGTGAAATGATCACGATGCAGACTCAAGTGACCGATCATACTAAATTAATTAAGGCAGACTTTGACATCGACCTCAAAGCTATTATTAATGAAAGTCATGCTCTTTTAAAACAAGAACTGAATAAGGTCAATGAGGATAGTTTTCAAAATGCTAAATCTAGTATGGAAAAGAGTCTAGCCACTAAACTTTCTAACGCTACTAGGGAAATCATTGATGTAAGGACTGATTTAAACAAAAGAGTGGATGCTGTTCAAGAAAAGCAGATAGATAATTTTACAGGGTTAGAAACACGAATTAAAGCAGTAGAACTTAAGATTGATCAGGGACAGATTGATTTAAACGAGATAAGGGAAAAGAAAACTTCCGAGATCAATGAGCTAAGGAAAGGCCTCGAAAGCATTAATTTGGGAGGTAGTATCAACTTGGATACTCTTAAAAACAATTGCGATTGCTAATAAATAGTGATTTTAGAGTCGTTGTAGATGAGCCAGTTAACCCAGTACAGGAACAAAAAGGAATTGACATTCAGGAATCTTTTAAGGCTCCAACGTCTGTTCAGTTTAGTCCGATGGAACGGTCGAATAGGGCTATACCTCGAACATCAGAACTCCAAACCCAAGTGGAAGAATTTATTTCTTCAACTCCCAATGTAGGTGCAAGTGGTTATGTCACAAGAACGTCAGATCGGGCATCTAACATAACCATCATTAGGAACTTTGATGATAAACCACGAAAATTTAACAATCTAGATGGAACCATTCCTTTAGAGTTTATTAGAGGAATCCAAGATTATTTTGTGGAATCACATGTGCCACATGAACGGAAACTGCGAGTAGTAGAGCGATTTTTATCTGACGCACCTCTCCATTGGTTTAAAGCGTTCAGGTACACCTTCGAGGATTTCGACCAGTTCACACAAGCGTTTGTTCAGCGTTTTTGGTCAATTGAGGTCCAACAGAACATAAGACCCGAGATTTATTCAAGGAAGTATGCTACTACAGGACCGACTAGCTATGCAGAATATTTCGCTTGTCAGTTGGCAAAACTGAGATTTCTTGATCCACCCTTATCACAGGTTGAATTAGTAGAAGCTATATCGCGACAGATTCCAGCTGAAGTTAGGAAGTCCCTCATAACCTATGGTATCTCGACCTTAGCATCGATGGATGATCTATTGCGTCGCCTCGATCATATTAGTTTAATGACGCAACCGACAGTCACCAAGAGTTCTAGACAGGAACCTAAGACCGTAAACGCAGTCATGATGGATAGGACTCAACAAACTGAGCGTTCCCAACCTCGAAATGAGAATAGAACAGGTCCAATCAGAAATAGCTATCAGAATGATAGGATATAGAACGACCAACAGAGAGATGATAATAGTAGACCTTGGCAACGTCAGTATGATGACAGAAACTTTTACAACAGTCGATATGGTCAGAATGATAGGAATTGGGGAGAAGCTCCATATGACAGGGATCGAAGAGAAGCTCCATATGATAGAAATCGGAGAGAAGCTCAGTATAACCGGAATCAAGGAGATAACCGACAGAATCAAGGTTACTCCAGATATAAAAACTACAGAACAGAGGAATATGAACGAAAGAGACAGCAAGATAGGCTCAAGAGAGGGCGAGATAGGTCCTCGGAAGAAGGACGAAGAAGGTCAAAAGAGAGAAAGGAGGGAGTGAAAGATCAAGATCAACCTAGCACCAGCAGAAAGGACAGAAGTCTGGAAAGAACTCCTGACAGAGAAATAAACGTCAATTTTGCAGTAAGAGTAGAGACTGACGCTGGCATACATTCGCATCTAATTACTATTCATGAAATTTTTGAAACCACAGATGATGATTTACTATTTAAGCAAAATGATCAACCTACAGGAAGATCGGTAGAGTTACCTGTTATAAATGTCCAAGTGGGCAAACAACAATGTAAAGCTCTAGTGGATACGGGAGCCATGATTTCGATTGTGAATGAGGAATGTATTGAGAGACTGAAGTTGGAAAATCAGTTCATCTCGTTGCCTGCTTCTTCGACAAAGATAAGAGGGATATTTAAAGACAAAAGCATGAAATGCAAAATTCAAATCCTTATGAAGTTTGGGATTAATCAAAAAATGTATGAACATGTCTTTATCATTGTGAAGAACATTCATTTTGATGTAATATTGGGAATCGATTTCATCACAAAGGCCAGGGGTATCATTGATATGGAAAAGAGGATAATAAAATTTCAGGAAGAGACTGTAGATAGGACAGTCCATGAAGAAATAGACAGTAAGGAAAATGATGTAGAGATCCCAAGATTGGAAATCCTGGAGAAGATTGTTTAGAATCTGTATGAAAAATAACGATACATATATCGAAATTACCTAGATTGGTGCAAATAAAAGCGAAATGACTTTTATTTGAGATATCAGTGGGGAGATGTACCGTATATTTTCATAAGGTTTTGTCCAGATACTGTAGTGGAGACGGCGAGAGACGCGGAACAGTTGGGCTCGCGAGCCAGGCCATGCTCTGCCACGCCGTGATTTTGAGAAGTGTCATTCGGGCTGAGATCGGAAGTTACGAGCATTTCCGAGGGGATTGTCGTGCAGCTAGCCCGATCAATAAACCTATATGTGACGTCATGTCATATATCGATCCAGGCTACAGGATTATTTTCGCTGTTTTGAAGCGAATCAGAGTTATTGAAGATCTTTCAAAGACTGTAGAACGCAGATTACCATAGCAGAAAGCTATTTTATTTGAGGAATATATTATAACAAACGACATGAAGGAATAACATCTATCATGATTACTCCGTGCGAGTTATTGACACATCGAGATATCGATGAAGGGCAGGAGTAGTGGGGGGTTGCTTGCTGTGGCGTTTGGCAGCCAGCAAGGCGACCTTACTTGTATTCTGATTGTCAAATGTGCGGTTACGCAACTTAGCCGGCGAGCTAGATCACAGGTGACAAGCAGGCCGTGATTACTCCGTGTGGTGAAGGCTCGCGCTTGTACTCGGCGAAGCCGAACACTCTTTTCAAAGTGCATTATCTACGTGTAAAATATTTTGTGTTTCGACAATCAGCCGCGTACTGTGTACAAGTACTTATTGTAGCTACTATTATATAATGGATCTGAGATACTTTCAGTACAGTTTTAAATGCATACTGCCATCTTGGTAAAGAAGAATAGTGTCGAAACGGGACGGGGACTGACTGCATGTCTTTGTCCTGTGGCGTCCATATCAAGGCAGCCATTTCGAAACCCAGTGAGGTCTCCATCACAAGTAACAGCAACGTGTATGATTGCGCTGATACATGCTAGCACCAGGACTTGTTAAGCTGTATATTATGCAGACATTAGAACGCATATTCTCGTCTGAGATGTCAGCGGGGAGGTTTAACGTGTTAGTTATGACTTCCAGCCTGGCAGGCTAAATAATATGGGGTAGCTACATGTGATAAGCCTAAGCGAAATGATTGCCATCCACGACTGTATTTTCCTTAATGGAAAGGAGTCTGTTTTATCGACACTCCGGTGGTTGCTTGCTGATGTCTTCATAAGCTACGACATGCGGGACAGTGCAATTCCTCGGGCGGAATATAACTTTTCTGGTGCGAATGATGAAGGCTCGGACGGTCGCTCGACAAGTGTTCGTGTGCGCCGCGTACCCGGATTCGATCCCCGGCTCCAGAGAAGAACAAGAGTGTATTATCTGGTGATACCGCGGAAGTTTATCAGATCTTTATATCCTTTTTATGACCCTTCAAGTTGCAACAAAAGGTACTGGACCAGCAAACTCTTTACCGTAGCTTAGATGAGGCATTTGTTAGCAACTGCAATTGTCATATTTTTTTGTAGACTACATGGGCATGCACGAGTTTAGGTTCGACGTCTCTGTCGAAACTGATTTGTTGCATTCCCGGGATTTTGTATTCGCTTAACGAATTCATCCCTTGTGTATTAATAGTTTTGAAATTTGATCGGTAGAATCATTAATTTCCTTTATTTTGTAGTGCGTATTTTTATTTGCCGTGATGAGGAATCAGGGGAAGATCAGATTTTTGTATAAGTATAGTATTAATCGCGTTTGCTTCATAGTGTTTGGAACACTGCTTTCTTTGTGGCCAGTACATATTTTTCATGTACTACTGTTCTGTTAGGAACTTCGTTTTCTCGCAGCGATTTGGATCTTGGAAAGTTTATCTTGATCTTCGATGCATTTATAGTTTCAATCCATTGTTGGATTATTTTCAGGGAAAGCACATCGCTTTTGTGAGTACAGATTTATTAGTGGATTTACTTAATGATTGTCATTGGATTAACCTGAGGAGTTAACTTACTTTCATGGTGTAAGTTTTATCCACTGATACTTCAAAGCCCACCGAAGTTGGAGGCTATCCTAATTCAGGGAAAGATCAGTTTCACCTTCTATTAGGCATTGATTTGAGAATTACTAAACTTTGGATGTCATTTTGAGACATTTATCTTCCATAATATTAATGTAAATAATTGCATTTAATGCAATTGTGCGAATGAGATATAGGACAGCAGTGTGGAACACTATTCATAGCTTGATTAAATTATTCCAGGAAAGCTTGACTTCGAGTCAAGAGAATCAAACAGTATTATTGATATACATTATCGAGAGGCAAGATGGGTTAATTTTGCTAGTGAAATGCTTTAGTTTCACGACTTTGAACAACGTGCTTGAGGTTAGTGTGTGGGTTAAGCATGTTTTGTAGGTCTTGCATTTGTATTGAGGTTTATAGTAGTGTGTGAAGGTTCGCATAACCTTGTTGTTTTGTGATTTGAATGCACATCTGGGATGATGCATATTTTTGAGATTTTATGCTTGTTGAAGCATTAGGCCAGTTTTAGATAGAGCCGGTAAGCGCTTTTAAGCCGGTAAGTGCCAATCTGTTTGTGACTTCGAGTAGTCAACACCCGTGTTTGGTGTTATGTTAGTATAGATGAGTTTTTATGGTATTTTCATGTCTGTTTGAGACATTGGCGTCGTCATTCTGCTAAATCGAACCTACATGCTTTTCTCTACCTAATCAAGAGTAATGTTTGTATAATCTGTCCGTGTGACTTAAGGCATTTCCACAGCGAATAATAATTAAAACCTCTACAACTTGATACAATTTTACTTGATAATTGAAACATGAACATAGTCTATAAATATACTACCTAGCTTAATCGCTTGTAAAATGATACCCCGATGTATTGAGTATTTCTTTCAATTACATATAACGATGCGGATGCTATGATCCAGATCAGCTGTTTAGGCTGAATTATTTGAATGTCCAAAGGCACACTTCTGTATATATTCTTATAAAAGTCATTGTATATAATCTTGATATTGCTACACTTTTGGAACATCGTTTAAGACGATACACGTATAATTCTTTTCTATGATAATTCTTTTTATTCATCGTCTGATATAACTTATCGTTCAGTCTTCTTAATATCTTTAGGAGATTGACTTATAATATCCTTGTTGTATAATGTTAGATATTATGTCTAGAATCACCCCAGCGGTTAGGTGATGATTTTAATCCATTTTTGGATTTATTTAGGGTTTGATTAATACAGTTTTTGATAGCTGTGGTAAATTGATTTTTTTACGACATGGTATTTAATTTCTTGTCTCGTCTGTACCTTGTTCTTTTGGCCGCCTCCTTCCCTCTTCCTAGCCTATCCATCCCAATCTTCCATCCCTTCCCATCCCTCATGTGGCCCCTGTTCCTTTGCAGGTGAGGCTGCCTGGGCGAAGTGCTGATCACACCTCCCCAGTTGTATCCATCCCGACCAGATGTTCCAAGCTCCAGGACACTGCCCATAGAGGCGGTAGTGGTGAGTTCCCTCGCTGTGTCCGTGGGAACCACCAACCTAGAGGGTAAATTGATTAAATAAAAAAGATAATAAAAAATAAAAACAATCAAATTTCCCAACTCCTGCTTGGTGCAAACTATTGTAATTAAAATTAGATAAATCGTCATTTCATGTAGATTCTGTTAAAATGGCGCATAATGTTATGACATATATCGTTTAAATCGATAATCCGGTAGCAAAAATAATTGCCGGGACTCTGGTTCGAGCCTGAGACTTCATGATTCGCAGAACAAGATTTTATCCTCGCAGCCATTAACACCACAGACACTTGGAGTACAAGACAGGTACTCATTTTCACGTGCCGGTAATAATAGTCTATGGAAGTATTCTTTTATGCTCCATTAATGCTTTGCTCTTTTTCGATAATGTTCCTGCGTGGAATTAAGTTTTAAATTAGTTATGAATACCCTACTTGACAGTAAAGGGAATTCCTATAGTGGTCTATGAAAGGCTAGCCCATTTCCCGTATAAAATCATCGATATATATTACATTGATCACTGCATTACCGCAATGTGGGTTCATATCTGAATAGCGATTGTGCAGAAACATAATACCGGCTTTGCCGACTAGTAACAATGTTTCAATAAAAGCATATCATCATTTAAATACTGATAGACTACGAAAACATGTGGTTTGTGTTTCAAAGAGTTGACACCAGAGTTCGCATGAGCGTTTACCGTTCAGTATGAAAGTGTTGAGGAAACTTACTCGGCGAGTGGATGCCCATCACTTCTATCCAGAGATTGAAAAACAGTCTCTTAATAAATCATAATTGTTTTCAGCAAATATGATTTAATGAATATTTTTACACCAAAGAACGACAACTTGATGATGATTCATTGTAGAAATATCTGTAATGGCGCCTCCAAACCTTGAAGTAATCCGTATGTTATATACATTCCACATTGTACCACTGCCAGCCAGGAGGGATACGATCTAGCTGGCAGTCCGCCCCATTTTTCAAACTCACTCCCACAAAAAGAATCCAGCAACTGAGTGGAAAGATGTTACAATTCAAAAAGTTTTGAATATTGCCATGGAGCACAGTAGGGATGGAAGAGAGGACGGACTTATTTATTAAGCAGTGTCCACGGCTGCACTACACAATTGAGATGGGAATATAGGCCATTCCATTCTGTGAATACCATTCTCCTGAGGAAATGCATTGACAATGCGAGCGAGCGTTATTGTCCACGAAAGTGAAATTTGGGTCAAAATTGTCAGCATAGCCTTCCACTACAGGTGCCAGGATGGTATGCCTGCCATACGTCCTGGGATGTACACAAGAGGGGTTCGGCGACCATACATGATGCCACCCCAAACCATTGCACCACCTCCTCCCTTCTGGTATCGGTTTCAGATGTATTGGTCGTGCATACGTTAACCGGGTCGTCTCCACACTCTCACAGATCTATCCACATTGACACAGGCGAGTGTATACAGCCGATATACACCCATGAAAGAACGACTAATGGGTTTGAGACCATTACGACTCTTGGTCAGCAAAATGCAAAACTTTTTTTGATGTGTGTATTTTGCGCAAGTGGATGTTGGTTTTTCTCCCCTTTCAAACATTTTTCCATTCCATTATTATCTTAACGACTTTTTAAAATAATTGACTTTTTATTTTGACATGAGTTTTTGATGGTTTGTTGTTTCTTAGCACACATTGTTTATACAAAAAGATTGCTTACGATGAAAAATCTCTTGAAATATTCAGCATGAGCGTTCAAAGTTTCCACTTCAAGATATCTTATGAAATTCACTCAAGAAGAGCTTTAGAATGACCATCAAATGTTCTTATCAGTCACTTACAACTATAGAAATTAGCGTTAACGTATGAACATTGGCCTTTTCCACTTTTCCGGTGGTTTTCTGAGTAAACAACCATTTAAGCCTACTTTCCGATTTAGTAAAAAATTAATAAACGACCTATGAGATTTACACGGGTCAACTGTCCGTGTGTATGTATTGTACCCTTTCAAAAGGATATATCTTAGGATGAGGCTCTCTCCGGGGCTCGCGCTCGGTCCTTATGCTTAACTTAATATTATATCCTAGGATTTTGAGTAAGGAATCACAGGGTTTAATCCTAAGAAATCACATGTCGTGTTAAATTTAACATCAACAAGAATTTATTCAACTGAAGCTAAACTACTACACAATGAATTTACGTTAATTTAATCTCCCCTCTTTCAGAAAAATCAAATATCCTCTGAATAAAAACTAACCTACAGGTGCCTTCTTGCCTTCTTAGAAATCTGAGCGAAAAAATTCAGAAGCACGCATCTTCCGGAACTCATTTAAATAACGTAATACATTTTGCAGTGTTAGGGAAAGTGGATGTACAGAAGAGCTTAAGTTCGGCATATCAACAATCGGTTGAGCTTCATAACAATGAAGTAACTAGAAACAGGAAAATATATGAAAAGAATCATAATACTATCGCCAGAAGATGTTTATATCAAAGAGAAGAATTTCGAAATATCGGTGGAGCTTTAAAACTTTTGAGTTTCCTTCTCACTGGAAACTAAGGCCCGTCATTTACAGAGGTCGTTAAATTGTTACGTATCGCTATCACCCTGAACCAGAACGCTGCTTCTCGTGCCTCAAGAGGATCAAAACGTACCTCAGGAATACCATGGGACAAGAAAGA
Organism: Meconema thalassinum; assembly: GCA_946902985.2. Lineage (NCBI taxonomy): Eukaryota > Metazoa > Arthropoda > Insecta > Orthoptera > Tettigoniidae > Meconema > Meconema thalassinum. Next base: position 678,270,032 of record OX336389.2, read on the forward strand.
CTTACTGCACTTGGAATGCAGTCTATTGAGAAGGGTCTGATTAAGGGACACTAGGGCTGAGTTTTTCAACTTCCACATTTTTTATCAGAATGAGTTGAAATTTAAACTGCAGACTTAGAATAGTAACACTAAGTCACATACCAAATTTTAAAACAATTGGATGAAATCGAATGGATTGTTTACTAATTATATTATTAAAATATACCGTGTAATCAAAATGCTCCATGCGCATTAGAAATTGTGTAAAACGCTTGATATTTTCATTACATATACATAAAACTATTCTTAATATTTTAACATTGAGACATTTCAGGAAAGTGATACATGTATGCTGTCAGATTAATTTTTTCTTGATGTGCCATCATGTTTTATGAATTTTGATAATTTTTCATAGTTTTAATTTTTTTTATGTGTAATTTACAAAGTGACTGGAGATATCGCAATGTTATCGTACAACACATGTGTTTCTGAAGATCCAGTGATTTTTTTAGTAAAATTGGTGAATATCTCATGCACATGGAGCATTTTGATTACCTAAAAATGTTGTTTGGAGATAAAAGCATATTTATAAACCGCATGTTATATTAACCAGTTTGGCTCAACCAATGAAACTTTTTTGAAAAAAAATCAGAAAAATACAATGTTTTGTTGTAGAGATAAAGAGCGTGGAGACCTTTCGTTTGAGTTAACCTACGACTTTCTAGGATTTCTAGTTTTAAAAGTATAGCCTACTTTGTATGATTTGCCTTCCATCTTCTTTTTACGCAGATGATATTTAAAACTGTCGCTGAGCCTTTAGAAATGGGAGTGCGTGAAAACTTTTTTACTGAAATGATCCACAGGGGTCCATAAGATGTATATATGGGAAAATCAAAATACAGTTATTTTGTCATTTTTGCCTAAAAACTCACCCCTAGTGTCCCTTAACAGCATACCGAATTTCAATAACCTCGTCATTGGAAAATTCGTCACTTTCAAGACTCAGCGCCTGGAGCTGATCTACAAATAAGGTAAGTTAATGCATGTGCATGCAGGCCCACCAACTGCGATATATGCGAGCCGCCACTGGACATGACGAGGTATGACGAGACATCGATGTCACGGCACTGTTCCCAACATGTAAGATATAAAATACACCACCACTAGGAGAATCTGGACGGGTTAGGCTGTAACCATTGTCAAAACCATTGATCTGGATGCGTTAGGCTGTAACCATTGTCAAAAACCATTGGATTGGACAAAACGAAGGTTAGAATGGTTGGGTGTAGGTGCGGCCTACGGCCGCGGGAACTACCGGGGTACGGTTGACAAAAACATTGATCTGGACGATTTAGGCTGTAACCATTGACAAAACCATTGAGCTGGGCGCATTAGGCTGTAACCATTGTTAAAAACCATTGGATTGGACTAAACGAAGCTTAGAATGGTCGAGTGTAGGTGCGACCTTTGCCCGCGGGAAACTAGCGGGGCACTGTTGACCCAAAAATCATTGGATTGGACGTGTTGAGATTGGCGTTCTTTTGTTTTACAAAACCGCCTATATTAGAAACGTATGCGTGGGGTTGGCAATACTGTTCTAACGCCGAAAATGGTCGACACAGCTGGAATGTTTACTATATAAGTCGTGTTATAATTTGGGATGGTGGATGGATTATAGACAGCCTAAGAGTGAACTACATCATTCTCAGATCAATTTTGAACCTTTAGAAAAGGTATTGAATGCGAATTTTAGAAGTTATTATTTTTCCCCCTAGGTTCATGTCTCCTGCACTCTTACCGTAATTTTATTTGGCTATTTGATCGTTCTGATAACTTTACTAAGTTTTCTAAAGTCATAGGTATGCTGATGGCTTTATGTTGCCTACCACTGAGTTAAAATCCACTAACTTATGTGAGCTTGGGTGGTTGGATCAATCACCGACACTATGTGGTGTTTGTGGAGGTTTGTATAAATTTCGAGTGATGAGATTGTTGTTTGATCACTTAAGTGTTATGTCGAGGCAATTTATATAATTTTTGGATTCCTGTTCCATTGTGAATTTGATTCAATTTTATAAAGTGTTAATTGATTGGCGTAACGCTTCTTCCCGTGTTAATTCTTTGACGTATACGCATAATACAACATATGTCATCTATATATCTCTGCCTCGTGGTGTAGCGGCTAGCAGCTGTTGCCCTGGAGGTCGGGATTCGATTCCCGGTTCTGCTAAGAAGTTTAATTCTGGTCTGGGGGCTGGAACTGGGTACACTCAGCCTTGTGAGACAAAACTGAGGTGGGTTCGATTTCCACTTCAGCCATCTTAGAAGTGGTTGTCCATGGTTCCCCATTTCTACTCCAGGCAAATGCCGGGATGGTACTGCCCCCGTAAATTGAATTATACTGAGACCACGGTGGCTGTATTGGCATATGTGAATAAAGTTATGGCCGTCATAGTTGTGACGTGTATATTCATGACGTAGGCGTGGATGACGCAACGCTCGAGCAAGTTGGCTGGCTGAGCTTAGATTCTTGCTGACGTCACGATTTTGTTCGAGAAGGATCTTAGATTTACGACGCAGTCGCAGGGAAGCAAGTAAACGTGCTGAGGAAGAAGTTACGCTATTGGAGGAAAGGCTCGAACCAATGAATGATAGCTTGAAGGGAGACGGAGATTACTGAAACTACCATATTTAATAACTTTTGGCATGCAGAATTGTGGAAAACTATTTTCAGTTATGGCATGGATTTGGAATTTTGAAGAAATTAATTATATGTTTTTGAAATCTGAAAATCTGTCAAGAATAGCCAAAGTTGGAACTTCGAGTAATGATGGAAGAAGAAGCTATGGTAGGGATGGATACGCCCCTTCAAAGTTGATAAAAGGCCTTGCACAGCAGAGAGGAGCTTCTCACTTCGTGGTTTTATTCTGACTTGATAGTCTGACTTCGTGTTCTGATAGAACAAGCATATCGTCATAAGCAAGCGTGGCAGAGCCCACCGCATCGAACAGTATTGGGTATCCAGCAGTGCAATTTTACTGTTACTAAAACTAGGCGAAGTTGGAGCGCACACATAAACGATTCTACAAGTTTATCTATCAAGAATTAGCTACTGCATTTATACTAATTCAATAGTGCATTACAATATTGAGGCGTGTGCGAAAGTTGAACATTTTCATTATAATACTTGAGAAGATATTCGCATTTAAAGACTGCAGAGAAAAGTGTTTTTCTCGAATCCTGAGAAGCACTTTTACTACCACATTCTACTCTACGGCAGACACGTGTATTGCAACCGTGATACTGAAGATTACATTTGGTGATACAACGCTACATTCTACAATGGAACTATACAATCTGGCAGTACTTTCGACTAACATTATAATGGAAGTGGAGATGGAAGACTAAAACTTTAATGCAATTGGGACATACATCAGTAGTGTGAAGTAGCAACATGGAGCTTCGATAATCGTCATTCTACAAAGACGAGCATGTAGTGAACATTCAGCTACACTCATGCATCGTAATCCATCGCTGAATTACATCAAATGGCAGTGGAAATAAATTCATACTCCACAATTATGAACATTTCTGCGGAAATATTTGCAATGAACTTCATGGCTGATTTATACAAGAACTTCAGGGAACTTTCAAGAGTGGCAAGGGTTTTTCCCAGCACACAAAGAAGAGTTTTGCCAGAAGGATGTCTATCGTCTACACGGAGCAGTGCGATTTCCGGAGGAGGAAGCTGTTCTATTCTCCGAGGGCGCAGGTTCCAGGTTCGAGGTCGGTGCACATCTATCCTGTGGTGAAATGGAACCAGCAGCAGTCTTCTTTGAAATTTTCTTCTAGAACTTCAATCCAACAGATAAGGTAGCCGTGAACGTTTCTTGATTTATTTGAGCCATTTTAGTGAGATCTGAGCAACTATCTTTCCCATATTTTCTGTCATATATTTGATTGCCCCATATTCTTTTGCTAGATGTTTCTGTACTCTGTACACTTTGCAGCTTTATGCCATTTTCTTCGATTTATTGAGACATTATTATGTCATTTGCATATTTAAACATTTTGGATCAGTTTATACTGAAGTTAAATATTCTTTCGAGAATTTGAATTTTTCTTGTAGTCACGATTTGACTGTAAAGTTAACGATTTTCTCTGGCAAGTTTGAATTCAGACAGCGTGTCGTTTTATTAAAGTAATTCTTTCCAGTAAATTACTTTGACCAATTTTCTGTCATCCTCAAGAAAGAAGAATGATTAAAAGATTTTAGAGCGTTAAAATCTACTACTTTATCGACGATCTTGGAAATACTAGTCGTTTTTATGAACATGATTGAAACACAGACATTTTAGTCAATTCTGAAATACCATTGCGTTATAGACAATTTTATGAAATATGAACTTTGAATACGATTTATTCAGTACACTATAGTAATGAACATTTGATGGGAGATTTTCTCAATTCTAGATTGAAACAATAATGTTTGCATTTTCTAGTCTATTTGCATTCTATTCGACTATTTCTGCAGTTAAATGAATTTTGCTTGAATATAGTATTTTTTATACTGCGATAATTATGATGAGATTAATTCATTTTGATAGACCAGGGAGGCGTGTCTAATCGTATTTGCTATTAAATTTATTTGTGACTGGCAAATTTTTACTTCATATCGCTTCATGAATGAAACCCACGAAGGTTAAATATAATAACAGTTTTCGATACAATTGATGAATATAAGAATTTTTAAAGAGGAACTATGGGTGTATAATCGTTAGTTCAGTGGACGTGTAAAAGTCGCTGATGAATAATGCCCTTTAATAAGTGAAGGAGGTTCCCACAGTAATATTGATGATGATGAATTTATAAGTGGAGGTTTTTTGTGTGTATTGTGGAAGATTTTGATGCCATATATAATGAGATATATGATGAATTATGGGCCAATTTTGTGCGTTTGTGCGAGGTATGTTTCCGCTGAGTTGTATTGTTCAGGTCCATTGAAAATTATTCATGTGAAGTTACTGTTAAAATTAACAAGAGTGATAAATTGATTGAATTATAGATTTTGAATGGAGGTTACCGTCACAAATAATAATTATTAAATCTTATTAAACCTGAATCTAAAATTTAAATATAAGTAACCTTCATCGGTCGACTATATTACCACGATTTAAGAAAATATCAACCGGATAAACGTGTGGTTAATGTATTTCAAATATAAATAAAATATAAATAATGTAAATAACTATGTAAATATCTATAATAATAATTTGAAACAAACGGGATTAATAGAGGCGTGTAAAAATTTTTCAATTGTCGTTTGACTAAGTTATGAACAATCTAAATGTTATAAATAATTATTGAACACTATGATATAACATTATGCGTTTTGCTATTAACATTTAAACAACGCTAGTTCGATAATTGGAATAAACATTTAAATAAGATTTGAGATTAACAGAGTAATCCATTGCAATGTGAACGGAACTTGTATAAATTTTGCGTGATAATATTTGAGTTGAGATGTGAGCATTTAAATTGTTTTGAATGAGAGCTAGACTCTGCGTTGGCCAGCATATGGTGACACTGGTTAGGCAGCTGCGTCCATTTGACGAAGCAAGCATGCAACACTGCATAGGGTGTATTGCAGGTGGCCAGATAACTGAATGGTGGAGGTCAAGGTCAACTACTTAGCGGCCTTGCGGTTATTAATAAATGTGTGTCAATGAACTAAATTATGAAGTTCATGAACAAGGAAACAAATGCTATATGTCTCGTCCCAGCTCCCTTATCCATTCCAATGTGCATTGTTGTTATTATTACGTTCTTTTGAGCTAGGGAAAGCTGAATTTTTGTATGTGAAGTCTACAGTCCTACAGGAGGACATGGCTGCATTGACAATGGCTTCAGACAGCCATAACTATTTTGTTGTTAAATTTTGTTAAAATATTTTTTTTTCTTTATGTGAAATAAATTATTGTGCAGTTTAAATTTTCTGGTCTCCGACTTGGTTCATTTTAAATATCGTGGTGGAGGTTATTGTGAGGGCATACTATTAAGTGATCCAGTTGAAAACCCAGACCCGAGATTAAATTGAATAGGTAAGTAAAAGGTAAGTATGAACCCCCGTATATTTTGGTGTGTTCCACAATAATTTCATGTTAACTACTGTGCTCTAATCTCGGTAGTATCTGTCAGTGCCATTTTCATTGATGTAGCTGTGCCGGTGCAATCGATTATTGGCAATCCGATTGAGGGGGCGGATTTCTGACAGCCTACTATCCGGATTATCGGGGACAGTAGGATTGGCGCAATCAACGTGTGGGGCTCGAATAACATTGGATTACCAAGTTATCGATGTCGATGGGATTGTGAAGACTCAAATAAAGAGGTTGATTCTTTGTTAGATGTCTTGGCCAATTGTAGAATTTGAGAGTGTGATTATATAGGGATTAAATGTTGTGTTGTATTAGGAAAATTACACTCAGAAAAGATCAGATCTTATACAACCTGAGAGAGGTTAAATAGGCTGGAATCTTAGAAAAATCGCCTATGATCTGGAGTCTTATTTTATTTGACCGGCTTATGACATGTTTAGTCATATTAAAGATAAAATTAAACTATTTGGATTGTAAATGTAAATTATTTATGTTAGGATATTTAAAATGAACCAAATAAATTTGAACATGTGCTTGAGTTTATTTCAACATAGGGTGTTTATGAAGTTAGTGATAAGCTAATTATAAGTTAGATTTAAGACAGAAAATTGCTCAAACTTTATATATGGTGAAGGGCGTTGCTCAGATGTTGTTATCTTGCTCTATTTGATGTATGTCCCTAACGCAGTCTATTATTGAAATATTATTGAGATGGCAGATGAGAGTATGAGAAAGATGTTGGAGGAGATGTCCAACAGTTTGAAAGCTAGCATGAATGAAAGTGTGAGGGAGATGGAAGCTAGGAATGCTAGTCGAATGCAGGAGATGATGAAGGAGAATTTGAAGGAACTCCAGACCAGTTCTGCAAATTTGGAAAATAACATGTCGCGTTTACAGACCAGTACACAGGAGGTCCAGAATGCCGTGACTGGCATTCACAAGGATGTCTCAGATGTTAAAGTAGATTTATCCAATGTCCATAAAGATGTTTCAGATGTAAAAATTGATGTTTCCAATGTACAGGGAAAAGTTGATTCAGTCCAGAAAGACCTTACTTTGTTAAATCTTGATGTTGCTAATGTCCGGGGTGATATTTCATGTGCTAGAGCAGAAGTAATCGTTGTTAGGAATGATGTTGCTACTGTACAAGACAAGGTAGAAGAAGTTCAAAGAGAGATTAGAAATGTTCGAACCGATGTGTCAAACGTTCAAGTAGACATAAATAATATTCAGTCTGATGTTAATGATATGCAAAGCGATATCAATAAGGTGCAAATAGAAGTTAATACAGTTATTGTAGACATTGCCAAAGTTCAAACTTATGTTAATAAGGTTAGAGAAGAAATTGAAACTTCAAAAACGCTTTGTACTCGTAACATTAGTGCTTTAACAACTAGATTGGTTGACGAGTCTGTTAGGACAACAGCTTCACTAGCTGGATTAAAACATGATGTAGAGGTCATGAGGACCCAAGTCTTAGATCATAATCGTTTACTTAAGGAAGACATTGAAGTAGATATTGCTGAAATGTTAACTGCAAATGTAACGGTTTGGAAAGATGAATGGAACAAGTCAAGTGGGGAACATGTCAATCAGATTCAGGAGCGAATTGAACGAAAACTAGCCAGTACACAAGTAGATATCAATAATGAGGTAGTTCAAATTAGAAAGGATTTGAGTATAAGGATGGATTCGCTATCCGAAAAGCAGGTAGAGGATAGAACTCAAATAGGCCAGGACGTGCAAGCATTAAAACCCGCGTTAGAGGAACAAATTCATAAGGTTGTCTCTGATGTCAATGAAACTACGAGCAAACTTCAGAATTTAAACCTAGGAGAAGCTAGCATGTTGGAAACGTATAAAGAAGAGTTGATTAGGAAAGTCATCACGGAAATCACAGATAAGGATCCAGAAGGGTTGACTTTTGAAGATAATAGGAATTACGTGAGAAGATGTAACCTCGCTACTGAAGAGAGAGATATTAGTCCTGAGGAACGTATATTCAGATTCCGGGAAGAAGAAGAGGATAGGAATATTGAACCTGAATGGAAATATCGTGATAGTGGGAAGAATTACATGGATTCATATCCAAGAAATGTGACAGTCATCCGAAACTTTGAGGACAAGCCTCAGAAATTTAGTAATACAGATAGTCTAACACCGATAGAGTATATCAGAAACCTGAAAGACTATTTTATTGAAGCCCATATTCCTAGAGAAAGAGAAATGAGAATCGTAGAAAGATTTCTAGCTGGAGGACCCCTTGAGTGGTTCAGAGCATTTCGGTACACTTTTAGTAATTTCGATGAATTTGCAGAGGCACTGATAAAACGATTCTGGTCAATAGAAGCACAAAATTCATTAAGAGCTGAGGTATACTCGAGGAAGTATTCGGGTACTCTTCCAACACGGTACGCTGATTTCTTCACGAGCCAGTTATCGCGCTTAAGATTTTTACAACCCCCATTGTCTACAGAGCAGTTAATAGATGCCATTTCACGTATGCTACCTGTTGAGGTAAGAAGGCTTATTATATCGTCAAATATAAGGGATTTGACCAGTATGGACGAACTATTGAGAAGGCTTGATTACACGAGTCCGGTGCCAAATTTGGTTCAAAAAGGTCAGAGGCACGAATTCAAAGACATTAATACAGTCTACATGGATCAAGTTCAGCAAACTGATACGCCTGCTGAAGAGAAAACTGAAAATGTAGGTTCTCACAGGAACAATTATTTTCGCAACAACAGATCACAAGGTTACCGTCCATATCAGCAAAGACGAGGCTGGAATAACAATAGAGGGAACTATAATAACGGAAGAGGTAGATATTATAATAACAATGGGTACAATAGGAACTACAACAGAAATAACCAGTACCAGAATCGGAATCAAAATTCTCAAGGTCAGGTTATGACACCGGACAAGTATCAAGAGAGAGAGAAAGAAAGTCAGCAGTATTTGAAGGAATTACGAGAGAAGGAAGCTGAAAACCAGAAGAAAAGACAGGATTTAGTGATCGATCCTGGTCCTTCTACAAGCCAGCAGGGGAACTTTGAAAATGGTAACACAAAAAAAATAATGCCGATTTCTCAACGAAAGTGAGAAACAATGAATACATTGCCACACCACACATAATTACTATCAATGAAATTTACGAAGTAACTGATGAGGATTTATTAGAAGAGAGAGGAATCGTCAAAGAGGAAAGACCATGTGCCTTACCTATTATTTCTGTACTGATAGATGGCCAACAGTACAAAGCTCTTATGGATACCGGCGCAATTATTTCTATCATTTCTGATGAATGCTATCAAAGTCTATTAAAGGGAGAAAACATGACAGTTTTACCTGCTTCTACCGTCAAAGTGAGAGGAATTTTCCAAGACAAGGCAGTGAAATGCAAGATCCAAGTGTTGTTGAACTTTGAAATTAATGGAAGGAATTATGAACAGATCTTTATTGTGGTGAACAAGATCCATTTCGACATTGTGCTAGGAATCGATTTTATATCGAAAGTTGGAGCCATTATTGATATGAAGAATAGGATTATTAGCTTTGATGATGGGTACATGATCACAGAAGAGATCGAAGAACAGGACGTGAAAAACACTCTGGAGATAGACCTTAGGGAAGAGACTTTAAATACCATTATCAATGAAGTGGAGAATCTAACAGAAATACCCAGTAGAAAAACTGAAGGATTTGAAGAAATTCAGGGGGAATTTGAGGATTTGATAAAGGAATTCCAAGATATATTTGATGAAAAGCCTGGATTGATTAAAGACTATAAGTATAAGATAAGGCTGACCGATGAAACCCCTTACCAAAAGAAAATATACCCCATACCTGAGAAATACTACCAAGAAGTACGAGGGTTGATCAGAAAAATGGAGGTAGACGGGATTATAAAAAAAACAGGCGTCGTCTTACATAAACCCCATCACTGTAGTCAAGAAAAGTAATGGTCAGATACGTCTCTGTCTCGATGCTCGGACCATCAACTTAAAGATTCTTCCAGAAAATGACCGACCACCTAAGATTAGAGATCTGCTTAGAAAGTTCAAAGGGAGAGCATGTTTCAGTGTTCTTGACATGACATCTTCGTTTTACCAAGTTCAACTGGAAGAAGAAAGTATGCAGTACACTGGATTCTTATTTGACCAGACGTCATGGGTCTTCCAGAGAATGCCTTTTGGAATGGTCAACAGTGGACCAGCACTTATTCGAGCACTTGATAGCAAGCTCACTGACGAAGTAAAGGAAAATGTAATCTGCTACATTGACGATTTAATCGTATCTTCACCCAACGCCGCAGAACATTTAGTGCATTTGAGAAAGTTGTTTGAAAATTTAAGGAAGGCCAATATTAAGGTCAATTTTGGAAAATGTCAATTCATGAAGAAGGAGATCAACTACTTGGGGCATACTATTGATAAGGATGGATATCATCCGAACATGCAGAAAGTAGATGCGATCACAAGGTTCCCAAAGCCAACTAAGGTGAAACAAGTCAGAGAATTTGTAGGCGCATGCCAATTCATCAGCAGCCACTGTCCGAGATACTCTGAAATTATGGCTCCTCTGTATGACTTACTCAAGAAGAATAATAGATGGAAATGGAGTACCGCAGCAGACGAGGCTTTTGAGAAAGCAAAGGAGATGCTCAGAAACAACGTTAAACTGGAGTACCCAGACTTTGAGAAGGTGTTCTATATTGAGTCTGATGCATCAAGAATAGGCATTAGTGCAGTCTTATACCAAAAAGACGAGGCAGGCAACAAGCACTACATTGCGTTCACTAGTCGGAAATTAAAGAAACACGAGGAAAACTACTTTACGACAGAACTAGAAGCGTTAGCTTTTGTAACAGCTTTGCAAGCGTGGAAGAAAATGCTGCTGGGACACAAGGTTATCATTATTACAGATCACAAAGCACTTCAGTTTATGCTGCAAACTGACATGTCTAGTGATAGATTGACACGTTGGGCTTTGTTCACCCAACAGTTTAACGCCACTATTGTCCATCAGCCTGGGAAAGACAACTTACTGGCTGATGCTTTATCACGTAACCCTATCAAAAATGTGCAGATACACCATGTACAATTGGAGCAGCAAGATCAAGAGACCGTTAGGAGGTTAGCCCGAATCGGTGTGTCACAGAAGAGACACGCTCCAATCAGGAAAATGTACAGGTTCCTTAAGGGTTTATGGACAATACTGATGTTGACTATGCAGCTACACAGAGAGATTCACGACACTTTGTCTTGAGTGGAGACGTCGTATGGAAGTATGCTGACTCTGCGCATACAAAGCTCCGAATAGTCATGCCACCTAAACTTGTTGTCAATTTAGTGTGGGTAGCTCATCACGCAACTGGACATGCCGGTCGGGATAAAACTCTTGATACTCTTAAAGAGAGGTTTATTTGGACTAACATGCGTTCCAGCATTGCTAATGTCATTCGTTCATGTGATAAATGTCAAAGAGCAAAGTATGCTTCCGCTCTATTAAAAGGAAAACCTAAGGCTATGATTCCCTCTAAACCGAATGAACTCATGGCGACGGACATATTTGGCCCCTGTCCAAAGGGATACCAGGGTAATCAGTACCTGTTGGTTACCGTGGATGTCTTCTCGAAATTTGTAACAATGAGTCCCATGCAAAAAGCTAACACGAGGAACGTTGTATGCAGACTGGAACATGCTGTATTTCCAAAAGCTGGTAAACCAGAGTATCTACTATCGGATCATGGAGCTCAGTTTACATCCTTAGAATTTGCTGCAGATATGGAAAGGCTTGGTATTAAGCACATATTTTCAAGCGTGCGCCATCCGGAATCGAATTCTTCAGAAAGATACATGGCTGAATTTTCGAAATTTTGTCGAATTTTCTGTCCGAATGATCATACTAGTTGGGTGAGATTTGTACCCCTTATTGAGGAGTGTCTAAATTCTACAGTGCAGGAGAGCACAGGAGAGGTGCCAATGAGACTTCATCTAGGAAGAAACCCAGAAAGGCCGTGGGACAATCTTTTCAACCACGTTCCTAGAGATCCCGACCTAGGAAGGCAGCAGAGAATTGACAGAGCGAAAGAACAACTCCAGAGAGCAGCACAAAAACGACTGAAAAGAGTAGCTGGAAAACGTTTTGGTACTCCCTTAGAAATTGGAAATCTGGTATTACTACGCAGACCTGTCAAGGCTGACGTGAGTAAGAAAATCTATCCCAAGTTTGGAATAGTATTTATGGGTCCGTTCAGAATTACGAATGCTTATGGACACAACTGTTATGAACTCTATGATGATGAGAATGATGTCGTATATGGCAAGTTCAATGCTGGAAACTTGAAGAAATATTATCCAAGAGTAAGCCAATAATAATTCAATTTCGTGTTCAAGTGAATTCAGATATTTGTAACAGAGTTTAAAAACAATTTGCAACTGTTTTTAAAACGTGGTGAAGGGAGAATGCCCCCGTAAATTGAATTATACTGAGACCACGGAGGCTGTATTGGCATATGTGAATAAAGTTATGGCCGTCATAGTTGTAACGTGTATATTCATGACGTAGGCGTGGATGACGCAACGCTCGAGCAAGTTGGCTGGCTGAGCTTAGATTCTTGCTGACGTCACGATTTTGTTCGAGAAGGATCTTAGATTTACGACGCAGTCGCAGGGAAGCAAGTAAACGTGCTGAGGAAGAAGTTACGCTATTGGAGGAAAGGCTCGAACCAATGAATGATAGCTTGAAGGGAGACGGAGATTACTGAAACTACCATATTTAATAACTTTTGGCATGCAGAATTGTGGAAAACTATTTTCAGTTATGGCATTGATTTGGAATTTTGAAGAAATTAATTATATGTTTTTGAAATCTGAAAATCCGTCAAGAATAGCCAAAGTTGGAACTTCGAGTAATGATGGAAGAAGAAGCTATGGTAGGGATGGATACGCCCCTTCAAAGTTGATAAAAGGCCTTGCACAGCAGAGAGGAGCTTCTCACTTCGTGGTTTTATTCTGACTTGATAGTCTGACTTCGTGTTCTGATAGAACAAGCATATCGTCATAAGCAAGCGTGGCAGAGCCCACCGCATCGAACAGTATTGGGTATCCAGCAGTGCAATTTTACTGTTACTAAAACTAGGCGAAGTTGGAGCGCACACATAAACGATTCTACAAGTTTATCTATCAAGAATTAGCTACTGCATTTATACTAATTCAATAGTGCATTACAATATTGAGGCGTGTGCGAAAGTTGAACATTTTCATTATAATACTTGAGAAGATATTCGCATTTAAAGACTGCAGAGAAAAGTGTTTTTCTCGAATCCTGAGAAGCACTTTTACTACCACATTCTACTCTACGGCAGACACGTGTATTGCAACCGTGATACTGAAGATTACATTTGGTGATACAACGCTACATTCTACAATGGAACTATACAATCTGGCAGTACTTTCGACTAACATTATAATGGAAGTGGAGATGGAAGACTAAAACTTTAATGCAATTGGGACATACATCAGTAGTGTGAAGTAGCAACATGGAGCTTCGATAATCGTCATTCTACAAAGACGAGCATGTAGTGAACATTCAGCTACACTCATGCATCGTAATCCATCGCTGAATTACATCAAATGGCAGTGGAAATAAATTCATACTCCACAATTATGAACATTTCTGCGGAAATATTTGCAATGAACTTCATGGCTGATTTATACAAGAACTTCAGGGAACTTTCAAGAGTGGCAAGGGTTTTTCCCAGCACACAAAGAAGAGTTTTGCCAGAAGGATGTCTATCGTCTACACGGAGCAGTGCGATTTCCGGAGGAGGAAGCTGTTCTATTCTCCGAGGGCGCAGGTTCCAGGTTCGAGGTCGGTGCACATCTATCCTGTGGTGAAATGGAACCAGCAGCAGTCTTCTTTGAAATTTTCTTCTAGAACTTCAATCCAACAGATAAGGTAGCCGTGAACGTTTCTTGATTTATTTGAGCCATTTTAGTGAGATCTGAGCAACTATCTTTCCCATATTTTCTGTCATATATTTGATTGCCCCATATTCTTTTGCTAGATGTTTCTGTACTCTGTACACTTTGCAGCTTTATGCCATTTTCTTCGATTTATTGAGACATTATTATGTCATTTGCATATTTAAACATTTTGGATCAGTTTATACTGAAGTTAAATATTCTTTCGAGAATTTGAATTTTTCTTGTAGTCACGATTTGACTGTAAAGTTAACGATTTTCTCTGGCAAGTTTGAATTCAGACAGCGTGTCGTTTTATTAAAGTAATTCTTTCCAGTAAATTACTTTGACCAATTTTCTGTCATCCTCAAGAAAGAAGAATGATTAAAAGATTTTAGAGCGTTAAAATCTACTACTTTATCGACGATCTTGGAAATACTAGTCGTTTTTATGAACATGATTGAAACACAGACATTTTAGTCAATTCTGAAATACCATTGCGTTATAGACAATTTTATGAAATATGAACTTTGAATACGATTTATTCAGTACACTATAGTAATGAACATTTGATGGGAGATTTTCTCAATTCTAGATTGAAACAATAATGTTTGCATTTTCTAGTCTATTTGCATTCTATTCGACTATTTCTGCAGTTAAATGAATTTTGCTTGAATATAGTATTTTTTATACTGCGATAATTATGATGAGATTAATTCATTTTGATAGACCAGGGAGGCGTGTCTAATCGTATTTGCTATTAAATTTATTTGTGACTGGCAAATTTTTACTTCATATCGCTTCATGAATGAAACCCACGAAGGTTAAATATAATAACAGTTTTCGATACAATTGATGAATATAAGAATTTTTAAAGAGGAACTATGGGTGTATAATCGTTAGTTCAGTGGACGTGTAAAAGTCGCTGATGAATAATGCCCTTTAATAAGTGAAGGAGGTTCCCACAGTAATATTGATGATGATGATGAATTTATAAGTGGAGGTTTTTTGTGTGTATTGTGGAAGATTTTGATGCCATATATAATGAGATATATGATGAATTATGGGCCAATTTTGTGCGTTTGTGCGAGGTATGTTTCCGCTGAGTTGTATTGTTCAGGTCCATTGAAAATTATTCATGTGAAGTTACTGTTAAAATTAACAAGAGTGATAAATTGATTGAATTATAGATTTTGAATGGAGGTTACCGTCACAAATAATAATTATTAAATCTTATTAAACCTGAATCTAAAATTTAAATATAAGTAACCTTCATCGGTCGACTATATTACCACGATTTAAGAAAATATCAACCGGATAAACGTGTGGTTAATGTATTTCAAATATAAATAAAATATAAATAATGTAAATAACTATGTAAATATCTATAATAATAATTTGAAACAAACGGGATTAATAGAGGCGTGTAAAAATTTTTCAATTGTCGTTTGACTAAGTTATGAACAATCTAAATGTTATAAATAATTATTGAACACTATGATATAACATTATGCGTTTTGCTATTAACATTTAAACAACGCTAGTTCGATAATTGGAATAAACATTTAAATAAGATTTGAGATTAACAGAGTAATCCATTGCAATGTGAACGGAACTTGTATAAATTTTGCGTGATAATATTTGAGTTGAGATGTGAGCATTTAAATTGTTTTGAATGAGAGCTAGACTCTGCGTTGGCCAGCATATGGTGACACTGGTTAGGCAGCTGCGTCCATTTGACGAAGCAAGCATGCAACACTGCATAGGGTGTATTGCAGGTGGCCAGATAACTGAATGGTGGAGGTCAAGGTCAACTACTTAGCGGCCTTGCGGTTATTAATAAATGTGTGTCAATGAACTAAATTATGAAGTTCATGAACAAGGAAACAAATGCTATATGTCTCGTCCCAGCTCCCTTATCCATTCCAATGTGCATTGTTGTTATTATTACGTTCTTTTAAGCTAGAGAATGCTGAATTTTTGTATGTGAAGTCTACAGTCCTACAGGAGGACATGGTTGCATTGACAATGGCTTCAGACAGCCATAACTATTTTGTTGTTAAATTTTGTTAAATTTTTTTTTTTCTTTATGTGAAATAAATTATTGTGCAGTTTAAATTTTCTGGTCTCCGACTTGGTTCATTTTAAATATCGTGGTGGAGGTTATTGTGAGGGCATACTATTAAGTGATCCAGTTGAAAACCCAGACCCGAGATTAAATTGAATAGGTAAGTAAAAGGTAAGTATGAACCCCCGTATATGTTGGTGTGTTCCACAATAATTTCATGTTAACTACTGTGCTCTAATCTCGGTAGTATCTGTCAGTGCCATTTTCATTGATGTAGCTGTGCCGGTGCAATCGATTATTGGCAATCCGATTGAGGGGGCGGATTTCTGACAGCCTACTATCCGGATTATCGGGGACAGTACCTAGCTTGAGGCCACACCCACCTACCTTCCAATCCTGACCTCAATTACAAATACACACATCACAATAACACAGGTTGTTTGTCTAATGGTACTCATACCCAAGTATACGGAGCTACATGACCACGATGGCGCAAAGCGCCATAAATTCAACTACAACTACTACAATATCTCTGACCTGGTAGGCTAATCTTATTATCGCAACGTTAAGGATCATGAGACAGAAGATGGTTTATGCAAATCTCACTACTATCTCTGACTTGACTGTGGCGATGATCAGCTGCTCGAATGATAAACTTCTTAGTACGACAACGTCAAGTATCATGAGATGGCTGTTAGGTATCTCATAACGACGAAGAGAAGGCGAGTTTCTTCGCCTGTCATGAGTCATTGTTCCTTTCACGGACCCACTGCAGTATATTTGTGTTCGCGTGAGTAGTTAGTACAATGCTCTTTACCTTGGAACGACGATGAAAATGCCTGCGATAGTTGCTTCAGGCAGCCCTGACAACATTCATGCCCTCTTGGTGAACTGCTGGCGTAAGTAGACGAAACACTGTTCATAAGAACACTATGTAGGCGGCTAAACGCACATGTAATATTATTATTATAGCAGCGAACTTGTGCCTAAGAAAATTAGGCAGTTGCTATGGCCCAAACCCCAAGGGTGAATGGGACGAAATGGTACACACAAAGAAAATATGACAGTGATCATTATAATATTGTTGTTTAAATTTGAGGGGCAAGGACATTGTGGTCATTCATCCCATCGTAATTGGGTGTATGTCTTTTTTGTATGATAACCTGTGTCATTTTGGTGTTTGTAGTAGTGTGTATTTGTAACTTGGTGAGGATTGGGAAGGAGGCGACCGTGGCCTTATGTCAGGGAGCATCCCGGCACTTGCCTGGGACAGTTTTACGTCACGAGGCTGAGTGTAGACCTTCCAGCCCTGAGACCAGAATTAAATTTCATGGAAGAGTCGGGAATTGAACCCGAGCCTCAGGGGTAACAGCCAAGGATGCTAGCCGCTGCGCCACGAGGCGGGATCATTATGAGTCGAAGGCTGTGGAAACAAGCGATGAACAGAACTACGGATACGATATGTAGAGGAGACGTAAGTTAAAGTGCAATTTGACAAACTAAAGGGGAAACAAGATAGAAGTCTCCGTCAGGGAGAGAGTCAGAGATAATGTCTTCAACACCAGTATCGACACGACAGCTTGATTGCCAAACTAGAGAGACGTTGATCCGATTGCGAAATGTGAAATAAAAAGTTTCAATTTCTCACGAAGCTACATAATCATAGTTTGTAATCTCAAGACGCCCATGATGGTGTAAAGTACCTGAGAGGGGTTTTATCCGGGAGATTTGGACAGTATTATAGAAAACAAGTGTCTACACCTGCGAGCGCTTTTGGTTTCGGCTGAGGGTATGGGAAGAAACAGTGAGGCTATACAAATAGATTCTGAAAAAGGCTCTTTGGGCATTAGTCCAAACGTGAGAATAGTGCCCCGGATGCTCTTGTGTACACCCAGTCAATCTGTTCGACAGATCGGTCGTTTCAAGAGAGTAAAGTTTAATAAATACAGAACAGACTTACCGTAGTTCACTTTCTGTGCTGAATACAGAGTTAGAAATGCAGTACTCAAAAAATGTTTTGCATATTGTGATTAGGTGACTTGTTTATTTTGCTATGTGTATGAAATCACATTATACACAATATAGAGTACATACAAAGAAAAACAGCACACAATCTGCTCTGCTAAAGAGACAGAAACACACAACGAATAACAAAATTGATAATGTGGGATTGAGTACACAAACGTCCTTTTCATGTTGGGGCATGTCAATACCGTGTATGGCCACCACAAGCTCTAAGGCATGCTTGCAGATGACGAGGCATACTGAGCACCAACGAATCCAACGTGGTTTGGGGCAGATTATCCCACTCTTGGACAGCAGCTTCAATCAGTTGCTGTTTGTTTGTTGAAGGATTAGGACCGTGCGAAATTGCCCTCTTGAGCTCTTTCCATGCATGTTCAATACAGCTCCTGTCCGCAGAACAGGTAGGCCACTCCATTCTCTGTGTGACATGCAATGCATCTGAAGGAACTGATTGATCACCCTGGCTCGATGGCCACGGGCATTATCGTCCACTAGTGTAAGGCCCTCAGCCATTGTGGCAGCGAATCCTGTAACGACAGGTTCAAGGATATTGTCTCTGTACACCAGACCAGTCATGTTACCGTGGATAGGAATTAGAGGTGTACATCGACCAAACATCATCCCACCCTAAAACAAGACTGAATCTCCTAGCTGTTGGTGGCGTTTCTGGATGAGGTCTCCATTGGTTTGCACACATACAGTAGGAGCATTCGAGTGTAGTGACGTGTGGGTGAGAGATTTCACGAGCGATTTTGCGATACGACCTCCGAATAATTGTCACAGAGAATTCATTCAATAATATGATTGAACTGGAATTTTGGACTTATGAACCACAAGCAGCATCGGGATAAATCACGAGTATAAGTAATGTACGTTTGATTGATTGTGTCCTGGTAATCAAGTGTTAGGCAGATTAACGGAATATGGAGATATTTTTTGTGATGCATGTCATTTTTGTAGATGATGTGATTTTATCAAAAAATGGACTCTGGGCTTTAATTATACAGTCTCCTCCATATCTCCAATTTAAATTAATTTATTCCCTGCGGTGGTCTCCATCCCCAGCCGCCGTCTTCGTCGTCCATGATGTTGTTAGTAATTCTCATCGCAATATCCATGTCCGTAGTGAGATTATACCTTGCCATACTGTCGATGACCACCTCGTGGCGCTGTGGCTAGCATTGTTGGCTGTCACCCCCGAGGTACCGGGTTCGATCCCCGGCTCTGCCAAGAATTTAAAAGTCTTGGTATGGTCTGGTACGGAGTCTCCCAGCCTCGTGATGCAAAATGGGAACCTGCCGGATGCTATGGCCGGAGGAGGAGTGGAAAGGAACTGGCTACCCTGTGCCCAACTCTAGGAATGGGTATTCCAAGATTCAGACACCTAGATATCAAGGGAAAGGCTACAGCCGCTTTTGAAAGTTGAGATATTTGAATATCGCGCTACATTGCTTCTAGAAGCAATTGGAAAGAATATACCGCTAAGAGCATGTCAAGTGACGTAGCGAGTAATAGCAGAGGTCGAGGCTATTTATTGATTAAATAGTTAACCATGGAGTAGAGACTTGAGACTTGGATCAGATTACTGGCACGGCCAAATGAAAGAGAATGCACTTAGTATCAAGTAAATCGGACCAGGGATACCAGAGATATGAGGATTTCCAGATTTCAGCTGATGCGGCGTGACCCTGACCGTTTTGAATAAAAGCTCAAGCAACTTTAGCTCACTTCGAAACAAGCACTTGCCTAGCAAGGTGCCGCTACGCTGAGCCAAGGCACATGGTTGCCGGATCTACGCAGAAGATATTTCAAATTGTGATAGTTATAAAAGTACTGCGCTACGAGTGGAACTTAGTAAGTTTCCGGCAGGGAGAATCACTAAGGTGATTGATATTTTTCGACAGACACTGGTGAAATATTTTTATTTCTACATGGACATATGCTAGACTTTGTCTAGAATAATACTTTGTCACAGACCAGTAATAACCTAATACTTGGATATTTTAGTCCATTTTAGTCAGTTTTCATATTTGTAACCTGATAACCACTTCGATCTTTCAGTATATTGAAGGCCAGTCTATCACGGTGTTGTTCATTAGCCAACGCAGGGAAACTACATGTTGCTTCGCGCATGGTAGATGGTGTGAAGCCATGCCCAGGGAACGATCTTCAGAACAGCCGTTGATTGGTTTAGACTGTCAGTGTTTTCTTATACTGAGAAGATTACCGTGAGTTACGTTACAACTGACATATTTGAGAATAGATCATTTAGATCTGACCCCATTTAAGCAAACTGTTATGGAGTTAACAGAAGCCAACATTAAAATGGATCAACAGTTACTTCAAACGTCAAGAGATATTACCACTATGTCTTGCTAGACAGATTGTGGGTATATAATGGCGGCCGATACAAGGATTATACGTGCTTGTCCGATAGGGCATGTTTATGGATAAATCTGGTACAGACCAGGTTCACTACGCTTCAAGACCATCAAGAAATGTAAGCCACATTTTGACTTTATATTATGCCTAGCTAATTGGAACAAACTATTTTTCTGCAGATGACCAACACATTTATTTTTCTTCGTATTTAAATCTTGCAATGATTTACGCAAGACATATTAGAGTTATTCTGAGTATTTTCAGCACTCAGAACAGTTTAGGATCGATGACCGAGCAGAACGAGCATTTATTTGAATATTTCATATTTTTGGGAAGTCACGGAAAACCGTCGATGTAACTGTAAAAGTTAAATTATTTTTTGTTGAGGAATGGATATTTTTTTCCATATTCGAAGGTTCGAACATGTGGATTCTCACATAATGAGATAATAATTAAATATATTTAAAATAATATAACTAATAATAATAATAATAATCCACTAATAATAATAATAATGATTTTTATAACTTTTCTAAATAATTTTGGATCTTATATTTTCTAATAATCATATGTATTGAGAGAGAGCCTATGAAGTAGTTTAATCATTTCTAGTTTGGAACAGGAGATTTTCCGAAGGAGAGTGGTTAGCGCAAGCCCGCATTCAACCAACATTTCAGTTCTGGTTGAACAGTTAATATTTGCAATGAGCAAAGTATATTTTTCAGATAACACGGAGAGGCATGAAACAGGAAGCAAATGATATTTGTATCAAATAGGATATTTTTGTATTTATATAAAATCATGACGTAAATACACTCGAAAGTGAAATAAAGATTTTCATAAGTATGGTAAATTCACGGGTTGAACTGAATGGTAAAATAAAATAAACTTGTAAGTTTATTAATCTTCCAGTGTTGATAACAAGCAGAGGCTTGATTTATTGTATAAATTATGGGAAGAAAATTTATGTGTGTGGAGTAGTTGAAATGCCATTCCCAGGTGCGCATGTTTAAGTCGCAGGAATGAGGAGGTTTTTTTTCGAGCATCAATCAAATAGCAGATTCGATGGCTCAGGTTTATAGGAGTATTGGAACTACACATTTCGTCGTATGAATGACCCGAAGGTTATTTCTTAGAAACCATCAGTTCTTATTTCAACCTTGTTTACAGATTCCATTTAGACTTTGATTTTGCTAGAACCCGGATTTGTCATGATAGTATTTTATTCTTCTTCAGAGGAAGACCTTTGCCGTTGTTGTTGGAATATTGTGTTCTTACACAAATAATAGAATGGGCCACTGCCATTTAAAAATAATTCTATAACCACGAATAATTTGAAGGATGTTTTCAATCCTAGTGCCATGAACTAAATGAATTTATTATGAAGCTACAATTCTTATTTCCGCATTCTGTCGAAGAATTGCAAGTTGTGAAAGTTGCTAAAATGGCCATGAATATAAATATTTTTCATAATAATGATTCCAAGTGGAAAATTAAATAGTTGAATGGTTCAACAATTTATTGATCAAGTTGATGATTCAGAAATCATGTATTTTGTTAGGAACTTGAAGTTCATAATCGAGTCACGTCTCGAAACGTTTAATGTCAGAAGAACAATTAATTTTGGTTGTGCTTCGCAGAATTTCTTCGATGCTATGCTCAAGGTCAAATACTTTTCAGATGTTATTAATATGTGTACATAATTTGTGTTGATTCAATGATAAATATATTTTTTGACAATATTTTTTTGAAACTGGAAAAATAAGTGAAAGTTAAAAATTCTATGAACATTTATTCTACGAGTGTTAATATTATGTAAAAATTCAAACAGTGAACTACGATATTTCCAGTAGAGACAATTAAATTTGAACTGGATTTAATCATGAATGAATATAATTTTGGAACACAGTCTACAGGACTGATAATCAGACTTGTGTCTCCAAATATAATTGTCCAATGTGTTTGGAAAACTTCTGTACATTTGTGTAAATAGTAATGTGGGTCGCCACACGTGAATGATGCTGCTTTGAGCATTTTTGCAGTCAATTTTAACTTCAGAATAAAATGAGATAATTTTACATGATGTGTTATGCCCAGTTGAATCTCCTTCTATCCTTATTGTTGCATTGAGCCAAAAATCAGTAAAGCATTTTTTTTATTTGATGTCGTTTTTGCGATTAGCTTTAACCCATCTGGCGCCCCGGGATATTTTGACTCTCGTGCTGACTGATTCTTGGTAAAATGCATATGTGGTCGTGCGGACTCCGGTCTAAACGGGCACAACCCTACCACACAAAAACTCCGGCTCGGGATGCCTGGTTAGTGATTCAGGTCGCCTACGTCCCTGAAGGGGATACGGCACTCTAATTAAATACTGTTGATATAACGTTTCCTTTCGTAGAAATGATGGAAAAATTTGCACATTCCCTTTCCACTCGAAATTACTTCTCGAACATGAGTCACTTGTTCATTTGGTGTATGATTAATTTCAAAATAATATCCGGCTACGTTTCAGTTCACGACTCCCATCTGCTTACGCCTGTGCACTGCATAAAATGGAAAATAAAGATTCACGACACCTCTCATGCACTTGCATAACTTATCATCAGTTTATGACGTAGAATAAAGGACCGACGTTTGTCCTGAGTAGTCACTTGACACATTTATGTGCTCCGCATCGTGGAATATTGTATCATCAACAAATTCGTAGCCTAAAGGCTTCACTTTGACAACGCAGTGTCCAGCTTATCGAAATATTAATCATAAAGTTCAACACAACTCGAGCCGTAGTTTATGATTTCAAACAGTCCTCACGTCAAAATACAGTACTATCAAATCTTAGAATACCTAGTCGGCATGCGTGCTACCATACAAATAGAATGTCAATACAAATAAAACTGACTATTTCCCCACTTGGTTTAGATCAATAAGATTATAACTCTGTAATATTCCAGCTAAATCATTGCCATTTTCACTAGCTGATCTCGAATAATTCCCTCGAATATCTAGTTTCATCAAATCTCTTCTACAAACATGGGCATAGTGCTCGGGTACCGGGTGAGTTAGCCGTGGCCGTTACGGCATGACTGCTGGCAGTCGCTCACATCCGTGAGGCAAGGCGGTTCGAATCCCCCCACCGGCAACCTTGAAGATGGTCTTCTGTGGTTTCCCATCTTCCTTCCAGGCAAATGCCAGGGTTGGTCCCTAACTATAGGCCACAGCTGCTGCCTTCCAACTCCTCGTCCTACATTCAAACTTTCCTCCCCAGACAACACTCCACACGCGACGGTACTTGTAGCTCACTCATTGGGTGTCCGCCTCGAAGCAGCTACACAACTGGCGAGCCGAACTTGTCCTCGGACACTCCCGGCACTAAAAGCCATACCCTAAAAAAAGGTGGTGCACATAGTCTCAAACAGGTTGAGAACGCCTAGCATAGAGCGTCATCTGGCTTGTATATCTCTCCACTGTGTTTACGTAACGCGTCCTTCAATTTCTGCGCTGTTATGAATCAACAACCATACGCAAGTCCAGCCTGAGTAATATGGTCACAGTATATTTAAGTTATTTGCAGAACCAGGATTCAAATTCGGTACCTCAGGGGTGCCAACTAATAACGCTAGTCACTACACCAGTATTTCCTTAAAATAATTAAAATCCTGGAAATTACCAACCGAAAGTGTTCAGCTGTAATCAAAATATTAGTCACACAAAACTAAGCTGCTGGCCTATGATGCCGCTAGGTTAGGCCTATCCACAAGAATGAAGAAGTACTCCGCCTTTCTCCTTTTCGCTATCTGATTTAGCGGCTACGCTATTGTGAGTGATCACCTCGTGGTGTAGTGGCTAGCATTCTTGGCTGGATTGGTTCGATTCCCAGCTCTGCCACGAAATTTAATTCTGGTCTGAGGGCTGGAACGGGGTACACTCAGCCTCGTGAGCCAAAACTGAGAAGAGTTGGGTTCGATTCCCACCTCAGCCATCCTGGAAGTGGTTTTCCCTGGTTTACCACTTCTACTCCAGGCGCTTCCTTCCCAATCCTCACCTGAATTACAAATACATCCATCACAAAACACAGTTTATCAGACAAAATTACACACTCACCCAAGTACTGTACACGGGGCTAAATGACCAACAAAAAAAAAACACTCAATTCTGAGTGCTTACATGAGAGCAGAATCCCTGATACCAGTTCTAAATGAAATGGGCCTAGAGCAGTACCGCAAATCAAAACATACTTTTGTTTAAGTACCAGTAACGCCTCCCATGTACCACCAACACCTGAACCCTAAAGACAATAGTTCCGTGAAGAACTAATCCGCTTATTGTCACATTTCCCTCACACAGTGAAGTGGACGCAATACAGGATCTCCAGGAAATCAGCTAAGTCAACAAAACCACATTAACAACGCAGTTACATTTAAGTGTCTGTTTTCGTGATTAACTTAACTGTCAGTTGTAACTCTTCAGTCGGTCAACTGACAGTATAGGCAACTCTGAGAAAATGGCTTCAAAGCTCGCTACGGTAGAAGCTAACGATTAAAAGGGTATTCATGTTTATACACATAAAAAGTAGTAATGACAAAGCAACACTTAGGCCTTTAGAAGTGTAATAGACTAACGGAATAAACACAATTAGTTTAAAAAGCCGATTCATTTCAAAGTTTAATTAAAAACTTGTAGCTTGATAATTTGTAAATACTATTGTATTACTAAATTAAGCATAAGTGAGCAGGATCTGATGATCTTCGCTTGATGAACGAAACTAGCCATCCAATTAGGCCTCCCCCATTTATGTGGGAAGTGTTTCATTAAGTGTTTGAATAATTCTTATACTGTATTTTATTTCAATCACTAGGAAATTAATTGTAGTTCTTCGCCCAATCTAGCCTAATTGGGCACACTCGTGTTGACTTACTGAAAAGTATCTACTAATAATTAACTACTTCCCCCAGCACGTACCATAGGCATTCCCATAATAGATTGCCTGGTTTAAGTACTGCGATTGGTCGGAATGGATATGGGAGTTCAGCATGCACCATTCCAAATCTCGCGGCAGTATTCAAACACGTACAACCTGTTACAGCATCACAGATGTTTTCCAATATTTATACAAAGCTTGTCAAAATGAAGATTGTTTTCCTAATTCTTTTACACTGTTGTTAATAGGCCATCGGCCCCATCGCGTGGAAAATTGATTTTAACAAGGAAACATCGCAAGCTTCAACTCGCATTCTCCATGAAATTTTCGCTGTGATCGGTTTTAAAGAAAATGAGAAACAGGTGTCCCATTGTAAACAGCGTCACGCACGTATCTATAATTTAATACACTACAAAATAAAATTTAAGAATGTTTCACACATGGTATCGGTCATTGCCATCACAAAGAATCATTCCGTAACGAGTAAAGGGAATTCACAGTAGGATAAATAAGCTGGTTCTGGCGCAGGGGCTAATGGGCAAAATGGCCGCCGCGCGCAACCAGCCCTATGTTATTCTTATGGAGGGGGCAGTCATAGCTGGCGTAGGGGCTAATGGGCAAGATGGCCGCCACGCCCTGAGACCGTGGATGACGTCACAGTGAGAGGTTGACAGTGTTACATTGCAAAATGGAATATTTATTATTATTATTATTATTATTATTATTATTATTAGGTAATTATTGATTGATCATGTACAATCACGAACAGTCTTATATTGTCCACTTTGTGGTGAAGTGGCTAGCATTTTAGCTGTTTCCCCAGAGGTCTGGGTTTGATTCCCGCCTCAACCAAGAAATTTAATTCTGGGCTGAGAGCTGGAATGGGGTACACTCAGCCTCATGAGGTGAAAGTGAGAAAATGAGGGTTTCATTCACACCTCAGCCATTCTGGAAATAGATTTTTTTTGTGGTTTCCCACTTTTACTCTAAGCAAATGCAGGTGTATATCTTAACTTAAGGCCACGGACGCCTCCTTTCCAATCCTCATTGGAATTATAAATACACGCACTAATACAGCCATCACAATAACACAGGTTATTAGACAAATTCCACACTCAACCAAGTACGCAGGGGCTATATGACAATGATATCACGAAGCACTAAAAAGAATCAACAACAAATTAAACCACTTCCAAGATGGTACTTTTTGACAGGCCACGGCTGCTTTCTACCAAAATCCTACTGCAATTACAAATACACACACTAATACAGTCATCACAATAGCACAGGTTATTAGACAAATCCCACACACCCAACTTCACAAAGCTGATAACGTATATATCCCGATGTTTTAGCTATACAGAACTAATGAAAAAACACTGCTACATTTTTTAATCTCATAACACATTAAGTGGAGATTGAAGTTTTGAAATGTGGTGTTACAGGAGAATGATGAAGATTAGATGGGTAAATAGGGTTACAAACAAAGAGGTATTAAGACTAGTGGGAGAAGAGACATGTTTCTGGCAACTGCTAATAAAGACTAGAAATAGGTGGTAGGACACATACTAAGACACCCAGGAATAGCAAGCTTAGTTATGGAAGAAAGAGTTGATGACAAGAACTGTAGGGGCAGACCAAGGTTGGAATAGGTTAAACAGAATGCCTTGGATATAGGGTAAGGTAGCTATGTAGAGATTAAATGATTAGCTCAGGACAGGGAGGCATGGAGAACTGCATCCAATCAGTCAAAAGACTGAAGATTCAAAATAACAATATACAATTGGTATCACTTACCACAGTAAAGCATTCCTTTTGTTGATAATCTTGTTAAGATGTTTTCAAATTTCTAACCTTACGCTACTCATGATCGACATATCTCTATTTATTTCATATTCAACTACAAGGGACACACACTTAGGATGTTTACAAATTTTATAAACTTAACTATACGTGCCTGATGACCAAGATGTCGCAAAGTTTTCCACACACTTTGAACAATATATCCCTACGTTTTAACTACACGGGACTGATATCAAAGGTGTCCCAAAGTTTTTTACACACCTAAGTTTACGAGCCTGTCAGCCTATATTTTTTTTTCAAGCTACATGCGACTAGCGGCGGAAAACTTAAAAACACAACACACGGGGCTGATGACAGAAATGTCTCGACGTACATGTAAACACATGAGCCTGATGACCACATTATTCCAATTTATTATACACTTAAACATGCTCGACTAATGACCAAATATTCCTTTAGCAAGTCCAGAGACAAGACTGCTACCACATCGCCCGACAGGCACTATTGATGCGGTTACAGAAATATAATCTGTATCCGGTCGTGATGTGCTCTGAGGTGGCAAACCTGTTTAAATAGCTTTATTATACAGACATTGAATAACATTATTATGTAACCAAGATCGCCAATTTTAATGGACCAGTGGTGAGTACTTTTGCACTTGAGGTCTTAACTTGAATCCAGACTTAGGACTAGAACAGGCAACACTAAAAAGAGAGAGAAAAAGGGCGTAATAGCTCAGTGGTCAAGATGTTTCCCTCTCATCACGGAGACACGGGGTACACTCAGCCCTGTGAGGCAAAAAATGAGAGGAGCGGGGTTTGATTCTTACCTCAGCCATCCTGGAGGTAGTTTTCTGTGGTTTTCCACTTCTACTCCAGGAAAATGCTGGGATATATCTTAAATGAAGGCCTTGGCCGCCTCCATCCAATCCTCATCAGAATTATAAATACACACCCTAATACAGCCATCACAATCATACAGGTTATTAGACAAATTTAACACACACCTAAGTACACGGGGACTAAATGATCATGCTGTCAAAGTCTCGTAAATTAAACAACAACAACAACAACAACTACTGCAATATTCAAGGCCACTTCGTTGTATAGCGGTTAATGATTTTGGCTGTGATAATTGAAGTACAAATTCGATTCCAGGCTCGGCTAAGAAATTTAATTTTTGGTCTCAGGACTTGAACGGGGTACACTCAGCCTTGTGAGACAAAAACTGAGAGGAGCTGGGTTTGGTTCCTACCTCAGCCATCCTGGAAGTAGATTTCTGTGGTTTTCCACTTGTACTCCAGGCAAAAGCTGGGATATATCATAACTGAAGGCATTGGCCGCCTCCTTCCAATCCTCATCTGAATTATAAATACACACACTTATACAGCCATCACAATCATACAGGTTATCAGACAAATTCAACACACACCTAAGTACACGGGGATTAAATGATCATGATGTCAAGGTCCCTTAAAAGAAAAATATTTATTTCCACCTCGTTGTATAGCGGTTAATAATCTTGGCTGTCATAATTGAAGTACAGATTCGATTCCAGGCTCTGCTAAGAAATTTAATTTTTGGTCTCAGGACTGGAACGGGGTACAGTCAGCCTTGTGAGACAAAAACTGAGAGGAGCTGGGTTTGATTCCTTCCTCAGCCATCCTGGAAGTAGTTTTCTGTGGTTTTCCACTTCTACTCTAGGCAAATGCTGGGATATATCTTAACTGAAGGCCTTGGCCGCATTCTTCCAATCCTTATCTGAATTAAAAAGTACTCACACTCTTACAGGTTATCAAGGTGTTTTAGCACAATTTAACAAAACAAAACATAGGTTGGTAGGACGTATATAGTCACACACTCTCACACACATACTATGACACCCATGACTAGCAAGCTGAGTTATGAAAGGAAGGGACGAGAACTAGAACTTTAGTGGTAGACCAAGGTTAGAAAATGTTAAACAGATTGCCTTGAATATATGTTGAGGTAGCTATGTAGAGGCGAAATGATTTGCTATGGACAGGGAGGAATTGAGGGCAGCATCAAACCAGTCCAAGACTAAAGACTCCAACAAACATTATTTGTTATGGGTAGATATAGTAACAAATAAAGACAAGTGTAAATAGATTTTTTTAGCTACTGATAATAAAACAAAGAGATAGGTTGGTACGACACATACTATGACACCCATTAATAGCAAGTTAAGTTATGGAAGGAAGGGTCGAGGACAAGAACTGTAGGGGTAGACCAAGGTTAGAATATGTTAAACAGATTGCGTCTGATGTAGGGTATTTTAGCTACGTAGGGATGAAACGATTAGCTCAGGACAGGGAGGAATGGAGCACTGTATCAAACCAGTAAAAAGACTAACGACTCAAACAACAGCATAGAATTGGTATCACTTACCTGTACAGAGATTGTCTTTTTGTTGATATCCATGGAAAAAACAATACTAGCTTTTTTTTAAGCTATAAACGTTATTAGACTATTTAAGGTCTAATGCTTTGCGATCTACCTTGGTGTAATGGTAAATGCCTGTTAACTAAGAGCGACTGACAACTTTGAAACTTGGACTATTGGTGTAGCAGAAAAGTGGAGAATTGAAGTGTTTGAAATGTGGTGTTACGAGGGAATGATGAAGATGAGATGGGTAAATAGAGTTACAAACAAAGCGGTATTAAGAAGAGTGGGAGAGGAGTGATGTGTCTAGCGACTGCTAATGAAGCGAAGATATAGGTTGGTAGGACACATACAAAGGCACCCAGGAATAGCAAGCTTAGTTATGAAAGAAAGGGTTGAGGACAAGAACGGTAGAGGTTAATTTTTTTTTAAATCGTATGGTGATACAATACAGAATACAAATAAGACAAAATTAAACTTTAAAGTCCTTCCTTTTCAACCATTCGATTAGACTAGGTGTGAGATCAAACAAGTCGTCAGGAATTCCAGGGTATGAATGAAGAGGACAGCGTAGGACCAGGTGTTCAATCGTCTGTTCTTCTAAGTTACATTCACACATTGGTGAACTGATCCAGCCCCACTTGTACCTGAAATAATTACAACACCCATGTCCAGTCCTCAACCTGTTGATACGGCACCAGAGGTTCCTTGGTAGGTCAAAACCATTTGGCTTCTTTGTGGGATCAAGATGGTGGACACTTGTTCCCAATGTTTTTGTTGACCACTCATGCTTCCAGCTTTCCTTTATGTCAAATCCATCCGCGATGAGTTGCCTTGCAGTGACACTTGCCGGTCTTCTGGATTGCAATCGTTGTTGTGACGGATGGCAGAATTCCTGATGCAGTGGCAAAGAGGGTGATGCAAAGATTTTCTTAGCCTCCCTCAGTAGAGCTTGCTTCCGCCTTAAGTGAGGTGGAGGGATGTGGCTCAGCACGGGTAACCAGTGACATGGAGTTGATTTGATGGTACCAGTAATGCAACGCATTGTATCGTTCAGTTTCGTGTCTATCTTCTTCACATGTACGCTTTCCAACCAGACAGGCGCACAGTACTCAGCAGCTGAGTAAACAAGACTGATGCCAGTTAAACGTAGACAGTCAGCAGAGGCTCCCCAGGAGGTACTACTGAGCTTATGCAGTATGTTGTTTCTTGCGGCGACTTTGTGAGAGAGCTTGGTGATGTGCTCTTTGTAGCTCAGGGTTCTATCTAAAGTGACTCCGAGATATTTTGGGAAAGGATTGTACCTCAGCTCTTGTCCATTGAACAGGACTCTAGGTTTGTAGTTTGCGACACGATTCGCTAGATGGAAACAAGAGACTTCAGTTTTTGTTGTGCTTGGGATCAATCTCCAGGTTTTAAAGAAAGTTGACATCTTCTCCAGGTCCTCCGTAATGATTTGTTCGCCATCTTCAAAGTTATTGCTCTGAGCTACCAGCGCGATACATCAGCATAGATGAACTTACTTGATGTTGTAGTTGGTAAATCATGGATGTACAAATTGAATAGCAGTGGGGCTAAAACAGATCCCTGTGGTAGGCCGTTATTTAGTTTTCGTTTGCGGCTTTTAGTGTTTCCTAGGAACACTTCAAATTGCCTTTCACTAAGCATGCTAGATATTAGATCCACAATTTCTCGGCTTGGTACAACTTGCAATAGTTTGTAGATCAGTCCTTGTCGCCAAACAGTATCATACGCAGCTGTCAAGTCGATGAAAACAGCTGTTGATTTCCGTTTACCTTGAAAACCTGCTTCAATGTGTGTAGTTAGGGCAAGAACTTGATCAGTGCAGCTGCGTCCGTGTCTGAAGCCAGCTTGTTCAGGAGGGATAACAGCCTCAATGAGCGGTGCTATTCTGGTTAGAAGGATTCGTTCAAAAAGTTTTAATATGCAACTGAGCAGTGCTATTGGACGATAGCTTTCGGGGCTGTCTTCAGGTTTGCCAGGTTTGAGAATGGCTATAACATTTGACAGTTTGAATTGTCTGGGCAGTCTGTTCTCTTTGAGAATGTAAGTGAAGAGAGAAGTGAGCCAGCATATACAATACGGACCCATGTTCTTAATGAACTCATTATAGATGTTGTCGGGACCAGCAGCCTTGCCGATTTTCAGTTGTTTGATTGCACTTTCTACTTCCGCTGTGGAGAAGGGATTGGAAAGCGGTTCGTTTCTTGGGGCACTGTGCTTGAGGTTAGAGAGGTTACATTTTACCACTCTGGTATGATTCTTGTCTCTCTTTGCCCTTGAGAGGTCTACGATCCTGTTGGCAATAATGTCAGGACTCAGTTTAGTATGCGGCTTTTTGGGGTGTTGCTTGCCAGTTAGCCCATTCAAGACTCGCCAGGCTTTCCTACTTGACTTTGCGAAGTTCATTTCTTCGAGTGTTGCTTCCCATTTCTCTCGTCTATTCTTGTTTAAAGAGTGGAGTAGCTGTGAACCCACTGTTTGATTTCCAGAACTTTGGTATTCTTTGTATAAAGCCTCACTTTCTTCATTCCAGCCAGGCACATACTGCTTTCTGTAACCCCTAGGAATGTTTGACTTAGCAGCTTTGATAACTAGTTTCACAAATTCATCGTAGTTGTTTGCTGTCGGCTGTAGATTCTCCGCAACTAAGCTGGAGTCAAGGTCTTTTGAGAATCCATCCCAATTAGCTCGTCGAAAGTTCCATCTGGGTAAGGGCATTGAGTTTACAAGGGGAATTTTCAAACCAATTTCCACCATAACAGGTCGATGTTGACTGTTTGGGAAGTTGGACAGAACAGTACGAGTGGTGTTGAGTGGTTGGTCTAACTGATCTTTAGACACGAATGTCAAGTCTGGGTTGTAATCCTTATCCCAGCGTGCAGAGTGGAAGGTTCCCTTGTCTTTTACATCAAAGACCAAGTGCATATTTGTAGTTTCTGCCCACTGAACTAGTTTCTCCCCATTCACATCCACGGTGTCATACCGCCAGTTTGTGTGATGGCTGTTGAAGTCTCCAGTGTATATACAAGGGTGGTCAAAAGCTGGCAGTACTGTAGGAGCCCAATTCACACACGGAGGCTTGTACAGATTGACAATTTTTAAATCATTTATCTGAATTGCTATTGTATAGATGTAGTCAACTTCTGTTGAATCAATTACTTGCACTCCGTTTAAACTTGACTTCACATAAGTGGCTATTCCATATACGGTAGAGGTAGAACAAGGTTAGAATATGTTAAACAGATAGCTTTGGGTGTAGAGTGTGGTAGCGATATAGAGATGAAACGATTATCTCAGGACAGGGAGGCATGGACAGCTATATTAAACCAGTCAAAAGGCTCAAGACTCAAACAACAACATGTAGAGCTAACCTAAATAATGTTGTGTAATTGTAAATGCTAGTCAACAGACAGTAATGCATTACTAAAACCCATGACACGATACCTGAGAGCTTTTCTAAAATTATTTTAAGATGCCTTTAACCCTATATTAAACACCCAGTTCTCAAGACTCATAACTGCAATTTTATGGAAAAACAAAAATTCTACATTTAAAAACGAGCAAGTGGTTGAGTCAATGTACACTGGAAAGTGTTGTAATCACTTAAGTGCACAAAACAAATTACATTATTAACTGTCAGGTTGACCGAGTGGTTAGGGCGTTTGACTTAAGTTCACATTTTCAATACAAGAAAGCAAGGGTTTGAACCCCTTACCTGACATAACTATGGATTTAACATGGCTTAGCAATACTGTATTATTATAATACCCGATACACAAACCATAGATAGAATATATTGTTTAAGTCCACTCTCTCTTTCTAAAGATAGCTAGAGACTGTCGATGGTTAACAATTGCATTAATCGTGGGCGGATGTAGTGATAGTAATTAAGAAAAACAGACAATAACCATAAAATATTTTTATTAATTTCATTTTATAATAGATACATACTGAATACAACTCTCTATCCCTTTACCATTGTTTTTTATAGATTTTTAAACACAACGCTTGTTGTAGATCCTTTTATTACTTTCTCCATTTACTTTTGTTCTTAAAAACTGGGGAACCCGCGATGGATTTATAGACATAAAACCCTCATCCTCTTCTTTTTCATCATCAACATCATCATCATCATCATTATGAATCCGACGCGCATGTCGCCTACGGGCGTCGACTAGAAAGACCTGCACTCGGCCTCTCAGGAGGTCACACGAATACATACATACATACATCATTATGAATATTATCATCATAATTATTATAGTCATCGTCACCATCATTATCATCATCATCATCATCCTCAACATCACTAGAACTATCCAATTCCCCTTGTTCCTTTTCAACAGGGACCTCTTGATGAGTCTGTGTTGCTTTTGATAGTGTTAAGGGTTTTTGAACGTTGACAACTGTCCTAGCATGACTTTTTGAGCAGATGATAAATGCTTTTCAACAAACAATGTCCTATCTTGAGCAGCAATACCTTTTTCTTGAACTCGCTTTTTAGCATTTTCTTGATATTTTGTAAAAGGTAAAGGTAAACAATGTCCACTCTATCAAGGTTACTCTTATAACTATAAGCAGCACCATGAAAAATTAAATAATGTTCTAATAATGTTCTAACCGAGGTTCTAAGGTCTAGGGTTTCAATTCTGACTATGGTTCTCAATCAATCAAATACATTAAATAACAAAAACTGACATCAAAATAAGCCACCAACATAAGCCACCAACATAATCCATGAACACCAACATAAGCCACCAACATAAGCCACCAGCATAAGCCACCAACATAAGCCGCCAACATAAGCCATCAACATAAGCCACCAACATAAGCCATCGACATAAGCCATCAACATAAGCCATCAGCATAATCTTATATAAAACGTCAACACAAAATCACTCTTTCACTAGAATTGTTCTGACCTTTGTAGCAGGTAGATTAATTTTACAAGTCAGTTACTAGTATGGAATATACCATAACCAATAAAGGTAAACCACGTGCACTGTATTATGGCTATTCTTATAACTATAAGCGGCAAAATGTGAATAGAATCATATTTTGGCAGTGCTCAAAGCAAAGAACAACAAAATGTCTAGGTCATCCAAAAAGTAAAAAAATTGTAAGGTCTTCAGTGTGGGTAATCATCAATGTAGTGTACCAGATAAAACACTATTGCTGTCAACACAATATAATGAAAATGCTAAAAATCGAGTTCAAGAAAATGATATTGCTGCTCAAGATAAAATATGTTTATTAATTTCATTTTATAATAGATACACACTGAATACAGCTCTCTATCTCTCTACCATTGTTTGATATAGATTTTTAAACACAACGCTTGTTGTGGATCCTTTTATAACTTTCTCCATTTACTCTTGTTCTTAAAAACTGGGGAAGCCGCAATGGTTTTATAATGATAAAACCCTCATCCTCTTTTGTTGAAAAGCATTTATCATCTCCTCAAAAAGTCATGTTAGGACAGTTGTCAACGTTCAAAAACCCTTAACACTATCAGCAGCAACACAGACTCTTCAAGAGGTCCCTGTTGAAAAGGAACAAGAGGAATTGGATAGTTCTAGTGATGTTGAGGATGAGGATGATGATGATGATGATAAAAATGATGGTGACAATGACTATAATAATTATGATGATAATATTCATAATGATGATGATGATGATGATGATGATGATGATGATGATGAAAAAGAAGAGGATGAGGGTTTTATGTCTATAAATCCATTGCGGCTTCCCCAGCTTTTAAGAACAAAAGTAAATGGTGAAAGTAATAAAAGGATCTACAACAAGCGTTGTGTTTAAAAATCTATAAAAAACAATGGTAAAGAGATAGAGAGTTGTATTCAGTGTGTATCTATTATAAAATAAAATTAATAAAAATATTTTATGGTTATTGTCTGTTTTTTTCTTAATTACTATCACTATATCCCCCCACGATTAATGCAATTGTTAACCATCGACAGTCTAGCTATTCTTAGAAAGAGAGAGTGGACTTAAACAATACACTCTATCAATGGTTTGTGTATCGGGTATTATAATAATACAGTATTGCTAAGCCATGTCAAATCAATAGTTATGTCAGGTAAGGGGTTCAAACCCTTGCTTTCTTTTATTGATAATGTCAACTTAAGTCAAACGCCTTAACCACTCGGTCAACCTGACAGTTAATAATGTAATTTGTTTTGTTCACTTAAGTGATTACAACATTTTCCGGTGTACAATGACTTAACCACTTGCTCGTTTTTAAATGTAGAATTTTTGTTTTTCCATAACATTGCAGTTATGAATCTTGAGAACTGGGTGTTTAATATAGGGTTAAAGGCATCTTAAAATAATTTTAGAAAAGCTCACAGGTATCGTGTCATGGGATTTAGTACCGGGTGAGTTAGCCGTGGGCGTTACTGCATGACTGCTGGCAGTCGCTCACATCTGGGAGGCGAGGAGGTTCGAATCCCCCCGCCGGCAACCTTGAAGATGGTCTTCTGTGGTTTCCCATCTTCCTTCCAGGCAAATGCCGGGGTTGGTCCCTAACTATAGGCCACAGCCGATACCTTCCAACTCCTCGTCCTTACCTTCCAACTTCCCTCCCCAACGGTACTTGTAGCTCACCCATTGGGTGTCCGTCTCGAAGCAGCTACAACACTGGCGAGCCGAACATGTCCTCAGACACTCCCGGCACTAAAAGCCATACGCAAAATAAGGGGTTTTAGTAATGCATTACTGTTTGTTTAGTAGCATTTACCATGACACAACATTATTTTGGTGAGCTCTACATGTTGTTGTTTGAGTCTTGAGCCTTTTGACTGGTTTAATATAGCTGTCCATGCCTCCCTATCCTGAGCTAATCGTTTCATCTCTATATAGCTACCACACTCTACATCCAAAGCTATCTGTTTAACATATTCTAACCTTGGTGTACCCCTACAGTTCTTGTCCTCAACCCTTCTTCCATAACTAAGCTTGCTATTCCTGGGTGTCTTTGTGTGTGTCCTACCAACCTATCCATTCACTTCATTAGCAGTCGCCAGAAACATCTCTCCTCTCCCACTCATCTTAATACCTCTTTGTTTGTAACCCTATTTACCCATCTCATCTTCATCATTCTCCTGTAACACCACATTTCAAAAACTTCAATTCTCCACTCTTCTGCTACACCAATAGTCCAAGTTTCAAAGTTGTCAGTCGCTCTTAGTTAACAGGCATTTACCATTACACCATGGTAGATCGTAAAGCCCTGGCTGTTATTATAGTATTAATGCATTAGACCTAAAATAGTCTAATACCGTTGTTTTAGCTAAAAAAGCTAGTATTGTTTTTTCCATGGATATCAACAAAAAGACAATCTCTGTACAGGTAAGTGATACCAATTCTATGCTGTTGTTTGAGTCTTTAGTCTTTTGACTGGTTTGATACAGTGCTCCATTCCTCCCTGTCCTGAGCTAATCGTTTCATCTCTATATAGCTATAATACCCTACATCAGAGGCAATCTGTTTAACATATTCTAACCTTGGTCTACCCCTACAGTTCTTGTCCTCGACCCTTCCTTCCATAACTAAACTTGCTATTCCTGGGTGTCTTAGTATGTGTCCTACCAACCTATCTCTTTGTTTTATCATCAGTCTCTAAAAAAATTCTATTTACACTTGTCTTTATTTGTTACTATATCTACCCATAACAAATAATGTGTGTTTGAGTCTTTAGTCTTGGACTGGTTTGATGCAGCCCTCAATTCCTCCCTGTCCTGAGCTAATCATTTCATCTCTACATAGCTACCACAACCTACATTCAAGGCAATCTGTTTAACATATTCCAACCTTGGTCTACCCCTACAGTTCTTGTTCTAGACCCTTCCTTTCATAACTAAGCTTGCTAGTCAAAGGTGTCATAGTATGTGTGTGAGAGTGTGTGACTATATACGTCCTACCAACCTATGTTTTGTTTTGTTAGAATATGCTAAAGCACCTTGATAACCTGTAAGAGTGTGTGTACTTTTAATTCAGATAAAGATTGGAAGGATGCGGCCAAGGCCTTCAGTTATGATATATCCCAGCATTTGCCTGGAGTAGAAGTGGAAAACTACTTCCAGGATGGCTGAGGTAGGAATCAAACCCAGCTCCTCTCAGTTTTTGTCTCACAAGGCTGAGTGTACCCCGTTCCAGTCCTGAGACCAAAAATAAATTACTTAGCAGAGCCTGGAATCGAATCTGTACTTCAATTATGACAACCAAGATTATTAACCGCTATACAACGAGGTGGACATAAATATTTTTCATTTGAGGGACTTTGACATCATGATCATTTAGTCCCCGTGTACTTAGGTGTGTGTTGAATTTGTCTAATAACCTGTATGATTGTGATGGCTGTATAAGTGTGTGTGTTTATAATTCATGTGAGGATTGGAAGGAGGCAGCCAAGGCCTTCAGTTCAGATATATCTCAGCATTTGCCAGGAGTAGATGTGGAAAACTACTTCGTGGATGGCTGAGGTAGGTACCAAACCCAGCTCCTCTCAGTTTTTGTCTCACAAAACTGAGTGTACCCCGTTCCAGTCTCGAGACCAAAAATTAAATTTCTTAGCAGAGCCGGGAATCGAATCTGTACTTCAATTATGACAGCCAGAATCATTAACCGCTATACAACGAGGTGGCCTTGAATATTACAGTAGTAGTAGTAGTAGTAGTAGTAGTGGTAGTAGTAGTAGTAGTAGTAGTAGTAGTGGTAGTAGTAGTAGTAGTAGTAGTAGTAGTAGTTGTTGTTGTTGTTGTTGTTGTTGTTGTTGTTGTTTAACTTACGAAAATTTGACAGCATGATCATTTAGTCCCCGTGTACTTAGGTGTGTGTTAAATTTGTCTAATAACCTGTATGATTGTGATGGCTGTATTAGTGTGTGTATTTATAATTCTGATGAGGATTGGAAGGAGGCGGCCAAGGCCTTCAGTTAAGATATATCCCAGCATTTGCCGGGAGTAGAAGTGGAAAACCACAGAAAACGAACTCCAGGATGGCTGAGGTAGGAATCAAACCCAGCTCCTCACATTTTTTGCCTCAAAGGGCTGAGTGTACCCCGGGTCTTCGTGATGAGAGGGAAACATCTTGACCACTGAGCTATTACGCCCTTTCTCTCTCTCTCTCTCTCTCTCTTTAGTGTTGCCTGTTCTAGTCCTAAGTCTGGATTCAAGTTAAGACCTCAAGAGCAAAAGTACTCACTACTGGTCCATTAAAATTGTCGATCTTGGTTACATAATAATGTTATTAGTAGTGGTTTTTGGGGGTTCAGATGCCACCTCCACCTCCCCACCTCACAAGATGGCGGCGGCGCGATATCTCTCGAACACATGATCGGATTTTGACAAATGAGGTGTTGTTGAACTCGGGCTGACACCCCCTTTCCACTGAACAACATATTTCCACCCCAAAATAAAACCTACCCCTACTGGGGGGTGAAATTTTAATTTTTTAGAAAATCTCGCTTTCCAAGTGCAACATGTGAGAGTTTGAATGCCAATATGAAATTAAACGTTGTTCTACATAAGAGACATGTATACGGTGGAAAGCCACTATGAATTAACATGCTTGTTTTTGTTTTTACGCATGCCCTCTCATAGCTTTTGTAACAGGGCGGGCTTTTTAAAGATGGCGGCTGTAGTGTAACCTAACCTAGCCCAACCCACGAGGGGTGATTAAAAAGTATTTCAAGTGACGCTTGTCAGTAGGCAAACCAATAATCAAAGAGGGGCATGTTAGGTCTTGAGGCGATAACCCCTTTTGATTGATCCCTGTTGATTTGTCCCTTTGGACTGTTCCCTGTGGACGAGTTATTGTTGACGAGTCATTGTTGACGAGTCCCTGCGGACGGGTTACTGTTGACAGGTCATTTTTGACGGGTCCCTGTTGACGGGTCATTGTTGACAGGTCATTGTTGACAGGTCCTTGTGGACGAGTCCTTCTGGATGAGTCCCTTTGGACTGGTCCCTATGGACTAGCCCATGAATTTATTTAAATTATGTCAAAGGGCCTAAGTGCAAAATTTGGTGAATGAATATGTTCTAGTGCTAGGGCTAATGCACACACACTCTAGTACACGAGGAACATGCCATTTGAAGGCAGGTCAAGGGATCTAACTTTGTGGATGGATGTGTCATTTGTAGTTGAAAGAGAATAATACATGTTCTTAAGATGTTAAAACTGGAGAGATTGTACGTGCAGTAAACCGACTTGTTATTTTCCGGTGTCATGTTGCTGACATGGCAGAGAGCGCACAGATCTGTTGCTATGACTAACGCTGCAGTAATTTGAAACCCCAGGTGTTCATCAAGACAATGGGTGATGATCGTGCAAAGTTAGCAGTCATTGGATATTACACAGGTGTTCCTTCCGATGTCATGTTGCTGACATGGCAGAGAGCGCACACTGCTGTTGCTATGACTAACGCTGCAAAACTTTGAAACCCCAGGTGTTCATTAAGGGGACTTATGAGTGAGTTTTCATGAAATATGGACCAAAATACGGAAATTTGGATTTTACCGAAAATTGGTGCCCACACCTTTTCAGAATCAAGGAGTGTTGGATTTTTTCCCGTGGCGCCATTTTTAAAGCCCAGGCGGTGATTTAAAGATGGATGCGCATCATTATTAAGACAAGACCTTCAGTGAAGATCAGTGAGCAACGTGACCACATACGTCTTCGACAGAGCAGAAAAAGGACCACCCCAGGAAAGAAAACTGCAAGAAAAAAGAGAAAACTGCTGAATTGTCCCTAGAAGACAGGATGAAGAAGTCTGAGGGCTGTACATATGGTGCAGGGCAGTTCTGATGTAAGTAACTAACCTCCAACTTCAATTGCTGTTTTCTCATGAAGTGATTTTTGTTACATGTAATATCATAAAAAATGCTCCTTGTATTGCAGTTTTGAAGATATTTGGTTCAAAGTTGGTTTGCATATTAAAACATGTATGAACATTACAATTTGCTCTGCATTTTTATGTCAGTGAAAATTAACTGTATTTTTTTTGCTTTCAAAAATAAGTTATTTTTATTTTTAGGGCAAAACATGAATATTATCACTTTGACTATCATTTCTGACTCTCATATAAAAGGTACATAAAATTCCAGAGCAATTTCCATTTGTACATGTATTGTGCTACTGTTTACCAAGTATGGATGAAAATAAGTGAAAACTCCATCACAAGGAACTTTTTTTATGACCCTATGTTTTGAAAATATTTTTATTATTATTTCAGAAACGGTTAGAGTAATCAATTTTAAATTCAGAATATCCTCTAATCAGAGGCATATCTACATGTGGTTAAAATTTCAAATTGATATATCCAGTAGTTTCGGATTTTGGAAACTCACTCATAAGTCCCCTTAAGACAATGGGTGATGATCATGCAAAGTTAGCAGTCATTGGTTATTACACAGGTGTTCCTAGTGTACTTTGGACTCTCAGCTGTATTTGGAAAGGAATTGCAATGATCTGCAAAAAACTGCTGACACGAGCGATGAGAGTTTATATAAGAGAGATGTCATATATTTCCCTACTGTCAGTCTTTATTACTCGCTTTGAGTGTACAGTGCTCTATTACTGCTCAAGAGTTGTAAAAAGCCTTTCGGTAGAAAATCATTTTTTTTAAGGTAAGTATTTATTATTAATGGATTGTAGTCTTTTATTACTAATTGATGTTGAAGCTATTGATTGGAATGTATTTATTGATTGATTGATTGATTGATTTGTTTATAGATAATTGGGTACCTCTAGGTTACCAGATTCCTATAATCTGTTCATTCAGTGGCAGCGGTTGATAAATTATAAAAAGGTAAGTGCCCCTCTAATAACTTTTAAACAGCTAGAGTGATATTTTCCAATGTTCACCACTACATGTCAGTGAAAATGGTATATTTGGCAGTCAAAAGTTGGAACTATTTGACCATGGTGCGTAAAGCTAAATTTGTAGGTTAGATTTTGATTACCGCTCTATTAAGTCCGAATGTTCATTGCTAGGTGTCAGTGACAGAGGGAATATTTAAAGACTTAACCTCAGTTCACCTAACATAACCTAACTTTACCTAACTTAACCTTGTCACGTGGCATGTTTTACAAGTTTAGACTTGCTTTACGACTGACTATGACGTCACACTTAGCTCACTTAACTGGTGGCTGCTGGTTTCTATCACGTGACATGTTCTACCAGTTTAGACTTGTTTTAAGACTGGTTATGACGTCACACTTAGCTCACTTAACTGGCGATCGCTGGTTTCTATAACGTGACATGTTCTACAAGTTTAGACTTGCGTTAAGACTGGCTATGACGTCACACCTAGCTCACTTAACTGGCGACCGCTGGTTTCTACCACTATATGAAGTTCCAATGTTCACCGCTAGGTGTCAGTGACAGTGGTGTATAGTAACCTCCAGTTAGTACTACATGAAGTTAGACTTGCTAGGAGTTCACAGATGATCGATTTAAATACCCTGCTATAACCATTGACTGGAATGTAACGAAACTATTTATATTTTACTTTGTTTGATCATTTATTAACATTTATGATTTCTTTCTTTTATAGGTAATTTCGAAAGTGATCATCATGTTCAAGTGTGGTGAATGTAAGAAACAGTTCTCAAGACCTGACAGCCTTCAACGACACGCAATTGCTAAACATGACATTAAAATGTTTGTGTACAGTCATTGTGCTACCACATTTAACAGACAAGATAATCTTGCACGCCATGTAAATTTAATGCATGTTAGTTCAGCACCATTTTCGTGTCCAGTTTGCGAACTTGGTTTCTCTGCTGTAAAGCGATATCAATCCCACATGGTTGAAGTGGATGGAGAACAACAGGAAATGAAATCTGTAAAACCATCAACTAGCACGAAACCTTTAAATGAATGTGATGCTCAAAAGCGTAAACGTTCTCAAGATTTTGAAATTAGTCATGCAACAAAAAGAAAGAAGAATGGTGAACCTTCGATAAGACATTGTAATGTGTGTAATATTGATATACCTTCTTAATCATTCATGGACATTTACGCAGTATTCATAATAAAAATAATGCTTGCCATGAAAGAAATTCTGGAAATATTCAACATATTGGTAGTGCATTTAAAAGTAGAATTGCTAGTTATAGACTTTATAGTAAAGGAAAAACTCAACGTATTGAATCATTTTTAAAAAATGTTCAACCTACTGTGTTTGGCTTAGTAGGAAATGTTTTAGTAGAGCAAAAAAACTATAAAAGTGAATTTTGAACTTTTGGACGCTATGTAAAAACTGGGAGTGAAGGTGAAATTATGGATATCAAATCTTTTAATACAAAAACATAATTGTTAGCGAATCAACTAATATTAGTGATATATACCAAAATATTTCAAGTGCTATCATTGTGAAGAGTGAAGAGTTCCAGGAAAGGGAGTCAAGCTGGGCGTTGGTTGAAGTACTTTATTTAGAAACCAACATGAATAAATACAACCCCCTTCGAGCATCATCATATATTGATTTACCTGCATGGATCAAACGAAAGAAAGCTGTTGTGAACGTTATGAATAATGACCATGCATGTTTTGCATGGGCTGTAACCTCAGCTCTCCATCCAGCTGAAAAGGCTGTGGAGAGAACATCATCTTATCCTCACTATTCTTCAGTGTTGGATTTAGAAGAAATGGAATTTCCTGTGGCTATAAAAGACATTAAACGTTTTGAAGAACTGAACAATGTAAGTATTAATGTTTATGGAATTGAAAATAAGAGTATAGTAGGTCCTTTATATTACACTCAAGGAAAAAGGACACTCATGTAAATTTACTGTACTAAACTAAAGGCGAAAATGCCCACTATTGATGGATAAAACATTTAAGTAGACTTGTTGGTAGTCAAGTATTATAACATAAATCTAAGAAATGGTTGTGTGATGGTTGTTTGCTATATTTCAGAAAAGAGGATCAACTAACTCAAACATCAAAAATGGGGATGTAATCATGTGTGTACGGTATAACCGACTCCTAAAAATAACATTCTAAAATTTAAGGATTATGAGAAACAGCTTCGAGTACCATTTGTTATATATGCTGACTTCGAGGCTTTGCTAAAACCATTTAATACATGTTCATCGAATCCAGCCCAACCTTTCACCAACACTACTCACATTCATGAACCTTTTAGCTTTGCATATTATAATAAATGTAGTTATGATGACTCTTTAAATATGTTTGAGCTCTATAGAGGACCTGATGCACCTTAAGTTTTTATGGAGAGGCTTGAGAAAGATGCCATCCGTATATCCTCTATTTTAAATACGATCATTCCAATGGAACCACAAACTTCAACAGAGCAAATGAATTTTGAAACTGAAACTAATTGTTTTATATGTGGTGAATGTTTATATACCGACAGGGTTCGCGATCATGACCATTTAACAGGAAAATATCGTGGTGCTGCTCACCAAGAATGTAATTTAAATTATAGAGTAAGTAATTTCATTCCGGTCATTCTACATCACGGTAGCAAATACGATAACCACTTTATCGTTAAAGAATTTGGAGCTTCAGATGTGAAAATTGATGTGATTGCAAATAATAAGGAACAATACATATCGTTCACAAAATACATCAAAACTAGCAATAAAAAAACCATTAAACTGCGATTTTTATATTCATTCCGCTTTATGCCGAGTAGTCTAGATAAGCTGGCTAGTAATTTAAAATCAGATCAGTTTCATGAAATTCAACGTGTCTTTCCTAAAGAAGATGATTTTAATTTGATTCGTCAAAAAGGGTGTATCCCCTTATGAATATATTAACTGTGTGGAACGTCTTGAGGAGTGTTCTTTACCACCGAAAGATGCATTTTACAGTTCCTTAAACACAAGTCGTATCAGTAATCAGGAATATTTACATGCACAACGTGTATGGACACAGTTCGACATTCAAACTTTAGGAGAATTTTCAGACATATATTTGAAGACAGATGTGTTGTTATTAGCAGATGTTTTAGAAAATTTTCGGAATGTTTGTATGAAAACCTATGACCTTGATCCTTGTCAGTATTTCACTGCTCCTGGGTTAAGTTTCAGTTCAATGTTGAAAAAAACGAAAGTAAATTTAGAATTAATGACTGACATAGACATGATCAATTTTATAAAATCATCAATTCGAGGTGGATTAAGCCATTGTAGTGGACGGAACTCTAAAGCGAATAATAAATACATGCCTAGCTA
Organism: Meconema thalassinum; assembly: GCA_946902985.2. Taxonomy (NCBI): domain Eukaryota; kingdom Metazoa; phylum Arthropoda; class Insecta; order Orthoptera; family Tettigoniidae; genus Meconema; species Meconema thalassinum. The sequence goes on from OX336389.2 coordinate 678,314,995, forward strand.
CAACCCTTGTGAAGAGTCAAAGTATATTGTCTACCTCGAGGCAAATAACCAATAAGGTTGGGTTATGAGTCAATATCTACCACTGAAAGATTTTTGCTGGCTGACACAACCTGAAAATGATGTCTTACATGTTGACACTCTTAATGATAACGATGATAAAGGATATATTTTAGAGGTAAATCTTGAGTACGCAAAAGAGATACATGATGATCATAATGATTTACCATTCTGTCCTGTTGTTGTTGTTGTTGTTTGAGTCTTCAGTCTTTTGACTGGTTTGATGCAGCACTCCATGCCTCCCTGTCCTGAGCTAATCGTTTCATCTCTACATAGCTACCACACCCTACATCCGAGGCAATCTGTTTACCATATTCTAACCTTGGTCTACCCCTACAGATCTTGTCCTCGACCCTTCCTTCCATAACTAAGCTTGCTATTCCTGGGTGTCTTAGTATTTGTCCTACTAACCTATCTCTTCTCTTCATTAGCACTCGCCAGAAACATCTCTCCTCTCCCACTCGTCTTAATACCTCTGTGTTTGTGACCCTATCTACCCATCTGATCTTCATCATTCTCCTGTAACACCACATTTCAAATTCTTCAATTCTCCTCTTTTCTGCTGCACCAATAGTCCAAGTTTCACGTCCATAGAGTGCCACGCTCCAGAAAAAGGCTTTCAAAAATGACTTCCTAACACCTATATCTATATTCGATGTCAACAGGTTCCTGTTCTGTAGAAATGCTTTCCTTGCCTGTGCCAACCTACTTTTTATATCCTCTTTGCTTCGTCCATCACTGGTTATTCTGCTTCCTAAGTAACAGAAGTCTCCTACTTGCTTCAGCTTTTCACCTGCCAATTTGATCTCCATAGAGTTTTCTGATTTATTTCGGCTGCATTCCAGTATTTTTGTTTTACATTTATTAATTTTCATCATGAATTCTTTCCGTAAGACGGAGCCCATACCATTCAAAAACTCATTCAAATCCTCAGGCTTGTCGGCCAAGATTACGATGTCATCAGCAAATCTCAGAGTTGAAATTATTTCTCCTTGAATCTTCACTCCCACTTTAAATTCTTCTCTAATTTCCTTCATTGCTTGTTCAATGTAAAGATTGAAAAGTATGGGTGATAAGTTGCAGCCTTGCCTAACACCTTTCTGAATATCAGCTTCTCTCTCATGTCCTTCAGCTCGAATGACTGCTATCTGGTTTCTGTATAGATTGTAGATTACCCTCCTATCCCTGTTCTTTATTCCAATAGATTTCAAAATGTCAAACAATTTAGTCCAATCAACGTTATCAAAAGTCTACAAATGCCATGAACGTTCTCTCTGTCTTTCCTTATTCTACCTTCCAAAATCAGCCTAAGACTTAGTACAGCTTCCCTTGTTCCTACATTTCTCCTGAAACCAAACTGGTCTTCACCCAACTCCGTTTCTATCTGGCTTTCAGTCATCTTGTAAATTAGTCTAGGCAGGATCTTTGAAGCATGAGTAATCAAGCTGATTGTACGGTAATCTTCACATCTGTCAGCTCCCACTTTCTTTGGTATAGGGATGATTACATTCTTCTTGAAATCAGGGGGTATCTCACCTGTCTCATAAATCCTACACACCATGTGAAATAACCTGATCAGACCATCATCTCCTATGCAACGTAGCAACTCAGTCGGTATATCATCTATGCCTGGTGCTTTGTTCCTGCTTAAGTCTTCCAAAACTCTATCAAATTCTGATCTCAATATTAAATCTCCTTTCGCATCCTCATCAATTTCCTCCTCCCTTTCCATTACATGATTCTCAATCTCCTTTCCCTTATACAAACCCTCTATGTAAGCTTTCCATCTCTCAACCTTTTCTTCCCTATCTGTTATAGGCTTTCCATTTGTGTCCTTAATATTACAGCACTTAGTCTTCTTTTCCCCAAAAGTATCTTAATCCTTCGATAAGCTGCGTCTACTTTTCCTAATTTCAGAAAATTTTCTATACCTGCACATTTCTCTTTCAACCATTCTTCTTTCGCTTCCTTGCACTTCTTGTTAACCTCATTTCTCAGACGTCTGTATTCTGCTTTCCCCTTTTCATCTCTTACGTTCTTGTGTTTCCGCCTTTCATCCATCAATTCAAGTATATCCTGAGTGATCCACGGTTTTCTACCTATTCTTTCTTTCCTACCAATGTTTTCTTCTGCGGATTTTGTTATTTCATTCTTCAAAAGTGCCCATTCGTCTGCAATTGAAGTTTGTTTAGGGTTTTTCATTAGTCCTTCCTTTATACTCTTCTTGAATCTTTCGTTTACATCCTTCTCTTTCAGTCTGTCTATTGCCCACTTTTTTGGCTTTTGACTTTTCTTCAGTTTCTTCAACTTTAATCTGCATTTCATTACAACCAGATTGTGGTCAGAGTTTATGTCAGCACCAGGATATGTTTTACAACCCAAAATCTGGTTTAGAAACCTCTGCTTGACCATAATGAAGTCGATTTGGTAACGCCCTGTATCTCCTGGTCTCATCCATGTGTATATTCTTCTATTGTGGTTATTGAATATGGTTTTAGCTATGACCAACTCATGCTCGGTGCAGAATTCCATCAGCCTGCTTCCTCGATCATTCCTTTCACCTAACCCGAAATCTCCTACTATCTTCCCTTCTCTCCCTTTTCCTACCACAGCATTCCAATCTCCCATTACTATAACATTTTCATCACCCTTGATATACCTCAGAATTTCGTCTATTTCTTCGTACACATTTTCAACATCCTCATCATCAGCTTGACTGGTAGGCATATAGACTTGTACCACTGTGGTGCAGGTAGGTTTAGTATTGATTTTTGCTACAATAATCCGTTCACTATATTGCTCGTAATATTCCACCCGCTGTCCAAGTTTCCTAAATATGAGACCAACCCCTGCTTGGCCATTGTTTGATTTAGTGCTAATGACCCTATAGTCTCCTGACCAAAAGTCCTGTTCTTCCTGCCAGCGCATTTCATTAATCCCAACCAAATCCAACCTCAACCTATCCATTTCCCTTTCTACGTTTTCTAACCTTCCACTTCCTAGCAGACTTCTAATATTCCACGCTCCGATCCGTAGAATGTCAGATTTCATCTTTGTCACTTCTGTGATGTTAACCCCCTCTCGAGTAGTCCCCACCCGGAGATCCGAACGGGGGACTAGTTTACCTCCGGATTGAAATTTTACAAGGGAGGAGGCCATCATCACATGTAATTATGCATAGAGAGGTGCCTATCCTCGGGAATAGTATACGGCTGTAGTTTCCCGTTGCTTTCAGCCGTGCAGCAGGACGCAGTGTAGCCATTATTTGGCTTATATTATCAATAGCTTAACCGTCTATAAGACTAGTAAAGAATTGATTTATTCTGAAAGGCTGCTACTCCCTTTCAGAATAAGTAAAGATCAATTCTACTAACAAAAATACTAACCTTCTACCGTACTAACAATTAAATACCAAAATCTACTAACGAAAAAAAATACTTAAGTTCAACCAACAACGAATACTACCACTAAAACAGTCTGTCACCAGGCACACTCACATGCACCCTCACACCATCACAGTCTACTGAAACAAAAAACTATAACTAATAAACAATGCAACTGCTACCAGACACACTCACACACCACAGTCTAATAGAACAATGACTTATATCTAATAGACAAACTAACTACATACTTCAGGTTATGTAAATATATATAACTTATGATTAGGGCTCGGATTTTAGGTAAATAAATATTTTTTATGTAAATACATATTTTAACCATTATTCTATAAATACATTAATTCCTGCTTTTCACTTATTATCACATAAAACACATATTAATTAACTTTTTTGAATCAGTAGGCTAGATATTTCAGTTGATTGCATTTTTTGTTGTGTTACTTCAACAGGAAAGAACCTGTGAGTTATCTAATCTTCATGTAGAGCGTATGTCAGCTTGCAACTGTGTTATTCTTAACTTGAACTTGTCGTCCCGTACCACTCACTTTGGAAGCCGGGGATTTCCTTGCCCATAGCCATATTGCACCACGTGCTAGACCTCCCCCTCCCCCAGCTACCTGGAACCAGTGTCACATATAGTTCATTTCTGGCACTGTGAAGTGTAAGGCAGTTCTACGATGCCTAAAGTAAAATCAACTACTGTACAAGTTATCGACCACAGCAGCAGAATGTTTCAGAATTTAAGGATAACTTTACTTCTGATGGGGGCGTTCTGTTCTGCCAACAGTGTGGGAAAGCAATCAAGGCTAAACAGCGATCTCAAGCCTAGCATGTCTTATAAGAAACTACATCAAGTGTTATAATTATTATTTTGCATGTTCAAGCCTATTTCAATACTTTAACAAATAGTTTTGTTTTTACTAGGCTTAACAAAAATAACTGCGGATAATTCGCGGTAGTTCTGCATTAATTATCGCGAATTAACGGAGTGCACTGTACCCTTAGGCAGTCTTACCCTACATGGAAAACTACTTGTCAGAGGCCAATGACATTTTTATACAGTAAAACTCGGTTGTTAAGAAGTTCCCGCATAAAAAGTCTTTCCGCTTAAGACGTCTGATATTCTCGGTCCCATAATAGTCTCCATATGATACATGTATATTTTCCCCATAAAAAGTGTTCCTGGATAAGAGATTTTCCCGGTTAAATAGTTCAGATATTTTATCCCCTTAAAGTACAAGAAGTTCACTGAAAGACAACTGACTGTTTGAATCAAAACTCGCCAATCTCCGCGGAAGATACTTCCGGTGTTCAGAGTGAAAGAATACAGCAGTTCTGAGTATGCGCGGGTCTCCTGACCGGGCGAGCTATTTCAAGGCTACATGACGTCACCAGTTCAAGACCGACTACAATATATCATGCTTTCATTCTTGGCCTTCATTGTTGTTCTGTGTGTTCTAACTTGTAAGCCAAGCATTGCCAAACGTAGCATAACATTATTGAAATTACGAGAATTGCGTCAGTGAAGCGAAATGAAAATTATTGTGAAAATGAGTGGATCTCAGATGAAAGGCATAAAAAGAAAGTCACTTTCAATTAAAGATAAAGATAAATTGGACATTATACGAAAGGTAGAGTCGTCTACTCTTTCGCGTGTTGCTCTTGCGAAGGAGTTTTGATTCCGTTTTTAATTCTGCTTTTCACAGTTTCACTACAACATCTATGATTCTGGCTTATTATACTGGCCCATTTTTTCCCACCTATATTTGGAAAATGATACACCTGAATAAGGGCTGCCGAAGTATTTTATGAACTGTGATATTTCTTACAACACACATTTTCAAGATTTTAAAACCATCAAGAATTTTAATTGACCACAGTCCGGACACAAAAGAAGCATTTTGGTGGTCATGACATTAAGCAACTGCTTCAAGAAGAGACAGTGAATTTTAAATGCCATTGTTTATATAGTTTTTAATGAACTGTGACAAGTTATCATAGGTTTCAGTGTTTTTAATTCTGTTTTGTTAATTCTGTCCTGAGACTATGAAATCTCCGTACATCACATCACGAATGAAAATGTTAATTGCTAATGTACATTTTGTACATTATTGTTATTGTTGTGAAATAAAAACAAGGTTTACCAAATCACTATGTCTTTTAATTTTAAAATAGTGATAGCCATTTCATTTTTTCACATATGGATATTTACAATTTCCACTTTACATTTTTTACATTCCCCTTGTTTAGTTCACACATTCTGTACATTTTTGAAAATCTTTTCCGTAATATAAAAAGCAAACATTTTACACTAAAATGTATTACTTATGTTCTTTTTTAACTAAACTACAGTAGCCTCACATTATACATTATACTTAGAGTTTTTACAAATATATTACAATATAAACATACAACTACAAATGATAATACAATATAATGAACATCAGACTTAAGTAAAGAAATAGTCGTCAATGCGACTGTTTCCCCAAGCGAGAATATCAAATGAGCTGGGTATAATGAATCGTTTGTTGTCTTCATTACTTAAAGCAACTTTGTTCATCAAATTAGTATACAGCTGATGATTTTTACTTCTAAATACACACATTTTCTTATATAATATAGGTGGGTTACTGACTATACAATTCTTATAATCATTTATATCTAACTTTTTACTAACAACATTCTTTTTCACTCCTTCTATTTTTTTTTACTACTACATCATCAATTGTCATATAGCTGTATGATTTAGATTGTGTGCCTACAAAGGTGTCTATAATAACACCAGCACATTTATCCTTAAATTTTCCAAGAACCTTTTTGTTTACTAGAGGTAAATGGTAAATATTATCCTCGGGATAGTCACTTGTATCAAACCTATTTAGCTCAGTTTTGATATCCTCATAAAAATCATCAGTTTTATACTCATAAATAAAAGAATCTGTGTCTGTGTAGAGTAATTTAGCATTATCAAGATAGTTTTTCTTTACATAATCATAATGAAATTCATACATAAGTGTTTTTGACAATTCCAGAATGGTGTAACCCACATATATAGGTTTGTTGTAAGTTACTTTAAGACGATTCATTTGTATTATAACTAAATCCTCATGAATAATTGAACAGCTATGAAAGTTAGGCTTGCTTATTAAGTTGCTCGCACCATACCTTTTACCATCATTCTCCCACTTTGTTATCAGCTTTACATCAACTCGCTTATCGACATTCTCCATAGTCTTTCCAAAAACACTATTATTCATAAGTTTATAAAAAACTTTTTCTAACGTGTTTGTTGACTGTGTTCTTAAACTATTGTCTAGATCAATATACGCTTTGAGCCATCCTGACTGATGAAATTGCAAAACGCGATGAATTTTAGTTAATTTCAATCCATGCTGTAGACACTATTTCAAGTTTTGATAATGTATTACATATTTACATTTATCATTCACATTTGAATTAACATTTTCGTTCGTGATGTGTTGTACGGAGATTTCATAGTCTCAGGACAGAATGGTAAATCATTATGATCATCATGTATCTCTTTATGGTAATCAAGATTTACCTCTAAAATATATCCTTTATCATCGTTATCATTAAGAGTGTCAACATGTAAGACATCAATTTCAGGTTGTGTCAGCCAGCGAGAATCTTTCAGTGGTAGATATTGACTCATACCCCAACCTTATTGGTTATTTGCATCGAGGTAGACAATATACTTTGACTCTTCACAAGGGTTGTAGCTAGGCATGTATTTATTATTCGCTTTAGAGTACCGTCCACTACATTGGCTTAATCCACCTCGAATTGATGATTTTATAAAATTGATCATGTATATATCAGTCATTAATTCTAAATTTACTTTCGTTTTTTTCAACATTGAACTGAAACTTAACCCAGGAGCAGTGAAATACTGACAAGGATCAAGGTCATAAGTTTTCATACAAACATTCCGAAAATTTTCTAAAACATCTGCTAATAACAACACATCTGTCTTCAAATATATGTCTGAAAATTCTCCTAAAGATTGAATGTCGAACTGTGTCCATACACGTTGTGCATGTAAATATTCCTGATCACTGATATGACTTGTGTTTAAGGAACTGTAAAATGCATCTTTCGGTGGTAAAGAACACTCCTCAAGACGTTCCACACAGTTAATATATTCATAAGGGAATATACCCTTTTGCCGAATCAAATTAAAATCATCTTCTTTAGGAAAGACACGTTGAATTTCATGAAACTGATCTGATTTTAAATTACTAGCCAGCTTATCAAGACTACTCGGCATAAAGCGGAATGAATCCAAAAATCGCAGTTTAATGGGTTTTTTATTGCTAGTTTTGATGTATTTTGTGAACGATATGTATTGTTCCTTATTATTTGCAATCACATCAATTTTCACATCTGAAGCTCCAAATTCTTTAACGATAAAGTGCTTATCGTATTTCCTACCGTTATGTAGAATGACCGGAATGAATTTACTTACTCTATAATTTAAATTACATTCTTGGTGAGCAGCACCACGATATTTTCCTGTTAAATGGTCATAATCGCAAACCCTGTCGGTATATAAACATTCACCACATATAAAACAATTAGTTTCAGTTTCAAAATTCATTTGCTCTGATGAAGTTAGTGGTTCCATTGGAATGATCGTATTTAAAATAGAGGATATACGGATGGCATCTTTCTCAAGCCTTTCCATGAAAACTTTAGGTGTATCAGGTCCTCTATAGAGCTCAAACTTATTTAAAGAGTAATCATAACTACATTTAATATAATATGCAAATCTAAAAGGCTCATGAATGTGAGTAGTGTTGGTGAAAGGTTGGGATGGATTCGATGAACATGTATTAAATGGTTTTAGCAAAGCCTCGAAGTCAGCATATATAACAAATGGTACTCGAAGCCGTTTCTCATAATCCTTAAATTTTAGAATGTTATTTTTAGGAGTCAGTTATACCGTACACACATGATTACATCCCCATTTTTGATGTTGAGTTAGTTGATCCTCTTTTCTGAAATATAGCAAACAACCATCACACAACCACTTCTTAGATTTATGTTTTGATACTTGACTACCAACAAGTCTACTTAAGTGTTTTATCCAAAAATAGTGGGCATTTTCACCTTTAGTTATGGACAGTAAATTTACATGAGTGTCCTTTTTTCTTGAGTGTAATATAAAGGACCTACTATACTCTTATTTTCAATTCCATAAACATTAATACTTACATTGTTCAGCTCTTCAAAACGTTTAATGTCTTTTATAGCCATAGGAAATTCCATTTCTTGTAAATCCAACACTGAAGAATAGTGAGGATAAGATGATGTTCTCTCCACAGCCTTTTCAGCTGGATGGAGAGCTGAGGTTACAGCCCATGCAAAACATGCATGGTCACTATTAATAACGTTCACAACAGCTTTCTTTCGTTTTATCCATGCAGGTAAATCAATATATGATGATGCTCGAAGGGGGTTGTATTTATTCATGTTGGTTTCTAAATAAAGTACTTCAACCAACGTCCAGCCTGACTCCCTTTCCTGGAACTCTTCACTCTTCATATGATAGCACTTGAAATATTTGGTATATATCACTAATATTAGTTGATTCGCTAACAATTATGTTTTTGTATTAAAAGATTTGATATCCATAATTTCACCTTCACACCCAGTTTTTACATAGAGTACAAAAGTTCAAAATTCATTTTAATTGTTTTTGCTCTACTAAAACATTTTCTACTAAGCCAAACACAGTAGGTTGAACATTTTTTAAAAATGATTCAATACGTTGAGTTTTTCCTTTACTATAAAGTCTATAACTAGCAATTCGACTTTTAAATGCACTACCAATTTGTTGAATATTTCCAGAATTTCTTTCATGGCAAGCATTATTTTTATGATGAATACTGCGTAAATGTCCATGAATGATTGAAGAAAGTGTATCAATATTACATACATTACAATGTGTTATGGAAGGTTCACCATTCTTTTTTATTTTTGTTGCATGACTATTTTCACAATCTTGAGAACGTTTACGCTTTTGAGCATCACAATCATTTAAAGGTTCCGTGCTAGTTGATGGTTTTTCAGTTTTCATTTCCTGTTGATCTCCATCCACTTCAACCATGTGGGATTGATATCGCTTTACAGCAGAGAAACCAAGTTCGCAAACTGGACACGAAAATGGTGCTGAACTAACATGCATTAAATTTACATGGCGTGCAAGATTATCTTGTCTGTTAAATGTGGTAGCACAATGACTGTACACAAACATTTTAATGTCATGTTTAGCAATTGCGTGTCGTTGAAGGCTGTCAGGTCTTGAGAACTGTTTCTTACATTCACCACACTTGAACATGATGATCACTTTCGAAATTACCTATAAAAGAAAGAAATCATTAATGTTAATAAATGATCAAACAAAGTAAAATATAAATAGTTTAATTACATTCCATTCAATGGTTATAGCAGGGTATTTAAATCGATCATCTGTGAACTCCTAGCAAGTCTAACTTCATGTAGTACTAACTGGAGGTTACTATATACCACTGTCACTGACACCTAGCGGTGAACATTGGAACTTCATATAGTGGTAGAAACCAGCGGTCGCCAGTTAAGTGAGATAGGTGTGACGCCATAGCCAGTCTTAAAGCAAGTCTAAACTTGTAGAACATGTCACGTTATAGAAACCATCGATCGCCAGTTAAGTGAGCTATGTGTGACGTCATAACCTGTCTTAAAACAAGTCTATACTTGTAGAACATGTCACTTGATAGAAACCAGCAGCCACCAGTTAAGTGAGCTAAGTGTGACGTCATAGTCAGTCGTGAAGCAAGTCTAAACTTGTAAATCATGTCACGTGACAAGGTTAAGTTAGGTAATGTTAGGTTATGTTAGGTGAACTGAGGTTAAGTCTTTAAATATTCCCTCTGTCACTGACACCTAGCAATGAACATTCAGACTTATACAGCGGTAATCAAAATCTAACCTACAAATTTAGCTTTACACACCATGGTCAAGTAGTTCCAACTTTTGACTGCCAAATATACCATTTTCACTGACATGTAGTGGTGAACATTGGAAAATATCACTCTAGCTGTTTAAAAGTTATTAGAGGGGCACTTACCTTTTTATAATTTATCAACTGCTGCCACTGAATGAACAGATAATAGGAATCTGGTAACCTACAGGTACCCAATTATCTGTATACAAATCAATCAATCAATCAATCAATCAATCGATAAATTCCAATCAATAACTTCAACATCTATTAGTAATAAAAGACTACAATCCATTAATAATAAGTACTTACCTTAAAAAATAATTTAATGATTTTCTACCGAAAGGCTTTTTACAACTCTTGAGCACTAATAGAGCACTGTTCACTCAAAGCGAGTAATAAAGACTGACAGTAGGGAAATATATGACACCTCTCTTATATAAACTCTCATCGCTCGTGTCAGCATTTTTTTTCAGATCATTGCAAATCCTTTCCAAATACAGCTGAGAGTCCAAAGTACACTAGGAACACCTGTGTAATATCCAATGACTGCTAAATTTGCATGTTCATCACCCATTGACTTAATGAAAACCTGGGGTTTCAAATTACTGCAGCGTTAGTCATAGCAACAGCAGTGTGCGCTCTCTGCCATGTCAGCAACATGACACCGGAAGGAACACCTGTGTAATATCCAATGACTGCTAACTTTGCATGATCATCACCCATTGTCTTGATGAACACCTGGGATTTCAAATTACTGCAGCGTTAGTAATAGCAACAGATCTATACGCTCTCTGCCATGTCAGCAACATGACACCGGAAAATAACAAGTCGGTTTACTGCACGTACAATCTCTTCAGTTTTAACATCTTAAAAACCTGTATTATTCTCTTTCAACTACAAATGACACATCCATCCACCAAGTTAGATCCCTTGACCTGCCCTCAAATGGCATGTGCCTCGTGTACTAGAGTGTGTGTGCATTAGCCCTAGCACTAGAACATATTCATTCACCAAGTTTTGCACTTAGGCCCTTAGACATAATTTAAATAAATTCATGGGCTAGTCCATAGGGACCAGTCCAAAGGGACTCATCCACAAGGACTCGTCCACAAGGACCTGTCAACAATGACCTGTCAACAATGATCCGCCAACAATGACCCGTCAACAAGGACCCGTCAACAATGACTCGTCAACAATGACCAGTCAACAATAACCCGTCCGCAAGACTCGTCTACAAGGACTCGTCAACAATGACTCGTCAACAATAACTCGTCCACAGGGACCAGTCCAAAGGGACAAATCAACAGGGATCAATCAAAAGGGGTTATCGCGTCAAGACATAACATCCCCCTCTTTGATTATTGGTTTGCCGACCGACAAGCGCCACTTGAAATACTTTTTAATGACCCCTCGTGGGTTGGACTAGGTTAGGTTACACTACAGCCGCCATCTTTAAAAAGCCCGCCCTCTTACAAAAGCTATGAATGGGCATGCGTAAAAACAAAAAACATGCATGTTAATTCATAGTGGCTCTCCACTGTATACATGTCTCTTGTGTAGAACAACGTTTAATTTCATATTGGCATTCAAATTCTCACATGTTACACTTGGAAAGCTAGATTCTCTAAAAAAATACAATTTCACCCCCTATTAGGGGTAGGTTTTATTTTGGGGTGGAAATATGTTGTTCAGTGGAAAGGGGGTGTCAGCCCAAGTTCAACAACACCTCATTTGTCAAAATCGACCATGTGTTCGAGAGATATCGCGCCGCCGCCATCTTGTGAGGTGGGGAGGTGGAGGTGGCATCTGAACCCCCCAAAAACCACTACTGTTATTCAATGTCTGTATAATAAAGCTATTTAAACAGGTTTGCCACTTCAGAGCACATCACGACCGGATACAGATTATATTTCTGTCAACGCATCAATAGTGCCTGTCGGGCGATGAAGTAGCAGTCTTGTCTCTGGACTTGCTACAGGAATATTTGGTCATTAGTTGAGCATGTTTAAGTGTATAACAAATTGGAATAATGTGGTCATCAGGCTCATGTGTTTACATGTATGTAAGGACATTTCTGTCATCAGCCCCGTGTGGCGTGTTTTTAAGTTTTCCACCGCTAGTCGCTTGTAGCTTGAAAGGAATGTATAGCCTGACAGCCTCGTAAATTTAGGTGTGTAAAAAACGTTGGGACACCTTGGTCAACAGTCCCGTAGAGTTAAAACGTAGGGATATGTTGTTTAAAGTGTGTGGAAAGCTTTGCGACTTCATGGTCATCAGGCACGTATAGTTAGGTTTATAAAATGTGTAAACATCTTAAGAGCCCGTCCCTTGTAGTTGAATATGAAATAAATGGAGACATATCGATCACGAGTAGCGTGTGGTTAGAAATTTGAAAACATCTTAACAAGATTATAAACAAAAGGAATGCTTTACTGTGGTAAGTGATACCAATTGTATATTGTTGTTTTGAATCTTCAGTCGTTTGACTGATTGGATGCAGTTCTCCATGCCACCCTGTCCTGAGCTAATCATTTAATCTCTACATAGCTACCTTACCCTATATCCAAGGCATTCTGTTTAACCTATTACAACCTTGGTCTACTCCTACAGTTCTTGTCATCAACCCTTTCTTCCATAACTAAGCTTGCTATTCCTGGGTATCTTAGAATGTGCCATACAAACCTATTTCTAATCTTTATTAGCAGTTGCCAGAAACATGTCTCTTCTCCTACTAGTCTTAATATATCTTTGTTTGTAACCTTATTTACCCATCTAATGTTCATCATTCTCCTGCAACACCAAATTTCAAACACTTCAATTCTCCACTTAATGTGTTATGAGATTCAAAATATATCAGTGTTTTTTCATAAGTTCTGTATAGCTAAAACGTAGGTATATATACGTTATCAGCTTTGTGAAGTTGGGTGTGTGGAATTTGTCTAATAATCGGTGTTATTGTGATGACTGTATTAGTGTGTGTATTTGTAATTGCAGTAGGATTTTGGTAGAAAGCAGCCGTGGCCTGTCAAAAGGTACCATGCTGGAAGTGGTTTATTTTGTTGTTGATCCTTTTTAGGGTTCCGTGACATCATTGTAGTATAGCCCCCGCGTACTTGGTTGAGTGTGGAATATGTCTAATAACCTGTGTTATTGTGATGGCCGTATAAGTGCGTGTATTTATAATTCCAATGAGGATTGGAAAGGAGGCGTCCGTGGCCTTAAGTTAAGATATACACCTGCATTTGCTTCGAGTAAAAGTGGGATACCACAAGAAAAACTATTTCCAGAATGGCTGAGGTATGAATGAAACCCAGATTTTCTCACTTTCACCTCATGAGGCTGAGTGTACCCCATTCCAGCTCTCAGCCCAGAATTAAATTTCTTGGTTGAGGCGGGAATCAAACCCAGACCTCTGGGGAAACAGCTAAAATGCTAACCACTTCACCACAAAGTGGACAATATAAGGCTGTTCGTGATTGTACATGATCAATCAATAATTACCTAATAATAATAATAATAATAATAATAATAATAATAATAATAATAATAATAATAAATATTCAATTTATCAACTTTACACTGTCAACCTCTCCCTGTGACGTCATCCACGGTCTCAGGGCGTGGCGGCCATCTTGCCCATTAGCCCCTGCGCCAGCTATGACTGCCCCCTCCAAAGAATAACATAGTACTGGTTGCGCGCGGGGGCCATCTTGCCCATTAGCCCCTGCGCCAGAACCGGCTTGTTTATCCTACTATTCATATCTGGAGAAGTGACTTGCACGCAGTCTATAATAATTTATGGAAAGTAAGCTTTACATGTATGCACCTCTATAGCTTGATAATAGAAATGAATCACTATGTCAGATTTTACTTCCATTGATTTAGTAAGGAGGAAAATTTAAAAAATAATTATAAATACGCACGCCTTCCATTTGGAATTTTTGAAAATTAATTGAACATTATTTCTTTTTTCTAGCTAAAAATGAATATTTTCTATGGCACGCTTCAGTTTTTTAAAATGTTTAGGTCACCAGAAAAAGAAATTATGTTTATTTAAAGCATGACTGCCATGTCAATTTCTTTCATTCACGATTTCTAAAGTCATATTAGCGAATTTGATTTATAGTCTTCTATCATGGCACACAATGTCAGGCTGATTACTGTAATAGTTCCAAAAAAGGCGTTTAAATCTTTAGAATCCAAGCCATAGCATTGATTTTCCTTGCTTGTTACCACTTAGAATGTCCTATCAGTCCTTTGGGGTGAATTGATACTGTACACTATTTTAGGCTGATTGATGCAATAGGTTCCTAGGAAAGCTCCGGATATGCCATGTTGGTTCTGTTACGTTACAATTTCAACTAAGATACGGAAATACGAGAAATATGAAACCTTGACATCTACTGACTGGAATTTGAAAAGTACTCTGTGGTCTAGACAGTTTTATCCTTGCACTCCAAATTTAGTAACCGAAGAAGAAACACGTCAACATAACTCGTAATACGGAATGTAGAAAGCCTGAACAATGAATGCCGCGTTCGTCATCTGACACTTGATATTCTGTACCACCAACGCAAAGGAAGATGGAGGTAGTTCTCTGGAGCTGATCAGAATTTTATCATTTTAAATGTCTTCAAGGTCCCTGTGTTAAATAACCCGCCCCGAGTCGATCCTTAGTACGTGTTTTCTCGCTTGGCAAGTTGCTGCTTAATAGTTATATTATTTTAATGTAATTGCTCCACTTTGTACACTCAGCACCGAGAATGGCTGGACTGTATCCCTTGGTAATGTTATTTGATCGGCGTGTCTTCAACAGGTAAGTTTTATTAAGGATTGCTTCCCCTCTGTTAATCATATTTTATCTGCTTTTCAAGTCTTGGTATGTCTTCACCATTTTCCGTGTCAGTGCTAATTGCGTGTGCTCATCTGTTAGATTGAAGCTTCCCTTGTCCGTCGTGGTGGCGATATCCAGAGATGTACGAATCACTGTTATTAAAAGGTCTTGGTTTTTAAATATTAAGGAGCGATCACACTTACAATTCATGTGTAATTCAGTTAATGTTAATGTTGTAATTGTAATTGTTTTGAGTTGTGTCAGGTACCTGCCATTTTTATATACACGCGGCAGTGGAGATCGTCTCGTCATTTATTAAGGAGATCGTGCGTTCTTGGGTTATACGTAATTGTGTTTTCTTTGGTTAGATGAACTCATATTGCTATTTATATTTTCTGCGTGTTTTAAACAATTTGGTGAGAGTCAAGAATTTGTATTCAATGTAGGATCCATGCTTCTTCATTTTGTTCATGTTATGAAACGTTAGTTTCTTTGAGGAGATGCCACGTCGCATATGGTGATTGAGGCAGTTGATTGTTTTGTTTTCTGGTGTGTGCTGGGTCAACATTGGGATTTGTTGACGAGCATATTGTATTAAGGAGTAATTGTCCTACCCTGCATACACACTCAAAGCTTATGTTTATATTTTTGCGGGATGGTAAATTTTATTATTAAGGGAATCAGCTGATGAGTAGGGTTGTATATTTATGTTCTACTAGGGGCCGATAACCTCGATGTTAGGCCCCTTAAAACAACAATTATCATCATCATTATGTTCTTCGGTAGATGACGTGTTTGTTTTGTTGCTCATCAGCTGAGAGCGATTACGGAATTCTCTAACGTTATTAAATGAGGTATATCGAGCTTTCATTCATGGTTCTTGATATGACATCGATTTCAGGTTTTCCGAAAACCGATCTCGGTGGTCATGTCCCATCAATGTTAGTGGTTCGAATCTTGTACATTCTCCCGTAAAGAATGTTTGTCTTTAAGAATAATTTAAGTTCAGTTTTCTCGGGTTGGATTTGTATTAATGTAATTTATGTTCTCTTTTGGTGAGTCGTAATTCTGTTGAATCAGTTACCAGTAAGGCGTTTGTTTAAGGGAATAGTATGTCATGTGTAGTATTGCAATGGAGTAACGTCCGGTTGGATTTGATTGGCAACTGAAATGTGTGCTGGGTTTTACGTATTGTTCGTTTGTTGTATTTGTGAAGTGACATACTATTTATTAAGGGTGGGTTTTGATTAGGTGGCAGTTCCAAGTTTGAAGTTCAAAGGTTGTATGAGGCAAGCTTTCTAGATGCGATCATCGCAGTAGCCAATTGGTGGTGAGACAATGTTCAGTGATGATGTTATCGTTAATGGCATTGGATGGGCAGGTACCCTGTTGAGTTGAAAATGCATTGCGATCGTTCCATTCATAACAAGAAAAGATAGGGCACTTTCCGTTTTATTAGGGTCAAATAAAAATGATAGTTACCGTATTTGTTTTGTTGTATTGAAAATGTAATTTTGTACTAATTCTCAACTGGTGAAAGGTGGAATGAGTTCCACAAGTCTTAAAAGATAAAAAATGACTGTTTAAGTCATTACCCCTTTAATGCAATTCATTTACATCCTCCATTTCATTCGCCCTTTACTTTCTCCCTCCCTACTTGTAATTTATTGATCATTGAGTATCGAAGTTTGTTATTTGTTATTTTTAAAGTTTTAATGTGAAAAAGACTTGGTTATAAAATAATTTAAAGGCATGAATCTTGGTTAAATTCGACGTTTTTAATATATATATATATACAGGATGTAATTGATATAATGGAAGTCCGTTACACTGGTGATAGAAGAGACTATTCTAAGCTTCCTAGGTAAAAAAAAATGTGACCTATCTTTAAATTGAAAATTAATCATTAACAAGTCAATGGTTTTAGGTTTTTCAGAAACTCTTCAAGCAGAAGGTGGAAAAGCAGTCTGGGGGATACGGGGCGGGGCGAGGTGGGACGAAGCGCGGAGAGGAAGTTGTTACGTAATCGGAGCATTGACCTTACCGGCTGTGGGGTGGTATCAGCAGTTATGAGGAAATGATACCCGTCACGTAAGAAAATGTGTATTGCTGTTGTTGTTGAAATTGCACCCAATAGCTTGGGACGTTAGGACTGGTAGTATTGTGTAGCCTACTTTGTAAGTGTAAGTATAAAATAATTTCGATAATCGGCCCTGGTGTGTCATCGGCGTCTGGCACGTTAATAGTAAAACACATTGGGACAAAATTTCAACATCACGTAGTCTGTTCAGAACTATCATTTAAGACGGAAGTAAAATACTTGATGTTTTGTTTGAGAGGATTGGCTATTTTGGTCATTTAGACCCAAGTAGTTGGGTGTGGGTAGAAGTTGTCTGATAACCTGTGCTTTGTGGTTTCTGTAGTAATGTGGGTATTTTTAATTCAGGTGAGGATTGGGAAGAAGGCGGCTGTGGCCTTAAGTTAGGAACCATCCCGGCATTTTCCTGGGGCAGAAGTGGGAAACCATGGAAAACTACTTCCAAGATTCAATACTAGTACGGTATAATATTATTATTATTATTATTATTATTATTATTATTATTATTATTATTATTATTATTATAACAATAAAGCAAATATAGCGAGTTGGTCGGCCCTATCAAAAGACAATGGCATGTAGAACGGGTAAAAACCATACCTATCATTGTCTCAAGTACGGGCGTGAACGCAAGTACCTTGCTCCAAGGCCTTAAAGAACTGGATCTGGATACTCAACTGTACAAACTAATTCAGAAGGCAGAAGTTCTCTCAACAACCCGAATCGTCTGTAAGTTCATGGGTAACGATTTCGACTTTCCAGCTTATAAATGGCTGTTTCGGTAACAATACTTCGGTTCCCTGAAGCCCGTATAGTTATGTTGTGATGTACCAGCAATGTGTTATATGTACTGTATAAAATAATAATAATAATTAAATGATAGCGAGGCTGTGTAGCCCAGGTAGTAGAGTGCTATCCTTCTCGAGGGTTCGATCTAGGCTCAGTCGTGTAATAAATGAAAGTGAACAAATATGACGGCCTTATGCCGACGGATGTAATGGCACGTACATGAAATTCTGTGAACACAACATTCCGGAATCTCGACATCCCCGAAAAAAATAAAAATAGTGTGTCTAACAACATATTATTATTATTATTATTATTATTATTATTATTATTAGACTATTAAACAAATTACAAGAGATTATATCTTTACTGAATGTTCTTTATTTTTAAGTAGGGTTCCAATTGTTTAGGACATTCAGTATTTTGTTTTTTTTTGTTTACAATCATGATGGAAGAGACTTGCAAGCTTGTTGTGATGGTTGTTGTGAATTCATTTTAGGGGCTTGGGACATTTGTTTATCAGCTCTGTGTAGTTGGGTGAGAGTTAGATTTGTCTGATAAACTGTGTTTCTGTGGTGACTGTAGTAGTATGTGTAGCTGTAGTTATTAGGGTCGTGAATGAGTTTGGTGCTCCGGGACTCCAAGTACCATACTATCATGGCATGTGCTTGGAAAGTGCGTGGAAAAATCCGTGGAAATCCAAACCCAGGATATCCACTGACGGTGCTGAGATCGGACCTCCAATCACCGGACTTGCTGCGATCGTGGTGCACGATTAAATGCGCATGCCTACACCGCGGGGATAGGAAAGAAATCAACCATGGTCTTATGAAGGGACATCTCAACTTGCCTCGTGGGAGCCACGGGAAATCACCTTGTGGCTGCCGATGTTGGGAAGTAAGGAAGCTTGTGGTTTTACATGACCATAAATATCATGATCATGAGCTACCTTTTATGTGGAATCCGAACCACAGGACATGGCATTTCACTTCGAAAATCTCACATGCATTGACCGGGAATCAAACCCGGTCCGCTGTGGTGAGAGGCCATCAGCTGGACCGCTGTGCCATCACGCCCCGGCTTGCATATCGGCCGGTAATGGTAAGCTGTCTCAACACTAGCACCACATGTAGGCTAGATGATGATAAAAAATAAATAATAATAGTCTGTTAATAATAATAATAATAATAATAATAATGAGTCAGCATGTGTAGCTCTGGTGGTAGAGTGCTAACCTTCCTGAGGGTGCGATCTACATTCAGTCATGTAGTAATTAATGAATGTGCTAATACGATCATGTCCATGGATTTCATGGCACATACAAGAAATCCTGCGTACATAAAAGTCTGGCAACTCGACATACAAAAAAAGAACATAAATGATGTTAGTGTGTCTAAAAGTCTATTATTACTATTATTAGTAGTAGTAGCCTACTATAATAATAATACTATTAATATTTTATTACAGTTGTTGCACTGTCTTCGCACAAAGATAGACCAACTGTTCCTTAAATTAATTTACCAAATATTTAGGATTTCCATTTTCTATGCATAGGCCATGAGGCTGGCAAAATCCTAAAAAGATTCACCATCACTAATCATGTAGCCACTCCCCATGAAGGTGTGAATCAGCTGTTCATAGGCTCGGTTTGTGTATTTCAATGTCATTGGCAGACAAGACGAGGAGGTCACTCAACTTCAGACTCTTGTCAACATTCCTCAGCGTTGGAGGGGAGGGCGACGGGGAGAAGTAGCTGTGCTGCTGAGGGGAACGCAGTCGTCCTTTTCCAAGACATTGACCGACGATTTTTGGGATTTTATTCCACCTACACTAATTAAGATACGACTAAATTTCATGAACATATTTGCTTAGAATAATCTCTTCTATCACCAGTGCAACGGACTTCCATGATATCAATTTCACCCTGTATATATATATATATATATATATATATATATATATATTGGTTTTCGACCCTCTTATGATACGTGTTGTCATTTCATAGTTAATTTCCATCTTGTCCATTATTTAAACAAAGTAGACTTGTCAATTGTTTTCGATCCTCGACCCTCTGATAGTGCCCGTTGGACTCTTGTTTTAGGAACGCCTCTGTCCGAGGAGGGTCGTTACCTAGTCGCCTTGTTTTAGATTACGAATCTGACTGCTTAAGTGGATTGGCCGATTGGTTCTGATCATCCGAGGTCGTGGTTCCTGTTTCCGACGTACGTACTGTACCCGAATTCGTCATATGAGCGATGTGATACTCTTACGAATATTTTAACCATCGAGTTTTGAAAGTTAGTGAAGCCTGGAAAGTGGTCATGAATCTAGTTTAGAGACAAGGAACAGTGGAGAAAAGGTGTTGTCCAATGAGAAAATAGATGGCTGGGAGTAAGGCAACCAGAAGAAAGAATAAATCTGATTGGATACCCTGGAAAATAGACTACCTGTTCTACAGATATTCATGTCCATGAGCGAAGGCTTGTTGCTATGCCGAGGTCACGTGATTACAGGAACCAATGGGAAATTTTCTGAAGTAATAAATAATTTGAGCAATTATGCTAATTTGGACATATATAACATTTTTAACTCCTGGGAAAATTAGCATAAATTAAATATTGAATTAATACGTTGATATTTATGAAGAGATTTGATCCAGTTTGATGGAATTTCATTATAAGCAAATCCGCGCCATTGTCGCGCGCGAAAGGGTGATTGCCACACTAAATTCAGAGGGAAGAAAGTGGCGAGATCGGCTATTGTGAGGGGACTAATATCGCGCGACCTTCGACGAGTCAAGACGTATCGGTCGTGTGCTCCGCGGCGAACATAGGCATATTGTGCAACCATGAAAAGTGTTAAGAAACGCGTAGAAACGGTCTTAAATGAAAGTAAATTCACAAGTAAGTGAAGTGAATTATGTACAAGAAATTTGGAAAAGCTTAAGAGTATTTTGAGATATTTTGTGCAGATAAAATTGTCGATTGCTTGACAAAGAAATCCATTTTGTGTCGTGGAGTGTGGATGATGAGCCGGTTAGAATGACAGTGGTGTCAGCCAGTAAATTGCACAATCTGACTTATGTGTGGATGTGTGTTCCATTTTAGTTCCTCTACTTGGTGTAATAGTGATGTAAGTCAATAGTACACCAACTGGCCACTTGGATCAGCATCAACTTTGTATATGGAAATGAACAGCTGAGTAGTTGAGAATGACACTGGTGTAAGTCACTTGCAAGGCAACGGATGTTTATTACTAGTTACTGTAGCTACTGTAATCGATGTTTAGCAGCGTTGTGTGTGTGTTTCGATTCTTTATAGTGCTTTAGTGACAATGTGTACCTGAAAACTAGTGAAGACTTATTGTATTTATTTAAAAAACAAATTATTTTGCTATGTGATATTTTGAGGTTATGTGAACTATTACAATCCTTAAAATAATATTAAAATCGCTAGGCCTAGTAACAGGTTTGAGCCTTTGCGCAGTGATTCTCAGTTTGATGACGATGCTGATGAAGATCCCGATTACAATGTAGATCTGTCACATATTGTACCCCGTACAAAGAGACTTGTCAGCTAATCGTCTGCAACAAATTCCGAGAACTCAGAGCCTAACTATTCACAACATACCCCCGAGTCTATTGGGCCTGATAGTAAAATTAAATCTAGAAAGAGGACCAGAATTCTTGGAAATCATAAACAAAAAGAAGCCAAGCGCTGTAGAAATTCTGGTCAACAACATATCAACAAAACAAGTAGGCCTACCGGTAGTATTATACATGAGAAAAAATATTCTGATGCAAAATGCAACAGCAAACTGAAGTGTAATGACAATTTTTCAAAAGATGAACATAAATCTATTTTTGAGAACTTCTGGCAAATAGGTGATTTTCGGAGGCAAAATGCATACATTTGTGGTCTGATACAGCAGCATAAAATTAAACAAAGGAGACCAAGGAAAGTGGATGGGTTAATAAGGGGAGGGTCATACAAATATTTTAAGTCCGAAAAGGGCGTCTCTATGCACGTATATAAAAAGTATTTTCAAAACACGTTCGGTGTGTCAGGTGGGAGAGTTGACAGAACCCTGAAAAAGATGGTTCAAGGTAACACTACTGGAGAAGATCGTAGAGATAACAAGGGCTCTCCATCAAGAAAAATATTTGATGATGATACTGTACCCGATACCTAGTTGAGGCTATCGGCTACGCCAGTTGTGATCGAGCCATAGTTGAGATTTGTGGGCAAGGAGAAAAGATAGCGCTCAGATCGAGTCAGAAGAATGGTAGGAAATGACGTAGGAGGCCGAGGGAGATGGAGCCACTACCCCTCAAACATATGGAATTATGGGAGAAATACTGGATAATTATAAAGATTAATATGGAATAAAACCTTATCTAACCTCAGAAGGGAAGGAAATATCAAGAAATCTTATTGATAATAACTTGAAGAAAGGTAGACAACTCCTTAAGTTATGTTATAACTTTATAGCCGAAATGGTGTGGTCGAGGTTAGAGCTGTGACGTCAGACAGCGAAAAGAAGGAGGAAGTCACGTGGTAGGTCAGGGCGAGACGGCCGAACGCAGTGACACCAGCGAGGAGAAGTATTCCAGCAGTCCAGCTGAGTGGATCAAATCGTGCTATAATAGAACAGTTTATATGGCAGTGCAATACGGAAAGTTACGTGCGGGAGAGAGTCGCTAGGCGAGGCCTGCAATGCAGTATTCGGAGTTCGTTTTTGGAGCACACGCTGTCCATAGGGCAGGTCATACAAGACGTTAACTTGAGCAAGGAAGCCGGTGTTCAGACACATGTTATTACAACATCGCAGTCGTATTCACGTGAAACAGCAATGCTTTTTCAAGCTTACAATTTACCGAAGCAATACGCAGTATTACACTAGGATTGAGAAACATTATTTAAGCTACATTCTCAATGTATAACAGCACAGCGAAGCAGTATAATGAGGCCAGTATTCAACCTCATATTACACAAGGACAGTGAAGCGGAGCGTGTCGTGCTGTGGGCGACATTTTGTAACCATGCGATAGTCAACGAGTTGAACATTACTCTGATATTTTGTCAAGTATGAGACGTTAGGACTTGTGTTTCAACAGTCCAATTGTGCAGTCCAGTTACAATTATACACTTTTATTATGGACATTCAGATGGACTTGAACTTATCTCAGCAGTATTACGGCATATTTCACAATGCATTTGAACCGAAATATTTAAGGCGACCATGGGGCCGTTCCAACATTACTGCTTTTGGCAAGTGAAAATATGTAAGCGTATGCACTTTGTGAATAGTGGCACGTGCAGCATAATAGTTACATATCATGAACAGTTATGAAATATCTTAGTTACGAACACAGATACAGGTGTCTGAAAATCAGTACACTTTTGAAGCTACATTATTTTTCTACCAGTGCAATTCAGCCGCTGTGGAGACTAACATTATTATCGAATGCCAACCGAATAGTTTATGGAACAGTGGCGTGACATATTCGAGGAGTATGGGGTACTCTGTGTTTTTGAACTTTTTTGGAAGATTTTGGACAATATCCATGATTGATAATCTTCAGTTCATCATGTCGTGCTAGGCGGATACGGAGACGTGATGGCATCTCAGAGCGATGGATTCGGTTCCTAACGAAGAGGATAAATATGACATCAAATTCACTTGGATGGAGTCAGGCTTTAGTTCAGTGGGTGATACAGCGTTTTCGCCGATCTTGCGAGAAATCTGTGACAAACACTTGGGTTACCGACGATCTTTGAATTCCATTAACATCTGGAATATGATGGTATTGTAAGAGTTATGGCATTACTGATATGATTTTTCATGAACACTGGGGCATACTCGTATATATTTTAGTAGGAGTGCTACTATTATTTTTCGACATGGCTTAAATATTTTATTACTCCATTTGCTAAAATATGGTGTTACCATATTATATGGCAGGCACATTTATGCAACGTTCTCACCGTTGGTTGACTTTATTAGACAGGATTTTGGTCTTTATATTTTTCTGTGAGGATAGTATTTCTTGATTATGGATATTTTTAGCGAGTGTTTCGAACTCGTGATCTGCAATTGGATAATTTGAATTTTTCGTCAGTTCATTGCATACTAGCGAGTATGTATAATTCATCAGTAGGTATTTTTTTATTTGTATTGGATTGTTTGGTGTTATTAAAATTTTATTCACTCAAGTGAATGCATATAGCTTTTATGTGGCAAATAGAGTCTTGTTGATTCCAATCATGTACACTCACTCATTAGCCTACGAGATGGGGCCTGTTACTATAAGTAACTGTGTGGTGGCACTCACCTTACCTGTCGTTTTTAGGGAATTATCAACATAGTCTACGAGGCGGGGCCTGTTGCTCTAAGCAATTGTGTGGTGGCACTCACCTTACCTGCCAATGGAGGGTCTAATTTTATCATCCGAGTGTAATTATGATCGTAAGAGGATTAAACAATAAACTACCAGTCACATATTAGTTGAATTTTGCTAAATAAATTAAAAATAAA
The DNA here is from genome assembly GCA_946902985.2 of Meconema thalassinum. Classification (NCBI taxonomy): domain Eukaryota; kingdom Metazoa; phylum Arthropoda; class Insecta; order Orthoptera; family Tettigoniidae; genus Meconema; species Meconema thalassinum. The sequence continues at coordinate 678,339,714 of OX336389.2, forward strand.
TGTCAGCAGGGTTACACTTTGTAATTCTTGTTTTGCCAATCCAATAATTTGTTGCAATACTCTTTTGAGAGTATATTCATTTAAGAGTTAATACTTTTGATACTCTTTGTGAGTGATTTGATACCTTTGAGAAGGATTTCAAGTAAATGAATCTTGTAAGATGAGTTATTTATTGTCAGAATTTTTTTGAGGCATATCATTATTAGATATTTTTGATGTGAGGTAATATAACACATTGGTGTTTTTCTTTGAAGTAAATCTTGAGGATCTAAAGAGAATTTATGCTCTGAATTAAACCAGATCTTGAATTGGATTACGATTACTAAGGTAATTTTCATATTGTTTAAGAAGTTGTCTAGATATGACCAGATTAATAACAGCTCTTGTAGATTGTGTGCGTTAATCATCTGAAGCCAGTTATATATTTTAGTGGATCATGCAACGTGATTATGTGAAGTATTTTTGATAGGTATTTTTGGAGGTTGCCAAGTGAAAGTTTGCAATATTGCCAATGATAATTTTGAGGCAGATATGAGGTTGTTGAACCCAGTCTAGCATATTTTTGAGATTCATGCTGTGCGCTGAATAATTATGTTGTTATATGGAATAATTATGCTATTCAAATGTGGTATTTGACAAAGTGAGATTAAATGGGGAAGTTTTGGATAGTGAGATCCAACGTGATTTTGTGAAGGCAACGTATTATTTTGGCATGATAATTAAATATGAGGTATAACTTGGAACTGATAAAATTTTAAGACAACGTTCTATAACCTATATTAAACAATTTTTAGGAAATTAAATAAATAAATAATTTTGATAATCCAAGATTTTCTGATAATAATAATAATAATTTATGAAATAATAATCTGAAGTTTAAACATATTAATGATCTGACCCGATCAATTAAAATTTGAATAAACTCGATGAATTAAATTAATTGATAAATGAAAGGTTGAATAAACTCGATAAATTAAATAAATCGATGAATTAAAAGTTGAAAAAATTAACTGAATAAAATAATTTAATAGGTGATTAAACAGCTGATGAATAAATGAATTAAAGGGTGATAATTAATTAAAGGAGCTGATGACTAATAAAATTTAAATGAATTTAAATAAATTTAAATAAGAGATATGATTTAAATAAATTGATGAATTGCAACTTGAATTAATGAATTAAACAATTTAAATGGATGGATTGAGATAATTTAATTTGAAAGAGATAATGAAATGAGAGTGTGTGGATGATTGAATAATGTAATGAATTGATGAATATAATATTCATTTAGATGATCTGATGGTAATAAATTAATCATTCTGACTTGAATATAACGAATATTGGGATGAGAACTGATGCGAGAATTTTTTTTTTCACATGATAATGATGGTGATGACCAATGAATAGTGAAGTTTTCTTTGATTCACAATCAAGCAATGATCATCAATAGTGTAAATATGGTGTATAAATTAATTGTTAAATTTTTAGGAGCAATTACCATAGAAATGAGTGAATATATAGGTCTGACCTTTGTTTTTGGCCGGTGCTTGTTTGTTGTGTAGAGGTCTCCGACCAGCCAGGAAGCCTTCTTATTGTGAGCATGTGCAGTAACAAATGCATGCACGCACGCACGTTCAGAAGGAACAAAGGAGAGAACTAAGAAGGTTGAATGGTTAGCCCAGTGGATGCGCGGATTTCACGGCCACCGGCCAAAAATAAACGTCAGACCTGTATGTGTTTTTAGGGTATTTTGTGTTAGACAGATTCATATTTCTTGGCATCCCCATTACTGATGTTAAATTAACGAAAGGTTAGGTCTCAGGGATCACGAAATGTCAGTGACGCAAAGACATAGTGCTACGGTGGCCCTAAGAAATCAAGCGAACTTTAGTAATTTTTATTTTTTCTATGTGGATGAAAAATACTTTGAAATAGCACAGAGATGGTTCGATTTTTGAGGACTATAACAACCTAACGTTTACATTCGACCATACTCTTAGACAGGGTTTGTGTTCCTTTTTCTGTCTGACTGATTAAGTTTAAATAAATTTTGTTTTATCTTAGTTGTGATCTGATGATGATGTTGTTTCCCAATCCTTTCCTTTGTCTCAATTAAGGCTTAACCAGAAAGGATGTGGTTTGCTAGGGGTTCAGTTGATGGCGCCCATTTCTATTTGCTATTATGCTTAAATTTAAGCCCGTAACGACCCTAGAGATACTTCATCTCGTGTTACCCTCTGCTTTTGTGATATTTCAACTGAATTTCCGACACATTCCTTATTTTATTTCATGTTCATTTAACTCCATGCGATGTAATGGCAGATGGGTCATCGCATACCTCAGATGAACGGGTGTAGAGGAGAGAGAATTGGCTCCCAACGAGGGGCTTCGGTTTTGTTTATTCTATGGGAACACATCAGATTGAGGTTACGAGGAGGTTGATCTCTATTTCATTTAATGGTGTTATAAAATGTATTGAACTTGGTCAGGCAATATGCTTGTATGCCCATTCCAGTGATCATGTTAATCATAATAGTGTTATATCATGTTTAATTATATGTCATTTTTCTTATACCAAAGTGTAGTTAGGAATTGATACATTGTGATGTTTTGCTATTCAACGTCTCTGAATTAAAACGTTTAGTGGGAAATTATAGTTATGTCAGCGGAAGATTTGGCTAAGGTGTTAGGGGATTTGCAGAGTAGTATGTCCGGCATTGTGGCAAATATTACTAGAATGGAATCGGAAGTCAAAGAACAGATAAATGATTCAGAATCTAGGTTACAAGCTAGATGTAAAGAAAATATAAGAGCTTTACAGGCTAGTAATGAAGGTAATTTGAAAATTTGATTAAAGTCATTGGAAGAAAGATTGCAATCCACTAGTAAAGCTGAATTGAAGTCATTGCAGACTAGTAACGAAACTAACTTAAAATCATTAGAAGAAAGATTGCAGTTAAATAGTAAAGATGGTTTAAAGTCATTGGAAGAGAGATTGCAGAGTAGTACTGAAACTAATTTGAAAGCTAGTGAGGCTAATTTAAAAGATAATTATGAATTGTTAGAAACTAGATTACAAGCTCGTAGTGACGAAAGTAACACAGAGTTGAAAAATAAATTAACGAGTTTGGAAAATAGATTAACGTTAAAAAATGATGAAATATTAAAGGCTTTACAATCAGTTATAAAGGCAGTAGAATTGAAAGGAGAGGAAAATTTGCACATGTTAAGGAAAAACATTCTAGAGTTAGAAAAGAAAGGTGAAGAAAATATTCTTAATTTGAGAACAGATGTTATGTCTATTCAGAAAGATATTAAATCAGATGTATCGAAATTACGATTCGACATAGATGGTTTAGTAGCAGATGTAGGCAAAATACAAGAATGGTCTACCGAAGTATCTTTCGAATCCACGATTAAAGGTTTAGAAACGAATTTAGGTAATGGAATTAAAGTTTTGAAATCAGTAATTGGGACAGTCAAAGAGGAAGTCTTAGGAGAGGTTAATTCTAACTTGAAATCCTTAGAAAACCAATTGCAGGCAGACGTTAAGAAAATTGATGAAGACATAGATCAGAAAGTTAATGAAAACTTAGCATTGTTTAAAAATAGAGTCGGTGCAATAGTGGAAGAACGGTATAGTGAGGTCGATCCGAAGCATAGGAAAAGCGTTCAGGGCTGGAAGAGAAATTAATCGCAGGTATGGCGAATTTGGAAGCGAGATTCACTGAGAATAAAGAAACGATGAAAATAGATTTAGCTCAGTTCAGAACAGATGTAGATCAATTAAAGAAACATGTCGCATCAGTCAAGAAAACATGCGAAGAAAAGATAGACAAATTGAAGAACGATTTGGAAGAGAGTAACAGAACTCAGACTGTTATTTCATTAGACAATTTGGAAACCAAAGTCAAGATAGTGGAAAAGCGAACGGAAGATAGAATGACTAAACTGGAGTCAATAATAAATAATTTCACAAGTCAAGAAGTAACAACGGGGGATGTATCGAAGAATCAAACACCGATAAGTCGTAATATGAATAGTCAAGGGGTGAGCGCAGGAGAGGATAGTCAAATGCAACAAAACGTTACTTTTGAAAGGACTAGTTCAACCCCTCAAGGTAATTTGAATCAGAATATATACACTTCTAATACGAATGAACGATACTCAGGTCCGGTGACCATCATCAGAAATCTTGATGATAAACCAAGAAAATTTTCTGGGAATACAGGAGTCACACCAGTCGAATTTTTGAGAGATATCCGAGATTATATGGTGGGTAGATTATTGGCTGAGGAATAACCTAACCACCAAGGGAAGATGATAAAGAAAAGGAGGTGGGTTTCGGACCAAAGAAAAAAGGATGGAGAAAGAGAAGGAGAGTTTGACATGAGTTATGCCTAAAAGTTCTTGTTCAAATGCAACAAGTGGTGAAAACCCTATTAAGAGATTTATTTGCATTAAGTAGGGCGTGAACCTAGGAAGAGTTAGGAAAGCCAGGATCTTGCCTAACCGTTGTATTAGAGAAATGATGAGTCAAAAAAAGAAAGTTTGAATTTATTTAACAATGAAAAAGAGCCTAATAAATTTAACAAGCATATAGTTTCAATTTTTGTTAACAATTTGGGGTCGCAGACCTCCTAACATTTAAAGTTTGCTCCAGGCAATTAACAATTCTTTAGGTTTCAACCCTTTATATGTACTAAAATCTTTGTAAGATTTAAAAAAAGACAAATGAAGTGATTAAAGTTAGACATTAAATCGAGTACAAGGTGTGTACTTTAAGGAATTTCCAAGTACCTATCTTAGAAAAAGTTACAACTTCGAAAATAACAAAAAAGAAAGCGGGTAGAATGAAAGAGAAGTTTCTATAACTTCTTATATTTACGCTGAATTACTTTTATAATAGTTATACAAAATAGGACAGGTCACTTACTGTGAAACCTGAAGAGAAAGTCAAAAGGAAGGTTCTAGACTTCCTATGCTTAAGTAGGAATCACGAGACAAATGGGGCAAGTTTCCCTTTCGTGAGACCAAGAAATAACTCACTCATGAGTTGAAAGAATTATATTCCCTAATTAGCAGGGAGAAACAATGTAAGTTTGAAACGTGTACTCGACACGTATTTATGCAGAAGTTAATTAATGTTATATAAGAAAAAGGGGAGGGCACTTCTATAGAGTGACACTTCATTGAAAATGGACTTAAAGTAACAACGTTATTATTATGGTTTGTTAGTAAAAGGTTTAGGAAAGATCAATTGGGATTGAGGATAAATGTTCATGGCCTTATTTATGGTAATCGGACGATCGCGACGCGGTAGAAATGTTGAACAAGCACTAGTTTTCACTATAGTCTGTTAAATGGATGAAAAGTTCACTGTAGTAACACAAATGTTTATGGAAAAAAAAGTTATTGCAATTGTGGAAAAAAAACTGGTTGCACTAGGTAGGCGAGAGTCTATTGCTTGAGAAAGTTATAGATTGTCCTTAAGTACGCCAGAGAAAATCCCAACGGAGGAAGAAAAGTTAGCTATTGAGCATTAAACAATAAGGAAGATCCTTTAGTTTGAGAAAGTATTCACACATGTGAGTGGAAAATACATGACGGCGTGACTGGTAGATTCTGGAATGTTCCAGAGCAATTTTGACTGAAGAATAGGGCCAAAGTTATTCCAGCGGTGGAACGAGCAAAATATTTTTATAGACAGTGGGTATTCATTGGTATCCCACGTTGTGAGAAGATTTCTCATTTAATTAGCTTAAGAAAAGCTACTTTCTATTAAGGTTGGCTTAGACAGACAAAAGCCCAACATGGTAAATCCCGCGAAGGATGAATATTGCCCCAAAATATAGTAATCTCACACTGCCTATAAAATTATCCTTAAAAGCATGGAGATATTAAAACGATGAGAATGAGGTTAAAACCTGAAGTCTGTACTTATCTTTGCTGCATAGCGATGGTGAAGTTCCCTTTGAAGGTTTACATTGGAGTTCCAACATGGCGTGGATTGAAGAAAATGCCTCTTGAGTTCAGGAGGCTGGCTCTAGTTGAGCCTTGACTGAGTCGACGGTCGACGTACAAGTGAGACCCACTCAACGAAGCGCAGAGGGACCAGGAAAGGGGAAAAGAGTGGTGGTAGGAGACAAAAGGAAGGCATATAAGCATCACCAACATACAAAAGTTAAATTCTCTTGAGGAAATGGTCTTCAAAGAGTTGATAGTAGGCGACGCTATCGCAGCCTGGTGGGTGAAAATGTAGACGAAGTTCTCTTGAACACGGAGATGATAGCTTGCGATGGCGACGAGCTCTGGTGGCCAGATTGATAAGGAAGTCCTCTTGCACAGGGAAGAATTGAGGAACTTCAGAGATTCGCTACTAGATGACGCTAGGTGGGTCATGGAAGGTATGTATCTAGAACAGACTCACAAATGACATAAGAGACATGACCACCAAAGAGAAACTAGAAGATCACTGTTGGTGTTTGATAAAAAGGAAGGAATGAACAAGAAAAGAGCATTAAAAATATACTCTATCATACCGTGTATTCCAAGAATACATCAAGCTGGGAGGGACAAACACCAACAGAGAGCAGGAAAATCAATTAAACATTTAAAGGTAATGGAGCAATTAAAGACAGTGGTCTTGTGATCTGACCGTTAGTGGTCAAGATTCTGGCCACCCTGACTCTCCCATCCCTTCCAGGATAACACTCGGTTACTCTACCAGAAGTCCAGACCAGGGGAGGAGAATCATCCCTGACCAGGACCAGGTCCCCCACTTTAATGTCGGGACTGGAAAGAAACCACTTCTCTCTCCGTTGCAAGGAAGTTAAATATTCCAAGTTCCACCTCTTCCAGAAAGAATTGCGGGGGGCTTCAAGTTTACGCCAAACAATAGGTAGATTAGAATCCCTGTAAGAGCTGGAAAGGGGAGGAGGGGCAGAAAGAGAAGTGCCTATAAGGAAGTGACCAGGTGTGAGTGGAAGCAGGTCATCAGGGTCATTGGAAAGCGGAGTTAAAGGACGAGAATTAACAACACCTTCAATCACAAAGTAGCTAGAAGCTGCGGGAAATTTAGCTCTAGTAAAGATTGCGATAAGATGCGAAAGGAGAATTAACAAGTTTAAACAAAGCGTATAGAAACAAGTACATCGATTAAGGATAAGAATATACCAAATAAACAAAGGAACTATGCGATTAGGAGGCAAGAACGCCATAGGTAACAACAATCTAGTAGCCATAAACAATGACCTTAAGTTATAATAAGCATCAAAGGGGTTAATCAGAAAAATACGTAACAGCGAGAAACGTGACGTGACAAGCATAAATACAAAAACACATCGAATGTAACGACGAGAGAAAACAAGTTTGTTCATCAATGAACAATAAGATTGCAAAATATGTAAGCAAGGTGCAATACATGAGCGCGTAAAAAATATGCAACGATGTTATGAAACAGGAATCGAAGCAGCTATAGGATACGAGCGGGAGTAAGTGGGAGACATAGGCATGAACGACCTTGACCCACACAGTACAGCGAGATAACGAATATAAATAGCTGAAAGAGTCCTTGACCGGAACAAGTTTATTTTGGTAATGAGGTGAGCAGCTTCTGAACTTACGGAAGCAACTCGCAAGACAATGGTTGGCAGTCAGCCAGAGTTGAGATAAGGAAAACTTGCTCTGACCTTTGGCAAGCATAAAGGAAATAAACAGCAGCTTGGCCTTACCCGAGCTTGTATACAAACAAGATTGACAAACAAGCAGTTCGAAATAGACACACAAAACAAGTGAAATCAGCTGAGACTTAAAGCGGATATTCAGGTTACACGGCATGCAGTCATTCGTGGCTTGGACGTGAAAACCCAATTTAGAGACATATGAAATAAAGTAAGAAATCAATTTCGCATAATTTTGAGGATCACGGAATCCGACAATTTTCAACAGAAAAAAGCTTAATTCTTCCGAACAAAGAGGAGAAGCTGGGACATTGAGAAGGAGTTTATGCATAAGAATAGTTATTCTAGATGCTAGAGAATTCAGATTTTCAAACGGTTTCAAAAGCGGCTTCCGATTGTGAGGAAGGAGAAGGAGCCGGCCGTGGCCATCCACTAAATAGCGAAAGAAGTGAAACCTTGCTTACAGCGAAATGATGGTGACTGATAGCCATGGTTTTACACAAGAGGAAGATAGTTTTCGATAGAAAGTTTAAGCAATTACCTGCTATAAAAATGACATGAGAAGGTAAACGAAGTAACACACGGCGAGCCGAACTTGAATTGCCATTTTATGCGGGAAGAAGGCAAAACCATTTAAACAACTTACAAAGGTGGCGTAGTTGTTTACAATGAGACATCGTTTCGGCAAGTGTTTTTCAAATATATCGAGATCGAAAACATGAGCGTTCTCTTTTTCAGAAAAGGGATTTATATCAGCAGTAACAAAATGACATTGCGATTTTGTTTGAAGACTGGGTTGTTGGATTTCACCAGTAATAACCCAACCAAAATCGGTGTCTCTGGCGACCACGTTTGAGGATAACTTGCGAACCTGTTTACGAAGGCAATTCCAGAAAACATTGGCACTGAAAAGTGTATCAATGGGACCTTGAGCATTAAAGTGAGGATCAGCTAACCTTAAGTGCGAAGGAATTTTTAAACCGGAAGTATTAATAGAGCTGCTAGGAGTGTCCTTGCCAATACTGGTAAGAATGAGACAGTTTAAGTTAAGATTGGTGTTTCTTTGACAGATGTCTCTGATTTTCAATTTTGAAAACTGCAAGGCTTGAGTTTTCAAATTGTCAATTCCGGATACATTGATAGAAGTAGGCGATGACGAAAGGCCTAGTTTTTTAATTAACGATCGCGAAACAAAGTTGTGAGTTGAAGCGGAATCGAGAAGACCGCGGGTTCGAAACTAGTCTTGCGCATAATAGTTCGCGACCGGGAGCTCCTTAGCGAACTAGTTCGCTCTTTTAGTTCGTTAGTTCCCATCTCGAAGACAGATCGTTCGCTCGCCTTGCGACTGCCACTGCACGCGCTCCTTGTTTTTATAGCAGTCTGTCACCACTCATTACTGGTCAGGCACTGGTGCGCATAGTAGTTCGCGGCTGGGAGCGATCAGTTTAGTTCGCACTTTCGCAGCTCCTTAGCGAACTAGGTCGCTCTTCTAGTTCGTTAGTTCCCATCACGAGTTCACTGAAAGACAGATCTTCGCTCGCCTTGCTACTGCTACTGCACGCACTCTTTTGCTTGTTATAGCAGTTTCTTTATAATGATCAGTGCAGTAAATGCCTTGGTTATTACCCGTATTTTGGGTAATTAAACATCAAATGGGACAATAAATCAGTAGCCTAATTTACACAGAATGTAAAACGGCATATTCAGCTATTCTGTTCTTATTTTTTACTTTACATACATTGTAAGCGTACTCGTAGTATTTTAATTTTTAAATGGATTTGTTAATTTTTAAAATTCTTTATTGTGTCTTTCAATTGTTAATTGGATGAAAGCGTGTTTTGTTTTCATATGCAGGGTTAAATTTCCGTTTGAGCCTCCTGCAATACTTATTAATGTTGAGCAGTGGTTACATTTTGCTTTCTTTTTATCTGTGCCTTCCGTGAAATATATCCAAAGGGAGCTATGCTTCCTTTTTGATGACATCGTAATAAATGACCTAAAACAAATCATATTAACCATATTATCAAATTGATATACATTACACTACTTCACATCATCGCATTGTAGAAGTCACATAATATTTTGATAGTCATATTACATAAGTGGCGGTTCTCCATTGAAGCGTTTGAATCGCCGTTTCACCTGCTCTATTACAAAATAAGTAATAAATATTTTTTTATTAAACAAGAATTCTACTGCATTAGATTTTACCAATATAAGACATGAACATCGACCTTCAAACGACACGGCACGGTGACGCGATGGCGAATCTACTGCCGCGTTGCTAAACTAACTTGATACGACAGGAATGTGCTGACAAGAACGTTGTTGATAGAGTATTGGGTGAAAAATCCACAGCCTGCTTCTGTCATTCATTTCATCATTGCCCCAGAGGAGTGCGTCAGGCCTCGGCAGCCGGCACAGTCCATGTCCTCGCCGCTAGATGGGGGCTTCATTCATTCCATTCCTGACCCAGAGTATTGGGTAAGGCTACTAATCTCTTGTAGACTACTGTAACCGTTACTGTGCTGCACGTGCAGTTCGTGTATTAGATAGCGACGTATTGCGTGTGTAATATGTTTTACATTTTGTTATTCGAAGATAAAAAATAAAAAAATATGAGTATTGAAACATTAGTGAAATTCCTTATTCTTTCCTTATTTCCTTTTATTCCTTGTAGGAACATAGGGCAGCTACAAACTTCTTCCATCTCACTGTGTTGTTGGCCATCCTTTTAATTTGGTTCCATATCTTTCCTTCTGGGACGACTCCTCTTTCTATTGTTTCTAAAGCCAAAAGTCGTCATTTGTGTATCATTAGTGAAATACCGTACCTAAAAGTAAACAATATGGACGATGTGTTTGTGGAAGCATACACTAATTATTCTCTTTAATTCTTTTTCGCGTAAATTGGCGCATCACCATCCTATTCATGAACGCCCACAGGATTTTTGACATTATCTTTATTTTCATTATCATTATCTAAATGGGAGGAATAGGATTTCTTAGTTCAGAGTTTTTGTCCATCGCTTTTCTTTGTGAATCATCGACATAATGTTCATTTGTTAAAAACAGGTAAAAAGTAGTTGTGTCACAATGTATCAACAAAAATAGAAAACAAGCAGTTCATTAAAATGGTAATGTTAATCCAGTTCGCCAATTTTCTAAATAATTGGAGATATTTTCAAATAATCCCATACCGTATGACTAAGTTAAATAAAACCGTGGAATTATCCCCACATCTAAATTAGTTAACTATCAGTAACATCAATTTATGAACCGCCACTGTATTACATTACAAATATAAGGTAGTTATTACCTGTCAGCGTGTTAGCACTAGTAGTGTGTTATGCTGATATTACTGTATTATAAACCAACATTCAACATTCGCCGCACCGCGCCAAAACTTGACAATCTTGCAACTAACAATAGATACACCCAATCAACTGCACCGAACTAACTGACTGAACGAACCAAAGCGCATGTGATTGTGCAATGAGTAGTGATCTGACGAGTTGACGAGCTACGGCGGTCCCTCGCTCTCGCGCTCTTACAAGGATCGAACGAACTAACAAGCGAGGGATCTGGGAACTAGTTCGGTAGTTCGTCTGTGGGACCCGCTCTTCCGAACTAGTTCGTTCGCGAACTACACAAGACTATTCGAAACCAATTTCCAAATTTATCTTGGATTTCGAATTGTACAGTGGACAAAAGGACTTGCGCACTGTGAGAAGTTTCGGCGTTAGAAATGCAGGAAGAAGCATTAGTTTGTTCGGAGCTGCTCTGCATGAAGTTTGAAGAAGCGGGTACTGGTGACCTCGATTGAACATGAACGTGCAATAAAGAACGGTGCGGTTTTTTGCAATGGAAACAGAGAATGGAAGACGTACAGTTAGAAGAAGAATGCTTAGGTGACAAGCAGTTGAAGCAATGTTTACTATTGAAGACAAACTTCCTTCGGTCTTCGACAGACAATTCTTTAAAAGATTTGCAGGAGTACAAAGTGTGAAACTTTTTACAGAGCGTGAATTTTAAAGATTTGTTGAGCGGCCTGATATGTTCTCTTGGATGGTTGAAAGAAGCAGAACGGGTTTGCTTGTTCTCGACAGATGGGGGCTGATGACCATTTGATGAGACAAGTTTTTTCTCAAAAATGTGACACTGATGACTCGTTTCGACATTTTCGCACTGAAATGAGAGTGCTGTTCGAACGAGTATTCCTCCTTGCGGGTGAGTTCGATCTCCCAAGCCTTTAATGACGAAAAATCGAATCTGGATGTAGCTAGATGAATAAGGATGGTGTCCCAAGTTTGGACTGGCTGTTTGAGTTGATATAACGCTCTAACATTTAATTGCATGGAGTCTAACAGGTCTCATAAAGAGGTGACATCATTAGGTTTAACGGCTGGCAGGTTGAACAGACAGCGGATGTGGCGAGCGACACACAAACGTAAATTACCATATCTCTCTTTAAGGAGATTAAAGGCGATGTGGTAGTTATCTGCGCTTAAAGGCAGTGACTCAACCAAGGCCAAGGCCTGTCCTTCCAAGGACGTACGCAAGAAGTAGAATTTATGAATGTCGAGAATGTCATTATTTTCATGAATGAGGGAGAAGTAAAGTTCATAAAAGGAATACCATTCACCTTCCTGGCCTGAGAAGTGAGGTAGGCTTATCTTTGGAAGTAACGGTTTCGGTTTATCCTTGTGAACTGAAGCAGGTGCGAACTGGGCCGGATTGATGACCCTAGTGTCCGGTTCTGAGATACTGCGGATCAGTTGGTGGGCCTTGGCAATCCCTTCAAAATACAAGGGTTCAACCTCGTCCCGATCCGATTGAAGTTCTGGGCAAGCGGATTCAATTTCGGTTTGAATTTGATCGTAATAATCATAAGACCGTTCGTGCAACTTAAGGCGTTGTGTCAAGATGTCTAGATCACACTCGGCGGGATTTATTTTGTTAATGAAATTTCTAAATCTGGTCAGTTGCCCTTTGTAGGAAGAACGTCTGGCAATGAGAGTTTCATCCTTTTCAGTAGAAGCCATGACAAAGTAGGCAAATTAAAGTATAACTCACGAAACTGTGGAACCTTGGAAATGCTGTCAGGCTGGCAGCAGCAAATAAGTTGAAAGAAGGGGACACCCCAAAGGAGACAGGAGCGGCCTCTTTCCACTTCACAGGCTTTGCACGATGTAGTTATAGCTGAAAGATTCAAAGCAGATATTCATAATTTGTAAGGTTTGTCAAATAACCTTTTAAAAAGAATAACAAATGACAAATGGACTCTCCCGGGTTTCTGGGACCAAATTTTGGGTAGATTATTGGCTGAGGAATAACCTAACCACCAAGGGAAGATGATAAAGAAAAGGAGGTGGGTTTCGGACCAAAGAAAAAAGGAAGGAGAAATAGAAGGAGAGTTTGACATCAGTTATGCCTAAGAGTTCTTGTTCAAATGCAACAAGTGGTGAAAACCCTATTAAGAGATTTATTTGCATTAAGTAGGGCGTGAACCTAGGAAGAGTTAGGAAAGCCAGGATCTTGCCTAACCGTTGTATTAGAGAAATGATGAGTCAAAAAAAGAAAGTTTGAATTTATTTAACAATGAAAAAGAGCCTAATAAATTTAACAAGCATATAGATTCAATATTTGTTAACAATTTGGGGTCGCAGACCTCCTAACATTTAAAGTTTGCTCCAGGCAATCAACAATTCTTTAGGTTTCAAACCTTTATATGTACTAAAATCTTTGTAAGATTTAAAAAAGACAAATGAAGTGATTAAAGTTAGACATTAAATCGAGTACAAGGTGTGTACTTTTAGAAATGTCCAAGTACCTATCTTAGAAAAAGTTACAACTTCGAAAATAACAAAAAAGAAAGCAGGTAGAATGAAAGAGAAGTTCCTATAACTTCTTATATTTACACTGAATTACTTTTATAATAGTTATACAAAATAGGACAGGTCACTTACTGTGAAACCTGAAGAGAAAGTCAAAAGGAAGGTTCTAGACTTCCTATGTTTAAGTAGGAATCACGAGACAAATGGGGCAAGTTTCCCTTTCGTGAGACCAAGAAATAACTCACTCACGAGTTGAAAGAATTGTATTCCCTAATTAGCAGGGAGAAACAATGTAAGTTCGAAACGTGTACTCGACACGTATTTATGCAGAAGTTAATTAATGTTATATAAGAAAAAGGGGAGGGCACTTCTATAGAGTGACACCTCATTGAAAAAGGACTTAAAGTAACAACTTTATTATTATGGTTTGTTAGTAAAAGGTTTAGGAAAGATCAATTGGGATTGAGGATAAATGCTCATGGCCTTATTTATGGTAATCGGACGATCGCGACGCGGTAGAAATGTTGAACAAGCACTAGTTTTCACTATAGTCTGTTAAATGGATGAAAAGTTCACTGTAGTAACACAAAAGTTTATGGCAAAAAAGTTATTGCAATTGTGGAAAAAAAACTGGTTGCACTAGGTAGGCGAGAGTCTATTGCTTGAGAAAGTTATAGATTGCCATTAAGTACGCCAGAGAAAATCCCAACGGAGGAAGAAAAGTTATCTACTGAGCATTAAACAATAAGGAAGATCCTTTAGTTTGAGAAAGTATTCACACATGTGAGTGGAAAATACATCACAGCGTGACTGGTAGATTCTGGAAGGTTCCAGAGCAATTTTGACTGAAGAATAGGGCCAAAGTTATTCCAGCGGTGGAACGAGCAATTTTTTTTTATAGACAGTGGGTATTATTTGGTATCCCACGTTGTGAGAAGATTTCTCATTTAATTAGCTTAAGAAAAGCTACTTTCTATTAAGGTTGGCTTAGACAGACAGAAGCCCAACATGGTAAATCCCGCGAAGGATGAATATTGCCCCAAAATATAGTAATCTCACACTGCCTATAAAATTATCCTTAAAAGCATGGAGATATTAAAACGATGAGAATGAGGTTAAAACCTGAAGTCTGTACTTATCTTTGCTGCATAGCGATGGTGAAGTTCCCTTTGAAGGTTTACATTAGAGTTCCAACATGGAGTGGAATGAAGAAAATGCCTCTTGAGTTCAGGAGGCTGGCTCTAGTTGAGCCTTGACTGAGTCGACGGTCGACGTACAAGTGAGACCCACTCAGCGAAGCGCAGTGGGACCAGGAAAGGGGAAAAGAGTGGGGGTAGGAGACAAAAGGAAGGCATATAAGCATCACCAACATACAAAAGTTAAATTCTCTTGAGGAAATGGTCTTCAAAGAGTTGATAGTAGGCGACGCTATCGCAGCCTGGTGGGTGAAAAAGTAGACGAAGTTCTCTTGATCACGGAGATGATAGCTGGCGATGGCGACGAGCTCTGGTGGCCAGATTGATAAGGAAGTCCTCTTGCACAGGGAAGAATTGAGGAACTTCAGAGATTCGCTACTAGATGACGCTAGGTGGGTCATGGAAGATATATATCTAGAACAGACTCACAAATGACATAATAGATATGACCACCAAAGAGAAACTAGAAGATCACTGTTGGTGTTTGATAAAAAGGAAGGAATGAACAAGAAAAGAGCATTAAAAATATACTCTATCATACCTTGTATTCCAAGAATACACCACATGGCGGAACATCGAGTAGCTAAGGAAAGAGAACTAAGGATAGTCGAACGCGCCTTAGATGGTCCAGCTTTGACGTGGTTTCGCGCGTTTAGAAGCAACTTTGCGAACCTTGAACAATTTGCCATAGCATTTTTACGACGATTCTGGAGTGCAGAAGATCAGTTAAACGTGAGAGCAGAAATGTACTCAAAACGTTACTCTACGTCACATCCAACACATTTTGCAAATTATTTTACATCTCAGTTAGCTAAATTGCAATTTTTGATTCCTCCATTGCCAGAAGACGAACTGATACAACCAATAGCAAGGCAGTTGCCAGTAGAAGTCCAAAGATCACTCATAGCATCGGGAGCGAATACACTTGAACATTTTGATGATATCCTACGCAGATTGGATTACACAAGCGCTCAGATGACACCTAGGAATTCGAGAAATGAAAATCCGAACACGCAAGAAGTTAATGCGGTAGTTGTCGATAATGCAGCACAGACAGATAGGAGAGATTCATGGGGGAATAGAAGGAACGAAGAGAATAGAGGAAATATTCATAACGTCCGTGGGAATGACAGATATCAAGGACCGTATGAAAGGCCGTATGGACGAGATCCAAGAGATGGTAGATACAGGAACTACAATCAAAATTCCAGATATCAGAACCGATATCGAGGCAGATATAATTGGAATCAGAATCAGCAGTCCAATCAAACCAATAGACAAGGCAATAATAATCGGAATGATCAGAATGAAAGACGACAAGAAAGTCAAGAGTACGGGAGAACAAGGCGAGAGGATAGACAACCTAGTGCACCATCCGAAGAGTTAATTCGAGATGTCAATAGGGCAAGCACGAGTGGTGCAGAAAAAAACGACAAATTAACGCCAAATCAACATGCTAGTCATCGGGAACCGATCATCATAGTCGAAACATACCAGGTTAAAGATAAAGATTTAATTGAAGAAGAAGATATAGTCCACCGAGGGAATCGACATGAATTGCAAGTTATTAGTGTGGAAGTAATGGGAAAAGAAATAAAGACATTCGTAGATACAGGGGCCATGGTGAGCTTGATATCCATAGGCTGCCTGGAAGAATTGAAATTGTCAGGAGATGTTACGATGTTGCCATCTGTTGTTAGCAAGATTCAAGGGGTGATCCCAGACAAGAGCATAAAGTGTAAAAGTCAGGTACTTTTGGATATTGGAGTTGGAACCAGATGTTTTGAGCAAATGTTCCTAGTTGTGGATCAACTACATTTTGATATGATCCTAGGAGTGGATTTCTTAAGTGAGAGTGGCCTGATCATATATATGCAGAGTAGGCGCATGTACTTTCAGGAAGAGGACATTGAAAATCAGGAATCTGAGATGACATTCTTCAGAGAGAATATATTGAATGAGATTGTATATAACATTGAAAGGTCTATCGAGAGTAAAGCTGATATGAAGAGTAAGATGAATCCGGAAATACAGGAGCAATTTGATCACGCAATTTCAGAATACGAGGACATATTCAACGATAAACCAGGACTCATAGAGAATTTTACTTATAGCATCAAGTTGATGGATGGCAAGCCATATCACAAGAATTTATATCCCATACCAGATCAATGGAAAGAAGAAGTCGGTACGATGATAAGCGACATGGAGAGAGATGGAATTATTAAGAAGAAGCCAACTGCTTATTTGAATCCTTTAGCTGTTGTCAAGATGCCTAATGGTAAGCTGAGGATATGCCTAGATGCTAGAGCCCTTAATGAGAGAGTTCTTCCTGAACGCGACAGACCACCTGTTATTCGTGAACTGTTGTGCAGATTCAGAGGAAAGAATTTCTTTTCTACTATTGATCTGACTAGTTCCTATTATCATATAGAACTAGCAGAAGACTGCAAACAATATACGGGATTCCTATTTGACCATAAAACCTATGTTTTTAATCGTTTACCTTTTGGAGTAAAGAATAGTGGTCCGGTGATGATCCGAGCACTAGATGAGAATTTATCAGATGCAGTTAAAGAACATGTAGTGAGCTATATAGATGACCTGATTATAGCATCTGAAACAGCTGAAGAGCATATCAGGCACCTTAGAATGCTTTTTGAAGATCTCCGGAGGACGAATTTTAAGGTGAATTTCGACAAATGTCAGTTCTTTTATGGGGAAATCGAATTTCTTGGTCATAAAATCGATGGAGATGGATACAGGCCCAATCCAAAGAAGATAATAGCTATTTCGGAATTTCCGACCTCAAGAAAGCTTAAAGAAGTTCGGCAGTTTCTAGGAATGTGTCAGTTCTTTTCAACACATTGTCCTGAATATACCGAAACGATGGCACCTCTGCAGGATTTGCTAAGGAAAGGGAATCGATGGAAATGGGACGACAAATATAATCAAGCATTTTTGGCAGCCAAGAATATGTTAATCCAGAATGTTAAACTCGAATACCCAGACTTTGCTAGAAGATTTTTTGTGGAGACAGACGCATCCAAAATAGGCATCAGTGGTATCTTATATCAGATGGATGATGCAAACAGACACAGATATTTGGCTTTCACCAGTCGCAAACTCAGGAATTGTGAAAGGGATTATTATGCAACGGAGTTAGAGGCATTAGCAGTGGTTCAAGCTCTTAAGACGTGGAAGAAGGTATTATTTGGGCATGACATAACGGTGATCACAGATCATAAAGCCCTCCAATTTATTATGAAGACGGACTTAGCAAGCGACCGTATCACCAGATGGGCTCTTTTCTTACAACAATTTAACCCAACCATTGTGCAAAGACCTGGGAAATTAAATCTGTTGGCCGATGTGTAGAGTAGAAACCCTTGTGAAGTGGTAATTGTCAACCACATAGATCTTGTTCAAGAGGACCAAGGAACTCTGGAGAAGTTGAAAATGTTACCGCAAACTCAGAAGAGATGCACACCTTTGCGAAGGATTTACCGTTTCTTAACACGCAGGATGGATAACGCCGATCCAGATTTTAGAAGAACGGAGATAGAAGCTAGAAAGTATCACATGATGGGAGGTATAATATGTCAATATATCGATCAGAATCAAACCTAGCTTAGAGTTGTGATTCCACCCAAGCTTGTCAAACCAGTTATTTGGATGATACATCGAACCGCAGCTCATGTAGGTGTAGACAAAACTCTGGCTCTTGCCCAATAAACTTTTGTTTGGAGGCAAATGGGACAAACGATCCGCGACGTCATAAAGACCTGTGACAGTTGCCAGCGAAGCAAATACTCATCTAAACTAATGAAGGAAGTTCCTAGACCGATATTAACTAGCAAGCCGAGAGAACTTTTCGCTACGGACATTTTTGGTCCGATTCCTCGTTCGACGAAAGGAAACCAGTTTGTTTTGGTTACTGTAGACGTATTCCCTAAATACGTATCTCTGTGTCCAATTCAGAAAGCTACGTCCAAGTATGTGATCAACAGATTGGAGAAGACAGTAATTCCAAGTATGGGTAAACCTGAAACTTTGTTGAGTGACAATGGATCACAATTCACCAGTATGGAATTATCAACTGCTATGGAACGTTTGGGAATAAGGCATGTATTTAATTCTGTACGTCATCCAGAGGGAAACCCGGCCGAGAGAATTATGCCAGAGATCAGTAAGATGTGTCGTTTATACGTTTCGAGACAACACCACCGATGGATGGAAGTCATACCCATCATTAGTCAATGCTTAAATTCTACCATACATGAAAGTACAGGACAGACTCCGTCCGTGCTTCATCTTGGGATGAAACCTAATAGACCATGGGACCTAATAGTGAAGGCACCAGTAGATCCGGAACCTACCCAAGAAAGAAGAGTCGAGATGGCAGGAGAAAGACTCAGAAGACAGGCAGAGAAGAGGGCCAGGAGTCATGCAGGAGTTTCATGAACCATTTCAGGAAAATGACAAGGTGCTGATCAGGAAGCCAGTCACATCGAATCTTCAACAGAAGATATACCACAAATTTGCGCCATTGTACGCTGGTCCATTCCGAATTGATGAGGCATACAGAAATAATAGCTATAAGATTGCTAGAATCGACACGAATGAAGTTGTTGGAACTTTCAACGCAGCCAGCATTAGGAAGTATCATTATGCTTAGGAAGAGGATGGTTTCATAGCTATCGTGTACATAATATGTTGTATATAGAGAATGCCTGAGAGTATTTTTTTTTCTCAAGACTGATAAAAAAGGAGATGTACGGGAGAGCTGTACCCGACCCCTAGTTGAAGCTATCGGCTACGCCAGTTGTGATCGAGCCATAGTTGAGATTTGTGAGCAAGGAGAATAGATAGCGCTCAGATCGAGTCAGAAGAATGGTAGGAAATGACGTAGGAGGCCGAGGGAGATGGAGCCACTACCCCTCAAACATATGGAATTATGGGAGAAATACTGGATAATTATAAAGATTAATATGGAATAAAACCTTATCTAACCTCAGAAGGGAAGGAAATATCAAGAAATCTTATTGATAATAACTTGAAGAAAGGTAGACAACTCCTTAAGTTATGTTATAACTTTATAGCCGAAATGGTGTGGGCGAGGTTAGAGCTGTGACGTCAGACAGCGAAAAGAAGGAGGAAGTCATGTGGTAGGTCAGGGCGAGACGGCCGAACGCAGTGACACCAGCGAGGAGAAGTATTCCAGCAGTCCAGCTGAGTGGATCAAATCGTGCTATAATAGAACAGTTTATATGGCAGTGCAATACGGAAAGTTACGTGCGGGAGAGAGTCGCTAGGCGAGGCCTGCAATGCAGTATTCGGAGTTCGTTTTTGGAGCACACGCTGTCCATAGGGCAGGTCATACAAGACGTTAACTTGAGCAAGGAAGCCGGTGTTCAGACACATGTTATTTCAACATCGCAGTCGTATTCACGTGAAACAGCAATGCTTTTTCAAGCTTACAATTTACCGAAGCAATACGCAGTATTACATTAGGATTGAGAAACATTATTTAAGCTACATTCTCAATGTATAACAGCACAGAGAAGCAGTATAATGAGGCCAGTATTCAACCTCATATTACACAAGGACAGTGAAGCGGAGCGTGTCGTGCTGTGGGCGACATTTTGTAACCATGCGATAGTCAACGAGTTGAACATTACTCTGATATTTTGTCAAGTATGAGACGTTAGGACTTGTGTTTCAACAGTCCAATTGTGCAGTCCAGTTACAATTATACACTTTTATTATGGACATTCAGATGGACTTGAACTTATCTCAGCAGTATTACGGCATATTTCACAATGCATTTGAACCGAAATATTTAAGGCGACCATGGGGCCGTTCCAACATTACTGCTTTTGGCAAGTGAAAATATGTAAGCGTATGCACTTTGTGAATTGTGGCACGTGCAGCATAATAGTTACATATCATGAACAGTTATGAAATATCTTAGTTACGAACACAGATACAGGGTGTCTGACAAATCAGTACACTTTTGAAGCTACATTATTTTTCTACCAGTGCAATTCAGCCGCTGTGGAGACTAACATTATTATCGAATGCCAACCGAATAGTTTATGGAACAGTGGCGTGACATATTCGAGGAGTATGGGGTACTCTGTGTTTTTGAACTTTTTGGAAGATTTTGGACAATATACATTATGGATAATCTTCAGTTCATCATGTCGTGCTAGGCGGATACGGAGACGTGATGGCATCTCAGAGCGATGGATTCGGTTCCTAACGAAGAGGATAAATATGACATCAAATTCACTTGGATGGAGTCAGGCGTTAGTTCAGTGGGTGATACAGCGTTTTCGCCGATCTTGCGAGAAATCTTTGACAAACACTTGGATTACCGACGATCTTTGAATTCTATTAACATCTGGAATATGAAGGTATTGTAAGAGTTATGGCATTACTGATATGATTATTCATGAACACTGGGCATAATCGTATATATTTTAGTAGGAGTGCTACTATTATTTTTCAACATGGCTTAAATATTTTATTACTCCATTTGCTAAAATATGGTGTTACCATATGATATGGCAGGCACATTTATGCAACGTTCTCACCATTGGTTGACTTTATTAGACAGGATTTTGGTCTTTATATTTTTCTGTGGGGATAGTATTTCTTGATTATGGATATATTTAGCGAGTGTTTCGAACTCGTGATCTGCAATTGGATAATTTGAATTTTTTCGTCAGTTCATTGCATACTAGCGAGTATGTATAATTCATCAGTAGGGATTTTTTTATTTTTTATTGGATTGTTTGGTGATATTAACATTTTATTCACTCAAGTGAATGCATGTAGCTTTTATGTGGCAAATAGAGTCTTGTTGATTCCAATCATGTACACTCACTCATTAGCCTACGAGATGGGGCCTGTTACTCTAAGTAACTGTGTGGTGGCACTCACCTTACCTGTCGTTTTTAGGGAATTATCATCATAGTCTACGAGGTGGGGCCTGTTGCTCTAAGTAATTGTGTGGTGGCACTCACCTTACCTGCCAATCGAGGGTCTAATTTTATCATCCGAGTGTAATTATGATCGTAAGAGGATTAAACAATAAACTACCAGTCACATATTAGTTGAATTTTGCTAAATAAATTAAGAATAAATGTCAGCAGGGTTACACTTTGTAATTCTTGTTTTGCCAATCCAATAATTTGTTGCAATACTCTTTTGAGAGTATATTCATTTAAGAGTTAATACTTTTGATACTCTTTGTGAGTGATTTGATACCTTTGAGAAGGATTTCAAGTAATTGAATCTTGTAAGATGAGTTATTTATTGTCAGAATTTTTTTTGAGGCATATCATTATTAGATATTTTTGATGTGAGGTAATATAACACATTGGTGTTTTTCTTTGAAGTAAATCTTGAGGATCTAAAGAGAATTTATGTTCTGAATTAAACCAGATCTTGAATTGGATTACGATTACTAAGGTAATGTTCATATTGTTTAAGAAGTTGTCTAGATATGACCAGATTAATTACAGTTCTTGTAGATTGTGTGCGTTAATCATCTGAAGCCAGTTATATATTTTAGTGGATCATGCAACGTGATTAAGTGAAGTATTTTTGATAGGTATTTTTGAAGGTTGCCAAGTGAAAGTTTGCAATATTGCCAATGATAATTTTGAGGCAGACATGAGGTTGTTGAACCCAGTCTAGCATATTTTTGAGATTCATGCTGTGCGCTGAATAATTATGGTGTTATATGGAATAATTATGGTATTCAAATGTGGTATTTGACAAAGTGAGATTAAATGGTGAAGTTTTGGATAGTGAGATCCAACGTGATTTTGTGAAGACAACGTATTATTTTGGCATGATAAGTAAATATGAGGTATAACTTAGAACTGATAAAATTTTAAGACAACGTTCTATAACCTATATTAAACAATTTTTAGGAAATTAAATAAATAAATAATTTTGATAATCCAAGATTTTCTGATAATAATAATAATAATTTATGAAATAATAATCTGAAGTTTAAACATATTAATGATCTGACCCGCTGAATTAAAATTTGAATAAACTCGATGAATTAAATTAATTGATAAATGAAAGGTTGAATAAACTCGATAAATTAAATAAATCGATGAATTAAAAGTTGAAAAAATTAACTGAATAAAATAATTTAATAGGTGATTAAACAGCTGATGAATAAATTAATTAAAGGGTGATAATTAATTAAAGAAGCTGATGACTAATAACATTTAAATGAATTTAAATAAATTTAAATAAGAGATATGATTTAAATAAATTGATGAATTGCAACTTGAATTAATGAATTAAACAATTTAAATGGATGGATTGAGATAATTTAATTTGAATGAGATAATGAAATGAGAGTGTGTGGATGATTGAATAATCTAATGAATTGATGAATATAATATTCATTTAGATGATCTGATGGTAATAAATTAATTATTCTGACTTGAATATAACGAATATTGGGATGAGAACTGATGTGAGAATTATTTAATTTTTTTGACATTATAATGATGGTGATGACCAATGAATAGTGACGTTTTCTTTGATTCACAACCAAGCAATGATCAGCAATAGTGTAAATATGGTGTATAAATTAATTGTTAAATTTTTAGGAACAATTGCCATAGAAATGAGTGAATAATTAAAGATACGTGTTTTTAGGGTATTTTGTGTTAGACAGATTCATATTTCTTGACATCCACATTACTGATGTTAAATTAACGAAAGGTTAGGTCTCAGGGATCACGAAATGTCAGTGACGCAAAGACATAGTGCTACGGTGGCCCTGAGAACTCAAGCGAACTTTAGTAATTTTTATTTTTTCTATGTGGATGAAAAATACTTTGAAATAGCACAGAGATGGTTCGATTTTTGAGGACTATAACAACCTAACGTTTACATTCGACCATACTCTTAGGCAGGGTTTGTGTTTCTTTTTCTGTCTGACTGATTAAAATTAAATAAATTTTGTTTTATCTTAGTTGTGATCTGATGATGATGTTGTTTTCCCAATCCTTTCCTTTGTCTCAATTAAGGCTTAACCAGAAAGGATGTGGTTTGCTAGGGGTTCAGTTGATGGCGCCCATTTCTATTTGCTATTATGATTAAATTTAAGCCCGTAACGACCCTAGATATACTTCATCTCGTGTTACCCTCTGCTTTTGTGATATTTCAACTGAATTTCCGACACATTCCTTATTTTATTTCATGTTCATTTAACTCCACTCTGGCCTGGGAAACCAGATATGCGATGTAATGGCAGATGGGTCATCGCATACCTCGGATGAAAAATATTTGATGATGATACCAACTTGGTAATGGAACATATACGTTCATTTCCGTCCTATGAAAGCCACTATACAAGGAAACACAACCCAAATAGAACATAGAACATACCTTTGTGATTCTATGAACATTAGAAAAATGTACGCACTTTATGAAGAAATGTGTATTTCATCTGGCAAAACCCCTGTAAAAGAACATTAACTTATTATAGGTACGTGTTTAATAACAAATTCAATTTACACTTTTATGTACCCAAGAAGGACGGACACCTGTAAAAAAATGTGGCATTTTCAAGATGCAATATTCTAATCCTGAATTGACTGTTTCTGAAAAGGCCAATTTGCATACTGATCATGAATTGCACCTGAGGAGAGGCGAATTAGCCAGGGACACTATGAAAAATGATGCAACATCTGCAAAAAGTAATCCGGACAGTAATGCTTGTAGAATGGATTTACAGAAAGCTCTCCCTTTTCCCATATTAACAGTAAGAGATGCATATAACAAACGGAATTGCTATTGTTATAATTTCGGTGTACATGACTTGGGAAAAGACCTTGGTTATTTTTACGTTTGGGACGAAACTATAGCATTCCGAAGATCGCGAGATTTAGCTTCTTGTTTATTGAAACACTTAAAAATGTTATCTTCCAGGAAGAAATACGTAACTATCTACAGTGACACTTGTACGGGGCAGAACAGTAATATAAACATAACCCCTGCTTTAATGAGATTTCTTCAAAGTGATGAGACGGACATTGAAATCTTAGATCAAAAATTTCTTGTGTCGGGACATTCGTTTCTCCCTAATGACTCCAACTTCGGGTGCGTGGAAGTAACTGCTAAAGGAAAACCTCTGTATGTACCTGAATATTGGTATAGTATCATGACATCATGCCGTCGCACAAAAAGGTTTATTGTTTGCTCAATGAATCGTGAAGAGTTTTACTCTACCAAACAGTTAGAACGAAATATTAGTAGGAGAAAAAGAAACGAAAACAAAATGGACGTAAACTGGCTGAAATACAGTGGATGAGACTCGAAAACAAAACTTTCTTACAGCGTTAAGTACAAAGAAACGCTTCAAGAGTGCATTGACTTTGACACACTAGATCTTACTCCAACCGGTCGAAAAGGGAGACCAGTACGTTTCAACAATCTGCCCGAGGACCTGTTGTACCCAGGCCAGTGTCCATAAAAAATAAGGCAGACATGACAGATCTCTTACCATTCATACCACCAATACACCATGAGTTTTTTAACAGTTTCAAAACTACCAACGTTTAAGATAACATAGGCCCTTTACCCCATTACGAAGACGTGGAGGTACAAACTTGATGAAGCAGATTGTGGAGGAAACTGAACGGACCCACACTAATTTATTTGTATTATTACACATAATATCAAATTGATCTAAAGCTCAGCAATTTTTCAAGGTTTGTACCGTGTCTCGTGCGGGATTTCGCCTAAGAACACCAAGATAGGCTCATCGGCGGGCTCTTGGTGTTCGTGCTCGGACTGGTGTATTCTTTGGAATACACGGGAAGACAGAGTTAGCTTTTGCTGCTCTTTGCTTTAATTCATTCCTTCCTTTTTCGCAAACACCAACAGTGATTTCTTACTTTTTCTTTTATTTGTGCACCTTGCTTACTTCGTTTGTAAGTCTGTTATAGATATATATCTTCCATGATCAACCTAGCGGCATCTAGCAGCTAACCACTGAAGTTCTTCAACATTTTCACTCTCAAGAGGACTTCCTTACAAGTCAAGCCACCAGATGTCGTCGTCATAGTCAGCTAAGATCTCCATGCTGAAGAGGACTTCTTCTCCTTGTCCATCCACCAGGCTTCGCTATTGACGCCTGCTATCAACTACTTGAAGACCACTTCATCAAGATACTTAATTTTTGTCATGTTTGTAATTCTTATGTATGCTCCTTTGTCTGTTTCCCCCACCCTCCTCCCTCCTTGGTACCTTCGTGCATCGTCGAGTGGCTCTCACTTGTGTGTTAGACGTCAACACTTACAGTTGGAGCCTACCTAAGGCTTGTCTCCCTGTCTACTCGAGACATTTTTTAAATATCTACGCCATGTTGTGGATTTAAGCTAACGGTCGCCATGGATCATCTACTCTACAAACAATGAGCTAAGTACCAAACTCTAATGGTTTTCACCACATTTTAATGGTTTTTAAATAGCTAAATGGTTTTTAATACAATTTTATAGACAGTGTGAGAAATTTCAAATTGTTGTACTACAACCGTCTTCGAGGGATTTTTCTAGTCATGCCATGGCTTCTAAGCTGACTTTAAAACCTGAAAATTTAGTACTTCTTGTACGATTTAACTGAGAATGCTTCTCACACCGTGGGATTCTTGTTAAAACACCCACTGTCTATATAAAACTTAGCTTTGTTCCTCCGTGGGACCTTTTGCCCAATTCAACAATCATCAAAATTCTGGAACTTTCTTGGTCAAACGACATTTCTACAAGTAAATCAAGCTAGTATTTCCACTCTAACATGGAATTACTCCTCCTCACTGAGGAATTTGCATCACAGTTACTGTTGTTAAAAATCTGATCTGTTTTCCTCCGTGGGAACTTCTCTTCAGCATTCAACTACAACCCATACAAATTTCTAACGAAATAAACTCTCTCAAGCTAAAATTCAACTAGTGATTTACATAATTGCAATAACTTTTCTCCTTGTGAACTTTCTGTGCTGCAATAGTGAACTTTTCAAATACATC
This sequence comes from Meconema thalassinum, assembly GCA_946902985.2. Lineage (NCBI taxonomy): Eukaryota > Metazoa > Arthropoda > Insecta > Orthoptera > Tettigoniidae > Meconema > Meconema thalassinum. The sequence continues at coordinate 678,366,495 of OX336389.2, forward strand.
AATAGACTATAGTGAAAACAGTGCCCGTTAAACCCCCAACCGCGTCGCGGTTCTGAGAGCAATAAATATGGCCAAAACTTTTTTCTAAAAATCCCAATTCTTCCTCCCTAAACACCTTACTAACTTAATCTAATTAAGTTCTAAATTTAAGTCAATTGATGTACCTAGCTATTAATCAACGGGGCCTCACTTGCCTCACTCCCAACTCAGTTTCGCATTTCACGAATTAACTTCTGCATAATCAGTGGCCAGATAGAAACGGAGTTGGGTGAAGACCAGTTTGGTTTCAGGAGAAATGTAGGAACAAGGGAAGCTGTACTAAGTCTTAGGCTGATTTTGGAAGGTAGAATAAGGAAAGATAAGAGAACGTTCATGGCTTTTGTAGACTTAGAAAAGGCTTTTGATAACGTTGATTGGACTAAATTGTTTGACATTTTGAAATCGATTGGAATAAAGTACAGGGATAGGAGGGTGATATACAATCTGTACAGAAACCAGACAGCAGTCATTCGAGTTGAAGGACATGAGAGTGAAGCTGGTATTCAGAAAGGTGTAAGGCAAGGCTGCAACTTATCACCCATACTTTTCAATCTTTACATTGAACAAACAATGAAGGAAATTAGAGAAAAATTTAAAGTGGGAGTGAAGATTCAAGGAGAAATAATTTCAACTCTGAGATTTGCTGATGACATCGTCATCTTGGCCGACAAGCCTGAGTATTTGAATGAGTTTTTGAATGGTATGGACTCCGTCTTACGGAAAGAATTCACGATGAAAATAAATAAATAAATAAATGTAAAACAAAAATACTGGAATGCAGCCGAAATAAATCAGAAACCTCTATGGAGATCAAATTGGCAGGTGAAAAGCTGAAGGAAGTAGGAGACTTCTGTTACTTAGGAAGCAGAATAACCAGTGATGGACGAAGCAAAGAGGATATTAAAAGTAGGTTGGCTCAGGCAAAGAAAGCATTTCTACAAAAAAGGAATCTGCTGACATCGAATATAGATTTAGGTATTAGGAAATCATTTTTGAAAGCCTTTGTCTGGAGCGTGGCGCTCTATGGAAGTGAAACTTGGACTATTGGTGCAGCAGAAAAGAGGAGAATTGAAGCATTTGAAATGTGGTGTTACAGGAGAATGATGAAGATCAGATGGGTAGATAGGGTTACAAACAAAGGGGTATTAAGACGAGTGGGAGAGGAGAGTTGTTTCTGGCGACTGCTAATGAAGAGAAGAGATAGGTTGGTAGGACACATACTAAGACACCCAGGAATAGCAAGCTTAGTTATGGAAGGAAGGGTCGAGGACAAAAACTGTAGGGGTAGACCAAGGTTAGAATATGTTAAACAGATTGCCTCGGATGTAGGGTGTCGGAGCAATGTAGAGATGAAACGATTAGCTCAGGACAGGGAGGCATGGAGAGCTGCATCAAACCAGTCAAAAGACTGAAGACTCAAACAACAAACAGTCTACATTCTAATTCTTTTCCCTTCTAAATGGGGGAATTCTATTTTTTTCTACTCATAATTGAGTAAACTAATTTTTCTCTTCAGGGTTCACAAATAGTGACCTGTCCTATTTGAATTTAGCACGGCCGTAATTACTGTATAAACATAAGAAGTTATAGAAACTTCTTCATAATTTCTCTTTCTTTTGTTATAATTTCGAATTTGTTATTTATTCTTACTTTCAAGATTTCCATATAGGAATTCTTAAAGTACCCACATTGTACCTTATTTATTGTTAAAGCTTAAATTGCGTTAATTGTCGTTAAACTTAGAATTTGTTAATCTTAGCACCATTTTTAAAATCTTATGCAGATTTTAGTGCTTATAAGAGGTTCCAAACCTAAAAATTGTTAACAGCTGAGTGCAAACTTCAACATTCTAGAGGTCTGAGACTTCAAAGGTTAAAACCTAAATTGTACCTTTTATATTTGTCAAAATTATTATATCTCCACGTATTGTTAAATAAATCAGGTTATATTTTTTCGTTTTATCCTTGTCTTAGAATAACGATTAGGCAGGACCCTATTTTCCCTGACTCTTCCCAAAAGCTGATGCCCTTTTTTTAGAAAACTACGTACTCAATTAATAAAGTTTTCACTATTTGTTGCATTTAAACAAAACCTCCTAGTATCATCTTTTCCAAAGCATCTTTTAGCTGCCATAGCCAATTCTAATGAGCCAGTAAGGCAAGTAAAGCTAGCTCCGCAAGTTTCCTGCTTGTTGAGATTTTCTCTATAACTTGTGGTTCGTTTTCAAAATTTAAGTTTTTTTTCTGGTCTAAACTTTTAGTCGGCACTTTGCTGGGTAAAAGCTTAGCTATTCTTAAATGCAACTATTGTTTTTCTTACCTAAATTCTCCAAGAAAACAACAAAATTATCCCCAAAAGCATAACTGCTTCATCGCTACCCTTTCTGGGAATACTCGGCCATTCTCGGGAAATCCTACAGTTCCAAGAACTAAAACCATCACGGCAAATTCAAATTATTTGCGCCTTTCAAATCATTCTTTTAAACTTAACTCCTTTGAAAGGATATACAGTAAATCTGTCATTCTTTGTCTTGTCAGACTACCACCCTTCCCCATAGTATCCAAATTTAGGCTGGGAAGGGAAAGTACGAACGCCGCTTGCTTGCAAATAGCCCAAGCTCCAGCCGCATTTCCCGTTAGCTGTCTCCAAGTCCATACGCACTTTAGGTATCCCGCAGGCTCGCGCTGTGAAAATGGTGATTAAACGTTTAATTTAGTTTAAGTTTATGAGTTATATTGGACTCCCGTCCCATCTATCAATACATTTTCTCCATTCTGAAACCCACTTCTTCCCCTTTCTTTTCATCATCTTCCCTTAGGGAGGGTTATTCCTAAGCTAATAACCTACCCACGGACCCCTACAGGAGCTGCGCGCTACCTCTCTTCTTATGAAGCGCACCCACGCTTCTTTACTGCGCAGTTCGCTACTCCCGTGGGAGTCTGGACACGGACACCAAGAGGCCGCTGATGAGCCTATCTAGGTACACCTAGGCGAAACCCCACACATGACACGGCACAAACCTAGAAAAATTGCTGAGTTTTAATACACTGGCTGTGAAAGCCAATATATCATCCTTTTCAAATTGATCCGTTGGTAAGTTTAGTTGTAGTCATTCAAAGTTGTCAGAAATGGTACAAAACTAAAAAACTTCCGAACAATAAATGTGTATGTGACATTTCACTTTAACTTTCTTTCAGTAAACCCACCTACGATGTAGAATGACAGTGGTGTAAGTTATTGAAATAAAATTTAAATAACAATAAAAATTACTTACAGGCTGGTTTAGACCCTAACATTAATGCATATTAACAAACGGACTATGTTCAAACACGAATCCATCGCTTACAGTTAAATAAATGCTATCTTGATTATTATAGATACTTTCACAAAACCTTCGATTACTCAAAACAATGTTCGCATGACTTACACTACTATCATTCTAACCGGCTCGGAAAAATTTAAACTGACGCGAGTGCGTAGTACAAAGAAACAGAGTGTGTGTATTGAATTGAAAATTGTAACATTTTACGTGAAAGACCGTGTGAATTTAAGGAATTATTCATACTGAGCATTTATCATGAGTATGGAAAACGTTGGTGAAAAATGGTTAATAGGGACATGTAACTTGACTATGGTTGAGATGGATTCGTGCTAAGCATGCAGCGGGAAATGTAGTCTAAATTATGGTCTCAACAATACTTACCAGTGACGTATTTCGATTTACTGAAGCAGAGACATGATACTTTCATGGAAATTTAGAAAGAAGAAAGCTACATTAATAACTTGAACTGAACATTATACCATCTACAAGTATGGGCGGGAACGACGAGAACTTTCAGAGGCCAAAAACAGAAGATTTGAACGGGAAGAAGTTCAAGAGCGAAGCAGAAGCCCGGACTCGAACCAGTGGGCCCGAGGACACGAGCGAGGTCCTGGGAGGGACAAGCGACGCAGCCGGGCGTACCAACATGGAGTGGTGGCTACGCGGTTCATCGAGCCGGACAGAGAGAACAGGCCTGGGCCAGGAGGAGCTCAAGATCCAGGGGCGGCCGCTCCTTATGTGCTGAAGTGCTGCAGCACACTGCTTTATTTGAAAATAAATTATTTTAATAGTAGGCTTATTATCTACAAATACAACGCTTTAAAAAAGACGTCAAGCAAAGAGTAGGAAATATTTATACTCCCCTCACTACGAGGTACAGAACAGATACGGTACGAGGTATCTAGGCGTGCGCTCCACTCCGTGCACGGCGTTAGCTGTGCAGATCACAGCCCAGCGAGAATTTCCAAGTTTATTGGCAGCATACGTGAATTTTGTCTTCTGCGCATGCGCGCCCAACTTTTCCCTGTGTTCTGGATGTGCTGTTGGGACAACAGCGAAGACCAGTCATCACAGCGATTCTTTGTTCGACCACAGAGAGGCAGCACTGGTCACAAGGAATGTGAACGTGGCCAGTGGCACTATCTGGACACAGCAATAGGATTTAAGAGGGAATCGCTCAAAGAAATAGGGTAAAAAAGCAGAGGAAGCCATCAGCTGTTCCCGCTAGAAGGTCTTTTTCAATAAACCCAACTTAATTATCCTATAGCCACATTTTGTAAATCGATGTACCCCGCCACTTCCAGAACACTGTAGTAATATTCGTTGACTTCAAGAAGGCGTACGACTCAATTGACAGGCAGACTTTATTTAACAGCCTAGAGGAGTTCGGAATTGACAGGAAGACGAGAGAAATAATCAAACAAACTCTAACGGATACCATGTCAAGAGTGAAGTTCTTCGGAGAAATCTCTGATCCTTTTGAAATAAAAACAGGAGTCAGACAAGGAGATGGCTTATCACCTACCCTCTTCAACATTGTTCTGGAGAAAATCATGAGAACCTGGGAGGAAGCTTTGGACATGAAAGGAGTAAGGGGGATACATCTGGGAAGGAAAGGACAGAACCTGGAAATTAAATGTTTGGCTTTTGCTGATGATCTTGCCCTCTTAGCCCAAAGCCGAGATGATGCCCAAAAAATGCTGGATACTCTGCACGAAATCACTGAGAAAACGGGTCTTAAAGTCTCCTATGAAAAGACAGAATACATGGAGTACAGACACCTTGGAGAGAGACACATAAAAGTGAAACATGGGACTGTCAAAAGAACTGAGAAGTTTAAATATCTAGGTGAATGGATAGGACCCAATGGGCTAGATAAAGAAGCAAATAGGGCAAGAGCTAGAAAATTGGATTTGGCTTATAGGTTAACCCAGAACAGATACAACAAACGAGCAATATCCTACAAGGCAAAACTCAGACACTATAGCACAGTAGTAAAGCCAGAGGGTCTGTACGCCTCGGAGTGCTTGGCACTGAATAAAAAAGGGGATCTTCAGGAACTGGAAAAAAAGGAGAGGAAAATTTTGCGGAAAATTTTAGGACCACAGAAAACTGCTGACGGGACATGGAAGAACAGAAGGAATGATGACCTCTATAAACATACTGAAAAAATTACTGTCACAATGCGGAAGCGAAGGTTGAAATTCTACGGACATTTGGTGAGAATGGACGAGAACCGACTGACTAAGAGGATATTCAAGTATATTACAGAGCTGAAGGCTACAACTAAGTGGGTAGAAGAGGTTAAAAGAGACGACAAGGAAAGTGGACTCACAGTGGATGTGATCCACAACAGAAAAGAGTTCAGAAACCGAATTGACAACATCAAGATATTCGAGGAGAAAACACATAAAATTAGAGCCAAACTGGTAATATCCGAGGAGGAGCGAAAGATCAGAAGTGAACGAATGAAGAGGTTTTGGGAAGAGAAGAGGAGATTAACCAGAAAGCCTTAGGTTCCATGCGGTCCACAGGCGGCCAAATTCGGAAGAAAGAAAGAAAGAAAGAAAGAAAGAAAGAAAGAAAGAAAGAAGAAAAATTATAATGTTTATGTCGTCAAAATAAGGACATGATTATTGTGATGCCTAGTTTATAAATTTCACTATTGCGAAATAACCTGTGATTTTGCATTACGGCGTTGCTGATTTCATTTTAATGCTTTTGGTAATACTGAGTAGTGCTGTTTTTGCGCGGTCACACCAAGTGTTTCGTGAATATTTTGTAATTGCAGGTGTTATTACCATGTACAATCAGTTGCAGTCAAGAACAGCTGATGCCGTGAAGATAAAATCCGCTGTGTCACGAGAACACACGAGAAGCCCACGATCGCTTCCAAATCTTGGATCACCTGGAAGCAGCAAAACTGTTAGATTCCACCAACTTGGAACGATTTTCCAAAACGTTTCCAGATAAAAAAAAAACTAGGTGTAACTGTTCATGCCTATAGCATGCTGGAAAAGAAAAGGCTCAGAACAGAACTATCGGATCTGTACTGTAGGCCAGATTTTAGGAATATTGGTGGGGCAGTCCCTCTTCTGCATTTCATAATATCCAGTAATCTGCAAGGTACGTTCTGCCAAACAAGCAAGCTTCTGAGGATATTAGTAACAACACCCATGACTAATTCAGAGCCTGAGAGGTGTTTCTCATCGCTGAAGAGGATCAAGACCTTTCTGCGGAACACCATGGCACAAGAAAGACTAAGTGCCTTCGCTATGCTCTCCATTGAGAAGAAGACGGTCTCCAGTATAGAGGGGTTCAATGCCAGGGTGATTGACAAGTTCTGCAGCAAGAAGGAGCGACGTATGGACTTCATTTTTCGTCACTGAGTGAGTGTTTCTATATGTTTATATAAAAACAATTGGAGGGAGGGTCAGGCCTACAGCACACAACTATTTTTCTACACCAGCCGCCACTGTCAAGATCACCGCCTACCACCAACAAGGGACGCTGCCAAGTACCACTCCCTACGCACTTACCAGCAAGTACAGGCGTGGTTAGGTAATGAACTTCTCCCATCAGTTTGAGGCTGGAGCCTAACCCCGCGAAGAGTACTACCAATCCCCACAACCAGAAATGCTGCGCCGGATAACATCCTCCAGATTGTTTCCTGCAAGTGCAGCAAAGGCTGTAACACCGGAGCTTGCAGCCGCTAGGTGTTCAGCAATGTGCAAGAACTGCACAGGCCACTCCTGCGAAAAAGCCCCCGCAACTGATTTGAACGAGGAGAACTCACCAGACATAGTCGACGAATACGACGATAGCGAGGACGTCATTAATAGCCTGATCACTCAGGAGGTCGACGAGCACTTAGAAGCAGAACCAATGGCTAAGAAATCCCTACAGAAACTGTAATGAGTACAAATGGGTACCTGCTATGAAATGTACATGTATATATGAGTACCGTTGACAGATACTTGGCAATGTTGTATATAGGAGACAGGTCAGTGGACTGTGGTGAACCCGTGATTGGTTATCACAAGTGATTTTCAGCAAAGGCGAACAATGATTGGGAATCATGACAAGTGGCTTTTTGGTAAAGACGCCCAGTGATACGTTTAAATGCAGAGTGGGGCTCGGTGGACTCCAACTGGTTGCCACTATTGGCGAGCCGCGCTGTTATTTCGTTGTCAGCGGAAGGATACCTGAAAGAATGTTCGGTGAGTGGGGAGTAGGTTGGTGTGGACTGTTCATCTGATGACAGTGCATCTAATAGCCCAGCAGCCATTTTAGTTTATTGCTAGTAATGATTTGTGGAGGTGAATAAGTGTATTTGCTTTATGTTAATCTAGCATAGTTCAGGCTATTGGCTGTAATAGGTTCCTAGAAAAGGCAATTAAAATGTAAATATTAACCTAACTGCTATTAAGATTCCTTGCTTGTCACAATTCTGAAAGTCACATCAGTAAACTGTCTGATGGCCCCTTGGCACGGTGACTGGCTGCGTGGCTCAGCGGTAACGTTCTCGCCTGCTGTGCTCAAGGTTGCAGGATCGAATCCTGACACAGTCAGCTGGCATTCAAGGGTGCTCAAATGCAAGGGAGCCGTGTCAGTATATTTACTGGCACGTTAAAGATCCCCTTCGGGGCAAGATTCCGGCACCCCGACGTCTCTAAAAGCCAGAGTAGTTAAAAGGGATGTAAAACCAATAACTTTATTCCTTCGGCATGGTACATCATTTTAGGCTGAGAGCTGTATCAGTTTTCGAGATATTGAATATTGGTGAAATATTCCACGCGACCACCATGTTGGATTGGTATTTATTATGGAAATACGAGAGGCATAATTGAGATCTCCAGGGATGTAAATAACTACTATCGAATTTATATTGGTCCAGCTGATCGAAGGCTATTTGGCGGGTAACTTACATACAAAAAAAACGCACTAAAGCCGATATCTTTAATCCTTATTTAGTATGATGAAAATTGACCTAATGTGAGAGAATGAATCTTTTCTGGCAGTAGAATTTTATTTATGAATGGCTAGGTAAGCGATTAATAATAATTAGAGCTGTTGATTGTTAAAAATTTTGATCGGCTAACTAAATTTGCTTAATCGGATAATCGGTCGATTAATCGAATTTTAGTCGGTTTCACGCAGTATCAGTTCGAGAAATGAAACCTTTGGATAATATATTTTAAAATGTTTACAATTCCATTTGCTATGAAGAAGATATAATTTTTTATTTTAATTGTATTGGGGACGTTCAAATAAAAAATACAAGAATTCCAATGCTTTTAAGTTAATAATAGGCCTATTATTTAAAATATATAATACTTCAATATTGATTGTTAATTGACACAAGAGTTTGAAGTTGAAGCTCACAGTTACTTACAGTCACACTTCTTTGCTCCGGGACTTCAAACATGCTCAGAACTAAGGGTTGCCCTTCTCTTAGTAACTATATTTTCAGCGTCACTGAACACCCTCTCACACGGAACTGAAGTAGCTGGAATGCAAATGAATGACCTGTTAATCTTACAATAGCTGATATTAGCACGCCAAATGGCAAATAATAATACAATACACAGGTTTTGTGCTACGCAAAACAATTCCTTTTCCTACACCACACTACTATTTTAATCGTTTCGATTAATTGACTAAAGCACATTGATCGGTTAGTCGTATTTTTAGATTAATTGGTCCGATTCATCGATTAAATTGACATCTCTAATAATAATATATAAGTACAGGAGAAAAGGAGTCGCCTCCGTAGTGTAGCGGTCAGCGTGGTTAGCTGCCACCTCGAAGGTCCTGGGTTCGATTCCCGGCTCTGCCACGAAATTTGAAAAGTGGTATGAGAACAGGAACGGGGTCTGCTCAGCCTCGGGTGGTCCAAATGAGCAGAGGGGGTTCGATTCCTACCTCAGCCATCCTCGAAGTGGTTTTCCGTGGTTTCCCACTTCGCCTTCGGGCAAATGCCGGGATGGTACTGCCTCCGAAAATTGAATTATTATGAGACAAAATGAGAGTATTTTCCGTCCCCATGATAAAATTTAACCAGAAAATATAAATTCTGGAAGTGTGACACAAGAGGGTCGTGTTACAAGCTCGAGGCCCTGGGAGAGCCCGATCACGTGACATATTGCACAATAGACGCTTCTAGAAGGCTGAAATTGGCGTAGCAACAGTGAGTTTGGAAATAACCATTATAAATATTGTTATAAATTATGCTATTGGATCCCAGCCTAGAGCCAATGAGAAGAGGTCTTATTGAAGACGGGATCAACTTCAACTACATAATTTGGTGAAATTATGCATTTAGGCCCTCAGAAGAAGATTTTCTTATTTGGTAATGAAGAGAACATTAAAAGAAAATATGTCTGATACTTTAAAAACCGCACATCGGTTAATCTACGCAGTAATATGCATTAGTAATCTACGCGCTAAAATTATGGTGGGATATTGATATGGCCGCCAAAATTTCGACTTGGAGGGGGAGATCCAAGGATCGAGGTTCTTATTCCAGCAGTCTTTGAAGAGTGAGGAAGTGTTTTATTGGGTTAACGGAGATCCCAATGCCTTGTCCGAGTGCGACGACTGTCGACTCGTGGAGACGCTAGGTTAGCAGGGTAGAACATTGGAGATTACCGCACTTCCATTTTAAGCGAAGTTGAGAAGAACATTGAAAGTAGAATATCTCATATGTATTTGAGACTAGATTTCAACTAAGTAAATATATAGAATGAACAAGTCGAATACTACATTCTGTTGAAAGTCGAGCGTTCTAAGATTTACCATTACGACAAAATAAGCCTATTAAGACAGTTTTTCAAAAGTGTTGGAAATAAAGCTGAATATCATTTTAGTTGCAACGTGAAGTTGGCGAACGCAGTTCAAGTGAACAGTAGCGGAGAACTTTACACATTGGCGCAGCAAATAAACATTATCATAATGACTATCATTATTCCTCGATGAGTTTCATTCGACATAATTAACATTGTTGATATGCTGAACTAAATAGTCATGCGCCAGAGACATATTCGATAACAGAAGTTAAGATACAACGATGGAAGTTCGTTAGACAACGTATTCTTGAATACAGACGTAGTGTACGTTACATCTTGTACATTTTCGTCAGTCTACGAACACTAATGTAACATCAATTAGCAATAGAAATAATTCATTCACCATCTACATGAATATTTCTATAAATTATTATTCAATGATGAGGCTGATATATATTTGCGACGGAGAATGAAGACTCTACAGAAGAGATTTGTCAATATGCTAGGGTATCCCAGCAACAACAGAATAATTTGCCAGAAGGATGTCGTTCGAGCCCAGGCGAAGGTTGGTGAATTCCGGAGAGGGAACGTTTTCCTATCTTTGAGGTCGCAGATCCGAGGTTCGAATGCAGATCCATCTCAGTATCTTGAACTGAGGAAACATCTAAAGTATTGTGTAAATACTTACCCAGAACTTCAAGATATCGTCCAAATAAGGTAGCAGTGTCTCTTATTTTTAGTATAGAGCTTGATTAGTGACATCCTGAGCCGACGTTCTTACTCCATATTTTCACATTTCATGTATTTCAGTGTTCTCATGTATTTTACACTTCAGATGTGTGCTAAGATTTTTATGCTTCAAGATTATTTAGGAGATGATTGTCTTTCATCTATTTTTTTTTCAATTTTATTCTACGGATCAGTTGTTGAACTGACACTAAAAATTTTTGCTTGAGGAATCAGATTTCCTTATAGAAGACGAGTCGTTTCGACTATCGAATTTTAATAATTTTATTTAAACCAAGTATTCAGACATTGTGTCATAGCTTCAAATTAAATTCTTTTAAATTTAATTTGAGCACTTTAATGTAACAACATCAAACTTCAAGAGCAGAAGAACCATCGAATGATATTGTCATATCATTATTGTACATAAACTTTCGGCGATCTAGGAAATACTAGTCGTTTGATAAGACCGAAGTCTTAATCCCTATAGACATTCTTTGTGTAGAGTGGAAAAACATTACGACGTTGACAAACCTTTTTATTATTTGTAAAGCTGAGAGCATTGTGCATTTAATATGTTAGAGGAAATATCTTTTGATAGAAGATTATTCAAATCTTTGGCTAGGAATTCAAAGCTAGTTTATCCCGGTCAAGATTGAATTCTATTTGACACTATAAATAACATGTGTGTTATTTTACACTATTTGTGTAATATCACGTCATTATGTAGACCTGATATTACGACATGCAATTTAAAGCTTGATAAGTGAAGTGAGACAGGAGTATTATTTTTATTACATGTATTTGCGACAGACGAGTTAACAGTTAATTATCTTTTTGTGTAGTAAACTTTAGGAGGTCAATCACGGCAGTCTAATATCATTCATTACGATTGGAAGTTTCGGAACTTAAGAATGTATAATAGTAGATCAGTAGTAATGTGAAACGATACTGAGGGTCATGCCATTATTTGAGAAAAGTTTCTACAGAAGATATGTTAATTACAATTAATCCGTTTTGGTTATTGTTTAACATAGTGGATGATAATTGTTTATGCCATATTTACTGTTATATGAGGATTTGTAGAGCTATGGAATGCTCGTGCGAAGGAAGTTCCGCATTTTAAGGGAAGTCAATGAAATTATTGTTCTTTGATAAGAAAGGCATGGATCATGATAAGAGTCCTTGTATACAAGTAGTCCAGTTCATGTGAAGTAACGTTTTAGCTGTGTTGACAGAAGGGTTTTAGCGGAAATGCAATTAGAGAATGATTGTCTACTCATGTCAATGATACCATTATTAAATTTTACTAAATCCGAAGTTATATAATTACGTACAGTTAACCTTTGTCAGTCGACTGTATTAAATCGACATTGTAATGAAACCTATATAAGACGATGTGTGAGCAGTATATGAAAGTTAAAGAGTGTTAGAAAATGTTTATGTGGAAAACATTGTAAATAACTAACTGAAAGTTGTATAGTAACTGAGAATCCAGAATCTCAAAAGTAACGTGTTAGCAACGTTAAATATTGTCTATTATTATGAACAAATTACTTGTAAATATTTTTCGGAAATGATTTAATTATTTAAATAATTTTTAATAGGATTTATTAATCGAATGTTTTGGAATAGCGAGTGTTTTGTGAGCGGATGTTTTTGTATGGATGATTGCCCACTGTTAAGAGTGATTGTCGAACCGAATTGGTCTTGAACAATTACGGGGTATAAATGAAAGATTGTATACAGATTTCAGAATGATTGTTAAAGGAATATAGGAGTTATGAGCATTTTTGTAAGATCTGAATGTAAATTTTATACGTGTATTTTAAACGCACACAAGGCAGTATTATTACAAGCCAGACAGAATGATTCACCGTTAGGAGTGGAGAGCTTGGTGTTATATAATGTGAACAGGTGACGAGTCACAGCCTTGTATAAAATGTAAAGAGTTCTAAGCGCAACGCTATGCTAGCATTCATTGATGAAGCAAGCCAATCCAGGTGCGTTTTCTAGACGCGTGCCAATGAAGGTAACCTGTTGTCGGGAATGTCATAAATGCAAGAGCCCCTGTTAAACGTTTTTCTTCACTTACAGTAGGCCTAGGCATCTCAAACTTTCTATGCTTGAAACTTAAAACCCAGTAAATGTAGTAAGATGTGTTGTGGAAGAGAAGTGTGTATGATTGTATGGTTTTATTTATTTTTGTTGTTAGAGTAGTTTATTGTTAATTTGTTTATATTAGATTAGTTTACTCTTGTTAATAAATTTACTCAGTTCGTTATCTTTCGTCGTTGACGTGTGGTTCATTTTTAAATATAAGGATTAGAGTATTGTGGATGTATTGTAGGCGAAGCTGAGTTCCCATTCCCCGAGACACGTAAGTAAAGTTAAGTGTGCCCCCGTGTAGTTTGTTGTTTATCCACAGTATTCTTGTAACTGCTGTTTGTAAATCCCTAAATGCCATGTTGGAGCAATTACTAATGAAGTAATTTGCCGATGCTGTTAGAAATAGGCGATCCAGCTGGGGCAATGGATATTCCAACAGGCAACTTTCCGGATTTACGGGTACAGTACCTCCTGTAAGGCCACGGCCGCCTTCCTCCCTCTTCCTTGCCTATCCCTCCTTATCTTTCACTCCCTTCCCTCACGTGGCCCCTGTTGGATTTGCAGGTGAGGCCGCCTGGGCGTGGTGCTGGTCACACCTCCCCAGTTGTATCCAACCGATCAGATGTTCCCAGCTCTAGGACACTGCCCATAGGAGCGGTAGAGGTGAGTTCCCTCGCTGAGTCTGTGGGATCCACCAACCTGGAGGGTAAATTAAAAACAAAAACAGTAGAAAAGGGATCATTGAGCTTCTATCGATGAAACCAGTTTATTTTTATCTGGCCATTGGTGGTACGTGTACCATGGGTGGAAGAACGTCGTACTAGAGGATTTTATACCAGTCCACATACTTGCACAGAGGCTACGAGTGGAGTGTATCGTACGCTACAGGATTTTCTTCTTCTTAGTCTTCTCCTTCTTTTCGTGGATTTTTTGGGCCTGATGTAACTCTTCACCCAGTCACCTACAGGATTTTTGACTGTAAAGTGCGACTATAAAGTAAATTATTTTCTCTAATCGACCAACTGCCTGCAGTACTCACCGGCGTAGCTGGATGCGTTTAAGCACGCTCTACTACTGAAATGCATTACTGTTCTTTCGAATATCTGAGGTACGAATCAGGACGCTAACAGCAGTCTTCCTTGATAGGGCTTTTCCTCAGGACCTTCCACACTCACTCCATGCAAATGCCACTATGGACTCTTATTTCAAGCTTCCGGGCACGTATCCCGAAATAATTACAAATAATTACGCACTGCTATAGACGCTACAATAACGTTGGTTATCATAACATTTCTACACTTAGTCAAGTACACTGAGCGAACGAGCAAAGAAGAGCCTATCCCCTAAATGCAACTTAGGGGGCGTGGTGGCGCAGTTGTCAAGCTGTTGACTTCTCACCAAGGTGGACCGGGTTCTATTCCCGGTCAATGCATGTGAGATTTTCGAAGTGAAATGCCATGCCCTGTGGTTCGGATTCCACGTAAAAAGGAGGTCCCGTGGCTCAAGGAAGCTTGTAGTCTAACGTGACCATTAATCTCGCGATCATAAGCCACGGGACCTCCGTTTTACGTGGAATCCGAACCACAGGACATGGCATTTCACATCGAAAATCTCACATGCATTGACCGGGAATCGAACCCGGTCCGCCTTGGTGAGAGGCATGCAGCTTGACCGCTGCGCCACCATGCACCCCCCCCCCCCCCGTGGCTCAGGATCGCATGATTAACGGTCACGTAAACTAAAAGCTTCCTTCCTTTTCCTAAATGCAACTTTAGGAATTTACACAGAATTCAATGCGATACCCACGTGACTGGCTGCGTGGCACAACGGTAACGTTCTCGCCTGCTGTTCCCAAGGTTGCAGAATTAAATCCTTGCGCAGTCAGTTGGCATTTAAGGGTATGCAAATACGAGGAAGTCGTATCAGTAGATTTACTGGCAAGTTAAAGACCCCTTTCGAGGCAAAACTCCGGCACCCCGGTGTCTCTAAAAGCCGCAGTAGTTAAATGTAATTGGCATTCTGCCCGAAAGCAGGTCCGAGCCTCCGAATAGGCTATCCTCAATCAGAGTTTACGTGCAGTAGGGTGGTCAGGGCCTTTCCGCTCCTCCTTATGTTTGCCAACAGCGCGCAATTCCTAGAACCGGCATGCCATCCAAGTTCCGACCACGCCCAATGCTGCTTAACTGCGGAGTTCTCATGGGGTCCAGTGTTTCAACATGGCCAGGCCGTTGTAGTTAAAAGGGACGTAAAACAAATAACATTTTTATTATTATTATTGATACCAACGTGCCATTAATTAATATAGGCCCATATTACTCTGTACAATTTTAATGTACTTCCTTGCGATCCTAAAACTAGGAATTCATTTCTTTGCTGTGGGCTGAATTCGGACATACAGTATATAAAAAACTTTCCTGGAGTTGAAATAATGTTTAGAAAACCATTGTTTAGGAACAAGTGTTAAGCTGTTCGCCAAGCCTCTAGTCGCCTTTGTTGGGAGTCCCGTTATTCCCTGGCCGCGAGGGGTCTGCTACCCTACCTCTCGCCGCTCCCCAAGTACGGTACATTCCTTCGTCAGTGTCACAATTGTGCTCAAGCAAGTCACCACGGGGCGAAAGCGAAGCAGACCTGCAGCCATGCAGTCTCGGAACATTATATCGAACGAGTGACAGTGTATTAATGTATCAACATGTATTGTATATAACTGTGTAATATAGGCTAATATAATTACTTAAATGTTCCACAGAAGTCCAGTGATTTGAAATCCCAGCACTATAAATTACAGTCCACCAGAGTATATTCTTCACATTTATTATCAAACTCTCTTCATGGTCCTACCGGCCGGATTTCTGTGGAACAACTGACGTGTGTTATAGTTCGTGCATCATTTCTAATCGATGCCACGCGTTGTGCATTGAAGTATGAGCGGTAATCGTGTGTTTCTTCGATGATTCGTATTAACTACAGCGCGCAGTGGCACATATTGAACCTCGAGACATTACACATGGAAGGAATTCAACTTTAAGCAGCTTCGGTAAGTACATACTCATTTCTGGTTACCTGTATTCCTGTATGCTATTCCCATTATGGATCCTAAATTGAAAGCACTTCTCGTAAAGACTAGGGGCCTCGCAAAGGCAAATATTACTCGTTTGCATTACTTCGTCAAGAGCTTCCAACCAGGGTCAAGTATTAACGCAATAAGGGCAAGGTTAGACGATCTACCAAAATTAAGGCAGACGTATGAAGACGCGCAGGAGAGATTAGAATTAGAAGACGAATCCGAGGACCACAGTGAAGATAGGAATACTTTTGAGACTATGTATTATGATCTCGTTGATAAAATGACCACGTTGATTGAAGATAGCGTAGAGTTACGATCAAAACAGAACAATCCTTCGAGTACTAAAAGTGATGGTCAGTCTAGTTCCGGCAAGGGAGAGCTGACACTTCCTCCAATTAAATTACCTTCCTTCGGGGGACAGGTCACTGAATTCCGTCATTATTGTGACACATTTACTAGCCTGGTAATAAACAATCAAGCAATTGACGATATACAACGATACCACTATTTGTTATCTTCATTAACGGGTGAAGCACATGGCCAGATTAAGAACCTTCCCATAACATGTCCTAATTTTAAAACTGCTTGGCAAATTGTCTGTCTGAGATACAATAATCCTAGATTAATTGCCACAGCACACATCAACAACTTGCTGAACCTTCCACGTGTACATAATGAATCACCCACAGAGTTACGAGCACTTCTAAATCAGGTATCAAGTAACTTAAATGCACTTGAAGCACTTGAACTTGAAATCCCTGTTTACGAAATTCTTCTAGCGCAATTAATTCTTGAAAAGACTGATGACGTCAGCAGAAAACAGTGGGAGCTGTCGTCATGAAATTCACAATTCCCAAGACTGGAAGTGCTAAGTAAATTTTTAGAGGACAGATGTCAAGCCCTAGAACTAATCAATGGTAACCGAATTCCTACCCCAGTTGTCAATTCTACCACTCAAAACATCACTAGAAAGAAGTTCACGAACCAAGTCAGACAAGTGTATGTTTCAAGTAACAATAATTGTTTATTTTGTACTGGCAAGCACCCTCTTTATAAATGTCAAAACGTTTCCAGTGTTAGTGTTGCACAACGAACAGAATTTGCCAAACAGCATAAATTGTGTACAAATTGTTTGAGACATGGTCACATTGTTGGTGATTGCTCTTCAGGTTCTTGCTATTCATGTGGTTTGAAGCATCACACACTACTTCACCGCAACCGAGGAACTGGTCGTTCTCCTACCTCAAGGCCGCCTGATAACACGCATGGTAGGCAACAGGCAAGACCCAACAACTCTAATGTTACGCAACAACGTGCCGACACAGCGTCCTATTGCTCACTTAAAATAAAACCGCACACTCATATATTGCTCTCGACTGCATTAGTAAAGTTGTGTGATGGGGAGGGCCAACTTCAGACTTGCCGAGTCCTGCTAGACTCGGGCAGTCAAGCACACTTCATCACGACGGCCTGCACACAACGACTGAACTCAAATAAGATACGGAATAGAATTCCAATCCAAGGTATAAGTAGTATCGATGCAGAGTCACATCATAGTGCAAACATAGAGGTGCATTCCATTACTAGCAACTGTCAAGTAGTTATTAATTGTGCTGTATTGTCACGAATTTCAGCTGAATTGCCAGGATCATACATTAACTATCAAGACCGGCAAATTCCCGAAGAACTGACCTTAGCTGACCCCAGCTTCAATCAACCAGGTCAGATTGATATGTTAATCGGGGCAGAGATATTTTTTGATCTTCTTAGGCCTGAAAGACGCACGAGGAGCGGACCCTATCAAGTTCTTCAAAACACGGAATTCGGTTGGATTGTAGCGGGACAGTTTTAATGGATAAGGCGAGCGGTCCGGGTTCACCACCTATACAGTCATTCTTCACTATGAATGACCATTCACTCGACCAGCAACTTCAACGGTTCTGGGAATTAGAAGAGATCACTCAACCAATCAGATCGAATGATGAAATGGAGTGTGAAAGGCATTTTGTTGATACAGTCAGACGGGATGCAGATGGTAGATTCACGGTACGACTCCCACTCTGTGGAAAACCATCAGAACTTGGAAACTCACTAACAATGGCTACGTCACGGTTTCACATTCTCGAGAGACGCCTTGAAAGAAACCCTCAGTTGAAGGGGGATTACGTCAGCTTTTTAGAAGAGTACGAGACTCTAGGGCATATGGAGCCTATAACCACGGCGTCTGATAAGGAGGAACAGAGCTACTTCATGCCCCATCATCCAGTGTTCAAGGAGTCAAGTTCAACTACTAAAACCAGGGTTGTATTCGATGCCTCCGCCAGTACTACCACCGGACGGTCACTCAATGACATCCTCAGGGTTGGTCCGACAATCCAGCAAGATATCTGGTCCATTATCACCAGATTTCACACTCACCAAATATGCTTTTTGGCAGACATTCGACAGATGTACCGGCAGATAAGGGTTGATAGTCATGACCGCAGACTTCAGAGAATCGTGTGGCGATCATCCCCAGAAGATCCTGTAAAACATTGCCAGCTCAACACCGTCACCTACGGCACAGCGTCAGCACCCTTCCTCGCCACTAGATGTCTCCAACAGCTCGCTATGGAAGAATCAGACAGCTTTCCTGAAGCAGCGAAGATTTTACAGAGAGACTTCTACATTGATGACTGTATGTCTGGAAGTGCGACCGTCGAGGACGCGTTAGACACTCAAAATCAACTCATCAACCTTCTACAAACTGGAGGGTTCCAGCTACGAAAATGGTGTTCGAATCATCCCCGACTACTTGAAGCAGTTCCTTCTGAGTGGCGAGAAACCCAGCTCCCACTTCAACTAGATAATGGGGAAAACATTAAGACATTAGGCTTGCTTTGGCATCCTGCTAGTGACCAACTGCAAATCGTAAACGGCAACTTACAACTACGCAACCCAGTAACAAAACGGAAGGTACTAGCAACCATAGCTTCAATCTACGACCCACTTGGGCTAGTGAGTCCAATCATCATCTCCTGCAAGTTCTTTTTACAGCAACTGTGGCAGCTACGTCTAGGGTGGGATGAAATTTTACCACCAGAGCTACTTCATCGTTGGCAGAAGTTGTGCGGCGAACTTCCACTTCTCAACCAAATTCGGTTCGACAGACTTGTATTGGCAAAGGGAACTCCGTTGAAAATACAACTGCATGGTTTTTCGGATGCATGTGAGAAGGGATATAGTTGTTGCATTTATCTTAGATCTGAAACTCAAGATGGAGACTGCGTTACGAAACTGTTGAGTGCTAAATCCAGAGTTGCACCATTGAAGCGGGTTTCTCTACCCCGTCTAGAGTTGTGTGGAGCCCTACTTTTATCTCGGCTGATTAAGAAGGTCAACTCAATCCTAAACCTGAATGTCACTAGCGTTCATCTCTTGACAGATTCGACAATAGTTCTTGCATGGATTGCAGCATCTACCAACCGCTGGAAGATTTTCATTGCCAATCGAGTTGCGGAAATTCAGCAAAACACGTAGATTAGGGACTGGAAACACGTTGCCTCAGCTGATAACCCTGCTGACATGATTTCTCGGGGGAGTCACTCCAGAAACTCTCATTTCCAACGCCATGTGGTGGAACGGACCGTCGTGGCTTATGAAGCATTCGGCATTCTGGCCTACATCAGCCCCTTTATTAATACCTCAGGACGTCCCAGAACAGAAAAAACCTGTCGTTAGCCTGATAGCAGCTCAACCTCAAGATGATTTCATGAAGTGATTCTCCAAGTTAACGCGTCTCACGAGAGTAACGGCATATTGTATCAGATTTGCCGCAAATGCCAGATGTCCTCGCAATCAAAGAAAAACGGGTGAATTGGAGTTCGAAGAACTGCGTGTTGCATTACATGCATGCATCAAAATAGCCCAAGCTTCAGAATATGGTCCAGAAATTAACGATCTTCGGATGACAAGGACCATTAGTAAAGGAAGCAAGTTAATACCTCTGTGACCAAAAACTCCTTCGAGTAGGTGGTCGACTACAACAATCTGATCTTCCGTTTAACCAGAAACATCAGATAATTTTACCGCCAAGGCATCACATAACTAAACTGATCATGCTGGATGTCAACTACTACTGTCGTCGTTACGTGAGCAGTACTGGATACCTAATGGCAAGAGTACGATTCGTCACATCATTCATTTTTGTATTATCTGCCACAAACTTAAGGCAAAAAACGGTGAACAACTAATGGGTCAACTGCCGAATTACAGAGTAACTCCAGTCAATCCATTTATCCACTGCGGAATCGACTACGCGGGACCATTCTACATAAAGGCAGGCTCTCGCAAAACCAGATCCAAAATCAAGTGTTATGTAGCACTCTTCGTATGCCCTTCTACTAGGGCAGTGCATCTAGAGATTGTAAGCAGTATGACTACCCAGGCCTTCATTGCTTCCCTAAGGCGTTTCATATCCCGTAGAGGCAGGCCAGCCCATGTGTTTTCTGATAACGGCAGAAAATTCGTTGGAGCCAATAGGGAACTGGAGGAGATAAGAAGATTGTTCAACGAGGGACAGCATCATCGTGATCTATCAACCTTTGCAAGCAGTGAAGGAATTCAGTGGCATTTTATTCCTCCTCAAGCTCCGCACTTTGGAGGAATATGAGAGGCAGGTGTCAAATCTTTTAAACACCATCTTCGGCGAGTGATGGGCACTGCATACCTTACCTTCGAGGAATTGTCCACACTCACAACCCAGATCGAAGGATGTCTCAATTCGAGGCCTCTAGTCCCGGCATCCGATGATCCTGACGACCTAGTTGTCCTTACCCCTAGTCACTTTCTCATTGGCCGACCAATCACTGCACTACCCCAACCAGATCTGAGTAATGTGCGTGTAAGCTTGCTTTCCAGATGGCAGCAAATCCAAAGACAGTTCCAAGGATTCTGGAAGGCGTGGTCAACCGACTACTTGTCCCATCTACAACTGAGAGGAAAATGGAAGAAGGAAGGGCGCAACGTCCAGGCAGGCACGCTGGTGATCGTGAAAGAAGACAAACTTCCCCCACTGTGCTGGAAGCTTGCAGTGGTTGATCATGTCCACCCTGGAGCTGATGGACTCGTACGTGTTGCCACTATACGTACCTCTTCCGGTACATTCAAGAGACCCATTACAAAACTTGGCCCACTTCCCATGCCAGACAACGGCATTTGTGAAGGTGGTGTTTTGACTAACTAACTATGTTCAGTGCTTTGTGTTCGTTTGTTTGTTGGTGTTATATTTCAGGTGAATGTTTGTTGGAAAAAAGTGTTAAACTCTTTCTTGGCGGGCGGCATGTTTAGGAACAAGTGTTAAACTGTTCGCCAAGCCTCTAGTCGCCTTTGTTGGGAGTCCCGTTATTCCCTGGCCGCGAGGGGTCTGCTACCCTACCTCTCGCCGCTCCCCAAGTACGGTACATTCCTTCGTCAGTGTCACAATTGTGCTCAAGCAAGTCACCACGGGGCGAAAGCGAAGCAGACCTGCAGCCATGCAGTCTCGGAACATTATATCGAACGAGTGACAGTGTATTAATGTATCAACATGTATTGTATATAACTGTGTAATATAGGCTAATATAATTACTTAAATGTTCCACAGAAGTCCAGTGATTTGAAATCCCAGCACTATAAATTACAGTCCACCAGAGTATATTCTTCACATTTATTATCAAACTCTCTTCAACCATTTATGGGGTATCCAATGTTAGAATTCAACCACGCCATGTGGCCACTGTGACCAGTACGCTATTCTAGTATTTGGGAACTGTATAGATCTACCGTTTCCTTCTGCTACTCTACGCATCAGTATTTAAAGCTAAGAATTTGTTCATAGTGGTTGAGTGATGATATAATAAATTGTCTACAATATTACGCTAGGGGTATTTGAAGAGAATATAGCCTATACTTGTGAGCACATAGGATTTGCTTACTATTTTTATCTCGGGATTTTGAGTTGTCCCTAAAATAAATCCCCTTAAACGAAGCATTTTTGAGGCTGACACTGTAGAACCTAAGTTCCCTCACATTCCTGGAACTCCAGATTAGATTATTACAAGGGCTATTTTACTCATGGATGTCAGATAAACAACAAATACAATTGTTAATTTTCCTTTCTTCCATACCTAGACGTAGGAGGCCACCACCTGAGCTTCTATCAAAATGATGTGTAATCCAGACTAAGAACTCACAATTGCGGTGAATTCGAATAGAAATAGATAAGAAAGCGAATGCTGAACATTGCGTTACTTTGACAGATATATTAACACAATCACGATATCCTCATACATTGCGATCAATTGGTTTCAATCCCATATTCTGAAATTGAACATTTGAGAACATTGCTAGTGGAAAATATACACTTTATAATAATACATAAGAAAATAATAAAGAAAGCTTTCCAGTGGGTCAGCACAAAGTTTGTGCCCAATTACATTAGGTGGGAAAACAAGTGTTTAAACACCCTAACCTGAAAAACATTACGTACGATATTTATCACAATATCACACGCTTTTATGTACAAGAAAGTACCCCCATTTTTGTACATAAAAGCGTGTAATTTTGTGATAAATATCGTATGTAATGTTTACCATGTTAGGGCGTATAAATACTTGTTTTCCACCTAATGTAATTGGGCACAAACTTTGTGCTGACCCACTGGAAAGCTTTTCTTATTACAACTAGGCAACACGAAAGAAATGGCTTCTATCACATCAACATTAGAAAATGGTGCACTATAAAATTTTATAGTTGCACATTTGTTCCTCGGGATGGGCCGGCTGAAGGTGTGTACATCATGATGCAGGAACCGATGCTGTTGGCTCACACAGGAAGGACAGACAGCTGATATGAAGCCCTTGCCTCTCACTTGGCACAAAAATCAATTGCTACTGCTGCAGATCCCCTGGGATGCTGCCGAGCAGAGGAGCCTTACTTACTCACGTGATTTGTGCAGCCAATGTCTTTTCATTGTTCCTTTTGAGAATAATACAGAGTGTTTCAGTGGAATGTCTCAGTTGTAACTCTGCGTCTATAAGTCACATGTGAGTTGCAATTCAACTGAAATGGTGCACGACATTAGGAGTTTCATTTGATGCTTTCTATTGTAATTTGTATCCTCCAATCGATCATTGTTCTTCATTGTCACATTACTATTAAAATGGAGTGTATAATTCAACAGCGTATTTTACTGTTAAGAATTATTCACTTGCCTCTGCTGTTATCGCCACACAAAGAGCTTACCGTGCTCGTGATGGTCCTGACAATCCTGAGGTTAGTGGAAAGTCTGGAATGGAAGCAATTGACCCATTCGTCGATGAGAAAGGCAAGTACAATCTACCGTCACTGGTGCCACAGCGTGCAGTAAATTTTCATCTGTGATTCCTTTGCTTCCCACCAGTTATTACCCCGACTGTCACATGAGTGGCGGTGACGATGAGTCAAAGAGCAGTAAAGAATGCAAAACTGTGGCCATATCTAGTGACAGCAGATCACGAGCTAAGAAACAAGCGTGTGCCATACAGTAATTATTGATTCCTAGACTTCCTGGAGAGAGGTTCAGAAGTGTTGAAAATGGCATGGTTTACCGATGAGGTTAGACTCCACATATCAGGCTGAATTAAATTTCTGAACACAAGGACATAGGCGTCAGAAAATCTTCGTGCGTACCAGGGGATATCACTTTGTCCAGAACATTTTGGAGTGTATCGTGCAATATTCGGTCAAAGGATAGTCTATCTCACCAATTTTATTTGATTAAGCATTACATACTGATGTGCGCAGGAATATTTTCACGGACATCGTGAATCAGCTACATTACATTGAACTCACCCAAGGATATTTTCAAGAAGATGGAGGCACATATCACCCGTCAGGAGTTTCTTCCAGGATTGTATTGTCTTTGAAGATTTGTAACCTCCAGGGTCACCAGACTTAATGTCGGGGGATCGTGTGGGGATATTTCAAGAATAGAGTCTATAATTAAAGATTTTGTACCATCCAGGACACTTGGCAAAAATCACAGCCGAAATTTACAACATTTACACATCCTATAAACCCAAGTCAGATCGGGGACCGTCGGCAGTTTATTAAGATATTTACTTTTATTAAAATGAATAGTTTGAACAAATTCATTAGTATTTGTAATGGTGGTCAACAAAACTTTACTACAGACACAGGAAAGAATGTGTCCGAAGTCATATTATGAAGCGCTATCTATAATGCTTGTATAGAATTCTGAAGTAACTCATGCACCGGGGTATTTAATTCACCTAAACGTTCATTTCATCTACTTACTGTATACTGTGATCAGTTCAATATATCATTTTCATAAATTAATATTATCGCCACCTATAATTCAAAACAGCCACACTAGAAAATAACGCGCAAGAATGTTTAATGTTTAGTATCGGTTAATTATAACCCCTTCGGCTATGGCCGAAAATTTCCGTGACGATTTATAGAGATTTAATTTTGGAAAATTCATACGGTGTGCAGTCCAATTATTATTTATGAAAACGAAGGTAGAGAATTCTGTAAAGGAAATGTAATTATATTTGTGTCCAGTCGGAAAATATTCACTGCAATCGGTTCTATAAGGTACCGTACTACACGAAATAAAAATGTGTAGTTCAGATATAATCATATACGCCATTTATAATTCATCACTACAGCATTAAGGAATCATGTACTTGAATATTTTAATGGCACCCAACCACAAAGTTGCAAGCACCAGAAACAAAATTTTCAATTTATTGATTAATAATTTTTTAAAGAAAAATAATCTAAGTTGATGGTTTAAAATTGTTTTGCTTTCAATTTCAAAATTGAAAGCATAGCAGCTATAAAGTAGCCTAATGAGCAGCAGAATAATCTTCTTTCAGGTTAAGAACACTGCTTGTTCAGTTCATGTTACGTTCCCTGCTATACTCCAGTGATCCTGTTTCAGTTCGTATATAAAATTGTTCTTCAGTCGGTCAACACGTACAAGTGAGCGGATATAGTCTGCTAAAAAACTGAAATAAAAGATACACATAAGGTATATCTGAGATGTTTGAGAGACGAACGAAACTTGTCATTTCCCGAAGTATTTTTTGTAGTGAAATGTTCAATTTGTGATTGTGTATTTTATTTCACGTGTTGTGTACAATATATTAACATTAACCACCCAAGATAATTAACCTACTTACTTACTGGTCGGCGCTACAGTCCTTGAAGAACCTTGGCCTCCTTTGTTACCTGCCTCCATTCGTCTCTATCCTCTGCCTTCCTTCTCCAGTTCCTGATTCCTAGACTCCTCAGGTCGTCTTCCACGTCGTCTATCCACCGTCTCCTGGGTCTGCGTCTTCTCCTTCTTCCGTTTCGTCTTTGAGTGAACACCTTTTCGACACTACGTGACTCTGGCATTCTCTGCACGTGTCCTGCCCACCATATCCTTCCTAAGATAATTGGGATTTCTTATATGTGTTAACCGACTGAGAGTATTTAAAAAGAATCTAACAAGGCAACACTAAAAATGTCGCTCCTAAGTTTTGGCTGGCTGCGTGGCTCAGCGGTAAGATTCTCGCCTGCTGTACCCAAGATTCCAGGATTGAATCCTGGCGCAGCCAGTTGGCATCTCAGGATGCGCAAATCAAAGGGAGCCATGTCAGTAGATGTACTGGCACGTTAAAGATCCCTTTCGGGGCAAATTTCCGGCACCCCAGCGTCTCTAAATGCCGCAGTTATTAAATGGGACGTAAAACCAATAACATTATTAATGTTATTTTCATTTTTACTTCTAAGTTTTCAATATCGCAGTATCTGCAACGTTTGGACAAAGTAAACGGATTGTGGGAGGCTATAAAACACACTCCAAGGGTTCAAAATAAAATTGTCAAAAACTTCAGTTATTGTTATGTTACAGAAGCAAAAAAAAGCAATGAAATAATTGTTTCCACACTATGAGAGTGTTTTTTTTATCACAGATTGTTGTGCTTCAATCTAATTCCACACTGCAGCGCCCTAGTGTTTTCTAGCGAATTAGGAAGCTGAGCCCACAAACGAAAACTGCCTGTTGTGTCACCCTCTATTCTACGTACTGTATCATGTTCCCAGGATAAATTTAGTACGAGCCTCAGTCTATGTGAGTTGTCACTGTTGAATTTCCGGTGACATCAAATCTTTGTCACCATCACATTTTAATGCTGTCTAGTGAGAATACGTCAATGTCCAATCTATATATAGCATATCGCTTTACGTTTGGGTTTGGTTGTATTTCAGGCCATGAAGTATTTTATCTGTGTTACACAGGGTATTTTCGTTATACTTGCTGTTAGTTATTATTAGGAGACACACACTCGAGTAAATAAAAAGCCAACTCTACTTTACTATAAAGGTAGTTTTTCGGCTACCAACCATAATAGACCTTTTTGTTGCTAACTAATTTTAGGGGCTTGGGGCATGTTGGTAATCAGCTCCGTGTGTAATATTGCCTGACAACCTGAGTTTCAGTGATGTCTGTTGTGCTGAGCGTAATTGAAATTATTGTTATGGGGTAGGTACCCCGAGATATGAAATAGGGTACCATCCTGGCAATTGCCTAGAGGGAGTGTGGGAAAATAACAGGGATAAAGCTCACTCAAAATGGCCTCTGTCACCAGGAATCGAACTGTCGACCTCCGGACTTGATGCAGCTCCCCATCTCGGTCGCGGTGCGTGGTTAACGCACACAACTACGCCGCTGGTTAATAATAAATAAACGGTCATTTTCGTCATCATAGTTCCTAACTCCGGTCACGAAAACCAAGATTAACGGCCTAGGGGACCCGATGCACTGACACGCGTCATCCCAATATCTTCAGGTCAAATGGCTGGGCAGCGGTCGCTTGGTAGGCCTAGGCTCTTCATGGGCTGTAGTGCCAGGGGTTATTATTATTATTATTATTAATATTATTATTATTATTATTATTATTATTATTATTATTATTACTATTATTATTATTATTATTATAGTTCCCAACTGTTTATTTGTGTAAATAAATAAATACATAAATAACTAAATAAATAAATAAATAGGCCTATATCCTTTCATAGAATTCTTATCCACTTGCCATTTCGGATAATTTTAGTAATAAACTAATAATTATAGATTTTCCAAAAATATTAAGAGATTCGCACCCCCTATCTTCCCGCTAACGGGACCGAGATTTCCATGATAAGTATTCAGACTATCCGAGATGCTGGAGAGAGGCAAACACGAATGGGAGGTTCCCGGTCAATGCATGTGAGATTTTCGAAGTGAAATGCCATGCCCTGTGGTTTGGATTCCACGTAAAAAGGAGGTCCCGTGGCTCATAATCACAAGATTCACGGTCACGTAAAACTACAATCTTCCTTCCAAACACGAATGGATATAGGATTCCTAATTGCGTAGAATACAATACAACACCTTACGAATATCTGAGTGTAAGTTCGCGTCAAATACTGAACGCAATACGCCATCTGCATTACGAACGTTTCAACGTATGCAATTCAGGGGTGCAGGTACGACTTCCGATTGCAGTTCCCTACTCTAGAAATGAAATTTCAGGAAAAAGCAATTCCTTGTGACTTTCAAACCTTTTCATGTTTTCAGTGGAGCAAAAGAGCGATTGACAGATTTGGTGCGAGAACGGATTATTTTCTTCAAATACAACACTTAAGACACGGTGTTCTCGAAGTCAAAGGAGCGGCAGTTGTTATCGATTTTCCTTCCCCTAATATCGATCATTCTCTCCACCTCAACTCAAAACGTACTTCACATCTACAGCCACTTAGCGGAGTTTTACTTCTTGGCCAATTTTATGAAACAGGAAAATTTGAAGATTCAACTCCCTGCATTCCATGTCACCGGCCACCACTGACTTATGTATGTGTGTTGTGTGCCAGTTTGCCCAGGACGGTGGAGTAGTAATCCATGAAGTTCGTGAACAACCATACACATAAACTCCCATGGATCTCAACTGGGCCCCAATGACGAGATTCCTGTCTTGGGGCGTATCGTGTGAAAATTGGGAAAATGGGTTGAGCCCCAGTTCAGAATACATGCTACTCTAAACAAGCAAAATGTAAATAAGAAGTCCAGTTCATGATAAAAAGAAAACTCATCGGGATCTATTTACTGTACCTAAGGCACTACAAACAAACAAACATTCTACTGATGATTAACATCAAAATTTAGGTTTTGGAATCTCTATTCTATCAACAATGTTCCTATCATACTCTCATGTTCGGCAACGAAATTTAATCATACAAACATTCTGGCTATCATCAATCATCCTGAAAAAGAAACATCCAATTTTTAAGTCTTACAAAGAAACTCCCTCAGATAAGTCTTATCAAACAAAAATATGCAAGATTAGGCTAATGACGAAAGAAAGAACTCTCTATCTTATATATGTTACAGGGAAAGTCGATTCTTAATAACAGTTGATTGAAAACGAACAGATCAACATTTCCTAGGAAGAATTAACTAAGCCTGCTGTGGTTTAGTAAAAGTTGATTCGCAGATGCTGCTCTGATGCAAGACACCAAAACACAAATGGAGTGAGGGCTTCTAGTTTATTCAACTTATGAAAAACAGTGCATTTCATGGTGGGATAAAACGATCCACGTATGAGGCAATGTTCGGTTGCCCCCCGAGACACGGCTTATCTAGTTCAAAACTACCAACTGAGGTACTGGTAAATTTAGAAACAGAAGAAGATCCTCAATGCGTAATTGATCAAATTCAGCAACAACAAGAAAACGAAATTGAAAGTAACGAGAATGGAAATCCTGATGAAAATGAAACAAACCACAATATATCAAGTGGTGAAAAGCTCGTAGATAATAGTGATTGTCTCCTCACTGACCTGGACAAGTCTACTGAGGACATCAAGAGACAGAGAAATGAATCTTTCTACTGTCTTAGAACAATAACCTAAACGCATGAAAAGAACCTCAGGTTACATTCATCCGCCAGTAGAAAAAGGAACATCGGTTAGAATTCCTGTCCCCGATGTTGACCGCGTTAGAGCAGATGCTCGATCTATCCTTGGCGTGGTACTGGAGCTTGTAGATGATGGATTTTATCGAATTGGAACGTGAAATGGAATTCTAAAGCAGATTTTCTCAAGGTAAGTATTCAAATCTAAAATAAAAAAAATCTCTCTCTCTCTCTGTCCATAGTACAAAATTGTTAAGATTTCAATGATTATATTTTTTCAGGTCTCAATTCAGTAAATGTCCTACGAACATTATCCAAGAAAATGAAGTTCCTATGGATAAAAAGATAGCTGTGAAGACTGTTGCAACTTCACAATCACTTGGAAGTGGACAAGTATTTTTCAAATGCTCTTGCAATTCTAAATCCTGATGTATGTAGTGCATGTGTAAGAAGAAAAGTGTGCTATGCAACTCAAAGTGTCAAAAATCTTAACCGTGCTGTAATAAATGATAAACATTTCTATCTCTTTATGTATTGGGGTTTCCTTTTAATTTGTTCTTATTTGCTGGTACCTTTTCCTTGCAAATAGTCAACTGTTACTACCTCAAGACAGTGAGTGTATACTTTTCCTAGATATAGTCAACCCTGACTAGTAAATGTTGATCGAAATTGAACACTTACCGCTTTTAATAAACTTTTACTGAAAAGACCAGTAAGAGTGGACTTTACCTAGGGAGAGTCAACTCTTACTGGAGAATCGACTTTCCCTGTAACATATACAACAATAACAGGAAAATTAATAGTGGCATATGATCCTACGTCGGTCGAGCCTGATCCACAAATGCTGGCTTTAGCACAACGGGACCCACTAGCAAGATAACCCTAACTAATTTACGATGTCCGCCGATACCCACATTTATCATTAAGTCAAACTAAATCCTACTCTAACCTATCCTATCCTATCCTATCACACTAAAGCAATCATGACAATAATAAATCACACACTATTTACAACATCGAATAAGTAACACACTGTTTACATAGTCGAGTAGACAACATTTTATTTACACTGCCGTTCTCATTGTAGACTACGGATAAGACCTCCGTCATTCTGTTATTATGTTCACACTTGAGATCATGTCTTATCATATCAAAAATTCCTAAATAATTATTTAATTCCATTTCACCGAAACCATTGTCAAATTATTATTATTATGTTACCTTGTGTTGAGTTATATCAACTTATAACGATTTATTATTAGTGTTCATATAATTTTCAAGGGTCTTATTTATGTAATATTTTATTCATAGCAATCCCTAATCATTTATCTTGAATTTATTATTTATGTATGATTTCATGTCTTGCTTATCCTTGAGATCGCATATTAAATTCATATTTAATAAACACCCTGTATGCGTATCATAATCACACTCAATAAACACCTTGGTTTCACTTTAGCAGCTGATGTGTTATCCTTACACAACGCCCATCTTAATCATCTCACACATTTCATATTTCAACGTAGATTTAAGATATCACCATTTCTCATATTCACCTTCAATTATCATAACCACCATAATGTTTCGTGGCATGAACCCCTAACGACATTACAATACGCATAATAATACTCAATTTCCTCATTTCAATAGCAAAAGATATTACTTAATTATATTTCCACTATAATCAGATGTTTGCTATACGGTATAATCATGGCGAACATCAGTGTCGATACATATGTATAAACGACCGATGAATTTCAGCATCAGTGTGAACATCAAATATGACTATTCCGTCAGTAATATTACTCCATGAATTTCCAATCAACATTACAATAATATCCAATATTCAAGTAAGTTAATTGTTATATAACATTTTCACACAAAAGCTATCATCTTCATTTCCATAAATGCATCAATAAAGTTACAGTAGTTCGTCAGACGTCGTAACAACTCTCTAGAATTCATATACTGGCTTCCCAATATTCAATCATATCGTATACAAATTATGCTGCACTTCCTACGTGAATTTCATATCAGATTCGTCACACACATATCTAATTATCTAAATCTCACACTTATCTGATCTAATTTTATATTGGTTAAATATTCAACATGTCAAATGGCTATGGATATAATTCCTATTATTCACTTGAAAAATTGCTACTGCTCAAAGAAAAGTCACTATTGCTCCAAGAAAATGAATACTACAGGTACTTCAAAGAAAAAATATGACATTTCGAGAGAAAATTTACCATCACTTAGAACGTGATGAAATTTAAAAAAATTGTCTTTACCTTCATGCTACTTACTGTATTCATTCAAATCCTGATGTCGTTAGGTCCTTATGCAATCTTACATCATTCAACACCAAAAATTCACCAAATACTTTCATGTAACAAGTAACCCAAAGGGAACCAAATAATTAAGACCTCCTTGCTTACATACATTTTACAAAAACTCGAGTAAGGGACATCTTGATCATCAGCCCCCAGCCGTCAAACCCATAACCAGTGTTATGGTTGTGAAGCTAACTTTGGGTTTCTTCATTTCCTTTTAAACCTCCTTATAAAATGCAAATTTTAAGGAATATTAATACTTACTCAAGGTTTATCCAGTTTTGCTGAGGAGTTATAGATGAACTTGTGATTTTCTTTTCTTCGCACTCATTCTTTATACTATTTTTTTAAATAATTTAATAATTAGTTCAAAGGCGATGGTTTTATATTTCTAGGATGAATGATCAGGAAAGGACAAATAAAATGGTACATATTTGCAGATTATTATTATTCATTATATCTTTATTTCTGTAAGTGCTCATTACTTGCGTACACAGACCTTCGTGGAGACAGGTTCGAGACACAATCCTTTTGACATGCAAGATAATAAAAAGCTTCTCCAATGCTTAGGCCTAAATCCACTCTAAGTAGTCTTGGATTTTAGGGACAATTCTGAAAAAAAAAGGAAAAGAATAATTCTAAATTAATATACATTCCATAAAATGAGTGGAGATCATGATAAAACTCCCAAAGACGTCAGGTGTTGTGTTGTTAAAACGAGTATTCCATCTCTTGAGAGCTTTGCCAATATTACAGACCAGTGCAACTATTGACGACAGTCGAAACGATGAATGGTATGACAATAAACAGCATCAGCAGCTCTTTTAAATACTGTTGAACCTCTTACTCATACTTTAACTGGCTTGAAGCTGGTAACTTGCCTCTTAATTATGCAACATTCTATTAAGAAAAAGTTAGCAAAACAGAAAGGGTGGGGGGAAGAAAAAAAAGGCCCAAGTATAAAGTCAAATTTAATTTATGAACTTATTATCAAAATGCGAGTCTCAATTGATCAAACTATATGCCTGTTTTTCTTTTATTTATTTTTATTGGGGGGGGGGGAGGGGCACTCATAGCCCACTCCCCCCACGTGACGGTCAACCCAAGCTACACCGCCTCCGACATGCCATTAGTCCTAGATAGCAGAAGAAAACAGTCAAGAGATTGGAAGGATTTGCCCTTTGAGGCTTAGTGACTGTCTCCACACACTGTATGTTACAAGGCATATGGATATATGGTAGGACGTAGGGGCTGGTAAAAGTCATGTAGGAAGAAATGGAAAGTGCAAGGATATGGTCCAGGATAGATATGGGCTGTGATAGAGTTGGTGAGGTGTCGTGCATCATTTGAAAGTTTCCTATCCAAAGTCAGAATGAATATATTGGGGGTCCATACTTCACTTGGACAAGCAAGGACCTACAACTGGGCTTCTCACTCTGCCTGTAAGACTTAAAACTGAAAATTAATACCCTAGTATCTTAGAACTGAGAGGAGTCTTATTTCTAGTTCTTAAAATCTAACAAATTAACATCCTACTTCTCAGGCACAGTTTCACCAGTTCCGCTTATCGAACCGTGCGCACTGCACCCGTCCATAAGTGGTGCCTAGAAGAGTATATATTTATTTCCCATTAGAAAATACACACTATATGTGCTTTATGTTATAATGCCTGGGCAATTATTAAACAACAAATATAATAAAACCCAACCTTCGCGAGATTTGAACCCTGGCTTCATGAATAAGAGTAATGCATTGTGACCACTCGACCAACTATTTGAATGTGGTAAGTAGCAGGTTCAGGAAATACCGCAATGATAAGTAAAATCTTGAGCTTACGAGGGAACGGTACGAAGTCAGACCACGAATTTAGACGTTATTTTTACATAGTCGTGAAGGTCTTTTTTTATGCTGAAACAGGTAGTGGAGGTCTAATTTTTCGCTGGTCCTTTTTAAGGAGCCATTTGGGAGCCCCAAGTTGGCGGTGCGCGCTCTGAATTGTACAGTACATGCCGGCACATGTCAGCGCGCACAGCCAGCGGCTGACTTGCCTCGCCTTCCCTCTACCCTCGTTCGGTTCTCCACTATCACCCACCACATAGGCTACGGTTGCCTACAGTGGTTATGTATATGGGACTGCGTGTAGTTTTCTATACGGTCAAGTTCTTCACGACTGATGGCTATTCCACATACAGGCTATCGCATTGGAGTCTTTGCGTTGTAATGACAGCTTGCAACATTATTGTAGCTCTTATTAATGCCTACGGTGTTCAGGAAGATAAATAGCAAATAATGTTCACATAAATAACGACAACGTTTGATGCAATTATGGAAGAGAGTTGTTTTGCGACTCCTACTTGACAAACCTTAAAAGGCGTTTGGAAATTCGGTCCCAAAAAGTAACCAAATTCTTCGGTAAAACGTTTAACGCAGACAAAGAAGTACGATATGAAGAGGCTAAAATGTTTGTTAAATTCATTATTGAATTGCAAGAAGAAAAAGAGATCCCGGATGCCAATAACTGGAATTCGGACCACTCCCGATTCGAGTGCGAAATGGCAACATAGAGAAGTTATGATTTTCGTTATGTGAAAGACGTTCTTGCTACGCTCGTTTGCCGAAATAGTTCTACGCACACCCACACAGTGCAATATCGCATTTCTAAAGCCGGAGAAATGGGACATTGGTTCTTGATAGTTTTCAAAGAAATTAATGGAAAGTTTCGACCTAGGGTACAAGAAAGTATCAACGCCTTCATGGATGTCTTTAAATATGGCATCATTGATTTAAGGGAGCATTTGGGAGCCCCTAGTTGGCGGTGCGCGCTCTGAATTGTACAGTACATGCCGGCACACGTCAGTGCGCACAGCCAGCGGCTGACTAGCCTCGCCTTCCCTCTACCCTCGTTCGGTTCTCCACTATCACCCACCACATACGGCTGCCTACAGTTGTGTACTCGGGATGGCGGGTTAAAACTGACGTTAGTTTGGATATTTTATTTACAAAGATGAATTCATTGTGGAATATAGAAACAAAAACAATGGTTTACAAATCATATAATAACATCTTCATCCCTCGTTAGTAAAATGTATAATACAAAACATTGTATTTCAAAAATCTACAACGATTTTACAAGCGTCTACTACAATTTGCAAACAAAGTATTCCTTTTATAACTAGTAATATGTGTTGTTTTATTTGTTTTTTGATACAATTAACACTGCATTTTAGACACGATGTTCAAGCGATGGGGCAATCACTGGAACAAAGCTATGCAATAAAGTTTTGGGTGAAACTTGGAAAGTCTGCAGCGGAAACGTTCTGAAAGTATTTCTTTGACATAAGTCATCATTTGACTTCTTTTTGATTCCCCATTTGAAATCCCTCCCCGAAGGACATCGTTACAGACAAATTGACGACATGAAAGCAGCTTGTACAATGGCTTTAAACGCACTAGTATAATGATCCCAATGCTTCAGCACCAAGTGATATTTTCATTATGATATCGAATTAAGTGGGCGGAGCGAAGTCAGGACTATAGGGTGACTGGGGCAGCGTTGCCACGTTAGATTTGGCCAGGTAACTGGTCACAACGGAGGCAGTGTGGCTTGGCGCATTGTCATGGTAAAGTTTAAACAGACCTTCCAGGATGCCTTTGCAGCTTGGAAATCGCTCTGGCGAAGATGTATCGATGCTGGAGACAACAATTTTGTAGAATTTTAATGCATTATAGTGATCAAGTCAATAAATGTTGTTTAATTGACTGGGTGACATTACTTTCCGAACATGCTAAGCAGCATACCAGACAAGGTAAAAGTGCAAAGCGAGAAATGTACAGCATTGTAACGGGCTCAATGGTATGTTAACCATATATACCGGTATAATCCGCATTAGAGATTCGAATCTCGGTGCTGACAGCAGCCATCCTGATTGTGGTCGTATCACCCCCATTTTTCCACACTCCCGCAGATAAATGCAGAGATGGTACCTAATTTCAAACTCCAAAACACCTACCCCTATAACTACAGTCACCATGGGTAGATTATTAGCTTGGGAATAACCTAACCCCCAAGGGAAGATGATAAAGAAAAAGAAGTGGGTTTCGGACTGGAGATAAAGGATGGAGAAATAGGACGAGAGTCCAACAGAAGTTATAATTTTAACTTTAAGTATACTCAAAGGCAGCTGCCACTGCAAATCCGCTCTCCGATACCTGAAGTTGGTAGGGACCTGGGCAAAGCTAACGGGAAAAATCAGCTGGAACTTGGGTTGTTTGCAAGAACGTTGATGTAGTGTATTCCCTCTCAAGCATACATATGCCTACTATGGGGAAGGGTGGTGGTCTGGCAAGACAAAGAGTAACAGATTTATTGTGTATCTGTTCAAAGGAGTTTGTTTCTAAACAAGTAATTTGAAGAGTGCAAATAATTTGAATCAGCTTCGATATTTTAGTTTTTGAAATTGTAGAATTTCTAAAGAGCGACCAAATGCTTCCAAGAAGGATAGGGATAAAGCAATTACACCTTTGGGAATAATTTTGGTAAGTGTACCAATAGTTGCATTTAGGAATGGCTAAGCTTTTACCCAGCAACGCGCCGACTAAAAGTTTAGACAATGAGAAACACTTATATTCTGAAAAACCAACCATAAGTGTTAGAGAGAATCTCCACAAGCAGGAAGCTGGCGTAGCGAGCTATGCTTGCCTTAGTGGCCAGTTAGAATAAGCTATTAAAGCTAAGAGAGACTTTACTAAGTTACCAACTAAGAGTTCTTGCTTAAATGCAACAAGTGGTGAAAACCCTATCAATAGATTTATTTTTATTAAATAGAAAGAATCAAGGAAGACAGGATCTTGCCTAACCGTTATGTTAGAGAAATGATAAAGCGAAAAACAAATCTTTAATTTATTTAACAATGGAAAAGGAAGTAGTTTTTGTGACAAATATATATTTTCGATTTTTTTTATAAACAATTGGGGTCGCAGACCTTCGTAAACATCTAAAGCTTGCGCCACGCAATTGATAACTCTTTTGGTTTTAAACCTTTTATATGCTTTAAAATCTTCGTAAGATTTTGAAATGGCTAAGATGAATAAATGAAAAATTTAAAGATAACTGACGTAATTAAAGTTAAACAATAAATCAAGTACAAGGTGTGTACTTTAAGGATTTCTAGATAAGTATCTTAGAAATAATAACAACTTCGAAAGCAACAACAAAAATAACAGGAAGAAGTGAAATAGAAGTTTCTATAACTTCTTGTATTGACACAGAAATACGCTTAATGATTATACATAGGAGATTATACAAATAGGGCAGGTCACTTATTGTGAAACCTGAAGAGAACAATCGAAAGGAAGTTTCTAGAACTCCTATGTTTAAGTAGGGATCACGAGAAAAATGGGGCAAGTTTCCCTTTCGTGAAACCTAGAGATAACTCACTTTTGAGTAGAAAGAATTGGATTCCCTCATTCAAAGGGAGAAACAATATAATTTAAGGCGTGTACTAGACACGAAGTTTTACAGACATTAATTCGTTGTACGTGGAACAAGTAAGGGAGGGCACTTATTGAGAGTGACACCTCATTGAAAATAGAACTAAAGTAACAATTTTATTATTTTGGTTTGTTAGTAAAGGGTTTGGGAAAAATCAAATGGGATTGTGGAAAAGTGTTCATGGCCGTATTTATTGTACTCGGACGAGCGCGACGCGGATGAAAAGTTGAACAGGCACTGTTTTCACTAAAGTCTGTTGATAGAGTTGAAGAGTTCATTGTAGTAGCGCAAAACGTTGATAGCAAGGAAAGTTATTGCAATGGTGGAAAATAACTAGTTACACTAGATTAGCGAGAGTCTATTGCTTGAGAAACTTGTAGGTTATAGTTGAATGCACCATAAAAATCGCAACGGAGGAAGAAAAATTAGATATCGATTAGCAGTTCATAAGGAAGATTCCTTAGTTTGAAAAAGTATTCCCATATGTGAGTGGAAAGTACATGACAGTATAACTGGTAGATAGAGTGCAGGTTCTGGAAGATTCCAGAGCAATGATGACTTGTTTAAATTGGGTAGAGAATCCCTCGGTGGAAAGCTAGATTATATAGACAGTGGGTATTTTGGAAATATCCCTCGATGTGAGATAACATCTCAGAAAATCTTCCATATTGAAAGTTAGACTTGATAGTTTAAGTTTGATCAAGAAGATCTATAGAAAGCAGTTATTTTCACATAGCAACTTTCACTGTCTATAACATCCAAATAAAAGCATTGAGCCTTTTAAAAGCGATGAGAATGAGGTTAAGACATGAAGTCGGTACTTATCTTTGCTTCATGAACAAGGCGATGTTGCTGTAGACGGTTGGTTCTAAAATTCGAACATGGCGTCGAAATTTAAAAGTATGCCCCTAGAGTTCAGGAGGCGAGCTTTAGTTAAGCTCTAACTGACTGGGTTGACTTCCGACGTACAAGTGAGACACGCTCAGCGGAGCGCGGAGGGACCAGGGAAGGAAAAAAAAGTGGGGGTAGGAGACAAAAGGAATACATATAAGAATAGCCAACTTTAAAGTTTTAAAAAATCTTCTTGATGAAATGGTCTTCAAAGAGTTGATAGTAGGAGTTACTAGCGCAGCCTGGAGGGTGAAAAAGTAGACGAAGTTCTCTTGATCACGGAGATGATAGCTGGCGATGGCGACGTGATCTGGTGGCTAGATTGACAAGGAATACCTCTTGTACATGGAAGAATTGAGGAACTTCAGAGATTCGCTGCTAGATGACGCTAGGTGGGTCATGGAAGATATATATCTAGAACAGACTTACAGGTAATATGAGACACATATGCTGTGCCCTTACAGCAAGAAATATGCAAATCACAGTATGCCAGCAATGCTCAATTCGGGATTTTCGGGGTTATGGTATGTTCTCCCACTCTGTGACTTACACATTTTGGATTAAATAGAGGATACACTTTCAAAATAAAAACAAATTCAACTCCTATTTTAACACATTTAATTAACCAAAATTATGGCGCTACAAACAAATAAAACAAATAAACTATTGACCAAAATCCTTCTACTCGTTCAAAGTGAACAAGGAATAATCTAAAAAATCAAACAAATATTATATTAAAATCAATGGTTTCCATCAAACCAACAACTCATAATCATTTTCACTTCCATAAAGTCTCTATCTTAAAGTTCATCCTAAACACGAGCTCCAATGGCTCGATACTTCCCAATAATAACGGTGTCATTCTTTTATACACCTCCTTAACTATTTTATGAGTTTCTTATTATCAAACAAATACATAATCATATTTAAAGTACATGTTTCTTCTATACTTAAATGTTTGGGCATTCAACAATGTTCTCCACGTTGCCATCTCTCTCAAGTTTCACAAATTCACTACAGTGATCGGGAAAATACTTGTGTACTCCAGAGTTACCGAAGATTACTTGACAAAGTCAAAAACTATGATTACTCCCGGAACCTAGTTATCTTCATTAAACTCATGGAATCCTACATCCATACAACATTACAATAGGGATTTTTATTTATTTATTTGTCTTATAAGACCATTATCACATAAGAAAGCTACGATCTGAACTGGCAAGCGATAATTTCATCTATAAGGACCTCGGTTCAAATCCCGGGTCATTAACAACTTTTAAACACTCACGGTGTATTTTACTTCTTCCAGACGGTCTTCTCCGACCCTACTACCACAGCTTACAATAACAAGGGTCTGACCGTACACTTGGGCGTGATTTATGGCTGAGAGGGGGACCCTCTTGTCTAGCCTACGCGTGGTAGCTATACTCAATGGTTTTAAAACAGATCTTTCTTTTCTCTTCAGTTCTCTGGGAAGACCTGGCGTTTTTACTTCACTCATTTATTTTCAACAACATTATTAGGCTCATAAACCACTTTCGTAACCTTGGCATTTATTAATTATGAAGGACCCTCATTGATTGGGTAAGAGTAATTCACATACACCACGAATACTTAGGGGCTTCAACAACTAGATGAGTCTAGGTTCGACTCTCTTAACATGCCTCGGGAACCATTCCCATATTGGAGGACTTATACAAAATGCGACTTAGGGTCGGCCGTGGCCTACATTACCTGCGCTCATAATATCATACATTGCTCCCTATTATACAATATAACACACATAGCCTCGTGATCTACGTCACTTTTGGAGGACTTTATTATGGCTCAATTACCGCAATCAACTACCCCTCATAAGTAATTTACCAAGTACATTTAGATTCTACGCATCACTAGCGTGACATTTTACTTTAATGCGCTACATTGCGCTATACATTATTTTAAGGCCTAGCGTCTTCCAAAGAACTGATACCTTCCACATTAACAATTGATCCATATCTCAATTTTTATATATTTTAAGAACATGCATTAACACCATGTCTTATACTATTATTAAGGCTCCAACGCTCTAACTTTCATATCATTCAATTTAATCTTTATT
This sequence comes from Meconema thalassinum, assembly GCA_946902985.2. NCBI lineage: Eukaryota > Metazoa > Arthropoda > Insecta > Orthoptera > Tettigoniidae > Meconema > Meconema thalassinum. The sequence continues at coordinate 678,406,329 of OX336389.2, forward strand.
TATATTTCTTTTATATTATTATTATTATTAGTACGCTTGCTTTTATAACATTCGTCAAATACACTGACATTTTATTTCATACATTTCTTCTACATGATTTATTCTTTTACATAATTATTTATAATTTCTCAAATTTCTATTTGTTCAGACCGCGCTCTTATTCTGTTATTTGTTATTTAGAAACATCCCTCTATCTCAAACTCCGGTGGATTGTACACAAACACTTTCCCAACACCAAACATAATGAAAATCTTTACTCACATGTTATAGGTCGGTCCCTGACCTTCCTTCTCTTGCGATGGGTCATTTTGCCCACTATTTTGGAACTACACCATCTTGTACAAATTCATTTCATGTACAGACATATCTTGACACACATTTAATTCGTTTACATTTAACACTGATAACATTTTTAAAACACACTGGTGTATTCGTTTAGAATACACGATAAAAACACTGAAAATATATTACTTTTAACACAAATCTTCATATATATTTACACTTCACAGATCCTGGTCACTAAGGCTGCTATTAAGCCTATCACACGTGACTTCTTAACCTCCCGTCTCCAAGGGTGAAATTTATTCGATGTCGGCTTCCTATCCTGTCAGAATGTGAAAGTCTCGAACCATCTACTTCCTCCCTGCAATAGCATTCCTTCAAATCCCGTTCCTGACGATCTGCTATTCTTATTAACTCGAATGGCTCCTTCCTAGACCCTATTGGTTGGTCTAGCGAAAGTCTGTTCTGTCCACGGTCCCCTAGATAATCTATCGGTGACCTATTGATCTCTAGCAACTAATACTTCTCGTAACTTAGTGCCTTTTAATAGTTCGTCTGCTTCCTTGAAACAATGTCTAGAGTTTCCTTCTCCTCTCCGCTTATTCGGTTCTCGAACTCCTATCTTTCTAGAATACTTTGCGAACCTTATTCTGTCCGTCCCTGCTCGGGTTCTTTATAGTTGATAAAATGTTTATCTCGCTGTTACGGTACTTCAGTACGTTATGATACGTTTGGTCATTTAATTTAAGACCTATCGCCCTTTGGTTCTAAGTTCGCTGCCTGCTTTGACTGTAATTAATGAACTTTTCACTGTAAACTTTATACTGTCGGAACTAACTCCTGTAATTTGGATTTTCCTAATTCTCAACACGGCGATACTGTAATACTACTTCTTGGCTACTCCTTGTGAATGCCCGTTGGTTATCGATATCGCGAACGCCCCTGGCTGTCGGATACTGTCTATACGAGGTGATACAGCGTTTCCCCTTAAGGAAAGCTTGTAGACTGTCTTCGGTGTGATGTAGCTTCACGTCTCCTGCACGATGTGATGTAGCATCTCCCCTCAAGGAGTACTGGTAAACTGCATTCGGTGCTTATACTTGTTGTACGGTATGACCTCCCCTGAGGTTCATACGTTGAATACTTCGTGGTAATGATGCTCCAACGTCACGCCCCCTGGACGGACTTGTAACTGCCTTTACTGCTTGATGTAGCTTCACGTCCCCTGGACGGAATAATATTGCCTTCGATGTGATACAGCGTGACGCCCCTCGGGCTGTCGGAAAACTGCATGCTTGGTCTGGCTTTGCCTGGACTTTTATACTTTTTAGTCAAAAAAAGATAAAATCCTAATCCTTTTCGTGACCAACTTTTGAAATAATTGTCGCACAATTATAAAAATTATATCTCCAGAAAGCTCGTCTTCCAAACGTAAAATGATCTTCTTGCGCATGAAAATCGATCGTGCATTTCTGAGATATTAAATAATTTTTGGTCTTCAGCTGTGTGGGTGTTGCTGTTGATTTTTAAATTCCCCACTCCTCGGGTCTCAGTAATTCCCCGATGACGTATGCTGCGTTTGCAATTCTCTCCTGGGCAATTATTAAAAGCTTTTTCTCTACACAAAAATCTTTAATCCGAAATGATTCACAGTACTGTATTTATTTACTTACTTTTATTCTTGCAAATGGGTTAAATTTAATTATTCTTCTTCTGGCACAGTTGCGCTGTTGCCGTTTTAATGCAACGTAAGAGCGATTTCCGAAACATGCTTCTCTCTCATACAGCCAAAACTTTCCACTCAGTCTATTTATACTCGTGACTGGTTCTTTATTAATGAGTCAGGCGTGATCTCATTTCTCGGCCACCTGGGTCTAACTTCTTACACAACGTTATGCTAGCATCCCTTGCATGAAATCTTTCTATGTTCCATTTAAGACTGTATATTTCTTTACTTCCTTCTTACAAATATACATGGATTCGACCCCTTTTGAGCCAATGGTACATGGGTTCAATACCAACAAAGAGAAATCAGGAGATCACTGTTGGTGTTTGAGAAAAAGGAAGGGATGAACTAAAGCAAAGAGAAGCAAAAGCTTATTCTATCTTACCGTGTATTCCAAAGAATACACCAAGCTGGGAGGAACAAACACCAACAGAGAACAAGAAAAACAATTAAAAGTTTAAAGGTAATTGAGCAATTAAAGACAGTGGTCTTATGATATGACCGTTAGTGGTCAAGATCTTGGCAACCCTAACTCTCCCATCCCTTCCAGGATAACAATCGGTCACTCTTCCTGAAATCCAGACCAAGATAGGAGAAACATCCCTAACCAGGACCAAGTCCCCCACTTTAATGTCGGGATTGGAAAGAAACCACTTCTGTCTCCGTTGCAAGGAAGTTAAGTATTACAAATTCCACCTCTTCCAGAAAGAATTGCGGAGGGCTTCAAGTTTACGCCAAACAATAGGTAAATTAGAATCCCTGTAAGAGTTGGGAAGGGGAGGAGGGTTAGAAAGAGAAGTGCCAATAAGGAAGTGACCAGGTGTGAGTGGAAGCAGGTCATCAGGGTCATTGGAAAGCGGAGTTAAAGGGCGACAATTAACAACATCTTCAATCAGAACAGACAGCGAATTAAATTCTTCATAAGTCAGAATGCGATTACCTCAAACCTTTCTTAAGTGACGTTTAGTGAGCTTTATGCAGGATTCCCACCTACCACCGTGATGAGGAGCGTAGGGAGGTATAAAACGCCATTTGAAACCCTTTGAGTAGGAAAAATTAGAAATCTGTTCCATGGCAGGAGAAGATGTGAGAGCTTTCTTCCACAAGGAAGCTGCGCCTTGAAAAGTGGAAGCGTTATCAGAGATGATCTCCGAAGGGACACCACGCCTAGCAGCGAAGCGAGAGACAGCTGATAAAAAGTAAGAAGTAGAGGCATTCGTTACTAGTTCCAAATGGATCGCGCCAGTAACCATGCAAACAAAGAGAGAAACATAGAGCTTACCAAACAATTTGCGTTTAGCTTCAGGGGAATTGCGTTGATATTGGAACGGACCCATATAGTCCACACCAGTTAGAGCAAATGGACGTATAGGAGAAGAGCGAAAGGAGGGCAGATCACTCATTAATGGAGTATTGACTTTAGGTTTCGCTTTGAAGCAAGGAATGCACTGGTGAATTACAGAGGAAACTTCATTAATTCCATTTATAATCCAGTACTTTTCCCTTCAGAGGCAAAGCAGTGTGTGTGTACCAACATGCAGATTGCGATAATGAAAGTCACGTATAATTAAGGAAGTTACGTGAAGTTTAGAAGGCAAAATAACAGGATGCTTTTTGTCCTCAGAAAGTAAAGATTGCGAGAGCCTACCACCTACCCTGAGTAACCTATTGTCATCAAGGAACGGGGCTAAGGGACGAAGACGACTGGATTTGGGAAGATCCTTTTTAGAAGAAAGTAAAGACAATTCAGAAGAAAAGGCTTCTTGCTGTGTTAGTTGCAAAACCTTAATGGTAGCGAGATTCAATTCATGATTGGTAAGGTGTGGTTTAGGGAGAAGAGGTTGATAGACCACAAGATATTTCCATCTGAGAAGATAGGCAACAATTCGAATTAATTTGTGAAAGGAAGAATAGCGGGACAACAAGGGATGAGAAACGTTGGAAACAAGACACGAAGTAGTAGATTTAGATACTTTAGCGTCAGGCAAGTTGAAGTTTGTAGCTGGAGGTTTAGAAGGCCAACAAGAAAAGTCTCTGATTAACCACGAGGGCCCATGCCAGTACAACTGAGAATCTGCCAATTGAGAGGGTAAACATCCACGAGAAATGATGTCGGCAGGGTTGTCAGCGCTGGGCACATGCCTCCATTGACACCCCGAAGAAAGAGTTTGACTTATGGAAACCCTGTTTGCAACAAAAGTTTGCCAATGAGCGGGGTTTTTGGCGAACCAAGATGGGTGATCATGGAATCGCTCCAGAGATAGATTTGCGAGAATTCGACTTTTAAGACTTCCCGTAATTTCTTAACAAGTTCTGCGGCCATGAGTTCAGCACACAATTCAAGCCTAGGCAAAGTGATAGTTTTAAGAGGAGCCACCTCGATTTGGCACAAACAAGGTTGGAAACTGAAGATCCATTTAAGGAACCGCGATAAACCAAATATGCACAGCAACCGTAAGCTTTTTCGTAACTGTCCGCAAACACATGAAGGAAAAAAGATGCATTAGGATGAGCGTTGATTAAATTCCTGGGAATTTCAATAAGGAAAAGATCTAGCAAATTGCTGTGAAAAGAGAGCCATCTGTTAAGAAAGGAAAGGGGAAAAGTGTCGTCCCATTCACATTTGAGCGACCATAGCTCTTGCATGAAAAGTTTGGCTATCACAATAACCGGGGCAAGGAATTGAAGCGAATCAAAAATGTTTGCAATTTCAGAGAGAATTTGTATTTTTGTGTTAGGGAGCTCTTCTGCGAGCGAAACTTTATAGATGAGAGTGTCAGTGCTAGTGCACCAATGAACTCCAAGAGATTTTATGGATTCGGAGTTTCCACAAATTTCGACGGAGGAGGGAGCTACATCTTCAATAGGAAACTGGGCGAGAAACTCATGGGAGTTGGAATTCCACTTATGAAATGGGAATCCTCCATTCTTTAGCAATGCCTGAAGTTCTAGTGACACGAAAGAAGCTTCCTCCAGAGTGGGGAAGGACTGCAAGTAATCGTCAACATAGAATGATGTAGTTAGTGCTTCGGAAGCTTTAGAATCAAATAAATGACCATCTTGAGAGGCTAACAAGTGTAGGAAAGCGGAAGGTTTTAAGCCAAAAGTAACCGTCTTTAAGCGAAATACCTTAATGGGCTTGCTGATTTCGTCGCGCCACAAGATTCTTTGGAGATTTCGTTGTTCAAGCTGAATTAAAACTTGACGGTACATCTGTTTTATATCCGTTGTAACAGCTATGGGAAATAATCGAAAGTTTAAGAGTATAGCAGGTAAATCTGACTGAATAGCAGGACCAGAGTAAAGAGTATCGTTAAGACTGTTGCCATTAAAGTCAGGTGATGAACCATTGAAAACGACTCGGATTTTTTCTTTTACAGGAGGGTTTTTCCACACGGGATGATGATTTAAGAAAACCGTTTCAATTGAGGGGGGGAGGGTTCGTCATCAGATTTGTTAACAACTTCCATATGATCTAAGCTTTCATACTCATCCATGAAATCAGTATACTGCTGTTTAACGAGAGGTTCTTTCTTGAATTTGCTCTCGATAGCAAAGAGAGCTTTTCGAGCTTTGGGTTGAGAGTTAATACGATTAGGGGGATTATGTAATCTTGGTATCTGAACAATGAACCGGCCATCAGAAGAACGAGTGGTGGTGTTCAAAAATTTGCTCACAGAATTCGTTTTTTGAAGAGGTCACGTTAGGAGAATCAACGCTTTCGAGCCTCCAGAACTGTTCCAAGTCAGTATTAGCGAAATAACATTGCGATACGGGTTGGGGAGAATAATGAGGAAGTTGACCGGTGACGATCCATCCAAAATTAGTGTCTCTGGCAACCACGTTTGAGGATAACTTGCGAACCTGTTTACGAAGTCATTTCCAGAAAACATTGGCACTAAAGAGTATGTCAATGGGGTTTTGTACATTGAACAGAGGATCAGCTAGCCTTAAATGCGAGGGAATGTTTAAACCTGAAATGTCCACAGAGTGACTTGGAGTATCTTCTCCTATGCTATTGCGAATGAGACAATTCAGTTTGAGAAAGTTGTTACTGTGACAAGTGTCTCTTATGGTTAGCTTTGAAAACTGTAAAGCTTGCGATTTTGTGCTGTTAATGCCCGATACGTTAATAGAAGTGGGGTTTACAGGTAGGCCTAGTTTTCTAATCAGAGAATTAGACACAAAATCATGAGTTGCCGCTGAATCAAGAAGACCGCGTGCACGGACCCAGTTGCCAAAGTTATCCTGGACTTCGATTTGGACAGTGAACATTAGTACCTGCGCACTACGTATGGACTTGGCATTTTGAATGTAAGATGAAGCATTGGAACTGTTAGCATTGTCACTTTTCTGAGAAGTAGATGCGGTCGATGACCTTCCTTGATCATGACGATGTAGTAAAGTGTGATGAGCTTTTTCACAATGGAAGCAAAGTCTGGTGGACTTGCAATTTGAAGCAGAATGCGTGGGTGCAAAGCAGTTGAAGCAATGTTTATTCTGGGAAACTAAGTTTCTTCTGTCGTCGACTGACAGTTCTTTAAAAGATTTACATAGATATAAGGCGTGGGAATCTTTACAAAGTATGCACTTTAATGGTTCATTAAAACTCTTGCGGGGTTCCCTTTGAGTGTTTAAAACGAGAGAACTAGCAATACAGCGTTCACTAGACCTAGTTGGGTAACCAGTGGCGTTTGACTTGAGTTTAAATGAGCTGGACCCAGGTTTTTGGGTACTAGACGCTATGCGTTCGCTTTTAGGTATAAGAGACATTGATTCAAATTTAGAACTAGGGGATGAGGGTTCACTTTGATTAGCTAAAGCAGTTAAGAGTTGGCATCTAGCATTTATGAAAGTGACTAAATGCTCGTAAGAGTAATCGTCTTCTCTGGAAAGTTCAATCTCCCAAGCTTTGAGGGTAGCAACATCGACTTTAGAAACCACTAAATGTAATAGGAAAGTGTCCCAGTGATCAGTGGGTTGATCTAATTGGGATAGAGCTTTAACGTGAAGTTTTGTTGTATCAATGAGAGTACGCAAACTAGTGACGTCGTTGTGCTGTGACGCATGTAATTTAAATAGAGCCTTCATATGGCGTTGAATACGTAACCGTGAATTACCGTAGTAGGGGGATGGTGCTGCTTCTGCCCCACTTCAGAACATACATGTCTTTACTACTAAGCCTCAGCCATGTAATATTTGTCGATATCTCTCAAACGAACGGTCGGATGTTGACAAATGAGGTGTCATTGGACTCGAGCTGACGTTCTCTTTCCTATGGACCACTTGTTATATATATAATTTTTTGAAAACTTTTGTTTTCGAAAATAGGTAATAGTTTGAAATCCAAAAATGATAGAACGTTGTGCCATGGCTCAAACGAATGGTCTTTATGACATTTATTTTCTATAGTAAAACTTTTTTATTTTTTATGTTTTTTTGAAAACACTCGAATTTTGAAAATCCTATATTTTGGAAACTAGGAAGTTTACAAAAAAGTTTGTTTGACCTAAATCAATGGTCCATACCCACTCTACCCCCAAAATACATTTCCAGTCTCTAGGATAAAAATCTGACAGCAGTGTGATGGGGAGAGAGCTGCTACACTTAGCAAGTGGTGAGCCCCTGCGACCTTGGAATGGAAGGAGTCATGCTAGGAAGGCGTGCTTGGATTCGTTTTTTTCGTCTCGTTGCGCTCTTTACGGAAATGTAGGTGTCGAAAAGGTGAAAATCTGGAAACACGGTTTTTTTTTGGGGGGGGGGAAACCGTGATTTTAAACTTTTTGCTATATCTCGCGAACCAGTCATGCTAGAGGCATGTACGACGGGTCCAAGGACTCGGAGTGACGTCCTCTTTGCTATGGACCACTCATTATATTTTTTTTAAATTTGGAAACTCGATTTTGGCGTGATCGTGTTTTTTGTGATTTTTGACGATATCTCACGAACCAATAACGCTAGAGACGTGTACGAGGTGTCCTAGGACTCGGGCTAACGCCCCCTTACAAATGTGGTAGATATTTTTTCCAAAAAAAAATTTCACAAAGGGCCTAACGCCATACATGTTGAAAAAAATTTTCTTTTTCTTTACCTGTTTATAATGTTCATGAAGCGTGGTGGTTGAGAGAGACGATACGGCTGGGTGTTTGTGTTTCAACGAACCTGTCGCTGACCACGGTGGCTGTGTTCAATAGATCAATCGCTATTTCGGCGGGTCGGTGTATGACAGAGCGAGCGTGCGTTTTTTCACACATTTTACCTTTGACGTGTAAACGGTGATGAGAACTTGGTTCTATGTTGTTCGAAGCGAGTAGAGAAAACAAACTTGCAGACGAGCAGGAGGTGAATGTCATTTAAGCTTATTGGAAGGCGTTGATCTGATTTGACAACAGGTGACGCTTGAAGGTGAAATAATCTGACCATTGTAGTGGCAGGGAAGAGCGAAATGCATGTGAACATGTGTGAAACCACATGTACGCTAAACAAGTGACATCCTGTCTTGCTTCGTACGTGACAAAATGCAAGTTCAGGTGAAATTTGATCTGCCACAGGTGTTCGCCTTGGGCTTTGGCTGTCCACGTGCGCGATAACTGTTAACAAGTTACATCCTGTTTTGCTTCGTACGTGACAAAATGCAAGTTGACGTGAAATTTGATCTGCCACAGGTGTTCACGTTGGACGTTAGCTGTCCACGTGCACGATAAGAGAATATTCAAAGCGTGGGAATCGCTGAATCAGTAAAAAGTATGATGCAACTTGTGGGAATGATGTCACAACCAATAGATAGGCAAGAGTTGCAAACAGCAGTGGTGGGAGGTAAAGGGAGGGAGAGGGGGAGGGGTAATGCATGAGAGAACACAGGTGGAAAGAGAAAGAAATATGCGGAGCTGAGGACTGTACACATAGAGCTATAGGTGGTGTACAACATGTGTGAATAAATTAAAAATTGCACAGGTTCACACAACATGTAATTTATTGATCCAAGAATTAAACGTAGAGTTAAACCCTAACCATTTGACATAGAGTTTATTTCCTTTTTGTTTCAACACTTTTTCCACAAGATAATGCTGAGGAAATGCTGTTTTCTGAAGTTCATGGAGATAAAATCTACCTTTTATGGGTTGATGGTTGAGGTCCTCGAGTAAATAGGTGACTGGACTGTCCAAGTTGACTCGACGAATTCGAAATAGTTCAGTCCCCCACTGTGGCGTGTAGCCCTTATTGAAGACAGACTTAAATTTGCTCACACGAACAAAATCCCCAATTTTCAGTCGGTGACGTTTAGGATCGGCTGTTTTTATGGGGTTAAACAGTTTATCCAATCGATGAATATTTTTGTTCACGAGGCGTGGCTTGGTCCCAATCGTTCTATGTTTGGTGTCATTGTAACGTGATACTAGCTCTGGTAACATGTCCAACCAGCGATACGTGCCCTGAGCGGTAAACGCTTTCCACATATGGGTTTTCAATGTTCGGTTGAACCGCTCGACCACACTGGCTTTGAGGTTGCTGTACGTGGTGTAATGGTGAATATCCTTAGATTTGAGATAACTGGAGAAATCCTAGTTGAAAAATTCTTTCCCCTGGTCAGTTTGTAGCAGCTGAGTTTGACGTTTGGAGTGTTGAATAATATGTTGAAAGGCCTTGGTAACTAGTGGACCAGACTTGCGACGCACAGGTTCAACAAAGGCCATTTTGGAATAGACATCAATGACGGTCAACTTATAGCGTACACCGTTGTTAACGCTAGCATATGGTATCATTTCAACCATGTCAGCCTGCCAAAGTTCATCCACACCTGGTGAAATCACCTTGAGTCGCGGATAGTGACGCCTAGCTGGGCGATGCAACTCGTGAGCAATACCCATTTTAAAGGGTGAGGGCTTCAACAATAATTTTGGCATTTCGAACTTCTTGTTCAATTTCTTGAATTTCCCAATCGTGACCGGTATTGCCAGCTTGACGTGAGGGATGCAACAACTGTAGCCGCTGGACGAGCTTATTGGGATTGTGCCAGTAGGTAACATCCACAAGGGGTTTTAATGGTATAAATGTCACTCCCGAAGCGGACACTTTACGACGAGTACTTTGACTAGTGGGAAACATTTTTGCAATGTTGGTTTTATATTTTTGAGATATATTGGCATTCACTTGTTGCGTGGGATCATACAGTCTTTTGTGAGCATGGGTATCCAATAAAATGGATTTATATTTGACAAGGCCCTCTGACGTATAATCATGGGAAGAGGGGGTCCGAGAAAAGAGCAAAAACTCTGCAAGGGGTGCGGCCTTTTTTCGAGGCGTAAACACTTGTTCCTCCTCATCCTCAACTTCACTAACACTAGTCAAATTTTCCTGTTCCTCTTCCTCTTCCTCAGGGTCCTCGTGCAGCGTCTGCGTGGCTTGTGAAACGGTGGGCAGCGTTTCAGATGGCTTGAAAGAGGGTTTCAACGTGGCTTTTAGTGGAGGTGCTAAATGTTGCTGAATAAACAAAGCATGATTTGCACGTGATTGTTTCAATAGACGAAACTTTTGGCGAATAGTATTTTTTCCTCTAATAATATGCTTTTTCAATTGACTCTCTGCTAACGCCATGGTGTCTTGACAAATGACTTTCCGGGGAATGAGACAGGGCCTTAAATAGCAATAAAATGATCAAACCCTAAGCGATACCGTCCTTGGTTGAGTTCACTTTGTTTGTCAATCACTAAACAGGCATGACGTTGAGTGTTCCAGCACTTGGCACACAATTCAGTAAACATTTGAAAGGTCATATCAGGATTCACATGTTCATTATAAATGTGACGACTGTTCCTCTCGTCCTGACGAAATAAAACAATGACATTGGCATTGTCACGAATCAACTGTTTGGACATTTTAGAATACGTTTGCCCAAGATAGAAGCAATCGATATGTTTGTGTCGACCCATGCTGAAATAGCTTTGAATGATACCTTGACGTTCAGTGGATACATCATCGAAAATCATGAGTGAATCAGGCTTTACCTCATCCGGTGAAATCACATTTTCTTGCAAGGAAAATGTAAAATAACCCATATTCTCTTTTTGTAATCCAGACATGACTTGATCCAGAAACACGTAGAGGGGTTGGTAGAGAGATTTTGCAAAAATATAAATATTTTGAAAACGCAGACCATTGGGCGCTGTGATGAGCGTTAGCAAAAGATTAGTCTTTCCACAGCCGGAAGGCCCCACAATGATGCAGCGAATGGAAGATGGAAACAGTGAACAATGGCGTTGTTCACGTGATGTGGGACAGAGATGGGAAACCATGTCCCCCACGGGGAGTGACTCCTGCTGCTTAATAATCTTCATTTCAACTAAGGCTTAGACAGGCTAGCAGGCTGTCTATATACAGGACACCGAACCTTGTCATAGAAACAGTAGACTGGTACTACAGGTTGACGATGGATGTCTTTGGACGTGCGTTGATGGCCAAAGCTAGGCCTGTCCCCATACATGATCCTAAACAAGAAACAGATCCTGTTAATAAACACTATGTGGATAGGTCAGTAGTGCCACACACAAAACAGGGAGATTATGACTTTAAGGGAAAGAGGTTAACCCATGTAAAACATCCTCAAGTGTCTACAGATGTTCCTACGAAAATGTATGTGGATAACAAAGTGTATGAGTTTTATGACAAAGTGCCCCAGCTTACGGTGAATGGCTATAGCGCTAATCACCATCGGATTATTCACGTGGAAGACCCGCAAGACGAAGATGATGTTTGTACCAAGCGTTACGTGACCTATGAAATGAAAAGGCTTTATAAATTTATCCCATCTGTATTTTTAGTGTATCTGACAAATGAAAAACCTGTGAATGACAGAAAACATTTACCGCTAGTCCATGATCAGCACTTGACCTATGTGCTTGCTTCGGGTTTAAGCCACTATCGATTACTCTATGATGGAACCATTCACATCAAACAAGCCATACCTGATGAGAACCATTTACAAATAAAGATAAATGGTCATAGGATGTAGATCCATAACCATGAAATGGTCAATGCAGGTGAAGAATCATCCTTTCATCTCATGTTGACATGGGATGAAAAGCAAGTGGGAAAAACCATAAACGATTTCCCACATTATGTGGAATTGGAATATACAGCCATGAAATAACCATCTGACGTTAGTTGTGATTTAAACTTTCTTGTGAAAGGTTGTTGGTCATTATCATCATGGTGAAACAAAGGTATGCGGTGAAAGACTAAAAAAAGGACTTTGTCCTTGGCAAAGCCTGGGCTTACGACATTCGTGGACAAGCCCTTGGGAAAGAAAAAAAGAAAAAATAATGTATTGACCATAAGGAAATCCTTTCGAGCAGCACAGAGACATGTTATTCCAAAACGTCGGCGACAGGGTTCAAACCAAGGGCGAGTGATTCCCGTTCCCAAACGAGCGGGATTTTTACCTGCATTATTTGCCGGTTTGGCTGCTCTGGGTTCACTTTTGGGCGGTGCCAGTGCAGTGGCAAAAACCATTAAAGCCGCGCAGCAGGGCAAGCAACAACTCAAAGAAAGTCAGCGACACAATGAAACGATGGAAGCGATTGCCATGGGGGCTAGAAATGCCAATTTAAAGCCAGCCTTTTATCAACAAGGATTTGGGATTTCACCATTTCGAAATATTTAAAAAAAAATAACCTCAGCCATAGCGAGACATGCCCTGACGCATCAACAAGTGGAAAGCTATGCTAAACAACTAAAGCTTTCTCATTTTCGAGGTGTGTTTATGCGAAACCAATTACCCCCACGACCCTGGAAACAGGAATGTGCTGTTGTCAATTTGGATGATCACCGAGGACCAGGAACGCATTATGTATCTTATGTCAAAGAGGGATCCATGGTATGGTTCTTTGACAGTTTTGGGAATTTGCCCCCGCCCATGGAACTAGTGACCTATTTTGGAAACAGGATCAAGATATATTATAATGTGAAACGTGAGCAAACGTTTAACAGCCAACAGTGTGGACGTTTGTGTTTATTTTTTTTATATAAGACGCAGTATAAGCAAAAACGTCAACAGTATGTCGGCAGAAAGTAAAACGTTTACACTGCATGGACGTGGACCTGAAGTCAGCCTAGACTTTTACCCGCCTATTGAATTGGGTGAAAACCCCTATGGTTTAGGACTTGTTTCTCTTGAAACGTACAATTGAATATACAACATACGTGAAAATGTGAACAACAAGTTTTACTATGATGATTCTGTGCTCACCTTGAACTCTGGTGGATACACGATCGATGACATTTATGAACACATTTATGTGGTGTTGATCAATGAGTATGGTTTAAAGTCATTTCTCGACGGAACGCACAAGTATGAACTTGTAGGCAATACCAACACTCATCGCTGCAGTATTTTCTCTACCTTCAACATTGACTATAAAACACACCCCGATTCCATTGGCCCATTACTAGGATTTAAACCACGTGTGTTGGAGCCCAACAAAAACATGAATCAGACCATGAAGTGAAATTCATTGAGGACCATCATGTGTCGGTGACGTGTAATATTATTAGCCAAGTGTAACCAATCAGGAACCATCGCATTCGCTTTATGACTTTATTGTGACATCGCCTAATGGCTATATTATTCGTGAAAACCCTCCAGTGGTGCATTTTCATTCTGTGGCTGTCGATAATATTAGTAATATAACATTAAGACTGATCAATAGAGATCAACAACTCATTGATCTAGATTCTACAACACCTGTGACTTACAAGTTGGTGCTAAAGCCACAATGAAGTTTGTGTATAAAGCAACAACACCGTCTAGGAATGGTGTTAGTTGTTTGCCACGTGAATACACGTTAACATCTCAAGGCAAGCAGATTTTACTGCATTTTGGATACCACGTCAACCCTCATAATGAATTCTATCCTAGAGATAGCGAACCGCATCGAGGAGCAACCAGGAGTGGTAAGAATTGATCTCCATCCCTATCAAGCTCAAACACCTGGACTCAATAACAATGATGAAATTCAATTTGTTATCAATAACCAAGATATTTACACCCTACCGCATGAAAGTGTCATTCAGATTGAAGGTCGGCTCACGAAACCCGATGGCTCTACACCCACCACATCCAAGTTGGCCAACCATGGTTTGGCCTTTCTATTTTCTGAAGTGCGGTATGTCATAACGATATCGTGGTGGATAGCACTCGAAATGTGGGCATTTCCAGTGTCATGAAACTTTACCCCTCTTATAGTGAGGAAGAAGGTAAAACACTTTGCATGGCAGGTTGGTGCCCTGACTCGACCAATGACTGGATGGTACACACCGATGGGACCTTTACTGGATATTTACCTCTTAAACTGATTTTAGGCTTTGCCGAAGATCACCAACGCATTGTGGTCAACTCAAGGCAAGTGCTTTATCTAGTGAGAGACAGGAGTGATAATAATGCACTCAAGGGAGCCGACAATGCCTCCATCGATTCAAAAATTCAACTACAACGCTTGCTATGGAAAGTCCCCCATGTGATCCTTGAAGATAGCAAAAAACTGGACATACTCAAAATGGTAAAGAGAGATATGCCTCTACCCGTGGAATTTAGAAGCTGGGCACTCCATGAGTATCCGCTATTGCCCACCACCAACACACACAGTTGGTCTGTAAAAACAGCTCGCTATACAGAGAGACCTCTCTACCTGATCGTGGGTTTTCAAACGAATCGCAAGTATCAACAAACCAAAGATGCCACGCAATTTGATCACCTGCAATTGAGAAATGCACGTCTTTTCCTCAACGGAGCCGTGTTTCCCTATGAAGGACTGGATTTGGATTTTTCAAATAATAAGTTTGGCCCCCTGTACGACTTGTTTTCTAAATTTCGATGGTCGTATTATCAAAAAGAGAACGGCCCCCTGCTACTACCCCAAGCGTTTAAGGCAAGAGCGCCACTGATTGTCTTTGACTGTTCATACCTGGAAGAGTCTGTCAAGCCATCCAATATCGACATTCGACTAGATTTTGAAACGCATGACAATGTACCAGCCAATACGACGGCCTACTGTTTGATTATTCATCACAAACAAGTCAACTATTATCCACTGTCCAACCAAGTGACGAGTGTATAAATAACAGCTCAACCCACGTCAAGCCGCTCAGTCATGTCTTGCTTTAAAGCCTCAAGAGACGTTACATCCATGAATTTAAACTCTGAGGAACAACGTTTCAAGACTTTTGCCACGTGGCCAGTGCCTTTCCTAAACCCTCAAGCCTTGGCGGCCGCTGGATTCTACTATTTAAAAACAAGAGATGAAGTGAAATGTGCCTTTTGTCCCATCATCATAGACCAATGGCAGGAGGGCGATGAACCCATGCAGGAACATCAGCGCTGGTCACCCAACTGCCCCTACCTGTGCAGAATGGAAGTGGGAAATATACCCTGTCATTCAAGCTATCCCTCACTTGTGTCCCTGGGTAATGACAAAAAAAACAAGTTACGATACGTGTGGACCGTATGGTATCCATGGTGCTTCGGTGAGCAGCTCACCATCAAAAACGCCTAGTTTAGAGACATTGGGACATCATCGGTTTTATGGACGTTACAAACACAAGAGACTATATTGTTGTATCAACTGGTATCGTCCTTATCCCAAAATGACAAAAGCCTGTAAGACGTGTTATGATAATAAAATGATGTAATACTTAAATTCTTATTTTTGCATGTCCCCCTGTCCTACCCTAACCTCAATTTGAAACTAGCATGGCAGGTAAGTCCATGACATGATCACACCTCATCGTCAGTCCGTCGTCAGTTGAACTTGGTCCAGGCAAGCGTCAACATGTTGCGCACACTCATTGTGGATTGCCAAGGGTTTAATATTAGTGACAACAAATTTATATTTAAACAAGTGGCCATTATCGATTGTACCACTTTTTGGGTATCGCAAGCTACGCATTTGCTATTTAAACCACCCCATGCTTTTGATTTGTTGTGTGAAAAAAGACCGTAAACAAACCCAGTGGATTGAAAATCATAGGCAACTAGACTGGAATCAGGGAACCATTTCCTATAAATATTTGGACGTGGTCATGAAAGCACACTTGTCCTCGGCCAATGTGGTATTTGTGAAAGGTAATGAAAAACGTCAATGGTTGCAACCATTTTTGGCGTCTTACTGCCAATGTATCGACCTTATGGAGTTGGGCTGCCCCTCCCTGCAAACGCTCATGGATACTTGTTCCTGTGGCAACATTACCCAGACAGCCGTATCGCATGCGTGGCATCTCTTTCATTGGTTAACCACCCATGCCTGCTGGGAGTTGTTGAACAAAATTATAACTCAAGATTTACCTGTGAATGACGCCAGTGAGATTTCTACAAGCGACGTGTAAACAGCTACAGCACGTGATACCATGGAGAAAGGCAATGCTACGGACAAAGCCATCGGCAAGTTCTTTGTGTGCAAAAAGAAACTAGACAGTTTTACCAAAGAGGAACTCTTGGCGCTCCCCAAGTCGTTCATTTATTATGTGGCCGCCAACGCGGTCAAAGAAATCTGGCAACATATACCAAAATCATGGACTCAAGACCCTGTGTTGAGTGAATTGCAACCCTGTACGGATTACGATCACCATAAGCAAGTGACAATGGCAAAAATACCGTCTATGCGTCAGTGTGCGACTTGCCAGCTAGTGAAACTGTATCACGGTCATAAAAGTCCGTGTAAAGACTTTGTTGAATCATACCACGAGTCTCATGGCGAGAAAAAGCAACAACAACAACAACAAACACAAACATCGTCCACAGAGGAGGAGGAAGACCAAACCTTTTTACCATCATTGGAAAAGGATATGCCAGACCTGTACTGGCAATGGCGTCATTGACAAAGTGATTCAATACTTACCTTTCGAAATCCATCTTCCAGGTTATCGTTTTTGCGGCCCTGGAACTCGTCTCGAAAAACGTTTACAACGTGGTGATGTACCCATTAATCTTTTGGATCAAGCATGCAAGGAACATGACCTTTCTTATCGCCATAGTCATCCTGGTTTAAGACATGTGGCAGATAAATTGTTATTGAAGAAAGCTAAACAACGTTTCACATCCAGTGATGGCTCAGTGGGTGAAAGGATGGCAGCACTGATTGTCATGAGTGCTATGAAAAGAAAGTTGATGATGCATGGACATAAACACTGAGGAGTGAGGAATTGGGATTTGTTTGTATTCTATTTTTCTTTTGTCAATTCACTATGACTATGAAATAAAAACAAAGGTTTGCCAGAGCACGATGTTTTGTGTTTTTATTATTTTTAAAAATCATGATGTTGATGGCTTATTTCTCATATTCACATTTCACACATTGCCATTTTGCCAATTTGCAATTTACAGTTTTTGAAAAGGTTCGTTTCAAGTTTAACGTTTTTGATGATATGGATTTTTCCATTTTGCTGATGACCCTTTTTAACAATATCCGTTTGAAGTTTTTGAATTTTCATATTTCACACATGGCCATTTCCAGTTTTTAAAAATGTCCGTTTTAAGTTTTGCGTTTTTTTGGTGATATGGAAATATAGATTTTCCATTTTGCTGTTTTCACATTTTTCCATTTGGCGTATGTTGAAAGTTGTGATTTGACAATGATGTTGATGCATGTGCTTGACCATGGCGATGCTGCAATGTGTCTATGTGATTGCGGAAACGTCAAGGTCTACGACTACTGCAGGTAAGACTGTTTTTACAAAAATAATGTCTTTTGACTGCCACATTTCAATGAAAAAACAAAACTATTGAAAACGAAACTATTGAAAACAAAATGAGTATATAAGTGACCATTTACCCCCTCCCCACCCACCCACCCTACCTCACTGTGTTTGCTCTGGTAAACCATACACACCAGCTTTCTCTCTCCACTCATACATTCACACCTGTCTTTGGGAACAAACACAACCACTTTATTTATTCCCAAAAGCACATTCTCGACATGCACACTCATCCTAAAAGAACTTTTTTTAGTTTATCATTTACATTACGAAAAATAATTAAATACTAGTTATTAAAGTTACTAAAAATCTTACTTATTTCATATTTACAAAAAAACTCAACTTTGTACAGCGTTAAAAGAATCACACTATTTACCAATCAAAAATAAAATAAAAAATAAGGTTGTATACAACTTTTTTTAAAGAGCAAAAGGTCCAAGTGGGTTGCCACTATTTACAAAATCTACTATTTACAATGACAAAAAAACAATATTTACAAAATACTAAATCTACAAGTTACATAAAGCTATGTCCCCTAAACGATTAAACAGTGAAATCACACCTCCGCCTCCTTGCGATCATAACCCCAGGGCAGGCTGGTGAGCAGGTCATCAGCCCATACACGCTTGTTATCCATGGAGGCGAGGGTGCGTTTTCTCTGTTCCACAAGATACAAATGATGGTTGCTGGATTGTATCCTGCACTGTGTATGAGACATAGCTTTGCCAGTGCGTAAAACCGCTAGATAGTCATCAACACGTAGCGATTTTACCACTGCCCTACCTACACCTTTTGCTCTTTTGGCTTCCTTACAGTCGAGTGTGCGATAAGCATACATTTTGGAGGCCAAACCTACGAATTCCGTCATAATGGAATCACCGCATTCATCTTTTAAAACGCCCATTTTCTTCTTGTTTTTATGGACAGCTGAAACACGTTGTCAGCGCTATAGCAAGATGTGTCGAACCAGTCACTATGTTGCCTCATGACGTCATAGGGGTTGCAGTGGCGAATGTGAGTCCGTGTCCATATACAAAAGAGAGACGTCCTCAAAATGGCGTTTGGCAAACTCATAGTGAAATCGATACATGACCGATTTAGAAAAGTCTAAAATGACTTGACCCAAGCAAATGGGTTTATCCATGGTCACGCTGGTCTTACTCATTTCAATAGTAGCCAAATCCTCATCGATAATTTTGATCGATTTGAAATTTGGCTTGGCAATGTACCGCCGGGCACCTCACTGCCCCTCCCAGACATTCACCAATTTAATGTCACGGTATTTGCGGACATTCTCCATAGACTTGCCATAGATGAAGTTGTTCATTAATTTAAAAAAATTAATTTCAATCTGCTGTGTTGCTATTTGTCGGTGCTCTGTGTTGAGTCGCATGTATGGCTCAAGCCATGCTTTTTGAGCAAAAGAAATACCCCTGTGGATTTTCTTTAACACCAAGCCTTGGGCGAGGCATTGCACCAACATTTGGATATGTAGCACGTACCGATGTTTGTTGTAAAGTGTTCCCATGAGTTTTTCAATTTTCACTTTACTGTCAGGGGGAACCATTTGCTCAAGGCAGAATGGGAAATCGGCATGTTCATCATACAAGGATGAGGGATATTCAATATCCCCTTCTAGCACATATCCATGGCCTGTTTCTTGGCTAGCCATGATCACATCAAATTCTGACACTTGTTTGTCTGTCAGCCAAGCAAACTTCCCATAGGGCAAAGGCTGACTCATGGCGTAACCATACAAATTATTCACGTCATAGTACATTAAGTACGATTCTGGTTTATCCGGTGAATAATCAGGCATGTAGACATTGTTCGCTTCGGCATGGCGTTGGTTAAGCGACACAAAGCCGCCACGAATGCCCATTTCAAAAAATAGAACCATGTCTACATCAGTGAGTAAATCCAATTCCACTTGAGTGTATTTCAAAGCGGCATCGAACGAGAGCCCAGGACTCGTATAATAGTGAGCCGGGTCAAGACCGTAAATGTGTTGACACAAGTTACGGAATTTTTCAAACACATCAGTGAGCAGCAATACATCCAGTTTTAGGTAATGCAAAGCATATTCACTTAGCGTGTTCACGCCAAACACTCGCCAAACTTGACATGCATGTGCATAGTCTTCATCGGAAACAGTACTGCGTGTTAGTTTCGAGTAAAATTTCTCTTGTGGTGGGAGTTTTCTTTGCTTTAACACGTCCCAGCTGTTGCAGAAATCATACGGGAATATACATTTCCGAATGCACAATTGAAATTGCTCAGGATCATTAAAATGCATTCTAGTATTTTTTAATTCCCCCTCATTCAAGCCATTCACAAGGCTGTCTAGCGAGGATGCCATAAACTTAAAGGAATCCAAAAATCGAATGCTAAAGTCGCTCAACCTCCATGTCAGGGCTGTAAAACGCTCATGGTTTGGGGGAATAATGGTAAACGAGCCCTTGTTGACATGGCCCAATTCACGAATCAAAAACTGAATGTCATAATTCGCAAGATTGTGGAAAAAGACACTGATGAAACGAGGAGCTGGAAAGTTCAAGTTGCATTTGCTGTGCGCAGCTCCACGAAACTCCCCTGTAAAATGCGAGTGGTCTCTGACTTTTTCCTCTCCACTTAAAATAGGCTTTTCGCAAATATGGCATGTCGTGGCATGCTCATACTGCTGCTGTTGTTCTGGAGATAGGCTTATGGGTACTGAGTGGTCCAGTAATTCCTGTACATGGTCGGCCAACTTGACAAGTTCATCCAAGAACCATTTGGCACAATCTGGCCCCTCACGGTATTTGTAAACGGATTGTGTGGGGTCATAGGCACACACCACATTAAATCCTATGGCAAAGGGATCATGTTTTTAAATGGGTGTGGTTGAGCTAACTGTGGGATCTGGTTCACATCCCGCCATGGGTGTGGTGAGAGCTTCGAAATCTGCATATACCACATAGGGAACAGTGTCACGCTTATGAATGTCCTTAAACTTTAACACAGCCTTGTCCCCTTTTGGCAATATCAATCTCACCGCTTCCTGAGAAACGCAATCTGCCCTATGACGTTCCAAAAGCGTAGAGGTTTTAAAATATTGCAAGCAACGATCACAAATATGTTTTACACCAGCGTGCTTAGACACTTGTCTGCTTAGCAATCTACTTAGGCTCTTAATATGGCAATAGTGATTCACCTCTCCTACAGATAAATATAAAAGATGAATGTGGTGTCGTTTCGGTTCTTTTGTGGCATAAAGAGGACCCACAATCTCATTACCGTCAAGGCCATACACCATGAACGAAAAGTCCTGGTTGTCTTGTTCAAACCTATGGATCTCGGTTAAGTATACTCGAGTTTTTGTCAATTCATCAAACTTGGCCTTGTACTTTGCTGGTCTGTTAACATGACGGTCTTGTGCTGGCTGCAAATACGCGGCCACACACCACAGAAAGCAATCATTGTCATGGTTCTCAATATTCACCACTGCCTTTTTCGAAGCTATTGCTGGTGGTGTTTTAATATAGCTAGACCCAGCATTCAACGGGTTGAATTGACAAATGTTGATTTGCAAATAATGAATTTTGTCTAACGCTAAACCACTGGGTCCTTGTTGCAGTTTATCAAATTTTGGTAGCAAGGCATTCACCACATTGCTTTGATACCACTGTTCCAAATTATGGGCTATCAAAAGCTCTTGCATTTTACTGCAAATATAGAATGTCTCTTTATGCTCTACGTCCTTCTTTTTATATATGAAATCGCACACCAGTTCTGTATTCACCTTTAAAGCCGTATGCAACCTTTGCGCTGTACAAATTTCAATTTTAAAAATATCAAAACAAGATTCTAAAAATTCTTTGGGAATCAAACTTTTTCTAACATTGACTAAGTGGCCAGAGCACACACGTGATTTGAAACAAGACTCAAGGGGCTCCCAAGTTAACGTATCCGCAGCAGTAAAAGACATTATTTTGAAAGAACACTCTCACCTGAGTTTTCAGCTGTAGACTGCTTGACAATGGTTCCACTCTAAAGCCACTTGGTTTTCAACTGTATTTGCTATAGCAGTGAACCCTGTTTTTTTTTCAAATATCTAAAAAGAAATAAAATAAACCACCATAAGTATACCCATTCCATATAGTTTATGCATTTCATAAACAAAACAAAATCCAACAGGTTATATATATAAAAAACAAATCTCACCTTGACGTGTAATGCTTTGCTATATTCCCGTCTCGTGGGCTAGTGTGGAAATGGTTTCCTCTTCTATCTGTCTGTCTTTCTCTTTCTTTAATATATTTCCCACAGACACACGACAGGTAGGCTATACACGTTATCTGCAAACAAATAAATAAATAAATAAAATCATTAATTACCTAATCAATAAATAATTGCATGTATTTATATAAAAATCAATAAATATATAAATAAATAAATATATACCTACCCCACAACAAGGTTAAGTATTTTCCACCAACACCAAAACTGATTAACAAGACCAGGGGTTTCATGCAACGCAGTGTGTTCAAAGGTGAGCGTGAGCGTGGAAATGATAACGACATGTCT
This sequence comes from Meconema thalassinum, assembly GCA_946902985.2. Classification (NCBI taxonomy): domain Eukaryota; kingdom Metazoa; phylum Arthropoda; class Insecta; order Orthoptera; family Tettigoniidae; genus Meconema; species Meconema thalassinum. Next base: position 678,428,647 of record OX336389.2, read on the forward strand.
TTATATATGCTACGTTGCATGTATAATCTTTTTTTCCCCACGCTTTGAACATTCTCTTATCGTGCACGTGGACAGCTAACGTCCAACGTGAACACCTGTGGCAGATCAAATTTCACGTCAACTTGCATTTTGTCACGTACGAAGCAAAACAGGATGTAACTTGTTAACAGTTATCGCGCACGTGGACAGCCAAAGCCCAAGGCGAACACTTGTGGCAGATCAAATTTCACCTGAACTTGCATTTTGTCACGTACGAAGCAAGACAGGATGTCACTTGTTTAGGGGGCGTGGTGGCGCAGCGGTCAAGCTGTTGGCCTCTCACCAAGGCGGACCGGGTTCGATTCCCGGTCACTGCATGTGAGATTTTCGATGTGAAATGCCATGTCCTGTGGTTCGGATTCCACGTAAAAAGGAGGTCCCGTGGCTCATGATCGCGAGATTAACGGTCACGTTAAACTACAAGCTTCCTTCCTTCCTTCACTTGTTTAGCGTACATGTGGTTTCACACATGTTCACGTGCATTTCGCTCTTCCCTGCCACCACGATGGTCAGATTATTTCACCTTCAAGCGTCACCTGTTGTCAAATCAGATCAACGCCTTCCAATAAGCTCAAATGTCATTCACCTCCTGCTCGTCTGCAAGTTTGTTTTCTCTACTCGCTTCGACCAACATAGAACCAAGTTCTCATCACCGTTTACACGTCAAAGGTAAAATGTGTGAAAAAACGCACGCTCGCTCTGTCATACACCGACCCGCCGAAATAGCGATTGATCTATTGAACACAGCCACCGTGGTCAGCGACAGGTTCGTTGAAACACACACACCCAGCCGTATCGTCTCTCTCAACCACCACGCTTCATGAACATTATAAACAGGTAAAGAAAAATAAATTTTTTTTCAACATGTATGGCGTTAGGCCCTTTGTGAATATTTTTTTTTAAAACTATCTACCACATTTGAAAGGGGGCGTTAGCCCGAGTCCTAGGACACCTCGTACATGTCTCTAGCGTTATTGGTTCGTGAGATATCGTCAAAAATCACAAAAAACACATGTTTACCCCAAAATCGAGTTTCCAAATTTTTAAAAATTCTAACGAGTGGTCCATAGCAAAGAGGACGTCACTCCGAGTCCTTGGACCCGTCGTACACGCCTCTAGCATGATTGGTTCGCGAGATATAGCAAAAAAACGTGTTTCCAGATTTTCACCTTTTCGACACCTACATTTCCGTAAAGAGCGCAACGAGACGAAAAAAAACGAATCCAAGCTCGCCTTCCTAGCATGACTCCTTCCATTCCAAGGTCGCAGAGGCTCACCACTTGCTAAGTGTAGCAGCTCTCTCCCCATCACACTACTGCCAGGTTTTTATCCTAGAGACTTGAAATTTATTTTGCGGGTGGAGGGGGTATGGACCAATGATTTAGGTCAAACAAACTTTTTTGTAAACTTCCTAGTTTCCAAAATATAGGATTTTCAAAATTCGAGTGTTTTCAAAAAAACATAAAAAATAAAAAGTTTTACTATAGAAAATAAATGTCATAAAGACCATTCGTTTGAGCCATGGCACAACGTTCTATCATTTTTGGATTTCAAACTATTACCTATTTTCGAAAACAAAAGTTTTCAAAAAATTATATATATAACAAGTGGTCCATAGGAAAGAGAACGTCAGCTCGAGTCCAATGACACCTCATTTGTCAACATCCGACCGTTGGTTTGAGAGATATCGACAAATATTACATGGCTGAGGCTTAGTAGTAACGACATGTATGTTCTGAAGTGGGGCAGAAGCACCACCATCCCCCTACTTACCGTATCTTTCTTTCAACAAGTTAAAGGCAATGGGGTAGTTTTCGGCACTTAATGGGAGTGTTTCAACTAACTGCAGAGCATGATCTCGGAGGATAAATCTCAAATAATGAAACATGTAGATGACTTGAATGCCTTCATTGTCATGAACAAGAGAACCTAATAGTTCATAAAAAGAATCCCAAGTAGATTCGTCTCCAGAGAAGTGGGGTAAATCAATCTTAGGTAGAATTGGTTTGGGCTTGTGAGTTCCAACACGAGAAGAGGTTTGTTGTTCGTGAAGGGAACCAAGAACAGAACCAACTTTTTTCTGTTCTTCTTCGAGTTGGCGTATTATTTTAAAAGCAGAACCTATACCTTCGTAATATTGATTTTCTACTTCGACTCGATCTTCAGTTTGATTGAGCATACAAGTTTCGATTTCAGTTTGGATGTTACAATAATTTTCATATGAACGTTCAAAATCCTTTACACGATGTTTTTACAAATCTAATTGAGCTTCTGAGGGATCTAGCTCTTTGATGTATTTTCTGGATCGGGTAATTTGCCCTTTATAGGATGCTCGTTTAGAAGTAAGTTTTTCATCCTTATCCTTTTCTGTAGGAGGCATGACAAAATAGGTAAATTAATGTATAACTTACGAAACTGTGGAACCTTGGAAATGCTGTCAGGCTGGCAGCAGCAAATAAGTTGAAAGAAAGAGACACACCAAAAGAGACAGGAGCGGCCTCTTTCGACTTCACAGGCTTTGCACGGTGTAGTTATAGCTGAAAAATTCAAAGAAGATATTAATGATTTGCAAAATATTGTCAAATAACCCTTGACAAATAGAAAATGTCATAAATGGACTCTCCCGGGTATCTGGGACCAAATTTTGGTTAGATTATTAGCTTGGGAATAACCTAACCCCCAAGGGAAGATGATAAAGAAAATGAAGTGGGTTTCAGACTGGAGAAAAAGGATGGAGAAATAGGACGAGAGTCCAACAGAAGTTATAATTTTAACTTTAAGTATACTCAAAGGCAGCTGCCACTGCAAATCCGCTCTCCGATACCTAAAGTGGGTAGGGACCTGGGCAAAGCTAACCGGAATAGCAGCTGGAACTTGGGTTGTTTGCAAGAAAGTTGCTGTAGTGTATTCCCTCTCAAGCATACATATGCCTACTATGGGGAAGGGTGGTGGTCTGGCAAGACAAAGAGTAACAGATTTATTGTGTATCTATTCAAAGGAGTTTGTTTCTAAACAAGTAATTTGAAGAGTGCAAATAATTTGAATCAGCTTCGATATTTTAGTTTTTGAAATTGTAGAATTTCTAAAGAGCGACCAAATGCTTCCAAGAAGGATAGGGATAAATTAATTACACCTTTGGGAATAATTTTGGCAAGTGCACCAATAGTTGCATTTAGAAATGGCTAAGCTTTTACCCAGCAACGCGCCGACTAAAAGTTTAGACAATGAGAAACACTTATATTTTGAAAAACCAACCATAAGTGTTAGAGAGAATCTCCACAAGCAGGAAGCTGGCGTAGCGAGCTATGCATGCCTTACTGGCCAGTTAGAATTAGCTATTAAAGCTAAGAGAGACTTTACTAAGTTACCAACTAAGAGTTCTTTCTCAAATGCAACAAGTGGTGAAAACCCTATCAATAGATTTATTTTTATTAAATAGAAAGAATCAAGGAAGACAGGATCTTGCCTAACCGTTATGTTAGAGAAATGAAAAAGCGAAAAACAAATCTTTAATTTATTTAACAATGGAAAAGGAAGTAGTTTTTGTAACAAATATATAATTTTGATTTTTATAAACAATTGGGTTCGCAGAACTCCGAAAACAACTAAAGCTTGAGCCAGGCAATTGATAACTCATTTGGTTTAAACCATTTATATGCTTTAAAATCTTCGTAAGATTTTGAAATGGCTAAGATGAATAAATGAAAAATTTAAACATAACTGACGTAATTAAAGTTAAACAATAAATCAAGTACAAGGTGTGTACTTTAAGGATTTCTAGATAAGTATCTTAGAAATAATAACAACTTCGAAAGCAACAACAAAAAACAGGAAGAAGTGAAATAGAAGTTTCTATAACTTCTTGTATTGATACAGAAATACGCTTAATGATTATACATAGGAGATTATACAAATAGGGCAGGTCACTTGTTGTGAAACCTGAAGAGAACAATCGAAAGGAAGTTTCTAGAAGTACTATGTTTAAGTAGGGATCACGAGAAAAATGGGGTAAGTTTCCCTTTCGTGAAACCTAGAGATAACTCACTTTTGAGTAGAAAGAATTGGATTCCCTCATTCAAAGGGAGAAACAATATAATTTAAGGCGTGTACTAGACACGAAGTTTTACAGACATTAATTCGTTGTACGTGGAACAAGTAAGGGAGGGCACTTATTGAGAGTGACACCTCATTGAAAAAAGAACTAAAGTAACAATTTTATTATTTTGGTTTGTTAGTAAAGGGTTTGGGAAAAATCAAATGGGATTGTGGAAAAGTGTTCATGGCCGTATTTATTGTACTCGGACGAGCGCGACGCGGATGAAAAGTTGAACAGGCACTGTTTTCACTATAGTCTGTTGATAGAGTTGAAGAGTTCATTGTAGTAGCGCAAAACGTTGATAGCAAGGAAAGTTATTGCAATGGTGGAAAATAACTAGTTACACTAGATTAGCGAGAGTCTATTGCTTGAGAAACTTGTAGGTTATAGTTGAATGCACCAGAAAAATCCCAACGGAGGAAGAAAAATTAGATATTGATTAGCAGTTCATAAGGAAGATTCCTTAGTTTGAAAAAGTATTCCCATATGTGAGTGGAAAGTACATGACAGTAAAACTGGTAGATAGAGTGCAGGTTCTGGAAGATTCCAGAGCAATGATGACTTGTTTAAATTGGGTAGAGAATCCCTCGGTGGAAAGTTGGATTATATAGACAGTGGGTATTTTGGAAATATCCCTCGATGTGAGATAACATCTCAGAAAATCTTCCATATTGAAAGTTAGACTTGATAGTTTAAGTTTGATCAAGAAGATCTCTAGAAAGCAGTTATTTTCACATAGCAACTTTCACTGTCTATAACATCAAAATAAAAGCATTGAGCCTTTTAAAAGCGATGAGAATGAGGTTAAGACATGAAGTCGGTACTTATCTTTGCTTCATGAACAAGGCGATGTTGCTGTAGACGGTTGGTTCTAAAATTCGAACACGGCGTCGAAATTTAAAAGTTTGCCTCTAGAGTTGAGGAGGCGAGCTTTAGTTAAGCTCTAACTGACTGGGTTGACTTCCGACGTACAAGTGAGACACGCTCAGCGGAGCGCGGAGGGACCAGGGAAGGAAAAAAAAGTGGGGGTAGGAGACAAAAGGAATACATATAAGAATAGCCAACTTTAAAGTTAAAAAAAACTTCTTGATGAAATGGTCTTCAAAGAGTTGATAGTAGGAGTCACTAGCGCAGCCTGGAGGGTGAAAAAGTAGACGAAGTTCTCTTGATCACGGAGATGATAGCTGGCGATGGCGACGAGATCTGGTGGCTAGATTGATAAGGAAGTCCTCTTGTACATGGAAGAATTGAGGAACTTCAGAGATTCGCTGCTAGATGACGCTAGGTGGGTCATAGAAGATATATATCTAGAACAGATTTACAGGTAATATGAGACACATATACCAACAAAGAGAAATCAGGAGATCACTGTTGGTGTTTGAGAAAAAGGAAGGGATGAACTAAAGCAAAGAGAAGCAAAAGCTTACTCTATCTTACCGTGTATTCCAAAGAATACACCACACCACACACCCAAGTGTATGTCACAAGCTCCTAAACTGAATGGGAGTAGTACAGTATAGATCGCGATACATTTCACTTCAAAATTCTCCTACACAAAAAATGGCAGGATCCCTGATTTCATAGAAAACACATAAGGTTTAAACAACGTATACATGTTATATTCTATGCTCCATTTCCAGGCTTTGTATAATTTAGTTGCCAACCGTGCGGCACCGCCAGACCGCTCCTGGCATGGATGGGCGGCCACGCTGCACAAGCAGCGCTGCTTACGCAGCGGAGTTCGAAATATTGCCCGTCTAAATACACGTGGTAGTGAGCTTCCGCAGCCATGGCAGCGCGGCGACTTTGCTGCGGCTTACGCCCCAAACACCAGAATTGAAATTTCTTAGCAGAGCCGGGAATCAAACTCCGACCTCTGGGGCGACAGCCAAGAACGCTAGTCACTACGCCACGAGGGGATCAAGAAGAAAAGCAGTTTGTCCAAACAAAATTTCTGTTAAAATACAACACATTCAATTAACCTACCTGTTCGAGGATCTCCTTCCAAACCGATTTTGCTCAATCCCAACACTGGCATGGCTTTAAAGCCACAGTTTAGTTGTAGTACTGCTTTGCCACAAACCACACAAGTTCTATAGCATTGAAAGTAGAGCAGTAAGGAGGAAGTCGCAGAACAATATGCCCCGCATAGTACAAATTAAAAGAAGCATTCAACGAAGCTTACAACATATGTTTATAAGAAGGTTGATGTTAGCCACATATTAGAGAAGAAGTAGGCCTACAATATCCTTACCTCGATGTAATTTGGAATACATGAACCTTGCAATGGCTTCGTTAGAAAAATCATCTATTCCAGTTACAGTAAACACACGCTTTCGATGTTTGCCTGGTGTAACAAGGAGATCCCCCTTCCTAGACTGTAATATGACCTTCTGGACAGCCGAAAATCCATGCTGTAATGACACTACAAGTACCATAGATTAAAATTTCACAAATATAACATGATACATTCATGCATATCGACTCTCTGAGAGAACGACCCCAGAATACAGCAACAATCACTAGTTACCATGCCATTCCAAGCTTGAAGTGTACTTCCTAGTTCACAAGTAAGATTTCACCCACTGCAATATGTTAAATTCTACATAAAAGCTAAGTCACGAGTAAGTAACATGTGAATGATGGGTTTATTACATTACATTGAAGAGGCATGGTTTCTGGCCATTCAGCGAATAAAAGCTCCCAGATTGGAAATAAGTTACAATGACTTATAGCACACTTAGAAGTCTACAATAAGATACATCAATCAATTTCTATGCTAAATGACAATAGTGGGAGGCTATTTAAGCTAAAATAATGTTGCTACCGTAAGTGTACATTTCATGAGGTTATGTTAGGTTATATTAGGATTGATTACGAAAACATTCTAAGAAATTATCAAAATACTTACTCATACCAAGCCAACAATTCTTACAATTCTTTCCGTATTACTACACTTAATTTATTTTTCCTCATATTCTTCCTTAAAGCAGTTGTACATTTTTATTTACTATCGCCAACTGTAGGGAAAGCGTAATTAGGCCTACTAGTCTTCTTCCGTAGCGTTTGTAGCTGTTTCTGGCCTCTTTTAGGCATTTTGACGAAATCTAAATAACAATTTATGCAAAAATAAAGATTATGAAAATTATCAAGTTCCGACGAGTGCAAATGTACACATACATATTATATAATCTATATGTATATAATAATCATAATAACTGTTCTAATTGACGTATTTTTGTAGCACTTACCTCGTACAACAGCACTAGACGTAATATTCCAAAGAAATATGATGATTTATCCAATTAATTGAACAGCCACGTGCGTTTAGTGATATATTTTTTATACGAGAATGTTGGTCATACTCGCTGCGACATTTCCCGCTTCTACGTGTTTCAAAACTGTTTCACCGACGGCAGTGGCTCCGCTGGCTAAAGCGCAGCCTTAGGTCGTGGGACCAAGCTCTCTGCTGACTCGGTAGACGCGTGGGTTTGAGCCCCACCGTCGGCCGTCCTTGAAATGGTTTTCTGTGGTTTCCCCATTTTCAACACCAGGCAAATGCTGGGACGGTACCTTCTGATAGGCCACGGCCGGTTCCTTCCACATCCTTGCCCAGTTTCATTCATCTTCACCCATTCCATCTCTCATCCCGATGCGCAGGTCGCCCACGGGCGTCGGATAGAAAGACCTGCACTCGGCCTCTGAGGAGGCCACACGACAACAACAACAAAACTGTTTCAACTGTACGGTAAAAAAAAACTTAGTGGTATTGTGGTATTGGTAGATGGCGAGATTTTCAGCAGGGTTGGCGAAACTGTGCTCACACAAAATACAACTTAACTTAAAGAAATTGAAGCACAAACCAACATGCGAGTAGGCATAGGGGATGGATGTTAAAGTTGGCTACCCTTTTTTTTATTAGTAACTTATTTAAGCTGTCCCGGACTATAAGTGCGGTTTGAACCATTCGTCAAGTCCGTATATAGCTTGGTTTCATAGCCTAGAGCGTCATTCTCAACCTTCTTGAGATTGCGACCACCACCATCAAGCCATACCAAGTACCCGAGCACCATTAAATCAAAAATAATAATACTAGAATAATAATAAACCAATATTAAAAATAATAATAATAATAATAATAATAATAATAATTTAATTTAATTTAATTTAATTTATTTATTAAATACTATTTATATTACATTATTGTGATATGTCTCACGAATCTGATGACAGTACAGATTATCTGTGAGACATATTAATTATTATTTACAACATATATATAGATTATATTTCAATACAAGAGTGCATGCAATTTTTTTTATTATGATAATGATAAAGTATTAATGTAAATAATTAAAGACACAAAAAGTTACACTATAGTACTTATATTAATAAATTTATGTTATGAGTTAATGTTTGGTTAAGTAATATTTTTTAATGCGACTTATAGCTAGATGTTTGCTGTTAATGTTCGTCAATCCAGGTGGTAGTTCATTAAGTAGTGATGGTATAATATAATCTAGTCTCTTGAAACCATAGCTATTTATACATAAGGGTTTTACATATTTAGTATTTGTTATGGCTCTTGTTTGTATGTTGTGAGAGACCTTATGCCTGAATCTTGGATCATGGTAGTAGAGATTCAGTACAGTAATTTGGAACAACTCTTTAATATTAAAATAAGGGATATCAGTGAAATATTTAAAGAACCTGTTTTGGCTATCTTGAAGATTATTAATTCAAGTTGTGTTTTGATTTCCCCAAGCTGCTCTAGCATATCTTAATTTGCTTTCAATCAGAGCACTATAAATTGTTTTGTAAGTTTTCCTATCTACATAAAATCGGAGATTGTAGAAGGTGTAGAGGTTTGCTCTTAGGTTTTTTATTATGTTTACTGTGTGTGTATTCATTTTAAAGTGTTCATCAAGGGTAATTCCTAGGTATTTTTGTGTCGAAGTACTATTTATGAAGGTGTTACATTTGCAACCTGCCAGGATGTTTTGGTGTATGCATGATATGCTGTGGTGCGTTAGTTTGTATTTTTCTTGTGTGAAGTGATCAACTCTGATGTGCATTATTTTAGATTTGGTTGTATTTATATACAAATTATTGTCATGACACCATCTTGTGATGTTATTGAAGTCTTCTTGAAGTCTATCAAAAGCTGTTTTAGAGTCTTTATGTATGGTATATATAGTGGTGTCATCAGCATAGATAAATATTTTACTGTGTTTAATGGTTTCATTCATGTCGTTTACGAACAGAAGGTGTAGAAGGTCTGTAGGTGAAATAATACTGCCTTGAGGGATACCCCGTGTTCCTTCTACTGCGTCACTGATAGTGTTATTGACCATAACTGCCATTTCCCTGTTTTTCAGATAGCTTTCAAATAGTTTGTAAGTCGTGCCTCTTATTCCAATATCGTGTAATTTAGCAAGTAGTTTATTGTGGTTTATTGTGTCAAATGCTTTAGAAAAGTCAAGAAAAAGTACCATTATGTGATTGTTCTTATTTAAGGCATTATTTATTACATTGGCAAATTCAGCCAGGAGTAGTTCTGTACTTTTTCCCTTCCTAAAACCGTATCGGTGTCCCTTTAAAATATCATATTTATTTAGGAAATTCTTCAATCTCTTATCCAAGCATTTTTCCATTATTTTGTGTAGGATTGATAAAATGCATATTGGTCTGTAGTTGCCAAAGTCTAAGTGATCGCCATTCTTATATATTGGTTTAATAATTGTGTATTTCATATATTTTGGTATTATGCCTGATTCGAATATCTTGTTTATGAGATGTATTATGATTGGTATAGTTTTTTTGGATGTTGCCTTTATGTCTTTCAAGGGTATATTGTCCGCCCCAGGCGATTTGTCTGTTTTTAATTCCTTAATTATGTTTTCTATTTCATGTTCATCAGTTTCAAGTAATGTAAAGGAATTCATTAATGTGTTTTTATTTGATTGCCATATGTTGATACTACAGTTATGAGCTAGGCTGTTTATTTCTTCACTAAAGGTATTGTTGAATTTATTGACTATCACTTCGTTAGTATATTGTAATCTTAAGTGTTTGTTTATGACTTCATTGACAGTTTGTGTTTTCCGACCTGTTATATCATTAATGACTTTCCACATTCCTTTATTATCGTTTTTGGAACTATTTATCTTATGTTTTATAATATTGATGTTTTGTTTTGTTTATTAGCTTATTTAATTTGTTTCTGAAAGCTTTGTATTCATTTTTTATTGTAATATTATCCTTGTTTCTGAGCATTTTTTTTGTAAAGTCTGTCTCTTTCCTTACATTGTATTTTTAGGTCATAAGTGAACCATTGTTTGCTTTTTCTGTGTTTACGTGTGGTTATGTAAGATGCTTTTTGGTAGATTTCCTTAAATTTGGTTGTTATATTGTTATATATGTCATAAGGATTTTTTAATAATAATAATAATAATAATAATAATGCAACAAGTATGCACCTCTTTTTTCTTTCCCTGTCTCTCACCCCCTCTGAAGTGCTGAAATATCTAGTGATTCACCGCTCACCTGGCATGCTGCAACTGCTTGAATGATTCGTGCAGATACGATCATTTACGTATGAACAGTCGAGTCGAATCAGCATCTTTCGCGTTACTCATAAAGCAGGGATGTCCAATTATGATTACCGATGATTAAAAAATACTATTTCACAAGATATAAGCCTCCGTGGCTTAGGCGGCAGCACGCCGGCCTCTCACCGCTGGGTCCGTGGTTCAAATCCCGGTCACTCCATGTGAGATTTGTGCTGGACAGAACGGAGGCAGACAGGTTTTTCTCCGGGTACTCTGGTTTTCCCTTTCAAAATTTCATTCCAGTAACACTCTCCACTATCATTTCATTTCATCTGTCATTCATTTAATCATTGCCCCAGAGGAGTGCGTCAGGCCTCGGCAGCCGGCACAGTTTATATCCTCGCCGCTAGATGGGGGCTTCATTCATTCCATTCCTGACCCGGTCGGAGACTGGAAGCAGGCTGTGGATTTTCATTTTCATTTCACAAGATAAAACTTTTCACTGTAAACTCTTGTAGTGGAAACACTAGTCTATTATTCTGGTTCATGCAACAGAATTCGAATTAAAGAATGGATCTCAGGGGAGGTTGTGCTCGCGAGCACTTTTTTCCTCGTATGACGGGAGCACCAAATGACATTTAAATAGCACCGTGGAGCATGCGAGCACGAGACTGAGAACGCCTGGCTTAGAGCTTCCCGTTAGTGAATGTAGCTACCGGTGTTGCCATCAAATGCAAACTCTCCTTCACTTGTCTCCCACAATAAATATTAGCCGATATGAATACAGCCTTTAAGCCACAACTATTTCCTCTTTGGTTGATTGAGATTCCTGAGCTAATTCAATCGTTGTAATCCAAAGAACTTAATATTTATTTAATTTGAGGAAGTTATAAATAATACAGTGCAGCCTCAAGCCATGACACCCTGCAGGTTGTTCAACTTTCTTGTATTCATTTATTTCATGTTGGCTATTTATTTATTTAACAATATTAAGGTACATAGAAATAAGCCCAATTATATTTCTTCTTTTACACAATTTATGGCTATTTATTTATTTATTTAACAATATTAAGGTACTGTGCCCGCTGGCCGAAGGTTTCGGGGAGCCACCGGTTTCAAATGACCCTTCCGAGACCCTCTTCCAGTTAACACACAAGTATGGGGGACGATACATTCATAGGCTGGTGTAGCACACAAGTCTGCACTCGGGGGTGTCGGGAATTAATGTGGTTCGATCTTTAACCAGCTCAGAGGAATGTATCGATAACAAAACTACACAAGAAAGAGAGGTCAGTCTTAGGTTAAAATCACAAATAAATTTTATTCAGAATAGATCCCTAGCCTAGCATGAGAGTTGCAAACGGCTAGTCCGATACTATTCTGCCCTGAAAGAAATATAAAAAAAGTCCTAAACAAGATCTAAATTGTCATTTAGACTTTCACGGCCCGTGTTATTATTCATAATGTTGAATTTTGGGCTTATGCCGTGTTTTATTATATTGCAATTCGACGCGTTTCGAAAGAAACCATGTCTTTCATCGTCAGGAATAATCTGGAATACGACAATGTTGCTAAGAGAAAGCAACGAAGAACATATAGAAGGTGCCCAAAGATGGACGCCATTATAGCCCCATGTTAGGGACAACGGAAAGCAGCAGTGAATTCACTGCCCTAAGCAGTGAATTCGCTGCTGCTTTCCGTTGTCCCTAACATGGGGCTATAATGGCGTCCATCTTTGGGCACCTTCTATATGTTCTTCGTTGCTTTCTCTTAGCAACATTGTCGTATTCCAGATTATTCCTGACGATGAAAGACATGGTTTCTTTCGAAACGCGTCGAATTGCAATATAATAAAACACGGCATAAGCCCAAAATTCAACATTATGAATAAGATCTAAATTGCTCTCATGGTCCTAATACAAAATTCGACAAAATGAACAAGCTAAGAGAATGGCACGTAAGATCGGCCCTAAGCAATTACATCGAAATAACTTACGGGTGGATCAAACATCAAAAGAATCTACAGCAAAGCAAGACATTTACTTGTTTACAAATACTCGAACATTTACATTTAGTAGCAAGGGGAAAATTGGTCCTATGCTATGATGGTGCCATCTCTAACATTTATCTTTAGAGTTAAGTGTTTAGCTAGTCCTAACTATCATTAAGTAATAAACGAGATGCGTTTATTACTAAGAAAATCAAGCTATGTGCACAATGTTGTTGAATAAAAATAATATGCTAATACAACACAAATGCATACAATAATTCAGTGCAATTGGCACTGCCTACATACTCGATTTGTTACTGTTGGTAACAAACGGTCATATTGTCAAAGTGTTAAGAAAATAGAAAATATAGGAAAGCCTGCAAATGCGATAGTATTTAAGCAATTACATCGACTCATATTGCTACTAATCTGATGTGTGTGCTTTAGTTATCACATCACCAATTAGTGGTCGACTAATCATGTGAAAATGTATAAAAATATATCTACAATAGCTTAACAGTATCTAAGTGTTAACATTTGGTCCAGAAAAATAGTTTATTTATAATGTTTATAAATTTTATTTAGGTTCAGGGGGAATTTAAAGATTTGTTAGTTTTCAATCCCCTATTTTTGATTATCAAAGTTTCACACAATTATTTATTCCTGCCAGTATTGTTGTTCAGTTTATGGACCTTTAAAAGCGTTCAGTGTATTCAGGTAACGTTTGTATCCAACTTAAGCAAATAACTCAATAGTTCAATAGTTTACGAGACACCCTGTGTCTTCACCAATATTTCATCACACTTATTAGACGTCCTATGTCTTCACCAATTATTTTACTCTTATTTCGGATCCATTGATCCAGGCGCCTTCGGTTTTTGGTACGACTTTAGTTAGTTCATTACCACCGATATAATCACAATAACAATGTCGGAAGTATTCAACCACCGTCACGACTCATATAATATTCTTAATTTACAAAAGTGTGGAATCATAATTGATACACGTTTGAATTGCTGGTAATAAAATTATGTGTACAAAACACATCCTGACAACGCTTCAAATAAACATAAAGGTTTCTGATACAAGCTGTGTGTGTGCGTTTATAAAATTGCCTCTTCCCTGAATAAATCGAACCTGCGTTCATTTGGTTACAAAATACAATTTCATTCATTGCCTGTGTGGCTTCTATTAAAGAAATAAACCTGTTTTCAAGTATTGATCTGGCCAATAAATGTGAGTAACAGAACTCTGCATTCCACTTGTCATAATGTCAAGAATCTCACAGCCTTCTAAAACAAAATATTAATCCACTGCCTAGAATCGAGTGTGCTGTGTAGTGAACTTGGCTCGTAACCTTGGCCTCGATTTAACATTGTCAAACTAGTTTATTTGTCATCAGCCTGACAAAAATAAAAGTTGACAATACCTGTTTTTAAATGATACGAATGAGCATTGAAAATCCAGCCTTCCTGGCTTCTATAAATGTTTAATAAACTATTAATTTCCACACGCGTCTTATAATTAGCTACCTGCATTGTGCACTAAATAAATGAAACCAAATTAAACTAGTCTACTGTTTTCCACTCTTACAATACGCTATAAATATTTGATCTGACTTACAGATTCAGCGTCACTTGGTTCGAGTCCCGCCATGAGATGTTGTATGCGGTCTCGTGTATGGCTTTAGGTTACCATTTCATTGTGTCTGGACATCCTCCGTCGCCAATTCCCCACGCATGATTTAGCAATTACATGCCATCGCGCGGTTGGAGTTGTATCTGAAGATCTGCTGGTTTATCATTATTGCGATGTTAGCGTTGGTAAAAATGTAGCACATAATTAAATAAAACTGTCGCGCACTGCAGCTAATATGCGGTAAAAAATTGCCCATTTTCACTCCGCCACTGGCTCTAGTTTCTGTCGCTTGTGCGACACTCACTCGTGACTTGCACTGATATTTACACAAGAAAATATTAACAAAAATTAAATAAAAATCACTGCCCATCCGGCAAATAATGGTTATACTTGTAGTTCTGTACAGTTACACAGTTAATTAAATCCACATTTATAGAACACTGAAACATGTGTGTGTGCGTGAGAATGAGACCATGCGGTCGCAAAGTTTCCTTCACACAAGTCCTTCATTTCACCTCGGATAGTAATAAAAATATTTCGCAGTTCTCGTAGTGGTGAATGTCTTCAATCGTTCAATTATTACACAATGCCATGATGGCTATCCATAAGAAAGTTATTCGCAGATTTTTCCTGCCACATGGTTTCCTTTCACTTGTGCTCCATCATGCACATGTTGTCTCTTCCACAGACGAATAGGAACTGGTGTTACCAAATATGGCGTGCTCTCAGTACATGAGCTGGCCGCGTAAATTGATAGTTTCTTCGATTTACGAAGTATGCTGTACTTCAAATATGCAGAATTACTTAGTTATAATTATAGTAGATTTTTTTTGAAATGCGAAAAATAAGTAAAAATATAATCATAAGCGATCTTGCTTCAGCTTCTTCCCGCCACTCGCAGGGTATGTTCAATTACATTTCAGCATAAGTTTTCGTCTCTGATGTCTGATCAAACATGCGTTAACGGGCGCAGTACATAGACATAAGCCCAATTATGTTTCTTCTTGACATATCAAAGCCTCCGTGGCTTAGGCGGCAGCACGCCGGCCTCCCACCGCTGGGTCCGTGGTTCAAATCCCGGTCACTCCATGTGAGATCTGTGCTGGACAAAACGGAGGCAGACAGGTTTTTCTCCGGGTACTCCGGTTTTCCCTGTCAAAATTTCATTCCAGCAACACTCTCCACTATCATTTCATTTCATCTGTCATTCATTTATTCATTGCCCCAGAGGAGTGCGTCAGGCCTCGGCAGCCGGCACAGTCCATATCCTCGCCGCTAGATGGGGCTTCATTCATTCCATTCCTGACCCGGTCGGAGACTGGAAGCAGGCTGTGGATTTTCATTTTTCTTGACATATCAAGTTCAAAAATACAAATTGCATCAATGAAGGAAGGATAGAAAAAAGAATACAAAATTAAAGAACAAAAAGAAAAACTACAAAAGAAATTATGAAAGTATGCGTTACAGATTAGAAAAGAATATAGTACAAATGAAGAATCTATACTAATATAATAAAGCTGAAGAGTTTGTTTGGGTGTTTCTGTCTTTAAACGCGCTCATCTCTGGAACTACCAGTCGGAATAGAAAAATTATTTTTGTATATGATAGCCAGATTCAAGAGGAATAGTTTAGGCTATGTTAAATTTCGGACAGACCACTCCATTCCCTGCATTTAGGCCCTTTGGCACAAATCTACACCGTTCAACCGATCTGAACAAAAATTTGTACACTTACCCTTTGGAACCCTGCGAGTAACACTGTCTACACGAAATTTATGACAGACTAGTCCATTTCCTGCATTTAGGCCCTTTGGCACAAATCTACACCGTTTCACTAATCTGAACCAAAATTTGTATACTTACTCCTTGGAACTCGGCGAGTAACACTGGCTACATGAAATTTATGACAGACCAGTCTATTTCCTGCATTTAGGCCCTTTGGCATAAATCTACACCGTTTCACTAATCTGAATCAAAATTTGTATAGCCTACTTACCCTTTGGAACCCTGCGAGTAACACTGTTTAAATGCAATTTCGGACAGACCAGTCCATTCTCTGCATTTAGGCCCTTTGGCACAAATCTACACCGTTTCACCGATCTGAACCAAAATTTGTATACTTACACTTTGGAACCCTTCGAGTAACACTGTCTGCATGAAATTTCGGACAGACCACTCCATTCCCTGCATTTAGGTCCTTTGGCATAAATCTACACCGTTTCACGGATCTGAACCACATGTTATCGAATTTACCCTCCAGGTTGTGGCTCCCGCGGACTCAGCAGGGGAACTCACCTCTACCGCCTCTACGGGCAGTCTCCTAGAGCTGGGAACATCTGATCGGAGTGGATACAACTAGGGAGGTATTACCAGCACCACGCCCAGGCGCCTCACCTGCAAAGCAAACAGGGGCCTCATGAGGGAAGGGTGGGATAGGCAAGGAAGAGGAAAGGAGGCGGCCGTGGCCTGACAGTAGGAACCATCTCGGTATTTGCCCGAAGACGAAGTGGGAAACCTCGGAAAACCACTTCGAGGATGGCTGAGGTGGGAATCGAACCCCCTCTACTCATTTGGGCCACCTGAGGCTGAGTAGACCCCGTTCCAGTCCTCATACCACTTTTCAAATTTCGTGGCAGAGCCGGGAATCGAACCCAGGACCTCCGGGGTGGCAGGTAACCATGCTGACCGCTACGCTACGGAGGCGACATTTTGTATACTTACCCTTTGGAACCCTGCGGGTAACACTGTCCACTATAAATTTCGGACAGACCATTCCATTCCCTGCATTTAGGCCCTTTATCACAAATCCACACCGTTCCTCCTAATTGCGCCAAATTTTACTTACACTTTGAAACCTTGCTGGTAACACTGTCCACTTGATACTTTGGTCAGCGCTCTCCATTCCCTACATTTAGAATAACAAACAAACTGAACTTGAAAACCACGTATTAAGGCCCTTGAACCATTCATGTCCATAGTAGTGTAACTATAAGAGTATTTTAATAAGTCCATTGCTGACTGGCAATTCGGGCTGCATCACATCGCCCTACCAGTGTCCTGGTGCAGAATTGCGAAAATAGTTAAATCTTGCGCTGCTTATAAATTGCAGTCACGGGGATTAGTGCAAAAAGATTTCTTAGGCCCCTTAAAACAGTTATCATCATAAACATATTATGCCTCTGTATAAGTGCAATGGTGTTGGTGCAGTAAATTGAGGTTATCAGCTGCAATAAGCGTTGGTGCTTTCAAATTTACCTTCATTCATTCCGAAACTTATCGTTGAGTGCTATGTGGCGGTAAATGATACTATTCTACCTCAGGAGCTCGGGACAGCCGAAGTTTTCCAAAGTGTTCTAATTATTTTCCTACGGCGCTATGCGACAAAAGTCGTCACTATTGGTCTCTACATTTCTAACATCTAATCAGATATAGACCCTAGGCAGTGTCGTATTTCACTTACTCCTCTGTCTAAACATATTTTAAATTTTGTTTGTAATTTACATGTGTCAGTGCTGTAGTTAGTAAACAGCCATTTCCCTATTCATTATTATCATAACGGGAAAATGACCTGAATGTTACGTCAATTATACTGTACTACTTATCACCCACCACCCACCAAAAAAAGTTATATTTAAAAATATTTAAAAATATTTCTTTTCTGTTAGTTTAAGTATCATGTGCCAGTTCTGTAGTAGTGTTAATTGTCATTCATAAAACAAATAAATCCACCGGGCGAAGCCGGGCACTACTGCTTGTAATGTATATACCCTTTCTACGTTAGACTCATGACTACGAGTATATAAATGTTCTTATTCACTAGCTTGCTCGTATTTCATACTGCTTGATGTCAGCTCTACTTTCGGATCGAGTTGTGTTTAAGGATCCACACTCCACCCACTGCCCTCTTCTTCCTTGACGCTATTATCCCACCCTCAACGTGATATCTTTGAGGCAGAACAATTTATTATTTCTGGCTGTCAAAAGCACGTTTTGCATGGAAGGTAAACCTAAGAGATGTAACGCAGCATGGCATACAACACAGTCCCAGAATTCCTTGCAGGAGTTCGGGTACGTTGACAAGTAGTTTCTTGTCAGTTAGTTAGCAAGAATTATGTTATCTTTGGCCTCAAGTCTACATACGAAATCATATCACAAAGGTGTAACGTAATTGGATAAGCCACTATACGCTTGTGTACAACTTCCTAATGGGATCCTCAACTGATGGTTAAATATTTATATGGCCATTTACAATATGTATGTTCAGTATATTAGCCTAGGATAAATAAGTCTGGAGCTTTCATCAATACTAATATAATAAAGCTGAAGAGTTTGTGTGTGTGTTTAAACGCGCTAATCTCTGGAACTACAAGTTGGATTCGAAAAATTATTTTTGTATATGATAGCCAGATTCAAGAGGGATAGTTTTGGCTATGTTAAATTCCGGACAGACCACTCCATTCCCTGCATTTAGGCCCTTTGGCACAAATCCACACCGTTTCGCAGATCTGAACCAAAATTTGTATACTTACCCTTTGGAACCCTGCGAGTAACACTGTCTGCATGAAATTTATGACAGACCAGACCATTCCCTGCATTTAGGCACTTTGGCACAAATCCACACCTTTTCACCAATCTGAACCAAAATGTGAATACTTAGCCTTTGGGACCCTGCAAGTAACACTGTTTACATGCAATTTCAGACAGACCACTCCATTCCCTGCATTTATGCCCCTAGGCACAAATCTACACCGTTTCACCGATCTGAACCAAAATTTGTATACTTGTATACCCTGCGAGTAACACTGTCTGCATGAAATTTCGGACAGACCACTCCATTCCCTGCATTTAGGCCCTTTGGCACAAATCTACACCGTTTCACCGCTCTGTACCAAAATTTGTATACATAACCTTTGGAACACTACGGGTAACACTGTCCACTTCAAATTTCGGACTGACCACTCCATTCCCTACATTTGGGCCCTTTGTCACAAATCTACACCCTTTCACCGATCTGAACCAAAATGAGTATACTTACCCTTTGGAACCCTGCGAGGAACTCTGTCTGCATGAAATTTCGGACAGACCACTCCATTCACTGCATTTAGGCCCTTAGGCACAAATCTACACCGTTTCACCGATCGGAACCAAATTTAAAATACTTACCCTTTGGAACCCGACGAGTAACACTGTCTGCTTGAAATTTCGGACAGACCACTCGATTCCCTGAGTTTAGGTCCTTTGGCACAAATCTACAAAGTTTCACCGATCTGAACCACAGTTTGTACACTTACCCTTTGGAACCCTGCGGGCGACACTGTCCACATTAAATTCCGGAAAGACCACTCCATTCCCTGCATTTAGGCCCTTGATCACAAATCTACACCGTTCCTCCTAATTGCACCAAATTTTACATAGGCTACACTTTGAAACCCTGCTGGTAACACTGCCCACTTGATATTTTGGACAACGCTCTCCATTCACTACATTTCGAATAACAAACAAACTGAACTTCATAACCACGTATTAAGGCCCTAGAACCATTCATGTCCGTAGTAGTGTAACTGTAAGAGTATTTTATTCAGCCTATTGTTGACTGGCAATTCGGGCTGCATCACGTCGCCCCTACCAGTGTTCTGGTGCAGAATTGTGAAAATAGTTAAATCTCGCGCTGCTAATAAATTGCAGTCACGGGGAGTAATTAGTGCAAAAATATTTCTTAGGTTCCTTAAAACAGTTATCATCATGAACATATTATGCCTCTGTAGCCTACTGTATAAGTGCAATGGTGTTCGTGCAATACATTGAGGTTATCAGCTGAAATAAGCGTAGGAGCTTTCAAATTTACCTTAATTTATTCCGAAACTTATCGTTGAGCGCTATGTAGCGATAAATGATACTATTGCTACCTCAGGAGCTCGGGACAGCCGAAGTTTTTCAAAGTGTTCTGCTTATTTTCCTACGGCGCTATGCGACAAAAGACGACACTATTGGTCTCTATATTTCTAACAGACAATGAGATATAGGCCCTGGGCAGGGTCTTTTATTTCACTTACTCCTCTTTCTAATAATTTTTAGAAATGTGTTTGTAAATTACACGTGTCAGTGCTGTAGTTAGTAAATAGCCGTTTCCCTAATCATTATTATCATTACGGGAAAATGACCTAAATGCTACGTCCATTATACTGTACTGCTTATCACCCCCACTACAACCACCACCGCCACCACCAAAAGTTATATTTAAAAATATTTATTTTCTGGTAGTTTAAGTATCATGTGTCAGTTCTGTATAGTATTCATTATCATCCATAAAACAAATAAATCCACCGGGCGAAGCCGGGCACTACTGCTAGTATAGAAATAAAAATACAAACTTCTACAAAAGAAAGAGATAGAGAGTAAAGATTACCCGGTATTCCACGATTAGATGTAACTTAGGTTGTTATGTGAAAATAAAATTCGAAAACCATAATAAACAAGCATTAATTATTTCATGGAATAGAACAATTAAAAGAAAGAATGTACGGCTTCATTGCGTCAATAATTTCATGAAGTGCCGATTCAACAAACACCGGATCTTCATGAAGTACAGTACCTCGACTGATAATGTAAAATCATTCCTTACACTATCTGCCTAAATTAGTCCGTCACTTCATGAAGAAACGCGTCAGATGGTGTAACTGTCCCTTTTTACATTATATGCCGGCTTTTCATGAAGTGCGTAGTATCTTCATGAAATGACGGATTTCACTATCTGACTACGACATATATACTGTATTAGAGAGGGAGAGAGCATCCATTGGCAGATGAAACAGAAAGATGTAGAGAAGGTGAAAACTTACACAAAGCGATCTAGTCAATCATTATACAGAAATAAAAATGTCTACAAGGTCCCACCGAGATTCGAACTCGGATCGCTGGATTCAGAGTCCAGAGTGCTAACCATTACACCATGAGACCGCCGGGCTTCGGGGGGTCGATAAGATGCACTTTGCAAGCAGCTCGCGGGAGATTCTGCGCGTATGACGGATCTCATCGTTCGGCACAAGTAGTTGTGTATTTGTGAGCCGTGCGTGTTAAATCACTCATCATGACTGTAATAGCCAGATGGCAGTCAGGGTATTCATGTTTCAAATCATGGCGCAGACAGCGGCCATTTTGAGTATAGTTTTCCTTGAGTTTTTACAAACTCCTGTCAAGTAGGCCAAGATACTGGCATGGTACCGCATTTAAAGTCCTGTGCACCTCCTCAAATATATGCCGTAATAATTACAGTTGAGTCGCCTCCGTAGCGTAGCGGTCAGCATGGTTAGCTGCCGCCCCGGAGGTCCTGGGTTCGATTCCCGGCTCTGCCACGAAATTTGAAAAGTGGTACGAGGACTGGAACGGGGTCTACTCAGCCTCGGGTGGCCCAAATGAGTAGAGGGGGTTCGATTCCCCCTCAGCCATCCTCGAAGTGGTTTTCCATGGTTTCCCACTTCGTCTTCGGGCAAATGCCAGGATGGTACCTTCTTCAAGGCCACGGCCGCCTCCTTCCCTCTTCCTTGTCTATCCATCCTAACCATCCCTTACCTTCCCTCATGAGGCCCCTGTTCGCTTTGCAGGTGAGGCCGCCTGGGCGAGGTGCCAATCCCACCTCACCAGTTGTATCCCTTCCGATTCGATGTTCCCAGCTCTAGGACACTGCCCGTAGAGGCGGTAGTGGTGAGTTCCCTCGCTGAGTCCGTGGGTTCCACCAACCTGGAGGGTAAACGACTAAAAAAATAAAAAATAAAATTCCGTTGCGCACGTGCGTGCGCTATTGCATCACAGGTTGTTGGACACATTTAGCATACGCTAGGTACATGGGGCTCATGACCAAGATCCTTAAATGAAATGATAACAAGGACATGTATCTGCACTTTAAATCTTTCTTCAATTTCAATCCTCTGCAGTCAGAGCTAGGAGTGCCCTTGCGTTAGGTACCATGTCGACATTCCCGTAGAGTAGAAGTGAGAAACCACTTCCCAGGATGTCTGAGAAGGGAATCAAACCTACTTCTACTCAGTTCTGTCTCAAGAGGCTGAGTGAGCCTCATTTCATCCCTCAGCCCAGATTTTTTTTTGGCAGAGCCGAGAATCGAATTCGAACCTCCGGGATAACAATCAAAATTGTCAGCAACGTGGCTTTAAGTATTCAGCATATTCAAAATTAATGATTTTCAGTCGATCAGCGTGATTGTGCCCAGTTGTGGTGGGTGTTTTCCTACACCTGAGAAGAATAGGCCAATTACATGAGATTAAGTGGATTCATTGGATGACCGGTTTCCATCGTCAAGCGATCATCATCAGATATTTTACCCTTAGGCTGTGTCAGCCTCGTTACGTAGTGGCTAGCCCTCTTGGCTGTCGCCGTGGACGCCCGGGTTCGATTCCCGGCTCAGTCAAGAAATTCAAATCTGGTCTGGGGGCTTAAGAAGTTCTAAGTTCTTATAAAATTCCATTGAATTTGTCGGCAATATATGAAAAAAACTGACAAGTTTCACAGCGGTCGGATGAGTAGGTCGAAAAAAAAATATTTTAAATTTGCTTGGCCACCCATTAGGTCGTGTACTTAACAGGTTATCGAAAGTCTCATGCTGTAGGTGAATTTACAGTAGTGGCTTTTGTCACCGGACAAAATTTCAGGGTGATATCGGGTAACCGTTGGGGAGATATAGAATGCCAATTATATATTTCACACGGTCCAGATCCAAATCTACAAGGCAAATAGCTCTAAAAACCACGATCAAACATATAGTGTCACCCACAGACAGTCCCTGCCCTACAAACACAAGAAACCCGTCAGAAAACTAAGTAAGTATGGTAACTATATTAGGGCATTAAGAACCCCAAAATATAACTAATTATTTTAATGTTGCAAAACTTAGAAATGATGATCCCATCAACAAAACAGTCTTCTTCCCCCAGCTAATCTTTGAAGGTGTAGCTACTATTGCTGTGATGCTCTTAAAACAAAAAATTGTAAACTTAATTGCAGAAATGATTTACAAGTACTCGGATGTGATGATGTTTTTTTTAAAATCGAGTTTACCCTCCAGTTTGGTGGCTCCCACGGACTCAGCGAGGGAACTCACCCCAGCCGCCTTTTCAGGCAGTGTCCTAGAGCTGGGAACATCTGGTCGGAGTGAATACAACTGGTGAGGAGTGATCAGCACCTCGCCCAGGCGACCTCACCTGCAAAGCGAACAGGGGCCTCATGAGGGAAGGGATTGAATCTAATAGGATGGATAGGCAAGGAAGAGGGAAGGAGGCGGCCGTGGCCTTACAGTAGGTGCCATCTCGGTATTTGCCCGAAGACGAAGTGAGAAACCACGGAAAACCACTTCGAGGATCGCTGAGGTGGGAATCGAACCCCCTCTATTCATTTGGACCACCCGAGACTGAGTAGACCCTATTCCAGTCCTCATACCACTTTTCAAATTTCGTGGCAGAGCCGGGAATCGAACCCAGGACCTCCGGGGTGGCAGCTAACAACGCTGACCACTACGCTACGGAGGCGACATGATGGTAAATACAGTAGTTATAACTACAACATACGAAATGGGGTTCGTCTACTATTAATGTGTTGCAAGATCTAATGTGGAAACTTATCTGAAATTGTGGAATGTCTCTCAGACATGCTGGGTAACCTGATAAATTCTGTTAAAATTATTGCTCTGAAGATTAATTCTTTAAATTTGAGTAGCTTTTATTAAAGCAGTTATCTCTTGAAAAGTTTTCAGTTTTCGGTCTCTGATAGCTTTTTTGTTTTGTTTTTGGAGGGCAGAGACTGTCTGTGGGTGTCATTGTAAATTTGATAGTGTTTTGTAGAACTATTTGCATTGTAGATTTGGATCTAATTATGCTCGCTTGACTAGCGAAACACGTCATCCCTTAGTTTTCTCCTTCTTCGAAAGTCAATGAAAATGTATTATACAATATAATTATAATCTTAATCACATGTAATTTATTTCAGGTTCTTTTTCACATATTCCAGTAATTAAAAATATTTTGAGTTGACCGACTGAAAGATACAATATCAATTGTCAAAAGTAATCTGGAATATTATGTTCTATAAGTTTGCAAACTTTAGTTCTGTTGGCCTGCATACTTTCTAATCTACTGAGTTTAGGGTTCAAAATTATAGAGGGTATTTATCAACAGTTGACAATCAAGGCGAATCTGAATATATTCTTAGTTCCATCTCTTAAGGTATACAATGAACTTACAAAATTTGGCTGACGTCCAATAGATAGTATGGACGTCACATACTGTTAAACATAATGTAAGAGCGTGTTTACAATCATGTTCGCAACACTGCCATGTATGAGTTGCTGAGAATTCACCTGAAATATTATGGTCTGTATATGTGCTGATTTTGGAAGAACCCCTTTTGTTAGTATAGAAGTTATGCGGTTAAACATTGAACCTATCAGCACGCATAGAGACTTGTTGGCAGCATTGTCGTATATCGATTACTCATAATCAACTATTTCAAGCACTAAGCGTGTGCAAGGATTAGAAATGTTGGTCTGTATAATGTACTTAGTGATATATTGAGACCAGCATAAAAATTTATAGATATCATCAAAAGTTCACAGCCATGTTAACTCTAAATAATACGCATAGCCACATACGTTGTGGCACACAAAGCACATACGAAATTTGGTTGAAATCCAATTGATAGTATGGAAGTTACATGCATTTAAAGATTGCACCTATCAATACGCGTAGAATCATGTTGGCAACACTGTCAAGTATGACCTCCTTAAAATTAACCTGAAATATTATTATCTATACGTATGCCAATTTTGAAGCAGTTCCCATGCATATCTTCTGAGATATCCAACATTGAGCTCTAATTCCAATTGCGATTTTTCAGCAGTTGGTAGTGTTGACGTCATTTTCAAATATGGCCGTGAGATGTCCTGGTATAGATCTTTACTCGTGTCAAATTTGGTTTCGATACCTGCAGCCGTTTAGAAGTTGATGGGGAGGGCACACAGACAGACAGGCAGGCAGAAGGACAGACATGCACTCACACATCTGCCCGGGTGATCTCATAAGACTAATTTTTCATATTTTTTGCAAAATGTGAAAAGTTGGGTAAAATAGGCGATGTGTCTCTTCCCAGAACATTTTTTAAAATTTGCATTTTAATTACTTATGTTAAATCGATTTGTGTAAAATATATTGAATGGTTTCTAACAAAAACAGTATTTTTATTTTATGAATGACCTACTGATAGCGCATTAACTTTATATGTCATACGCAGGCTAGGAACAGCTACATACAATAGGTATATAAATTTCACAGGATTATGTTTCTTTAACAGTACCCTAAATGTATGGCATTGGTCGTTTCCCTTTAAACCTCTCAGATAGAATCATCAAGAGTTTCCACAGAGAATTCTCGGAGGTAATGGCCAAAGTAATCATACTTGTTTTATATTACACTCCCCGAGCACTAAGCTTAATGATTCTGTGCGCAAGGCTTTGTTTCTCCGAGTCATGTCGATCGTCAGGCTACTTGTGTTTCAAGTGTTTTTAGGTAAGTCGTACGTTCGCCCCAAGGTAAATAGGAAACAAAACACATCCAGTCAGCACTGATTAAATATAACGCATGTAGAGAGAACTGTTGGCTGTGGTGAATGGGGCACGTAAACGACAGTGCATTTTAGGCGAACGCTTTGCTCTTTCGCATGTTTTACTCCCATTGATTTCGCTGATATTTGGAACTAATCTTGCGCTTTTATGCACGCTTACGACACACTTCAAATCATGATTAAAAATCGTTTGTATATGAAGGGACTAGTCCGTTTACATGGCCAATATACTGTTTCAAGGGGTTCATTGTAACAAAACAATATAGACTACAGTCATTATACATCTACACTCACTAAAAAGAATTAAGCACACAGAAAGAATGGTCGGATTGGGACGTAATACTAACAGGCGATGGACATGTAAATGATTACATTTACAGGTAGCTGTCAGGTTATGGACGCCGTCATCACGGGTGGAGCAATGGTGTTATCAGGCAGTTGTTGTAGCGTCCGAGTAGCTATCAGAAACCGAAGATGCCTCACGACGAAACTGGAAAGCAGACCCTGATGGAGTTCGATAGAGGTTGCATTGAGGGTGTACATGAGGCAGGTTGGACTATCGTCCAATTTGATGGCAACTGGAGCATACAGATTTCACTGTGGCCAGATATTGGAACCAATGGGTAGGCCTACATGAGGGCACCCACAATCGTGAAGGTTCAGGTCACCCAAAACAGATCACACCGAAAGTAGAATGTCGATTTGTGTGCCAAGCATTACACAACCCCATGGCATGTTCCCCGAACACGGGTCGTTGATTCTACATAAGACCCTGCGTTCTCCCTAACCAAGTGTCAACGACTGGCATCAGCTGGACTACGGGCTCACCGTACCATGCAATGAATGCCAGTTAATCAGATGACTGTGTTCGGAATGGGTCCGTACGAACTGGGAGGCATGGACTCATAATGAGTTGGCCTACCCCAGCGTTGAATATCGGTTCTGCCTGACGACAGATGACCATCATGTTTTGTGTATGACGTCAATGTAATCACAAAAAGTTACAAGTAAGTTGATGCATTACTCCCGATTCCAGTTATTAACCAACTACTGAGGTGCAACGTCATGGGGCTAGGCTATCTCGGGAATGGTAAACGAGCGACATCAAACCCCACGGTCGGCCGTCCAATAATAGCTTTACGTGGTTCAAATTTTCAACTATCAGAAAATATCAGGACTGAACCTTAGAATAGGCCACTGGCACTTCCTTCCGAACCCTTGCTCAGTTTCGTTCATTTTCATTCATTTCATATCTCATTAACTCCTCTCATGAGGTTGGCGTTTGGAAGATCATCCGCCATAAAAACCATCCATCACATGAAAGAATCATCTGGTCTGATCTCATCGCCAACTCCGTAGTAAACGGATATAATACGGGGTAGACATACATTATGATGATTAGTAAAGAAAGCTTTCCAGTCGGTCTACACAAATTGTGCCAAATTACATTAGGCTGGAAAACAAGTATTTATACACCCCAACCTGAACGAAGATATTTATCACAAAATAACACGCTTGTATGTAGAAACATTTATGTACATATTTCTACATAAATGCGTGTTATTCTCTGATAAATATCTGATGCAATATTTATTTCTCATAATAATTAAGGCCCTGGGCGCTTTCTACCCAAACCCTACCTCAATTACGAATACACACACTACTACAGTTACCACAGGTTATCACACGCCGAAGTACACGGGACTGATGACCGAGCCCCTAATATGAATTGACAACAATTAAGAAGCGTCGCACTGTATGGCAAGTAGGCTATGCAGGACCACTGAGGCTCTGCATCATTCCGATAGCTTGTAGTCGATGTTGCAGGCGCAAACAGACAATAGGCCTGGCTATTGTTATTAATTCTTTTAGGGTCTTTGCAACATCGTAGCCATGTAACTTCGTGTACTTGGGTGTGTGTAGAATATGTCTGACAACCTGTGTCACTGTGATGTCTGTACTAGTGTGTGTATTCGTAATTGAGGCAGGATTTGGGTAGGAAACGGCCGTGGCCTTAAGTTTGGAACCATCCTGGCATACGCCTGGAGTAGAAGTGTGAAACCACAGAAAACTACTTCCAGGATGGCTGAGATGGGGATCGAACCCACCTCTTCTCAGTTTTGCCTCACGAGGTTGAGTGTACCCCAATTCAGCCGTCAGACCAGAATTAAATTTCTTTGCAGAGACGGTGATCGAACCCGGACCTCCGGGGCGACAGCCAAGATTGCTAGCCGCTACACCATGACGTGGTCTAATTGTAATGATAAGGAGCCATCCTGAGCTTGGGGATTCCACACACTGATAACACGTGACTGATTAGAGCTTCGCGGCTGAATTTCCGCTCCATAGTTCGAGCAGTAAATTACGATGCGATGTGACGCGACAATCGGCTCTGCTTTCCTCGTCAAATAATGTTTAGAAAACAGCTGCAGTGCCTGGATGTCTGCGGGTGAAGTCTTGTTATCCATAGCGCGCCTCTAGTTTCAGCTTTATGAAGGTTTATTGAAGGGTTATCGAGGGGTGTAGCGCCTAGCATTCACCCCACAGGTCCGGGTTCGATCCCCATCTCAACCATCCTGGAAGTAGTTTCCTCTGGTTTCCGCTTATACTTCAGGCGAATGCCGAGATGGTCCCTAACTTAAGGCCAAGGCTGCCTCCTTCACATTCCACACCTGAATTACATACACACACACACTAATGCAGTCATCACAATAACACAGGATATCAGACAAAATATATCACTCCCACCCAAGTACATGGAGCTAAATGACCACTATGCCCAAGTCCTTCAAATGAAACAACAACAACAACAACAAACAACATCATTACAATTACTTGAAACTAGGACTGGGACTTGAGGACGAACTATCCCAGTGTATTCTTGGAGTGTGTGCGGGGGGAGGACGAAAGAATGGCCACCGAAAGTCACCGTCGTCAGGCGCTACTATGGCGCTACTTGTTTCCCTCATAGGGGTTAGCAAATTTGCTACACCTCCAAGATGGCCCGGGTTGGATTCTCCAATCTGCCATGGAGGATTTATTCCTGGTATGGGGAATGAGGACAGCTGATAAGACGGGTGGGTTCCAGTTCCATTCTCGACCGAGAAGAGTTCTTCCGATGTTTTCCACCTTAATTTCAGCAAAAATGTAGCATAATACATAACTTAAAGCGCGATCACCTCCTTTCCAATCTTAGACTCAAATGATAGTGGACACACTAGGCAGTAAGCCAGTAACACACACAGGCAAACGGGAATAATAGTGACGATATCCCATGTCCCAAATGAAGAAAGAACAACAACCGACAAGTACAGTGTAATAAAAACTAAGTCACTCGTATTTATTGACCCCCTTTGCGACAGCTTGTGGGCTACAGTTACATTATACACTGTCTGTCAGAAACCAACCAGAGCCACAAAGCCAGGCTATCTCAGACCTGGGAACCCAAATGGTTTTCAGTGGTTTCCCCTTTTCAACCTCAGACAAGTTGGTAACTCGTTTATTATCATTCGTTTCATCTCTCATTTACTTCTTTGATGAGGTTAGTGTCAGGGAGAGAATCTGCCATCTTACCTGATCCTTGACCCTATAGAAATGGGAATACACTTAGATTGTAGTTGTCTTGTGAGCGGAAAAAAGCAGTTCAAACATGAGACTGTTGATGATGAAGAATTCAGGTCCATATCTCAAGACTTTCCATTCTCGCATCATAGTGTAGTTTGACGTTTTCTCAAGAGATGCACACGATTCATTGTATACTCACTCCTTGATGATAATATCTCAGGAACCGGATGGCAGATAACTTCCATTCTTGCACCATTGAGTACTCACCACGGTCTCCAGACCTGACACCCCTGGACTTCTACCTGTGGGGGACCGTGAATAATTTGGTTCATAGGAAAACAGCCAGCTACACTGGAAATACTACGTGAATCAATGAAATTATCGTGCGTGGCCATAACACTGGACACACTGACATCCGTAGTTCGCTGAGCAGTTCATTGACATCGACGCTGCAGTTCCGTTAATAGTAGTCACTTTGTACACCAACAATGACTATAATAATTCATGTGATCATTACCATCTGCTCAAAAGGCACTACACTACATTATGATGCAAGAATATCATTTGGTTCCCGGGATATTGATTAATAATGAGTGAGTACATAGTTTGGACCCCTTTGTATATCATACAAAGTCCAAATAGTGCGCTCCCTGCTCAAGAGTTCTTCCGATGTTTTTTCCACCTTAATTTCAGCAAAAATGTAGCATAATACATAACTTAAAGCGCTGTTACCCGTGGGTGTCCTGCAGAACTACATGAGGGATCGTACTTTGCCGTGTCGAGCAATGGCAAGCCATACACGTAGTGTATCAAGGTTAATGAGCTGTAAATATTCCTACAGGAGACGTCAGAAGGTGCAATGTAAACAAACAACAGAATTTGAGAAATGAAGGATTTGTGTGCAATAGCGGGTTCGAGTCTCACTTAGGACAGACATTTCCCTCTGCATAGCTTGCGCACTACTTGTGCCTTTCACAACCTAATAGCTTAAAGTTTTCATTTGTCATCATTGTGGTCGTGAAAATCCAATTCTTGGAACCTACCAGACTTTGAACTAAGAAGAAAGCGTGAAGGTGAATTTTCGTACCACGACATTGGACGGAAGACAGCCATTCGCATTGAAAATCTAAGCACATTATGGGATCCTACATATTTCGTACACATGGCTTTGACTGACCATTGAACTTCATCATAACAGTTGTCTGCTTCCGCTGTTCGACTGCGTCTTCTTCACAGAGAACTGACTGCAGACTCCTCGCACCATTATCCATCAACGCTTCAAGCTACAATTGGCTCATCAAAAACACTGTTGCTTGCGGATTAGCAACATGTTGTTTCGTATAGGTCCCGATTAACTAGGAATATAATTGTTGTCCACGTACCTATTAGGTGATAATCGTGAAGAACACCATCATCCTAAAGTCATTGTCTAGCATCATATTGCCAGAATGGCAGATGTGATAGTTTTTGGAGACATTGGTCACCGTTCACTATCTCGGCCTGTCCCGCGGCGTAGCTGTGCTATTAAATCGTGTACCACGGCCGCAAGGGCAGCTGCAGCAATTCCGGAGATCGTAGGTTCGAATTTAAGTGCTGACAGTGACTGTCCTGAGTGTGGTTTTTCCACGCTCCCTCCAGGAAAATGCCGGGCTAGTACCTTATTTCAAGTCCCAGGACACCTACATCATTCCTGTCCCTAATACAGGTACACACGCTACTACAGTCATCACATAAATACAGGTTATCAGATAAGTTCAACACCCACCCAACTACACCGGTCTGATGACCACGATGTCCCAAACTCCTAAATTGAATTAAAAACAACAACTATCTCGGTTGCAACGAATTGACTTTAATCAAAGAACCAACCGATACATCCGGAAGGTTACGGAGCAAGAAGTCTCACGCTATTTTCCAACAAGATAATGCCCGACCACACGTTGCCGGGAATGATCAAGCCTTCTCAAAGCACAGCAGATACGGCGTTTTCCGTGGTTTGTCCGTTTACCAAACATGTTGCCCATTGAACATGTATGCGATATCGTCAGTCGACGATTCGGACGTGAATGTCCGCGAGCAGTACCAATGAACTGTGCACTCGCATACAAGCAGGCTGGCAGCCGAAGTTTCTGGAAGGCATCCAACGCTTCTTTGTGTCGATGCTATGGCGTATAGCAGATCTTATTGCAGATTGTGGTGGATTCACAAGATACTGATGTTTGGATATATATACTATTGTTGCGACCACCACGTGGTGTAGCGGCTAGCATCCTTGGACCAGAGGTCCGAGGCTGATTGTACCCCGCTCCAACCCTCAGACCAATTTCTTGGCAGAGTCGGGAATCTCCGGAGCGGCAGTCAAGAATACTGCTGATATTATGCATAAGTTGGATTGGAAATGAACAGCAGTTGGTGTTTCAGTATGACTCGAGGGTCCGCGAGAAGGGATATATTATTTACACGTTGGTATGTAAACAGCAGGCTGCTGGGCACGTGCGCCAACACTAACATCCTGTCACATCAGTGCCCATGAACCAGAAGGCAGTTGAAACAGTACTCTCTTGATGTCACACGAATGAGCGACAATAACAAAGGAAAGACAGGCACGTTGTTGTAACGTAGCGCGTCCCACATCCCAACAACTCCGTGAAGAAACCTACAAAGCAGCAAGAGGAATACCAAAGTGGGTATACTTATTGATTTTCCAGACAATACTACGAATGATAACTCTGACAACTTGTACACCTCTGTTCACGGTTTAATTGCTCTGTAAATTGGATATGACACTACGTAGGCCTATGGTTTTCTTAAGTTTGCCCCATGGATTGGGGTTGAGGTGGGGATTGGTTGCAGTTGAGATTTAAAAACGAATCGCAAGTTGATACATCTGGAAACCACGGCGGCCACAAATCATTCTTCATTGTTCGCTCTTTTATGAATGCGCTTGAGAGACATGATGTTATGCGCTGCTGAAAGAAATCATGCTCCCGTTCCTCAAGAAGATGAGTAAAAAACTGTCGAAAGATGTCCCTTTTAACTTCAGCATTTGTTCTTTATTCCGTGAACCTAATAACGCACCCTGACTGGGTGGGTATGACTGACCCTGCAAACACACACATATTTCTTATTGATGAATATTAAACGTACAAATCTTGCGGTCTTTTTGTCCACAAATGTTTCACGAATACAGCCAGGTCGCAAAATTCCCTCAGACTCAACTGAGCTTATGACATACAAAATGAACCAGTTTTATTTTACCGAAGTAATGAACAATTTTTATGTTTAATTTGAAATGATACAAATGTTGCAGCAATGTAAGATTTAAAAGGAATGTTCTGTAGGCAGTGTCAGCCCAAACTGCTTATAGGCGATCGTGCGGAGTCCGGTTTAAATGGAAAACGTCTGGCTTTGTGCTTCCCATTACAAGGAAGAGCTTGTTAAAAGTTTAGTTTTATTTAACCAGTGGTTAGGGTGACTAAAATTAGCAGCCAATAGTATAATGAGATATTATTGGTGGTAACCACGCAACAAACTGAATAGCTATGGCGGAGCGACACTGCTCGTTAACACAGCGAATGGGAGCAGTTATCATTATGGTCCCGTCTGCTTCTACACCTTTTGCTTTGAAATAATTTTGACTGCATGGCGCAGCGATAACGTTCTCACCTGATGTTTCCAAGGTTGCAGGATAAAATCCTAGCGTGCGCAAATGCGAGTGTCGTGTCAGTAGATTTACTAGCAAAATTCCGGCACCCCGGCGTCTCTTAAAGCCGCAGTAGTTAAACCAATAACATTATTATTATTACTTTAAATTGTTACGGCCAACTACGGGGCGCGCTTGAACTTATTTTGCACAATGTTCCTTCTTCTTTTCTTCCCAATATCTCTTAATTCGTTCACTGTGTTCCTTTCTGCGTGCTTCTGTCCAGCCTCTATTTTTCCTTTTAGGCTTCTCTGCAAATTTATGTTTGTTTACTAGGCTTCTAAATTTTACTCTATCTGGAATGGTTTTCTCAGCAATACCCATTTCTTGTAGATCTTCGTGTATTTCTGTTAACAATTGTTGCGGATTTTCAGGGTTAGCGCTAGATTTAGAATTCTTTTTGTCAGCCTGCCGTTATCCAATCTGTGAAGGTGTCCGTAGAATTTTAATCGACGATTTCTGATAGTATCTTTTTTTTTCTGCGGATTGAAAAAAATTCATATGATTTCTTTTTCATCCAAATTCCATTTTCGAACTTTGGTCCTAGGATTTTTCTGAGAATTTTCCTCCCTTGTTTCTTGATGCTTTTCATTTGTGACCTGCCCCAAATTATCAGTGTTTCGGATGCATACTGCCTCTGGTTTGATGACTGTGTTATAGGGTCGTAATTTTGCATTCTTAGAGATAGGCCTACATCTTTTGTTGTATCTGTTCCATGTGATTTTGTAAGCCCTTTGCAATTTAGCAGTTTTTTTTCTTTGTTAGCTTCCTGATTTAACCCTGCTGGTTGAATAATTTTGCCTAGATACTTGAATTTGTCTACTTGGGAAATTACTTCGTATTTGGTGATTAGTGGATGATTGTCAAATCTTGATTTAGTGCCTTCCATAAACTGCGTCTATTCAAATGATATTTGGAGACCGGTTCTTGCGGCTATTGAATGCAATTTTCTATGGAGTGGATTGCTTCTTGTCTGTTGTTTGAAAGGATTGCATGGTCATCTGCGAAAGCTAAGCAATCAAGGTGAATTCAGTCTGTAAGACGTCTGCCAATGCTTATACCTTTAGTTCCTTTTCTCCATTCACGAACCACTTTTTCCAAAACTAGATTGAACAGTAATGGGGATAGTCCATCTCTCTCTGTCGGACACCTGTTCTGATATCGAACGGTTCAGAAATTTCTCCCAAGAACTTAACTTTTGATGTTGTGTTGGTCAGATTTTGTTTAATCAGTTCCCTCGTTTTGCGGTCGACTTGGAATTCCTCCAATATGTTGAACAGGGTCTGCCGATCAATGGAATCATACACCTTTTTGAAGTCAACAAATGTGATTACCGGTTGTTTGGTTTTGCGAATCTGAAGTATGGTTTTTAGGTTTAGGATTTGTTCTGCGCAGGATCTCCCTTTTCGGAATCCAGCCTGATAATCTCCGATCGGGTGGTCTGTTTGTTTCTCTAATCTATTAAGTAAGAATTTAGAGAAGATTTTATAGATGAGTGAGAGGAGAGAGATTCCTCTGTAGTTATTAGTTTCTGATTTGTCCCCTTTCTTGTGAAGTGGGTGAATCAATGCTCATTTCCAATCCTATGGAATTTCTTCAGTATACCAGATGTGTCGTACGATTTCTTGAATACTCTGGACCAGTTTGTCACCACCTATTTTAAACATTTCAGCGATTATTCCATCTTCTCCTGGTGCTTTGTTGTCTTTTAAATTTCAGATTATTTCTTAGACTTCATGTAATGTGGAGGGTTCTGAATCTGGATTCAGTGTTTATTTTTCATAGGTGAATTGTTCTTTCGGAGATTCACAGTTTAAAAGGTCCTTGAAATAGTTTACAAGGAGTGCACAATTTTCCTTATTACTTGTTTCCAAAGTCCCATCTGTACGTTTGAAGCAGAGACTAGGTGCCTGGTAATTGGATATTTCTTCTCTGAATGTTCTGTAGAAGTTCCGTGTGTTGTTCTTCTTGAAATCTTCGATTGCCACCAGTCTGTTTGATCATATTTTAGTTTTTCAGATCTGATGATTTTTGAGGTTTGTTTCTGTGTTTTGAAGAATTCGTGACGATTTTGATCAGTTTTATGAGAATTCCAGTTTAGCCAGGACCAAATTCTGGCTTCGATGGCCTTGTCACAAATGTCATTCCACCACCTGTGTTTGCATTTCCTTGGGGGTTGGCTGATATTTAGGGAAGCTTTCACGAGTGTGTCCTTGAGTTCTAGCCAGTTTGATGGAGAATCGATAAAGATATTCGCGAGGAAATTGTCTGAATTCTGTTTCGAAATTCAGGATCGAAACGTGGTTTCCTGATCATTTTGTTTTTTCCTGTTGGGTTGAAACTTTACTTTAACAAGAGATAGGTGGTGGTCGGAGTCAATAATTCCCTTTTTGACTTTAACGTTCATAATTTATTTTTGATTTTTCTTTGATATAGCCACATGGTCTAGTTGAAATTCTCCTAAATGCGAGTTAGGGGATCTCCATGTCATTTTCCTTCTCGGAAGTGCCAAGAAATGGGTTGACATCAATTTTATAACAAAAGTCTCGCACAAGACAATTAATCTTTCCCCATTTTTATTTGTTCTTTTTGTGAGCAGGGTGAAGTCTTCTCTTTGCCAATTTGTGCATTGAAGTCCCCCAGCAGAATTTTGACACGGTGTTTTGGAATCTTCGCTGTAGCCTCCTCTAGCAATACCCAGAAGTCATCTACCCTCTGCGGGTCTTTTTGATTATAATTGATATTAGGTGCATGTGCATTGATTAATGTATGAGCTTTGTTTCCTGATTTGATTGTCATTAGTGAATTTCTTTCAGGAGGTGATGTAAAGTTTAATACCGAATTCGTGATATTTTTTCTCACTGAGAAACTAGTGCCAAATTGTAATATTTTGTTAGGGAGGAGGATAGCTGGTTTATCTTTATAAATTCTATAGTTTCCTGATTCATAATGGTTTTTATCACTGTAGCTAGTTTCTTGGAGTGTCAGAATTTGAATGTTCATTTGGTCTAATGTGTCTGTTATGTGCTTCAACTTGCCAACTCTGCGAAGCGTGTTGATATATAAAGTGCCAATAAAATGCTTTTCCTTTGGGCGAAGAGATTTGGGAAGCTCCGATACATTCCCGCATGACGTCCTCGGTCCCCCAGAATCCGATGACCGAGAAAAACTATACCAGACCCAAAACAACTGTGAACATGGGCTAGCCCAGTAGCGTGCGTCCAGCTGAGCACTGTTGCCACAGCGATGACACAGCTCTACGCTCGCAGTATACGCACGACCTGTTCCGTGAACACAAGGCGCTCCGAATGGAAGAGCATGTACGAGCTGGGGGCCTAATCCTACGAATATCTATGCTCACAACGGAGTGCGCACATTGTGATATGAGGCAGATATAAGATATCACACAAACGTTAGTTGTGCACGTGTCCACCTCTTGGTGTAGCAACCAGCATTCTTGGCTGAGGCCCAGGAGGTTCAGGTTCGATTCCCAGCTCTGCAAAGCAATTAAATTCTAGTCTGAGGGCTGGAACGGGGTACACTCAGCCTCGTGAAGCAAAACTGGGAAGATGTGAGTTGGATTCCTACCTAAACCATCCTGGAAGTGGTTTTTCTATGGATTCGCTCTTCTAATCCAGGCAAATGCCGGGATGGTACCTATCGTGCCACGGCCGCTTCCTACCCAAATCCTACCTGACTTACAAATACACACACTAGTACAGACATCACAGTGACACAGGTTATCAGACAAATTACACACACACACACAAATACACGGGGCTACATGACCACGATGTCGCAAAGCCCCTAAAACAATCATAAACAACAACCCGTGAGGTCCGGATTCGATTCACGGCTCAATCATGACATTTAGTTCTGGTCTTAGGGTTAGAACTGGCTACACTGTGCCTCGTGAGGTAAAACTGTGAAGAGGTGAGTTTTATTCGACTTAATTACAAATAAAAACATAATTGCTGATACCACAATAATACAGGTTATCAGATTTTGTGGTTTCACGTACTTCTGTATTCGAAAGCTTCTTTAAAAGGCCATATTCACTGAAAATTATACTTCTTGCCTGGCTGTGTAAAACTGTTCGGCTGCCACTGGGCTTGCTAAGGGACATTGTTATGAGTTCAAAACTTCAGCTTACAGCACTTGTTAAAGCTCCACTACTGAATTGATACAACAATACCGTCACTCTTCGTTATCTACCCTAGTGAACCTAAATATTTCAACACCTAAATCATTCCTTTTCTAATTATGCCTTCAGTTCAAGGGCAGATGTTATCTCCCGAATGGCTGGTCGTATCATCACGGGGTTTGGACAGCCAGTTTCAAAATTTTTAGCTCTGTAACATAGGGTCATCAAAATAATTGAATAATTAATTATTTTCGTGCGCGGAGAGAAATAACGATTTCGTACGGCGCAGCGAGCCCAGTTAGTTGAGTTAACTAGGCAACGCCGCGCTAGGCTATTGGCTGGCGCGAGTGAGTGACTGAATATGGCTCCTCCCTGATGTTCACAGTTGTTTTGGGTCTGGTATAGTATGAATACTAGGGCCTGAGGTAGTAGTATCCTTGACTGACGTTACCATCATGCAAGTAAGTTGAAGATAATGGGGAGATCGATCTTTGTCGATATCATAGTTACAACTAAAGGTATTGAGCCTCAGAGGTTGCCTCAAGCTGTTTTCTGACTGTGCCTGTTTTTTGTCCGCGAGAGGTATTTTATTTCCCTCCAGTCCTCCGGACAAGTCCAGCGAGCCCGCCGATCCGCCACCTGGGATGCGCCCGATAGGAGAACAGGCAAAAAAAAAAAAACTCCACGGGAACATTCTTCTTCTTCTTCTTCTTCTTCTTCTTCTTCTTCTTCTTCTTATTATTATTATTATTAAATAATGCTGTGCCAAGGCTAACCATCGTCTCTAAAACTACCTCTTTTTCTCTTGCCTCGAGAGCTGAGTCCATTATTCTCCTTGGTCAAAACTGTTAACACATTTTATAGCTAGTTTCTTCTTTGCTGATTTCACTTTCTTGATGTCATCACCTAGGATGGCTCCTCCCCTCCATCCCTGCTAGCGACACCACTACAGTATACAGGGTGTTTCAGTGAGAGCGTGCCAAACGGACACCGGCATGCGGACCGCCAGACTTAGCACATCGACATTCGGTACATATGGTCTCCGAGGCCACCTAAAGGTGCTGTGGACGTAAACATGTGCAATACGAATAATGCGTCATGAGTAATTAGTTATGTGTATTGATTGTTGACAGTAAATGTCTACACATGTTGCCAGTGAGCGGATGGGCATTAATATGTAGGCCACCGGTGCTGTGTTTGTGGGTCATCTATCTTCCGGACGGTAGCGCGGTCATACCGAATCTCGTACGTCGTTCCCATGCCTGTATCGAGGTTGGTGACTGTCAAGTTGAGCAACTTTTATGAGTTTGTACACACTCATGCAGTAACTCAGGTCAGTTCATTGCATGGTGTTTCAGAGCTACCTGTGTAATAATGTACACATTTTCTGTAAACAAACAAAACAAATAAAACAATAACCGTGCAGGACACCTTATTCGTGTTACACATGTGTACGTCCGTAGCACCTTTGGGTGGCCTAGAAGACCACATGTTCCCTATGTCGATATGATCGAATGGCGGCCCGGATTGCTGGTATCCGTTTGGCACGTTCTCACTGAAACACCCTGTACACGTATTGGGAGGATTTGTTCTTATTAGTGGTGTCAGTATTATTATAATAATGCGTAATAATTTAGATATGTCTATGTACTTCACATACGAAACGCTTGGCTCACAATGCTATGTCTGTACATATAACATTACAAACCAAATAATAAGACAATTTTATTGTCCAGTGTCTCATCCAGTGTCACTTGCGTGTTGTGGTGGCACACGAGATTAACAATCTAAGCTGACTCAAACAAGCAGCCTCTTCCAACTTGACATGTATATCTTTCTCCTGCAATTGTTCCCATCTGTTTGTCCCAGCAACCATATTGGCCACTTCCACGCCTTTTACCTCCATGTTATGACTAAGAGATCACGAATCTACTGTAGGGCCGGCCTGAGCTCTGAGAAATTTAAAGGTAGTTCTGCAGAATACAGTAGAGTTTCTTTATTAGAACAAGGCAACACTGAAAAATGGCTTCGTATAACTTCAAGGATCTCATTCAGTACAATAGTGCCTTCTTGGAAGAATACAAAGTCAAAATACCTGAAATGGTCCAATAGTTCTCCTTTAGTGTGTCGCCTACCTGTCATTTGTGTTTCATGTTGTCTTTTACCTACCGAAACAGTTTCGTTTTTTATATTGTGATGATTTTCATTAAATGCTCCCTCCATCTCAGCCCAAGTTCCATCATGTAAACCTCTAAGTTGGCATTGCAATCAGAGTTAGTTATTGTCAGTTAGTTACTATTGTTTTAAGGGGCGTAACTACGAGGTCATCTGCCCCATTGCAATCAGAACATGAGCTAACTTCTCCTAGTCCCTCCCCAACAATCTATGACATCCAGGGTGTGATCCTTACATAAAATGAGAGTAATGGCGAATGATTATAGCCATGTTTAATTCCTTAACTTATTCGAGCCAATAAATAATTCTTCCATCGACCCACATTTCAGCCTCACTTTGAATATATTGCAAATACATTTAAATGCCTTAACAGCCTTCACTTGATATCATAATCCATATCGATTGTCAGGATTAACTTTAGTAGCGCTAATCTTAGCAGAAATACAAAGTATATTTCATAAATGAAAGTAAATTTCGTTACCAGTAAAAACAAATAGTATATGAAGGGTTACGGTGGCGTCGTAAGGGACACCAAATTTCCGTGAATATTAAGCTCATTTTGTTAGAAAATGTCAACATAATTATATAATGTGCATTTTTCCAAACTCTTCATGGTTCCCAACATCATGGAGCAACCTTAGAATATGCACTGCCTTTAATGACGTAAGGAAGTATTATTTTCACTCAAGATGCACTTATCAAAAATATATGAGTCCTCTGTCATAGGATATGTGTGTACGCAAACGAGGATGTGAGCGTGCTCTTTAATGTTTAAAACTTAGTTCCTACTGCGTTAAACGAGGCTTATACGACATTCTACTCTCAGAGATCCTCAACCTTTTTAATTGCGTAAAGCCATATTTCTATAGAAATTTCGCTCTTTACCCAGGCCAATTGATAAACAAACAAAAAACTTGCATGTTTTCGCATCCGCCCTCCATCTAGTCGCGCATTCTAGAGTCCAGTATGAACCTGTCAATGACAGAAACTTATCAGCATTTGACATTTCACGTGTTTACCATTAAACACTGCAGTTGTAACAAACACGTCGTAATGGGTTGCGATACGGGGGATTCAGATGGCATTACACGTTATCATACCATTCGCGATAACCAGCGTCGAGTCCAAGCACTGCAGTGCGCAATATAAACCAGTGTTGCTAACATTATATTACCTGACTGTCACTAATTCTGGACTAAAATGTCGCTAAAATAAAGTCACTAAATGAAAACTCACGAATCAGACAATCAAAATGAGAGGGAGATTTTAAAATTACGCTCTCTTGTTTAAACCGCTCTCGTGTTCATCTTCTGTCACTGCTGCTGACGTAGACACTTCCCGGGATTCATGCAGATGGGAATTCATCCTCAAAATCTCTACGGTGTAGAGCTGACAGTAGGGGAGCAGTGAGAGTTCTAAATAGTGACACGAGCAGCCCGGCTACGCTGACCTTTTATGTATATTTCGCGAAACCATGGGCATGCGACATATCGTTGAACTCGGGCTGACGTGCTCTTTCCTATGGACCATTCGTTATATTTTTCAATTTTTTTTTGAAAAATATTGTTTTTGATAATAAGTGATAGTTTGAAAACCAAACATGATAGAACGTTGCGCCATGATGCAAACGAATGGTCTCTGTGTCCTTCATATTTTATAATAAAACTTTTTTATTTTTGATGTTTTTTTGAAAACAGTCCAATTTTGAAATTCCTATATTTTGGAAACTAGGAACTTTACAAAAAAATTGTTTGACATAAATGAATGGCCCTGACCCCCTCTACCCGCAAAATAAATGTCAAGCCTCTAGGACTAAAACTGTGCAGTAGTGTGGTACGGGGGGTTCTGCTTAGTCGCCTACTTTCGTATAAACTTTGCCGATATCTCCCGAACGCGTGGTCAGATTTTAACGAACGAGGTATTGTTGGCGTTGGGATGACGTTCTCTTAGCTAAGCATGTGTGTTGGTATTTTAAAAAAAAATTGAAAATTTTTGTTTTTTGGATTGGCACTATTTTGGAAACGGTGAATTGGAAAAAAAGTTTGTTTGGCGTTAATGAAAGGTGGGTATGCCCTCTAGGTGAACAGCAAGTTTCAAGGGTGTAGGAGGAAAAACAAAATGATAGCCTACTTTCTCGCGAACATTGGTGATCATTGGCGAACGGATGGTTGGATTTTAACAAATGAGGTCTCGTTGGACTCGAGCTGACGTCCTCTTTCCTATAGATCGCTCGTTATTTAAAAAAAAATGTTTGAAAATGTTTGTTTTTAAAAGTAGGCGATAGTTTGAAAACCAAACATGATAGAATGTTGTGCCATAGATCAAACCAATGGTCTCTATGACCTTTATTTTTTATAATAAAACTTTTTTATATTTTGAGATTTTTTGAAAACCCTTAAATTTTGAATTTTTACAATTTTGGAAACTAACACGTTGACAAATACGTTTGTTTGACATAAATGAAAGGTCCCTACCCCCTCTACCATGAAAATAAATGTGAAGTCTCTAAAACAAAAAACTAGGCATTTTATTTTATTTTTTAAATAAAAGCGTGTTTGTAGACAGAGAGCCGGTAGCGCTTGACGTATGTTACAACGAGGCTATGACTGAGCATGGTGAATACTGGAAATGGCTATTTCGACGGGGGCGATGTATGGCAAAACGAGGGGTTGCTTTTTGATATTTTTTCCTATGACGAATGAATGAAGGCGAATATTTTGAAATGTGACAAGCATGCTAAGATTTTTACCCCTGAAGGGGATCTTTAACGTTTTAGTTAACGGTGATGAGCGAGATCGCTCTCTGACACAACAGACGGTTGTAGGATATGACCAAGTGATTCTTAGACGTTGGCGATCTCGGTGACCGTGCCCGGAAGAAATGAATAGCTATTTTGGTGGGATGGCGGGGGCAGCTTATGACGGTTGGTTTTGTGACATTTCCTATGACGGATAGAGGTGAATATTTGAAATGTGTTAAGTGTGCTAGGAATTTTTTACCCCTGAAGGGGATCTTAAACATGCTAGTAAACGGTAATAAGCTAGACTGCTGTCTGGCACAGTAAATGGTTTTAGAATATGGAAACCTATAACATTTGCTCGACCAAGTCATGTGCATGTATGCAAAGAGCCAAAACGGTAAGGTCATTGGCCTGAAATGTTATAAACTAAATATTGAACTGGGTAAAGTCATGTGTTTTAGGATGAAAGTATGTGGTTAACATGATCATGTATTGAGGATGGCCGCTTGCTAGTAATTATTATTATTACAGTAAAATGTTTGATAATAATAATAATAATAAGAAGAAGAAGAAGACACACATGTTTTCAATGCTAACACACACACACACACAGTCCTGCTCACTGGTGACTGAATATTGTACCTAGCCAGAGGACTCGTGAGAGAGACTGCTGATAAAACAAAAAATGTCTACGTCAGCAGGAAGTGTGGTATCCGCTTAATTGCCTCGTGGTGGCTAGCAGGTGTGCTGTTTAAGCAGAGACCGCCATTTTCGTTCTGAGACAGTAGGACTACCGATGTATAAGAGGCAGCCATTTTGGTTCCTTATTAAAAACATGCAACTAGTATAAGGTACACGAATCTTATTCAGATTGAGGAATGTGAAGAGGCGTGGGAACACGTGTGAATGAGACAACATTTCAAGGCCAAAACGCTGAGAAAATGCAACTCTCTCTGTTGCTAGGCTAACTGATAACGATTGCGTTAGTCACGCACTTGCCATTTTAGCACACGGACGTATACAGTAGAGCTCTGAACTGAACTTTGGAAGAAAAATCCTTTTATTTTTTTGGTAAGTACCTATGAATGATTATTTTAATAATGTCATGCTAATGAACCTTAAATTTTGTGGTTATTGATTAGGTAATTAATGATTTTTATGTATTCATTTGTTTGCAGATAACCGGTATACCTTACATGTCAGAGATACAAGAAACCACTGCGCTTTTGGGCCCACTAGAAGGAAACAGTAACAAGCCACTCTAAGTGAAGGAGAGATTATTTTTTTAAAC
This sequence comes from Meconema thalassinum, assembly GCA_946902985.2. Lineage (NCBI taxonomy): Eukaryota > Metazoa > Arthropoda > Insecta > Orthoptera > Tettigoniidae > Meconema > Meconema thalassinum. The sequence continues at coordinate 678,472,199 of OX336389.2, forward strand.
TAACTTGTTTCATTTTTTTTTTGTTTGATATTATTTTATTTTATGAAATGCATGTATTAACCTGAATTTAGTTATTTATAGCGGTTTATTTTATTTATGTTTAGAAACTTGGAAAGAAAAGCCTTACCACTGTAGCAGTTGCTGATAACACAAGACGCAGTAGAGTGCAACCATTGTTTCCAGGCAGTGAACTATTGAAAACTCAGGTAAGTCTAACTTAAAAATGCTATGCCATTTAACCACTAATGAAAAACCATAGACTAAAAAAATATTCATTACCTGTACATGACTGGTACAATGATTGCTTTCTTGAATAATGGCCATGTATTGACAAACGGTACAAGACTATATTGGTTGTTGACTGGGGAAAGTACAAGGCCATATTGGATTTTCTAAAAACAAAACAAAAAATTAATTTAATTTATGGGTGGTTCCATATGGTCTCAAAAAATATCCACAGGTTTGAACAAGATAATCTGAACAAACTGACATGACATTCATTTTTGTTTATATATTGGTTAAATGGGGATGTAAATGACTAAAGCTTTATTAAAAGAAAATAAGTGCATGGGATACTGTTAGTGACATCATACAGTTTATTTTAATGGTGTTTTGATACATTAATGTCAATTAACGTTAAAGATTAATTACAAGTATTGATTGATTGATTGAGTGATGGATTATTTTGCTTGTTTTTAGGTGTGGTCATGCACCATTAACGTAGTGAACAGACAGTGAACAAGCATACATTATGCTTTAAAGTACTCTGTGCTCTTGTGCAACATTAATAACTTGCAATAAAAAACATTTTACTATAACACATGGCGTTAGTACCAAATACAACAAGTGAGCAAGTTGGTTTACCACGTGGGTTAAATTTAAAATCAGAACATGATCGATGGTTAACATTTGAATCCTGGCCTGTAGGCTTTATGTTGACACATGAACTTGCAAAACCGTTTTTTTTACTTGAACCGAGAAGATGTGGTGCGCTGTGTGTTTTGTCGTATTGAACTTTCACACTGGGAAGAAGGGACCATTAGAGACCATTTGTGATGGTCTCCTTGTTGTCCTTACATGCTTGGAAAACAAGTGGGTAACATACCCGGGTATCCATTTTACCGAACCATAAGATCATTGGCCGCTACTTACGTTGCTGAATCACAAATAAATAATAATAATAATGATGTATTACCAGCCGACAACGGTAGTGTCGATATATGTGGTCCATATGCCATAGACAGTGTTGAATTGGCATGTGCTTTTGAAAAATTGAGAGTTTGCAAGACTATAGCACTAGCACACCCAGAGTACAGCTCTGTTGAAAAACGTTTAGAATCTTATAAAAATGTTTGGCCATTAATATTAAAACACCTTACCAAACAGCTAAGTGAAGCTGGATTTTTTATACTGGTGAAGGGGATAAAACAATATGTTTTTATTGTGGATTTGCTTTAAAGGATTGGTAAATGACTGATGACCCTTTTGTGCAACACGCTCGTTGGTTACCTAACTGTAAATACATTGTGTTGCTTAAAGGTCAGGAATTTGTGAACACTATTCGTAAAGAAAACGTGATTGCAGCACAAGACATAAAAGTGCCTTTAGAATTAGAACATGCGGAGCAAATACATGAGGCTGAAAAAAAAAGACTTGTCTCACGAACAGATACAAATGTGTGACCAACAATTATGTAAAATTTGTTATCAAGATGAACTTGGTGTTGTATTTTTGCATTGTGGACACATGATAGCCTGTGTCAAGTGTGCATTAGAACTCAACACTTGTGCTATATGCAGAAAAGCAGTATCTGCTACAGTTAGGGCATTTCTTGCATAAATAGTATAATTTATTAGCAATGCATAGTGCAAAATCCCTAATTGCACAATATTATTAAAGCTGTTTTAGAGTGTAATAGATATGCTTTTCTTTTGTTTATAGACTACTACAATGAATGTTTTGAATGCTGTTGGTCAAGCATGTGGCTTAGAGACAAAGAAGCTCAGCGAATTGCCAACGCATATTCCATTCCGCATTATCAAGATTCGGAAATTGAAAACAGCATATGGTGATCGTGTACTTTGTGTATGTGAAAACTTTGAGACATTTCTGCCTAAACGGTTTAATGATATGTCGGAGAGTGTTTTTGATGAAGTCAATGATGCTGTACAACCTGTACACTTAATTTATGAAGGTTTTAAAAACAATAGGTGCATGGTTCGTTTTAATTAAATAAAAAAAACAAAGGTCAAATAATAATGGAATGACAATGGACTGAAATATAAATATGTGTATAGAATAATAATGTTTTAATGTTTAGTATTGTCTTAAAAATATTATCATGAAACCAAAAAAATGTACATAAAGTTTGGAAATAAATGAAAATAATGGTACAATGTTGTTTTATTTTCTATAGAAATCAGAATATTTAACATTGCAGAGTATACATGATTATGACAATAAAAAGCACACTTAATACAAGTCTTTGCCTTTACGATAGTGTGTTATAGTTTTAAAAATAAAGCTTGCTGTAGATCTTTTTTCTTCCACTGTGAACAATAGGCATGAAAACGTTATTATCTTGTTTTGTATCATAATCACTTTCATAATCATAAGCAGCATGATCTATATCACTATTATTATAATCACTATAATTATCCTCAACATTATCATCATTACTAAAAACAGTTAAATATTCCTGTTTCTCTTCCTGTTCCTGTTCCTGTTCCCCTTTCTCTTCTTCTTCCTCTTCCTCTAGAGTGTCCTCATGTAGAGTCTGTGTGGCTTTTGATAATGTTAAGGGTTTTTTGAACATTGAATTATTTTCAATAGTAGTATGTTTTTGTAGCACTTGCTTTTTAACATTTTCATGATTTTCTGTTGACAGCAACAGTGTTTCATGCAGTACACTACATTGATGATCACTGACACTTAAAACCTCACTATTTTTACTTTTTAGCTCACTGCGACATTGTTTTGAACGTTGTTTTGAACAACGCCAAATAACAGTTCCATTTTTATTGGTTCGTTTCCCAATATATGAATATCCTTTATAGAATGCATGAGGCTTACCATACCTAGTCATAGATACTTCCATATCAACTGTCAAGCATAGACTAAGCTCTAGTAAAGACAACTTGGTAATGATAACAATAGTTTAATGTGCGAGCATATATGGGTGCAAATGTGGGAGCAAAAAAGTGGGAGCAAAAAGTGGGAGCAAAAATTGGGAGCAAAAAGTGGGAGCAAAAAGTGGGAGGAAAAAGTGGGAGCAAAAATTGAGAGCAAAAAGTGGGAGCAAAAAAAAGAAGGAGCAAGTATGGGAGCAAATGTGAAAGCAAAAGTGGGAGCAAGTATGGGAGCATATATGAAAGCAAAAGTGGGAGCAAAAAGTGAGAGAAAAAAGTGGGAGCAAATAGTTTAAGCAAAAGTGGGAGCAAATATGAGAGCAATAAAAGTAGGAGCAAGTATGGGAGCAAATGTGAAAGCGAAAGTGGGAGCAAAAAGTGAGTGAAAAAAAGTGGGAGCAAAAAGTGTAAGCAAAAGTGGGAGCAAATATGAGAGCAAAAAAAGTGCGAGCAAATATGGGAGCAAAAAGAGGGAGCAAAAAGTGGGATCAAAAACGTAGGGGCAAGTATGAGAGCAAATGTGAAAGCAAAAGTGGGAGCAAGTATGGGACCATATGTGAAAGCAAATGTGGGAGCAAAAAGTGAGAGAAAAAAAAGTGAGAGCAAAAAGTGTAAGCAAAAGTGGGAGCAAATATGAGAGCAACAAAAGTAGGAGCAAGTATGGGAGCAAATGTGAAAGCAAAAGTGGGAGCAAAAAGTGAGAGAAAAAAAGTGGGAGCAAAAAGTGTAAGCAAAAGTGGGAGCAAATATGAGAGCAAAGAAAAGTGAGAGCAAATATGGAAGCAAAAATTAGGAGCAAAAAGTGCGAGCAAAAAGAGTAAGCAAAAGTGGGAGCAAACAAGTGTGAGCAAATATGGGAGCAGAAAGTGGGAGCAAATGTGAAAGCATAAGTGGGAGCAAAAAGAGAGAGCAAAAAGAGCGAGCAAAAGTGAGTGCACAAAGTGGGAGCAAAATGTGTGAGTAAGAAGTGGGGGCAAATGTGGTGTTTTATTAAAACAATCTCACCTAACCTAACCTAACCTAACTTCACCTAACCTAACTTACCTAAACTAACCTTCCAACTCTCAGATCAAAAATTAAATTCTGGCCATAGTCGAGTTGGAACCCAAAACCTCTGGGATAACACCCAAGTATACTAGCCACTACACCGCGAGATGGGCAAATTATCATGCAACACAACACAAAAATATAAGTTTCCTGTAGTGTAACTCATTGGCTAACAACCATAGTTGAGAATTCAAACCCAAGACCTCAGGACTTTTGTTTTGAACATTATCTGAAATATTATTCCATTTACATTTTGCTGTTGCTTATAGTTATAAGAGTTGGCATTAATATGGGAGCAAAAGTGAAAATAAAAATGTGGGTGCAAGCATGGCTGGTTGTTGAGACTTTCATATCAACTAATACACATAAATTAAATTTTAGCAAAGTGACTTGGCTAATAATAATAATAACAGTTTAAAAAAAATCAAGGGGATTGATATTTTTCAGGGTTTATTTCCAAAGTACTGTCAAGAATAATAATTACATGAACAGATTCCAAGAACTCTAGAGTGCTTTTAAGGTTAATGATTGGCTAGGAGTGAGATAGAGCTAGCCAACCTAAATTAACCTCAGCTCACTAAACCTAACCTTGTCATATGACATGTTCTACAAGTATAGACTTGCTTTGAGACTGGCTATGACGTCACAGATGAATGGCGGTGGGAGGCTGGACATGACTTTTTATTACACAAAAACATTTTCCTTTTTGCCAGCCTCCCACCGCCATTCATCTGTGACGTCATAGCCAGTCTCAAAGCAAGTCTATACTTGTAGAACATGTCATGTGACAAGGTTAGGTTTAGTGAGCTGAGGTTAACTTAGGTTAGCCAGCTCTATCTTACTCCTAGCCAATCATTAACCTTAAAAACACTCTAGAGTTCTTGGAATCTGTTCATGTAATTATTATTCTTGACAGTACTTTGGAAATAAACCCTGAAAAATATCAATCCCCTTGAATTTTTTTAAACTGTTATTATTATTATTAGCCAAGTCACTTTGCTAAAATTTAATTTATGTGTATTAGTTGATATGAAAGTCTCAACAACCAGCCATGCTTGCACCCACATTTTTGCTTTCACTTTTGCTCCCATATTAATGCCAACTCTTATAACTATAAGCAACAGCAAAATGTAAATGGAATAATATTTCTGATAATGTTCAAAACAAAAGTCCTGAGGTCTTGGGTTTGAATTCTCAACTATGGTTGTCAGCCAATGAGTTACACTACAGGAAACATTTATTTTTGTGTTGTGTTGCATGATAATTTGCCCATCTCGCGGTGTAGTGGCTAGTATACTTGGGTGTTATCCCAGAGCATTTGGGTTCCAACTCGACTATGGCCAGAATTTAATTTTTGATCTGAGAGTTGGAAGGTTAGGTTAGGTGAAGTTAGGTTAGGTGAAGTTAGGTTAGGTTAGGTGAGACTGTTTTAGTAAAACACCACATTTGCCCCACTTTTTAATCACACTTTTTGCTCCCACTTTGTGCATTCACTTTTGCTCGCTCTTTTTGCTCTCACTTTTTGCTCCCACTTTTGCTTTCACATTTGCTCCCACTTTCTGCTCCCATATTTGCTCACACTTGTTTGCTCCCACTTTTGCTTACACTTTTTGCTCGCACTTTTTGCTCGCACTTTTTGCTCCCATATTTGCGCTCACTTTTTTTTGCTCTCATATTTGCTCGCAATATTGCTTACACTTTTTGCTCCCACTTTTTTTCTCTCACTTTTTGCTCCCACTTTTGCTTTCACATTTGCTCCCATACTTGCTCCTACTTTTTTTGCTCTCATATTTGCTCCCACTTTTGCTTACACTTTTTGCTCTCACTTTTTTTCTCTCACTTTTTGCTCCCACTTTTGCTTTCATATATGCTCCCACTTTTGCTTTCACATTTGCTCTCATACTTGCTCCTACTTTTTTAATCCCACTTTTTGCTCCCATATTTGCTCGCACTTTTTTTCTCTCATATTTGCTCCCACTTTTGCTTACACTTTTTGCTCCCACTTTTTTTCTCTCACTTTTTGCTCCCACTTTTGCTTTCACATTTGCTCCCATACTTGCTCCTCCTTTTTTTGCTCTCATATTTGCTCCCACTTTTGCTTACACTTTTTGCTCCCACTTTTTTCTCTCACTTTTTGCTCCCTCTTTTGCTTTCACATATGCTCCCATACGTGCTCCCACTTTGTTTCACATTTGCTCCCATACTTGCTCCTACTTATTTTGCTCCCACTTTTTGCTCTTAATTTTTTCTCCCACTTTTTCCTCCCACTTTTTGCTCCCACTTTTTGCTCCCAATTTTTGCTCCCACTTTTTGCTCCCACTTTTTTGCTCCCACATTTGCACCCATATATGCTCGCACATTAAACTATTGTTATCATTACCAAGTTGTCTTTACTAGAGCTTAGTCTATGCTTGACAGTTGATATGGAAGTATCTATGACTAGGTATGGTAAGCCTCATGCATTCTATAAAGGATATTCATATATTGGGAAACGAACCAATAAAAATGGAACTGTTATTTGGCGTTGTTCAAAGCAACGTTCAAAACAATGTCGTAGTGAGCTAAAAAGTAAAAATAGTGAGGTTATAAGTTTCAGTGATCTTCAATGTAGTGTACTGCATTAAATACTCTTGCTGTCAACAGAAAATCATGAAAATGTTAAAATGCAAGTGCTACAAAACAATACTACTATTGAAAATAATTCAATGTTCAAAAAACCCTTAACATTATCAAAAGCCACACAGACTCTACATGAGGACACTCTAGAGGAAGAGGAAGAGGAACAGGAACACGAACAGGAAGAGGAACAAGAATATTTAACTGTTATTAGTAATGTTGAGGATAATATTGAGGATAATTTTAGTGATTATAATAATAGTGATATAGATCATGCTGCTTATGATTATGATAGTGATAATGATCCAAAACAAGACTATAACGTTTTCATGCCTATTGTTCACCGTGGAAGAAAAAAGATCTACAACAAGCTTTGTTTTTAAAACTATAACACTCTATCGAAAAGGCAAAGACTTGTATTAAGTGTGCTTTTTATTGTCATAATCATGTATACTCTGCAATGTTAAATATTCTGACTTCTATAGAAAATAAAACAACATTGTACCATTATTTTCATTTATTTACAAACTTTATATACAATTTTTTGGGTTTCATGATAATATTTTTGAAGACAATACTAAACACTGAAACATTATTATTCTATACACATATTTTTCTTTCAGTCCATTGTCATGACTTATATCTTCCATTCTTATTTGACATTTGTTTTTTTATTTAATTAAAATGAACCATGCACCTATTGTTTTTAAAACCTTCATAAATTAAGTGTACAGGTTGTACATCATTATTGACTTCATCGAAAACACTCTCCGACATATCATTAAACCGTGTAGGCAGAAATGTCTCAAAGTTTTCACATACACAAAGTACACGATCACCATATGCTTTTTTCAATTTCCGAATCTTGATAATGTGGAATGGAATATGCGTTGGCAATTCGCTGAGCTTCTTTGTCTCTAAGCCACATGCTTGACCCACAGCATTCAAAACATTCATTGTAGTAGTCTATAAACAAAAGAAAAGCATATCTATTACACTCTAAAACAGCTTTAATAATATTGTGCCATTAGGGATTTTGCACTATGCATTGCTAATAAATTATACTATTTATGCAAGAAATGCCCTAACTGTAGCAGATATATAGCGCAAGTGTTGAGTTCTAATGCACACTTGACACAGGCTATCATGTGTCCACAAGGCAAAAATACAACACCTAGTTCATCTTAATAACAAATTTTACATAATTGTTGGTCTCACTTTTGTATCTGTTCGTGAGATAAGTCTTATTTTTTCAGCCTCATGTATTTCCTCCGCGTGTTCTAACTCTAAAGGCACTATTATGTCTTGTGCTGCAATCACGTTTTCTTTACAAATAGTATTCACAAATCCCTGACCTTTAAGCAACACCATGTATTTACAATTATGTAACCAACGAGCGTGTTGCACAAAAGGGTCATCAGTCATTTGCCAATCCTTTAAAGCAAATCCACAATAAAAACATATTGTTTTATCCCCTTCACCAGTATAAAAATATCCAGCTTCACTTAGCTCTTTGGTAAGGTTTTTTAATATTAATGGCCAAACATTTTTATAAGATTCTAAACGTTTTTCAACAGAGCTGTACTCTGAGTGTGCTAGTGCTTTAGTCTTGCAAACTCCCAATTTTTCAAAAGCACATGCCAATTCAACACTGTCTATGGCATATGGACCACATATATCGACACTACCGTTGTTGGCTGGTAATGCATCATTATTATTGTTATTATTTATTTGTGATTCAGCAACGTAAGTAGCGGCCAATGGATACACGGGTATGTTACCCACTTGTTTTCCAAGCATGTAAGGACAACAAGGAGACCATCACAAATGGTCTCTAATGGTCCCTTCTTCCCAGTGTGAAAGTTCAATACGACAAAACACACAGCGCACCACATATTCTCGGTTCAAGTAAGAAAAACGGCTTTTGCAAGATCATGTGTCGACAAAAAGCCTACAGGCCAGGATTCAAATGTTAACCATCGATCATGTTCTGATTTTAAATTTAACCCACGTGGTAAACCAACTTGCTCACTTGTTGTATTTGGTACTAACGCCATGTGTTATAGTAAAACGTGTTTTTATTGCAAGTTATTAATGTTGCACAAGAGCACAGAGTACTTTAAATCATAATGTATGCTTGTTCACTGTCTGTTCACTACGTTAATGGCGCATGACCACACCTAAAAACAAACAAAATAACCCATCAATCAATCAAACAATCAATCAATATTTGTAATTATTCTTTAACGTTAATTGACATTAATATATCAAAACACCATTAAAATAAACTGTATGTTGTCACTAACAGTAACCCATGCACTTATTTTCTTTTTATAAAGCTTTAGTCATTTACATCCCCATTTAACCAATATATAAACAAAAATGAATGTCATGTCAGTTTGTTCAGATTATCTTGTTCAAACCTGTGGATATTTGTTGAGTCCATAGGGAACCACCCATAAATTAAATTATTTTTTTGTTTTGTTTTTAGAAAATCCAACATGGCCTTGTACTATCCCCAGTCAACAACCAATATAGTCTTGTACCGTTTGTCAATACATGGCCATTATTCAAGAAAGCAATCATTGTACCAGTCATGTACAGGTAATGAATATTTTTTTAGTCTATGGTTTTTCATTAGTGGTAAAATGGCATAGCATTTTAAGTTAGACTTACCTGAGTTTTCAATAGTTTACTGCCTGGAAACAATGGTTGCACTCTACTGCGTCTTGGGTTATCAGCAACTGCTACAGTGGTAAGGCTTTTCTTTCCAAGTTGCTAAAAATAAATAAAATAAACCGCTATAAATAACTAAATTCAGGTTAATACATGAAAATCCACAGCCTGCTTCCAGTCTCCGACCGGGTCAGGAATGGAATGAATGAAGCCCCCATCTAGCGGCGAGGATATGAACTGTGCCGGCTGCCGAGGCCTGACGCACTCCTCTGGGGCAATGATTAAATGAATGACAGATGAAATGAAATGATAGTGGAGAGTGTTGCTGGAATGAAATTTTGACAGGGAAAACCGGAGTACCCGGAGAAAAACCTGTCTGCCTCCGCTTTGTCCAGCACAGATCTCACATGGAGTGACCGGGATTTGAATCACGGACCCAGCGGTGAGAGGCCGGCGTGCTGCCGCCTAAGCCACGGAGGCTTCATTCAGGTTAATACATGCATTTCATAAAATAAAATAATATCAAACAAAAAAAATGAAACAAGTTAGTTTAAAAAAATAATCTCTCCTTCACTTAGAGTGGCTTGTTACTGTTTCCTTCTAGTGGGCCCAAAAGCGCAGTGGTTTCTTGTATCTCTGACATGTAAGGTATACCGGTTATCTGCAAACAAATAAATACATAAAAATCATTAATTACCTAATCAATAACTACAAATTTAAGGTTCATTAGCATGACATTATTAAAATAATCATTCATAGGTACTTACCAAAAAAATAAAAGGACTTTTCTTCCAAAGTTCAGTTCAGAGCTCTACTGTATACGTCCGTGTGCTAAAATGGCAAGTGCATGACTAACGCAATCGTTATCAGTTAGCCTAGCAACAGAGAGAGTTGCATTTTCTCAGCGTTTTGGCCTTGAAATGTTGTCTCATTCACACATGTTCCCACGCCTCTTCACATTCCTCAATCTGAATAAGATTCGTGTACCTTATACTAGTTTCATGTTTTTAATAAGGAACCAAAATGGCTGCCTCTTATACATCGGTAGTCCTACTGTCTCAGAACGAAAATGGCGGTCTCTGCTTAAACAGCACACCTGCTAGCCACCACGAGGCAAGTAAGCGGATACCACACTTCCTGCTGACGTAGACATTTTTTGTTTTATCAGCAGTCTCTCTCACGAGTCCTCTGGCTAGGTACAATATTCAGTCACCAGTGAGCAGGACTGTGTGTGTGTGTGTTAGCATTGAAAACATGTGTGTCTTCTTCTTCTTCTTCTTCTTCTTCTTATTATTATTATTAAACATTTTACTGTAATAATAATAATTACTAGCAAGCGGCCATCCTCAATACATGATCATGTTAACCACATACTTTCATCCTAAAACACATGACTTTACCCAGTTCAATATTTAGTTTATAACATTTCAGGCCAATGACCTTACCGTTTTGGCTCTTTGCATACATGCACATGACTTGGTCGAGCAAATGTTATAGGTTTCCATATTCTAAAACCATTTACTGTGCCAGACAGCAGTCTCGCTTATTACCGTTTACTAGCATGTTAAAAATCCCCTTCAGGGGTAAAAAATTCCTAGCACACTTAACACATTTCAAATATTCACCTCTATCCGTCATAGGAAATGTCACAAAACCAACCGTCATAAGCTGCCCCCGCCATCCCACCAAAATAGTTTTCATTTCTTCCGGGCACGGTCACCGAGATCGCCAACGTCTAAGAATCACTTGGTCATATCCTACAAACGTCTGTTGTGTCAGAGAGCGATCTCGGTCATCACCATTAACTAAAACGTTAAAGATCCCCTTCAGGGGTAAAAATCTTAGCATGCTTGTCACATTTCAAAATATTCGCCTTCATTCATTCGTCATAGGAAAAAATATCAAAAAGCAACCCCTCGTTTTGCCATACATCGCCCCCGTCGAAATAGCCATTTCCAGTATTCACCATGCTCAGTCATAGCCTCGTTGTAACATACGTCAAGCGCTACCGGCTCTCTGTCTACAAACACGCTTTTATTTAAAAAATAAAATAAAATGCCTAGTTTTTTGTTTTAGAGACTTCACATTTATTTTCATGGTAGAGGGTGTAGGGACCTTTCATTTATGTCAAACAAACTTATTTGTCAACGTGTTATGCATCTTGCTCACGGTAAAATGTTTCTTAAAATTTATTGTACAACTAATTTTATAAAAATTTGACGAAAGCAAGCTGTGTTGTTCACGGTAAAATTATTTTATAAAATCCGTGGATGTATCAGGATCGCCATCTAGCGACAAACTTCTGAACCAAGAATCAGCTGTTCAACACACATTGGTTTGAGAGTATGGCTCCAAAAAACAAAGCAAAAATTGCTGCTTTAGCTACAATTATATGTTGTACAGTGGTAAAAAGGAAGAAAAGAAATTCTAGGAAGTGCTGGACACGGGAATGCATAAAAAGAAGAGAAGAAGGTAGAGGAATGCTGTTCTTGGTGGAAAATGAGTTGAGGTTCGAAGATCAGAATGCATAGAGGAATTTTCTAAGAATGGAGGAAAGCAGTTTTAAAAAACTCCTAGATCTTGTTGGTCTCAAAATTATTCGACAGGACACCAACATGAGGCAAGCCATTTCTCCTGAAATGAGACTACAAGTGACACTCCGATTTTTGGCCACAGGAGGAACTTACACCAAATTGATGTATTCAACTAGAATACCATTTGGAACTCTGGCACGTATTATTCCAGAGACATGTAGGGAAATATACTCTTCACTGAAAGAAAAGTACTTGAAGGTAAATAATTGAATTTATTTACAGAACATAATTCTTAATACATAATAACTTCTTATAGGCTACATTGTACTAGTTTTCTTACTCTGTATTTACTAGGCCTAATAATTCTAGCTGAGCAGCCATTATAGCTGTCTGAATTTCATGCTTTGTAAGAATTTTGATTTTCGGATCAGAAATGGCTCTCAGTTCTGAGGCAATAAATTTTCCATACTCATCATCTGCGTCTTCACTATTTGACACTGAGTGAAGCATCTTTGATGCCTGAAGGAGGACATTGTCTTCATTCGACCCCTTCTTCCGTTTTCTAGTTGTACCTGGAAATAATAACAATAATTCACAATGATTGTATAAATAATATGCATGTCTCTGAATGAAAGTCACTGCTTACAGTTTGAGATAATACCCTACTATAGTATATTATCATTAGTAAGTTTGCAAATTATTAACTTCCTAGAAAGTTGAGAAGGAAAGCTCATCACCAAAAGAATTTTCTTTTTGAACTCAATTAGTTACAGGATATTTTAGTTACCTCAACAAATGCTTAAAATATTATTTTTTGATATTTCTATAAACATATATACCTAAGCTACCTGATGTACTTGCTGCAAGCTGTGCTGCAGAACACTGAGTTTCAGTGTTTTCTTCTTCATATATAGTCAGCATCCCATTGTCGTCGAACTTTACCGAGTCATCAGGCAGAGTAACCTTTAAAACAAACATTTTTTTTTGCAGGTTCCATATAATGTGACTGAATGGCTTGAGATTGCAAATCAATTTGCAGAAAAATGGAATTTTTCTAATTGTTTGGGGGCACTGGATGGGAAGCACATACAGTTTGCAGCTCCTAGATCAAGTGGTTCTCACTATTATAATTATAAGGGAACAAATAGCATTATCTTACTTGGTCTGGTGGATGCCCATTATAGATTCATATATATTGATATTGGGACCAATGGGCGAGCAAGTGATGGAGGTGTGTTACAAAACAGCACCTTGTTTGCATCACTGCAAAATCAAACACTGAACATTTCCCCCCCCCTTGCAAACTTCCTGAAACTGAGTGTGAAGTGCCCTATGTCATGATAGCTGATGATGCGTTTCCCCTCTCTTCCAACCTAATGAAGCCTTTTGGGTATAGAGGACTGACAAGAGAGCAGAAAGTTTTCAACTACAGATTAAGTAGGGCCAGATGTGTAGTTGAAAATGCATTCGGGATCATGGCAAATGTCTTCAGGGTGTTATTAGGTAAAGTAACACTCTCTGTTGACAAAGTGGAGTCCATTGTCCTTGCTACTTGTGCATTGCACAACTTCCTTTTGGAAGAGAACAGGGGAGTGTATATGCCACCTCACAGTGTGGATGAAGAAAATGTACAAGAAGGCAGTGTGCAATTAGGGGAGTGGAGAAGGGATCTCATCATGGGAGGAATCCAGAGGCAAGGTGGAAACAGAGTTTCACAAACACCAATAAGTCTCAGAAACACACTGAAAGACTATTTTAATGGTGTAGGCAAAGTGTCGTGGCAAGATAACTGTGTGAACAAATTTAGATTTTAGTTATTGATCACAAAAATGTAAGTAGGCCTAATTGTATTTCTGTGACTCTCATTTACAATATTATGTTAAAATGGTTCCTTCTTACAAACTCAGTTGTACAGAATAGTTTCACATTATTCAATTCAATTTTCTCTCTGCTTTTCAAATTATGTGTTTATTTTAATTTTTAAGGGTATAATTTTAATTAGAGAAGTATGTTTTGATTGATGTTTATCACAGTTGTTCCGATTAAGGTTGGCCAAATATTTGGCCACTATTCTTGTTGGTTAATGTAATTTTTTCAATATAATAGATTGTAGAATGTTTCCACACACTGTACTTAACATAGCTTTCACTCAGATTTCAAACAGTACATGACATAATAAAAGTGTAATAGAATGAAATTGAATTATTGCAGGAATTTATACATTAATTTTAGTTATTGTGTGTTTACAGGTATTTTAAATTATGATCCTGTTCACCATTAAATTTTGATTTAAAGGAATTCACCTAGGCCTAGTTGTCTTTACTGCATTATTAGAGCCTACATGAATATTCAGTAATGACATTCATTTTCAGGTTCTGTATTGTTTATAATGATCAAAAGCAGTACCGGTATCTATATGTCCATCTATTCAATACTTTTAAAATTTAAGAAACCTCTTTGGATTATTTTACATGGTCCATCGTTACCATGTTAAATAATCTAAATAGATTGTTAAATTATGGTCCATGGTTACTCTTTACCATGTAGCCTACAATAATATAAAGAGGTCATTAAATTTTCAAAATATTGAATAGATGGACATATGCATAGGCTACTTATTTAGATACATGAATATTCCTCTTACTACATGCACACATATTCTATCTTCATAGCTTATTAAGGAATACAAGTTTGCCAAACTCACCTATGCAGTGGATGCAAGAGGTGTGTATGCCATGTGTCTGAAATATTCAGACATTACCTTGTATCCCCCATCCATAGGTTGGTTGATGTTTGGAAGCAGGTAGTGGCAGGATGTTATTCTGATTGTCAATATCCTTCACTGAACTGAATATCCCACTGCCCACAACAACAGTCAATAATCAGTGCAAAATTTGAGGGTCAGGAAGACAAATAGGAAAGAGAAAGGTAGAGGTTCACATTCGAAGAACATCACTCTCCTACTCACAAAAAACATAAAACAAAGAAATACTTTTAACTTAAATATTTAATTTTTGTTGTTGCGAGGGTCATATCTAACATGACTGTCTTGCAACCTATGACATGTAGATTTAGAAAAAAGCTTTACCTGACTGTCATCACTGCTACAAGTTGCATTCAGTTCCAAATTTGATTTGCTGCTCCTGGTAGCAATATGTGGAATAAGGAACAGCATACGGTCATACCATGTAAACATTGGTTTATACACTTCACTTTCACTCATTCCACTGTGCAAGCTTTTCATAACCTTATTCCTGAAAACAAACAAATGAATGTAATCTACTACAGTATATTTGCATATTTAAATAAGTCAGTTACGTTTTAACATACACACATCAAAAAAAGTTTTGCATCACCTCGGTTCCAAGAGTTCCGGAACCGTTAAATACAAAGGGAATAGAGATCAACACAAACAACATTTCAGCTCGTTTTATTGCTCATGAGACCCACACATTGCATGTTGTACCATCATACAGCTAGACTTTCAGCATTTGTGGTCCAGATTGCAGTACACACCACTACCTCTAATACCCAGTAGCACGTCCTCTTGCATTGATGCATGCCTGTATTCGCCGTGGCATACTATCCACAAGTTCATCAAGACACTGTTGGTCCAAATTGTCCCACTCCTCAACGACAATTCGGCGTAAATCTCTCAGAGTGGTTGGTGGGTCAAGACGTCCATAAACAGCCCTTTTCAACATATCCCAGGCATGTTCGATAGGGTTCATGTCTGGCGAACATGCTGGCCACTGTAGTCGAGCGATGTCGTTATCTTGAAGGAACGCATTCACAAGATGTGCACGATGAGGTCGAGAATTGTCGTCCATGAAGACAAATGCCTCTCCAATATTCTGCCGATATGGTTGCACTATGGGTCGGAGGATGTCATTCAGGTATCGTAAAGCCGTTTCGGAGCCTTCCATGACCACCAGTGGCGTACGTCGGCCCCACATAATGCCACCCCAAAATATCAGGGAACCACCACCTTGCTGCACTCGCTGGACAGTGTGTCTAAGACGTTCAGCCTGACCAGGGTGCCTCCAAACACGTCTCCGACGATTGTCTGGTTGAAGGCATATGCGACACTCATCGGTGAAGAGAACGTGATGCCAATTCCGTGGGGTCCATTCAGCATGTTGTTGGGCCCATCTGTACCGCGCTGCATGGTGTCGGGGTTGCAAAGCTGGACCTCGCCATGGACGTCGGGAGTGAAGTTGCGCATCATGCAGCCTATTGCGCACAGTTTGAGTTGAAACACGATGTCCTGTGGCTGAACGAAACGCATTATTCAACATGGTGGCATTGCTGTCAGGGTTCCTCCGAGCGGCAATCCGTAAGTAGCGGTCATCCACTACAGTAGTAGCCCTTGGGCGGCCTGAGCGAGGCCTGTCATCGACAGTTCCTGTATCTCTGTACCTCCTCCATGTCCGAACAACATCGCTTTGGTTCACTCTGAGACGCCTGGAAACTTCCCTTGTTGAGAGCCCTTCTTGACACAAAGTAACAATGCGGACGCGATCGAACTGCGGTATTGACCTTCTAGGCATGGTAGAACTACAGACAACATGAGCAGCGTACCTTCGTCCTGGTGGAATGACTGGAACTGATCGGCTGTCGTACCCCCTCCGTCTAATAGGCCCTGCTCATGCATGGTTGTTTACATCTTTGAGCAGTTTTAGTGACATCTATGAACAGTCAAAGGGACTGTATCTTGGATACAATATACACAGTCAACGTCTATATGCCGGAGATCTGGGAACCGAGGTGATGCAAAACTTTTTTTGATGTGTGTATATTCAAGAACTAAAAAAAATGCTTATTGGTACATAGAGTAGGTTGTAATTACTGCATGCAAATTTTTGACAGGTTACCAAATCAACATTGAACGCATGAATAGAACATCTTTAAGTTACTACATGCCATATTATACATTTCATGTCAAATTTAACGAAAAATCATGCAATCTCAAATAAGTACGATTGAATAACTTAAGTACTAACCTCTCATTTGTGAATTGAGTTCGAAGCCCGTTTATCTTCGCCTTCACATCAGCCTGGCTTGTGTTCGGTCGAATTTGTGAAAAAGATTCAGCGACTGATATTTCTGACTCCCTTCTTGCATTTCTATTGTGGTATATGGGCGTTTTAACCTCATACAAACACGGATATTTCTGGTACTCGTCCAGTAAAACACTAACAGCTTCCTTAGTCCAGCCGGAACCTGCCATTTTTTTTTCGAAGTGTTTGTTTACAAGCAAGCTTCACAATCTTCTCACCACGTGGTGCCAGCATCATCGTCATGCAAAGCTTCTCTGATTGGTTCGTTTCGCAAAATGAATTTTACGGAATAGAACATGTCCTATTTAATGGAAAGTTTTATCAAAGGTTTTATAAAACTTTAATTTGACCGTGAGCAACAGAAATTTTATAAAATTAAATTATTGTACAATAAATTTGAAGGAAAATTTTACCTTGAGCAACGGGCATTAGTTTCCAAAATAGTAAAAATTCAAAATTTAAGGGTTTTCAAAAAGTCTCAAAATATAAAAAAGTTTTATTATAAAAAAATAAAGGTCATAGAGACCATTGGTTTGAACTATGGCACAACATTCTATCATGTTTGGTTTTCAAACTATCGCCTACTTTTAAAAACAAAAATTTTCAAACATTTTTTTTTAAATAACGAGCGATCTATAGGAAAGAGGACGTCAGCTCGAGTCCAACGAGACCTCATTTGTTAAAATCCAACCATCCGTTCGCCAATGATCACCAATGTTCGCGAGAAAGTAGGCTATCATTTTGTTTTTCCTCCTACACCCTTGAAACTTGCTGTTCACCTAGAGGGCATACCCACCTTTCATTAACGTCAAACAAACTTTTTTTTCCAATTCACCGTTTCCAAAATAGTGCCAATCCAAAAAACAAGAATTTTCAATTTTTTTTTAAATACCAACACACATGCTTAGCTAAGAGAACGTCATCCCAACGCCAACAATACCTCGTTCGTTAAAATCCGACCACGCGTTCGGGAAATATCGGCAAAGTTTATATGAAAGTAGGCGACTAAGCAGAACCCCCCGTACCACACTACTGCACAGTTTTAGTCCTAGAGGCTTGAAATTTATTTTGCGGGTAGAGGGGGTCAGGGCCATTCATTTATGTCAAATTTTTTTTTTATTAAGTTCCTAGTTTCCAAAATATAGGAATTTCAAAATTGGACTGTTTTCAAAAAAACATCAAAAATAACAAAGTTTTATTATAAAATATAAAGGACATAGAGACCATTCGTTTGCATCATGGCACAACGTTCTATCATGTTTGGTTTTCAAACTATCACCTATTATCAAAAACAAATTTTTTCAAAAAAAATTGAAAAATATAACGAATGGTCCATAGGAAAGAGCACGTCAGCCCGAGTCCAACGATATGTCGCATGCCCATGGTTTCACGAAATATACATAAAAGGTCAGCGTAGCCGAGCGGTTCGTGTGACTATTTAGAACACTCACTTCTCCCCTACTGCTGGCAGTTTTAATATATGTGATGATAATAATAATAATAATAATATTGTTTTACGTCCCTTTTAACTACATACTGATGTCCACTTCCTGGTGAAGTGACTAGCCTTCTTGGCTGTTGCCCCGGACGTCCAAGTTCAATTCCCGGCTCTGCCAAGAAATTTTAATTCTGGTCTGAGGGCTGGAACGGGGTACACTCAGCCTCGAGAGACAAAACTGAGAAGAGGTGGGGTCAATTCCCATCTCAACCATCCTGGAAGTGGTTTTCATTGGTCTCACTTCTATTCCAGGCAAATGCCGGGATGGTTCCTAACTTACCCAAAATGCCAGTGTTAGATTTATTCTTGACGTTCGTAACGAGGAGCATATAACACCTTATTACATTCAGCTGCAGTGGCTTAAACTACACGAAGGAAGAAAGCTTGCAGTTTTACGTTGTGCCCGTCTGTGCACCTGGAGCGACAGACAAACACATGCGAGACAGCAGTGAACACAGTGTTAGCGCGAGATCTCTCTCAGGGCGTTCTGGGTTTGGGCGATAATTACCAACACTGTGCTCATGCCGCTCGTAAAGGAAAAAGGAAAGACATGACATGCAATTGAGAATTGAAGGCCATGTTTCAAGACGAAACTATTCACAAAAAAAGAAATATATATATACACACATTAAATTCCTGCATGCTTGCAGAAGCACAAAAATAGCACACGCATTCTATAGCTGATCTTATGTCTCTCTTTATATGAAAATAAACCATAGTGGCTGGCTGCGTGGCTCAGGGGTAACGTTCTCGCTTGCTGGGCCCAAAGTTGCAGGTTCGTATCCTGGCGCAGTCAGCTGGCATTTGAGGGTGCGCAAATGCGAGGGAGCCGTGTCCGTCGATTTACTGGCACGTTAAAGATACCCCTCGGGGCAAAATTCCGGCACCCCGGCGTCTCTAAAAGCCAGTGTAGTTAAAAGGGACGAAAAACCAATAACATTATTATTATTATAAACCATAGTTGTATTTAAAATTGTCCATATCTTGACTATGTTTATGAATTACACATCATTCTTTAATTTATACAAGTCGAGATGACATAAAATAATGTTTCCCTATTATGTTGCATAGTTACTCTATTTTACTATTTACAAATATTCTGACATTAGCACGGATTAGTTCACACATGATTCTTCATTCAATTATTTAATAAACACACTTCTTAACGCAGTTAGGTCATAATGTCATGATGACTATTACTTGGGAACAGCAGTTAATTTTATAGCAGACAATTGAGAACAATAATAATAATAATAATAATAATATCTGGTTTCATGGAGTTAGCTAGACATATTCCTTCATAACTTTAAAGATCTAATGCACTGACCCTGAATTCATATGACCATAAAATTTACATGACAATATTGCTTGTAATAATCCATAATAATTTGAGCTATCATATCACAGGGAAATCTTTAGGATTTGGAATACACAGAAGCATTATGGGACAGGAGACAATTCCCGCAACTCCCATTTTATTTTTTTCATCAAAGCATACAGCTTTCGGTGGATTTCAGTTACAACTCCTCTAATCTCCACTCAACACGAGGATCTAGGCCTCTTTAAACAACTTTTACAAAGTGCCTTAGCAATTTAACTTCTATTCTCAACATCCTAAAAGATAACAAATATTAAGCATTCAAATGGATATCAACAGTAATTATTATTCAATATTTTATCAGTAGCTTTCATGACTATTATACATTTGGAATATCACATCCATCATTATTTATAGAATTCAAGATTATTATTATTTACTCAGAAAAAATATGTCTTCTTATTATTATTATTATTATTATTATTATTATTATGAGACATCATATTTTTCTGTCATGCAGAATAACAATTATTTAATGCATCTAATCATTGAAAATCTGCTGCTTTATGAATTAGGATAGGAATCCTCATATTATTTACTGCAAAAGTGAATTGGTCTATCAGAACGGAGGAATATTCATAGCTCTCTGAAATGTTTAAGCTTGCGGAAGTCTACGTTATCATGTTTCCGTGGCTATCAGACCTCCCTCGATGCAGATCAACTCCACGCACCACGGATCTGAAAAGTTTAACATGGGGCATGATGTCGCGTTCAACTCCCCCGGTGCAGGTCGACTCCACGCACCACGGACCTGAGAAGTTGAAACGCAGGGCATTGGGGTATGATGGAGCATTCTGCTTGGCCTACGGAACTCAGCCGCAGGTGGCTTTATTCCTCGTTCCTAAGGACATCCTGGCCTGGTCTCCTCACATCCTGCCTTCTAGCCGCTAGTCATCTCCATGGACTGGGGTAATGAAATTATACTATCTTGGGACTGGTATCCATGCGCATAAGGCATGCTGCTAGCAATGTTCATGTTTAATAATGGAGTTCACTGGTATGACTCCCCTGGTCTGACGGGACAGGCAAATAACGATAATTCCAGGTGATAATGTCTTTGTGACTATAGGTGGAATCTGGCCTGATATTTGCCCGTATACAAATATAATTTGTGAGGGTAGCCTGTTAGCTTTTGCAAATGTTCGATTGCTAATTTATGAGGTGGTCCGAGTTCTTAACAGTTTGTTGTTGGTAGTGGGGACTATACACAAAACCACAGTGAAATACTTACAAAAACACGTCGCACTCACATACCTTTTGATGTCTTGAAGTGTTCTATCAGGTGCAGAATTATAAGTTCGAAGCACTGTAAATTATGGCTATGTTCACCACCAACGTCGCACCTAGGCTATGTCCAAGCGGACAGAGTAACGTCGCACTAATTGCCTAGTTCGAAGGAGCACTCGCTCATACTGACGTCGTATTCAACTATATCGGTGACACACACACACTTCGTGGTTCGATGACGGGTCAGACTATGTCCCACTGTGTACTTGACCTGTGTCAAGGCCGGTTTTTATACAGTCTCACGGGCGCATATCGATCATTCAACTCGCATTACGTAATGCCTGATCTTCCATATAATTGGCTATGTTCATAGAACCCTCCAGAAGGTTTGTAATTTCCAATAGAATATCCCGAGTAAGCAAGCATATTACTCCCCATACAATACTGAAGCGTTGAGATAAGTTTCTTCTATAACAAAAGCTTATAACGAATATGCCTTCAATATCCACTAGCTACACGTGGAACATGTGGACGGTTCAAAGCTTGCGTTGAGTTGGCATCTAGACCTTGACTCGCTGACGTCACGAGCTCATTCTCTTTAAACTCACGCCGGACCACGACATCGTAAATGGGCACAACGTGACCGTTAATCTCGCGACTGTGGGCTACGTGACCTCCTTCTTACGTGGAATCCGAACCACAGGACATGGTATTTCACATCGAAAATCTCACTTGTATTGCCCAGGAATCTAACCCGGTCTACCTTGGTGACAGCCAACCAGCTTCATCGCTGCACCACCACGGCCCCCGTAGCATCAATTTGTATGTTTCAGTCAGGGGAGTTGAAATGTTTCAGATAATTCAGCATGAAAGTGAAATAAACGTGGTTCAATTTTTTAAAGCAAGGAAAGTGTCAGTATTGGACATTCATCGCCAGATATGTGAGGTGAATGGCCCGAATGCAATGAGTGATTGCAAGGTGCGTAAATGGGTGAACGTATTCAAGGACGAGCGGGACAATGTCCCTGTTATCAGATCACAGACGATTCGGTGTACGCAGTTGATGCAAAAATCCATGAAGGTCGGCGTTTCACGATTTCCACTTTTTCACTGCAATTTCCACACGTTTCCACGTCTGTGCTATACAAAATCGTTTGAGACGCCTTTCAGTTAGGAAAACTGCGCGCGCGATGGGTTCCCAGACTGCATACTGATTGTGAGGAACACAAAAACAGGAGCATGGCTTGTGCTTTGACCCTTTTAGGCCCGATTCAGTGAAGAAGGAGATCAACGTTTGGACCATATTGTCATACGGAACTAAACATGGGTTTCTCATATGACTCCAGAATCGAATGGCGACAGACGACATCTCCAGTCAAAGTGAAAGCCAAACAGACAATGTCAACACATAAGATTATGGCAACTATGTTTTGGAATAGACATAGTGTCCTGTTAGTCGAGTTTATGCCACGAGGGACAACAATAAACTCAACTGCGTACTTCGCGACCTTGCAAAAGCCTCGGCATGCTATGCAGAATAAGCGACTTGGCCTACTGTCGTCTGGAGTTTTGTTGCTGCACGACCTCATTCTTCTGCTATAACTCAAGAGTTACTCCAATCTTTTGGATGGGGGCAAATTGACCACTCACCGTACATCTCAGATCTTGCGCCAAATGATTGTCGTCTCTTCCACTACCTGAAGCAGTTTCTCGCCTTTTGTTTCACACCTACGAAGAAGCGGAAAAGCCGGTTGAAGATTGGCTTAGGTCACAGGTGGCGAGTTCTATGACGTGGGCATACAGAAATTAGTAGAACGCTATCGTAAATGTTTAAACAAACACGGTAACTATGTAGAATATATCTTAATGTGTAAAGAGGACATAGGCCTATAAAATGTTTTGGCTTTATCTGAGGTTCTGTGGTTTGTGATCATGTTTTTAATGATCGCGTCAAACTATAGGCTTCCTCCCTTTTTCCTTTGCAATGTATTCAATTCTGATTTTAAACATTCCATTTTTTTTATAATTGTAAAATTTGCAGGCTTACTTCAAAATTTAGTTGAACAATAATTGTTAACTGAAACATAACTGACCTGTGTCTGATTAGCGTTCATAGGAGTATGGTTCAAAAGCACTCAAAATTCAATAATAAAAAGGGTGAAGGAAGGAATCTTGTAGTTTTACGTGACCGTTAATCTTTCGATCATGAGCCACGGGCCCTCATTTTTGAGTGGAATCCGAACCACAGGACATGGCATTTCACGTCGAAAATCTCACAGGCATTGACCGGGATTCGAACCCAGTCCACCTTGGTGAGAAGCGAATAGCCTTACCTCTGCGCCACCACGCCCGTTAAAAGAAGTGACGAACGAATTTTGACAACAACAAAAATTACTCATGTTCTTGTTCAAACATTGATTTTCAGCAAAGTGGCCTATTTCATAAAGTTCTGTTTCTGTACAATTACAATTTAGTCTCTATTAGATGGATATAGCGGGTTTGTATTCACTGACGCAGTAAAATGGACAGTAGCTCAGATACACCACACTAATTTTCAACACAGCTATCCAGATGACCTCGTAGTTCCGCCCCTTAAAACGACAATAACTAACTAACTAACTAACTAACTAACACAGCCACCCACGATTGAAACATTGGTAGAACGTTCAGACAGTTGTCTACAGGGACTGGCTGACTGCTGAAAAATAATGTGGTGTATCTGAATCAATTTGCATTGTGCTTCGTCACGGACGATCAGAGTTAAAAATTCACTTGAAAAGAAGGAAAGAATGGAGGAAGGAAACTTTTAGTTTGTCACAACCGTTAATCTTACGATCATAAACGACCGAATCACCATTTCACACGGAGCCAATTATTTGAAGATTTCCTTCTTTCCTCACACATTTTACATTTTACAAGTTCTTGCACGTATTTCATCATCATCATCATCATCATCGGCTTTAACTCGAATCCGAGTATAAATCTTCTTCCTTCAGTCCAGTTTTTGGATGTGTTTACGATGACTATAGAGTCCAATCCTGGCATGGAACAAGCGTCCACACAAGTCACATAGTATTGCTGGAGGAGGACGTGGTTGGGCTGCTCGAAGTTTCCTAGCTTGACGCTTGGCCTCTTCATGTGTGCGTCGATCCCTTTCAAACGTTTTTACAGTATCCGAGATGGTACGGCGCCAAGTTGAGCGGTCTTCAGCCAGCACGTCCCAGGTTTGTGAATCAAGACCTGTCAATTTCAGGGTCTGCTTAAATTGGTCCTTGTAGCGCCTCTTAGGACCACCATGAGGTCAGGTGCCATAGCATAACTCACCATATAGCATTTGACGAGGTAATCTCACATCATCCATCCGATGGACATGACCAATCCATCTAAATTGGCGACTTATTATGGATAATTCTATGCTGTTGATTTGAGCCTTTTCAAGAACAGCAATATTGGTAATGCGGTCTTCCCATTTAATCCTCAGGATTGATCGAAGTTTTTGTAGGTGGAAACGCTCAAGCTTCCTAAGATCACGTCGGTAAAGGGTCCACGTTTCACAGCCATACAACAATGTAGAAATGACTACTGCTTTGTACACCATAAGCTTTGGGTAGTGGTTTTTGAACGGTTCCGCAGCCTCCTCCTCCTCCCCTCCTCCCAAGATGGGCGGCCGTAGCTTAACTTAACCTAGCTTGTGAACCAATAAGGCTAGAGACTTGTACGAGGTGTCAAATTACACGGGCTGACGCCCCCTTTCCTCTAGACAAATTATTTCAACCCCAAAATTAAACCTACCCCTACTAGGGGGTGAAATTGTAATATTTTAGAAAAATCCAGCTTTCCAAGTGTGACATGTGAGACGGTGAATGCTAATATGAAATTAAACGTTGTTCCACATGAATAACATGCAGAGTCCTGAATGCCGCTATGATTTAACATGTTTGTTATTTGTTTTTACGCATGCGCAATTACTTTTTTTTGTAAGAGGGCGGGCTTTTTAAAGATGGTGGCTGTAGTGTAACCTAACCTAACCCAACCCACGAGGGGTGATCCAAATGTATTTCAAGCGACGCTTGTTGATAGGCAAACCAATAATCAAAGAGGGGCATCTCAGGCCTTGAGTTGAGAGCCCCTTTTGATTGACCCCTGTTGATTGGTCCCTTTGGAATGACCCCTGTTGACTAGCCCCTTTGGACGGGCCCTTTTGAAGGGGATCCTTTTTGACAGGTCCTTTTTGATGGGTCCCTGTGGATGAGTCCTTGTTGACGGGTCCCTGTGGACGGGTCCTTGTTGACGGGTCCCTTTCGACGGGTCCCTTTGGACTGATCCCTATGGACTGGCCCATGAATTTATCCAAATTATGTCAAAGGGCCTAACTACATTTGTGTGTAAAGCAGTGTGTGCACGTGCACGATAGGAGCTAACAAGTCACATTCTGTTTGGTTCGTACGTAGCGTTAGGGCTAATGCACACACCCTAGTACACAAGGCACATTCATTTTGAGGACAGGTCAAGGGACCTAAGTGCGAAACTTGCTGGATGGATGTGTTCTAACGAGTCATTTGTAGTTGAAAGAGAATAATAGATGTTCTTAAGATGTTAAAACTGAAGAGATTGTACGTGCAGTAAGACGTCTTGTTATTTCCAGTGTCATGTTGCTGACATGGCAGAGAGCGCACAGTTCTGTTGCTATGACTAACGCTGCAGTAATTTGAAACCGCAGGTGTTCATCAAGACAATGGGTGATGATCATGCAAAGTTAGCAGTCATTGGATTTCTTCTTTCGTGTGGTCTCCTGAGAGGCCGAGTGCAGGGCTTTCTAATCGACGTCCGTGGGCGACCTGCGTGTCGGGATGAGAGATGGAATGGATGAAGATGAATGAAATTGGGCAAGGATGTGGAAGGAAGCGGCCGTGGCCTATCAGAAGGTACCGTCCCAACATTTGCCAGGTGTTGAAAATGGGAAACCAATGAAAACCAATTCAAGGACGGCCGACGGTGGGGCTCGAACCCACGTGTCTACCGAGTCAGCAGGAGCTTGGCCCCATGGCCTAATGCTGCGCTTTAGCCAGCGTAGCCACTGCTGTCGGTAGTCATTGGATATTACACATGTGTTTCTTCCGTTGTCATGTTGCTGACAAGGCAGAGAGCATACAGTTCTGTTGCTATGACTGACACTACCGTAATTTAAAACCACAGGTGTTCATCTTGACAATGGATAATGCAAAGTTAGCAGTCATTGGATATGACAGAGGTGTCCTTTCGGTGTTTTCTTGCTGACATGGCAGAGAGCACACTTGAAATTATTACTCGGAGTACAAATACAAAGGTGTACTGGGTTTGATATAGAGTTATTGATGCCTATCGCACGCTAAACTGTTAGGAAGCAATATATAGAGCTAAATGTTGAGAACCACCTAGCGATTTTATGAACTGGCAAAGCTATATCGCATAAACGGTGCAGGATACAATCCAGCAACCATAATTCGTATTTTGTGGAACAGGAAAAATGCACTTTGCCTTGATAGATAACAAATGTGTGGAGACGAATGACCTACGCATTAGCCTACCAAGGGATTATAACCACGAGGAGGAGGTGTGATTTCTATATTTTATTCTTTAGAGACATGCCTTTTTGTAACCAGTAGATTTAATTGATTTAGTATTTTGTAAATATTTATTTTTGTAATTGTAAATAGTTAATTTTTTGTAATAGTGGAAACCATTTATTTTTGTAAGGGTAAATGTTAAATGTAAAAGTTCTTTGGGATGAATGTGCATGTCAATTATGTTTTTGAGGATAAATAGAGTGGTTGTGTGTTTGTTCTCAAAGACAGGCATGGTTGTGTGAATGTGCGACTACACAGAAAGAGAGAGAGAGTGTAAAACAGCCTTATCTGCAGTAGTAGTAGTAGTAGTAGTAGTAGTGGCCTAGCACTCACTTCAACACCATTTACAAAAACTTAAAATGAAAAATTCATGTTTCGCAAATATGAACTTTTGACATAAACAAAATAAAAATTAAATGTGTAAACAACAAATTGGAAAATCCATGTTTCCATATCATGAAATTCAAAAACTTCAAACTGACATTTAAAAGAAATGCAAATGGAAAATTGACAAATTGCAATGTATGAAATGTGAAAATGAAAAAATGGCGATCATTATTTAAAAAAAATAAAAAAACATGGTGCTGTATGGTCGAGGTGTGAATCAAACCCTCTCTACTTATTTGGACCACCCGAGACTGAGTATACTTGTTTTAGTCCTCATACCACTTTTAAAATT
This sequence comes from Meconema thalassinum, assembly GCA_946902985.2. Lineage (NCBI taxonomy): Eukaryota > Metazoa > Arthropoda > Insecta > Orthoptera > Tettigoniidae > Meconema > Meconema thalassinum. The sequence goes on from OX336389.2 coordinate 678,499,648, forward strand.
TTGTGTTAAAGCTAGGAATTGAACCCAAGAACTTGTAGGGGAGACCAAGGTTAGAACATGTTAAACAGATAGCCTTGAATGTAAGGTGGGTAGCTATATAGAGATGAAACGATTAGCTCGGGATGGGGGCATTGAGATCTGCAGCAAACCAGTCAAAAGACTAAAGACTCAAACAACAACATGTAAGGTCACCAAAAATAATGTTGTGTAACGGTAAATGTTAGTCAACGAACAGTAATGCATTACTAAAACCCATGACACGATACTTAAGAGCTTTTCTAAAATTATTTTAAAATGCCTTTAACCCTATATTAAACACCCAGTTCACAAGACTCATAACTGCAATGTTACGGTAAAACAAAACCAAATCTATATTTCAAAACAAGCAAGTGGTTTAGTCAATGTTTACTGGGAAATGTTTTGTAAACACTCAAGTCAACAAGACTAATTAAATTAGTAACTGTCAGGTTTGCCGAGTGGTTATGGTGTTTGACTTAAGATCAAATTTCCTGTACAAGGAAGCAAGAGTTTGAATCCCTTAACTGACATAACTATTGCCTTAACATGGCTTGGCCACACTGAATTATTATGATACTCGCTACACAAACCATAGATGGAGTGCATTGTTTAAGACCACTCTCTTTCCGAACATAGTCAGAGACTGTTCATGGTTAACAATTGTAATAATAGTGGGACATGGGGATAGCAATTAAGAAAAATAGACAATACCCATGCACTATTTTTATTTATTTAATGTTAGTACTTGTACAATAGTTATATAGAAAATACAACTTTCTTTTGTCTATTACTATCTAGTCCTTTTCAATCCACTTGCATATCAAGGGCAGATGACTTTGTAGTTCAGCCCCTTAAAACAACAACAACACTACCTCATGCATAGTCTGTGATGTTGATGACTCTTGAGACGTGGAAGATGGATTAAACATAACTTTTACAACAGGGGTTAAATGTTGCTCAATAAACAATGCACTATTTTGAGTAGCAACATCTTTCTCTTGTACTAACTTTTTAGCATTCTGATGATTTTTTGTCAACACTAATGTTTTGTCTGGAGCACTACATTGATGATCACTCACACTTATAACCACACCATCTCTACTTTTCATGTCCCCTCGACATTTTGTTGACCTCTGTTTTGAGCATTGCCAGAATATTATTCCTTTTACATTTTGTCGTCTATAGTTATAGGAGTAGCCTTTATAGAGTACACGTTGTTTACCTCGGTTAGTTGTAGTAAGTTCCATAGTAGCAACTAACCTGTTAGTATGATTTGCACACTTAAAAGGTTATAACTGTTCTGGTAATAGAATTATTTAGCGTTGGCTTTTATATTTAATATATACAGTTTGAAGTGACAGCAAAAGTGAGAGCAAAGTGATAGCAAAGTGGTAGAAAATATTACATGTATTGTTAACAAATAGTTTAAGTGGTTATTTGGATCCAATACATAATAATTTTGGCATGACGAAGCTCATTTTCTATATTCAACAGTTCTTCCTCATATTTAGTATTACCAGCCTGTTTACAGACATGCAAGTTCTGAAGCCGCTGGATTAGCTTACTGGGATTGTTCCAATAAATAAATTTAACAAATGACTTTTTAGGGGTAAACAGAGCATTACCATTATCTTTATCATCATCATCATCATCATCCTCAGCATCTTTATCACTATTATTATAATTACCATCATTGCGATCAACATTATCCTCAACATCACTAAAACTATTCAATTCCTTTTGTTTCTTTTCCACAGAGAACTCTCCCATAGTCTGTGTTGACTTTGATAGTGTTGAGGGTTTCTTAGACGTTGACAACTGTCCTAACATGACTTCTTGAAGACATTAGAAGTACTTTTGACCACACACTGCACTGTCTTGAGTAGTAATATCGTTTTCTTGAACTTGCTTTTTAGCATTTTCATGGTTTTTTTGGAAACAGCAACCGTGGTTTGTTTGGAGCACTACATTGATGAACACTCACACTTAAAACCTTTCCATTTTTACTTTTTAGATTGCCTCGACATTTTGTTGACCTCTCTTTCGAGCATCGCCAGAATATTATTCCATTCACATTCTGACGATTATAGTAGCCTTGATAGAGTGCACGTTGCCTATCTTTGTTGGTTGTAGTAAGTTCCATAGTAGTAACTGACCCGTCAGTATGATGTTCACACTACAAAGGTTACAAGTGTTCTGGCGATAGAGTGACTTACCATAAGTTTATATATTGGCTTATGTTTTGGCTTTTGTGTTGGCTTATGTATTGGCTTTTGTGTCGGCTTTTGTATTGACTTGCGTATTGGCTTTTGTGTTGGCTTACAAATCGGCTTTTGTGTTGGCTTATTTGACAAGTTATTTTTCTACAGATGCGTGTCTTAAAAAGTATGTTGATATATACAGCTTACGACGTATCAAAGGAAATTATGACATGCAAAATAAACGATGGCTTGTGAGTTGGCTTTTATGTTGGCTTATGTATTGGCGTTTGTGTTTGCTTTTTGCGTTGGCTTTTGTATTGGCTTATGTATAGGCTTTAGTGTTGGCTTATATCGGCTTTTTGTGTGTTGACTTATTTGACAAGTTATTTTTGTCAATGTATTTAGTGGACTTTTTTCTTGATTTTAGAAAGTATCTCAAAGAAAGGAAATATTTAAAGACTTAACCTCAGCACACCTAACATAACCTAACTTTGCCTAACTTTGCCTAACTTAACCTTGTCACGTGACATGTTCTACAAGTTTAGACTTGCTTTAGGACTGGCTAAGACGTCACACTTAGCTCACCTAACCATAGACCCATGGCAAGAGAGCGATGAACCTATGCAAGAACATCAGCGCTGGTCACCCGCCTGCCCCTACCTATGCAGAATGGAGGTGGGAAATATACCCTGTCATTCAAGTTACCCCTCACTGGTGCCTCTGAGTGATGATAAAACAAGTTACGATACGTGTGGACTTTATGGTGTCAATGATGCTTCGGTGAGCAGCTCACAGTCAAAAACAACCAGTTTAGAGACATTGGGACATCATCGGTGCTATGGACGTTTCAAACACAAGAGACTATATTGTTGTATGAGTTGGTATCGTCCCTATCCCAAAATGACTAAAGCTTGTAAGACGTGTTATGCTAATAAAATGATGTAATAAAAGAAATATTTTGTGGTTGTTAATATTATTTCTCATGTCCCCTGTCCTTTCCTAACCTCAATAGCGACTAGTCAGTGATTTTTTTATTATTTACTAGAATGGAATGTAAGTAAATGTCATGGGTGCACCTTAGTGGACGATCGTCAGTCTGTGGTCAGTTGGACTTAGTCCGGACAAGAGTGAACATGTTGCGCACACTGATTGTGGATTGTCAAGGGTTTAAAATTGGAGATAACAAATTTATATTTAAAGAAGTGGCCATCATTGATTGTTCCACTTTTTGGATATCGCAAGCTACCCATTTGGTGTTTAAACCACCGTATGCGTTTGATTTGTTGTGTGAAAAAGACCGTAAACAAACCCAGTGGATTGAAACTCATATGCAACTAGAGTGGAATCAAGGAACCATTACATACGTTGTTGGCATGTTAAAGAACCCATTTGAATTCAGTAGGCCGTGTTCAATGGCAAAATTAATCTCGGGATTTTCTGCCAACACAAAGTTCCTCCATTCTCTACTTGAAAGCGCTGTAGTGTCAAGGAGTTTAGATATCTAACCTCCTTAACTTTCATAGCGTTCAAAGGAAAGACGAAATTCGACATGCAAGCTACCCTCTAGGTGTCAATTAACAAAGCTTGCACCAGGCACCCGAGGCCAAACGATATTTTTATATAAGCACCTGGACATGGTCATGAAAGCCCACTTGTCCTCTGCCCATGTGGAATTTTGAAAGGTAGTGAAAAACGTCAATGGCTACAACCATTTTTAGCGTCTTAGTGTCAATGTATCGATTTAATGGACTTGGGCTGTCCGTCGCTGCAAACACTCATGGACCGCTGCCCCTGTGAAAATATAACCCATAAAGCCTTGGCAAAGGTGTGGCAATCGTTTCATTGGCTAACCACCAATACCTGCTGGGAGTTGTTAAATAAAATTAAAACTCTAGGTTTACCTGTGAATGACACCAGTGAGATTTCTACAAGCGACGTGTAAACATCAACGTGATACCATGGAGAAAGGGGATGCTACCGATAAAGCAATTGGCAAATTCTTTGTATGTAAAAAGAAACTAGAGAGTTTTACCAAAGAAGAATTATTGGCTCTTCCAAAATGGTTCATATATTATGTCGCAGCAAATGCCGTGAAAGAAATCTGGCAACATGTACCAAAATTATGGACTCAAGACCCTGTGTTAAGTGAATTGCAACCATAAGCAAGTGGCCATGGCAAATATACCCTCTATGCGACAGTGTGCTACTTTCCAGCTGGTCAAACTGTATCACGGTCATAAAAGTCAGTGTAAAGACTTTGTTTCCTAATACCACGGGTGTGATGGCGAGAAAAAAGCAACAACAACAACATCGTCTACAGAGGAGGAAGAGAAAAATCAAACCTTTTCTCCACCTATGGAAAAGGATACTTCAAACTTGTACTGGCCATGGTGTCATTCACAAAGTCATTCAATACTTACCTTTTGAAATCCGTTTTTCTGGTTATCGTTTTTGTGGTCCTGGAACAAAGCTGAATCAACGTTTGCAACGTGGTGATATACCTATTAATCCTTTGGATCGAGCAAGAAAAATACATAACCTTTCTTATCACCATAGGCATCCTGCATTAAAACATGTGGCGGATAATGTATTGTTGAAAAAAGCTTAACAACGTTTGACATCCTGTGATGCCTCAGTGGGAGAAAGGTCGGCGGCCCTCATTGTGATTAGTGCTATAAAAGGAAAGTTAATGATGAGTGGACATGAACATTGAAAAGGATTGAGGAATTGGTATTTCTTTGTATTCTATTTTGTAAAGCCCTATTTGTTGCGAAATAAAAACAGGGTTTACCAGATCACAATGTCTTTTAATTTTTAAAAATGGTGATAGCCATTTCTTTATTTTAATTTTTTTACACATGGATATTTACAATTTCCACTTTACATACGTTTACATTCCCCTTGTTTAGTTCACACATCCTGTACATTTTTGTTGTTGTGAAATAAAAAAAGGTTTACCATATCACTATATATTTTAATTTTAAAAATTGTGATAGCCACTTCATTTTTTTTTCACACATGGATATTAACCATTTCCACTTTTCTTTTTTTACATTCCCCTTGTTTAGTTTACACATTCTGTACATTTTTGTTGTTGTTGTGAAATAAAAACAAGGTTCACCAGATCACACTGTCTTTTAATTTTAAAATGGTCATAGCCATTTCACTTTTTCACACATGGATATTTACAATTTTACTTTACATTTTTACATTCCCCTTGTTTAGTTCACACATTCTGTATATTTTTAAATCTTTTTCGTAATATAAAAAAGCAAACATTTTACAGTAAAATGTATTACTTATCTTATTTTTACTAAACTACAGTAGCCTAACATTATACATTCTACTTACAGTACTTCCAAAAAATATTACAATATAAAACACACTACAAATATTACAATATAGTGGTCATTAGACTTAAGTAAAGTAATAGTCGTCAATGCGACTGTTTCCCCAAGCAAGAGTATCAAATGTGTTGGGTATGATGAATCGTTTGTTGTCTTCATTACTTAAAACAACTTTGTTCAGCAAATTGGAATGTAGCTGATGATTTTTACTTCTAAATACACACATTTTCTTATATAAGACAGGTGGGTTACTAATTATACAGTTTTTATAATCACTTATATCTAACTCTTTACTGACAATATTCTTTTTCACTCCTTTTAATTTTTTTTACTACTACATTATCAATTGTCATATAGCTGTATGATTTAGATTTTGTGCCTACAAAGGTGTCTATAACAACACCAGCACATTCATCCTTAAATTTCCCAAGAAACGTTTTGTTTATTATCCTCAGGATAGTCACTTGTATCAAACCTATTTAGCTCAGTTTTGATATCCTCATAAAATTCATCAGTTTTAAACTCATAAATAAAAGAATATGTGTCTGTGTAGAGTAATTTAGCATTATCATGATAGTTTTTCTTTACATAATCATAGTTAAATTCATACATAAGTGTTTTTAACAATTCCAGAATGGTGTAACCCACATATATGGGTTTGTTGTAAGTTACTTTAAGACGATCCATTTGTATTACAACTAAATCCTCATGAATAATTGAACAGCTATGAAAGTTAGGCTTGCTTATTAAGTTGCTAGCACCATACCTTTTGCCATCATTCTCCCACTTTGTTATCAGCTTTACATCAACTCGTTTATCAACATTCTCCATAGTCTTTCCCTAAACACTATTATTCATGAGTTTATAAAATTCTTTTTCAAACGCGTTTGTTGACTGTGTTCTTGAATTATTGTTTAGATCATACATGGTTTGAGCCATGCTGACTGATGAAATTGTAATACGCGGTGAATTTTAGTTAATTTCAATCCGTGCTGTAGACACTGTTTCAAGTTTTGATAATGTATTACATATTTGCATTTATCATTCAAATTAGCAATTAACATTTTCGTTCGTGATGTGATGTATGGGGATTTCATATTCTCAGGACAAAATGGTAAATCATTATGTTCATCATGTAGCTCTTTAGGGTACTCAAGATTTACCTCTAAAATATATCCTTTATCATCGTTATCATTTAGAGTGTCAACATGTAAGACATCAATTTCAGGTTGTGTCAGACAGCGAAAATCTTTCAGTGGTAGATATTGACTCATAGACCAACCGTATTGGTAATTTACGTCGAGATAGACAATATACTTTGACTCTTCACAATGGTTGTAGCTAGGCATGTATTTATTATTTGCTTTAGAATACCGTCCACTACATTGGCCTAATCCACCTCGAATTGATGATTTTATAAAATTAATCATGTCTATATCAGTCATCAATTCTAAATTTACTTTCGTTTTTTTTTCAACATTGAACTGAAACTTAACCCAGGAGCAGTAAAATACTGACAGGGATCAAGGTCATAAGTTTTCATACAAACATTCCGGAAATTTTCAAAAACATCTGCTAATAACAACACATCTGTCTTCAAGTATATGTCTGAAAATTCACCTAAAGATTGAATGTCAATCTGTGTCCATACACGTTGAGAATGTAAATATTCCTGATCACTGATATGACATGTGTTTAGAGAACTGTAAAATGCATCTTTTTGTGGTAAAGAACTCTCCTCAAGACGTTCCACACAGTTAATATATTCATATAGGAATATACCTTTTTGACGACTCAAATTAAAATCATCTTCTTTAGGAAAGACACGTTGAATTTCACGAAACTGATCTGATTTTAAATTACTAGCCAGTTTAATAAGACTACTCGGCATAAAACGGAATGAATCTAAAAAACGCAGTTTTGGTGTATTTTGTGAACGATATGTATTGTTCCTTAATATTTGCAATCACATCAATTTTCACATCTGACGATCCAAATTCCTTTACAATAAAGTGGTTATCGTATTTGCTACCGTTATGTAGAATGACTGGTATGAATTTTTGTTAATCTATACTTTAAATTACATTCTCGGTGAGCAGCACCACGATATTTTCCTCTTAAATGGTCATGATCGCGAACCCTGTCTGTATATAAACATTCACCACATATAAAACAATTAGTTTCAGTTTCAAAACTCATTTGCTGCGATGATGTTAGTGACTCCATTGGAATAATAGTATCTAAAATAGAGGATATACGAATTGCATCTTTTTCAAGTCTCTCCATAAATACTTTGGGAGCATCAGGTCCTCTATAGAGCTCAAACTTATTTAACGAGTCATCATAACTACATTTAATATAATATGCAAAGCTAAAAGGATCATAAATGTGAGTAGTGTTAGTAAAAGGTTTGGATGGATTCGATGAACATGTATTAAATGGCCTTAGCAAAGCCTCAAAGTCAGCATATATAACAAATGGTACTCGAAGCTGTTTCTCAAAGTCTTTAAATTTCAGAATGTTATTTTTAGGAGTAGGTAATACCGTACACACATGATTACATCCCCATTTTTGATGTTGAGTTAGTTGGTCCTCTATCTTAAAATATAGCAAACAGCTATCACACAACCACTTCTTAGATTCACTTTTGATAGTTGACTACCGACAAGTCTACTTAAATGTTTTATCCAACAATAGTGAGCATTTTCAACTTTAGTTATGTATAGTAAATTAACAAGAGCATCCTTTTTTTCCTGAGTATAATATAGAGGACCTACTATACTCTTGTTTTCAATTCCATACACTTTAATACTTACATTGTTCAGCTCTTCAAAAGGTTTAATGTCTTTTATCGCCATAGGAAATTCCATTTCTTGTAAATCCAACACTGAGGAATAGTGAGGATAAGATGATGTTCTATTCTCATTCATCGCTGCTGGATGGAGAGCTGAGGTTACAGCCCATGCAAAACATGCATGGTCACTATTCATAACGTTTATACAAGCATTCTTACGTTTGATCCATTCTGGCAAATCAATGTATGATGGTGCTCGAATGGGGTTATATTTATTCATGTTGGTTTCTAAATAAAGTACATCAACCAACGCCCAGCCTGACTCCCTTTCCTGGAACTCTTCACTCTTCACAATGATAACACTAGAAATATCTTGGTATATATCACTAATATTAGTTGATTCACTAACAATTACATTTTAAAAGGATTTGATATCAGTTATTTCACCTTCTCTCCCAGTTTTTACATATAACCCAAAGAGTTCAAAATTAATTTTAAATGTTTTATGCTCCACTAAAACATTATCTATCAAGTCAAACACACTAGGCTGAACATTTTGTAAAAAAATTCAATACTTTGAGTTTTTTCTTCTCTATGAAGTCTGTAACTAGCAATTCGACTTTTTAAACGCACTATCAATTTGTTGAATAGTCGCAGAACTTCTTTCATGGCAAGCGTTATTTTTATGATTAATACTGCGCAAATGTCCCTGCATCATTGAAAAAGGTATATCAATATTACATACATCACAATGCGTAATCGAAGGTTCAGCATTCTTCTTTCTTTTTGTTGCACAACTATTTTCACAATCTTGAGAACGTTTACGCTTTCGAGCATTTATTTTAGAACAGTCACCCCCTACTTCATCACATTTCTTTAAAAGTTCCGTGCTAGTTAATAGTTTTACATATTTCAATTCCTGTTGTTCATCATGCACTTCAACCACGTGGGATTGATATTGCTTTACACCAGAAATACCAAGATCACAAACTGAACACGAGAAAGGTCACGTGATAGAAACCAGCGGTCGCCAGTTAAGTGACCTAAGTGTGACGTCATAGCCAGTCTTAAAACAAGTCTAAATTGTAGAACACGTCACGTGATAGAAACCAGCGGCCGCCAGGTATGTGAGCCAGGTGTGACGTCATAGCCAGTCTTAAAACAAGTCTAAACTTGTAGAACATGTCACGTGATAGAAACCAGCGGCCGCCAGTTAAGTGAGCTAGGTGTGACGTCATAGCCAGTCTTAAATAAAGTCTAAACTTGTAGAACATATCACGTAATAGAATCCAGCGGCCGCCAGTTAAGTGAGCTAGGTGTGACGTCATAGCCAGTCTTAAAACAAGTCTAAACTTGTAGAACATGTCACGTGATAGAAACCAGTGGCCGCTAGTTATGTGAGCTAAGTGTGACGTCATAGTCAGTCTTAAAACAAGTCTAAACTTGTAGAACATGTCACGTTATAGAAACCAGCGGCCACCAGTTATGTGAGCTAAGTGTGACGACATAGTCAATCTTAAAACAAGTCTAAACTTGTAGAACATGTCACGTGATAGAAACCAGCGGCCACCAGTTATGTGAGCTAAGTGTGACGTCAAAGCCAGTCTTAAAGCAATCTTAAAGCAAGTCTAAACTTGTAAAACATGTCAGGTTACAAGGTTAAGTTAGGTAAAGTTAGGTTATGTTAGGTGAACTGAGGTTAAGTCTTTGAATATTCCCTCTGTCACTGACACCTAGCAACGAACATTCGGACTTAATAGAGTGGTAATCAAAATCTAACCTGCACATTTAGCTTTACACACCATGGTCAAGTAGTTCCAACTTCCACTACCATATATACCATTGTCACTGACATCTAGTGGTGAACATCGGAAAATATCGCTCTAGCTGTTTAAAAGTATTAGAGGGGGTACTTACCTTCAATAATTTATCAACTGCTGTCACTGACTGAACAGATTGTAAGAATCTGTTAACCTACATGTACCCAATTATCTGTAAACAAATAAATCAATCAATAAATAAATACATTCCAATCAATAGCTTCAATATCAATTAGTAATAAAAGACTACCATCCATTAATAATAAGTACTTACCTTGCAAAATAATTTAATGATTTTCTACCAAAAGGCTTTTTGCAACTCTTGAGCAATAATAGAGCACTGTTCACTCAAAGCGAGTAATAAAGACTGACAGTAGGGAAATATATGACACCTCTCTTATATAAACTCTCATCGCTCGTGTCAGCAGTTTTTTGCAGATCATTGCAATTCCTTTCCCAGTACAGCTGAGAGTCCAAAGTGCAAAAGGAACACCTGTGTCATATCCAATGACTGCTGACTTTGCATTATCCATTGTCAAGATGAACACCTGCGGTTTTAAATCACTGCAGCGTCAGTCATAGCAACAGAACTGTATGCTCTCTGCCATGTCAGCAACATGACAACGGAAGGAACACCTGTGTAATATCTAATGACCGCTAACTTTGAATGATCATCACCCATTGTCTTGATGAACACCTGCGGTTTCAAATTACTGCAGCGTTAGTCATAGCAACAGAACTGTGCGCTCTCTGCCATGTCAGCAACATGACACCGGAAATAACAAGATGTCTTACTGCACGTACAATCTCTTCAGTTTTAACATCTTAAGAACATCTATTATTCTCTTTCAACTACAAATGACTCGTTAGAACACATCCATCCTGCAAGTTTCGCACTTATGTCCCTTGACCTGTCCTCAAATTGCATGTGCCTTGTGTACTAGGGTGTGTGCATTAGCCCTAACGCTACGTACGAACCAAACAGAATGTGACTTGTTAGCTCTTATCGTGCACGTGCACACACTGCTTTACACCCAAATGTAGTTAGGCCCTTTGACATAATGTGGATAAATTCATGGGCCAGTCCATAGGGATCAGTCCAAAGGGACCCGTCAAAAGGGACCCGTCAACAAGGACCCATCCACAGGGAGCCGTCAACAAGGACTCGTCCACAGGGACCCATCAAAAAGGACCTGTCAAAAAGGAACCCCTTCAAAAGGGCCCGTCCAAAGGGGCTAGTCAACAGGGGTCAGTCCAAAGGGACAAATCAACAGCGGTCAATCAAAAGGGGCTCTCAACTCAAGGCCTGACATGCCCCTCTTTGATTATTGGTTTGCCTATCAACAAGTGTCGCTTGAAATACTTTTTAATCACCCCTCGTGGGCTGGGTTAGGTTAGGTTACACTACAGCCACGATCTTTAAAAAGCCTGCCCTCTTACAAAAAAAAACTAATTGCGCACGCGTAAAATTAAATAACAAACATGTTAAATCATAGCGGTATTCAGGACTCTGCATGTTTATCATGTAGAACAACGTTTAATTTCATAATAGCATTCACCCTCTCACATGTCACACTTGGAAAGCGAGATTTTTCTAAAATAGTACAATGTCATCCCCTAGTAGGGGTAGGTTTCATTTTGGGGTTGAAATAATTTGTCTAGAGGAAAGGGGGCGTTAGCCCGTGTAATTTGACACCTCGTACAAGTCTCTAGCCTTATTGGTTCACAAGCTAGGTTAAGTTAAGCTACGGCCGCCATCTTGGGAGGAGGGGAGGAGGAGGAGGCTGCGGAACCGATCAAAAACCACTACGGCTTTGTACTCGTGGACAGATTTTTATTCATGAAGAACCGGTGCGCTAATCGTCCACATGCTGCAAGGGCGGCGCCAATTCTCTTATCCACACTCTGCTCACAGGTACAGCTCACAGAAATTGTACTGCCCCCGTACGAGAAGTGGTCTACCTGTTCTAATGGCAAATTTGAGATGGAGATATTGAACAGAGGAAGAGGTGTGCCTGGTGAAGGTTGTGCCAAGACTTTAGTCTTATTGACATTTATGATAAGACCAAAGCGATCACATGCACTTTTGTAACAATTAACTGACTCTTGCAGCTCTTCTGGTGTGAGAGTTGGCAACGCAGCATCATCTGCCTACAACATGTTAATAACCTTAGTAACCTGAGTTTTCCTCAAGGAGCGGAGACGAGTTAGGTTGAAAAGCCCTCCATCAAAACGATACTTGACCTCCATACCTGGGATGTTTGTGGGTGAATCATAAAGCATTGCAGCCAAGTACAGCGCGAAAAGCGTTGGAGCCAGTACACATCCTTATTTCAGTCCATGGGTAATACGAAATTCATCGGACATCTTATTCTGATGGCAAACCTGACCTGTCATGCCTTCATGGAGAGCCTTGATTAGATCTACAAAACGCTGAGGGCAACCAAACCGCTTCAGCACCGCCCACATGGCTGGTCTTGGAACCGAATCAAATGCCTTTTCCAAGTCATGAAAGACTAAGAAGAGTGGATTCTGTTGTATTCTACAATTTTTTGTAGCTGTCTCACACTGAAAATCAAGTAAATTGTGCTTCTGGAAGCTCTAAATCCGCATTGTGACTCTGGGAGGGTCTTCTCAGAGATAACCTTGAGGCAGTTAAGTAGAATTCTTGCAAGAATCTTCCCCACAATTGATAGCAGTGATATACCACGGTAGTTGCCACAAACACTGCGATCACCCTTTTTAAAGTTAGTGATGATAGTGGCATTCTTTAGGTCTCCAGGTACCTTTCTTGATTCCTAATATTCTGAGGATAAGGGTGAAAATCCTTGTTTTGAGGGAATGACCTCCGGCTTGAATAAGTTCCAGAGGGATGCTATCTGGGTCAGGTGCCTTTCTGGGTTTCAATTGGGTGAGAGGTACTGCCAACCACAGTTGTTCAGGTTGTTGCGGCACATCACAAAAAAAGTCTTCAGCAGCTGCTGACGGACGATTTAGGAGATTGGAGAAGTGCTCCTTCCAGCGTTCCAAGATTTCTTGACTATCAGTAAAGGTAGTAGAATTATCAGCGCTTTTCAGTGTACCTGATAATGAGCGAGATGGTCCATATATTTCCTTGAGTACTGCATAGAAGTTCCTCAAGTCTCGAGCATCCGATAGTCTCTGCAGTTCCTGAGCCTTCTGTTGCTACCAAGTATTTTTAATCTTCCGTATCTGCGTCTGACATTCACCCTTGAGTTGGAGTAGTTTATCTCTCTTTGTATTAGAAGTTGGGTCTTGAAGATGGGCAAGATAGGCATTCCTTTTGGCATTGATGAGAGACAGAATTTCTTCATTGTTTTCATCAAACCAGTCTTGTCTTTTCCGCACTATAAAACCAATGGTTTCCTCAGCTGACTGTGTGATAATCTTCTGTAGTGTGGACCATTCTTGCTGTATGTCATTCGTTACTGGGTTTTCTGATAACTGGGTGACGATCCTGTTTCCAAAATGTTTATAGATGGATTCATCCTGAAGTTTGGATGTATTAAACTTCTTTCTTGGCAAATTTTTGATGTTTCTAGGTGGCTTAGGTCTGATGGATATCCTCAGCTTACATACGAGGCACGTCCAGAAAGTAAGTTCCGTTTGGTAATAAAATTAAATTGTGTACAGATACAAAAAAAAATATTTATTTCACAACATTCTACACCTCTTAAACTACTTTTCCACAGAACTGCCGAACTTTTGCAGGCATTTGTCATAGCGTGGCACAAGTTTTTGGATACCTTCTTCATAGAAGTTTGCCGCCTGTGTCTTCAACCAGTTGGAAACATCTTCTTTCAGCTCGTCGTCATTGTTGAAGTGTTGACCGCCAAGGAAAGACTTGAGATGTGTGAACAGATGAAAGTCGCTAGGAGCGAGGTCAGGGCTGTACGGAGGGTGGTCAAACACGTCCCAGCCAAATCCCTGTAGGAGGTTTTCCGTCACATTTGCAGTGTGTGGTCATGCGTTATCGTGAAGAAAATCAACACCTTTTGACAGCAACCCTCGGCGCTTATTCTGTATTGCGCGGCGCAATTTCCTAAGTGTCTCTCAGTAAGCCTCTGCGTTGATTGTTTGACCACGCGGTAAGGAATCAATGAGTAAGATTCCTTTCCGGTCCCAGAACACTGTGCACATCATTTTCCGAGGTGTCAAGATTTGTTTCGGCTTAACCTTTGCTGGGGATGATGTGTGCCTCCATTCCATTGATTGCCGCTTACTTTCAGCTTACCCAAGTTTCATCTCCTGTGACTATCTGTGTCAGAAATTCTTCGCCGCCTTCATTGTAACGGGTCAAAAACTGAAATGCACTACCCATCCGTTTTGTTTTGTGTTGCTCCGTAAGCATCTTTGGTACCCTACGTAGGCAAAGTTTACGAAAGTTCAGTTTTTCGGTAACAATTTCATGAATTAGTGATCGTGAGATTTGGGGAAATTCCATAGCGAGAGCACTAATTGTAAACCTGCGGTTTTCCCGGATCTTGTCATCAATCGCGTGAACCAGTTCTTCTGTAACCAAAGATGGACGCCCACTTCGCTCGTCATCGTGCACTTCACTACGTCCTTCATTGAACTGTTGGACCCATCTTCTCACCATTGAATCACTCATCGCATCTTGTCCATACACTTCTCAAATTTGCCGATAAATTTCAATTGGTTTCACTTTCCTAGCATTCAGAAAACGAATCACAGATCTGATTTCACAAGCTGCGGGATTTTCAATCAACACCGACATTGTACGAGTAAACATGCACAACAACGCGTACGTGGCTGACAGCGCTCTCCAAATGGCGCACGTTTCTTCTCCTTGATACAGAGCGTCTACCGCGCATATGCGGAACTGCGCTGCAGGGGAACGTACAACTAGTTGAAGACACAGGCGGCACACGTCTATGAAGAAGGTATACAAAAACTCGTGCCACGCTACGACAAATGCCTGTACATTTCGGCAGTTATGTGGAAAAGTAGTTTAAGGGTTGTAGAATTTTGTGCAATAAATATTTTTTCTGTATCTGTACTCAATTTAATGTTATTACCAAACGGAACTTACTTTCTGGACGTACTTCGTATAAGAAGTTTATGATCTGTCCAACAATCGTCTAAATACCTTGCTGTTCTGGTAATAAGAGTGTCCTTCTTATCACATTGCCGGGTAATGTTATAATCAAGAATGTGCCAATGTATGGAACGAGGATGCATCCACGTGGTTTTGAAGCGGTTAGGTAACCGGAACTGCGTGTTGGTAATGAAAAGTTCGCAGTCTGCACAAAGACCAAGAAGCAACAGTCCATTCGGATTACATTTTCCAATTCCCTGTTTGCCCATCACATTATTCCATAGCCTGTGATCCTTCCCAATTCTGGCATTGAAATCACCGAGGAGCAAGAGTTTATCTGCAGATGGTACCTTAGCTGATTATAGAATTGAGCCTTTACTTCATCATCAGAATCTAAGGTAGGAGCATAGGCAGAGATGAAAGGAACCTCCTGAGAGTGGTATGTGGAGAGTCATGAGCCTTTCGCTGATTGCAATGGGCGTAAGTTGGTGATAATTTACCAGTTTGGTCATCACAGCGAAGCCCACACCATGAATACGACATTCACCCTCCTCCTTTCCTTTCCAGAAGATGGTATATCCTGTTCCAGATTCAGTAATCTTGCCTTCAGAAGACAGCCTAGTTTCACTGAGAGCAGCAATGTCAACGTTGATTCTTGATAACTCATGGATTACAAGAGCTGACCTTCTCTCAGGTCTAACGTTATTGTCCATATCAAGCAAAGTTCTGATGTTCCATGATCCAATAATCAATTTGTGATTCTTTACTGTTTTTGAGTTTCGACCGCATGAGGGGTGACCTGCTGAGTGCGGTTGCCCAGCTGGACCAAGATTGTGACTTCCGATGTTTAGCCCACCTTTTCTAGGGCCTTCCTCATGTGGGGTGGGCAGCGGTGATCCTAAATAGGCCTGCCCAGACACAGATGCAGAACCGAATTCCTGAGTAGTCACAGAGTCTAAGGAAGACGACCATCACACATCTGCTGCCAACGTGCAGGTCCGAACTAGGGGCTTCCAGTTACACCCATAACCTGCCCCCACCGTCCATATCCCATCGTCGTTGGACTTTGATAAAAAGTGACGTATGGAAGAAGTGCCACTGGCGTGAATTCGTTTAGGGTGGATCTCAGCTTGCCAGGACGAGACCCACACACGGATTTATATCGTATAGGAATTGAGGCTTCGGTAGAACGTTCAGACTGTTGTTTATAGAGACTGGGTGACTGTGTTGTAAAATAGGGTGATGCACGTATCTGAGTCACTGAGTTTACTGACCTGCTATTATCATGTGTAGCGTATTTTTGAGTACATTTTGTATGAACAGTACGCATTCAGTAAGAAAGTACAAATGCATCCGTGTCGTCAAATGGCCTCTCAAGCCCTCTATATTTAACAACTTGTCACTGATGCAAGGGATATTATTAGCTGATTTCGGTAAATGATAGTCACAAAGATGGAGCATAGCTCTGCAAGCGATGTGCGTAGGAGAGCATGAAACTAAGCAGAAAATTTGAAAGTGTTGATCATGAATAGTGACGAGAAATATTTGCTCTAAAATCCTGAAAATATGCATGCAGATATGCCCTTAAAACTACAAAATACGACTATAATACGCACTAACATTGTGTCCCTTCCGAATAAATATTTGTGGACATTTAACCAAAAATTTAAGACATTTAAATATGATACGAATTTACAGAAGATCCCATTTAAAAAACCCACTCCGTGGAAAAATCTGTTTTTAAAGCAAACAACCAACTAATCAAGCTTGTAGTTTGCCTTGGCGTTTAGTCTTGTGATCAGAAGCCTCCAGACCTTTCTTACGCGGAATCTGAATCGCTAGTCGTGACTTTTCATCTTCAAAATGTCATCTGCATTAACCAGGAATCAGACTTGGTCCACCTTTGTAAGGGGCAAGCAGCTTGACCACTGCACCATCATGCCCACATTCAACCTATAGTGTGAGCTAATAAACATAATCACACAACGTTAAGCAGTAGCAATACGTAGAACCAGGGGCGGCTCCTGACTACTATTTTAGGTAGGTCCAGATGATATAATTGTTGTTTCATATTAAATATTGTTTTATACTTGACATTAATTGTTGCCAATATTGCCATTATCATAATTACACACAACACAGCATTTGAAACAAGTTTTAATAAACACAGTACCGGTAGGTCAAGCATTAAAAACTGTACTCACATGGCTCTTTAATTGTAAATACATTCTCCTTTCCTGTGCTTGGATGAAGCAAATTTATCCATCAGTTTGGTTGATGAGGCCCTATTTTTAATTTCTAACTTTGTATTCAGCGGTATAGAATAAAATGGATGTGTTAATAAAAAGTCCACTTACATTTTCCTATGTCGCTCACAATCAGCATATTAAATAATTACCCACCGTATCACAAAAGTTAAAAACACATTAATTTATAGATATTAATTTCATCCACAGAACTCTCTAATACCATAATGTACTGTATTCGGAACATCAGACAACGGAAAATGTATAAATATATTTTTGTCTGATGTCAGCAAGCTGTGAACAATGGCTGAACACCTGTCTAAGGGCGTGGGGTGGACGCTTCTCCCGTAATGTGGTTTGACCGTCAGAGACAGGAGCAGGAAGTGAAATGGAGGGATCTTCTGTTTCACTTCAAGCAACACCATGGGCCCATTCCCCAGGCCCTTGCAGGGAAAGTAAAATCCCTTCATATCACAGAAGAATGCACGTGCAAGACAGTGCTATGTCCACTTTTTTTCTCACCCGGCACATTAAGCCATATACTTTACATTGAACTCTATGTGGAGCGGCCCTCGCTATGACAATACACCGTACGAGACTGTCAGAAACTTAAGCTAAGGGCACTGAATTCTTTTTAGAGATTCTAGAAGGGAAAACCACTAATTGTAAGTAGAATATTTGTAGTTTAAAGTAATATTTAAAGAAATTAATTAAACAAATGTTGTGCACTACGGCCTAACGACCCTGGGTGAGTGGGACCCTTTCGGCCCTTAATGGCACACCACCCCTGCATAGAACTCTCATGTATCGCTACAGAGCTGTTCTGTCCATATGTTGAAGCAACGCGACGTCTGTCATATTGCTGAGCTAGGAGTACTACACGACACCAGGTTATTTGGCATATCAGTGTATTTTAAAACTGATTTCTTTAAAGAATGGGAGGATTCTGAGATTGTATCATAGCTCTCCGTTTTCTGGGACTTCTTTCCTTTTATCTTTCCTTCTTTCTTTCTTTCTTTCTTTCTTTCTTTCTTTCTTTCTTTCTTTCTTTACCCGAAGGTTTAATCTGTTAAACACAAATGGTAGACAACGCTATACAGTAGATATTCAGGAGGCTTTGCTTCAAATAGTTTTTATGGTCCTAACCAAGGAAATCCATCCCAACATCACGGTTTGGTAAGCGATACAGTCGCCTCGTCAATCCTCATGAACTCAAGACCTCAAGGCTCGCAGCTCTTCTCTTGGTGACTGTGGGGAAAGTAAGTGAGGAGCACTCTTTACTCTTGTCGTGGGCCTCTCACTCGACGAGGGTTAAGGGCATGTTCGTGATTAATAACCGCCATCTATCCTCTCCATCATCAGCATCATCATCAACTTATCTGCTCAGCATGCAACTTCCCCTTCCACCCACCAGTACTCAGACCTACACCACTCAACATCGATTACCATATCTCTGCAGCAGCACCTGAATGAAGCAGTTCAACTACTGTCCGCCATATTTTCTATGGTAAAATAACTGATGAAAGTAGAAATACAGGCTGCGGCAGGCGCGTATCCCCAAATATAAATCAGCAGCATGCATACATTTACAGAATCAGGACACACCATGAGGGAAGGAAGGATGGAAGGAAGGAAGGATGGATGCTTTTAGGTTTACGTGACCGTTTATCATGCGATCATGAGCAATGGGACCTCCTTTTTACGTTGAATCCGAACCACAGGACATGGCATTTTACTTAGATAATCTCACATGCATTGACCGGGAATCAAACCCGGTCCACCTTTGTGAGAGGCCAACAGCTTGACGACACAACATGAACTTTTAAATCACACTAAAAATTATTTCGAAAATAATGTTGTCCCGCGGCGTAACCGTGTTCGTTAAATCGTGCACCACGGCTGCGGGGGTAGGTGCAGCAAGTCCAGAGATTGCAGGTTCAAATCCCGATGCTGACGGCGGCTATCCTCAGTGTGGATTTTCATCGGGGTTTTCCAAACTCCCTCCAGGCAAATACCCGAATAGCACCCTACTTCAAGTCCCAGCCCCTGATGCAGTAACACACATTATTATGGTCATCACAAACAGGTCAGCAGACAAGTTCAACAAACACCCAACTACACGGGGATGATGACCAAGATGTCCCAAGCCCCTAAAATGAAATAACAACCGTAAAATCATCAATACGGTTTACAATTAAAGGAAGAAACATTGATGCCATAATTAAATGAATTTCGATTAGCCTGAGAAGTAGGCCTATAGTGGTTAAGGCACAGAATAAATATATAAATACTTGTAAGAATATAGCATTTATCTGATAACATGTGTTATTGTTGGTTTGTTTATCTGTGTTTGGGTCTAGAACTGGGAAAGGTACTTCGAGCCTACTGGCTTGTGAGAAACTTGGGCAAAACCCCCACTGCTGTTAGCGTCGGGATTCAAACCTCGGATCTCTGTACGTTCACCACCCACGCTCAGGTACGATAGTGGGTTCATTAACATTGATAACAATATTTGCTATGATAAAATCAAAGTTTGAAGTAACATATTGGTTAAATAACGTCAAAAATGACCGCCGTTTATAGTCCGAATTTTGTGAGCATTTCGTAGAGGCTGTAGGTCCCCCGTCTAGATACGCCCCTGGGGTACGGCATTAATAGTGCCTGATAAAACAACTTACCGTGAATTTTCAAACTGAAAACTAACTAACGAACAATCCCATTACTAAATTACAGTCTGTCTTGATATAGGCTATGGCTCAAGGAAACCTAGAGAAGTTCTGAAGCCTCTGGCTAATATTGACATAGCTCAGACCGGGCAACTGGTCCGGTGATATTATTGGTTTGAATCCCAGTGCTGACAGAATATGGCTTTATCTGACCTTTTTCTAGACTGGATGACGCGAGGACGCTTGCAGTTTTAAGTGACCGTCAATCTCGTGATCGTAAGCTACGGGATATCCGTTTTGCGAGGGATCTGAACCGTCGGACATGACATTTTACCTTATAAATTCTACATGTATTAGTCGGGAATTGAACCCAATCCACCTAGTCGGAGGCAAGCAGCTTTGCCACTGGGCATTTCCTTTCTAGACTCCTATCCCAAACGAATTACAGGAACACACCAAATCGAATAACTCGGGTTATTGATGACATTCTCTCTCACATACATATACATACACACACAATAGGTTGATATCGATAGCTTGCATTACTAATGACCCTATAACGATAAAAACACCTTAGCAACGGAATAAATAATAAATAATAATAAATGTGCTTAGGCAAGTAATAACACATAACTTAACGACGGAAGTCACTTCCATAATGACAATCGTAGAGACATATACACGGCCATGTAATATACATACTGAGACCGTCGGTGGAGCTGCCAGGATAGCCAACAACCGCAATGACTTCCCTAACATCTCATCCGTCGGACCTAATTGCCGTGAGGATCAGGTGAACTTCCTAATAGGCCAAAGCGGCACGAGAATCTGTAGTCCACAGGGATCGTGGTACATGGTGACGATGGTCATAGACTGCCTAAGGAAAGGTTCACCTTAAAAACTAGACTGAGAAAATAAACATCCAGACTTATGTAAAACACCGTGAAAATTTATTATTAAAATTCACAAGCCCCTAGCCTAGTTCGGAGGGTTTCAATCGGCTAGTCCGCAAGCTAATAAACAATCAAAAATAAAGAGCAGGTCCCTACCTGAGAAGTTACGGAAAACCCTCGCGAAAGATCTATCTCACAATAATAAAGCAACAACAGCAACACTAGGAAAATGGTACGACGCAAATCCCTAGGTCAAGTTACAAGATCAAGCTAATATCAGAATTTACATTTAACAGGGTAGCAAAACAAATCTAAGTTAGGATGATACCATCTCGACATTTACATTTAACGTTAATTCATCTAGCTAAGTCCTATCAGTTAATAACAAAATTTACGGCGATGACGTCCGTAAGAGAAAACAATTACATTCAAAGCTAAGTGAACAGCCATGCAAAAAAACATTTAATTATTCTTAGGAACTACGTGCTAACAGCACACAATAGGGTAACATGTAGGATTCATACACTTATACATCATAAATAATTAATAAGAGACAACAGTTTTATTAAAATGCCTGCCTGCACCTTGGCTTACTCTTTGTAAGACATAGTCATCTAAAGTGTGTAGTTACGGTGACGACTGCGTAGTAAAGACTACGTCTAACATCGCATGGCCTGCGCTCCACAAGCTACGAACTCAAGGTTCGAGCAAGCTTCAGGTCGCTACAAGAGTGTCAGCTGTTCTAAGTCATTCCCTCAAAAGGAAATACCTTCATTAGCACGGCCATGTCAGCAGGTTCCAAATGCAAAAGAACAAGGTTAGATAGAAAGAATTCGTTAGTTAGCTTTTGTTTTACCAAAATTATGCGTTTTATTATTAAGATGTCGGTTTAGGTTATCGTTGGTTTATGGCGAATAATACTGACAATAGCCTGGGCACGGAGTGTCTCCATTGAGATCATCTCCACCAAAAGCCTCGACTCAAAAGTCGGAATACAATCAACGAGCAACAACAACTCGGACACACAATAACACAAGTTACCAGCGGCGCACAGCTCGCGTTCAATAACTCTGGGATGGGCCTGCACTCAACAGTCACCCTCCAATAACATCTGGTCAACGGGAACAATCCCGGTTAAGGTACACACAAATACCTTCATACATGAAATATCTCCTTTAACAGGGCGGCCTACAACGTACTATAGAAACCTGACATAACTGTACACGTCAAACGACGGTACACGCAAAAGTGCGTTTAACTAACAAAAAACAATCTATAAAAACATGTGATCAGATACAAGGTTGGACACTGGGTTCCATGAGCTAAATAGCAATGAAAGGAAGAGCGAATACTAAAAGCATTCTGTCCTCTGTCAAAGTAATTCTGTCTCATAATACAAGCGTGCTCTCAAGGGCACTGGGTAAACCAGTTTGTGTCGCTGCAGGCTACAACATTCCTGCGCTGTCGGACACAACACACACTAACTATCAAGGCCGGCGATTTAAGCAAAATAAAAACTGTACAACTGGCCTCATCATAAAACCTTTACCATAGGTTATAAACCTCGAAGAATACGTGTATAAAAAACACGCTATAAATCTGAATACAATAATATAATTCCGTCTTTCAAACCAAAGACATCTAAATGATAGCAATGTTACATTGCTGGAGCTCTTTGCTCTCAAAGATATAATACTTCAGTAGTTGCTTGTATAACATCAAATAAATACGTGTCTTCACATGACACTAACAAAATAATAATTGTAGCGCATATTCCACACTCTGGATCTGCTTAATGATACGTTGGGAACTGGGTTCGATGCGAGACAACGAAACATCCCTTTTACTTGTAACGTCTACACTTGACCAGATGGCTTCTGAGCAACATCTCAAATGAAATATAATGCAGTTACAAAACTGGTAATTACAGTCGATTACCTAAATGATACGACTGCTCTAACGAAGTCAGGGGTGTAACAAAGACTGGTTGCACAGAATGCAGTTAAAGAAATATAACCATGGCATCTGATTGCCATAACTAAAGTCAGCAAAGACTTGAAAAATCACCCCAGATAGGGTCAAACAAAGTAGCCTCAAATGACTACGGTCACGTTTAGCAAAAGATAGGCATTGACGTTCTACGACGACCATCAAGCTGCACCAGGGTTGACCAAAATGTCTGACCCAAGGGTGTCTCAATCTAACTGAAATAAATGACATCTAATTAGACTAGATACATTCCCTACCTATAAAAATGGCTGTCACTAAGTTCGGTTGGTTCACAAACTACATTAAACTAACTATACCACCAGAAACTAGAACAAGAATGGGTGTACAAAAACTCACGAAATGGAGGAGCTCTCACTCAGCCCTCTGTTCAACGACAAGGGTTGAACAAATTCACCCCTGGCTCTCCGGAACGGCATCGTCCTCATCAGGACTCCCATCTGGACTCTCCCAAAGACCAGGGTTCGATCTGTCCCTGTCGTCAACTTCGTGAATGTACTGGACATGCCTGGGAATGGCATCCTGGGTTCCTTCCTCCTCGTTCGCTGTTCTGGAAGTTCCACCATCATGCTGGTTCCAATAGATACATCACCCTCATACCATAATGGTATTAGCCCATGATCTTATTCTCGAACATGGTGTAGAATAATTTGATCACGTGGGTGGTGAAATAAATCGTGTAGTAGTTCATTCTTTCACTTCAAAAAAATCACAATGTTCGTTGAAAATGTTACAGGCTTTAATACAATTGATAACACAGCCTTTACTTCGCAGATATCGAATAATACGTGATCAAGCACTGTTCTGTGGTTCTTCACGTGTACTGACGCCACTTTTACATCACGTGGCATCCGTGAAATGTGCGTCGTTTTGTAATTGAAAAATTCACTGTGGCAATTCAAATATGTTATGCTTTCATAATCACAATTGCTTAAAATAATTATAACACGTTTACCTCTATATTTTTCACCAGGCTCTCGGCCCTCCACAAACACGTGGGTACAAAAATGTGGTGTTACGGTAATGTTAGAATTTTCACTATACTTGCCAATTATATCACAATATGATTCCTGTTGTTCACTGTGCATCAATAAACAGTGATTTATAGAATATTCGTGCACGATGGCACCCGATGATAACTTCCACGCTAAACAGCGGATATTTTTACGTCTGACACGACGGATACAACTTCACGCCAACACAGGGCGGATTTTCCAGATGTAGTGCAAATAATTCACTATACATTTCTTACTTATCACTCGTATCGTAACGTATGCGTGCTCGATGGCAACAGATAACAATTTCCACGCTATAAAGCGGATATTTTCTACGTCTAACAAGACGGATGTAACCTCACGCCTACACGGGGCGGATTCTCCAGACGTAGTGCTTAAGCGAAAATAACATTCTCCAAAATGTTTTAATAATGCTGAATGACGAAATGGAATATTCTGAGTCTCGTGGAAAGATAAAATTAATTAATACGACCTCAGATAAATAATTAGCAGACTTCACCAAAGTCAGAAGTGCGATTCACCGCTACTTCAAAGAGTATAGCATGAGCTCTCAGCTCCACGTGGCTTTCTGGGTGTGTTCAAAGGTACTACATCCCATCATAAATGTGCTGTTATAAAAAATATCACATGAACCTTAGCTCAGCGGGTTCAATACTGACAAAAAGTTAGTTGTAGTTAATTCATTTTAGGGGCTTGGGACATCTTGGTCATCAGCCCCGTGTACTTAGGTGTGTCAAATAACTTCTACTAGTGGAACCTGCACCAGTGCGTGTGCTTGTAATATTGGGAGTTGGACTGGAAAGGAAGTGGTCGTGACCTTAACTTAGGTTGCCTACCATCCCGACATTTGCCTTAAGCAGAAGTTAATGAGGGAAAACACAGATATTTTTTTAAAGATGGCTGGGAGAAGGTTTCAAACACTTAACTCTTCTCAGTTGCCATTACGAAGCGGATACATACCATTCCAGCCCATTTATCAATATACCAGGATTGAAATCCTCCATATCTGAGGAAGAAATCAAACCCGAGCCGCATGCCAGCCCGCAATGGTTGTTTATCGGCTCAGTAATCGCTGAAAGAATTCTCTAACACACTGGGTGGCTGGCCACTGACCCAATAAACAAGTGCAGTGTCGTACACAAATTCTCCACACTTCGTCCTTTTTCATCACCGAACAAACAGTGGTAGGTCAGTTCAAATGAAACATTTCATCACATTGTTTGCGAGCGAGTGCAGGACAATCCATTCGTATCAAGATGAGAACTTGACCCTCGGCTTTACCCCGCCTTGTCTCGCACTCATTCTACCGAATGAACTGTAAGATTTATTTTAAGATACGCCCCTTGGCCACGAGAACTATGAGTTATAGCCAGAAAGTCGCCACTAAAACAGAATGGGTGTGATAACTGCAACTCCAACAGTTATTATGACATAGAAACCATCTTTTAAAATGGATATGTTTTTGGCTTGGGAGTAGTGTGGTAAGGGGAAAGCTGCTTCACAGCCTACTTTCCTACGAACTTTGCCGATATCTCCCGAACGCATGATCGGATTTAAACGAACGAGGTGTTGTTGGCGTTGGGGGTGACGTCCTCTTTTCTAATAATGTGTGTTTTTTTTTTTTGAAAATGTTTGTTTTTTGGATTGGCGCTATTTTGGAAACGGTGAATTTTGGAAAAAAGTTTGTTTGACGTTAATGAAAGGTGGCTATGCCCTCTAGGTGGACAGCAAGTTTCAAGGGCGTAGGAGGAAAAAAAGATAGGCTACTTTCTGGCAAACATTGGCGATAATTGGCGAATGGATGGTCGGATTTTAACAAATGAGGTATTGTTGGCGTTGGGATGACGTGCTCTTTGCTAAGAATGTGTGTTGGTATTAAAAAAATTGAAAATTCTTGGTTTTGGATTTTTAATTATTTTGGAAACTGTGAATTTTGTGAAAAAGTTTGTTTGACGTTAATGGAAGGTGGCTATGCTCTCCTAGGTGGACAGCAAGTTTCAAGGGCCTAGGAGGGAAAAGAATGATAACCTACTTTCTGGCAAACATTGGCGATAATTGGCTAATGGATGGTCGGATTTTAACGAATGAGGTATTGTTGGCGTTGGGATGACGTGCTCTTTGATAAGAATGTGTGTTGGTATTTAAAAAAAAATGAAAATTCTTGGTTTTGGATTTTTGATTATTTTGGAAACGGTGAATTTTGTGAAAAAGTTTGTTTGAGGTTAATAAAAGGTGCCTATGCCCTCTAGGGGACAGCGAGTTTCAATTGCGTAGGCCAAAAGAAAATGAATTTTGAAAAAGTGGGGTCTATTTTGGAAACGGTGAAGATGACGAAAAAGGTTTGTTTGTGATGAATGGTTGCTATTTACTCCCTCTACCCGCACGATAAATTTCAAGTCGCTAGGTGAAAAACCTATGCACGTTTTTGGGAGGGATTTTTAACCTATGTTTTTTGGGTCATATTTCAGATATTTTGGAAAACGGGAAAAGGGGATTTAGTCTAATTAAATAAATAAATAGGATTTTATTACAAAAAATCATGTTTATTGAGCCATGAATTAAACGTGGAAGGAAACCCTAACCACTTTACAAAATATTTTACACATTTGACTTTAATTACTAGTTCAATGAGATAATCGTTGGGATATAATGTTTTTTGAACTTCTTCATAACAGAATCTTCCTATGATGGGTTGACCGTCTTGATCTTCTAAAAGATACGTCACTGGTTGACCTAGCTTGACTTGGCGAATTTTAAAAATTTCTGTCGACCACTGTGGAGTGTACGATTTTGAAAACACACTTCTATGTTTGCTGATGCGAACAAAATCCCCAATTTTAAGACCATATCGTCTTGGGTCAACCCTTTTTATAGGGTTAAACAGTCTATTGAGTCTGGGTAGGTTTTTGGTGACGAGACGAGGTTTCATTCCAATGGTGGAATGAATGGTGTTGTTGTATCGTGACACAAGTTGAGGTAACCAGTCTATCCATCGATAGGAACCACGTACTGAAAACTCTTTCCATATATACATTTTTAATGTTCTATTGAAGCGTTCAACTATGCTAGCTTTCCGATTGCCATAGGTGGTGTAATGGTGAATATTCTTAGATTTGAGAAAACTGGAGAAATCCCTGTTGAAAAATTCTTTGCCCTGGTCGGTTTGTAACAAGTGAGGTTGGCGTTTTGATTGTTGAATAATATGTTGAAAGGCCTTTGTGACTAAAACACCAGTTCTATTTTTTATTGGCTAACAAAAGCCATTTTGGAATAGACATCAATGACGGTCAACATATAGCGTACACCGTCGTTAACGTTAGAATAAGGTATCATCTCAACCAAGTCTGCCTGCCAAAGTTCATTGATTCCTTTGGAAATGACACGACGGCGTTCATAAATGCGTCGGGCAGGTTTATGCAATTCGTGAGCGATGCCCACTTTGATGGGGGATGGCTTATAAGATAATTTTAGCATCTCGGCGTTGTTGTTCAATGAGGGCGATTTCTGCCTCATGTCAAGTGTGACCAGCTTGTTTTGATGCATGAAGCAAGTATAAGCGCTCTACTAACTGATTGGGATTATTCCAAAAGGTTATATCTATGTAGGGTTTTAATTTCTTAAACCTTACACCAGAGGCAGAGTGATGTTTTTGCTTACCAAACATGTTTGCAATGACGGTTTTATATTTTAGGGATATATTGGCATAGAGCTGCTGAGAGGATTTATAGTTTCTTTTCTGAGCGTTGGTGTCTAATAAAATGGATTTAGATTTAGCAAGGTCCTCGGACGTAAAATCTTGTAGAGAAGGGGTGCGAGAGAATAGCAGCTTTAACATACCTGGTGGTAATTTATATTTGATCTTTTTAATGACAGCTTTCGTACGAGCAAATTTAATGGGTGAATCCCCAATTTTAAAACTATCATTCTCATAGCGACCACCATACGGGGTATCTGTCTTTCCAATTGGTAGAAGGATCAGATACGGTTCCAGGGTAGCCCCATAATATTTGATTCAAATGTTTTTGAGTTGAGCTTTATTTTGAGAGATTGCCAAGACTTGTGAAAACGGAGACGATGTGAGGGAAGACGGTGTTGCCGCTATGACGGATGATTTTTGTTTTGTTTTTAGAAACTGTTGAAGGGGTGAGGATTTTTTTTCTTTCAGGACTAAATACGCTTTCGCTTTCACTTTGTTCATATTGTTCTTCTTCTTGTTGTTCTTCTTCATGTCCTTGTTCACTAACATTAGAGGAGGAGAAGGATTTTACCTGTCGCGTGGAATCTCTTTGAGTAAATTTTGAATTTGTTAAGGGTTTGGTTTGAGAGGTAGCAGCAGCAGTAGCAGCAGAAGCATTTGGTTTGAACCTCATGGGATCAACCGATGATGGAGCATGTTTTATCATGGGTAAAGGATTGACGTTTTTTAAACGTTATAATTCACTAAATTTATGTCGAATCGTATTTCGTGCCTCAATAATACGCTGCATGATTTGAACATGTTTCTTGTACCCTATGGCGTTCGCCATGGTGAAGGTAAAGACACACTAACAGGAAATGTCAAACCCTGGGTCTTTTTAAACAGAAATAAAATGATCAAAACCCAAGCGATAACGTCCCTCACATCGTTCACTCTGTTTATTTATGACCAAACAGGCATGGGGATGATGGTTCCAACACGAGGCACACAATTGGTGAAAGCTGTAATGGACATATCTGGATTCACATGATCTTGAAAAATATTATAGAGATTTCTAGAGTCTTGGCGGAAGAGAACAATGAGATTGGCATTGTCACGAATCAACTGTTTGGGAATTTTAGAATAGGTCTGAGCCAGATAAAACAATCCACTTGTTTATGGCGTCCCATACTAAAATACTCTTGAATAATAGCCTGTCGTTGAGTGGCAATATCATCAACAATTATAATGGAATCTGGTTGAATGCGGTCTGGTTGAATGACATCTTGAGGTGAGGTGAATGTAAAACAGCCCATGGCTTCTTTATTTAACCAAGACATAATTTGTTCCAGATACACGTACAGAGGTTGATACAAGGATTTGGCAAAGATATAAATATTTTGAAATCGTAGGCCATGAGGCGCGGTAATAATGTTCAGCAAAACATTGGTATTTCCACAACCCGAAGGCCCTACCATCATACATCGAACAGTAGATGGGAATAGGGTGCCATGACGTTTAGGTTCACACACGGACAGTGATAGCTCTGAAACCAAATCAGAGACGGGCAAAGCATATGGTTGTTTCATTAATTCCATAGTGTTGACGACTGAGTTTTTTCATGTGTGTATAAGGTTTATATATAGGCAAGCGGTGTGTAGGATAGGTTAGTTAACGTCTATCACCATGGTCGTGTTTGGGCGGGCTCGTGTAACCATGGACACGGCCGCCTCTTTGTCAAAACAGTCTCGAGAGATGGCTACAAAAAGCTATGTCGATCGCAAAGTGCAAAGTGTCTATCACATGGCCCCGAGTCCAACCACTGAGGGCTATTCAGCCAATCATCATCGTATTATTGATGTGCAAGAGCCTGGAGACGAAAATGATGTCTGCACGAAACGTTATGTGACCTATCAAATGAAAAGGCTTTATAAAAATGTCCCATCTGTATTTTTAGGTATCTGTCAAATCACAAACTGGACAATGACAGAAACCATTCCCCACCACCACTGGTGAATGATGACCTTACCAATATGCTTCCTTCTGGTTTAAGTTATTATCGATTGCATTATGATGGCGTGATTCATATTAAATATGCCATGCCTGACGAGTAACATTTAAAAATACAAATAAACGGTGATAGACTGTTGGTTCACAACCATGAAAGAGTAAATGTTGGAGATGAATTATCCTTTCAGATTATGCTTACGTTTGAGGAAAAGGAAGCTGGGAAAACGGTGAATGATTTTCCGCTTTATATAGAATTGGAATATACTGCTATGAAATAAGGTTCTCTACGTTAGTTGTTATCGAATGTTTGCTGTGAAAGGTTCACCAAGTAGCACCATGGTGAAAAAAAGATATGCAATGAACATGAAATAAACAAATCTCAAAAAGAGAAAAAAGCCCGGCCGGAAACCAAGTCGATCTGCCATACACCCAGTGTTAAAACATAAAAAAACTAAAAAATTCTAAAAAGACTGGCTATCGAAAAAGCTTTACAGGTGGTGCGATCGTCTACAACTCCGAGATCGCACTTAATGCATCGATAAAAAGAAAAGAAAGAAAGAAAGAAAGAAAGAAAAAACGTGGGCGTGTCATTCCTGTTGCTAACCGTGGGGTTTTTGCCGGCTTTATTTGCGGGGTTGGCTGCTTTGGGCTCGCTTTTGGGTTGTGCCACTGCTGTGGCAAAAACCATAAAAGCCGTCGAACAAGGTAAGCAACAACTCAAAGAAAGCGAGCGACACAATAAAACGTTAGAAGCCATTGCTATGGGAGCTAGAAACGGCAATCCTTTAAAGCCAGTCTTTTATCAACAAGGTCCATCGTCTAAGAGAAAAAATGTCCATCTTCTATAAGCGCTTAAGGCAACTGCCTCGTCATGCCATGACCCATGAAAAGTGGAAAGTTATGCCAAACAACTAAAGATTTCTCATTTTCGAGGTGTATTTATGCGAAATGAATTACCCAAAGCACAGTGGAAAGAAAAACGAGCCATGATTAATTTAGATGATGATGCAGGCCCAGGAACCCATTTTGTAGCCTATGTGAAACAAGGTTCCACAGTATGGTACTTTGACAGTTATGGAAATTTACCACCCCCGATCGAGTTGCTACGTTATTTGGGAAACCGAGTAAAGATATTCTATAATGTGAATCGTCAAAAATCCTTTGACAGTCGAGAGTGTGGACGTTTGTGTTTACATTTTTATATAAGAGGTCGCAGTCTCATCATTATGAATGTCAACGCCAAGACCTTTACCGTGCATAGCCGCGGTCCTGAAGTGTCCCTGGATATTTTTCCCCCATTGATTTGCATGCCGAACAATCCTATGTGCTAGGATTAATTTCTTTGGAAAGTTACAATAGAATTTACAATATACAACTGGATATTAATGACAAATTTTATTATGAAGATTATATGTTGAGACTACCCCCTGGAGGTTATACCATAGACGATGTTCATGAAGCCATTAGCGTGTCGATGAAAAAAAAATTGGTGTCAAACCATTTGCGGATGGGACACACAAATTTGAACTTACAGCCAATACGATTACTCATCGCTGTCGTATTTTCTCTACGATTAACATTGACTTTGAAACACGACTTCATTCTATTGGTCCTTTACTAGGATTTAAACCAAGAGTGTTGGCAGCTCACCAACCCCATGATTCAGATTATCCAATGAAATTCATCGAGGACCATCACATTTCTGTGACTTGCAATATTATTAGAGACGTATTTACGAATCAAGAACAAAGCCATTCCTGTATGATTTTATTGTCACCTCCCCTTGTGGCTATATTATTCGTGAAAACCCTTCAGAGGTTCTATATCATCCTGTGTGTGTCAGCGATATTAGTAATATTACCTTACGCTTAGTGAATAGAAAGTAACAACTGATTGCTTTGGACGCCAACACCCCTGTGACCTACAAGTTGGTTTTAAAGACGCTATGAAATTTATCTATAAAGCAACAACAATGTCTACGAGGTCGGTTATTTGCCCGCCGTGTATGAAACGGTTGACACGAGTAAACCGACAACGTTTACAACGCATTGGTTATACGTTACACCCCAATCATGAACAAGGAGCTGTTGCAAGTGTTAAATCCCATACAAGTAGGAAATGGCGTCGTGCACATTGATATGCATTCCTATCAACCTCAAGCAACTGGACTGAATAACAATGACGAGATTCAATACATCATTAGCAATCAAGATATTTTTACTCTACCTTATGAAAGTGTCTTTCAAATTGAGGGTAAATTGATGAAAGCAGATGGCAGCACACCCACAACGTCTGCGTTGACGAATCATGGTTTGGCTTTTCTGTTTTCTGAAGTACGTTATGTGATAAATGATATTGTCATAGATATGACTCGAAATGTGGGCATGACTAGTCTTATGAAATTATATCCTTCCTATAGCGAGGAGGAAAGTAAAACGCTTTCTATGGCAGGATGGTGCCCCAACAGTAGCAATGACTGACTAGTTCCTAGCGATGGCACTTTTACAGGCTTCCTACCCTTAAAATTACTCCTTGGCATTGCCGAAGATCACAAGCGTATAATTTTAAACGCAAGACAAAGTGTGTATCTGGTGAGAGACCGCAGTGATTATAATGCACTAAAAGGAGCCTCCGACCATGTGATAAACTCAAAAATTCAACTGCTTCGATTACTATGGAAAGTGCCCCACGTGACGCTATCGGATCGTAAAAAGCTAAGCATGTTAAATTTGGTGCAAAAAGATAAAGCCTTGCCTATCGCCTTTCGAAGTTGGGGTCTTCATGAGTACCCCCTTGCTACCTACCACAGACACTCATAGTTGGAGTGTAAAATCGGCTCGCTCTACTGAGAGACCCCTCTATGTTATTATTGGTTTTCAAACCAATAGAAAATACCAACAAAGCAAAGATGTCACCCTGTTTGATCACATTCACTTGAGAAATATATGACTATTTATAAAGAATGTTTGCTTTCCCTATGAGGGGTTGGAACTCAATTTTTCAAAAAATAAGTTTGCCCCCTTTATGATATGTTTGCTATATTTCAATCATCTTATTATGAAAATCACCATCATTGATTTAAGGGTAGATTTTGAAACACAAGAAAATGTACCAGACCATACCAGTGCCTACTGTTTGATTATTCATGCCAGACAAGTGAAATATCATCCTTTGTCCAATTATATCACCAGCATGTAAGCCACCTGTGGTCGGATGAAAAAAAATATTAGCATTCATAGGATTGATGATAAGCGTCTGCATGCACACTATCTGTTGCACTATGGCACTGAGCACACATACATCAACAAACGTCATGTGTCCCTCAATAAGCAACAACAACAACAATAACAACGTGACAGACAAACCATGGAATTTAAAATGTGAATTTAATCGTCTCAAAACTTTTGAAACATGGACAGTCCCCTTTATGGATTATGGAGAATTGGCTGCGAGCGGATTTTATTACTTAAATCGTGGGGATATGGTCAAGTGTATTTTTTTCAACGTTGAAATTGGAAACAGGGAAATAGGGGATCGACCATTTAGTGATCATTAGCGATGGAGTCCATCCTGTCCTTACCTGAATCGCTATGATGTGGGCAATGTTCCATGGAGTTTGAATTACCCTGTCATTGTACCAGACCCTGCAAAACTAGGAGATATCTGTGGACCGTATATGCAAACTATTAATTTGAATGCTGTTCCAGATTAAACAAACAAACAAACAAACAAACAAACAAACTTTGTAATAAAATTGTAAGTGTTTTTTATGTTATGAATAAAACCTGTAAAAAATATTTAGCTGTTGTTTAATTCGTTTTTTTCTTTTTTTCCTAAAGTCCTTTGAATTTTGCAATGTTAAACCATGACATGGGTTAGTTGTTGATTAGACTTCAACGAGGTAACAAGTAAAAATAAATTAAAAAACATCATGCGTACACTCATCGTGGATTGTCAGGGGTTTAAAATTTCAGACAACAAATTTATATTTAAAGAAGTAGCTTTTATCGATTGTAGTA
This sequence comes from Meconema thalassinum, assembly GCA_946902985.2. Taxonomy (NCBI): domain Eukaryota; kingdom Metazoa; phylum Arthropoda; class Insecta; order Orthoptera; family Tettigoniidae; genus Meconema; species Meconema thalassinum. The sequence goes on from OX336389.2 coordinate 678,533,441, forward strand.
CGTTTTGGGTGTCTAGCCCTATCCATTCGGTGTTTAAACCTCCCTATGCTTTCGAGTTGCCTAGTGAAAAAGATAAAAAGCAGAGCCAATGGATTGAAAATCATTTGCAATTAGTATGGAAAAAGGGTGATATTTCTTACAAGTATCTTTACATAGTCATGAAAGCCCATTTGTCCTCGGCCAATGTGTTATTTGTTAAAGGGGGTGAAAAACGCCAGTGGCTCCAACCATTTTTACCCTCTCACTGTCAATGTATTGACCTTTTAGATCTGGGTTGTCAATCCCTGCAAACACTCATGGACACTTGTCCTTGCAACAATATTCAGAATAAAGCCTTAGCGCATGCGTGGCGATTGTTTCATTGGCTCACCACCAGCGCATGTTGGGAGTTGTTGAATAAAATTAAAACTGAAAGTTTATCGTCCAATGATAGCAGTGAGACTTATACGCGTCAGGTAATAACATCAACGTTATAAGCATGGACGCCACTACAATCGACAAGGCTATTGGAAAGTTCTTTGTGTGCAAGAAAAAAATGATTAGCTTTACACATCATGAATCATTAGCACTACCTAAATCATTTCTTTTTTGTGTTGCTGCCAACGCTGTGAAAGAAATTTGGGAAAAGGCGCCTGCCAAGTGGACTAACGACCCTGTATTGAGTGAACTACAACCATGCAGTCATTTTTACCATCAAAAGCAATTAACCATGGCAAAAATACCTTCCATTCGTCAGTGTGCCACATGTCAATTGATGAAATTATATCATGGTCATAAAACTCACTGTAAAGACATTGTTTCATCATTCCATGGCTGTCATGCGGAAAACAACCACCTACCATGCTCGTCAGCAGCCGCCGACAAACAACAACAACAACAACAACAATAACAAGAAGAACAACAAAAATAGTGTTTTTCACCGATTGAAACCTCTATGTTCCAGGTGTACTGGCCGTGGAATTATTGATAACATCATTAAAAACTTACCATTCGAAGCTCACTTGCCTGCTTACGGCTTCTGCGGCCCTGGTACTCGTCTTGAAGATCGTTTGAGGAGAGGGGATATGGGAATTAATGCTTTGGATCATGCATGCCTTAATCATGATATAGCCTATGAAAACCGTGATCCCACACTAAGACGCATTGCCGACAAAGTCTTGTTAAGCATTGCCAAGCAACGATTAACAGCTCCAGATGCCAGACTATCGGAACGAATGGCAGCATTTATGGTGATTGATGCTATGAAAAGCAAATTACTTTTATCTAAATATGGACTTTAACATCATGAATTTAATTTAATAAATGTACAGTATCACTGTTATGATTTTAAAAATAAATAAATAAATAAATAAACAAGGGACCATGTTGTGTTTTTTCCATTATTATTGACTAATAGTTTCAAATATCATAATTATAAACAATCATATAAATGGTGTTTCAATTTAAAATTATAAACAATAAAAAGAATGACAGTGTATTATTATTAACTATTAGTTTCAAATATCATCATTATAAACAATGATATCAATTGTGTTTAAATTTAAAATTATAAACAATAAAAAGGACGAGGGTGTATTATTATTAACAAATAGTTTCAAATATCATAATTATAAACAATAATATAAATGGTGTTTCAATTTAAAATTATAAACAATAAAAAGAAATTACAATGCATTATTATTAACTACTAGTTTCATTATGAACATTATAAATATTGCTATAAATGGTATTTGTACTAAATAATAAAATAAGTTTAGACGTCATGGGCTTAAGGGTCGCTTGTTTATGAAACACCCTCTTCATGCACTGAAAGCACTAGTAAAAAATAAAAGTAAAAAAAAATGTTTTAAATGTAGTCATAGTAGCATATAAAATAATTAACAAGTTTAGTACTACGTTGTTTATTATTATTATTATTATTATTATTATTATTATTTTGTAATAAAACATGTCATTATAATTTTGTTTGTACAAAACCATGTGACCGTTAAAAATAATATTTATTATTATTATTATTATTATTATTATTATTATTATTATTATTATTATTATTATTATTTTGTAATAAAACATGTCATTATGATTTTTGTTTGTATAAAACCATGTGACCAATTAACACAATGTAACGTTAACTTTAAATTATTTATTTATTTATTTAGTAAATAGTGTTGATTTTTTTAAACTTATTTTTGCATTGCATGAGTGAGTGTGCTAAATGAACAAGCTATCCTTAAGCGCATGACGTTTCAACTTATTTTAAAAACTATACATGTACATAAAAAGAAGGTAGAAAACATGCATCATAGGCAATGTTTGTATTGACGTAGCCCTAAAGGCTAAAAAAAATTCTCTCAATAAAGAGTGAACTTATAAAAAAATACCATTTACCTCTAGTCATTATAGGCATCATTGTATTAATGTAGCCTTAAAGGCTAAAAAAAAGTTAAGAATATTATTATTATTATAAACCATCAGCAACAATTAATAAACGTCAAAAGGTTGAGCACCGAAAAAGAATAGTTTTTTTTGTTTTATTAAGACGTCAATAAACAACAACAAAGAAAGTCATGTCTTGCGTACAATGATTATTCATTATCTAGTTTTACAAAACGAATCATACAACGATTTTTTTCACCCTCATAGATTAAATACACAGGGTGAATACTCGAATTGACATCTTCCATGACATTATCAGGTAGGTTATTAAATCGTGTGGGAAGAAATGTCTCAAAGTCTTGACAAATGTAAAGAGCTCGTTCACCAAATTTGGTATTTAATTTTCGTATTTTATGAATGCGAAATGGTGTTTGTGTAGGCAATTCACTCATATTCTTGCGTACGAGGGCGCAACCTTGGCCAATAGCGTTCAAGGCGTCCATGCTTGGCTTGGCTATAAGGAAAGAAAAGAGTGTTATTTTTAACACTCTCATCTTTACATAACAAAAACGCCAACAACAACAACGACAACAACAATAACAACAACATTGTCAATACATTAAAGAGTGTTGTTTTTAAGCCTGAGCGTTTAATGCCTAAAGTTGTAGATAGTACGCGATAAATTGACAAAAATATAATAATGTTTGTAACAGGTACACGATAACTGTTGAACCAACATCAACAGCCAATTCTATTGTGTTTCATGGTCCACACGACGTAAATAGGTATACAGTTGTAAATGACAATCATCATCGATAAGACAATTTTGTGTTTTAATGCGTATGACGTCCATTAATAGTGCTTGATGAATTTCTTGCCACGGACCGCGTCCGTCAAAACAAGTGGTTTTTAACACTGGAAGAAGCAACAACTGTGTTTGCTGAATATAAACGAGGTTGTCTGCAATATGGTGATTCATATTATCATACATGTTCATGTTTTTCTAAAAGAAAGAAAGAAAGAAAGAAAGAAAGAAACCAAGCTATCATTTTAAACTATTTTTTAAAGCTAAAAATTAACCAAAACCTTGTTTTAAATTTTCTTTAAATTGAAAAAAAACAATAGTTGATATCTACCATAGGGTAGATCATCATTAGACAAATCAATTAAAATGTATTTATAGGCATAGGGTTCAATGACTTGCGCATCTGCTAATGAAGTGGCGCAAAACACTAACCATTGCCACTGTCGAAACGTCTTTTCAAAATTTGGTAAAAATGTAAATGATATTAAATCACCACAATTTCTTTTTAAAAATAGTGGAGCTCTGACATCTATAAAATCTAAAATAAGGTTTTGGTTTAAAGGTTTATTACCACCTAAACATGTTTTTGTATGGGTACAACTAAGACTTGTTTATGTTGTATCATCAGTAAATTGGCCTGTTTGCCATCTCTTGATGAATACAGTACATTTCCATTTGTCAGTTCGCACAGGCTAGAGTAAAAGGTGGCTTTTCACCGATGTCTCAGTCTCACTCATGGCTGTGATTATATGGAAGCTACTGAGGTATGGGTGGTGCTTAGTAATGGCATTCAGGGCACAGTCAGTGCCTGTGAATGCTGTAAAAGGTTCTACTCATAGGGTTAGGACTACTGTTCTGACTCAGTGAGGAAAGCAATGGCAAACTACCTCACTCCTCTTCTTGCCTAGAACGCCTCAATATTGCGCTGCCTTGGGTTTTTGTGGGTATCTACTCACATAACGTAACGGCGGTGCTTTTTGAGGATCCAACCAGCCTTTGGGCTGACTACCTAACAGACAGACATCAGTAAATGATCTTCAACTTCTGAGCAAAGGGCTTCATACATGTTTTTACAAAAAAAAATGCAAAATTATTATTACTATTATTATTATTATTATTATTATGTCATGATTCATATTATTCGTTATATGGGTGGTTCAACAATTTGTGGCAACAGTTTCTTTGACAGATTAACAAAAAAGTAGGCCTGTGAACAATGTTCACATGACCACTGTATTACCTTTCGGTAAAACGCATGTAAAACAAACAAATAATTGCCCCACACTGTGTAGCCTACTTCTAAAAGTTGACATTCATTTTCATCGTTTTCAGTCAAAACATGAATTTGAAAATTATTTAATAGACAATGTTTTATGAAAATTAAGTGTAAATCATTTTCAAGATCGTTTGGAGGTAAATATATGCCTGTGTTGTCAATAGGTATTAGTATATTATCTCCTTGTTGAATGAGTCGTATACGATTTCCATGTCGACGTGAAAATTCGTACTGCATACTGTTAAAAATAGTATGTACAGACACTATAAACAAACAATTGCATACTAATGGATGCCTATAAAGGTAGAGTTAACATACCATGCAATTTATTAACCATATATATCCAAGAAACAAAACAAAAAAATACAAATTTAAACTGGGGTATGTGTTTTCCATAAACATAAATACACCATAAACTAAAAAAATAGCCAAATGTCTTTCTGAAAGTAAAGTATGTTCCTAATAGCATAATCCAACAAAAAACATATGCATATTATGCATCACTTATTGTTGTTGTTGTTGTTAGTTTCTAATAGACCGTATTCTATGTGGTGAATATTGATTCATAGGTAACGGAAAATTTAGTTGACGAAATGCTTGTTGACGATATGAAGTGGTTCCTTCCTCAGCAGGAAATTTATAAAAGTGGAAACAAAACATATCTGATGTTACTGGAAAATAGACATTAAACAAGGGTTTCGTACATAGCGTACACCAAAAAACTAGAAAATCATCCTCATCCGCTAATTTAACAATCACTTGTTTCATCGTTAAACCATACCATGATTTATGAATTGCTTCTGTAGATACATTATTTTGAAAACCAAAATTTAGCATACAGGATTTGCAATAGTGATGACTTGAATCATAAAACAATACATCATTATCATCATCATCATCAGTAATGATGCTCTTATAAAAAGTGGTATCAATGCGCACTTCAATGTTTTTATACTCTAAAGGATGGGCCACACGTTGTGGATTATAATTTACCATCGTTGCATATTCATTAAACGTAGTGTGTTTGGTAACAATAAGAGAATCTTCATCATGGTTCATCATTGAATCTGAAAAGTAGTTATAGACATTTTACTATGTATGTATATTTTTAAAAAATATGTTAATTTATACACTGTCTGTCCCCTAAGTCAATGGCAAGAATAAAATAAAAAATAGGCAAAACACAAAATAAATAAATAAATAAATAAATAACCATCTGTCTGTTGACTTTTTATATGCATTAGGTTTATAAACAATTTCTGTTCAGATATTCGTCTGGTATTGTTTTGTAATACATCACCACTTATAACACTAGACATAAAGTGTGTTTGTCCACAATAAAAGCAAGAAATTATTTTTTGTTGTTTGCATCAGGTCTGTTAACCTAGTGAGGCCTATTAAGCTGCATGTCTACTGAGGAAGGGTGGTCAGTTTGCTCCAACATGAGGCTTATTAAGCCAACACATAGTGAGGCCTATTAAGCTACATGTCTACTGAGGATGGGTGGTCAGTTTGCTCAAACATGAGGCTTATTAAGCCAGCACCTAGTGAGGCCAATTAAGCTGCATGTCTACTGAAGATGGGTGATCAGTTTGCTCAAACATCAGGCTTATTAAGCCAGCACCTAGTGAGGCCTATTAAGCTAAATGTCTACTAAGGGTGAGTGGTCACTTTGCTTAAACATGAGGCTTATTAAGCCACCACCTAGTAAAGCCTATTTAGCCTCTAGCTAAAATAATTTAAAACGCAACATGTTTTAATCTAGCCTGTGCACAGTGAGGCATGCAAACGTTGATGCATGCCTCTCTTTATGCGTTGACAGGCAAATAGCACAAGATATACAGTTTATATACATCTATTTACACACATTCATACATCTTTGCATACATCCATGCACAAAGGTTAAAAAACAAAAATTATATGATACACTACAATTTTTTATTTCTATTCCGAGGCTCAACATGGCATCACGCACTTGATAGCAACCGAACCCAACACTTGCCGTATTGTACAATAACAATAGCAACAACCATTACTGGTTGTAACCAAAGGGAACGCTTGTCATCATATCCTGACACCACTGTCTTTTATCATCCAACAAGGCAAGTGTTTGTTTCCGTCGTTTCATTAAAAGTAAATTATGGGTTTTAGACATAATTCTAAACTGACTAAGCGACATGCCTGTGTGGGTTTGAAGGGCATGTAAATAATCATCCACACAAAGCCTTTTTCACCTCGTGTTGACTAATTCCTTTGGCTCGCATGGATTCACATTCATTCATCTGTCGAAAACTATACATTTTCGGAACGAGCCCAACAAACTCTAACATCATGATGTCTGAACACTCATCTTTCATTAAACCAATTTCTTTTTTGTTTAGACGGGGGATATTGAACACATTCTTCTCACAAAACGAGGACGTGTCAAACCATTTTGGGGTTTCTTTCATAACGACATATGGATCACAGTCACGGATATGGTAAATAAAACTATCTGTGTCTGTATACAACAAGGAAATGGTACCAAATTGCCGCATTGCAAAACCATAATGAAATTTATACATATGTAATTTTGAAAAATCTAAAATGACTTGGCCTAAATAGATAGGTTTATTCATGACCACTATAGTTTTTGAAAGTTCAATAGTAACGAAATCATCATAAATAACATTCAAAGATTTGAAATTTGGTTTTGCAATGTATTTTGCCCACCCCATATGCCATGCCATGTGTTGACCAATTTGATGTCCCTATACTGCCGCACATTTTCAAGACTCTTGCCATAAATACAATTATTCATCAGTTTTAAAACAAATATTTGAAATGGCTGAGTGGCACTTTGTCTGTGACCGGTATTTAAATCCATGTAATGTTTCAACCACGGTTTCTGACAAAAAGAAATACCCCTATGGATGTTTTTCAGGGTTAAGCCCTGGGCTACACATTCTACCAGCATATCAATGTGCAATACATAGTGATTTTTGTCATACAAGGTGCCCACCAATTTTTTATGATTCCCCTTACTCTCGGGCGGCACCATTTTCTCTATACAAAAGGGGAAATCACCATGTCGCTGTCTGAGATCGGGGGGATAAGCTAATTCAACGTCAAGGACATATCCTACATCCTGTTGCTCGCTTGCGCTATGCACATTTAAATCTTTAAATTCATCCTCAGACAGCCAGACAAAGTTTTTGTACGGCAGCGGTCTGCTCATAGCGAAACCGTATAAATTATTTACATCGAAATACATCAAGTAAGATTCTGGTTCTTCGGGACAATAATCAGGCATGTAATGATTATTTGCCTTGGCATGTCGCTGATTAAGCGATACGAACCCCACACGAATCCCTTTTTCCATCATCAGTACCATATCGGGATCTGTCAGTAAATCAAGCTCAATTTGGGTAAATTTGAGGGCAGCGTCCCAACGTAACCCTCGACTGGTATAGTAGTGGGCGGGATCGAGCCCGTATATCGAATGACATAGCTGACGAAACGTCTCAAACACGTCAGTCAACAACAACACGTCTAATTTTAACCTTCAATTAGTCGCGTGAAAAATATTACGTAATTAGTCGCGCACGGAAGAAACTCCCAGGTTTGAGGAATGGGTAGAAATTGTGTTTAAAACAATTTTTATTTGTACAACTGACTATTTTAAACGTGTTAAAATTCTATAATTATTATTTGGAAGCGAAAAAATATTTCATTTGTTTTGGTTAATTAATTTTTTTAAGAACTAAGTCAAAAACAAACTATAAAAATTTTTAACTACAAAACTTTAAGCATGAAAAATAAAGTGTAATTCTACAATTATAGACCTACAGGTACTGGTACTAATATTTACAAAATATAAACCACGAAGTAAAAAGAACAGAACAAAACACCTGAAATCAGTCTCTACACTTCCTCATCACCGCTGCCTTGGTTGCCATTTTCTGCACAGTTGGTACAGAGGGAAGTTCTATGCCGCTTACAAATGTATCTTGAGCATGTCACAACAGTTTTTCTCTTTTCCCTCCAAGTACAATATGCACAGCGCCCGGCTGCTCCAGCCGCATGTGGTCTTTTCGTATCTTCATCTTCAATACCAGCGATTTTTCTTGCTTGTCTCTTCACTTGGCGAGGTAGATTTTCCTGTAGAGCTCTTCGTCTGATATGATCCATTGACAGTTCTTTTGCGAGTGTTTTTAAAAATTTTCTGCGGCAATATTTGCCTTGGTGTTGGCTAAATATATTATGTTAGCATTCACTGCACCAATGTTGATAAGAGCGAAAAACAGAGCCAAGGGCCATCTGTTTGTTGATCTTCCCACATTGTAGGCTGCCTTCAACTTATCCAGGGAGTCAACTCCCCCTTTTGTTTTGTTATAATAAGTCAGCATTTCTGGCTTCATTGCGTTACCACTTTCAACGTCAATGTCTTCAGAATCGTGCAATGATAAAAGCAGCAAGACAACTTTATTTTTCTTTGCTTTGTTAGAATGCAGAGTTTTGTCATAACCGTAAAAAACAAACTACTGTTTACTGGTCGATTAGTATGCTCTTGTACTATTGGTGGTAATTCAACCTTATTTTACGCAAGGTTCCAACGAGAGTGAGCTGGAGGTCACTAGCCAATTCATCACAGAGTGGTATAGAGCAGAAGTAATTGTCTACAGTCACACTCCTACCCGACTGGTAAATAGGCCGTGTTAATCTAAGCTCAACATCCTTTGCTCTATTGCTTACATTGAATGGTCCTTGTTGTTGCTTCCCACAGTAAACGTCCATTTTTCTGGCATAAAATGTCTTAGAATCAGTCAGGGCGTATACTTTTATGCCGTATTTAGCAGGTTTTGTTTTCATATACTGCATAAACGGGCACCGGCCTCTAAAAGGTTCTAACATTTCGTCTATAGAGACGTTTTCTCCAGGGGTGTACTTGTTGACGCAGTTTTCATTGAAGATTTCAAATATTTCTCGCAGCGAAGCAAGTTTGTCAAGCTGTCGCCTTTCTTGTCTTGTAGTAGCATCGTCGAATCTTAGACTACTCAATAGAAACCTCCATCTTTTCAAAGACAATGTAGATCGGAAAAATTCTACTCCAGTAAAATCATTTGCATATAAGTCATCCAGATTTAGGTGTGACGATTTCAGGGTTCCCGCCTTATACAGTAGCCCTAACATAGCTTTCATTTCAATAATGTCCGTATCCTTTGCATCTCTATCTTTTCCGTAATGTTGTCGGTTTACTGTAATTCGGTCATTTGTATAGCGGACAATTGTATCTATCATGGGGTCTGTAAAAAACAAACTCCAACAATCGAAGGCTCTACGAGCTACTCGAGCATCTTTTCGTGGGCCAGGTAGATGTACTCTCAGAATGTTGTGGGGTCTACGTCTAGCATTCCTAGTAATAGGTGGGCTACACGAATATCAGCGAGTTAGTTTGTGGTTTACCCAAAATAAAGATTGTGTTTCTATTCACATCAAAAATAGGGATTGGCTGTTGAACTGGATGTACATCTGGCACTGGATCTGGCTGTTCTTCATCTTCAGATTGTTCCGTGCTCGTATTGTCGTCTGAAACTTCTAAATTGTCTTCAACCTCACTACCGTAAGAAAAGATCTCATCTTCGTCTGACATTGGCTCCAATAACAGAGCATTAATTCTCCTTTCTTCTCTAGGATCCATTATGAAGTAAAACACACCCAAAATTACATATAACTAAACAATATTATCTAAAAAAGTATACACGCACTTAGTCGCACATGGCACTTTCTACCGTTCACTTTGGCAGCACAAATAGTCACGCACGGAAGATCAGACCAGGTCATTTAGCAAATCGTTGTTGACAAGCACGCCTCGTGCCGAAAACTGACAACAATATTAGTGAAATGTGCGGAAGGGAAGGGGGGAGAGCTGTTAGGTCAGCCAACCCGCCACCACCTCAAACCGGTACAGTCTGCGCAAAACAAATAGGACCCGGGAGAAAATCCCGTGACGAGACTAATTGAAGGTTAAATAGTGCATATCATATTGACCCATGTTTTCTATGGCAAAAGCACGCCAAACATGTTGTGCGTGTGCATACTCTTCTTCACTGATGGTGCTTTGAGATAACTGAGAAAAAAATCTCTAGGGGGCAAAGTCGTTTCTTTAAGCACCTCGTAACTTGCTACATGGTCATAAGGAAAATGGCCTTTACGAACACACACTTTAAATTGTTTTGTATTCGTAAAGTGGGATTGAGTATGTTTCAACTCATCCCCGCTTAAACCTTTCACAAGGTTATACAGCAAACTAGACATAAACTTGAATGAGTCGAGAAAACAAATGCTCATTGTTCCTTTTTTTCATGAAAGAGAAATTAAGCTTTCACGGTTCTTAGCCCAAATGCTAAATTTGCTCTTATCTACATGAGCGAATTCTTTAACAATGAAGTGCAGATCGTAGCGTGAGAAATTGTGTAAGAAGACAGGAAGGAAGCGAGGTGTAGAATACTTTAAATTTCATTCTCTATGAGCGGCACCTCTAAAATTTCCTGTCCTATGACAGTGATCTCTTACTTTTGTTTCTCCGCCTAGAATAGGTTTTTCGCATATGTGGCAGGTAGTGGCTTGATCATATTCTTTTTGCTGTACGTCATTCATCTGAATTGGTAAAGGGTTATCCAAATGTTTTTCTACTTTGCCCGCTAAAGCCGCCATTTGATCAACAAACCATCGCGCACAATCCGAACCTTGGTGACTTGCATACTCACATATTTATCGTAGTGACATACAACATACTAGCCGATGGCAAAAGGTTCATGTTTCTGCAATGGATAGGTCGAGCTTGTATGGGGGTTTGGTTCACATCCCTGAAGGGGAACAGTAAGAGCCTCAAAATCGGCATAAACAGTAAATGGTACCATATCTTGTCTATTAGTGGCCTTAAATTTCTAAACTGTGTCATTCCCTTCGGGCAAAACTAGCTTTGCTGCCGTCTGCCCCTCACAATCTCTCATATGTCCTTCCAAAAGTTCAGCAGTTCCAAAATACTGAAGGCAGCGCTTACAAATATGTTTTTAGGATGATGATTGGACGTTTCGCTGCTTACCAATTTTCTTAAATTCTTTACCCAGCAAGAGACAAAAAAAAGTAAGTGGATATGGTATTGTTTTGTCTCTTTGCTAGCATACAAGGGACCTACAATGCTGCTTCCCTCGACACCGTATACCATGAATGAGAAATTTGGATTGTCTTTCTCAAATAAATAAATTTTATCTAAAGGCATTGGAAATGAAACATGCTCCAAATTCAGAGTTTGTTTTAAGTGGTTAAACATAGCTTTGTACTTCCCTGGTCTATGAGCATTTCTGTCTTCACAGGGTTGCAGGCAACTAGCCACACTCCATAAAAAGCAATGATCGTCTGTGTTACATACATTAATCACTGCCTTTCTCCAAGCGATAAAGCTCGGAGTGGGAATATGGCTACTTCCTGCATTTAATGGATTGTATTTACAAATATTAATTTTTAAATATGCAATGCTATTCAGAGCCAGGCCACTTGGTCCGTCTTGTATCTAATCAAATTTACTGATAAGCCCATTAATGGCATTTTTATACCACATTTCTAAATCATCGGATATCAATAATTTCTCCATTTTTTGTACAAAGATTAAACCTATGTTTTTCTTCAACATTATTTTTAATCAGAATAAACTCGCATAGTAATTCGAAATTTATTTTTAAGGCGTGATGCGTTGTTAAACCTTGCCTGCTTTCATCCAGAAAAATAGACAAACACGATTCTACAAATTCTTTAGGGGATAGACAGTTTTTCACATTATGAATTCGACCTGAACATATTCTACTTTTAAAACATTTGGCTAATGGTTGCCATTCTAAGTCTTGACACATGGACGTAGACATAATTAAAAAATCAACAGTAAATGGAAATGTTAACTCACCTTATTAATAGGATAATAAAAAAACAGCAAATACAGATGTCTTCTCACTGGCACACACTCTCACTCACTCACACTCACAAACACAAGACATAGCAACTGATGTTGTTGTTGTTGTTTCTCCAACTGTAGGTGGCGGGCCTCCAGCAAACAGCCAATTAGTTGCAAATGTTGGGATAATGCTTCTTTCTTTAAAATATATATCTGAAAAGCAAAGCAATAATACCCTTTGTTAGTTATATATATTCAGTAAGCATATGCATTAATTCAGTTATAGCACATAATAACAAAACACTCAAAAAAGGTTTAGGGTATGCAATAGAATTATTTTGTTTGTCGTGTGGCCTCCTAGGAGGCCGAGTGCAGGTCTTTCTAGTTGACGCCCGTGTGGCGACCTGCGTGCAGGAATCAGACATGGAATGAATGAAGATCAAACTGGGCTATATGTACAAGGAAGCGGCCGTGGCCTGTCTGAAGGTACCGTCCCAGCATTTGTCTGGCGTTGAAAATGGAAAACCATGGAAACCCATTTCAAGAACGGACGAGAGTGAGGCTCGAACCCACGCGTCTACCGAGTTAGCAGAGAGCTTGGCCCCATGACCTAACGCTGTGCTTTAGCCAGCATAGCCACTGCTGTCGGTAATAGGATTATTCATATGCACATACATAATAAGACACTCACTCGGAAAATAGTAAGCTAATTTTTGCATAAACAAAACAAAAACATATCTTTATAACATACCTTTCCAATATCAAAATTGTAGCTTAGTGGGCTACGCTGCTACCCCCAATCGTTTGGTTGGCATGCGCATAGTTTAATTCTGCAACAAAAAATAAATATATTCCATAAGTTCATGTATTAGCATAAAATAAAATAGCATTCATTCATTCATTCATTTTAGCGTCAAGTCATACACAAAATGTACATACCTTTTTGTCCTTTATATACAGCAAATTAGTTGTTGTTGTTGATGTTGTTTCATTTGCAACAAAAGAATACCTACATACCATTAAGTTATCAAATCAACTTTCAAAATAATCCATCAAATAACAATAATTTATTCCATAACATTATTATAACAAATATACATACCTTGTCTTTTTTAGTTGATGTTTAAATATATCGATGGTATTTTATTATTAAATTTAATTAATTAATTAATTAATTAATTAATTAATTAAACGTGCGCAGGCTAACGGCTCAGCACAACCGTCTGTATCAAACAATATCTTGCAAAGTAATGATCATGATACACTGTCTCGGTACATTTATAACGTCTATAAATTTGCCGACACGTTAATCCTCACCCTGTATTAAAACACCCATTGCAAGTTATTACTGACTTAGTCAGAAAGGTCTTGACATTAGCAGTTTACATATACTGTACGCCAACATGACTTCGGCACTGCGCAGCCTATGAGAATGTCGACATAAGCATTTTCAAAACAATGCTCTGAGAGCGTACTAACCTTTGAGCAAAGTATCAAGATATTACACCTAGCAACAGCTACTCTCGTTATCTCACTTTGTTCTCAACGACAAAGTTGCAAAGGCAGCCTTCCCACGCAGGCATCAGCCTATGACATTCTTATTCTGATAACGAGCTGGTTTCTCGCTCTCATGCTAATCCAACACTCCACTTGTGTTTGCAAATAACAAATCTCTTTTAGCAAACTGTTTCTACGCCCAGTCAAGCTTAGTATAGTCAAATCATATATGTATGTTTTAGCAATAATAATAATAATAATGATAATAATAATAATAATAATAATAATAATAATAATAATAATAATAATAATAATAATAATAGCGCTTGACATGGCAACCCAACATCACTTCAAATGTCATTTCCCATTGCAGGCCTCACACCACTTATCAAATTTTATGGCACAGCCGGGAATCGAACCCAGGACCTCCGGGGCGGCAGCTAACCATCCTGACCGCTACGCTACCGAGACGATTAAAAACCTAGGTTAAAAATCCCCCCAAAACGTGCATAGGTTTTTCACCTAGCTACTTGAAATTTATGGTGCGGTTAGAGGGAGTAAATAGCAACCATTCATCACAAACAAACTTTTTTCGTCATCTTCACCGTTTCCAAAATAGACACCATTTTTTCAAAATTCATTTTCTTTTGGCCTACACAATTGAAACTTGCTGTCCACTTAGAGGGCATAGGCACCTTTCATTACTGTCAAACAAACTTTTTCACAAAATTCACCGTTTCCAAAATAATAAAAAATCCAAAACCAAGAATTTTCAATTTTTTTTAAAATACCAACACACATTCTTAGCAAAGAGCACGTCATCCCAACGCCAACAATACCTCATTCGTTAAAATCCGACCATCCATTCGCCAATTATCGCCAGTGTTTGCCAGAAAGTAGGCTATCATTTTTTCCTCCTACACCCTTGAAACTTGCTGTCCACCTAGAGGGCATAGCCACCTTTCATTAACGTCAAACAAACGTTTTTCCAAAATTCACCGTTTCCAAAATAGCGCCAATCCAAAAATCAAACATTAAAAAAAACATATTATTAGAAAAGAGGACGTCACCCCAACGCCAACAACACCTCGTTCGTTAAAATCCGATCATGCATTCGGGAGATATCGCAAAGTTCGTAGGAAAGTAGGCTGTGAAGCAGCTTTCCCCGTACCACACTACTCCTGGGGGTCAATCAAAAATTTGTGTAATAAGATCTAAAAGTGTGACAGTCATCTAGGCCTTCTATATGGTTACCAAGGCAACAAGTATTCAACATCAATATCCATCATTCGATGTTTCTCAGTGTACCGGAGGAACTTTAATAAAATATTTTAAGCAATGATGCCGACGAAGGTGATGATTTTGGTTTTCAGGACATAAACTATTTATCGGTCCCTAGTAATGGGACATACAGTACATACAGTAACTGGCCAGATTATTATAATCGCCGCCGTATTTTTCTACCCTCTGATAGACTGTCAAAAAGCTTTCCCATTTCTTGTTATTTACTTTATCTATCTCACTGCCACGTTTGATAGTATGCCTATTAAGAGGATTATTTATCTTTGTAGAGGATCACAATGTGCAGGTTGCACGGTTATTTATCTTTGTAAAGGATCACAATGTGCAAGTAGCACGGTTATTTATCATTGTTAAGGATCACTATGTGTAAGTTGTACGGTTATTTATCTTTGTAAAAGATCACAATGTGCAAGTTGCACGGTTATTTAACTTTGTAAAGGATCACTATTTGCAAATTGCGCGGTTATTTATCTTTGTAAAGGATTACTATTTGCAAGTTGTATGGTTATTTATCTTTGTAAAGGATCATAATTTGCAAATTGCACGGTTATTTATCTTTGTATGTTGTTTGAGTCTTCAGTCTTTTGACTGGTTTGATGCAGATCTCCTTGCCTCCCTGTCCTGAGCTAATCGTTTCATCTCTACATAGCTCCGACACCCTACATCCGAGGCAATCTGTTTGACATATTCTAACCTTGGTCTACCCCTACAGTTTTTGTCCTCGACCCTTCCTTCCATAACTAAGCTTGCTATTCCTGGGTGTCTTAGTATGTGTCCTACCAACCTATCTCTTCTCTTCATTAACAGTCGCCAGAAACAACTCTCCTCTCCCACTCGACTTAATACCTCTTTGTTTGTAACCCTATCTACCCATCTGATCTTCATCATTCTCCTGTAACACCACATTTCAAATGCTTCAATTCTCCTCTTTTCTGCTGCACCAATAGTCCAAGATTCACTTCCATAGAGCGCCACGCTCCAGACAAAGGCTTTCAAAAATGACTTCCTAATACCTAAATCTATATTCGATGTCAGCAGATTCCTTTTTTGTAGAAATGCTTTCTTTGCCTGAGCCAACCTACTTTTTATATCCTCTTTGCTTCGTCCATCACTGGTTATTCTGCTTCCTAAGTAACAGAAGTCTCCTACTTCCTTCAGCTTTTCACCTGCCAATTTGATCTCCATAGAGGTTTCTGATTTATTTCGGCTGCATTCCAGTATTTTTGTTTTACATTTATTAATTTTCATCATGAATTCTTTCCGTAAGACGGAGTCCATACCATTCAAAAACTCATTCAAATCCTCAGGCTTGTCGGCCAAGATGACGATGTCATCAGCAAATCTCAGAGTTGAAATTATTTCTCCTTGAATCTTCACTCCCACTTTAAATTTTTCTCTAATTTCCTTCATTGCTTGTTCAATGTAAAGATTGAAAAGTATGGATGATAAGTTGCAGCCTTGCCTTACACCTTTCTGAATACCAGCTTCTCTCTCATGTCCTTCAACTCGAATGACTGCTGTCTGGTTTCTGTACAGATTGTATATCACCCTCCTATCCCTGTACTTTATTCCAATCGATTTCAAAATGTCAAACAATTTAGTCCAATCAACATTATCAAAAGCCTTTTCTAAGTCTACAAAAGCCATGAACGTTCTCTTATCTTTCCTTATTCTACCTTCCAAAATCAGCCTAAAACTTAGTACAGCTTCCCTTGTTCCTACATTTCTCCTGAAACCAAACTGGTCTTCACCCAACTCCGTTTCTATCTGGCTTTCAATCCTCTTGTAAATTATTCTAGACAGGATCTTTGAAGCATGAGTAATCAAGCTGATTGTACGGTAATCTTCACATCTGTCAGCTCCCACTTTCTTTGGTATAGGGATGATTACATTCTTCTTGAAATCGGGGGGTACCTCACCTGTCTCATAAATCCTACACACCAAGTGAAATAACCTGATCAGACCTTCATCTCCTATGTAGCGTAGCAACTCAATCGGTATATCATCTATGCCTGGTGCTTTGTTCCCGCTTAAGTCTTCCAAAGCTCTATCAAATTCTGATCTCAATATTAAATCTCCTTTCGCATCCTCATCAATTTCCTCCTCCCTTTCCATTACATGATTCTCAATCTCCTTTCCCTTATACAAACTCTCGATGTAATCTTTCTATCTCTCAACCATTTCTTCCCTATCTGTTAGAGGCTTTCCATTTGTGTCCTTAATATTACAGCACTTAGTCTTCTTTTCCCCAAAAGTATTCTTAATCCTTCGATAAGCTGTGTCTACTTTTCCTAATTTCAGACAATTTTCTATACCTGCACATTTCT
Organism: Meconema thalassinum; assembly: GCA_946902985.2. Taxonomy (NCBI): domain Eukaryota; kingdom Metazoa; phylum Arthropoda; class Insecta; order Orthoptera; family Tettigoniidae; genus Meconema; species Meconema thalassinum. The sequence continues at coordinate 678,550,954 of OX336389.2, forward strand.
CTTTCAACCATTCTTCTTTCGCTTCCTTGCACTTCTTGTTAACCTCATTTCTCAGACGTCTGTATTCTGCTTTCCCCTTTTCATCTCTAACATTCTTGTGTTTCCGCCTTTCATCCATCAATGTTAGTATATCCTGAGTGATCCACGGTTTTCTCCCTATTCTTTCTTTCCTACCAATGTTTTCTTCTGCGGATTTTGTTATTTCATTCTTCAAAAGTGCCCATTCGTCTGCAATTGAAGTTTGTTTAGGGTTTTTCGTTAGTCCATCCTTTATACTCTTCTTGAATCTTTCGTTTACATCCTTCTCTTTCAGTCTGTCTATTGCCCACCTTTTTGGCTTTTGACTTTTCTTCAGTTTCTTCAACTTTAATCTGCAATTCATTACAACCAGATTGTGGTCAGAGTTTATGTCAGCACCAGGATATGTTTTACAATCCAAAATCTGGTTTCGAAACCTCTGCTTGACCATAATGAAGTCGATTTGGTAACGCCCTGTATCTCCTGGTCTCATCCATGTGTATATTCTTCTATTGTGGTTATTGAATAAGGTGTTAGCTATGACCAATTCATGCTCGGTGCAGAATTCTACCAGCCTGCTTCCTCGATCATTCCTTTCACCTAATCCGAAATCTCCCTACTATCTTCCCTTCTCTTCCCTTTTCCTACCACAGCATTCCAATCTCCCATTACTATAACATTTTCACCACCCTTGATATACCTCAGAATTTCGTCTATTTCTTCGTAGACCTTTTCAACATCCTCATCATCGGCTTGACTGGTAGGCATATAGACTTGTACCACTGTGGTGCACGTAGGTTTAGTATTGATTTTTGCTACAATAATCCGTTCACTATATTGCTCATAATATTCCACCCGCTGTCCAAGTTTCCTACTCAATATGAGGCCAACCCCTGCTTGGACATTGTTTGATTTAGTGCTAATGACCCTATAGTCTCCTGACCAAAAGTCCTGTTCTTCCTGCCAGCGCATTTCACTAATCCCAACCAAATCCAACCTCAACCTATCCATTTCCCTTTCTAAGTTTTCTAACCTTCCACTTCCTAGCAGACTTCTAACATTCCACGCTCCGATCCGTAGAATGTCAGATTTCCTCTTTGTCACTTCTGTGATGTTATCTTTGTAAAGGATCACTATTTGCAAGTCGCACGGTTATTTATCTTTGTAAAGGATTACTATTTGCAAGTTGCACGGTGATTTATCTTTGTGAAGGATCAAAATGTGCAAGTTGCACGGTTATTTATCTTTGTAAAGGATCACTATTTGCAAGTTGCACGGTTATTTATCTTTGTAAAGGATTACTATTTGCATTATTTATCCTTGTAAAGGATTACTATTTGCAAGTTACACGGTTATTTATCTTTGTAAAGGATCACAATGTTCAAATTGCACGGTTATTTATCTTTGTAGAGGATCACAATGTGCAAGATGCACGGTTATTTATCTTTGTAAAGGATCACAATGTGCAAGTAGCACGGTTATTTATCATTGTTAAGGATCACTATGTGTGAGTTGCACGGTTATTTATCTTTGTAAAAGATCACAATGTGCATGTTGCACAGTTATTTAACTTTGTAAAGGATCACTATTTACAAATTGCGCGGCTATCTATCTTTGTAAAGGATTACTATTTGCAAGTTGCGTGGTTATTTATCTTTGTAAAGGATCATAATTTGCAAATTGCACGGAAATTTATCTTAGTAAAGGATCACTATTTGCAAGTCGCACGGTTATTTATCTTTGTAAAGGATTACTATTTGCAAGTTGCACGGTGATTTATCTTTGTGAAGGATCACAATGTGCAAGTTGCACGGTTATTTATCTTTGTAAAAGACCACAATGTGCAAGTCGCACGGTTATTTATCTTTGTAAAGGATTACTATTTGCAAGTTGCACGGTTATTTTTCTTTGTAAAGGATAACAATGTGCAATAGCACGGTTATTTATCTTTGTAAAGGATCACTATTCGAATGTTGTACGGTTACTTATCTTTGTAAAGACCACAGTGTGCTAGTTGCATGGTTATTTCTCCTTGTAAAGGGTCACAATGTGCAAGTTGCACGGTTATTTGCCTTTGTAAAGGATCACAATGTCCAAGTTGCACGATTATTTAAATTTGTAAAGGATCACAATGTGCAAGTTGCACGGTTATTTATCTTTGTAAAGGATCACAATGTGCAAGTTCACGGTTATTTATCTTTGTAAAGGATCAATATTTATCTTTGTAGAGGATCCCTATTTGCAAGTTGTACGGTTATTTGTATTTGTAAAGGAACACAATCTGCAAGGTGCACGGTTATTTATCTTTGTAAAGGAAAACAATTTACAAGTTGCACGGTTTTTATTTTTGTAAAGGATCACAATTTGCAAGTAGGACGGTTATTTCTCCATGTAAATGATCTCAATGTGCAAGTTGCATGGTTATTCATCTTTGTCAAATACCACAATGTGCCAAGTTGCAAGGATATTTATCTTTGTAAAGGATCACTATTTGCAAGCTTCATGTTTATTTATCTTTGCAAAGGATACCGGGTGAGTTAGTTATTGTTGTTTTAAGGGGCGGAACTACGAGGTCATCTGCCCCTAAAAATACCGGGTGAGTTAGCCGTGGTCGTTACGGCGTGGCTGCAGGTAGTCTCTCACATCCGGGATGCGAGGCGGTACGATTACCCCCGCCAGCAACCTTGAAGATGGTTTTCTGTGGTTTCCCATCTTTCTTCTAGGCAAATGGCGGGGTTGGTACTTAACTATAGGCCACAGACGCTACCTTCCAATTCCTCGTCCTTATATTAACACTTTCCTCCACAGACAACGCTCCACATGCGACGGTACTTGTAGCTCACCCAATGAGTGTCCGCATAGAAGCAGCTACAATCTCTGGCGATCCGAACATGTACTCGGACACTCCCGGCACTAAAAGCCATACGATAAAATTTTTATTGTATAGGATCAAAATTTGCAATTTGGACGGCTATTTCTCCTCGTAAAGGATCACAATGTGTACGCTGCACGGTTATTTTCTTTGTAGAGGAGCACAATGTGCAAGCTGCACGGTTATTTTTCTTTGTAAAGGATCACAATGAGCAAGTTCCACGGTTACTTCTTTTTGTAAAGGATCACAATGTGCAAGTTGTACGGTTATTTATCTTTGTCAAGGATTATTATTTGCAAGTTCCACGGTTATTTATCTTTGTAAAGGATCTCTATTTGCAATTTGCACGGTTATTTATCTTTGTAAAGGACCACAGTGTGTAAGTTGCGCGGTAATTTATCTTTGTAAGGATCACAATTTACAAGTTCCCTGGTTATTTATCGTTGTAAAGGATCACAATGTACAAGTTGCACGGTAATTTCTCTTTGTAATGGATCACAATGTACAAGTTGCACAGTTATTTATCTTTGTTAAGATTCACAAGAGGCATGTTGCACGGTTATTTATCTTTGTAAAGGATCACAATGTGTAAGTAGCACGGTTATTTATCTTTGTAAAGGACCACAATGTGCAAGTTGCACGGTAATTTCTCTTTGTAAAGGATCACAATGTGCAAGTTGCACGGTTATTTATATTTTTGGAGGGTCACATTTTTCAAGTTGCACGGTTGTTTATTTCTGTAAAAGATCACGATTTGCAATTTGTACGTTTATTTATCTTGGTAAAGGATCAAAATTTGCAAATTGCACGGTTAATTATCTTTGTAAAGGATCACAATTTGGAAGTTGCACTTTATTTATCTTTGTGCACGACCACAATGTGCAGGTTTCCAGGTTATTTATCTTTGTAAAGGATCTCAATGTGTTGCACGATTATTTATTATGGTAAAGGATCACAATGTTCAAGTTACACGGTTATTTATCTTTGTAAAGGACCACTACAATGTGCAAGTTTCATTGTTATTTATCATTGCAAAGGGTCACTAAGTGTAAGTTGCACGGTTATTTATCTTTGTAAAAGATCACAATGTGTAAGTTGCACGGTTATTTATCTTTTTAAAAGCTCACAATGTGCAAGTTGCACGGTTATTTATCTTTGTAAAAGCTCACAATGTGCAAGTTGCACGGTTATTTATCTTTGCAAAGGATCACTATTTGATTGCACGGTTATTTAACTTTGTAAAGGATTCCTATTTGCATGTTGCACGGTTATTAGTCTACTTTCGATTTTTGCAAAAAATGAAAGTAGACATAAGATCAACACATGGCAAAAAATTGTGTGTCTGTCTGTGTGTCCGTGAGTGTGTGTGTGTACTCTGCATGTTGTCCCCCACTATCAATTCAAACACGGAGAAACCGAATTGAACGAAATTTGGTACAGAGGTAGCACTAGCAAAGCGCACCTCAGAGTCATGTATTATATCGCCGCCATCTTGACGGGAACGTAATGGCGGCCACCCAAATGTTCAAAGGTTAAATCAAATTACAACTAACCTAATCATCTGATCTCTACGAAATTTGGCAACAACATGCATTTATGTGGGAAGCGTCTGTTGACCAAACTGCAAGGTCATCAGCCCAATAGTATGCAGATGGCGGCCATGTATGTGTGCAAATCGATTCCTTCTATCCATTCAAACACGGTGAAACCAAATTGATCGAAATTTGGTACAGAGGTAGCACTCGTAAAGGACTCCTCAGTGGCATGTTTTATATCGCCGCCATTTTGACGGAAACGAAATGGCGGCCACCCAAATGTTCAAAGCTTAAATCAAATTACGACTAACCTAATCATCTGATCTTTACCAAATTTGCAACAACATACATTTATGTGGGAAGCATATTCTGACGACAACTACAAGGTCATCAGCACAATAGTTTGCAGATGGCGGCCATGTATGTGTGGAAATCGATTCCCCCTATCAATTCAAACACGGTGAAACCGAATTGAACGAAATTTGGTTCAGAGGTAGCACTAGCAAAGGGCACCTCATTGCCAAGTTTCATATCGCCGCCATCTCGACAGAAATGGGATGGCAGCCACCCAAATGTTCAAAGCTTAAATCAAATTACAACTAACCTACTCATCTCATCTCTACGAAATATTGAAACAACATTCATTTATGTGGGAAGCCTTCTTTTGACAATACTACAAGGTCATCAGCCCAATAGTTTGCAGATGGTGGCCATGTATGTGTGCAAATGGATTACCCCTATCAATTCAAACACGGTGAAACCAAATTGAACTAAATTTGGTACAGAGGTAGCACTAGCAAAGGGTACCTCAGTGGCATGTTGTATATCGCCGCCATCTTGACGAAAACATAATGGCGGCCACCCAAATATTCAAAGCTTAAATCAAAATACAACTAACCTAATCTTCCGATCTCTACTAAATTTTGCAAAAAAAATACCTTAATGTGGGAAGCGTCTTTTTCCCAAACTACAAGGTCATCAGGCATATAGTTTCAAGATGGTGGATGTATGAATCATGCAAGTGTTATAGCCTAACCCTAACTTACGGTTCAACAAGGCCTGCCCTCAACAATTCTGCTTATCGTACATAGGGAGGTTTAATCTGTCCTCAAAGAGATGACCGGTATGATATTAGCATATTATAATAGAATATGGTCGCCTCCGTAGCGTAGCGGTCAGCAAGGTTAGCTGCCGCCCCGGAGGTCCTGGGTTCGATTCCCGGCTCTGTCATGAAATTTGAAAAGTGGTATGAGGACTGGAACGGGGTCTACTCAGCCTCGGGTGGTCCAAATGAGTAGAGGGGGTTCGATTCCCACCTCAGCCATCCTCGAAGGGGTTTTCCGTGGTTTCCCACTTCGTCTTCGGGCAAATGCCGGGATGGTACTGTACCGTTTTCTTTTATTTGGTCTGATTTACGGTACATTTTCCTTTGCGAACCGCTGCCGCAAATGACAGGTTTTGACCTAGTTTGGAGAGCGCGAATAGCCATGTGATCATTCGGCTCAGCTGGTGTCTCATCGACAACCTTCGGAAGAGTGTTTCTCTTTTAGGCCACGAGGATGCGCGGGAGTCCTTGAGCCTTGCAGTAGTGGGGAGATTGACATTTACATTCGAACATTATTTGGAAATAAGGCACAGTTATGATGTCAAATGCATATTGAAGTTCGATATTACAGCAGAGAGAGACAGTGCTGTCTTGCTTTTATGGAAATAGCATTTGTAACGTCAAGAATATAGATTTAATATATCGACCTATCACAGAGAGATCGTCACGTCATGCGCAGGAGTGCCAGCGTGCCAGCTGTGACCTGCAGGCAAACGCATGCGTGCGACAGACAGATCATTTTTAAACTCAGACGAATGTACATCTAAGCAAGGATTCGTATCGCAATGTTGTTTCGGGCAGAAGAAGTGCCAAGTTATCATAAGTTCACGGCGGTGCCAGTTCATGGTTATACTTCGTGTTGTGACGTATTAAGGCCAATATACTTAAAGTTCAGTGTCGAATGAGAACTTCAATCGTCAGAGCGCCTGGCATTGTATGCGGGCAATATTCAGTTAGAGGAATCCGTCTCTTTTCATGTTATTTAAATGCATGTGTGGATGAGGAGCGAAGTGCAGTGATATATTATGGGGCTTGTTTCTGAAGTCTATGCTCACTGAGAAGGTGTGCTGTCTTTTCTCACGCCAAGACTATTGCAATTCAACGTCATGTACATTCTGAGTGAAGATATTTAACCATGTATAGTGCTTGGAAACCCGAGGTGTTGGGAGAGATGTCTTGGATGCATATAAACATATTAGCCATGTGCGGCTAGGGATTTTAGTGTGGACATCGCTCTCCAAGCAAATGCAGTGGACGTTACGAGTGACTACAATGCTGTTTGCGAAGTGGAACATAGCACACTCGCGATGCGGGCTATTGGCTTGTGCAACATGAACTTTTGGTAACATGCAGCCGAAAATAACTCAGGTTACCGTCATGTGTCCACCTGCTTATCGCGATGTTGCATTCGCGCGCGTGATGTATTTTCGGGCCGGGCTGGAACTATTCGAAATTCGGGCTAGGACAATTTCCGGGATGAGGAAGCAGTTCGTTTACTATCAGTGGACTTGGGACATTGGAGTAAGAAATTCCCAGTGCGTTCATTGGAAATTAGAATTGAACCGTGTAGTCCAGCTATACCATGTTGGAATCAGATGGTGGGCATCTTCACGCTTCATATCGCCTTCGAGAGTCTTCAACCAGATAGAGGAACAATTTTTCACGTAGCGTTGCAAAGTAGATAGTCCAGTGTAAACACTTTGCCATCTGTTATTCATTTTGAGTAGTATGATTGTGGAGTGAAGTTTATGCATGGCCGTCCCATGGTCTGTATGACTTCATTTGCAGTCGAGTTTAGGCCTGGTTCTCCAGGTGCACTCATTTCGTAATATTTTATTATGAATTAATTGTTTATTTTTCAGCTTAATAAATTTTATTAATTAAATTTATTCCGAACTTCTTGATTGTGGAGAACAGATCTACATAGGGGAATTTTCTTTTTTTAGTGGATTTGATATTTTCCATTTTTTTTAGTACTTCTTGGTGTTTTTTTAAATCAAGCTTTGGCTTGAGGGGTTGTCGTTCCATTATCTTCGTGTTCGACAATTGCGAGATTCGAATTTTGCCTATGCGCTCTTGCATTATAACTATTAAAATATAGTATAGAATGTGAAGTTTGATCATTCTTTTAGAATGAGTTTTTTTTTTCTCTTGAGAGTGAACGCTGTCATACTGAATTCTAATGTGTCAACAGGAGTTAACTAGAGTCGTTACCTGGATACATGCTGTAGACCCAGTCTGATTTTCGTGAATTCTCTTGAGGGGACATTTCTATTTTCGTCTGATCAACTTTAACGTTTGATTTTGAAGTCACGTGTACTTGGATACACCTTGTTGATCTTTATATTAATTAATATTGCTATAACTGAATTTTGATTCAGTCTTTCGAGTTTTTCTTGTTTAGAACGTTGCTTAAGAGTACTATTTGAAGAACAAGAATCTCTTTTGAGACAAATCCCAGGGATTAACTTTAAGGGGAAGTGAATTCTTATGTGACTGTAAATACAACTCTGTAAGGCAAGCTTTTGTGATCCAGTGGACTTGATTAAGTAGCCACTCATGTTAAATTTATGATGCATTGGAATGAGAAAACATAATTGTTAAGAAACACAGCTGAATATATCTGATTACTGGTTATCGAATAAAATAATCACCATGTGGGTGATAATGTGTGAAGAAACGTCAATGGGCGTGTAATATATTTACGGTGGTACTCGTTGAAGTACGTTAATGTTAAGATGCTAGTGAAAGCAAAATGTGTAATGCGATTATAAAAATATAAACTTTGTGATGTTGGTGGTAATGCCCACCTGTATTCAGAAATCGAGGTCATGAGAGACCATTATAATGACAGTATTTCAGTGCAAGGTTATACTAATTTCCGAATGTTTTTGATAGAACATAGTTTTTGTTCTCTTTTGCATTTCTTGTTACCATTTATTGATAAATTGGCAATTCCAATTATGGATCTAGTTTTTGTCAAGCTTCAAAGTTTGTTTTTGTGTGGCATCCCCATTTAATTAATTCTTCGGTTGTGCTCAATTTATAAGATTTAAGCAATGTTAGATATGATTCATGATCGATATACTATAAATTCTGGATGAATTTAAATAAGTACATTTATACTGAAAAGTTATTGAATCTTTAGAGATTTTGAATTACGAATTTCACGTCTTTTTAGCTTGAGTGCTTGATTGATAAAATAAATTTTGACTACATTGCTAAGGCAATATAATTTATACGATATCAGTTTTGACAAAGCACCAATGAGGAGTGCAGAATTACCTGTTTGGGAAGGCATTTACATCTGAGGGTGTAATGATATTAATAATGATTTCGCTGTAAATAAGTAAATATCTTTATATATCTGAATTAATTCGCGTGTTTGAAAATGTTGGAATCGGTGGAAGAACCATTAAGGCGATTTATTTATTTATTTTTGCTTCTTATTGGATCTCCTGTTGTTCATATAATTAATAATTTCAATTGAGGGTCAAATGCATTCTTGGTCCATGAGGACAGCTGATGCATTTATTGGCATGATACTAGTGCCCACTTTCTTTGTTTTTGTGTCCAGTCAAGGACAATTTGGTCTGACCCTCTGTCAGATTTTCTTTTGGAAATAAATACTTTGTCATTTCTTTTAATCGCGTGATGTGATGATTTACAGAAGTATAAAGAGGTCGCATTAAGGGGGGCCACAGCTAGATATTTCTAGAGTTTCCCACACTCCTGAGAGGGTGATTTCCCGCGATTCTCGTGTTCGTAGAGCAGTTCGCTGCTATCCTTTGGTCTTGATTAATGCCACCTCTGCTAGGATTTACTGCACCCTAATACTCCCTTCCCCTGTTGGTAGGATCTGGGGATTTTTCTGAGCCGGGGGTTTTCAGGTCCTACGATCCAGCTACCATCGAGGGATATCAACTGGTAAAGGGTAGGTATTTTCGGGCACAGTACCTACTGTAAGGCCACGGCCGCCTCCTTCCCTCTTCCTTGCCTATCCATCCCAATCTTCCATCCCTTCCCATCCCTCATGAGGCCCCTGTTCGCTTCGCAGGTGAGGCCGCCTGGGCGAAGTGCTGATCACACCTCCCCAGTTGTATCCATCCCGACCAGATGTTTCAAACTCCAGGACACTGCCCATAGAGGCGGTAGAGGTGAGTGCCCTCGCTGAGTCCGTGGGAACCACCAACCTAGAGGATAAATTGACTAAATAAAAAAAAATAGAATATGCAACCGTAGAAGTGACTAACAGGTCAGGCTTACCGTGCCATATCGTTGTGGGCCCTTGCCGTCCTCTTGTCAAAATGGCCGTTATTTTTGCTCGTAAATACATATATTTCCGTAACTTCCTAAGTTGATATCCTTCTAGGAATGCACTGAACAATATAATACATATTTAGTATCAAATGGTTTATAAAAAAAGCCAGAAAACGCTAACGAAATCGTTGTTTTCAACACTAAATATGATACAGTTATGCTAAACCATTTGTTTATCATATATTGTCGTAACGCATCCGTGGCGTAATGGTAGCGACTTGGGCTCGTAGAATGGGGGTTCGGGGATCAAATCCCAACAGGTTCAATTCTCTTACTTCTTTTTTTTTTTTTTTTTTTTTTTTTGTATTTATTGATTTATAACTACTCACACGTTATAATGTTAAGCATAAGTGTGTATTTGAAATCGAAAATATTATATATATATATATATATATATATATATATATATATACATATAACACCACAAGGAGCCTCCGTGGCTTAGGCGGCAGCACGCCGGCCTCTCACCGCTGGGTCCGTGGTTCAAATCCCGGTCACTCTATGTGAGATCTGTGCTGGACAAAACGGAGGCAGACAGGTTTTTCTCCGGGTACTCCGGTTTTCCCTGTCAAATTTCATTCCAGCAACACTCTCCACTGTCATTTCATTTCATCTGTCATTCATTTAATCATTGCCCCAGAGGAGTGCGACAGGCTTCGGCAGCCGGCACAGTTCATATCCTTGCCGCTAGATGGAGGCTTCATTCATTCCATTCCTGACCCAGTCGGAGACTGGAAGCAGGCTGTGGATTTTTCATAACACCACAAGTCGCCTCTGTAGCGTAGCGGTCAGCATGGTTAGCTGCCACCCCGGAGGTCCTGGGTTCGATTCCCGGCTCTGCCACGAAATTTGAAAAAGTGGTATGAGGACTGGAACGGGGTCAACTCAGCCTTGGGTGTTCCAAATGAGTAGAGGGTGTTCGATTCCCACCTCAGCCATCCTCGAAGTGGTTTTCCGTGGTTTCCCACTTCGTCTTCGGGCAAATGCCGGGATGGTACCTTCTTCAAGGCCACGGCCGCCTCCTTCTCTCTTCCTTGCCTGTCCATCCTGACCTTACATTACCTTCCCTCATGAGGCCCCTGTTCGCTTTGCAGGTGAGGCCGCCTGGGCGAGGTGCCAATCACACCTCACCAGTTGTATCCCCTCCGATTAGATGTTCCCAGCTCTAGGACACTGCCCATAGAGGCGGTAGTGGTGAGTTCCCTCGCTGAGTCCGTGGGTTCCACCAACCTGGAGGGTAAACGACTAAGAAAAGAAGAAGAAGAAGAAAATAACACCACATATTTCAACTCACGAATACAGCGATTAATGTTCGTTGACCTTGATTTGCGGTAGAGACTATTGTCGTTGTTGTTGTTTTTGTTGTTGATTCTTTAGTTTTTTTCGGCATCATGGTCTTGTAGTCCCGTTTACTTGAGTGTGTGTAGAAGTTGTCTGATAATCTATGTCACTGTGATGTTTGTAGGCTTACTAGTGTGTGTAGACCACTTTTATACGAGGAAGGATTTGGGTAGGAAGCTATTGTTGTTTCATTCGAGATGCCCCGAGTACTTGGGTGAGTGTTGAATTTTGTCTGATAACATGTGGTATTGTGATGGCTGTATTAGTGCATATAATTCAGGTGAGGATTCAATCAATCAACGTTTAATATCCGTATAAAAAAAACTTCCTTCGGCTTTTGCCAATTAATTGGGGTCACCGGAGCCAACCAGGCTCATTTTGGATTTGGTCGGGGATTTAAGGCCGGATGCCCTTCCTGACGCCTCGTGATTTTTCAGGTGAAAATTCCACCCCTCTGTCACCGGGATTCGAACCCAAGCCGTCCGGGTAAAAGACGAGCAGCGAAGCCACTGCGCCAGCACGCTCCCCAACGTTTAATATCCGTATAGCACGTTGTATTTCAACAAGCTACTACTCTGCTCACAAGAAAAAAAAAACGCATCATACTTTGGTATGAACTAGCGTACACGCATGCTGTTTCACATCCATGGTACTCTGCAGGGTTGTTTGTTTATCACTTCGTGACATTAATGTGGTGGAATATTGAAGTTAAGGACATAACCCTCCAGTCGTAGCAGTTATCGTTGTGACCGCGCCCCAAACAGCAGTGGTTTGTGACGTACAGCATGGTCTGTCAATGCTGTGGGAGCTGTCGTATTGGTAAGCAGCACAGGCAGGTTAGAGCACAAGACATGGGAAGGCATTTACCACCAGAACAAGGCATGCGTGCATTAACCCGCTTGCAGGAAGGACGCACTCAGCGTTACGTGGCAGAGCGGCTCAGAGTGTCTCAACCAGTCATCTGCAGGGATATCAAGAGCTACAGACTGTCAAACGCCGACATGGTTCAGAGATAAAACAGAAAACAACGCCAACTGAGGATCGATTTTTTCGTTTACATTCCCTCTGAAATTGCCGCAGTACAGCCAGGAACCTACGAGGTGAGCTAATTAATGCAAATGGGACTGTCGTCAGTACATAGACAGTCCGCAACAGACTAATGGAAGGTCAGCTGAATTCCCGGAGACCGCTTTAAGTGCCCCCGATCGACCCCTCATCACCGAAGATGCCGTCTGCAGTTTACACAACAGCATGTAAACTGGCAGCTTCGACACTGGACGCCAGTATTCTTTGCCGATGAATCCAGATTTCAGCTTTCTGGGTCAGATGGTCGTATTTGAGTCTGGCGACATCAAGGAGAACGAAATTTGGCTTGCAACCTTGAGAAAATAGTCGCTTACAGTGGACTTCAAGCAATTGACTGGCCCACATGTAGCCCCGACCTTAATCGTATCGAGCATCTGTGGGATCAACTTGGTAGGCGTATCCAGAATCGCCCACAGCAACCCCGCACACTACAGGAGTTGACAGCAGATTTATTGGAAGAGTGGGGAACCATCCCTAAGGATGACATCCGGAGGCTTATCAGAAGCATGCCACGCCGGCGTGGTGCTGTGATACGAGCCAAATGTGGGAACACAGAGTACTGAAAAGAGTTAAGTGTACGTTTCAGTTTGTTTTCAGTTGCATTTATGTGCCGTGACTTTCGGTTTTGGACTACTGTTTCTGTTTGGGACAATTAAGCGTAACCGCGTGGGTATTTTTTCTTCATTTTAAGTTTCTGTACAAATAAAGGAACATGTTTAGGTTTTGAATAATCTACGTCTGCAAAATGAAGGCATATAAAGTAGTACAGACGACCAAAATTTTGATGCGTTTATTTTGTGAGCAGTGTACGAACATAAACAACATTCATTATACTCCTTGAAAAGGACAAAGAGTTATAACTATACCCATGCATTTAGGAGAAAGTAGACTATATGTTCTTTACTAAACATCTTGTTTATCTTTGTAAAGGATCACAATTTGCAAGTAGCACGGTTATTTATCTTTATAAAGGGTCACTATTCGAATGTTGCACGGTTACTTATCTTTTTAAGGGCCCACAATGTGCAAGTTGCACGGTTAATTATCTTTGTAAAGGATCACTGTCTGCAAGTTGCATGGTTATTTATCTTTGAAAAGGATCACAATTTGCAAGTTGCATGGTTATATATCTTTGTAAAGGATCACTATTTGCAATTTGCACGGTTAATTATCTAATTGCAAGTGAAACTTTTCTTACCAGTAGTGCCCCTAGTTGGGCGACCATATGTAACGTTTCTTACCAGTAGTGCCCCTAGTTGTGCGACCATATGTAACGTTTACCGTTGTCCACCACATGCCACTGTCACGGGTGCAATCTCAGGGTCGGGCAACCGAATGTGACTGTAAACAGGGCTTCAACTTTCAAAGGGAGTGACTACAATAACAATAAATAGCCTCATTAATAGAGATAACAAATCTAGTGAATTTACTCGGGAAGGGTGCCAGTATAAGAAATTATTCCGATATTCAAATAATAAGGACATAATGAATATATTAAGAGGACAATTAATTAATGAGCACTCTTAAGGATCTCAAGGCGTGAGGTGTAAGGACACTAACCGTCTAATATCTCTGGTTGGAAAAGGATATTATAATATATAATTCCCTGATAAGAGGAAAACTATTGATATACCTGTACTATAAAATAAATGTATTAATTAATCCAGCATAAATTAAGCCTCCGTGGCTTAGGCGGCAGCACGCCGGCCTCTCACCGCTGGGCCCATGGTTCAAATCCCGGTCACTCCATGTGAGATCTGTGCTGGACAAAACGGAGGCAGACAGGTTTTTCTCCGGGTACTCCGGTTTTCCCTGTCACAATTTCATTCCAGCAACACTCTCCACTATCATTTCATTTCATCTGTCATCATTTAATCATTGCCCCAGAGGAGTGCGTCAGGCCTTGGCAGCCGGCACGTTCATATCCTCGCCGCTAGATGGGGGCTTCATTCATTCCATTCCTGACCCGGTCGGAGACTGGAAGCAGGCTGTGGATTTTCAATCCAGCATAAATTGGCAAAGAAAATGAAATTGAAATGGAAGTTTAACTGTTAATAATATTATAGGAACCTAAAAAACCTAAAATGACAACTTGATTGTCGAGTAGATTATTGAGCTCACCAGGTGATTGGTTGTTGTTGTTGCTGGTGTTGTTGTTTCCTTCCATAGCACCCATGGGTCGGAACATACGTTGTTCCGTCTTTTACCGGATTCATATACATCGGGTAGTGTGGACTGCCAGAAGATTCTTCATAGTGATGTTGTTTTGTAGATCTGAAAGAAAATGAAAGACAGTGACATTACGAATGAGTTCGTCAGTAAATGATTTGACGAGTGTCACAGTAGTCAGTTCTTTATTTTGATAGCGAGGCATATATTTCATTTCTCAATTCTCCTCTCATATTGCCTTCCACCAATAATCTTATAGAAACAGGGTAGTGGATAGCCTCTCCCCGCAGATGAAGGTGGTCCAAGTATTGTCATTGGTGTATGTATTTAGGGAATATCATAGTTGAAATTTCTAAGAATTCTTCCAGTAATGAATTCTAGAAAAGACAATGGCTTGGTCAAGTACTTCTGTCTCTGTCAAGAAATAGAGTTTCTGGAAATAAGTCCAAATCCTCTAAAATTTGACGTCACAGGCGACAACTAACTCATTACATGTTTCCTAGTAAGCGCTTCCTAATGATAGCTTAAAGCTCTTGTTCTTATATCTGAGAAGAATTGCACCATGGGGCGAGCTGATTCCATACTGTCTATGTAAAAGTGCTCATTAGGTAGACGTCTTCCTTGAAAATCCTCTTCAAATTACCATTAATAAATGGAACATGTATTGTGAATTTTTAAGTAGCTCATAATTCCAAGCAGGTGTTGGTGGTCTCAACAAGTATCATTACTAATTTCTCAAAATATTCTCCGTAATGGCTGATAACAATCTTAAGAAGTCTAGACTCAATAGGCCTATGTCTGGCACTAAGTAGAACTAATGATATTTTAGAAGCTTCCAACTCAATACAAACCACATTATGTCATTGACAAGAATATAGCTAATAGTAATGAAATTAACAATAATAGTAATAATAATCAGAACATTTCAGTAGTATAGATCCCTCCTGCTGTGCTCACAAGCGACCGATCGTGACAAATGAGCATTCAAAAGAAAGAGAATAGACATTTGCAGTGACGAATTGCACTCTAATTTCATAAATACCTATAATTTCTTCAATGAATTACATATTAAAAATGTACGAAGTGTGCGATTTGCAGATACTGTTGCTGTTGGAAAATACGCTCCATAATTGCTGTCCACTTCACATTTTGGCCGCTGTGACGCCTGTTTCATGTCATTTTAACTTTCTGAGGTCTTACCTTTATCATTTTGCATGGATTTCAGAAACAGCAAATCAAAGGAATGAGTACTCACATCGTATAATTTTATAAATATCGAATAACCGGTGAGTGTTATGATGATCCAATTTTCAGTGATTGCCGTCTTCAGTTAGGGAACGTAGAACTTGGAATTCTAACTGAAATATAAATATTGCCTTCAAGATGTTATCCAACGTCATACGAGAAAGAATCTTCGAGCGATTAATGGAGGAGACACCAGAGGAACAACACGGATTCATCCCAGGAAGATCGACAATCCAAGCAATACAGAAAGTACTAGGATACATAGGTGAAGTACTAAGTGAACCCAAAGGCAGTGCATACGCGACCTTCGTAGATTATCAACAAGCTTTTGATGGAGTGAACAGGAACATTCTCATCCAAAAACTGAAGACAGTTCTAGGACCAGAAGACCCTTTCCTTAACCTCATAACAAGCATACTGCACAGCAACGTAATAAGCATATGTGACGGTCAGCTAGAATCAAGGAACATAAAACAGACAAATGGAGTTCTACAAGGTGACTCTCTAAGCCCGATACTTTTCAACATGCTCACAAACGACGTAGTTCAAAAGATCACAACTCTATGCAGATGATATGGTGATCCTAAGCAAAAACAGGGAAGCGATGCAGCAAGCTATCAATAGGCTAGAGGAATGGACGAAAGAAAACGAACTTAAAATAAACCAGAACAAGACAAAAGTAATGAAGTTTCGCAAAGGCGGACGAATATCCTCGAAGGATGTCTTCACATGTGGGGATCACACTTTAGGCATAGCGAAGGCGTACAAATATTTAGGGGTAACTCTGCTGGTCACCGGATTCACCTTCACAAGACATGTTGAGGAAAGATCAATCTCCGCAATAAAAGCCACATTGGAAATCAAAAGACTTCATAGCCTCTCACTAAAAACATCATTTTCACTGTTCAACCTGAAAATCGCCCCAATAGCATCATACGCAATTGAAATAATTTGGCCACACTTGAACTACAAAAACATCAAAGACCTGGATAGAGTTAAAGCCAGCCAGATACCTCAAGAAAACACTGTGCGTATCGAAGTACGCCCCAACCAGATTAGTTTATAAACTGGTGGGAACAAAAACATTTATAGAAGACCTAATATTAAAACACAACCTGATTCAAACACAAGCATGCATCAAGTTCCTGGAAGAAAGAGCCCAGAAATCAACAGAAATAGACCCAGAATTCTACCGCACCCCAGCCATGAAGGAGAAGGAATGGAGATCAGCGGGCTATGAACAACGACACCTCTACACCCGAGGAGCAATACACGGCTTCCACCATAAAATCTGCAACAGGAAAGGTTACCACAACGCCGACAGTCAATGCAGCTGTGAACTGTGCAACCAATCCTGCACACAGTATCACCTATTTGAATGTACAAAAAGAACAATGCCAATCTCGTACTATGCAAAGGACGAATGTCAATGATATCTGTTATGTAATAATTCTGTACACATTGTGTTTAATTCCAATAATAAAAATATAAATATTGTTCTATAATCATTTGGTTGAAATAAAAACATAACAACTTTTCTCCTTAAGTCTCTCATTATAAACCTATTGGGGAAAGTTTGGTTAATGAACATGCGAGATTTCTCGCACGGGTCCGCTAATAATAATAATAATTAGAACACTAATAATAATAAAAATAAAAATAATAATTAGAAGAGTTATGATGTTAATAATAATAATAATAATAATAATAATAATAATAATGTAAAATGAGGCTTATCGTGGTCCCTAGTTGGCCGATTAGCGAAATTGAATGAAAATGAATAATAATAATAATAATAATAAAATAATAATAGACTAATAATAAAATAATTAATTAATGATTGACTCATTCTGACTGGTCAAAGAGTTACCTAACGCCGCACAACATCGTGTCTGACTTGTCAATTCTGACAGGATATTTTACACAAATGTCAAGATAGACGAAGTACCTTTTACAACATTATTACTTACATGGAAACTACCCTTTAGAACATAAATACATACATGAAACATACAATTTAAATTCAAAGAAGATATCATTTCGTAGTTATCATGTCGATGACAAGGAATCATAATGTCTTATAGAGTTCAATAATTGTCTATTGACTCGAGTGACTCATTTATTTACAAGACAAATCATCTTTAAAATTTTAAAACAATTGGCACTATCTTTTTTTTATTATTCGTAGAATGTTCAATAGTTCAATGTTCTCTGTATGAAATACACTAAACAAATTCTTCTTATTGTTGTTGATTTCTGATTTTTTCATGATCGAAGATCCTCACAGGTATAATTTTCTGCCACACGAAACTAATTGTGTCGCATCCGAAGCGTAGCGGTCAGCATGGTTAGCTACCGCCCCGGAGGCCCTGGGTTCGAATCCCGGCTCTGCCACAAAATTTGAAAAGTGGTGCGAGGACTGGAACGGGGTCTACTCAGCCTCGGGTGGCCCAAATGAGTAGAGGGGGTTCGATTCCCCCTCAGCCATCCTCGAAGTGGTTTTCCGTGGTTTCCCACTTCGTCTTCGGGCAAATGCCGGGATGGTACCTTCTTCAAGGCCACGGCCGCCTCTTTCCCTCTTCCTTGTCTATCCATCCTAACCATCCCTTACCTTCCCTCATGAGGCCCCTGTTCGCTTTGCAGGTGAGGCCGCCTGGGCGAGGTGCCAATCCCACCTCACCAGTTGTATCCCTTCCGATTCGATGTTCCCAGCTCTAGGACACTGCCCGTAGAGGCGGTAGTGGTGAGTTCCCTCGCTGGGTCCGTGGGTTCCACCAACCTGGAGGGTAAACGACTAAAAAAAAAAAAAACGAAACTAATTTCACATCACACATCATACAAGTTATAATGTTACTTATGTATAAATTGTATTAATGTTTTAAAACAGATTAGTTAAATATTAGTCAATACAATAAATAGTAGTGTTTTATTTGTGCTGATTATACTTATTTCAAAATACCATCTGAAAGGTGAGGTCTCATTTAAATGACCCTTTTCCTGTTAGCAGCTAGCAAGTGACATACCTCACTCGGGCATCTCCTTATCTCCATCTCCCATCACAACTACTCTCGGAAACCCCTTACAAGTAATTGGCCTACCTACCATGTACTTTCCTATACCCTCCGTGGCTTAATGGTTAGCGCGCTAGGCTTTGGCCCGAAGTGCCCCGGGTTCGATTCCCGGCTGAGCCATCAGGATTTTTATCTCCCGTGGTCGATTCCACTGGCTCGGGGACTGGATGTATGTGATGTCTTCATCATCACTTCATCCTCATTACGACGCGCAGGTCGCCCACGGGTGTCAACTAGAAAGACCTGCACTCGGCCTCTCCGAAGGCCACACGATCATTATTATCTTTACCCATAAATAGCTTCTTGACCTAATTCCTCATTACATTCTCAAGGAAACATCTGCTACCTACTACGTAGTATATTTACGTAAGGGGTGTACGTTATATGACCTATATAATAATGAACCATTATCATCTTCTAATTTATAAGCACATATTAAAATTCCTCCTTATAACTTCAACTGAACGTTTATAGAAACCATGTCTGGCAATATGTTATACCGTATAGTTATACTGTAACATAGTTATATATGACCCAATGATCGATGTAACAAGTAACGCAATATCATCTAACCTGCATCTCTATATTCCGTAACAAATGAGTTAACCTATTGGCTGTTGGATGTCTGAATAATACCTAAAGATAGCATAGAATCTAACTCTTCTTGTATAGAAAATTGTAATTTTTGGGGGAACTGGATACCTTCGGCCAACAAATACACTAGTGTCCTTCACATTTAATGAGTGTTCATAACAGGTTGCCTCCCCTTGTCTCTCAGAAAATACCTCTTTATTCTCATATAACACCTCTAATAATTGGTCAGCTTTACAGACCTCCAATCCAGATAATTCAACTTTCTTACACAATGCGTCATTATGACCGACATTAGTAAGTAAACTCTCTACAAACTTATAAGTAGACCCAGGTGCGAATTCAGTACCGGTAGTCGCCTTAAAATTCTCCAAAGCATCTTCTTCACAACACGTGGACTCCTCTAACATAACACTAGTTTGTTAACATTTACTTTCTGAGACTCATTAAATTTCAAAGATATCACCTCACCATTCCATTTAAATTTGACACTAGCTTCATCATATTTTAATTGGACTGAGTTAGCAGATAATCAATCAGTCCAAGTATGACATTATAAACCAAATGTGGTACTACCAAACAAACATGTGTTCCTGACACTTGATTAATATTAAGACTGATTAGTACTTGTTTATTTATAGTCTGTGACCTCTTTCACACAGCAGTTCAGGCGAACGTTGATTTTACTGGCACTTCCTAAATTTTAATCCCTACTGCTTTCATTCTGAAATTAAACTCAGAACTCACACAAGACCTCTGACAACCTGAATAAAATAGAATAGCGCTCCGCGCCCCCATGAAATTCAACAAGTGGTGCAGTTGCACCTAATATAAAGGGAGGTAACGCGCAGTTCGTCACTCATGTGGGGGGGGTCCGGGCGGGGACACCAAAGCCCGTCGATGAGTCAGCTTGGTGTCCTAGGCGCAACCCCACACAAGACACGGCACAAACCTAGAAGAATTGCTGAGTTTTAATTCGCCGGCCGTGAAAGCCCATATACCATCTTTTTGGAAGCCTTTATAGGGAGGTTAAGGTTGCTTGAGCTTTTAGTTCTCGCAGTCGAGTGGTGCAGTTGCACCTAATATACAGGGAGGTGGCGCGCAGTTCGTCACTCCTGTGGGGGGTCCGGGCGGGGACACCAAAGCCCGTCGATGAGCAAGCTTGGTGTCCTAGGCGCAACCCCACACAAGACACGGCACAAACCTAGACGAATTGCTGAGTTTTAATTCACCGGCCGTGAAAGCCCATATACCATCTTTTTGGAAGCCTTCATAGGGAGGTTAAGGCTGCTTGAGCTTTTAGTTCTCGAAGTCAAGTGGTGCAGTTGCACCTAATATAAAGGGAAGTGGCGCGCAGTTCGTCACTCCTGTGAGGAGGATCTGGGCGGGGACACCAAGAGCCCGCCGATGAGCCAGCTTGGTGTCCTAGGCGAAACCCCACACAAGACACGGCAAAAACCTAGAAGAATTGCTGAGTTTTAATTCACTGGCCGTGAAAGCCAATATACCATCTTTAAAGAAATGTTTATTACAACAAAAATTGCAATTTAATGCCATATAGGCTTACAATATTTTAAAAATTTATACTTGCAAAATAGTGAAGTGATATTCCTGCCATCTAGCGGGAGAATACACAAGACTGCATCTAAACTCTCTTCAAAATCTTGAAAATCAAAAGTAGTATTTCTGCCATCTAGTGGGAGAAAGTCTCAATGCTGACTGCAAAATGCTACACCACGAGGCCACCAAAAGTTGCGTATACATGCTACGTTTGTGGAAAGCGTGTATTCGGGTGATACACGAACCTTTAACCAGAACCTTGCACATGTATCAAAATTATACACATGGCCCCAGGTTGTGCAGTAGACGTGTATCAAATAGATACGCATGGCAGTCAAAGAGTTAAACACTGCCTATTCAATTGTTCTAGTTATGGTATCTGTATATATATGTACAAGTACAAATGAATCAAAACTCAGCAATTTTTCTATATACCATGTACAAATGAATATTGTGGAAAGCAACTTACCACGTACGTGAAGGTTTAGAGCTAACTAAGCGTATTAATACACAATACCTTGGAATCAGGCTATATCTGGGCTTAGGAGACGAGTTGGATTGATCCTCTCTCGGAATATTTGTGGCTACTGTAGAGAACCGCGCGGATGCGAATATCCATAACATTTTTCGCCATGCGAATATAGTTTGCATAGCTATGCGGATAGCGGATAAACTGCGGATAATGTTTGGACAAAATTTGCGGATAGTTTTTAGAATACAATCCGAACTTGTTGAATATCATTACTAGGACCCAGATGTTTATGACATATCATATTTTTACGTTTGGTTTTTTTTTTTTTTTCAAGACAATTAAGATGATGATTTGCGCTAATCTCATTCAAATTATGTCTTTAAGCACAATTAGCGCACCAAACTAAAAAGGTTTAAATTCTGGATGTATAACATTCATTTTAACCATAGTACATGACATACATAGCTGACTTTCTCCGCATACGTCAAAATGTGTTGCTTTAATATTTTATCTAATTAAAATATTATTGTAATGCCAGTCGATTCGGATAACAAACGTGCGGATGCGGATAAAAGTAGGGGCGGATGCGGATAGCAGTCGGGTGGATGCGGGGCAGATGCGCATAGCAGTCGTGTGGTTGAGGGGCGGATACGGATAACGTTTTGTTTATCCGCGCAAGGTTCTATTTATGGCATAGTGAGGGCAGTTTATTTCTTCATAGGTTGTATAACCATTTACTGTGCTTTTACCTCTATTACATGTTGGTCTCATCACCATTTCAGGGTTACAAAATAGCCATTCCCAGCTGGAATGCAACATACCCAATCCAGAAGGAAAGCAACTGACCGCACCTGCACAAAGCATCCAAGAATCGAACAGACCGTGAGAACAGGTAATTTACCTCCACTGTGTCGAAGAACTCCTCTTCGTTGTCATCCTCCTCCCCATCTGGAGAGAGCGGCGAAGCAGAGTAACTGCTCGCTGGACTAGTTTCCAGGCTGGACGTTATGTGGCTACGACCATTCATCATTATTGTGGAAACACCTCTGAATAAAGGTTCACTATGGAAACCTTATTTCTGGAATCCATCCCTGGATGTTCCACTTCTAGACAACTTTACGCACCATAAGGTAGAAATAAGAATTCATGTTAGTAGCCCATTATTAGTAGTTTGAAGATTTCCGAAAGTATCCATTTGACCAATTTTCTATGTTTTTATTGCAGTAATTTGCTTCGTTATTTTCAACTTTGTTGATAAAGATTTATTTGTTTTTCAAATTTGGAGTTTTCAAATTAACGTTTTGTTAGGATCAGTTATTTGCGATGTGGATGTAGGAGTATTTGTATTTTAGGTCTCAGACCGTATTTTTGTCATTTTCGTATTTGTAAATTAGACTATGGATATTTTTATTCACAATTTTCGATTTTTATTCATAGTTTGAATGTATTTAGAATGCTAGGAAGATGATCTTTATTGTAGATCGAACTCAGGAATTCGTATATCAAAACTGAAGTCAGATGACGATCATTTCTCAAGTAAATGTTTCATAATGATGTTAAATTAAATGTTAATGAACATTTTAAACGCTGATTCTGTTTTAAAAATATTTTGACGATATGGAAAGAATTGAAATGAATACCGAGAATGTTGAAAATATAGGGAGTAAGTATATTCAATTGAAGTCAGTTTGATAAACATATAGGATTGTTGTTTGGCAACACTATTGAATGCATTGATGAAATAAGTAAAGCTATTAATGTAATTATTTTTACATTACCAGATGTATTTCAGAAGTGAATTGAACCAGTAATTTAAATTGAAACCGTTGTTGAGTTATTTGCAACAAGATCGAAATGCGATTTGTGATTTCAGATGGTCACTTTCGTTACATTCAACGATTTCTTTAAGTATGATTCCTTTCTCTCTTGTGACAGCCCATTTATACAGTCATTTTATTTCGCTCCCGAAAACCCTCCAAACAATTGTTAATTAAATAGTTTATTATTCATCGTAATCAAACAAAATTACGTAAGCCTATCATATGTATCGTATTTTAAGACCTTATCTTCGAGTGTTGCAGTTTCACTCCTTCCGGCGTATTTCAAACTGGCGTGTACCAAGTCACTGCAGTCTGCCGGTGTCGAGTTACGTCACTGTGGCTCTTCGAGCAACCTATGGCACGCCTACATTTTGTCACGAGGTCTTCTGGAAGAGTCTTGGCTACTATATAAGAAGGTTCTAGCTTCAGTCCATTATCGCATTCTACTCGCATTCTCTTCGCATTCTCCACGCCATTCTCTTCTCTTCGTTCCGCTATACATCTTCACGCAGATTATTATCTGCATGCTGCTACGTCACGATACTAATGTAGCAACGCTGCTCTCATCATTAGCCACTGCGCTACCTCGCCGCTACGCCATGTATGCATTACTTTGCCTAATTTCTTCGTAAAGAAAAGGTGATCGCCAGCTGTTATATTCAGCAACCGCATCCGAGTTGAATTACCCTTCTGCATACTTCTAAGCCACGGCAGTCTCCCAGACTGCAAGCAAACTGCATTCTGCCGACACTACAGAAAAGAAGAAAGGAAAATTTTGGTTCTCTCCCCATGGCACGCTTTCTGAGGACACTGACACCTCCTTCCAAAGGAACAATCAAGATCATCTACGCTACTTAGCCAGCCAGAATCTTTTATGGAGCTGCTCCACAAGAAATTCTCTTCTTCGATCTTTTGAAAAGATAAGTTTATTTTATGAACTTTAATTCATTTCGTCATGCAGTTTGTATATATGAGCTCAACCACTCGTTGGTTATATACAAGTATTTTAATAGACTCTATTATTAAAGGGTTTCTGTAATCAGACCCGTATAACCTGTTGCATTTAAAATATCTAGTCATCTCTGCTTTAAGCACTTATGTGCATTTTGTTTACTGAATTATCAATTTAGAAATGTTACCTTAATGCTGAGAGCCTCCGTGGCTCAGGCGGCAGCACGCCGGCCTCTCACCGCTGAGTCCGTGGTTCAAATCCCGGTCACTCCATGTGAGATCTGTGCTGGACAGAACGGAGGCAGACAGGTTTTTCTCCGGGTACTCCGGTTTTCCCTGTCAAAATTTCATTCCAGCAACACTCTCCACTATCATTTCATTTCATCTGTCATTCATTTAATCATTGCCCCAGAGGAGTGCGTCAGGCCTCGGCAGCCGGCACAGTTCATATCCTCGCCGCTAGATAGGGGCTTCATTCATTCCATTCCTGACCCGGTCGGAGACTGGAAGCAGGCTGTGGATTTTCATTTCACCTTAATGCTGCTGTTTAGCAATACATATTGCCAACCTAACTTTTGGTTTTCTGGTGATGAATTTCAATGCTCAATATCCCGCACCGCCTTCAGTCTAATTGTTCTTTGCACAGTAACTATTTTGCCCAAGCTCACGCTTGATGGGATCTCCCGTATGGGAAAGTTTTAGGGCAAAACTTCCTCCATAAGACGATATTCAATATTTTTGAGCAATGTTGATAATGTTGATACGATGATTTACTGTTTTGTGAGCATTTTATGAAGTAGTTCCAGTTAATGGAGGAAAGATTTGTTATTGCAATAAGGGCAATGTGCTGTTCGGCATTGTTTTATTGATGTCAAGAAATATGTTGATATCTGTGTTGACAGTTAGTCAGTGTTTAAGAAATATTTATTTAAGGTAGGAATACAATTCGAGGCAACAGTATGATAAGTTTTGAAAGTACTGAAGTTAGTTTGGTAAACTCGAGAAGTGTTTAGGTTGCAAATATTATTCAGAATACGATGAAGCATTAAGAAACAGCTGATCGCTGTGACAGCTGAAGTCACGTTCAGGTTCAATGGTTTTAAGTGATTTAAGCATGAATATACTGGTAATTATTATTAAAGTTCTAGTATTACTCTAATTATTATATTTATTAAACAGGAAGACGAGGATGAAGTTAATAAACTATATCTTTACTTAGCTGTATGGAATATAGATTCCGGATATGACTGAATATTGGATTAGACCCAAGTTAGTGGGAATTGCAAGCATTCTATATCATGATTTGAGAAGCAATGACTGTAAATAAGAACTAGTAGTAGAAACATGTAACATATTTAAATATGTAATGATGGTTTGATATATTGGAATTTGTTTATTTTATCTAGATTTGAATTAGAGTAGGAAAAAGGAGTCTACGATGTATAGATTAATAAATAGACATTGTAATAGCGCAGGCCAATTTTATGAGTAGAGTCTTTTTTATTATTTAACGAACATTTTAAATGTTTGTTAACCTCAAATTAAGGACACAGCAGTTAGTTGTCTAAATGTTGAAGTTTCATTTGCGAATTTATTTTATTTTAGTTAAAAAGGATTAGGAGAGTGTTGACAGTTTATTTTCGTGTTATATATTTTTTTTATTGGTGTATTGTGATTGCACAATAAATCGACAGGCACATTTTTACGTTTCACTGACACGTTTTTATACATATGGCGTTGTCTTTTGCAGTTCAAAGATATATTTTAATGTGCTTGAGAGGTAGAGTAGATGTCATGGCCCACACCTTTTACCCGTTACGCCTGAGATTCGAAAGTCTCTCACTCTCCATTGTATTTAGTTATCCACCAGCTCAGTAGTTAGATCTATAGCACATCTTAGGATAGCTTACCCCATCCCGTGTGTTTTCGCCAGTAGCTCTTAGTAGTTTTCCTAGCCAGGGACTACATGTTTCTGCAATGCATCACCATCATCGGATATTGGCTGATATTTCGCAAGGAAATACGGGTACAGTTATTAAAAAGGCTTATCCCAACCTCGGGACTTTCGAATGTGTATTCGCACCATTAAGTGTTTTTGAAATGACGTAACATTGTTTAGGTTGAGAGTTTGGGTTATATATTTAGTAAATGGCTATCCCAACTGTAGCTTAGACAGTTGTTGATACGTATCTATTTGAGTGAGGAAATACGGATACAGTACCAAACGTAAGGACACGGCAACCTCCTTCCCTCTTCCTTGCCTAACCCTCCCACTCTTCCCATCCCTTCATAAGGCCACCGCTAAATTTGGAGGCGAGGCCACCTGGGCGAAGTGCTAGTCACAATTCCCACTTGTATCCCCCATCTCAGAGTCTCAAGCTCCAGGGCACTGCCCTCATTGGCGGTAAAGGTGGGATCCCTCGCTGAGTCCGAGAGAAAATCCAACCCAGGAGGGTAAATCGATATCGAAACGGACGGAATTTAATTTCACTCTGACCTTAAGATTTAATTTAGTTCCACATTTCATTTCACTCCGACCTCAAGATTTAATTTAGTTTCACGTTTCATTTCACTTCGACCTCAATATTTAATTTAGTTCCATATTTCCTTTCACTCCGACCTCAAGATTTAATGAAAATGAAAATCCACAGCCTGCTTCCAGTCTCCGACCGGGTCAGGAATGGAATGAATGAAGCCCCCATATAGCGGCGAGGATATGATCTGTGCCGGCTGCCGAGGCCTGACGCACTCCTCTGGGGCAATGATTAAATGAATGACAGATGTAATGAAATGATAGTGGAGAGTGTTGCTGGAATGAAATGTTGACAGGGAAAACCGGAGTACCCGGAGAAAAACTTGTCTGCCTCCGTTTTGTCCAGCACAGATCTCACATGGAGTGACCGGAATTTGAACCACGGACCCGGCGGTGAGAGGCCGGCGTGCTGCCGCCTAAGCCACGGAGGCTGTCAAGATTTAATATCATTCCAAATTTAATTTCCCTCCCAGTCGACGATTAAATGTTATTCCGACCACAATATTTAATTTCACTCCGATCTCAAGATTTAATTTCACTCTGACGTCAAGATATAATTCCGATCCACACTTAATTTCACTCCGACCTCAAGATTTAATTTCATTCCGACACCAAGATTGAATTTTATTTCACATTTATTTTCATTTCGCCTTGAGGATTTACTTTCATTCCACATTTAATTTCATTCCAACTCCAAGGTTTAATTTTACTCCACATTTAATTTCATTCCGACCTGAGGATTTAGTTTCATTCCACATTTAATTCCATTCCGACCCCAAAATATAATTGCATTGCTTTAATTTCAATCAACCGGTGAATTTAATTTCTTTTTTGTAGTCGGTTTACCCTCCAGGGTAGTAGTTCAGTTTAATTGTGTTTTTACTAGGAAAGTTTTGGGGTAGTTCTGATTTCTTTCATTTTATATGTATTTTGGGATGCTGAATCCGAATCTGAGATTTGCGGACAAAATTTCGTGACGCAACATTGAAAAAATCGCAAAAAAAGCAAAAAAATCTGCTTTTTTTCGTTTTTTGCCTAAAACTCGAAAACTGTTAAATTTTAGTATATGGTTTGTTTACAGAAATTAAAGTAATTAAAATTCTCTACAAATATCGCTACTTAGTTTTTTTTTTCAGACCAACGGTTCGGTCTCAAATGCGAGTTGAATATTGGCAATTTTCAGCGATCTTTGCAAAACCCAATTTTTACATTCCAAAACTTTATTTTTTATTAGAATGCTGTTATTTGATAAATTTCTCCTAGTTTACTGCACAAGTAATCAAAACGAAAAAAAAAAGGATCGAAATTATTAAAATTCAGTATCAAAAAAGATAGGACTCTAACAAAATAAAACTTAAGATATCGTTACTTATGATCATATAATTATTAATAATATTACAAATTGTAATATGCAAAAATTATATGAGTCGTAGTCTTTTAGAAGGTTCTGGCTGAGGTTCTTCGGTGGCGATGGGTCCCGGTACATATTCTGCTTGTTCTGGAAATTGAAAGAGGTGGTGTCATTTCTCAAGGAGAGATGAGGATTGCAAAATAGATAGTGAGATTAAACGTACCTTCCGCATCGTGCTGAGGTTCTTCGATGGCATCGGGTCTTGGCTCAGGGTCTGATTGCTCCATCGTCAGCGTTAGGGGTCGTTCTCCTGGAAAATAAAAGAGGTGGTGAGACACTGACTTGTGATTATTTATCAAGGAGAGATGAATGAATACAAAATAAGTTTTGAGATTCGACATACCTCTGTCACTTTCTTCAGTCTCTTCTATGTCTATGTCAGAGCTGTCTTCCGGGGGCTCAACGTTGTCGCACAGACCTTCGCATGATGTGCAGATTGGGGAACTATTAAGGCCCACCTTCCTGCATCCACAATTGCGTTGGCAGCCCTTTTTACATTTACATGAAATGTACCGTAGTATTGAGTTTGGTGCAGGGTCGAAAGTGGTTGGCACTGGCACGAGACTTCTACTAGTTCTTTTCCACCCCCACTCACTTGGGTCTTTGTGTTGCTCGTCAGGTGTGGCTTGACCGGATAACCACTGCTGCACCTGATAGTAAACTCTCAGTAAATGTTCTCGTGCAGCAGCTTCGGTAGGGGGTAATGAGGCAATGTTGGTCTTATTTTTGTATGATGAGGTTACGTATGGTCTGTATCTCAAATCGTTCAGACTGGTCTCTTTTTTCTCATATAGAGCCATGAGAAACATGTTTCGTGCTGTGAAAATCTCATCTTGATGTGCGTTAGGGTCTTTGAAAGCTTCAATGACTGGTTGTAAGTCTTTGTTATTCTGCAGGACTAAGAAATTTCAGTTTCCCCTGATTAAACAATGCAGAAGTAGTATCACAACCACTCATCGCATGCAGGAATAATATATGGTCTAATAGGATTTTCTCAGCAGCCAGATGAGGGTTGTAGAGGCTTGGGAAATCTTTCCTTTTTCTGGTTTCAGAAAAAATACGTTATTTATATCACGGCTACACAGGCCAATCAAAATGACCAGATGGTCGATATCTTCTCCCACCACTGTCACATGTTCGTTTGACGGGGCCATCTCAAGAGCTGTTGCGATAATTAGGATATCAGCATCCTCCACAGCTTGCTTTGATCAATTTTTGCATCATGAAGTTTCTCCATTAACATATATATTAACCGGCTCTTGTTTTTTGAGTTTGCAAGGAAGCTATCCTGCGAGACAGTGGGCACCATCATTTCTGTAAATGATATTGCAGCAGATTGTTTTCTTTGTGCTCTTCTCAATCGTTCTATGCGCTTGATGCTATCACAAGCCTCGTCAGGATAGCCGTCGTAAATGACAATGGCACTTGATTTGTAGTTTGATTTGACATATGATACATAACTGCTGCAAATTTCTGCATATGTCTGACCGTGGCGCCATTTGACCCGGTGTAACAAAAAAAAACGTAGGACATATTTTGTATCATTCAAGTCAGTCTGTTCAGTCGGTGTAAAAGCGTTGTACAAGCTGGATTTTGTTTCTTTCCTCATCCCATGCTCGTCAAAAATAGCAAGAGAATAGGGGCTAAGTTCGTAACGTAAAAATTCTCGCAGCTCAACTTTCTTCAAATAAGCGATAATTATTTTTACATCATTGTAGTTTTTAGGATATTTTTCATGAACCTCAACTGTAGATTTTTTACTTAGCTGAACATGATGATCATCTTTCCTCATCTTGCTCGACTCAATAAATGTCTTCAAACCTTTTTCCCGCACCGTCGTCACCTTTTCAACATCATTATCCAGTACTTTATTACAAATAAAACACACGTCAGAAGCCATTTTTATCACCACACGTAAACATAACTTGTAGAAATCGTATTATTTTTATAAACAATGCAAAGAAACTGGAAACGGGGCCGCGCAAGTAGGTACACATTCGCAGGCGCCGCCGCTCCGAGCCACCCACGCTCACAAACTGACTGGTCTCGGGAGAAGTACCGTGTCTGTGAACGTGTGTGTGTGTGCGCGAGGTGCCATCCAGTAACCAGTTTATAGTGCGCTAGTGTGTGCTGGTGCTACTGGCTACATACATACTACAGAAAGTTAGCACATTGCTGCCGATTGGAATGTGAATAGCATTTAAAACTAAGATATTTTGCTTTTTTTTTTGCAATATAGCTATAGTAGCTGTTCAACAATAAAAAGAATAATCCGAACGTGAATTCTCCATGTGATTCAGTCTTTATTGAAATCAAATTAAAAACTAGGTGAAATTAACTGAAAGCCTATCAATAAAAAACTAAAAAGTGGGTTTTGCAGAGACCGCTGAAAATTGCCAATTTTCAACTCGCATTTGAGACCGAATGGTTGGTCTGAAAAAAAAACTAAGTAGTGATATTTGTAGAGAATTTTAAGTACTTTAATTTCTGTGAACAAACCTTTTACTAAAATTTTATAGTTTTCGAGTTTTAGGCAAAAAAACGGAAAAAAGCAGATTTTTTTGCTTTTTTTCGTTTTTTTTTTCAATGTTGCGTCACGAAATTTTGTCCGCAAACCTCAGATTCGGATTCAGCACCCCAAAATACATATAAAATGACAGAAATCAGAACTACCCCAAAACTTTCCCACTAGCGGCCCTTTTGAGTACAAATTGACTGAACTATAGGCTTTTCCCTCGAACTCAGTGAGGGATCCACCATTACCGCCTCCAGGGCAGTGTCCTGGAGCTTGAATCATCGAATCGGGGAGGTGGGACAGGCACCTCGCCTAAGCGGCCTCACCTGCAAAGCGAACAGGGGCCTTATGAGGGATGGAAATCGATGGGAAGATTGGGAGGGATAGGCAAGGAAGAGGGAAGGAGGCGGCCGTGGCCTTAAGTTAGATACTGTACCCGAAATTCACATAACCACCAACTAGTATCCGAAGGATGGAAATGATTGCAATGGACGCTGATCTTCAGCTAGGAAAACCAACAATTCTCTGCTAGATGGCCAGTTAGGAATCTCTCGTTACATAGATATTAAAAATACGAGTGTACTAATATTTAGCTACATACAAATCCTACAATAAAATATTGGAGGACGTGATTCTGGGATCGCGAGGGTGAACGGTTATAAGATAAAAGTGAGCACCAGTGTCTAACCAGTAGTACAACCGTAGCGAATTATTAAATGAAGAGATCGATTTTTTCTATAAAAAGGGACAGGCAATCTAACAAAAGTCTGCTAAGATTTATTCAAGATATAGGACGACAAATACAAATAATGTCCATCAGAAATAACATTAAAGTTCACTCAAATAAAAATAAAACGTTATAGGCTTTAAATAAGAATTATCTTCACTAAGAAGAAACATATACCGTGAATTTAGGTAACTGGACTTCACTGAGTCCTCATTAAGGAGTAAAATAAAAATCTTCCATATAGACCTCTCGTCTACCAATCCTAGTTCAAACTATCAACTACTTGTTAATCATACTGTGTTAAATTCAGTTTAAAATAAATTTGTTAAATGACTGCCTTCTATTTACAATTCCTTCATTACTCTATACATAAATCTCCTTAATTCCTACTTCTTTAAAAATATATTAATTAATAAATTATTTAATCCTATCACTTATTATTATTGTTTAAACATTTACAATATTATTGCTTCATCGTTGACAGTTACGATAATGTCTTTCCTCTTTCTACGATCACTAATGCTTCACATTACTTTCAACATTTATCACATTTCATTGCTTTAAGCTGGTCAAATCCATGAACTGTGTAACGAACGATTAAGTTAATTACAGTTCCAAATATTGTCATAATCATTATAAAAAATCAATAAACTGATATTAAATTAGGCTATCTTCTCTATATTTCAGTTATATTGTAAATAGTGGTTTTACAATCTCATATTTACTTTCATATTCGCTGTTACCTAAATAAATCGCTTTCATTGACTACATTGTCGCTGATACCATTAAAGACATCGCTATCTTTCATTATAACATCGCTGAAATACCCATATTCACTTAATATACATAACAACAAGTCTTACATAATGTCTTATTAAAGGCATAATCCTGCCTACATACAATTCTTTCCTCGTCGACTTAAAGTACTGCACGGAATTCAACACCCAATCGATTTACTCACATTTACGTAACCTTTCCAATACCACAACACCGGGTGAGTAAGCCGTGGTCGTTACGGCATGACTGCTGGTAGTCGCTCACATCCGGGAGGCGAGGAGGTTCGAATCTCCCCGCCGGCAACCTTGAAGATGGTCTTCTGTGGTTTCCCATCTTCCTTCCAGGCAAATGCCGGGGTTGGTCCCTAACTATAGGCCACAGCCGCTACCTTCCAACTCCTCGCCCTTCCATTCCAACCTTCCTCCCCAACGGTACTTGTAGCTCACCCATTGGGTGTCCGTCTCGAATCAGCTACAAAACTGGCGAGCCGAACATGTCCTCGGACACTCCCGGCATAAAAAGCCATACGCTAGAAGAAAGAATACCACAACGTCAATAACGTTATATCTCCACCAACATACTTATTTCCACAATAATATTCCTTCCAATTATACATTTCATCGTGCCTGAATTATATATTACTCATTGTACTTTCGATACCAACATGCTTGTTATACACTTCTCACCTTAAATACTTTTCATTCGCGATTTCCATCAACTTACTGTATCTAATATGACAGTACAATATTATTACCATTAAATAACCACTATGTTGCTTATATTTTTTACGTGTTTAAATTTAAAATTATCGTCTGAATATAAATATCACATTTAATAAAAATACATTTTTCCTCCCTTTTCTGTGTTACAAATTACGGAATAACAATTCCTTCTTTCCTTTCCTTCATATTTCAACATTATTTCTTTCACAATTATGCGACAATGCATTCCATTGCAATGGAGTATTTACTTATTTATCACTGGTCTAAAGTTGTCATGAGTTCTGTCTATCGCAACAAACTAGAATCCCTGTAAGAATGACTTTAATATCATTATTACGTTACTATGTCGAGTTTCATAAAATATTGATGTTCGACATCGGACCCAATCAATATTCATTTATTAAATCCAAAGTCTTAAAATACATTTTATTATGAAATATACCACATAACGAAAATAAGAATTCGAATAAAACGAAGAATTAAAAATATTAAAAATGCGCCGAAGAATAAAACTTTACTATACGTCAAAATCGCAATACGATGACGTCTGAAATGATTGAGATGAATTTAACGAAACTGAAATATCAAATATTAAACATCATCAAATAGCTATCAAAACAATGTTCAAGTCATAAACATCCACACTACAGTCAATCTACCAAATAAATATATCAGATCGCTTTTTCTACCTTCTGCCCGTATCTTCATCTTCATACCTGGTCTTCTGGTATGCTGGGAACGACAGCTTCGCTCCTATCGAACAGCTGATCCTGCGTGCTTGGGGCGCACAGCTGATCCTAGACTCCCGCTGGCTGCGGCTTCGGTAGAATGAAATCGGTTGATCTCACTCTCGGCGGCCCTTGCGTTAGTCCCGAACCTGCCATCTCTCGTTCGCTTCGGACTCAGATGAGCCTGAGGTTCATTCTTCATACGGCAGCTCTCTGGAAGTTCCCATTGTTAGACATCGTAGATTAGAAATGTATATTCAATGAGATATCCAGGATGGTGTTGGAAATTCATTTCTGTAGTTGATTATGTCGTGACTCTGGTAGACTTTGATTTTATATGTCCTCTTGGCCATCCTTGACTTCCTCGGCGATTATGTTACTCCGGAAATCCACATATTGTCAAAGGCACGTTTCCCACTAAGTGTTTAGTGTGCCATCTCAATCGTCTTCAAAGTTTCTGAAAGTGGCATCCTCGACGATTATAATTTTGAACCCATCTTAATTTTGTAGTTCGAATTCGTTGTAATATGTGTCGAAATGTTCAAGTTGAAGATGTTGTTCAAATGAAATTTTATAACACCTATTTTTCTATTAACTCACGTAGCTTGTGACTTTGGCTTATATTCAAATACTGTTTATATTGCTTCTCGTAGACATTGCTTTGATAATGTTCACTTTATACTTCAACTCGTATTTACTATCGCTCATTTGTATTTGCAGAAATATTCTCTGCAGAAAGTTCTTTTCATTGTCGTATATGTTTACCGTCGATTCAATAAAATTTGACCGAAGCTGGTCGTGGCCTCTCCATGAACTCGATTCACATCTCCCGCACTATATTTGCAATGGAGCGATACGTCTTCACTCTTTAAGCTTTCACAACAAAAGACCTTGTTCGAAGGCACGCTCATCCACTCCTTATCAAAAGTTGATATCGTCCCTCTCGTAAATTGGAGGTCTAATTTATAGATTCATTTCACTTGCAAATATCGGCGTTATTCGACTTCACCTCTACAATCTATTAATACTGGCATGTCCATTTATAATTCCCATTTATTTTTATATATTCTAATTACTTCTAAAAGTATTCCAGACTAATTATTATATAATTGCTTATCATGGATTTATAATATGCTGATTGGCGATGGCTCTATCAAGTGATTTCTTTGTGTGGATCTCGGCTTCGTTGATACGCGACAAGGCACGTGCCGACTCGCGTTCCCCCTGCTTAACCACGTGACCTGTTTTGAACCGGTTCTTGCAAGCGAGTCTTCAATAACAAGTTGAAATTGTACTCTTTCCAGGTCGTCAAAAAATATATCATTGCCTTTGTAAAACATTCACTTATATAAAATCTTACTTATCTTCTCTTATAATTGAACCGATATACTGTAATTCTTTCATCTCTTCTCATCTTTCAAGCTATGCTGAATGCTTGTATGAGAAGCGGGGTGCCTATCTCTCCCGTTTAAATTGAAACATAAAATTATCATGCAAGTACAGTTCGATCCCCTCCTCGTGACATACTCTGAGCTTCTAAAATACGGGTACAGTACTGTGCCCGTATTCACCACTGCAGTGAACGCCAAAATCCCAAGATGACAGTGGATCGATGTATCCGGAAGTACCCCGGCTAAAAATACTTAACGAATCAAGTGGCATCTCACACACTGGAAACAGCGAACACATATCTGGTAGATTTTTCAATCCAAATTACTATGGTTTATCCTCAACAGGATCAAACGACAACAACAACAACAACAACAACAATAGAGCTCAAAACTCTTATGAATCTCGGGCGTAACGGGGAAATAGGAAATGGATAATAGGTTCAAGCCGCTATATAATGACCATAGCATTTACTAACCTCCCTCTATCTATAAATTTTAACGCAAAGTTTCTATAAAAATGATTCAAGCATACGTAAATGCGTGCTCAATGTTTATTCAAGAAATAAACAAATCATTAATGCATATAAAATCTGATAACACAAATAAATGTCAACTTCACTAATGTCTATCTGATATACTGGCATAACACCGCTCGTGTTAGAATGTCAATAAAAACTTTAAAAATCTAGAAATTGGCATCAACCTATCGTGCCTTAGATTTCAGGAACGAAAAAAATATATTATTAAAATTAAAAATAGCCCCCTTAATGTATTTAAATAGTGACGGCCTCTCACCATTTACAATAACAATATTTTACCCTATACATATATACTGAATCCTAATTCTTATTCACTTACCAAAATATCCAACACATATATATATACAATACCAGAAGATTATCTACCCAAATGTTCCTTCCTAATATTTTTATAAACATTGTTTCGATTTTCACAAACGGTATAATGTCAATATCAAGGTTATCTGTCGTAATATGGCTTAAAATTCAAATCATTCAAGTTCAGATTGTTGTCTAATGAACTCCTTGTCTTACCTCACTGCTTGTAATAACAATAATAATAGTAATATCCTCATTTGATACAATAACCATGAACACTACCTACTTCTGGTACAACCTGTATCTCCTTCTTGTTTTACAGCTGATCGAAACGCAAAACCCAAGCGTTAGAATCTCACTCCTCCATTATAAAATATTCTTCAATCACTTTCCATCAAGAATGATATTGTCTCCTTTCTCAGTTACGCCACTCTTAGGCTTTCATATAAATCCAACAACACATTGATAGCTTTCATCGTTCTTATAAACCGACTATACAGCTCACTACTCGCTGATGTAGCCTTCACATAACATGACTACAGTATTATAATACAGATTAGCATCCTCCATTACAATACAGCTGCTTTTATTAACATAACATCTCCACTTAAGGGGAGTATGAATGGCCTATCCCGCTAATGTTAAATTTGCTAATTTCATGAACCACTTTCTCAAGAACTACTACATGCAAAGAAGTGAAACTTTTGCAGATTATTTATACATGGTTTATGTACTTACTCCTCTAGTTTTGTTGACATTCATATGCTAGGAGTTGGGATATTTTTTTTCTCAGTTTTTTTACTCCTTTGTTTTGTCAAATTATTGTGCATTTTTCCTCAAATATGCATGCTATCACTATCATTCTAGAGGTATGGTATTACAAGGGTATACTACAAGAAAAGTGAAAAAATCAAGAGTATATCTACTATAGAACCCGAGATAACGGGTCATTTGTCTGAAAAAAGTTAGTTTTTCAGAAATTGCAATTAAAAATTAATGTAAGATTGTACCTCACTTTTCAATAGAAACAACCGCTAAAATACGCCGGCAGTGTAGTCTTCATCATCTCCTGCATTGTCCGAGTGCATCCTCTTCTTTATTCTGAAAGATCTCTGTCTTGTCGACTCGCTCCTTGTCCAGTTCCTTGAGTATGGCTGGTGTATTCCATCCAGTCTTCACTCCCAGCTCATCCAAGACATTCAGTCTACCAGTATTGCCATCATTAAAAGTGATGGCAGCAGCATACACACCAAGTTTCATTGTATGGTACCCCACAAATACATTTTTAGGTATTCTTGACAACACAACATGGTTGAATGGCTCATTCACGTTTTGTGTTTTCCCTGTCACATTTCTCCAGTAGGTCTGGATTTGCCAAATCTCTATAAACTCGCTTTATAGCCAACATAACAGCCTCAGGTATAGAGGTCTTGTGGGTAAACTTATCTAAAATACCAGCCGCAGCAGCTTTTTTTTGTATTTACACCACTCGCCGGAAAAATGTTTCTTTTTCGAGGAGGAACTTGAAGGTGTAGCAATGTGTAGAGCTGACGTACTAGGTGAACATTCATTCCTAACCTCGTTTACACCTGGATACGTTCTTTAGTACTGAACCCTTCAGAATAGCAGTGTTTATATGCAAGAATCTTGATCAAGGGGTCGCGCTCAGTTCCTAGTGTGATGTTTACGTTCGCCAAACAACATGCTCTACTGAGGTAAGGGTCATAGGATGAAAACTATAATTAAGAAAGAAAGGTGACAAGACGTAAAATAATAACATGATTTAATGACTAATAGTGCATAAGAAGAATATAAACAACAATAATAAAAAAATCCTCCCTGAATTTTTCCCATGACAGGAATATCTATGAATGTTGAGGAGTCAGACGGATCTCCCCTTTATAAAAATGTGGATCCTAGTTCCACTAACTTGCATTTGGATTTTATGTACGCGTAATGACTAACTACGAGAAATGAGTACTTGGATGACTGTTCGTTTACAGCGGGTTAACAGCCACGATGCTTACGAACAATCATCTCGTAAATCAACGTTTACGGATATGGGACATGACACTAATAAAAACCCTTAAAAATTTAATGCTGACACACACACTAAAATTCTACTATTTACAGGAATCTCCCTGGAGACCCTCCATTAGCGCGATGACGCACTTGATAAAATGAGCTGCCAACACCGGCCAATTGCTCAATACACCAACAAGGAAAATACAGCATCGCACGTGACTTCACGGGTCACTGATATGGAATATAAACATGGACTAAAACCAACAACAACAAAAGCCTGACCGGCTGAGATTACTTTATATGAACAAAACTGCATGTTAAGCTAACGCTTCGGAGATTATCGTGATTCGTAGGCAACTCCCATTTATTTAAACAATTTGTATCATTGATCAGTTCTTAATTCTGTATTTCAAGTAATTACGGAGTCAACAAGCACTCCCCACTAATGACCTCGCTTGCAACCTTCAGTCCGCCTTGTGAAACAGCTCCCCCTTCCTCAATACTTGTCATTGTCCCAACTCCAGTGTGTAAAAATAACTGACCAGCTGTGCCGTTATCTCAAAGAATCAACAGCAACAAATCTCAACCACCTGAACATATGGTCAGACATTAATCAAAATAGCCACATATTGCCCTCGCAAGGTAACAGTATGGACTTGGCACCAAGCTGACAGAAATCAGTCTACGCTGAAATTCCTGCTTGTAATGACCACAAAATACACACACTCACACTTCTGGGAATGACATGACGTTTTTCACACAGGTCGGTTGAATAGATGCTCACAAACTATTTAAAAATATTAAAACCTACGATAGAGCTGACTGCTCTTCGTCACAAATCACATTGCTCCAAAGGCAATAATCTCACTGAATCTGATCAATAATAATCCTTAAAAAAAATTAATTACCCTCCAATCTACTGTATAATTATATTACTTCAGTCCTACTTCTGAAACACAACATATCTCCGAGAGACGTTTTTAACCGCATTGCGTAACTTATGCAAACACGGTCGTCCACATAGCTACGTTAGTTAAAACAACACAAAAACAAGAACCTTCTACTAATAACATTTATGCGAGCTGTTTCCATGCAAAAGGTGTGTCAGACCAAAACTAAATATACTACGTTAATCAACACAAGCAAAATATTTACAAAAATATGTCCCATATACCATAAGTTAATTTATCAGATAATAAGAATATTATTTTGTACTCATCCTCGGCCAGTCACCCGTCAAAGGACATCAGTTGCCATCTCCCAACTGAATGCTTCTTAGCTCATCTCAGCCATCTGGACGGAGTGTTGATAGTTCCAAACTTCTTCCATGGTAAGCGATGTCATCTCTCGTGCTGATTCAAAAAGTTAGATTATTATACACTCGATATCTGACTACTAAATTCACCGTTTCAGGTACTACTTTCCCCAGAACAGTCTGTTGGCGAATTGTCGATGCTACTGTCCCTACAAAATATAGTACTGTGACTATCTATCACTGAATTTAACACATTTATTAATAATTTCTGTGTCCACATGACACGCAAAAGTATAAGTGCCTACGTCCTTAGACGCGCAAAAATGTAAAGTAACCTGTGTCCTCGACACACAAAAGTATAATAACCTGTGTCCACCGACACACAAAATATAATAAGCCTGTGTCCTCGACACACCAAAGAATAATAAGCAATGTCTTGGCTCTTCATGCCACTTATAAATGAACCGGCCCTAGGTATTGATAGAGGGGGAAATTATATAAAAAATTCTCAAAATAATAGTGGTACAGGAATGAAATAAATATCACTGAACTCGTAAAATTGCGCAGGTCAAGAATATGCCCATTAATCCTAGAACCGATCGTAGAGATGTTGTCTAGCCGATCTCCCGCGTTAATGCTAGCCATCGCGTGCCCAAGCTAGACTTGCCGCGCTGGTAAGCATTCATCTCCCATTGGTTCCACATTTTCTGTAACTTGGCGGTTTTTATCAGACCTTGGCCTCGTAGGAGTGTCTAGTATTTTCATCAGCCATTCACGTTACTGCGTCATATATTTTCTAGGCGCGAATATTACAATGAACATACCAGAAGCGTGTCTCACTGCGCGTCCCTTCTATTTTGAGGTAGCCACCACCTGTCCTTCTGAAACATTGCTAGGGTCTATCTTTACACAATCCTAAGTATTTAGCCTTTTGTCAAACTGCTGCAGGTATGTCCCCATTGTCTCCAACAAATGCTTGAAATTTCCTCATCTCCGTCTGGCTATTTTCATGACGCTGGTGGAAATATTTATTAATTGAAGAAATAAAACATCGAATCATTTATCCATCAGAGGGTAAAGGGTTCACAACTCCTCCACTCACAAAATTTCGAACTTAGGAGAAAGTCGAT
Source organism: Meconema thalassinum (assembly GCA_946902985.2). NCBI lineage: Eukaryota > Metazoa > Arthropoda > Insecta > Orthoptera > Tettigoniidae > Meconema > Meconema thalassinum. The sequence continues at coordinate 678,591,160 of OX336389.2, forward strand.
AATTTTAAAAAGACTTCCGTAGGCCAATTTGTTTTATTCCAGAATCACCCCTTTTCTATTACTTGGTCTAGCCGCTCCTGTCTTGAATGGCATTTACTCGTTTCATTTCCTGCTTGTAATGACCCTCTCAACTGCTTGCATGACGCGCTGGTGCCTTAGGCAACACTCTGCTCGTCTCGTTAATGTTTGTCAACACCAATTCCACTTCCTTCTTCACGTGCCGTACTCAACTGCTCCCCGTCCACTTGGTTGATATAGGATGTCCATATATTTAAACTGCATCATTATTTCGGCGCTCTCATGGTTCACTTCTACGATACTTTTTTAAGTTGGCTGCATTGTAGACCGACATTGTTCCTGTGCTTAACTCTTTCACTCTGTATGCATTATTTCCAAGGTTTCTAACAATAGAATAGGGTCCTATGAACTTTTCGCAGAATTTGCTGAAGATCTTCTTCTCTGGATCCGATGTAGCGGGTCGTTTCATCAAAACGAGCTGGTTGATTTCTAGATCACTGTGAAACCTCTTATTTCTCACTCGCCGTAATCTGCGATCTGCTTGTTTTCTCATGTAGGCTCTCGTTCTCTCAATTCGCAGGTCAGGTGCTATCATGGGATCTTGTGGGCAGTTAATGATGCTTTTCCACGTTCTCACTGGATACTCGTTTTTGTGTAAGACCATAGGGATCTGTCCTGTTGACTCGTGCCTGGTAGAATTCATGCATGTCTCTACATCCTTAATTTTATCCACCCATTTATGATGTTCTTTGGGAATGAAGATTCTCAAGTATGATGTTACACATTTTATTGCTCTCTCACTTGGATTACCTTGGGCATGTCGGATACTGCTTAAGACGTGTTTTATACCCATGTCCTCCATACATTTCTTGAATTCGGTGCTTGTAAAATAACTGCCATGGTCTGACAATATAAATTCTGGTTTTCCAAGGATTGGAATAACTCTATTTCAAATACGACTGAGTACTTGTTTCGATGTAGTTTTCTGAATGGGGCATAATACGACAAACTTAGAAAACACATCAATGCACACCAGCAAGTGCCGGCAACCTCGCCTTCCTTTCGGAATTGGACCGAAACAATCCAGGGCCAGTAGCTCGCAGGGTTTCTGAGGTAGCAATGGTCTAGGATACTGCCTCATTAAATAGTTATTGGGCTTTGTCCTCTGACATGGATCACAAGTCGTAATGACGTCACATATAGTTGTTCTCATACGTGGCCCTGTAAATGTCTCTCCTATTGTCGCTTCACACTTGTCTAATCCGACGTGTCCGTAACTTTCGTGAGTATGCCATGTCAATCCTCGCTGTAAGGTTGCAGGTACTAATATGCGTAACTTGGTGTGGTCATTATCTACCCATTTGTGCAGCAAATTGTTGACATAAACATATCTTCCTTCTTTGGCTTTGGCTTCTCGAAATGCAGGTGTTCCTGTAGGTAGCTGCTTTCTGAAGTATTGAATTAATAGCATCATCCATGGTTCCGCTTCCTGTTCTCACTGTATCTCACGTAACTCCTCCAAGAATTCCCGGTCCTTCGGTTTTAACTCCAAGTGTTGTACCATCGCTGTTTCTTCATTATCAGGCTCTGGGTTCCTGCTGAGTGCATCCGGAATCACGTTCATCTTCCCTGGGCAATGTTCAATCTCAATGCTAAACTGCTGAATATATATAGACCAACGTGTCACACGTTCGCTTGCCATCGACGTCTTAAACAAGAATGTTAGTGCCTTGTGATCAGTCCTGACAACAATGGGGTATCCATAAATTATTCTTTTCCATTGTTGGAGCGCATGAAGTATGGCCAACAATTCTAGTTCCGTTACAGTATAATTGCGCTCGTGCTTACGCAATTTTCGGCTGACAAATGCCAAATATGTTTTATGTTGCAGGTTAGCTGGATCTTCTTGGTAGAGCATAGCACCTATACCAATTTGTGAAGCATCCGCTTGGATTATAAATTTGTGCTTGAAATCTGGATATCCTAACTTAATGCAAGTTTCCAATAGCTGGTTTGTTGCTTGGAACGCCTTCTCACACTCCGCATTCCATAACCATTTATGATTCTTCTTTAGCATTTCCTGCATTGGAGCTACAGTCTCCGTGTAACCTGGACAGTTTTCCTTAAAGAATCCCGTTACGCCTAAGAAAGCCCGAATGTGCTTGACTCTCGTTGGTGTAGGGAAATTCTTTATCGCTTCAATCTTAGCTGGATTTGGCTTCACTCCCTCCTTGTCAATGATGTGACCCAAATATAAGATCTCGCTCTTGAAGAAATGCGATTTCTTCAGGTTTACTTTGAAATTTGATGCATTAAGGTTGCCTAATACTTTATCTAAATTTTCCATGTGAGTTTCAATGTTGTCGGATGCCAGCAGAATGTCATCAATATAGCGCACCGTCATCTCCTTAACTTCCTCGATTAGATTCCGGTCCAGGGCTCGGATTAAAGCACAGCCCGCTGTTTTGACTCCAAAGGGCATTCGGACGAAGCAAAACGTTTGGTTATCGAATAAGAAGCCAGTTAGAAGCTGTGACTTCTCATCCAATTCAATATGGTGGAAACTGGACGTCAAGTCAACTGATGAATAAATGCTTTTGTTTTTAAAGCCTTTTAATACGTCTCTGATAATTGGCGCTCTGTCATACTCAGGAAAAATGAGTCTCATGTTGAGATTTCTGGCATCTAAACAAAGTCAAATAGACCCATTTGGTTTTGTGACTGCCAAAATCGCATTTAGATAAGGTGTAGGTGTCTTCCTTATCACTCCAGCTTGTAACATCTCATCTATAATGACCTTAACTTGACAACGATATTTTTCCGGAATTGGGTACAATCTACTTTTGAAAGGTGACCAATCCTCGACTTGCATTGAATATTTGAAATTTAATATTTTCCCAAGTACTGTATCAAATACTGCTTTGTGTTTCCTTAAAATCTCTTCCAATTGTTTTCTGTGTTCACCCCCAAGTTGAATGTCATTGAGCCGCTCCTGTAGTAACTCTTCAAATTGTGCCTCACTGTCATCTCCTTCCGTTAATAAAGACCATATCTCCTGGGATTCACTCTCCTCATCTAGTTCCACAACAGCTCCTTCTATGATGTTATCTTCTGCCTTTCGTATCTCCTCTCCCGTCTCTTCCGATATTGCTTCCAATGCCCAAGAATTTACATCTCTTCCGGTAGTGATTTCATCCATATGCAATCCCACGTTCTTCAGCTGATCATACTCTCTAAAACTGACTGTATTCTTGTGCAAATCTATCACTGCTTGATAGTCACAAATAAAATTTGCACCAAGAATTATATTGAAATTCATCTTTGCCATGATAATGAATGTTTGCCCAAAAGTGTGTTCCAATATGTTCAGCTCTAAGTATGCCTGACGTTTACAAGTGACGGTGCGTTCAGGAATAACACCCCTCACTTTGAGTTGTGGTACGGGAATTACAGGAATATTCTGACTCCGTCCCAACTCTCGAACCAAGGCCTCCGATACCAGACTGATCTGCGACCCCGTATCCAATAAACATCTTATATTAATTCCACCAATCCTCGCGTAAATAATGGGTAACTGCCTAATTTCATCGTTCCGCGGTTTCACCGTCTCCTCCAGGCAGTCTTCTGGCAAAGCAATCCATTCTTGTATGTTCGCTACTATCCACCCATCTTCAACTTCCGACTGTGGCGTTTGTAGACTGTCTTCTTTATCCAAATTTAGCATTTTTTTTAGCTCCATTGCGACTCCCATCATTCTTTTGTCGCCCATGCCCTTGATATTCCTCTTGTCTCAGTAGACTTCCAGCTTCGTCAGTATGTGTGTCTGGATTCTTCATGTTCCCAATGGCTTTTTCCCATCTTCCTAACTCTCCACCTTGACTAGCGTGTAATTCCTCTAGGTAATTTTGTGATTGAGCGTGCCTATCATCCCAGTCATTTCGATAATTACGTGGCTCTCCTTGATTTTGATCTCTCCTTCCTTTCCATCTTTGATTAGCATTGTAATCACCGTATCTTCCATAAGGCCTTTCATTCCTTCGATTTTCACGCCATTGCTGATACCCTCTATGTTGATATCTACTGTTACCTTGATATGACCTATTGTTATAGTTATTCTCGTTACGCTGGTATGGTCTGTTTTCTCCTTCTTCCTGGTTTCGCCTAGGTGTGGAGGTGCTTGTATTAGTACCCTGCGTTTTAGTGTTTGCCTGTTTTGGTTTTATGACCTCTGTCGTATTGACTAACTCCAGCTGTCTTCCTCCTCTATAATGATTATGAGATATAGTCTCATCTATCTGGCGTAATATCTGCTCTGCATGTATGGCCGTACTAACGTTCGCTGCGACTAGTACTTGCTGCACGTTGACTGGTAATTGCCGCGCTATAGTCATCACCAGATCCGCTTCATTTAAAGGGTTATCAAGGTCGCGAAATTTTAGCATTTGCATGTTAAAGAAATCTGAGTATTTCGTTTGCTGGGTAGTTTGGTATTTTCTAGAGTAAAGCTCCATCCTTAGACTCTGTTGTAATGCTGGCGACCAGTACTTTCGCAGAAACGCTAATTTGAAATCTGCCATAGTTCCAAATGTATATTTGAAGCTTAAAAACCATGTAAGGACATTTCCTGATAAAAATCTCTCCATCATCCTCAATCTACGTGCTTCAGGTACCCCAGTGTCATTGTAATGATCTTCAATTTCTTTAATGAAGGCTTTAGGTGTCACCCCTGAATTCTCCGTGTATTTCTGCGGTTTATAATCGTTCGAGCGAATTACTTGGATAAGTTGTGTGGGCTGATGACCGTCTTGTGGCGTGGAACTCCTTTCGATGTTCTTGCGAAACCCTTCCGTGTTTGTTGTTAATGGGCTCTCCGCCTGAGTCTGACTCCCTGCTGTGCTAGTACCCTCCGGGCTATTTGAGTCGTCCTGCTTGTCTTTCAATGTTCCCGTTTTAAATATCGAGGATTGTTCTAACGACCTCAGTTCGGCTTTAATGTTCCTGTCTGTTTGTTCTTTAAGTTTACTCTTCATTTCTTGCTCTAATGCTTGAATACGAGTATGATTTTCGCCTACTGTCTTAAGGATGGCTGATCTTTCCTCTTTAGAATCGATATTCATTTTTCGCCAATCTTTCCTTATTTGCTCCTTAATTGTGCTTACTTTTTCCTCAATCTGGCTTTTAGCGTCATCCTGATTGCTTTCTATCTGGCTCAGCCTATCTTCCAATCTCGCGCTGTTTTCGTCGATGGTACTCTTTAATTGATTCTGATCCGCTTCTAGGCTTTTCCATTGCTCCGCTGATTTTATTTCGAGACGATCCATATCTTTAATTATGCCGGATATATTTTCATCTACCGCTGATAATTGTTGTTGAATGACCTTGCCGCTCTTTTCCATTTCCTTAAATCGTCCTTCCAACTTATCCTGAGCTATCTTTACCTCGCTTGTATTCATAGTGCACGCTAGTTCAATTTGCTCTAATTTAGCTAACACCGTTTCATCCAGAATGCTAAGTTTTTGATCAAAAATACTTTCCATTTTCTTAATCTGATCTAATTGTTTTTCATTGTTTTTACTAACATCTAGGGCCAGCAATACCATCTGTTGATTAGTGTGATCTTTCATCTCTGCGGTTAACGAAGCTAATTGGTTCGTGTTTTTAACATTCTGCGCCTCTAACTGCGAATTTATAGTGTCATTGATTTCATTTTTTAATAATCTAGCTTGTTCCGCCTGATATTCATTTTGTTCAATCCTACTGTTATTTAATTGTGTCCGCAATGATTCACTTTGTTCGGATAATTTGTTTATAGACTCACTTTGTTCTAACATAGTATTGTTTAGTGATTCACTTTGTTCGGATAGTTTGGTTTTTAGCGATTCACTCGGTTCGGATAATTTGTTTATAGACTCACTTTGTTCTAACATACTGTTGTTTATTTGTTCAGATAATTTCGCGTTTAATGCTTCACTTTGTTCGGCTAGTTTAGTGTTTAATGATTCACTTTGTTCTGATAGTTTAGTGTTTATTTGTTCAGATAATTTTGTGTTTAGTGATTCACTTTGTTCTGCCAATTTAGTGTCCAACAATTCCTGTGTTCTCCTAGCCGCACTCTCAATGATTTCTTGAATCTGTTCCACCGTCGCCATGTTATACACTTTTATATGAGACATTAGGGAAATGGCATAAAGCAATGCCCCTCGACACACACATACAATCCAATGCACATTTAATTTCTTTACCCAACTCAGTTCATTTATTTTTACATTTAATCCCACTAGTCGATTGCATCTCTGAGTGGTTCTAATTTTACTCAATTTAATTTAAACCCAAACACATTTCAGTCATTAAATTGTTATCCTGACCTGATAATAACACTGACTAATTAACAAAGTATTAATTGTCATTTAAGGCTACCAGTCTCCTAACATTTTCATGAGTTTGACTTTCTAAACAAATCTAGTTTTAACTTTAACCATTGGGCGCCCGGTATCACGTATATTAATTTATTTTAATTCAATAGACAAAAACGTGAACCGTATTTTACATTGCAAACTCCTGATTTTAATTTATATTTCACACATTTGGCGGTATCCTCTTCGCCTCAATTACTTTTAATAAAATATCACTTTCCGGTGATTAAAATACTGTCATATCTGCCTCCACTTGTGGCCTGTCAGTTTTACTCAAATACGCCAACTAAATGTGTTCCAGCAGCGAACCAGCAACAAAATTACACCTTCATTGTTGCGTCAGTTTGAAAACCCAACTACGCTTACATTGACATGTGCAATTTCTTTGCCGTTACACCACAGTGAACCGCCCCACGCTTGGCCGCGCCAGTTTACGTCCTATGAACCCTTCAGAATAGCTGTGTTTATATGCAAGAATCTTGATCAAGGGGTCGCGCTCAGTTCCTAGTGTGATGTTTACGTTCGCCAAACAACATGCTCTACTGAGGTAAGGGTCATAGGATGAAAACTATAATTAAGAAAGAAAGGTGACAAGACGTAAAATAATAACATGATTTAATGACTAATAGCGCATAAAAAGAATATAAACAACAATAATAAAAAAATCCTCCCTGAATTTTTCCCATGACAGGAATATCTATGAATGTTGAGGAGTCAGACGGATCTCCCCTTTATAAAAATGTGGATCCTAGTTCCACTAACTTGCATTTGGATTTTATGTACGCGTAATGACTAACTACGAGAAATGAGTACTTGGATGACTGTTCGTTTACAGCGGGTTAACAGCCACGATGCTTACGAACAATCATCTCGTAAATCAACGTTTACGGATATGGGACATGACACTAATAAAAACCCTTAAAAATTTAATGCTGACACACACACTAAAATTCTACTATTTACAGGAATCTCCCTGGAGACCCTCCATTAGCGCGATGACGCACTTGATAAAATGAGCTGCCAACACCGGCCAATTGCTCAATACACCAACAAGGAAAATACAGCATCGCACGTGACTTCACGGGTCACTGATATGGAATATAAACATGGACTAAAACCAACAACAACAAAAGCCTGACCGGCTGAGATTACTTTATATGAACAAAACTGCATGTTAAGCTAACGCTTCGGAGATTATCGTGATTCGTAGGCAACTCCCATTTATTTAAACAATTTGTATCATTGATCAGTTCTTAATTCTGTATTTCAAGTAATTACGGAGTCAACAAGCACTCCCCACTAATGACCTCGCTTGCAACCTTCAGTCCGCCTTGTGAAACAGCTCCCCCTTCCTCAATACTTGTCATTGTCCCAACTCCAGTGTGTAAAAATAACTGACCAGCTGTGCCGTTATCTCAAAGAATCAACAGCAACAAATCTCAACCACCTGAACATATGGTCAGACATTAATCAAAATAGCCACATATTGCCCTCGCAAGGTAACAGTATGGACTTGGCACCAAGCTGACAGAAATCAGTCTACGCTGAAATGCCCGCTTGTAATGACCACAAAATACACACACTCACACTTCTGGGAATGACATGACGTTTTTCACACAGGTCGGTTGAATAGATGCTCACAAACTATTTAAAAATATTAAAACCTACGATAGAGCTGACTGCTCTTCGTCACAAATCACATTGCTCCAAAGGCAATAATCTCACTGAATCTGATCAATAATAATCCTTAAAAAAAATTAATTACCCTCCAATCTACTGTATAATTATATTACTTCAGTCCTACTTCTGAAACACAACATATCTCCGAGAGACGTTTTTAACCGCATTGCGTAACTTATGCAAACACGGTCGTCCACATAGCTACGTTAGTTAAAACAACACAAAAACAAGAACCTTCTACTAATAACATTTATGCGAGCTGTTTCCATGCAAAAGGTGTGTCAGACCAAAACTAAATATACTACGTTAATCAACACAAGCAAAATATTTACAAAAATATGTCCCATATACCATAAGTTAATTTATCAGATAATAAGAATATTATTTTGTACTCATCCTCGGCCAGTCACCCGTCAAAGGACATCAGTTGCCGTCTCCCAACTGAATGCTTCTTAGCTCATCTCAGCCATCTGGACGGAGTGTTGATAGTTCCAAACTTCTTCCATGGTAAGCGATGTCATCTCTCGTGCTGATTCAAAAAGTTAGATTATTATACACTCGATATCTGACTACTAAATTCGCCGTTTCAGGTACTACTTTCCCCGGAACAGTCTGTTGGCGAATTGTCGATGCTACTGTCCCTACAAAATATAGTACTGTGACTATCTATCACTGAATTTAACACATTTATTAATAATTTCTGTGTTCACATGACACGCAAAAGTATAAGTGCCTACGTCCTTAGACGCGCAAAAATGTAAAGTAACCTGTGTCCTCGACACACAAAAGTATAATAACCTGTGTCCACCGACACACAAAATATAATAAGCCTGTGTCCTCGACACACCAAAGAATAATAAGCAATGTCTTGGCTCTTCATGCCACTTATAAATGAAGTGGCCCTAGGTATTGATAGAGGGGGAATTTATATAAAAATTTCTCAAAATAATAGTGGTACAGGAATGAAATAAATATCACTGAACTTGTAAAATTGCGCAGGTCAAGAATATGCCCATTAATCCTAGAATCGATCGTAGAGATGTTGTCTAGCCGATCTCCCGCGTTAATGCTAGCCATCGCGTGCCCAAGCTAGACTTGCCGCGCTGGTAAGCATTCATCTCCCATTGGTTCCACATTTTCTGTAACTTGGCGGTTTTTATCAGACCTTGGCCTCGTAGGAGTGTCTAGTATTTTCATCAGCCACTCACGTTACTGCATCATATATTTTCTAGGCGCGAATATTACAATGAACATACCAGAAGCGTGTCTCACTGCGCGTCCCTTCTATTTTGAGGTAGCCACCACCTGTCCTTCTGAAACATTGCTAGGGTCTATCTTTACACAATCCTAAGTATTTAGCCTTTTGTCAAACTGCTGCAGGTATGTCCCCATTGTCTCCAACAAATGCTTGAAATTTCCTCATCTCCGTCTGGCTATTTTCATGACGCTGGTGGAAATATTTATTAATTGAAGAAATAAAACATCGAATCATTTATCCATCAGAGGGTAAAGGGTTCAGTACCTATTTCCTTTGTTATTTACTTTCTTGAACACTCCTTTTGCTCCTGTCATGATTAGATGTACTCAAGATCAATAACACAAAAAATGAAAAAATATGCAAGTTATACCAAGAATGACGCACGCACAACGTAAACAATAAACACAACTGTTATGACAGTCCCACTAACTTATGTGGCAGAACTTCCTCTAGAATTTAAATCAAACAACAGGCTTCTAGACCTTATGGTTCTTGAGATATGAAGTGTTTACTGAAAAATGGTACATAAAATCCAAAAATACCCTGTGCAACTATTTTAATTAAATTAAATTAAAAATATTTCTAATCAAGCAAATTTAATAAATCATACGCCAAATTAATCAGCAAATTCTAAATAATATTTTGGCATCGAAATAAAAAATAAAAACTTTTTCAACAAAATGGCCATTTATACTTCCTTTAAAAGTTCCTAGTGTTTCTTTGGCATTGGTAATAATTGCGATATGCTTCCTAAAGCGATAACATTCATTCGAGCATCACGGCTCCCTTCTTTCAATGTCGAACTCACAACGCGACATTCCTGACAAATCTCTGTCTCAATAACATTGACTTAATGCCAACTCAAAAACATTAGTCACTGAAGCGTGAACTACTTCCATTAATTATTGAAATATCTGTTCAAATATGTTCATATATCACGCTATAACAATAGTCGTGTATATTTCCTATGTCTTTATTACATTTAAAACAATTCCAAATTGTCATTCGAGATAATCATACGTCTGACTTCATAGGGAGGTTAAGGCTGCTTGAGCTTTTAGTTCTCGCTGTCAAGAGGTGCAATTGCACATACTAAAAGGGAGGTGGCGCGCAGTTCGATACTCAATTGGGGGTCTGGGCAGGGACACCAAGAGCCCGCCGATGAACCACCTTGGTGTCCTAGGCGAAACCCCACACAAGACACGGCAGAAACCTAGAAGAATTGCTGAGTGTTAATTCACTGGCCGTGAAAGCCAATATACCATCTTTTTGGAAGCTTTCATAGGGAGGTTAAGGCTGCTTGAGCTTTTAGTTCTCGCAGTTAAGTGGTGCAGTTGCACCTAATATAAAGGGAGGCGGCGCGCATTTTGACACTCCTGTGAGGGGTCTGGGCGGGGACACCAAGAGCCTGCCGATGAGCCAGCTTGGTGTCCAGGGCGAAACCCCACACAAGACACGGCACAAAACTAGAAGAATTGCTGAGTTTTAATTCACTGGCCGTGAAAGCCAATATACCATCTTTTTGGAAGCCTTCATAGGGAGGTTAAGGCTGCTTGAGCTTTTAGTTCTCGAAGTCAAGTGGTGCAGTTGCACCTAATATAAAGGGAAGTGGCGCGCAGTTCGTCACTCCTGTGAGGAGGATCTGGGCGGGGACACCAAGAGCCCGCCGATGAGCCAGCTGGGTGTCCTAGGCGAAACCCCACACAAGACACGGCAAAAACCTAGAAGAATTGCTGAGTTTTAATTCACTGGCCGTGAAAGCCAATATACCATCTTTAAAGAAATGTTTATTACAACAAAAATTGCAATTCAATGCCATATAGGCCTACAATTTTTAAAAAATGTATACATGCAAAATAGTGAAGTGATATTCCTGCCATCTAGCGGGAGATTACACAAGACTGCATCTAAACTCTCTTCAAAATTTTGAAAATGAAAAGTAGTATTTCTGCCATCTAGTAGGAGAATGTCTCAATGCTGACTGCAAAATGCTACACCACGAGGCCACCAAAAGTCGCGTATACATGCTACGTTTGTGGAAAGCGTGTATTCGGGTGATACACGAACCTTTAACCAGAACCTTGCACATGTATCAAAATTATACACATGGCCCCAGGCTGTGCAGTAGACGTGTATCAAATAGATACGCATGGCAGTCAAAGAGTTAAACACTGCCTATTCAATTGTTCTAGTTATGGTATCTGTATATATATGTACAAGTACAAATGAATTAAAACTCAGCAATTTTTCTATATACCATGTACAAATGAATATTGTGGAAAGCAACTTACCACGTACGTGAAGGTTTAGAGCTAACTAAGCGTATTAATACACAATACCATGGAATCAGGCTATATCTGGGCTTAGGAGACGAGTTGGATTGATCCTCTCCCGGAATATTTGTGGCTACTGTAGAGAACCGCGCGGATGCGGATATCCATAACATTTTTTGCCATGCGGATATAGTTTGCATAGCTATGCGGATAGCGGATAAACTGCGGATAATGTTTGGACAAAATTTGCGGATAGTTTTTAGAATACAATCCGAACTTGTTGAATATCATTACTAGGACCCAGATGTTTATGACATATCATATTTTTACGTTTGGTTTTTTTTTTCAAGACAATTAAGATGATGATTTGCGCTAATCTCATTCAAATTATGTCTTTAAGCACAATTAGCGCACCAAACTAAAAAGGTTTACAATCTGGATGTATAACATTCATTTTAACAATAGTACATGACATACATAGCTGACTTTCTCCGCCTATGTCAAAATGTGTTGCTTTAATATTTTATCTAATTAAAATATTATTGTAATGCCAGTCGATTCGGATAACAAACGTGCGGATGCGGATAAAAGTAGGGGCGGGGCGGATGCGGATAGCAGTCGGGTGGATGCGGGGCAGATGCGCATAGCAGTCGTGTGGATGCGGGGCGGATGCGGATAACGTTTTGTTTATCCGCGCAAGGTTCTATTTATGGCATAGTGAGGGCAGTTTATTTCTTCATAGGTTGTATAACCATTTACTGTGCTTTTACCTCTATTACATGTTGGTCTCATCACCATTTCAGGGTTACAAAATAGCCATTCCCAGCTGGAATGCAACATACCCAATCCAGAAGGAAAGCAACTGACCGCACCTGCACAAAGCATCCAAGAATCGAACAGACCGTGAGAACAGGTAATTTACCTCCACTGTGTTGATGAACTCTTCGTTGTCATCCTCCTCCCCATCTGGAGAGAGCGGCGAAGCAGAGCAACTGTTTGCTGGACTAGTTTCCAGGCTAGACGTTATGTGGCTACGACCATTCATCATTGGTATCCGGTCAGGAACGCTTCTCCGGAAGCTTACTTAACTGGAGTGACATAAATATTAACTCCTGTGATATCACCAAAATTCATAATTCTATATGGACAACTATTAAGAAATGGCTACCATTACTTTAATGAAATTCTACACCCAAAAGATGAGCAACAGAAGAAAAGAGAAAGAAGAAGAAGCCAGAAGTAGAGCACACCCAGTTCAGATCGACACCTGAACTAGGGCACACCCAGTTCAGAACCAGCTCAAGCTAGAACTAAGGCAACCCCAGTTCAGATCCAGTACAAGTGGATGCTATTCCCGAAGGAGAACTAGGAGGAGCTTCTACACGATGCAGTCTGGAATTCTTTTCCGAAGGAGAGAAGTAATTTGCATTTGGAGCTGTTCGAGGGAGGTTATTGTGGAAACACCTCTGAATAAAGGTTCACTATGGAAACCTTATTTCTGGAATCCAACCCTGGATGTTCCACTTCTAGACAACATTACGCACCATAAGGTAGAAATAAGAATTCATTTTAGGAGCCCATTATTAGTAGTTGGAAGATTTCCGAAAGTAACCATTTGACCAATTTTCTATGTTTTTATTGTAGTAATTTGCTTCGTTATTTTCAACTTTGTTGATCAAGATTTATTCGTTTTTCAAATTCGGAGTTTTCAAATTAACGTTTTGTTAGGATCAGTTATTTGCGATGTGGATGTAGGAGTATTTGGATTTTAGGTCTCAGACCGTATTTTTGTCATTTTCGTATTTGTAAATTAGACTATGGATATTTTTATTCGTAATTATCGATTTTTATTCATAGTTTGAATTTATTTAGAATGCTAGGAAGATGATCTTTATTGTAGATCGAACTCAGGAATTCGTATATCAAAACTGAAGTCAGATGACGATCATTTCTCAAGTAAATGTTTCATAATGATGTTAAATTAAATGTTAATGAACATTTTAAACGCTGATTCTGTTTTAAAAATATTTTGACGATATGGAAAGAATTGAAATGAATACCGAGAATGTTGAAAATATAGGGAGTAAGTATATTCAATTGAAGTCAGTTTGATAAACATATAGGATTGTTGTTTGGCAACACTATTGAATGCATTGATGAAATAAGTAAAGCTATTAATGTAATTATTTTTACATTACCAGATGTATTTCAGAAGTGAATTGAACCAGTAATTTAAATTGAAACTGTTGTTGAGTTATTTGCAACAAGATCGAAATGCGATTTGTGATTTCAGATGGTCACTTTCGTTACATTCAACGATTTCTTTAAGTATGATTCCTTTCTCTCTTGTGACAGCACATTTATACAGTCATTTTATTTCGCTCCCGAAAAACATCCAAACAATTGTTAATTACATAGTTTATTATTCATCGTAATCAAACAAAATTACGTAAGCCTATCATATGTATCGTATTTTAAGACCTTACCTTCGAGTGTTGCAGTTTCACTCCTTCTGGCAAATTTCAAACTGGCGTGTACCAAGTCACTGCAGTCTGCCGGTGTCGAGTTACGTCACTGTGGCTCTTCGAGCAACCTATGGCACGCCTACATTTAGTCACGAGGTCTTCTGGAAGAGTCTTGGCTACTATATAAGAAGGTTCTAGCTTCAGTCCATTATCGCATTCTACTCGCATTCTCTTCGCATTCTCCACGCCATTCTCTTCTCTTCGTTCCGCTATACATCTTCACGCAGATTATTATCTGCATGCTGCTACGTCACGATACTAATGTAGCAACGCTGCTCTCATCATTAGCCACTGCGCTACCTCGCCGCTACGCCATGTATGCATTACTTTGCCTAATTTCTTCGTAAAGAAAAGGTGATCGCCAGCTGTTATATTCAGCAACCGCATCCGAGTTGAATTACCCTTCTGCATACTTCTAAGCCACGGCAGTCTCCCAGACTGCAAGCAAACTGCATTCTGCCGACACTACAGAAAAGAAGAAAGGAAAATTTTGGTTCTCTCCCCATGGCACGCTTTCTGAGGACACTGACACCTCCTTCCAAAGGAACAATCAAGATCATCTACGCTACTTAGCCAGCCAGAATCTTTTATGGAGCTGCTCCACAAGAAATTCTCTTCTTCGATCTTTTGAAAAGATAAGTTTATTTTATGAACTTTAATTCATTTCGTCATGCAGTTTGTATATGTGAGCTCAACCACTCGTTGGTTATATACAAGTATTTTAATAGACTCTATTATTAAAGGGTTTCTGTAATCAGACCCGTATAACCTGTTGCATTTAAAATATCTAGTCATCTCTGCTTTAAGCACTTATGTGCATTTTGTTTACTGAATTATCAATTTAGAAATGTTACCTTAATGCTGCTGTTTAGCAATACATATTGCCAGCCTAGCTTTTGGTTTTCTGGTGATGAATTTCAATGCTCAATATCCCGCACCGCCTTCAGTCTAATTGTTCTTTGCACAGTAACTATTTTGCCCAAGCTCACGCTTGATGCGATCTCCCGTATGGGAAAGTTTTAGGGCAAAACTTCCTCCATAAGACGATATTCAATATTTTTGAGCAATGTTGATAATGTTGATACGATGATTTACTGTTTTGTGAGCATTTTATGAAGTAGTCCCAGTTAATGGAGGAAAGATTTGTTATTGCAATAAGGGCAATGTGCTGTTCGGCATTGTTTTATTGATGTCAATAAATATGTTGATATCTGTGTTGACAGTTAGTCAGTGTTTAAGAAATATTTATTTAAGGTAGGAATACAATTCGAGGCAACAGTATGATAAGTTTTGAAAGTACTGAAGTTAGTTTGGTAAACTCGAGAAGTGTTTAGGTTGCAAATATTATTCAGAATACGATGAAGCATTAAGAAACAGCTGATCGCTGTGACAGCTGAAGTCACGTTCAGGTTCAATGGTTTTAAGTGATTTAAGCATGAATATACTGGTAATTATTATTAAAGTTCTAGTATTACTCTAATTATTATATTTATTAAACAGGAAGACGAGGATGAAGTTAATAAACTATATCTTTACTTAGCTGTATGGAATATAGATTCCGGATATGACTGAATATTGGATTAGACCCAAGTTAGTGGGAATTGCAAGCATTCTATATCATGATTTGAGAAGCAATGACTGTAAATAAGAACTAGTAGTAGAAACATGTAACATATTTAAATATGTAATGATGGTTTGATATATTGGAATTTGTTTATTTTATCTAGATTTGAATTAGAGTAGGAAAAAGGAGTCTATGATGTATAGATTAATAAATAGACATTGTAATAGCGCAGGCCAATGCTATGAGTAGAGTCTTTTTTTTTATTATTTAACGAATATTTTAAATGTTTGTACTCCTCAAATTAAGGGCACAGCAGTTAGTTGCCTAAATTTTGAAGTTTCATTTGCGGATTTATTTTATTTTAGTTAAAAAGGATTAGGAGAGTGTTGACAGGTTATTTTAGTGCTATTAATTTAATTTTTTTTATTGTTGTATTGTGATTGCACAATAAATCGACAGGCACATTTTTACGTTTCACTGACAATTTTTTAATAAATATGGCGTTGTCTTTTGCAATTCAAAGATATATTTTAATGTGCTTGAGAGGTAGAGAGATGTCATGGCCCACACCTTTTACCCGTTACGCCTGAGATTCGAAAGTCTCTCACTCTCTATTGTATTTAGTTATCCACCAGCTCAGTAGTTAGATCTATAGCACATCTTAGGATAGCTTACCCCATCCCGTGTGTATTCGCCAGTAGCTCTTAGTAGTTTTTCTAGCCGGGGACTACATTTTTTTTCAATGCATCACCATCATCGGATATTGGCTGATACTTCGCAAGGAAATACGGGTACAGTTATTAAAAAGGCTTATCCCAACCTCGGGACTTTCGAATGTGTATTCGCACCATTAAGTGTTTTTGAAATGACGTAACATTGTTTAGGTTGAGAGTTTGGGTTATATATTTAGTAAATTACTATCCCAAGTGTAGCTTAGACAGTTGTTGATACGTATCTATTTGAGTAAGGAAATACGGATACAGTACCAAACGTAAGGACACGGCAACCTCCTTCCCTCTTCCTTGCCTAACCCTCCCACTCTTCCCATCCCTTCATAAGGCCACCGTTAAATTTGGAGGCGAGGCCATCTGGGCAAAGTGCTAGTCACAATTCCCACTTGTATCCCCCCATCTCAGAGTCTCAAGCTCCAGGGCACTGCCCTCATTGGCGGTAAAGGTGGGATCCCTCACTGAGTCCGAGAGAAAAGCCAACCCAGGAGGGTAAACCGATATCGAAACGGACGGAATTTAATTTCACTCTGACGTCAAGATTTAATTTAGTTCCACATTTCAATTCACTCCGACCTCTAGATTTAATTGAGTTCCACATTTCATTTTACTCCGACCTCAAGATTTAATTTAGTTTCACGTTTCATTTCACTTCGACCTCAATATTTAATTTAGTTCCATATTTCCTTTCACTCCGACCTCAAGATTTAATATCATTCCAAATTTAATTTCCCTCCCAGTCGACGATTAAATGTTATTCCGACCACAAGATTTAATTTCACTCCGACCTCAAGATTTAATTTCACTCTGACCTCAAGATATAATTCCGATCCACACTTAATTTCACTCCGACCTCAAGATTTAATTTCATTCCGACACCAAGATTGAATTTTATTTCACATTTATTTTCATTCCGCCTTGAGGATTTACTTTCATTCCACATTTAATTTCATTCCAACTCCAAGGTTTAATTTTACTCCACATTTAATTTCATTCCGACCTGAGGATTTAGTTTCATTCCACATTTAATTCCATTCCGACCCCAAAATATAATTGCATTGCTTTAATTTCAATCAACCGGTGAATTTAATTTCTTTTTTGTAGTCGGTTTACCCTCCAGGGTAGGCTTTTCCCTCGAACTCAGTGAGGGATCCACCATTACCGCCTCCAGGGCAATGTCCTGGAGCTTGAATCATCGGAACGGGGTATACAACTGGGGAGGTGGGACAGGCACCTCGCCTAAGCGGCCTCACCTGCAAAGCGAACAGGGGCCTTATGAGGGATGGAAATGGATGGGAAGATTGGGAGGGATAGGCAAGGAAGAGGGAAGGAGGCGGCCGTGGCCTTAAGTTAGATACTGTACCCGAAATTCACATAACCACCAACTAGTATCCGAAGGATGGAAATGATTGCAATGGACGCTGATCTTCAGCTAGGAAAACCAACAATTCTCTGCTAGATGGCCAGTTAGGAATCTCTCGTTACATAGATATTAAAAATACGAGTGTACTAATATTTAGCTACATACAAATCCTACAATAAAATATTGGAGGACATGATTCTGGGATCTCGAGGGTGAACGGTTATAAGATAAAAGTGGGCACCAGTGTCTAACCAGTAGTACAACCGTAGCGAATTATTAAATGAAGAGATCGATTTTTTCTATAAAAAGGGACAGGCAATCTAACAAATGTCTGCTAAGATTTATTCAAGATATACGACGACAAATACAAATAATGTCCATCAGAAATAACATTAAAGTTCACTCAAATGAAAATAAAACGTTATAGGCTTTAAATAATAATTATCTTCACTAAGAAGAAACATATACCGTGAATTTAGGTAACTGGACTTCACTGAGTCCTCATTAAGGAGTAAAATAAAAATCCTCCCTATGGACCTCTCGTCTACCAATCCTAGTTCAAACTATCAACTACTTGTTAATCATACAGTGTTAAATTCAGTTTAAAATAAATTTGTTAAATGACTGCCTTCTATTTACAATTCATTCATTACTCTATACATAAATCACCTTAATTCCTACTTCTTTAGAGATATTGAACCCTTTATCCTCAGGCTATATAAAGGATTCTAATATTTATTCATCAACTTTTGATACATTTCTACAGACAACAGATATGAGAGCCAGACGGTGTTGGGATATATTGAGAAATCAGTGGCCGAGAGGACACAATGGTTTAAGCTCCTGTGGTATTTTAGGAGGATGCGTATATATTCTTGAGACATAGAACAGGTGCAACTTTTAGCGCGAATGTTGGCTTGGGGACGCACACTATGGCTTGTTGCTATGAAGATTGGCGCCAAGGAAGAAATCGAATGCTACAAGGTAATTGGTCTATCATCATGTGAACCACTCCCTACGGCAGAAATGTTTGTAAAAACGCGCAAAGATATACAAGAGTCTAGGCCAATAGTATCAAGACGCCTTGTCTTAGCGGGAACTCGGCTTGGGAACGCGCACGGGTAGATTAACGTGGGAGTTATCTACAGATTAATTCCACGATCGATTCAAGCCGGCTACAGCAAAATCGTAACCTCCACACTGCTACGAACTCAATGATACCGATCGCATGCTAGTCTGATAGTTATTATGGAATATTTTTAATAGATCCCCTTCCACACCTACCCTAGTCTGTGTCATTTATAAGGATACAAGATGCTCCGAGGAGAACCACTTATTTTGTACGTCTGAGAGCGTAACGTCGACCACTAATTTTTGTTCGTCTGAGGACGGAACTCATTACTTATTTATTATAGTATAACTTCAGTGATTTATTTGTAGTCCCAGTACTACCAGATAGGACCAGTTCATCGAAGTAATTCACCAAATAGTCTGTCAAGGAATATAGTACTTGATAGGTGAATATAGTAGGAATTATATCGTGTGTGTATCTGACAAAACTTTATTTAATTCAGCACGTGATGACGTCCAAGAACGAGGATGGATCTGGGAACCAGCAGGACATTTGCCTGAAGATGTCAATGACCAGATAAACATCTTAAAGGAGATGGTTGCAGACGTAATTCCTGGCGCTGTTTTAAAGGATTGAGTACCAAATAAATTTTATTTATTTATTAAGTCAGCTACGGTGTTATGGGATATTTTTGTAAATATTTGTTTGCTTGCTTGGTAATGTAGATTATTGGTTTTTGTTTTACTGACACATTAAATATGGGACTAGCCGAGCGTTGCGTAATTTTTATATTTTGTGATTGTATTTGGTTTAACTGTACGGGGCGAGACGCGCAGCCGATGCCCGATCTCGCTTGCGTAAATCGCGGTCAAGCATTATTATTCGGAGATTTGCCTTACAACAAAAATGGAACTGAATTAATTTTGAGATTAAAAAAATAGAATTTGGAGGGTAAAAGATTATTTGTGAGTAGAATCTTATGACGGATCAGGATTGTTTTCGATAGTTGCTTTCCAGCAGATTTTAACGGGATGGTACTTTGCACCCGAGTTTCTGTTGTGTGTTCTTGTTAATGTGTCAATGGACGCAGTAGTATTGTTGATCTGTTTGAGCCGACCCAGAGAGTGAGTGTGTATGAGATTTTGTCCAAGCTATGGTTGCGTATGTGATTTTATGATGTGCTAGCGAGAATATATCATGGTGATTATTCGGACATGCTCCATGTCAACCCAGTTCATGACCTCGCGGGGCTGAACTCGTGGTATATATTATATTTGTTTCTCGCCATCCAGAGGATGCGTGAGATATGTTGATGTTTCAAGAGGGAACTGCACTTAGCTTGCCAGACAGAGAGAGGTATTTGTAGGACAGCGTGACTCATACAAGAAGGGGGAGCTCAATCAGATAACGTGTCTAGTCATTAGTAACAGATCTGCTTTCTCTACTGCATTTTTGATGTTGTTTTAAATTCACAAAACCTGATCGGTTATAATGAGTATTGTTTGATTAATTGGGAGCTGTCCATACTGTAAGGTAGCCACCGAAATACGTGTTTGTCTGGCGTTTCATATGAATGTAAACATTGTTTTTTTCAGCCGTTAGGCATGTATTTTTTTGTTGTTGGTTCAATATTTTTGGTGTGTTTATGTTTGATGCGTTCTTGACCCGTGTCAAGTTAGGGTGCGCGGAGCTATGTCCCCAAGTTGATGAGAGCGGTTTTTGGCCTATTTCTGACATGCTCTTTTTTATTCCGTGTGCTCCTGCACCAGTAAGAATCTCAGGGAGATTCTTCATTTTGTTTAGATTATTAGATCTTGCATGTGTCAGTAGTAGTTGTAGTGTATTAATTAATGATGGGTCCCATAGCCGTAGTGTGATTTAAAAGATGCACTCCGTAAGCAACATGTCTGTTTCAGTTGTAAACGGATCCGCATCAGTACTCAGTTTCTTATTAACGAACAGTAAACCACACATTATATAACTTCTTGACCAGAGAAAAATGGACTTGTATCCATATGTTGTGACGAGTGAGTTCATACCGCTCAAATGCTTATGTTATGATTTTATCATTTATGTGAAGCTGCTTTCGCATTGTCTTGTTGTGACGAGCGAGTTCCTACCGCTCAGTGTTATTATTATTATTTATTAAGGGGGTAAAAGTCAGGGAGGATTTGTTTTTTTATTATTATTATTATTATTATTATGCACATATTTTCAGTCATTAGATTTATTTTATTCTACTTGCTATTCATTTTATTTCTAGTATAGCCTCTGTCATGAACCTTTCTATTCATTAGAGCATGTTGTTTTAAGCGAACTTTGCTGTGTAACGCAGTCAGGACTGAACACGACCCCGTAGACGACTCTCGACAAAACCATGCTTTATTGAAGGGTGCAATATATTAATTAATAAATTATTTTATCCTATCACTTATTATTATTATTGTTTAAACATTTACAATATTATTGCTTCATCGTTGACAGTTACGATAATGTCTTTCCTCTTTCTACGATCACTTATGCTTCACATTACTTTCTACATTTATCACATTTCATTGCTTTAAGCTGGTCAAATCCATGAACTGTGTAACGAACGATCAAGTTAATTACAGTTCCAAATATTGCCATAATCTTGATAAAAAATCGATAAACTGATATTAAATTAGGCTATCTTCTCTATATTTCAGTTATATTGTAAATAGTGTTTTACAATCTCATATTAACTTTCATATTCGCTGTTACCTTAATAAATCGCTTTCATTGACTACAATGTCGCTAATACCATTAAAGACATCGCTATATTTCATTATAACATCGCTGAAATACCCATATTCACTTAATATACATAACAACAAGTCTTACATATCGTCTTATTAAAGGCATAATCCTTCCTACATACAATTCTTTCCTCGTCGACTTAAAGTACTGCACGGAATTCAACACCCAATTGATTTACTCACATTTACGTAATCTTTCCAATACCACAACGTCAATAACGTTATATATCCATCAACATACTGTGCCCGTTAAGAAAACGGAAATACAGGTCATCATCCGAATTTCGCTCAGCTCAGGGCGTGTACAGTTATTCCCACTGTCGGACCATGTTTCCAGAATGTGAACTATAGGGATGTACAAGCTATAAAGGAAACTAAACAAAATCTACTTTACTACCACTTTCATTCACATAAATGATTTAAAACACATCAACTTTACCACACAACAATATGAACATTAATAACAAATACCCTACTTAATTGCATAAATGACCCTATTGTTCGTCATTATCTCTTGCTTTTAGGTCTCGGATTCTCATTAATCCGTTTCCAAAACACTCATAACATAACTTTAATGGCATTCTTATTCTTACAATCCTCAGGTCTGAGGTTCATTAACATTTTCTTCACTGAGCTTCCACCCTCTCAGGCTTCGGCATCAGGACATTTAACTTGAATTACTAATGCCTTCAACTTGCCATGTATCATATCAGCTACAAATATCAAGTTATTTTTCTTGAATCTATCTCTCTGGACTTACATATTCAGGAAAACCCAAGTGTTCCCTCACACATATTTATACACACACTTCATCATGAGTACTATCCATTTGTAACTACAATTAAATGTGATCCACTGTAACTACTTTCAAATGTGATCCACTGTAACTACTTTTAAATGTGAACCATTGTGAACCCTTCGAATTCAGCCTCGTGAGGACCCGCATCCCGTGTTCTCAATTCGCATAATTTCCGCTACCCGTTTCACTCATTTGGTAAAGAACCAATCCTTTACTTAGAATATTTCATTTACATTAATTCTTAAGCCATTATACAGGAGGACCACTCCGCGGATAATAACTACATTGGCAGGCAAATCTTCTACTTCTTATAGTTCATTCAAAACAAACTGTTAAACCCTTATCTGGCGGCCTTAATAGCCCAGTGACGGTCATAATGGGTTCCTGGCTCTTTCCCCCGTGTCATAAATCTGCTTTCAAGTGAGCGGCCGGCGTGTTGCTCCATCACAACTGACCTAATTTACCCCAGTCTTTAAATACCATATGTTTTACTTCTCGACAATGGCCACACTAATATTGAGTATCCAAGGATTTCCTAGCTTATTATCGCTTTACTTACTGCGCACAGTATAATTATTCAGTTATCATGCATTACGAGGCAGACTGTTCTATGCTGTCAGGGTATACTATGTGCATATTTTAAGCCTGCATTGGCTACCATTATAACTTAGCTAGGATGGGAATAATAATAAGCTGATCAACCCAGAGACGCTGTGCCCTGTCTGACCGCTAATAAAATGCACGTATTGCAAAGCCCGTGTAGGCTACAACATATACCAACATTCATCCAGTATTTCGAAGATTATTTTGTGCATATTTTAAGCCTGCATTGGCTACCATTTTTACTTACATTCATGTGCATCCTGGCTACATGAGAAACATACAATAATATCCGACGATTTTCCCCACAGAACTATAACAAGTCGCCTTTTTGCATGTATCATTATTTGCATTTATATCTCTCCCTGGAGTCTACTTTATTTCGGCCCTTTATTCGGCAACAATCAATATATTCAACTTGGATACTTCAATATTTAATCACTTCAGTTAGGCATCCCCTCAAGGATAGCGAACTTACTTATCACATGCATTATTTATTAATTGTGGTCCATATTGTTATTTCTTTTTCATTTAACTGGCTTTAATGCCTATGCTGATTTATTCTTTACAATGCCTATCTGTTTTATTACCACGCTTGGTTCATTAGCGATTTATCTATTTATTTGACCTTTCAACAATTATCTTTACTTCTGAGTATACAAACTCGCTATATTATTACATTATATTCAACTTATTTTCCTTTAAAATTTACATTTATCGTCACTGTTATTTACTGATTATCTAATTATTTCATTAACATCACTTTAAATTGGTTCCTTCCCGCATTTAATATTTTAATGGCGTGCGTATCTTCGGGTTTCTATTATCTTTAATTATTAAAGCAAACACTTAATTTTCGCGGCACTTATCATTACGGCCGGCCATTACTAATCGCACTTTTAATAATAACATTATTAAAATTATCACTTTTCATGGATATTAATTGACAATTTCACATTCAAAATTTGGATTTCAAATGGTGACATGCAATACAATCATTCGTACTCACCCCATTTCGTAGTCATGGATCATCTTCGTGAAAGGTTTCACCAATTATTTGCCGTAATCAGCACATATTATATACAATATAACAACTCACTAATTTCCCTTTCTCAGAACACTTGGCTTTCACTTGGTGACACATATTTGTAAATTTACACATTTCTTCTTATGCCCGTTGCTCACGGTAAAATGTTTCTTAAAATTTATTTTACAACAAATCTTATAAAAAATTGACGAAAGCAAGCTGTGTTGTTCACGGTAAAATTATTTTATAAAATCCGTGGATGTATCAGGATCGCCATCTACCGATAAACTTCTGAACCAAGAATCAGCTGTTCAACACACATTGGTTTGAGAGTATGGCTCCAACAAACAAAGCAAAAATTGCAAAAAATGCTGCTTTATTTAGCTACAATTATATGTCGTACAGTGGTAAAAAGGAAGAAAAGAAATGCTAGGAAGTCCTGGACTCGGGAATGGATAAAGAGTAGAAGTGAAGAGTAGAGGAATGCTGTCCTTGGTCGAAAATGAGTTGAGGTTAGAAGATCAGAATTCATATAGGAATTTTCTAAGAATGGAGGAAAACAGTTTTAAAAGCTCCTAGATCTTGTTGGTCCCAAAATTATTCGACAGGACACTAACATGAGGCAAGCCATTTCTCTTGAAATGAGACTGCAAGTGAGTTCGAAGCCCGTTTTTCTTCGCCTTCACATCAGCCTGGCTTGTGTTCGGTCAAATTTGTGAAACATATTCGGCGATTGAGATTTCTGCCTCCCTTCTTGCATTTCTATTGTGGTATATGGGTGTTTTAACCTCATACAAACACTGATATTTCTGGTACTCGTCCAGTAAAACACTAACAGCTTCCTTAGTCCAGCCAGAGCCTGCCATTTTCGAAGTGTTTGTTTACAAGCGAGCTTCACAATCTTCTCACCACGTGGCGCCAGCATCATCTTCATGTCAGCTTCCCTGATTGGTTCGTTTGGTAAAATTAATTTTACGGAATAGAACATGTCCTATTTTATGGAAAGTTTTATCAAAGGTTTTATAAAACTTGAATTTGACCGTGAGCAACAAAAATTTTATAAAATTAAATTATTGTACAATAAATTTTAAGGAAATTTTACCGTGAGCAGCGGGCATTAGGACCACTGACACCAATTTTTATATATATTTTTCAAATACACTATTAAATTTTCACACGTATAACACTGGAAAATACTTCACACGTTTACCTATTATAATAAAACCAATTGTGGTTTAGTCCTACTTCACACATCTTATTTACACTACATTACACTTTGTAATTGTCTGGGTCGCATCGCATTAACGAGCGGTGTGGGTAGATTATAGGCTAAGGAATAACCCACCCACCAAGGGAAGATGATTAAAAAAAGGGAAGTAGGTTTTGGATTGGAGAAAAAGGATAGAAAAATAGGAGGAGAGTCCCACAAGAGTTGTAAATTTAACTTTAAATACCTTAAGAGGCAGTTGCCACTGGAAATTAACTCTCTGATACCTAAAGTAGGTACGAGCTTGGTCGAAGCTAACGGGAACCGCAGCTAGGACTTGGGCGATTTGCAAGAGAGAGGCTTTAGTGTATTTCCTCCCAAGCATGTATAAAACTACTATGGGGAAAGGTGATGGTCTGGCAAAACTAAGAGAAACAAATTTATTGTGTGGGTTTTCAAAGAAATTCGTTTTGCGAAATAATTCGAAGAATGCCAATAATTTAAATCAAGTTTGGTATTTCCAATTTTCGAAATTATGGAGTTCCTGAAAAAAAGCGACCCAGTGCTTCCAGGAAGGAAAATGATAAAAGATTATAACCTGGGGAGTAATTTTGTTGAATAAGCCAATGGTTGCATTTAGAAATGGCTAAGCTTTTACTCGGCGAGGAGCCGGCTAAAAGTTTAGACAAAAAGAAACACTTATCTTTTGGAAAACTGACCATAAGTTTTCGGAGAGGATCTCCACAAGCAGGTAGCTGGCGTAGCGAGCTTTACTTGCCTTACTGGCCAATTAGAATTAGCTATTAAAGCTAAAAGAATCTTTAGTGAGGTTACTACTAAGAGTTCTTGCTCAAATGCAACGAGTGGTGAAAGCCCTATTAATGGTTTTAATGGCATCAAGTAGAGAGAGCCAAGGAGGACAGGATCTTGCTTACCCGTTGTATTAGGAAAATGAAAAAGCAAAAAAGAAACTCTTAATTTATTTAACAAATTAGAGGAAGTTGTTATCTTTATCTTTATCAAAAGGAAGGTTCTGGACCTCCTATGTTTTAAATGGGAATCACTAACCAAATGGGGCAGTTTCCATTTCGTGAGACCTAGAAATAACTCACTCAAGAGTTGAAAGAATTGTATTCTCTCATTATAAGGGAGAAACAATGTAAGGTTAAAACGTGTGCTGGACACGTAATTTATACAGAAATCAATTAATTACACATGAGAAAAAATGGGAGGGCACATCTATAGATTGACACCTCGTTGAAACAGACCTAAATTTAAAAGTTTATTACAGATTGTTAGTAAGAGGTTTAGGAAAGAGAAATAGGGATTGAGGAAAAATGTTCATGGCTTTATTTATATGTAAACGGACGATCGCGACGCGGTAGAAAGTTGAACAAGCACTGGTTTTCACTATAGTTCGTTGAAAAATATGAAAAGTTCACTATAGAAACACGAAAGTTTTTGGCAAAGAAAGTTATTTCAATTTGAAAAAAATGACTGGTTGCACTAGATGAACGAAAGTCTATTGCTGGAGAAAATGGTGAATTACAGTTAAATGCGCCATAGAACATCCAACGGTGGAAGAAAACTCGCTAGGGAGCTTTGATTCAGAAGTGAAATTCTTCAATTTTAAACAGCATTCTCACAAATAAGTGAAAATTTCATAACGGCAGGGCTTGTAGATGAAATACAGAATTTGGAAGGTTCCAGAGCGACCTTAGTAGAAAAATGGGGCTAATGTTAATCCAGCGGAGGAACTAGCTTGGTGAATTATAGACAGCGGGTATTAGATAATATCCCACGTAGTGAGAGGATTTCTCATTTGAATAGCTTAAGAAAAGCTCTTTTTTAGTAAGGTTGGCTTGTACGAACAAATGCTCAACATGGCAAATCCCACGAAGAATGATTTTTGCCCCAAAATAAATAATCTCACACTGTCTATAAAAGTATCGTTAAAAGCACGTGAAAGTTAAAACCATTAAGATGAGGTTAAAACTTTAAGATGGTACTTATCTTGATTTCATGTTGAAAGTGAAGTTCCTATTGACGATAACTACTTTGTCAACATGGCGTAGAAGAGAGTATGCCTCTTGGTTTGAGGAAGCTGGCTCGAGAGGAGCCTTAACTGATCGAGTCAACTGCCGACTGAGAAGTGAGACCAGCTCAACGGAGCACGGAGGGTCCAAGGAAGGGGAAAAGAGTGGGGGGTAGGAGACAAAAGGAGAACATATAAACATTGCCAACTTTATAACAAAAAATTATTTTCTCTTGATGAGCTGGTCTTCAAAGAGTTGATAACAGGCGATACTAGCGCAGCATGGTGAGTAAAAAAGTAGACAGAGTCCTCTTGCTCAGGGAGAAAATAGCTGGCGATGGTAACAGGATCTGGTGGCCAAATGGATAAGTAAGTCCTCTTGCACCAGGAAAAGTTGAAGAGCTTCAGAGATTCGCTGCTAGATGACGCTAGGTGAGTCACAGAGGATATATATCTAGAACAGACTCATAAAAGATATAAGCGACCTGAACACCTAAGAGAAAACAGAAGATCACTGTTGGTGTTTGACAAAGAGGAAGGAAAGAACATGCAAAAGCATTGAAAATTATAATCTCTCGTACCGTGTATTCCAAGAATACACCATACTGGGAGGGGTAAACACCAACAGAGCACAAATAAGCAATTAAACATTTAAGAGTAATAAAGTAATTGAAGAGAAGTGGTCTTATGATCTGACCATTAGTGGTCAAAACTCTGACCACCCTGACTCTCCCATCTCTTCCAGGATAACACTCGGTCACTCTACCAGAGATCCAGACTAGAGGGGGAGAAACATCCCTAACCAAGACCAAGTCTCCCACTTTAATGTCGGGACTGGAAAGAAACCACTTCTGTCTCCGTTGCAAGGAAGTTAAATATTCCAAGTTCCACCTCTTCCAAAAAGAATTACGGAGGGCTTCAAGTTTACGCCAAATGATAGGTAGATTGGAATCCCTGTAAGAATTGGGAAGAGGAGGAGGAGGAGCAGAAAGAGAAGTGCCGATAAGGAAATGACCAGGTGTGAGTGGAAGCAGGTTATCAGGGTCATTGGAAAGCGGAGTTAAAGGGCGAGAATTAACAACACCTTCAATCAGAACAGACAGTGAATTGAATTCTTCATAAGTCAGAATTCGATTACCTAAGACTTTTCCTAAATGACGTTTAGTGAGCTTTACGCAAGATTCCCACCTACCACCATGATGAGGAGCGTAGGGAGGTATAAAGCGCCATTTGAAACCTTTTGAATAAGAAAAATTAGAAATTTGTTCCATGGCAGGAGAGGAAGTGAGAGCTTTCTTCCACAGGGAAGCTGCGCCCTGAAAAGTGGAAGCGTTATCAGAGAACGTCTCTGAAGGAACACCACGCCTAGCAGTGAAACGAGAGACAGCTGATAAAAAGTAGGAGGTAGAAGCATTCGTTACTAGTTCCAAGTGGATTGCGCCAGTAACCATGCAAACAAAAAGAGAAACATAAAGCTTACCAAACAATTTGCTTTTAGCTTCAGGAGAGTTTCGTTGATATTGGAACGGACCCATATAGTCCACGCCAGTTAAAGCAAATGGGCGTATAGGAGAAGAGCGAAAAGAGGGCAGATCGCTCATTAATTGAGTATTGATTTTAGGTTTCGCTTTGAAGCAAGGAATGCACTTATGAATTACAGAAGAAACTTCGTGAATTCCATTTATGATCCAGTACTTTTCCCTTAAGAGGCAAAGCAGAGTGCGTGTACCAACATGCAGATTGCGATAATGAAAGTCACGTATAATTAAAGAAGTTACGTGATGTTTAGAAGGCAAAATAACGGGATGCTTTTTGTCCTCAGAGAGTAAAGATTGCGAGAGCCTTCCACCTACCCTGAGTAACCCATGGTCATCAAGGAACGGGGCTAAAGCACGAAGACGGCTGGATTTGGGAAGATCCCTTTTAGAAGAAAGCAAAGACAATTCAGAAGAAAAGGCTTCTTGCTGTGTTAGTTGTAAAACCTTAATGGTAGCGAGATTCAATTCATGATTGGTAAGGTGTGGTTTGGGGAGGAGAGGTTGGTCAACCACTAAATATTTCCATCTAAGGAGATAGGCGATAATTCGTATTAATTTATGAAAAGAAGAATAGCGGGACAACAAGGGATGAGAAGCGTTGGAAACAAGACACGAAGCAATAGATAGAGGTACTTTAGCATCGGGCACGTTGGAGTTTGTAACTGTAGGTTTAGAAGGCCATGAAGAAGAGTCTTCGATTAGCCACGAGGGCCCATGCCAGTACAATTGGGAAGTAGCCAATTGAGAGGGTAAACAACCACGAGAGATAATATCGGCTGGATTATCCGCACTGGGCACATGCCTCCATTGACATCCAGAAGAAAGAGTTTGAACTTTGGAAACCCTGTTTGCAACAAAAGTTTGCCAGTGAGAGGGGTTCTTGGCGATCCAAGAAAGGGTGATCATGGAATCGCTCCAGAGATAGATTTGCAAAAATTCGACCTTTAATACTTCCCGTAGTTTTTTAACAAGTTCTGCAGCCATGAGTGCAGCGCACAGCTCGAGCCTAGGCAAAGTGATAGTTTTAAGGGGAGCGACCTTCGATTTGGCACAAACAAGGTTGGAAACTGGAGATCCATAGAGTGAATCGTGATGAACTAAATATGCACAGCAACCATAAGCTTTCTCGGAACTATCCGCGAACACATGAAGGAAAAAGGATGCATTAGAATGAGAGCTGATTAAATTCCTAGGAATTTCAATAAGGGAAAGATCCAGCAAATTGCTGCGAAACGAGAGCCAATGATTAAGAAAAGAAAGAGGGACAGTATCATCCCATTCACATTTAAGCGACCACAGCTCTTGCATGAAGAGTTTGGCTATAACGATAACTGGGGCAAGGAATTGAAGCGGATCAAAAAATTTTGCAATTTCAGATAGGATTTGTCTTTTTGTATTAGAAAGCTCTTCTGCGAGCGAAACTTTATAGATAAGAGTGTCAGTGCTAGTGCACCAGTGAACTCCTAGAGATTTTATAGATTCGGAGTTTCCACAAATTGCGACAGAAGAAGGATCTACGTCTTCGATGGGAAACTGAGCAAGAAACTCAGGGGAGTTGGAGTTCCACTTATGAAGTGGGAAACCTCCATTCCTTAACAATGCCTGAAGTTCTAAAGACACAAAAGAAGCTTCCTCCAAAGAGGGGAAGGACTGCAAATAATCGTCAACATAGAATGACGTAGTTAGTGCTTCAGAGGCTTTGGAATTAAATAAATGACCATCTTGTGAGGCTAGCAAGTGTAGGGATCGGATAGCAAGGAAAGCAGAGGGTTTTAAGCCATAAGTAACCGTTTTCAAGCGAAATACCTTAATGGGCTTACTGATTTCATCACGCCACAAGATTCTTTGAAGATCTCGTTGTTCTGGTTGAATTAACACTTGACGGTACATCTGTTTTATGTCGGCTATAACAGCTATGGGAAATAACCGAAAGTTTAAAAGTATAGCGGATAGATCTGACTGAATGGCAGGACCAGAATAAAGAGTATCGTTAAGGCTGTTGCCATTAACGTCGGGCGATGAACCATTGAAAACAACTCGGATTTTATCTTTTACAAGAGGGTTCTTCCACACGGGATGATGATTTAAATAAACCGTTTCAATTGGGGGGTGCGATTCATCATCAGATTTGTTAACAACTTCCATATGATCCAAGCTTTCATACTCGTCCATGAAATCAGTGTACTGCTGTTTGACAAGGGGTTCTTTTTTGAATTTGCTCTCGATAGCAAAGAGAGCTTTGCGAGCTTTAGGCTGAGAGTTGATAAGTTTGGGAGGATTGTGTAATCTTGGCATTTGAACAACGAACCGGCCATCAGAAGAACGAGTGGTGGTGTTCAAAAAAAGTTGCTCACAGAATTCATTTTCTGAAGAAGTTACATTAGGAGAATCAACGCTTTCAAGCCTCCAAAACTGTTCCAGGTCAGTATTGGAGAAATAACATTGCGATGCAGGTTGGGGGGAATAATGGGGAAGTTGCCCTGTGACGATCCATCCAAAATTAGTGTCTCTGGCGACCACGTTTGCGGATAACTTGCGAACCTGTTTACGAAGGCAATTCCAAAAAACATTGGCACTAAAAAGTATGTCAATGGGGTTTTGTATGTTAAACAAAGGATCGGCTAACCTAAAATGCGAGGGAATGTTTAACCCTGAAATATCCACCGAGTGACTTGGAGTGTCTTCTCCAATGCTATTGAGAATTAGACAATTAAGTTTAAAGAAGTTGTTTCTATGACAAATATCTCTTATGGTTAGTTTTGAGAATTGTAAAGCTTGCGATTTTGAGCTGTTGATGCCCGACACATTGATAGAAGTAGGGTTTAAGGGTAGGCCTAGTTTTCTAATCAAGGAATTAGACACAAAATCATGAGTTGCCGCTGAATCTAGAAGACCGCGTGCACGGACCCAGTTGCCAAAGTTATCCTGAACTTCAATTTGGACAGTAGACAACAATACTTGAGCACTGCGAATGGACTTGGCATTTTGAATATACGATGAAGCATTAGAACTGTTAGCACTATCATTTTTCGGAGAAGTAGATGCTGTCGATGACCTTGCCTGATCATGACGATGTAGCAAATTATGATGAGCCTTTTCACAATGGTAGCAAAGTCTTGTGGACTTACAATTAGAAGCAGAATGCGTGAGCGCTAGGCAGTTGAAACAATGTTTATTTTGAGCAACTAATTTTCGTCTGTCGTCGACTGACATTTCATTAAAGGATTTACAGAGGTATAGGGCATGGGGATCTTTACAAAGTATGCACTTTACAGGTTCGTTTAAACTTTTGCGAGGTTCGCTTTGCGTGTTTAAAACAATAGATCTAGCAACACGACGTTCACTAGACCTCGTTGGGTAACCAGAAGTGTTTGATTTAAATTTGGATGAGCTGAACCCAGGTTTTTGGGTATTGGACGCTGAGCGTTCACTTTTGGGTTTGATGGACATTAATTCGAATTTGGAACTAGGAGATGAAGGTTCACTTTGATTATCTAGAGCGGTTAAAAGTTGGCATCTAGCGTTTATGAAAGTAACTAAATGCTCGTAAGTGTAGTCGTCTTCTTTAGAAAGTTCAATTTCCCAAGCTTTGAGGGTAGCAGCATCAACTTTAGAAACCACTAAATGTATTAGGAAAGTATCCCAATAATTAGTAGGTTGATCTAATTGGGACAAAGCCTTAACGTGAAGTTGTGTAGTGTCAACTAGAGTACGTAAGATGGTGACGTCATTGTGCTGTGACGCAGGTAGATTGAATAGAGCCTTTATATGGCGCTGAATACGTAACCGTAAATTTCCATATCTTTCCTTTAATAAGTTAAAGGCAATGGGGTAATTTTCGGCACGCAGAGGAAGTGCTTCGACCAACTGCAAAGCTTGACCTCGGAGAATAGATCTCAAATAATGAAACTTGTAAATGACTTGAATGTCTTCATTGTCATGAACAAGGGAGCAAAATAATTCATAGAAAGAATCCCAAGCAGATTCATCTCCAGAAAAATGGGGTAAATCAATTTTCGGTAAAGTTGGTTTGGGCTTGTGAGTACCCTCACGGAAAGAAGTTTGTGGTTCGTGAAGGGAACCAAGAACTGAAGCGTCCTTTTTCTGCTCCTCTTCGAGTTGGCGTATTATTTTGAAAGCAGAACCTATGCCTTCGTAATATTGGTTTTCTACTTCGACTCGATCTTCTGTTTGATTGAGCATGCAAGTTTCTATTTCAGTTTGAATGTTGCAGTAGTTTTCATAAGAACGTTCAAAATCCCTTACACGATGTTTCAACAAGTCTAATTGAGCTTCTGAGGGATCCAATTCTTTTATGTACTTTCTGAATCGGGTAATTTGCCCTTTATAAGATGCTCGTTTAGAAGTAAGTTTTTCATCCTTATCCTTATCAGTAGGAGCCATGTTAAAGAAGGTAGATTGAAATGTAACTCACGAAATTGTGGAACCTTGGAAATGCTGTCAAGCTGGCAGCAGCAAATAAGTAGAAAGAACGGGACACACCAAAGGAGACAGGAGCAGCCTCTTTCCCCTTCACAGGCTTTGCACGATGTGGTTATAGCTGAAAGATTCAAAACAGATATTAATAATTTGCAAAATATATCCAAACAGAAAAATGACAAATGGACTCTCCCGGGTTTCGGCACCAAATTTTGGGTAGATTATAGGCTAAGGAATAACCCACCCACCAAGGGAAGATGATTAAAAAAAGGGAAGTAGTTTTTGGATTGGAGAAAAAGGATAGAAAAATAGGAGGAGAGTCCCACAAGAGTTGTAAATTTAACTTTAAATTCCTTAAGAGGCAGTTGCCACTGGGAATTAACTCTCTGATACCTAAAGTAGGTACGAGCTTGGTCGAAGCTAACGGGAACCGCAGCTAGGACTTGGGCGATTTGCAAGAGAGAGGCTTTAGTGTATTTCCTCCCAAGCATGTATAAAACTACTATGGGGAAAGGTGATGGTCTGGCAAAACTAAGAGAAACAAATTTATTGTGTGGGTTTTCAAAGAAATTCGTTTTGCGAAATAATTCGAAGAATGCCAATAATTTAAATCAAGTTTGGTATTTCCAATTTTCGAAATTATGGAGTTCCTGAAAAAAAGCGACCCAGTGCTTCCAGGAAGGAAAATGATAAAAGATTATAACCTGGGGAGTAATTTTGTTGAATAAGCCAATGGTTGCATTTAGAAATGGCTAAGCTTTTACTCGGCGAGGAGCCGGCTAAAAGTTTAGACAAAAAGAAACACTTATCTTTTGGAAAACTGACCATAAGTTTTCGGAGAGGATCTCCACAAGCAGGTAGCTGGCGTAGCGAGCTTTACTTGCCTTACTGGCCAATTAGAATTAGCTATTAAAGCTAAAAGAATCTTTAGTGAGGTTACTACTAAGAGTTCTTGCTCAAATGCAACGAGTGGTGAAAGCCCTATTAATGGTTTTAATGGCATCAAGTAGAGAGAGCCAAGGAGGACAGGATCTTGCTTACCCGTTGTATTAGGAAAATGAAAAAGCAAAAAAGAAACTCTTAATTTATTTAACAAATTAGAGGAAGTTGTTATCTTTAACAATTAAATATGTTTCAATCTTATTAACAATTTGGGGTCGCAGACCTCCGACAACATTTAGAAATTGCTCCAGGCAAATAATAATTCTTAAAGTTTTAAACCTGGTACTAAAATCTTTGTAAGATTTTAAAAAGGCAAATGAAATGATTAAAGTTTAGACATTTACAAGAGTACAAGGAGTGTACTATAAGAAATTTCTAAGAGAATATTCTAGAGAGAGTAACAACTTCGAAAATAACAATAAGAAAAACATGAAGAATAAGATAGAAGTTCCTACAACTTCTTATATTTATACAGAATTGATTTTGGTCATTATGCAAATAAGGGCAGGTCACTTACTGTGAAACCTGAAGAGATAATCAAAAGGAAGGTTCTGGACCTCCTATGTTTTAAATGGGAATCACTAACCAAATGGGGCAGTTTCCATTTCGTGAGACCTAGAAATAACTCACTCAAGAGTTGAAAGAATTGTATTCTCTCATTATAAGGGAGAAACAATGTAAGGTTAAAACGTGTGCTGGACACGTAATTTATACAGAAATCAATTAATTACACATGAGAAAAAATGGGAGGGCACATCTATAGATTGACACCTCGTTGAAACAGACCTAAATTTAAAAGTTTATTACAGATTGTTAGTAAGAGGTTTAGGAAAGAGAAATAGGGATTGAGGAAAAATGTTCATGGCTTTATTTATATGTAAACGGACGATCGCGACGCGGTAGAAAGTTGAACAAGCACTGGTTTTCACTATAGTTCGTTGAAAAATATGAAAAGTTCACTATAGAAACACGAAAGTTTTTGGCAAAGAAAGTTATTTCAATTTGAAAAAAATGACTGGTTGCACTAGATGAACGAAAGTCTATTGCTGGAGAAAATGGTGAATTACAGTTAAATGCGCCATAGAACATCCAACGGTGGAAGAAAATTCGCTAGGGAGCTTTGATTCAGAAGTGAAATTCTTCAATTTTAAACAGCATTCTCACAAATAAGTGAAAATTTCATAACGGCAGGGCTTGTAGATGAAATACAGAATTTGGAAGGTTCCAGAGCGACCTTAGTAGAAAAATGGGGCTAATGTTAATCCAGCGGAGGAACTAGCTTGGTGAATTATAGACAGCGGGTATTAGATAATATCCCACGTAGTGAGAGGATTTCTCATTTGAATAGCTTAAGAAAAGCTCTTTTTAGTAAGGTTGGCTTGTACGAACAAATGCTCAACATGGCAAATCCCACGAAGAATGATTTTTGCCCCAAAATAAATAATCTCACACTGTCTATAAAAGTATCGTTAAAAGCACGTGAAAGTTAAAACCATTAAGATGAGGTTAAAACTTTAAGATGGTACTTATCTTGATTTCATGTTGAAAGTGAAGTTCCTATTGACGATAACTACTTTGTCAACATGGCGTAGAAGAGAGTATGCCTCTTGGTTTGAGGAAGCTGGCTCGAGAGGAGCCTTAACTGATCGAGTCAACTGCCGACTGAGAAGTGAGACCAGCTCAACGGAGCACGGAGGGTCCAAGGAAGGGGAAAAGAGTGGGGGGTAGGAGACAAAAGGAGAACATATAAACATTGCCAACTTTATAACAAAAAATTATTTTCTCTTGATGAGCTGGTCTTCAAAGAGTTGATAACAGGCGATACTAGCGCAGCATGGTGAGTAAAAAAGTAGACAGAGTCCTCTTGCTCAGGGAGAAAATAGCTGGCGATGGTAACAGGATCTGGTGGCCAAATGGATAAGTAAGTCCTCTTGCACCAGGAAAAGTTGAAGAGCTTCAGAGATTCGCTGCTAGATGACGCTAGGTGAGTCACAGAGGATATATATCTAGAACAGACTCATAAAAGATATAAGCGACCTGAACACCTAAGAGAAAACAGAAGATCACTGTTGGTGTTTGACAAAGAGGAAGGAAAGAACATGCAAAAGCATTGAAAATTATAATCTCTCGTACCGTGTATTCCAAGAATACACCATACTGGGAGGGGTAAACACCAACAGAGCACAAATAAGCAATTAAACATTTAAGAGTAATAAAGTAATTGAAGAGAAGTGGTCTTATGATCTGACCATTAGTGGTCAAAACTCTGACCACCCTGACTCTCCCATCTCTTCCAGGATAACACTCGGTCACTCTACCAGAGATCCAGACTAGAGGGGGAGAAACATCCCTAACCAAGACCAAGTCTCCCACTTTAATGTCGGGACTGGAAAGAAACCACTTCTGTCTCCGTTGCAAGGAAGTTAAATATTCCAAGTTCCACCTCTTCCAAAAAGAATTACGGAGGGCTTCAAGTTTACGCCAAATGATAGGTAGATTGGAATCCCTGTAAGAATTGGGAAGAGGAGGAGGAGCAGAAAGAGAAGTGCCGATAAGGAAATAACCAGGTGTGAGTGGAAGCAGGTTATCAGGGTCATTGGAAAGCGGAGTTAAAGGGCGAGAATTAACAACACCTTCAATCAGAACAGACAGTGAATTGAATTCTTCATAAGTCAGAATTCGATTACCTAAGACTTTTCCTAAATGACGTTTAGTGAGCTTTACGCAAGATTCCCACCTACCACCATGATGAGGAGCGTAGGGAGGTATAAAGCGCCATTTGAAACCTTTTGAATAAGAAAAATTAGAAATTTGTTCCATGGCAGGAGAGGAAGTGAGAGCTTTCTTCCACAGGGAAGCTGCGCCCTGAAAAGTGGAAGCGTTATCAGAGAACGTCTCTGAAGGAACACCACGCCTAGCAGTGAAACGAGAGACAGCTGATAAAAAGTAGGAGGTAGAAGCATTCGTTACTAGTTCCAAGTGGATTGCGCCAGTAACCATGCAAACAAAAAGAGAAACATAAAGCTTACCAAAAAATTTGCTTTTAGCTTCTGGAGAGTTTCGTTGATATTGGAACGGACCCATATAGTCCACGCCAGTTAAAGCAAATGGGCGTATAGGAGAAGAGCGAAAAGAGGGCAGATCGCTCATTAATTGAGTATTGATTTTAGGTTTCGCTTTGAAGCAAGGAATGCACTTATGAATTACAGAAGAAACTTCGTGAATTCCATTTATGATCCAGTACTTTTCCCTTAAGAGGCAAAGCAGAGTGCGTGTACCAACATGCAGATTGCGATAATGAAAGTCACGTATAATTAAAGAAGTTACGTGATGTTTAGAAGGCAAAATAACGGGATGCTTTTTGTCCTCAGAGAGTAAAGATTGCGAGAGCCTTCCACCTACCCTGAGTAACCCATGGTCATCAAGGAACGGGGCTAAAGCACGAAGACGGCTGGATTTGGGAAGATCCCTTTTAGAAGAAAGCAAAGACAATTCAGAAGAAAAGGCTTCTTGCTGTGTTAGTTGTAAAACCTTAATGGTAGCGAGATTCAATTCATGATTGGTAAGGTGTGGTTTGGGGAGGAGAGGTTGGTCAACCACTAAATATTTCCATCTAAGGAGATAGGCGATAATTCGTATTAATTTATGAAAAGAAGAATAGCGGGACAACAAGGGATGAGAAGCGTTGAAAACAAGACACGAAGCAATAGATAGAGGTACTTTAGCATCGGGCACGTTGGAGTTTGTAACTGTAGGTTTAGCAGGCCATGAAGAAGAGTCTTCGATTAGCCACGAGGGCCCATGCCAGTACAATTGGGAAGTAGCCAATTGAGAGGGTAAACAACCACGAGAGATAATATCGGCTGGATTATCCGCACTGGGCACATGCCTCCATTGACATCCAGAAGAAAGAGTTTGAATTTTGGAAACCCTGTTTGCAACAAAAGTTTGCCAGTGAGAGGGGTTCTTGGCGATCCAAGAAAGGGTGATCATGGAATCGCTCCAGAGATAGATTTGCAAAAATTCGACCTTTAATACTTCCCGTAGTTTTTTAACAAGTTCTGCAGCCATGAGTGCAGCGCACAGCTCGAGCCTAGGCAAAGTGATAGTTTTAAGGGGAGCGACCTTCGATTTGGCACAAACAAGGTTGGAAACTGGAGATCCATAGAGTGAATCGTGATGAACTAAATATGCACAGCAACCATAAGCTTTCTCGGAACTATCCGCGAACACATGAAGGAAAAAGGATGCATTAGAATGAGAGCTGATTAAATTCCTAGGAATTTCAATAAGGGAAAGATCCAGCAAATTGCTGCGAAACGAGAGCCAATGATTAAGAAAAGAAAGAGGGACAGTATCATCCCATTCACATTTAAGCGACCACAGCTCTTGCATGAAGAGTTTGGCTATAACGATAACTGGGGCAAGGAATTGAAGCGGATCAAAAAATTTTGCAATTTCAGATAGGATTTGTCTTTTTGTATTAGGAAGCTCTTCTGCGAGCGAAACTTTATAGATAAGAGTGTCAGTGCTAGTGCACCAGTGAACTCCTAGAGATTTTATAGATTCGGAGTCTCCACAAATTGCGACAGAAGAAGGATCTACGTCTTCGATGGGAAACTGAGCAAGAAACTCAGGGGAGTTGGAGTTCCACTTATGAAGTGGGAAACCTCCATTCCTTAACAATGCCTGAAGTTCTAAAGACACAAAAGAAGCTTCCTCCAAAGAGGGGAAGGACTGCAAATAATCGTCAACATAGAATGACGTAGTTAGTGCTTCAGAGGCTTTGGAATTAAATAAATGACCATCTTGTGAGGCTAGCAAGTGTAGGGATCGGATAACAAGGAAAGCAGAGGGTTTTAAGCCATAAGTAACCGTTTTCAAGCGAAATACCTTAATGGGCTTACTGATTTCATCACGCCACAAGATTCTTTGAAGATCTCGTTGTTCTGGTTGAATTAACACTTGACGGTACATCTGTTTTATGTCGGCTATAACAGCTATGGGAAATAACCGAAAGTTTAAAAGTATAGCGGATAGATCTGACTGAATGGCAGGACCAGAATAAAGAGTGTCGTTAAGGCTGTTGCCATTAACGTCGGGCGATGAACCATTGAAAACAACTCGGATTTTATCTTTTACAAGAGGGTTCTTCCACACGGGATGATGATTTAAATAAACCGTTTCAATTGGGGGGTGCGATTCATCATCAGATTTGTTAACAACTTCCATATGATCCAAGCTTTCATACTCGTCCATGAAATCAGTGTACTGCTGTTTGACAAGGGGTTCTTTTTTGAATTTGCTCTCGATAGCAAAGAGAGCTTTGCGAGCTTTAGGCTGAGAGTTGATAAGTTTGGGAGGATTGTGTAATCTTGGCATTTGAACAACGAACCGGCCATCAGAAGAACGAGTGGTGGTGTTCAAAAAAAGTTGCTCACAGAATTCATTTTCTGAAGAAGTTACATTAGGAGAATCAACGCTTTCAAGCCTCCAAAACTGTTCCAGGTCAGTATTGGAGAAATAACATTGCGATGCAGGTTGGGGGGAATAATGGGGAAGTTGCCCTGTGACGATCCATCCAAAATTAGTGTCTCTGGCGACCACGTTTGCGGATAACTTGCGAACCTGTTTACGAAGGCAATTCCAAAAAACATTGGCACTAAAAAGTATGTCAATGGGGTTTTGTATGTTAAACAAAGGATCGGCTAACCTAAAATGCGAGGGAATGTTTAACCCTGAAATATCCACCGAGTGACTTGGAGTGTCTTCTCCAATGCTATTGAGAATTAGACAATTAAGTTTAAAGAAGTTGTTTCTATGACAAATATCTCTTATGGTTAGTTTTGAGAATTGTAAAGCTTGCGATTTTGAGCTGTTGATGCCCGACACATTGATAGAAGTAGGGTTTAAGGGTAGGCCTAGTTTTCTAATCAAGGAATTAGACACAAAATCATGAGTTGCCGCTGAATCTAGAAGACCGCGTGCACGGACCCAGTTGCCAAAGTTATCCTGAACTTCAATTTGGACAGTAGACAACAATACTTGAGCACTGCGAATGGACTTGGCATTTTGAATATACGATGAAGCATTAGAACTGTTAGCACTATCATTTTTCGGAGAAGTAGATGCTGTCGATGACCTTGCCTGATCATGACGATGTAGCAAATTATGATGAGCCTTTTCACAATGGTAGCAAAGTCTTGTGGACTTACAATTAGAAGCAGAATGCGTGAGCGCTAGGCAGTTGAAACAATGTTTATTTTGAGCAACTAATTTTCGTCTGTCGTCGACTGACATTTCATTAAAGGATTTACAGAGGTATAGGGCATGGGGATCTTTACAAAGTATGCACTTTACAGGTTCGTTTAAACTTTTGCGAGGTTCGCTTTGCGTGTTTAAAACAATAGATCTAGCAACACGACGTTCACTAGACCTCGTTGGGTAACCAGCAGTGTTTGATTTAAATTTGGATGAGCTGAACCCAGGTTTTTGGGTATTGGACGCTGAGCGTTCACTTTTGGGTTTGATGGACATTAATTCGAATTTGGAACTAGGAGATGAAGGTTCACTTTGATTATCTAGAGCGGTTAAAAGTTGGCATCTAGCGTTTATGAAAGTAACTAAATGCTCGTAAGTGTAGTCGTCTTCTTTAGAAAGTTCAATTTCCCAAGCTTTGAGGGTAGCAGCATCAACTTTAGAAACCACTAAATGTATTAGGAAAGTATCCCAATAATTAGTAGGTTGATCTAATTGGGACAAAGCCTTAACGTGAAGTTGTGTAGTGTCAACTAGAGTACGTAAGATGGTGACGTCATTGTGCTGTGACGCAGGTAGATTGAATAGAGCCTTTATATGGCGCTGAATACGTAACCGTAAATTTCCATATCTTTCCTTTAATAAGTTAAAGGCAATGGGGTAATTTTCGGCACGCAGAGGAAGTGCTTCGACCAACTGCAAAGCTTGACCTCGGAGAATAGATCTCAAATAATGAAACTTGTAAATGACTTGAATGTCTTCATTGTCATGAACAAGGGAGCAAAATAATTCATAGAAAGAATCCCAAGCAGATTCATCTCCAGAAAAATGGGGTAAATCAATTTTCGGTAAAGTTGGTTTGGGCTTGTGAGTACCCTCACGGAAAGAAGTTTGTGGTTCGTGAAGGGAACCAAGAACTGAAGCGTCCTTTTTCTGCTCCTCTTCGAGTTGGCGTATTATTTTGAAAGCAGAACCTATGCCTTCGTAATATTGGTTTTCTACTTCGACTCGATCTTCTGTTTGATTGAGCATGCAAGTTTCTATTTCAGTTTGAATGTTGCAGTAGTTTTCATAAGAACGTTCAAAATCCCTTACACGATGTTTCAACAAGTCTAATTGAGCTTCTGAGGGATCCAATTCTTTTATGTACTTTCTGAATCGGGTAATTTGCCCTTTATAAGATGCTCGTTTAGAAGTAAGTTTTTCATCCTTATCCTTATCAGTAGGAGCCATGTTAAAGAAGGTAGATTGAAATGTAACTCACGAAACTGTGGAACCTTGGAAATGCTGTCAAGCTGGCAGCAGCAAATAAGTAGAAAGAACGGGACACACCAAAGGAGACAGGAGCAGCCTCTTTCCCCTTCACAGGCTTTGCACGATGTGGTTATAGCTGAAAGATTCAAAACAGATATTAATAATTTGCAAAATATATCCAAACAGAAAAATGACAAATGGACTCTCCCGGGTTTCGGCACCAAATTTTGGGTAGATTATAGGCTAAGGAATAACCCACCCACCAAGGGAAGATGATTAAAAAAAGGGAAGTAGTTTTTGGATTGGAGAAAAAGGATAGAAAAATAGGAGGAGAGTCCCACAAGAGTTGTAAATTTAACTTTAAATTCCTTAAGAGGCAGTTGCCGTCTCCCATAAGTCCAACCCCTCGTCCACGTCGTGGGAGACGGGCAACGGCACAAAGTAGGGGATTGCCTGTAGGGGCGAAGTACAGTGGGGACTTCGTGTGCCCCGGGACCGTTACGGTAGCTGTGAAGGTCCTACAGGAACCCTGAAAAGTGACGGCTAACGGGGCTCTGGTGAAGCTACGATAGGCCCAGCAAGCCAGTAGTGGATTAAACCAAATGCTTTCAAAAATGGAACGAGCCTCGGACAGGATGGATTTAATAGACGACGACACGACTGTACACACGGACTAAGATTTGGAACTTTAAACCTAAGAACGCTGACGGGGAAGGTGGAGGAGATAGTGGATATGATGGAAAGAAGGAAGTTGGATTTATTGGGATTGGCAGAAACAAAGTGGAAAGGGGAAGGAAGGAGAGTACTGAGAAAAGGCTATAGACTGTACTGGAGTGGGAACGAAGAGGGAAAGAGGAATGGAGTGGGAGTAGTAGTACGAGATGGTTTGAAAGAAGAAGTGAGGAGAATAAGTGATAGGATGATGAAAGTGAAAGTAGCACTGAGGGGAGAGACCGTAGAAATAGTGCAAGTATATGCTCCACAAGTAGGCTGCG
The DNA here is from genome assembly GCA_946902985.2 of Meconema thalassinum. NCBI lineage: Eukaryota > Metazoa > Arthropoda > Insecta > Orthoptera > Tettigoniidae > Meconema > Meconema thalassinum. The sequence goes on from OX336389.2 coordinate 678,633,926, forward strand.
CTTCTGAAGAGAAGGAGGAGTTTGAAGAGGAATTGCAGAAGCAGCTGGTAGGAAGAAATATGATTGTTATGGGGGACCTCAATGCCCATGTAGGAAGAGAAAGACAAGGTTATGAGAGTGTTCTAGGACCAGAGGGTTGGGGTGGAAGAAATGAGGAAGGAAAGAGACTGTTGGACTTCTGCCAGTGGAACAGCCTGCTAGTTGGGAACTCCTGGTTTAAGAAAAGAGAGAGCCACACAATCACATGGTACAGTGATGACTTGACCAGGAAGTCGGTGGTCGACTATATACTGTATGAGAAAGAACTAAATAAGAACATCACGGACATCAAGGTTATACCATCCGAGAACCTGGATAGCGACCATCGATTACTGGTAATGAACCTGAGAAGGAGTAAGGAGAAGAAAGGGACTGAGAACCAGGAAAGACGTATAAGGATATGGAAACTGAAAGAAGGGGATAGAAGGGTCGAGTACCTCAAAATGGTAAAGGAAGGAATTCCAACAGATGAAGAAAGAGGGGTGGAAGAGGAATGGGCTAGATTTAAGAAGACACTAGTGGGTGCAGCAGAAGCAGTATGTGGGAGGACAAGTAGTAAGAAGAGGTGGAAGGAAACACCATGGTGGAATGAGAAGACAAAAGATATAGTAAGGGAAAAGAATAGAGCCTTTAGGAGGTGGTATCAAAATAGGACGGTAGAGACAAGGGAAGAGTACCAGGAAAGAAAGAAGGAGGCGAAGAGAGTGGTGGCTGAGGAGAGAAGGAAGTGGATGGAAGAGTGGACAAAGATGATGGAGGAGGATAGTGAAGGTACAAAAAAGGTCCTGTATGGGATGGTGAAAGATAAGAGGCGGAAGGATCCTACGGATTATGTTAGAATGGTGAACAAAAGGGGACAAGAGATAGAAAATAGGGAAGAACTGAAGAAAATGTGGAAAGAATATTTTGAAGAACTTCTGAACCCAAATGGAAAAGATGGTGAGGAGGAAGAAATCGGGGAAGAGGAAGATGAACTGCAAACAGAAAAGGACTTAACATGGAAAGAAGTGGAAGATGCAGTGAACAAGATGAAAGGAGGGAAGGCACCGGGTGTGGATGAGTTGAGTGTGGAGATGGTGAGAGCAGCAGGAGAGGTGGGGATACAGTGGCTGTACCGAGTGATGAGGACAGCATGGAAGGAAAGGAAGACCCCAGAGGACTGGAAAAAAGGAATCATTGTCCCGATCTTCAAGAAAGGTAGTAGAACAGATTGCAGAAACTATCGGGGAATAACACTGATGAGTCATTGTGCAAAGATCTTCGAGAAAGTTTTGGAAAAGAGAATTAGGACAAGGATAGAAGGAGGGATGAGGGAAGAACAACATGGCTTCAGAGCAGGAAGGTCCACAGTGGATTTGATTTTTGCTGTAGGGCAGTTACAAGAACAGCACTATGAATATGGAACAGATCTACTGATGGCCTTCCTGGACATTGAGAAAGCATATGACAGTGTATGCAGAAACAAAGTATGGAAGTCCCTGGAGGATAGAGGAGTAGAGAAATGGACTATAAAGAGGATAAAGGAGATGTACAAGGGAAGCGTGAGCTGTGTGAAAGTGGGAGGAGAGAGATCTGACTGGTTGGAACAAAGAAACGGCCTGAAACAAGGAAGTGCACTGTCACCGTTACTTTTCATTGTGGTGATGGATGACATAATGACCCGAGTGGCACAAGTAATTGGGGACGGAAAGATGAAAGCAATGGTGTTTGCAGATGATTTGATGATTTGGGGAAACAAGGAGGAGGAGGTACAGGAACAGTTGGACGTGTGGGAAGGAGTAATACAAGGATATGGGATGAAATTTAGCATAAATAAGAGTGAGATGGTGATCACAACAAGGAAGAAGGAAAGAACCACAACGGGAATAACAATTGGTGGGGAACAGCTGAAGAAAGTGGAGAGTTTTAAGTATCTGGGAAGCCTGATACAAGATAATGGAAGAAACGATAGAGAAATAAATGAGCGGGGGAGGCAGGCAGAAGCATTTCGGAGGAGTGTGAGAAGCATGTTATGGAGCAAGGATGTCCCTCAGAACAGCAAAAAGATCATATATCGGACGTACTATGTCCCTATCCTGACGTATGCCTCCGAGACCTGGGTTATGAAAGGAAGGGAGAGGAGCAAAATACAGGCCAGTGAGATGAGGTTCTTGAGAAGCAGTATTGGAGCTACAAAGATGGACAGAATAAGAAATGAGAGGACCAGAGAATTAATGAAGGAGGAACCATTACAGGATGGTATAGAGAAATCTAGACTTAGATGGTATGGACATGTAAAACGAATGGAGGAGAAGAGGATACCCAGGAGAGTACATGAGACGAAGTGGGAAGGAAAGAGACCGAGGGGAAGACCGAGAGACAGGTGGCTGAAGGGGGTGGAAGAAAGCGTGAAGAAGAGAGGAGAAGACTGGACAAGGGTGGAGGCTGAGAGATGGTGGGAAGACAGAAGACGTTGGAGAGGCTTGTGTTCCAAACAGACCCGGCCTGTGGCTGGAAACTGTGCAAGATGATGATGATGATGATGAAGAGGCAGTTGCCACTGGAAATTAACTCTCTGATACCTAAAGTAGGTACGAGCTTGGTCGAAGCTAACGGGAACCGCAGCTAGGACTTGGGCGATTTGCAAGAGAGAGGCTTTAGTGTATTTCCTCCCAAGCATGTATAAAACTACTATGGGGAAAGGTGATGGTCTGGCAAAACTAAGAGAAACAAATTTATTGTGTGGGTTTTCAAAGAAATTCGTTTTGCGAAATAATTCGAAGAATGCCAATAATTTAAATCAAGTTTGGTATTTCCAATTTTCGAAATTATGGAGTTCCTGAAAAAAAGCGACCCAGTGCTTCCAGGAAGGAAAATGATAAAAGATTATAACCTGGGGAGTAATTTTGTTGAATAAGCCAATGGTTGCATTTAGAAATGGCTAAGCTTTTACTCGGCGAGGAGCCGGCTAAAAGTTTAGACAAAAAGAAACACTTATCTTTTGGAAAACTGACCATAAGTTTTCGGAGAGGATCTCCACAAGCAGGTAGCTGGCGTAGCGAGCTTTACTTGCCTTACTGGCCAATTAGAATTAGCTATTAAAGCTAAAAGAATCTTTAGTGAGGTTACTACTAAGAGTTCTTGCTCAAATGCAACGAGTGGTGAAAGCCCTATTAATGGTTTTAATGGCATCAAGTAGAGAGAGCCAAGGAGGACAGGATCTTGCTTACCCGTTGTATTAGGAAAATGAAAAAGCAAAAAAGAAACTCTTAATTTATTTAACAAATTAGAGGAAGTTGTTATCTTTAACAATTAAATATGTTTCAATCTTATTAACAATTTGGGGTCGCAGACCTCCGACAACATTTAGAAATTGCTCCAGGCAAATAATAATTCTTAAAGTTTTAAACCTGGTACTAAAATCTTTGTAAGATTTTAAAAAGGCAAATGAAATGATTAAAGTTTAGACATTTACAAGAGTACAAGGAGTGTACTATAAGAAATTTCTAAGAGAATATTCTAGAGAGAGTAACAACTTCGAAAATAACAATAAGAAAAACATGAAGAATAAGATAGAAGTTCCTACAACTTCTTATATTTATACAGAATTGATTTTGGTCATTATGCAAATAAGGGCAGGTCACTTACTGTGAAACCTGAAGAGATAATCAAAAGGAAGGTTCTGGACCTCCTATGTTTTAAATGGGAATCACTAACCAAATGGGGCAGTTTCCATTTCGTGAGACCTAGAAATAACTCACTCAAGAGTTGAAAGAATTGTATTCTCTCATTATAAGGGAGAAACAATGTAAGGTTAAAACGTGTGCTGGACACGTAATTTATACAGAAATCAATTAATTACACATGAGAAAAAATGGGAGGGCACATCTATAGATTGACACCTCGTTGAAACAGATCTAAATTTAAAAGTTTATTACAGATTGTTAGTAAGAGGTTTAGGAAAGAGAAATAGGGATTGAGGAAAAATGTTCATGGCTTTATTTATATGTAAACGGACGATCGCTACGCGGTAGAAAGTTGAACAAGCACTGGTTTTCACTATAGTTCGTTGAAAAATATGAAAAGTTCACTATAGAAACACGAAAGTTTTTGGCAAAGAAAGTTATTTCAATTTGAAAAAAATGACTGGTTGCACTAGATGAACGAAAGTCTATTGCTGGAGAAAATGGTGAATTACAGTTAAATGCGCCATAGAACATCCAACGGTGGAAGAAAATTCGCTAGGGAGCTTTGATTCAGAAGTGAAATTCTTCAATTTTAAACAGCATTCTCACAAATAAGTGAAAATTTCATAACGGCAGGGCTTGTAGATGAAATACAGAATTTGGAAGGTTCCAGAGCGACCTTAGTAGAAAAATGGGGCTAATGTTAATCCAGCGGAGGAACTAGCTTGGTGAATTATAGACAGCGGGTATTAGATAATATCCCACGTAGTGAGAGGATTTCTCATTTGAATAGCTTAAGAAAAGCTCTTTTTTAGTAAGGTTGGCTTGTACGAACAAATGCTCAACATGGCAAATCCCACGAAGAATGATTTTTGCCCCAAAATAAATAATCTCACACTGTCTATAAAAGTATCGTTAAAAGCACGTGAAAGTTAAAACCATGAAGATGAGGTTAAAACTTTAAGATGGTACTTATCTTGATTTCATGTTGAAAGTGAAGTTCCTATTGACGATAACTACTTTGTCAACATGGCGTAGAAGAGAGTATGCCTCTTGGTTTGAGGAAGCTGGCTCGAGAGGAGCCTTAACTGATCGAGTCAACTGCCGACTGAGAAGTGAGACCAGCTCAACGGAGCACGGAGGGTCCAAGGACGGGGAAAAGAGTGGGGGGTAGGAGACAAAAGGAGAACATATAAACATTGCCAACTTTATAACAAAAAATTATTTTCTCTTGATGAGCTGGTCTTCAAAGAGTTGATAACAGGCGATACTAGCGCAGCATGGTGAGTAAAAAAGTAGACAGAGTCCTCTTGCTCAGGGAGAAAATAGCTGGCGATGGTAACAGGATCTGGTGGCCAAATGGATAAGTAAGTCCTCTTGCACCAGGAAAAGTTGAAGAGCTTCAGAGATTCGCTGCTAGATGACGCTAGGTGAGTCACAGAGGATATATATCTAGAACAGACTCATAAAAGATATAAGCGACCTGAACACCTAAGAGAAAACAGAAGATCACTGTTGGTGTTTGACAAAGAGGAAGGAATGAACATGCAAAAGCATTGAAAATTATAATCTCTCGTACCGTGTATTCCAAGAATACACCATACTGGGAGGGTTAAACACCAACAGAGCACAAATAAGCAATTAAACATTTAAGAGTAATAAAGTAATTGAAGAGAAGTGGTCTTATGATCTGACCATTAGTGGTCAAAACTCTGACCACCCTGACTCTCCCATCTCTTCCAGGATAACACTCGGTCACTCTACCAGAGATCCAGACTAGAGGGGGAGAAACATCCCTAACCAAGACCAAGTCTCCCACTTTAATGTCGGGACTGGAAAGAAACCACTTCTGTCTCCGTTGCAAGGAAGTTAAATATTCCAAGTTCCACCTCTTCCAAAAAGAATTACGGAGGGCTTCAAGTTTACGCCAAATGATAGGTAGATTGGAATCCCTGTAAGAATTGGGAAGAGGAGGAGGAGGAGCAGAAAGAGAAGTGCCGATAAGGAAATGACCAGGTGTGAGTGGAAGCAGGTTATCAGGGTCATTGGAAAGCGGAGTTAAAGGGCGAGAATTAACAACACCTTCAATCAGAACAGACAGTGAATTGAATTCTTCATAAGTCAGAATTCGATTACCTAAGACTTTTCCTAAATGACGTTTAGTGAGCTTTACGCAAGATTCCCACCTACCACCATGATGAGGAGCGTAGGGAGGTATAAAGCGCCATTTGAAACCTTTTGAATAAGAAAAATTAGAAATTTGTTCCATGGCAGGAGAGGAAGTGAGAGCTTTCTTCCACAGGGAAGCTGCGCCCTGAAAAGTGGAAGCGTTATCAGAGAACGTCTCTGAAGGAACACCACGCCTAGCAGTGAAACGAGAGACAGCTGATAAAAAGTAGGAGGTAGAAGCATTCGTTACTAGTTCCAAGTGGATTGCGCCAGTAACCATGCAAACAAAAAGAGAAACATAAAGCTTACCAAACAATTTGCTTTTAGCTTCAGGAGAGTTTCGTTGATATTGGAACGGACCCATATAGTCCACGCCAGTTAAAGCAAATGGGCGTATAGGAGAAGAGCGAAAAGAGGGCAGATCGCTCATTAATTGAGTATTGATTTTAGATTTCGCTTTGAAGCAAGGAATGCACTTATGAATTACAGAAGAAACTTCGTGAATTCCATTTATGATCCAGTACTTTTCCCTTAAGAGGCAAAGCAGAGTGCGTGTACCAACATGCAGATTGCGATAATGAAAGTCACGTATAATTAAAGAAGTTACGTGATGTTTAGAAGGCAAAATAACGGGATGCTTTTTGTCCTCAGAGAGTAAAGATTGCGAGAGCCTTCCTCCTACCCTGAGTAACCCATGGTCATCAAGGAACGGGGCTAAAGCACGAAGACGGCTGGATTTGGGAAGATCCCTTTTAGAAGAAAGCAAAGACAATTCAGAAGAAAAGGCTTCTTGCTGTGTTAGTTGTAAAACCTTAATGGTAGCGAGATTCAATTCATGATTGGTAAGGTGTGGTTTGGGGAGGAGAGGTTGGTCAACCACTAAATATTTCCATCTAAGGAGATAGGCGATAATTCGTATTAATTTATGAAAAGAAGAATAGCGGGACAACAAGGGATGAGAAGCGTTGGAAACAAGACACGAAGCAATAGATAGAGGTACTTTAGCATCGGGCACGTTGGAGTTTGTAACTGTAGGTTTAGAAGGCCATGAAGAAGAGTCTTCGATTAGCCACGAGGGCCCATGCCAGTACAATTGGGAAGTAGCCAATTGAGAGGGTAAACAACCACGAGAGATAATATCGGCTGGATTATCCGCACTGGGCACATGCCTCCATTGACATCCAGAAGAAAGAGTTTGAATTTTGGAAACCCTGTTTGCAACAAAAGTTTGCCAGTGAGAGGGGTTCTTGGCGATCCAAGAAAGGGTGATCATGGAATCGCTCCAGAGATAGATTTGCAAAAATTCGACCTTTAATACTTCCCGTAGTTTTTTAACAAGTTCTGCAGCCATGAGTGCAGCGCACAGCTCGAGCCTAGGCAAAGTGATAGTTTTAAGGGGAGCGACCTTCGATTTGGCACAAACAAGGTTGGAAACTGGAGATCCATAGAGTGAATCGTGATGAACTAAATATGCACAGCAACCATAAGCTTTCTCGGAACTATCCGCGAACACATGAAGGAAAAAGGATGCATTAGAATGAGAGCTGATTAAATTCCTAGGAATTTCAATAAGGGAAAGATCCAGCAAATTGCTGCGAAACGAGAGCCAATGATTAAGAAAAGAAAGAGGGACAGTATCATCCCATTCACATTTAAGCGACCACAGCTCTTGCATGAAGAGTTTGGCTATAACGATAACTGGGGCAAGGAATTGAAGCGGATCAAAAAATTTTGCAATTTCAGATAGGATTTGTCTTTTTGTATTAGGAAGCTCTTCTGCGAGCGAAACTTTATAGATAAGAGTGTCAGTGCTAGTGCACCAGTGAACTCCTAGAGATTTTATAGATTCGGAGTTTCCACAAATTGCGACAGAAGAAGGATCTACGTCTTCGATGGGAACCTGAGCAAGAAACTCAGGGGAGTTGGAGTTCCACTTATGAAGTGGGAAACCTCCATTCCTTAACAATGCCTGAAGTTCTAAAGACACAAAAGAAGCTTCCTCCAAAGAGGGGAAGGACTGCAAATAATCGTCAACATAGAATGACGTAGTTAGTGCTTCAGAGGCTTTGGAATTAAATAAATGACCATCTTGTGAGGCTAGCAAGTGTAGGGATCGGATAGCAAGGAAAGCAGAGGGTTTTAAGCCATAAGTAACCGTTTTCAAGCGAAATACCTTAATGGGCTTACTGATTTCATCACGCCACAAGATTCTTTGAAGATCTCGTTGTTCTGGTTGAATTAACACTTGACGGTACATCTGTTTTATGTCGGCTATAACAGCTATGGGAAATAACCGAAAGTTTAAAAGTATAGCGGATAGATCTGACTGAATGGCAGGACCAGAATAAAGAGTGTCGTTAAGGCTGTTGCCATTAACGTCGGGCGATGAACCATTGAAAACAACTCGGATTTTATCTTTTACAAGAGGGTTCTTCCACACGGGATGATGATTTAAATAAACCGTTTCAATTGGGGGGTGCGATTCATCATCAGATTTGTTAACAACTTCCATATGATCCAAGCTTTCATACTCGTCCATGAAATCAGTGTACTGCTGTTTGACAAGGGGTTCTTTTTTGAATTTGCTCTCGATAGCAAAGAGAGCTTTGCGAGCTTTAGGCTGAGAGTTGATAAGTTTGGGAGGATTGTGTAATCTTGGCATTTGAACAACGAACCGGCCATCAGAAGAACGAGTGGTGGTGTTCAAAAAAAGTTGCTCACAGAATTCATTTTCTGAAGAAGTTACATTAGGAGAATCAACGCTTTCAAGCCTCCAAAACTGTTCCAGGTCAGTATTGGAGAAATAACATTGCGATGCAGGTTGGGGGGAATAATGGGGAAGTTGCCCTGTGACGATCCATCCAAAATTAGTGTCTCTGGCGACCACGTTTGCGGATAACTTGCGAACCTGTTTACGAAGGCAATTCCAAAAAACATTGGCACTAAAATGTATGTCAATGGGGTTTTGTATGTTAAACAAAGGATCGGCTAACCTAAAATGCGAGGGAATGTTTAACCCTGAAATATCCACCGAGTGACTTGGAGTGTCTTCTCCAATACTATTGAGAATTAGACAATTAAGTTTAAAGAAGTTGTTTCTATGACAAATATCTCTTATGGTTAGTTTTGAGAATTGTAAAGCTTGCGATTTTGAGCTGTTGATGCCCGACACATTGATAGAAGTAGGGTTTAAGGGTAGGCCTAGTTTTCTAATCAAGGAATTAGACACAAAATCATGAGTTGCCGCTGAATCTAGAAGACCGCGTGCACGGACCCAGTTGCCAAAGTTATCCTGAACTTCAATTTGGACAGTAGACAACAATACTTGAGCACTGCGAATGGACTTGGCATTTTGAATATACGATGAAGCATTAGAACTGTTAGCACTATCATTTTTCGGAGAAGTAGATGCTGTCGATGACCTTGCCTGATCATGACGATGTAGCAAATTATGATGAGCCTTTTCACAATGGTATCAAAGTCTTGTGGACTTACAATTAGAAGCAGAATGCGTGAGCGCTAGGCAGTTGAAACAATGTTTATTTTGAGCAACTAATTTTCGTCTGTCGTCGACTGACATTTCATTAAAGGATTTACAGAGGTATAGGGCATGGGGATCTTTACAAAGTATGCACTTTACAGGTTCGTTTAAACTTTTGCGAGGTTCGCTTTGCGTGTTTAAAACAATAGATCTAGCAACACGACGTTCACTAGACCTCGTTGGGTAACCAGCAGTGTTTGATTTAAATTTGGATGAGCTGAACCCAGGTTTTTGGTTATTGGACGCTGAGCGTTCACTTTTGGGTTTGATGGACATTAATTCGAATTTGGAACTAGGAGATGAAGGTTCACTTTGATTATCTAGAGCGGTTAAAAGTTGGCATCTAGCGTTTATGAAAGTAACTAAATGCTCGTAAGTGTAGTCGTCTTCTTTAGAAAGTTCAATTTCCCAAGCTTTGAGGGTAGCAGCATCAACTTTAGAAACCACTAAATGTATTAGGAAAGTATCCCAATAATTAGTAGGTTGATCTAATTGGGACAAAGCCTTAACGTGAAGTTGTGTAGTGTCAACTAGAGTACGTAAGATGGTGACGTCATTGTGCTGTGACGCAGGTAGATTGAATAGAGCCTTTATATGGCGCTGAATACGTAACCGTAAATTTCCATATCTTTCCTTTAATAAGTTAAAGGCAATGGGGTAATTTTCGGCACGCAGAGGAAGTGCTTCGACCAATTGCAAAGCTTGACCTCGGAGAATAGATCTCAAATAATGAAACTTGTAAATGACTTGAATGTCTTCATTGTCATGAACAAGGGAGCAAAATAATTCATAGAAAGAATCCCAAGCAGATTCATCTCCAGAAAAATGGGGTAAATCAATTTTCGGTAAAGTTGGTTTGGGCTTGTGAGTACCCTCACGGAAAGAAGTTTGTGGTTCGTGAAGGGAACCAAGAACTGAAGCGTCCTTTTTCTGCTCCTCTTCGAGTTGGCGTATTATTTTGAAAGCAGAACCTATGCCTTCGTAATATTGGTTTTCTACTTCGACTCGATCTTCTGTTTGATTGAGCATGCAAGTTTCTATTTCAGTTTGAATGTTGCAGTAGTTTTCATAAGAACGTTCAAAATCCCTTACACGATGTTTCAACAAGTCTAATTGAGCTTCTGAGGGATCCAATTCTTTTATGTACTTTCTGAATCGGGTAATTTGCCCTTTATAAGATGCTCGTTTAGAAGTAAGTTTTTCATCCTTATCCTTATCAGTAGGAGCCATGTTAAAGAAGGTAGATTGAAATGTAACTCACGAAACTGTGGAACCTTGGAAATGCTGTCAAGCTGGCAGCAGCAAATAAGTAGAAAGAACGGGACACACCAAAGGAGACAGGAGCAGCCTCTTTCCCCTTCACAGGCTTTGCACGATGTGGTTATAGCTGAAAGATTCAAAACAGATATTAATAATTTGCAAAATATATCCAAACAGAAAAATGACAAATGGACTCTCCCGGGTTTCGGCACCACATTTTGGGTAGATTATAGGCTAAGGAATAACCCACCCACCAAGGGAAGATGATTAAAAAAAGGGAAGTAGTTTTTGGATTGGAGAAAAAGGATAGAAAAATAGGAGGAGAGTCCCACAAGAGTTGTAAATTTAACTTTAAATTCCTTAAGAGGCAGTTGCCACTGGAAATTAACTCTCTGATACCTAAAGTAGGTACGAGCTTGGTCGAAGCTAACGGGAACCGCAGCTAGGACTTGGGCGATTTGCAAGAGAGAGGCTTTAGTGTATTTCCTCCCAAGCATGTATAAAACTACTATGGGGAAAGGTGATGGTCTGGCAAAACTAAGAGAAACAAATTTATTGTGTGGGTTTTCAAAGAAATTCGTTTTGCGAAATAATTCGAAGAATGCCAATAATTTAAATCAAGTTTGGTATTTCCAATTTTCGAAATTATGGAGTTCCTGAAAAAAAGCGACCCAGTGCTTCCAGGAAGGAAAATGATAAAAGATTATAACCTGGGGAGTAATTTTGTTGAATAAGCCAATGGTTGCATTTAGAAATGGCTAAGCTTTTACTCGGCGAGGAGCCGGCTAAAAGTTTAGACAAAAAGAAACACTTATCTTTTGGAAAACTGACCATAAGTTTTCGGAGAGGATCTCCACAAGCAGGTAGCTGGCGTAGCGAGCTTTACTTGCCTTACTGGCCAATTAGAATTAGCTATTAAAGCTAAAAGAATCTTTAGTGAGGTTACTACTAAGAGTTCTTGCTCAAATGCAACGAGTGGTGAAAGCCCTATTAATGGTTTTAATGGCATCAAGTAGAGAGAGCCAAGGAGGACAGGATCTTGCTTACCCGTTGTATTAGGAAAATGAAAAAGCAAAAAAGAAACTCTTAATTTATTTAACAAATTAGAGGAAGTTGATATCTTTAACAATTAAATATGTTTCAATCTTATTAACAATTTGGGGTCGCAGACCTCCGACAACATTTAGAAATTGCTCCAGGCAAATAATAATTCTTAAAGTTTTAAACCTGGTACTAAAATCTTTGTAAGATTTTAAAAAGGCAAATGAAATGATTAAAGTTTAGACATTTACAAGAGTACAAGGAGTGTACTATAAGAAATTTCTAAGAGAATATTCTAGAGAGAGTAACAACTTCGAAAATAACAATAAGAAAAACATGAAGAATAAGATAGAAGTTCCTACAACTTCTTATATTTATACAGAATTGATTTTGGTTATTATGCAAATAAGGGCAGGTCACTTACTGTGAAACCTGAAGAGATAATCAAAAGGAAGGTTCTGGACCTCCTATGTTTTAAATGGGAATCACGAACCAAATGGGGCAGTTTCCATTTCGTGAGACCTAGAAATAACTCACTCAAGAGTTGAAAGATTTGTATTCTCTCATTATAAGGGAGAAACAATGTAAGGTTAAAACGTGTGCTGGACACGTAATTTATACAGAAATCAATTAATTACACATGAGAAAAAATGGGAGGGCACATCTATAGATTGACACCTCGTTGAAACAGACCTAAATTTAAAAGTTTATTACTGATTGTTAGTAAGAGGTTTGGGAAAGAGAAATAGGGATTGAGGAAAAATGTTCATGGCCTTATTTATATGTAAACGGACGATCGCGACGCGGAAGAAAGTTGAACAAGCACTGGTTTTCACTATAGTTCGTTGAAATATATGAAAATTTCACTATAGAAACACGAAAGTTTTTGGCAAAGAAAGTTATTTCAATTTGAAAAAAATGACTGGTTGCACTAGATGAACGAAAGTCTATTGCTGGAGAAAATGGTGAATTACAGTTAAATGCGCCATAGAACATCCAACGGTGGAAGAAAATTCGCTAGGGAGCTTTGATTCAGAAGTGAAATTCTTCAATTTTAAACAGCATTCTCACAAATAAGTGAAAATTTCATAACGGCAGGACTTGTAGATGAAATACAGAATTTGGAAGGTTCCAGAGCGAAAAATGGGGCTAATGTTAATCCAGCGGAGGAACTAGCTTGGTGAATTATAGACAGCGGGTATTAGATAATATCCCACGTAGTGAGAGGATTTCTCATTTGAATAGTTTAAGAAAAGCTCTTTTTTTAGTAAGGTTGGCTTGTACGAACAAATGCTCAACATGGCAAATCCCACGAAGAATGATTTTTGCCCCAAAATAAATAATCTCACACTGTCTATAAAAGTATCGTTAAAAGCACGTGAAAGTTAAAACCATGAAGATGAGGTTAAAACTTTAAGATGGTACTTATCTTGATTTCATGTTGAAAGTGAAGTTCCTATTGACGATAACTACTTTGTCAACATGGCGTAGAAGAGAGTATGCCTCTTGGTTTGAGGAAGCTGGCTCGAGGGGAGCCTTAACTGATCGAGTCAACTGCCGACTGAGAAGTGAGACCAGCTCAACGGAGCACGGAGGGTCCAAGGAAGGGGAAAAGAGTGGGGGGTAGGAGACAAAAGGAGAACATATAAACATTGCCAACTTTATAACAAAAAATTATTTTCTCTTGATGAGCTGGTCTTCAAAGAGTTGATAACAGGCGATACTAGCGCAGCATGGTGAGTAAAAAAGTAGACAGAGTCCTCTTGCTCAAGGAGAAAATAGCTGGCGATGGTAACAGGATCTGGTGGCCAAATGGATAAGTAAGTCCTCTTGCACCAGGAAAAGTTGAAGAGCTTCAGAGATTCGCTGCTAGATGACGCTAGGTGAGTCACAGAGGATATATATCTAGAACAGACTCATAAAAGATATAAGCGACCTGAACACCTAAGAGAAAACAGAAGATCACTGTTGGTGTTTGACAAAGAGGAAGGAAAGAACATGCAAAAGCATTGAAAATTATAATCTCTCGTACCGTGTATTCCAAGAATACACCACGGTGGCCTCCAACACGTTTCAGGATAACGATTCCCTATCCTGGTCCGGATTGTCCTTCAGATCCTATGACCGCATCCTAGTTATGTCCCTTTATTGACTTACAAAGTTCGATCCTTCCCGTTTAAACTCCCTGGTTTATGAACATAGCGGGGTCCTTTATTCTGCACCGATTGGTTTCGAGAAATTGTTACTTCCTGGATTATATTATTTCTCAGTTCGTATTATTCGTTCGTGTTTTGCACCTTTCTAATGCAATACTTTCATTTATTGCACGTATACTTTATACTTTGCGTGCGTATACTCTTCACACGATCCTATTTCTCCATGGCTTTCATAAAAAGACCAATGGGATCCTATCACGGTCCTAACACTAGCGATACTTTTTGGTCTGCGTGTTCTAACTGGACCTAATTGTTTCCTTTGCTGCGTACTTTCTTGCAGATGCATCTGACTTTGTTCAAAAATGTTCCTTCACTCGGCGCCTTCTACAGTTTTGATTTTACGTTTGTTATACTTCTAATGTTTATTGTGAATCGAACTCCGTGGCCTTCCCTTTGAGAATTCACGTTCGATTTACGTCACAACGCCGCAAAATCACGTTCCCTTGAACTGAATTATACTTGTAACAGCAATTCTGTGCTCGCTTGTATCTGCGATGAACTGACTGTCGGCTGTACTATGGCACGACCCAGCCTTATGGTCGGCAAAGACCGAATACTTGACAATGTTCTTTTCGCCCTAACAGGGCCCCAACTCGGCGTAATGACGACTCGTACTGGCGGTCAGAATACTGTGATCCAGCGTCCCGTCCAACTGGACTCTGAAGACTGAATGCTTAATATTGTTCTTTCACCCTTACCGGGCCCAACTGGCGTAATAACGGCGATTACTTGTTGAAACAGATTGACCTCCTTAGAGATTGACCTCTGACTGCACGTGATTCAGCATCACATCCAACTGGACTGATGAAAAACGCATACTTTCTGGCTGGGAGCTTGTCTATTTATTGAGAACTTACAAAAATAAATCAATTCGGTCTCCTTCTTGGAGCTATCTTTTGAACTAGACGTCGCACGTTTTTGAAAAAATAACCATCATGTTCCTTAGACCTAAACATTACATTCTCATCTTGTTTTCCAAAGATCGATCGTCCACTCATTTTAAATTAAATCCACAAGGCTCCTCAGTTGTGTGGGCGAGTTGGTTTTTTCTCTCCTACCAAAGACCGCTTAATAGCCCCGCCTAATGACGTAGTTGCTTCGTAAGCATTATTTCCCTGTGCATAAGTTACTAAATTTTAGCCTTGATTAATTCGTAATTCCCTGGATTATTCTGGTTGACGTAAAAATACTAATGTGTTTTGCGTTATTTCTAAGAAAACGGGTTATTTCATAATTTCGCGGTGTTGGGCTGCAATCCAGGGTTGCCATAAAAACGCTGACATCGAACCTCGCAGTTGTTCCCCTGCCTAACTGCTCTGATCATTTCCTCACAGCATGACTGTACTCGTGATTCACACACGGGTTGCATCATGTGACTTCAGATAAGGCTGTCATTGCTCTGCGTCATTGCCTGAATCACTTCATATTTCCTCATGGCTAGCTTATATGTAACTGAAAGTCCTACCAATTCATTACATTTCTCGATTTATAATAACGTAGGTTCGAACCCCGTGCCTCTCGATCGGGCACAAATTGCCCTCTCTAGGTTTAAATAAATAATTGAACGGGTAAAGAAATTTATTTAACATTTCTCCTGGAATATATTCCATATATTCCAGTTTCGAACCTATGTCCTCTCTGCTGGCTTTAAATTTCCTTTAATTCCTTTGATTTGTATTTTGACCTTATTTTTTTTTGTTCCAGTCGGGAACCCGCTGGTCATACCCGTCTCATTAATTTATCCCAGATTTATTCCGTCCAGTCTTCATTCGCCATTTCATTAATTATTTTTTTCAGTCATGTTTAAATTACGGTTCCACTAATGCTATTCTATCTTTCAACGACTCGTCTGGTCGGGCTTGGGCTTCCATTCACTCCCTCCGCTTGGAGTGTCTCCCTTCAAGTGGGTCTTAAACTACCCTTGTCTCGTTCAGGTTTCTCCTCTGTCTTTCCAACACATTGACACGCGTTCCAATTGTGTGGTAGATGAGTTTTCTTTTCTTTGTAGTCTCCTATGGACTATCATTTCATTCATTCTCACTCTTGTTTCAGAATCTATTTACTGTACCTACACGATTATTTTCTGGACATTTTACGATATGAACGGGTACGTTTATATATCGAACCCATCTTGTCCTTTCTAGTTCTCTTCCTTTCCGATTTCTGTCACTTCTTTTCTTTCCTCTGTTCTTCTAGCCTCTGACCATTTACCTTCCGGGAGGTAACGGACATGCTTTTTCCCGTTCCGTCATTTTCCATGACTTACCCCTCTTCTTCCTTTCTTTAGTATCTTTTTCTTCCTTGTTTTCCAATTGTAGAGCGCTTTTGAAGGACTTATTTTCCTTCTTTTATTTCCTATTTTTACTCTATTTTTCTTTCTTAATTTCCAGCTGTAAAATGCCTTCAGGCTATGCATATCTGTTGGATTCTTTGTGATCTCTGGCCGTGTTATAGTGACCTCACTCCTATTAGCGTTATCTTGCGGGTCGGACGCGGCTAACGGTTTCCCTGTTGTTTCGACTTTGAATTCCCTTTCAGGGAGGTCCCTATTTCCTATTGGGATATCCAATTTTTCCCCATTTCTCTGTCCTAATTCTTTCTTATTTTCGACTTGTACTTCCTTCTTGCATTCCTCTGTGTAAGCCTGATATTCCAACAATAATTATCTAATTTTTGCCTTTAATTGATCTCCCTTCGACTCAGAGCTATTGTTCCTCTTTACTTCAGTTGAAGCTTCATTTTCGCTTTCTTTAAGCTAAAGATCATCTTTCATGAATTCTATTTCTTCTTTGACTTTTACTTTTCAGTTTCTTCATGTTTATTTGCGATCTCATTTTGAATTTCCATTTCCACCTCTGGCTCTGGAATATTCTCTATGATTGATGATTCATCTTTAATTTCAAAATCTATTTGCTCATATGTTTCCTCAATCTCATCTGGATCTTCTATTTTTTCCTGAGTTGCTTCTTGATCCGCATTTGAGGGTGTGTCTTCTACTTGACCCGGGAATTCTATTTCGATTGGAATTTCAATTAAATAATCTATATTAAATTCTGTGGCCGTCTCTAATTCCATTAGTGTCGGTGTAACTTCGACTTCTTTCACTATGTCAATTTTTTGTAAATTCATTTCGGGCTCCTCATATTCCGTGGTTTCCCTACTTTCTAATGGTATGACATCTGTCTCGGCTTGCTCATTTGTTTCCTTTGATCTCAGGTCTTGCACCTGCATAAATTTATTATATGTGTTTTCTGCGGCCTCTATAATTTTTCTAAATTCCTGGAATTTAATCTCTCTTAATTCATTTAATTCCTGTATGTTATTTTACCTGTTTGCTCATGTATTTCCATTCTGAATCTGTGCATCTTACCGCAATCCTCTACTACCTGATCCAATTGTTCCTTGATATAGCTTCTCATCTCCTCTCTATAATCGGTTTTCTCATACATCTTGTCCCATTTATAATTTATTTCGCAAAGTTCCCTCAATTTTTCTTTTATCTCACTACTGAAGTCACTTACTTGTTCGCAAGTAGCCATTTTCGCTTTTTCCTCTTGCGGTTGCGTATCACTCTTGCCTGTGTTTTCCTCATCCTGATCCTGGATCATAATAGAGTCACTCATTTCTTTCAACTTAGAATATGGCATCTGCATATATTCCCTATACGTATTTTCCACGGCTTCTAGTGTTTCTTTGAGTTCCTTGAGCTTGGTTTTCCTCAATTCCTCTAACTCCCGTATAGTTGTTTTCTCTATTGTCTTGTACACTTCTGTCAGGAACCTAGACGCTTTAATGTACTCATCTCCTATCTGAACTATCTGTTCCTGGACATAGATCTTCACCTCCCTCTCTTTGTCATTGGCTCCCTTATAAATCGTCTCCCATCTATTTATTACTTCCAAAAAGTTCTCCGTTCCTTCTATGAGTTCTAACCACTTGACTTTTTTACCTTTCTCTCTCTATCCCGCGGGGATTCTACTATTTCATTTTGACTATCCTCTAACTCGATTTCTATTTCCTCAGGTTTTATTATAATCGTCTCGAAACGTTCGTTTACCTCCGACTGCGATTCTGAAATACGACTTACATTTATTTCTTTGACATCCTGGGTTTTACAGACGTTCTTATTTGTTTCACATTGTACTTCTTCACAATTAGTAGTCATATTATCACTCGTTTCCTTAAACTGAGTGCCCCACATCTTGTTTACCTACTCCAGGAATCCTGGTGATTCCTCACTCCAAGACATACCTATATCTGAGATATTATGGGCTACTCTCCTTCACTAAAGGACAGACCACTTGTTTATACTGAATATGCCAGTCTTCACTAGAGAGATTCTATTTTCTTATGGGTAAACGACGTGCGTACCCGTTCAGTACTTCAAATATCACTTCAAAAATCAACTTCAACCATAAAGCATGATTTCAAAAAAAAAAGTTTGGAAATTTCGGATTTTTCAAAATTTTGATAAATCGAGTTTTCCTAGGGTTTTTCCTGCAAAATCTTCCCCAAAGGTGGGCGCCATTAAATTTATTTGCCAGGGGATTTAATGGTAGAGCAGGTTTTAATTCAATGTGGTCATTTATTTTAATTTAATTTAATTGTTGTGTGCATTTATCCTTACATCGACCGACTTTCTTGTCATCTCATGTTCACACTCAGCACTAATTTATAGATCCCTGCTGTGCCCGTTTAGGACAACGGAAATACAGGTCATCATCCGACTTTCGCTCAGCTCAGGGCGTGTGCAGTTATTCCCCCTGTCCGACCATGTTTCCAGAATGTGAACTATAGGGATGTACAAGCTATAAAGGAAACTAAACAAAATCTACTTTACTATCACTTTAATTCACATAAATGATTTAAAACACATGAACTTTACCACACAACAATATGAACATTAATAACAAATACCCTACTTAATTGCATAAATGACCCTATTGTTCGTCATTATCTCTTGCTTTTAAGTCTTGGATTCCCATTAATCCGTTTCCAAAA
The DNA here is from genome assembly GCA_946902985.2 of Meconema thalassinum. NCBI lineage: Eukaryota > Metazoa > Arthropoda > Insecta > Orthoptera > Tettigoniidae > Meconema > Meconema thalassinum. The sequence goes on from OX336389.2 coordinate 678,652,858, forward strand.
CACTCATAACATTACTTTAATGGCATTCTTATTCTTACAATCCTCAGGTCGAAGGTTCTTTAACATTTTCTTCACTGAGCTTCCACCCTCTCAGGCTTCGGCATCAGGACATTTAACTTGAATTACTAATGCCTTCAACTTGCCATGTATTATATCAGCTACAAACATCAATTTATTTTTACTTGAATCTATCTCTCTTGTCTTACATATTCATGAAAACCCAAGTGTTCCCTCACACAAATTTATACACACACTTCATCATGAGTACTATCCACTTGTAACTACACTTAAATGTGAACCACTGTAACTACATTCAAATGTGATCCACTGTAACTACTTTTAAATGTGAACCATTGTGAACCCTTCGAATTCAGCCTCGTGAGGACCCGCATCCCGTGTTCTCAATTCGCATAATTTCCGCTACCCGTTTCACTCATTTGGTAAAGAACCAATCCTTTACTTAGAATATTTCATTTACATTAATTCTTAAGTCATTATACAGGAGGACCTCTCCACGGATAATAACTACATTTGCAGGCAAATCTTCTGCTTCTTATAGTTCATTCAAAACAAACTGTTAAACCCTTATCTGGCGGCCTTAATAGCCCAGTGACGGTCATAATGGGTTCCTGGCGCTTTCCCCCGTGTCATAAATTAGCTTTCAAGTGAGCGGCCGGCGTGTTGCTCCATCACAACAGACCTAACTTACCCCAGTCTTTAAATACCATATGTTTTACTTCTCGACAATTGCCACACTAATATTGAATATCCAAGGATTTCCTAGCTTATTATCGCTTTACTTACTGCGCACAGTATAATTATTCAGTTATCATGCATTACGAGGCAGACTGTTCTATGCTGTCAGGGTATACTATGTGCATATTTTAAGCCTGCATTGGCTACCATTATAACTTAGCTGGGATGGGAATAATAATAAGCTGATCAACCCATAGACGCTGTGCCCTGTCTGACCGCTAATAAAATGCACGTATTGCAAAGCCCGTGTAGGCTACAACATATACCAACATTCATCCAGTATTTCGAAGATTATTTTGTGCATATTTTAAGCCTGCATTGGCTACCATTTTTACTTACATTCATGTGCATCCTGGCTACATGAGAAACATACAATAATATCCGACGATTTTCCCCACAGAACTATAAAAAGTCGCCTTTTTGCATGTATCATTATTTGCATTTATATCTCTCCCTGGAGTCTACTTTATTTCGGCCCTTTATTCGGCAACAATCAATATATTCAACTTGGATACTTCAATATTTAATCACTTAAATTAGGCATCCCCTCAAGGATAGCGAACTTACTTATCACATGCATTATTTAATAATTGTGGTCGATATTATTATTTCTTTTTCATTTAACTGGCTTTAATGCCTATGCTGGTTTATTCTTTATAATGCCTATCTGTTTTATTACCACGCTTGGTTCATTAGCGATTTATCTATTTATTTGACCATTCAACAATTATCTTTACTTCTGAGTATACAAACTCGCTATATTATTACATTATATTCAACTTATTTTCCTTTAAAATTTACATTTATCGTCACTGTTATTTACTGATTATCCAATTATTTCATTAACATCACTTTAAATTGGTTCCTTCCCGCATTTAATATTTTAATGGCGTGCGTATCTTCGGGTTTCTTTTATCTTTAATTATTAAAGCAAACACTTAATTTGCGCGGCACTTAACATTCCGGCCGGCCATTACTATTCGCACTTTATTAATAAGATTATTAAAATTATCACTTTTCATGGATATTAATTGACAATTTCACATTCAAAATTTGGGTTTCAGAATGGTGACATGCAATAAAATCATTCGTACTCACCCCATTTCGTAGACATGGATCATCTTCGTGAAAGGTTTCACCCATTATTCGCCGTAATCAGCACATATTATATACAATATAACAACTCACTAATTTCCCTTTCACAGAACACTTGGCTTTCACTTGGTGACACATATTTGTAAATGTACACATTTCTTCTTAGGACTACTCACACGAATTTTTATATATATTTTTCAAATACACTATTAAATTTTCACACGTATAACACTGGAAAATACTTCACAGGTTTACCTATTAAAATAAAACCAATTGTGGTTTAATCCTACTTCACAACTCTTATTTACATTACATTACACTTTGTAATTCTCTGGGTCGCATCTCATTAACGAGCGGTGGCTTCCAACACGTTTCAGGATAACGATTCCCTATCCTGATCCGGATTGTCCTTCAGATCCTATGCCCGATTCCTAGTTATGTCCCTTTATTGACTTACAAAGTTCGATCCTTACCGTTAAACTCCCTGGTTTATGAACATAGCGGGGTTCTTTATTCTGCACCGATTGGTTGCGAGAAATTGTTACTTCCTGGATTATATTATTTCACAGTCCGTATTATTCGTTCGTGTTATGCACCTTTCTAACGCAATACTTTCATTTATTGCAGGTATAATTTATACTTTGGGTGCGTATACTCTTCACACGATCCTATTTCTCCATGGCTTTCATACAAAGACCAATAGGATCCTATCACGGTCCTAACACTAGCGATACTTTTTGGTCTGCGTGTTCTAACTGGACCAAATTGTTTCCTTTGCTGCGTACTTTCTTGCAGATGCTTCTGACTTTGTTCAAAAATGTTCCTTCACTCGGCGCCTTCTACAGTTTGAAATTGACGTTTGTTATACTTCTAATGTTTATTGTGAATCGAACTCCGTGGCCCTCCCTTTAAGAATTCACGTTCGATTTACGTCCCTACGGCGCGAAATCACGTTCCCATGAACTGAATTATAATTGTAACAGCAATACTGTGCTCGCTTGTATCTGCGATGAACTGATTATCGGCTGTACTACGGCACGACCCTGCCTTATGGTCGGCAAAGACTGAATAGTTGACAATGTCCTTTTCGCCCTAACAGGGCCCCAACTCGGCGTAATGACGACTCGTACTGGCGGTCTGAATACTGTGATTCAGCGTCCCGTCCAACTGGACTCTGAAGACTGAATGCTTAATATTGTTCTTTCACCCTTACCGGGCCCAACTGGCGTAATGAGGGCGATTACTTGTTGAAACAGAGTGACCCTTAGAGAGTCACCACTGACTGCACGTGATACAGCATCACATCCCACTGGACTGATGAAAACTGCATAGTTTCTGGCTGGGAGCTTGTCTATTTGTTGAGAACTTACAAAAATAAATCAATTCGGTCTCCTTTTTGGAGCTATCTTTTGAACTAGACGTTGCACGTTTTTGAAAAAATAACCATTATGTTCCTTATGACCTATACCTTACATTCTCATCTTGTTTTCCAAAGATCGATCGTCCACTCATTTTAAATTAAATCCACAAGGCTCCTCAGCTGTGTGGGCGAGTTGGTTTTTCTCTCCTACCAAAGACCGCTTAATAGCCCCGCCTAATGACGTAGTTGCTTCGTAAGCACTTTTTCCCTGTGCATAAGTTACTAAATTTTAGCCTTGATTAATTCTTAATTCCCTGGATTATTCTGTTTGACGTAAAAACACTTATGTGATTTTGCGTTATTTCTAAGAAAACGGGTTATTTCATAATTTCGCGGTGTTGGGCTGCAATCCAGGGTTGCCATAAAAACGCTGACATCGAACCTCGCAGTGGTTCCCCTGCCTAACTGCTCTGATCATTTCCTCACAGCATGACTGTACTCGTGATTCACACAAGGGTTGCATCTTGTGACTTGAGATAAAGCTGTCATTGCTCTGCGCCATTGCCTGAACCAAATCATATTTCCTCATGGCTAGCTTATATGTAACTGAAAGTCCTACCAAATTATTACATTTCTCGATTTATATAACGTAGGTTCGAACCCCGTGCCTCTCGATCGGGCACAATACTTATTTCAACAATACTATTCCTTCCAATTATACATCAATATACATTTCATCGTGCTTGAATTATATATTACTCATTGTACTTTCGATACCATAATGTTTGTTACACACTTCTCACCTTAAATACTTTTCATTAGTGATTTCCTTCAACTTACTGTGTCTAATATGACAGTACAATATTATTACCATTAAATAACCACTATGTTGCATATATTTTTACGTGTTTAAATTTAAGATCATCGTCTGAATATAAATATCACATTTAATAAAAATAAATTTCTTTTCCTCCCTTTTCTGTGTTATAAATTACGAAATAATAATTCCTTCTTTCATTTCCTTCATATTTCAACATTATTTCTTTCACAATTATGCGACAATGCATTGCATTACAATCGTGTATTTACTTATTTATCACTGGTCGAAAGTTGTCATGAGTTCTGTCTATCGCAACAAACTAGAATCCCTGTAAGATGACTTTAATATCATTATTACGTTACTATGGCGAGTTTCATAAAATATTGATGTTCATCATCGGACCCAATCAATATTTATTTATTAAATCCAAATACGTAAAATACATTACATCATGAAATATACCACATTACGAAAATACGAATTCGAATAAAACGAAGAATTAAAAATATTAAAAATGCGCCGAAGAATAAAACTTTACTATACGTCAAAATCGAAATAAGATGACGTCTGAAATGATTGAGATGAATTTAACGAAACTGAAATATCAAATATTAAACATCATCAAATAACTATCAAAACAATGTTCAAGTCATAAACATCCACACTACAGTCAATCTACCAAATAAATATATCTGATCGCTTTTTCTACCTTCTGCCCGTATCTGTATCTTCATACCTGGTATTCTGGTATGCTGGGAACGACAGCTCCGCTCCTATCGAAGAGCTGATGCTGCGTGCTTGGGTCGCACAGCTGATCCTAGACTCCCGCTGGCTGCGGCTTCGGTAGAACGAAATCGGTTGATCTCATTCTCGGCAACCCTTGCCTTAGTCCCGAACCTGCCATCTCTCGTTCGCTTCGGACTCAGATGAGCCTGTGGTTCATTCTTCATATGGCAGCTCTCTGGAAGTTCCCATTGGTAGACATCGTAGATTAGAAATATATATTCAATGAGATTTTCAGAATGGTGTTGGAAATTAATTTCTGTAGTTGGTTATGTCGTGACTCTGGTAGACTATGATTTTATAAGTCCTCTTGACCATCCTTGACTTCCTCGGCGATTATGTTACTCCGGAAATCCACATATTGACAAAGGCTATTTTCCCACTCAGTGTTTAGTGTGCCATCTCAATCGTCCTCAAAGTTTCTGAAAGTAGCATCCTCGACGATTATAATTTTGAACCCATCTTAATTTTGTAGTTCTAATTCGTTGTAATATTTGTCGAAATGTTCAAGTTGAAGATGTTGTTCAAATGAAATTTTATAACACCTATTTTTCTATGAACTCACGTGTTTTTGTGACTTTGGCTTATATTCAAATACTGCTTATATAACTTCTCGTAGACTTTGCTTTGATAATGTTCACTTTATACTTCAACTCGTATTTATTATCGCTCATTTGTATTTGCAGAAATATTCTAACTTCTTTTCATTGTCGTATATGTTCACCATCGATTCAATTAAATGTGACCGAAGCTGGTCGTGGCCTCTCCATCAACTCGATCCACATATCCCGCACTATATTTGCAATGGAGGGATACGTCTTCAATCTTTAAGCTTTCACAACAAAAGACCTTGTTCGAAGGCACGCTCATCCCCTCCTTATCAAAATTTGATAACGTCCCTCTCGTAAATTGGAGGTCTAATTTATAGATTCATTTCACTTGAAAATATCGGCGTTATTCGACTTCACCTCTACAATCTATTAATACTGGCATGTCCATTTATAATTCCCATTTATTTTTATATATTCTAATTACTTCTAAAAGTATTCCAGACTAATTATTATATAATTGCTTATCATGGATTTGTAATATGCTGATTGGCTATGCCTCTATCAAGTGATATCTTTGTGTGGATCTTGGCTTCGTTGATACGCGACAAGGCACGTGCCGACTCGCGTTCCCCCTGCTTAACCACGTGACCTGTTTTGAACCGGTTCTTGCAAGCGAGTCTTCAATAACAAGTTGAAATTGTACTCTTTCCAGGTCGTCAAAAAATATATCATTGCCTTTGTAAAACATTCATTTATATAAAATCTTACTTATCTTCGCTTATAAATGAACTGATATACTGTAATTCTTTCATCTCTTCTCATCTTTCAAGCTATGCTGAAGGCTTGTATGAGAAGCAGGGTGCCTATCTGTCCCCTTTAAGTTGAAAAATAAAATTATCATGCAAGTACAGTTCGATCCTCTCCTCCTGACATACTCTGAGCTTCTAAAATACGGGTACAGTACTGTACCCGTATTGACCACTGCAGTGAACGCCAAAATCCCAAGATGACAGTGGATCGATGTATCCGGAAGTACCCCGGCTAAAAATACTTACCGAATCAGCTGGCATCTCACACACTGGAAACAGCGAACACATATCTGGTAGATTTTTCTATCCAAAATACTATGGTCTATCCTCAACAGGATCAAACGACAACAACAACAACAATAGAGCTCAAAACTCTCATGAATCTCGGGCGTAACGGGGAAATAGGAAATGGCTAATAGGTTCAAGCCGCTATATAATGACCATAGCATTTACTAGAAATAAACAAATCATCGGTGCATATAAAATCTGATAACACAAATAAATGTCAACTTCACTAATGTCTATCTGATATACTGGCATAACACCGCTCGTGTTATAATGTCAATAAGAACTTGAAAATCTAGAAATTGGCATCAACCTACCGTGCCTTAGATTTCAGGATCGAAATAAAAATATATTATTAAAATTAAAAATATCCCCCTTAATGAATTTAAATAGTGACGGCCTCTCACCATTTACAATAACAATATTTTACCCTATACATATATACATATACCCTAATTCTTATTCACTTACCTAAATATCCAACACATGTATATAAAATACCAGAAGATTATCTACCCAAGTGTTCCTTCCTAATGTTTTTATAAACATTGTTTCGATTTTCACTAACTGTATAATGTCAATATCAAGGTTATCTGTCGTAATATGGCTTAACATTCCAATCATTCAAGTTCAGATTGTCGTCTAATGAACTCCGTGTCTCACCTCACTGCTTGTTATAACAATAATAATAGTAATATACTCATTTGATACAATAACCATGAATACTACAATAACCATGAACACTACCTGGGCCGATAGCCTAGATGTTAGGCCCCTTAAAACAACAATTATCATCATCATCATGAACACTACCTACTTCTGGTACAACCTGTATCTCCTTCTTGTTTAGCAGCTGATCGAAATGCAAAACCCAAGCGTTAGAATCTCACTCCTCCATTACAAAATATTCTTCAATCACTTTCCATCAAGAATGATATTGTCTCCTTTCTCAGTAACGCCACTCTTAGGCTTTCATATAAACCCAACAACACATTGATAGCTTTCATTGTTCTTATAAACGGACTATACAGCTCACTACTCGCTGATGTAGACTTCACATAACATGACTACAGTATCATAATACAGATTAGCATCCTCCATTACAATACAGCTGCTTTTATTAACATAACATCTCCGCTTAAAAGTTCCTAGTGTTTCTTTGGCATTGGTAATAATTGCAATATGCTTCCTAAAGCGATAACATTCATTCGAGCATCACAGCTCCCTTCTTTCAATGTCGAACTCACAACGCGACATTCCTGACAAATCTGTGTCTCAATAACATTGACTTAATGCCAACTCAAAAACATTTGTCACTGAAGCGTGAACTACTTCCATTAATTTTTGAAATATCTGTTCAAATATATTCATATATCACACTATAACAAGAGTCGTGTATATTTCCTATGACTTTATTACATTTAAAACAATTCCAAATTGTTATTCGAGATAACCATACATCTGAATTCATAGGGAGGTTAAGGCTGATTGAGCTTTTAGTTGCACGATTGTATGACAGCGTTTCACATGTATATATTTCCTTTTCCTTCGCAAATTACACTTGTGCAATCACTCGCGCACCGCGTGTGTGGAGCAATCAGACCGCACGTCTGCTCCGTTCAAGTGTCGCTGTAATAGTCCTCGCTACAATGGCGTCTTGTCCTTCTTCTCCCTTCTTGAAGAAAGTATGGCACCCTGAGTTGGCGCGTAAACAAGGCTTGGACATGAATATAATTAATTCTGTCGCTGGGCGTTAATTACCTTAGGAAAACTCTTCCTGATAATTCATTAAATAATCCCATCTAATTATTTCCAGTCTTCAATTTCTTAATAATGCTTTAATTAGCATAATTACCAAATTAATATTCATTTTCTTTATTCGCCTAGTGGGTTCCTTCAGTCATGTGATCTTCCCTTAGCAACAAGCTATCACCATCCTCTCGTAATGCGTAAAGTCTATCTCACAGGATGACCAATCAAATCAATCCTTTCTTCCAGTTGACTACTTTCAGCTATCAAGCTCTTCATTGAACAACACCTTCTTACTACAATACCGTGTGTCAAAACCGGTCCAATGGCCCTTTTCCAATTTCATTCAAATGACTTCTCTCCTTGGTTAAATTTTACATATGACTCAGGCATATCTCGTATCACGAATTCGGGTACAGTACTGTACCCGTATCCACGTGGTCTTACCTGTTGAAATCCGATGGAAGAACTGGATCGTAGAATCTGGAAGTACCTGGCTGAAATAACCCCCAAAATTCTAGCAACTAGGATAATTCCAATTGACAAGTAATTTAAATATTTCTTATGGACTTAATCGGTCATATTCAACAATCAATGAAGTTGATTGAACGTATTATCAAATCAGGTAATGTTTCAATCAACTTTAATTTCTCAGATAAGATAAATGCTTTGAATATAATCAACAAATCTTTCACTTATTATCTCAACATTTTGTACATTATTGTAAGTCTTTCAGAATGTAGCTATTCACCGAAACATGAATGTCATTCTTAGCAATTCATTTGAGATATATTGTTACAAAGCTAGAATGATATTTTTAAATGTGGGTTCCTTAAACTACTAGCTTTCTAGTAAATAATTCGTGACTGTAATTCACGTTCCATAACACCTCATTAATATAATCAACAATAGCTCAATAGCTTAATTAATACTGACAATTCGTAATAAATACTGTAATTCCTTCACAAGTGATTCCTACACTTCACCTTAATTCATAATTGACCATCCACCAATGTCAAATATCTGCTTCAAAAATACTTCACTTCACGTAATTATTAAATTACCAAATACTTATTAGCTCTCAATAGCTGTCAATTATTTACTACACATTATCACAAATATCGCCAAATACTAAGTTTCACAGTGGATAAAAATGTCGAAGTGTTGTAGTCTACTTCTATCAAAACTCTATTAATAACGTTGTAATTACATGCTTGAATATTTGCATTCATAAATTTTAATATTGTCATTTTGTTCTCTGACGAAAATATTTTATACACATGTGAGCTCTGTATTACAATTACGCTTCACTTCATTCTTTTCTTATACTTCACAAATATATGTTTCTTTCAATGTATTATAAATCGATCACTGTTAAAAAACGATCCAGTTTCGCCTAAACAAATTCGAAATTGGAGTCCTCCTCTAAGGAAGTTCGCATGACACTACACCATGAAAAGAGCCTATCTTCAGAAGGTACAAATAATCCATTAGAATCATACGTGGATCCAAGTAGGAGTATTCCAAAACGAATTGAAAGGTTGAAAACTGAACGAAATGCAAAACAGTAAAAATGTCTATAATCAACAAGAAATGTGAAAATAGGCTGCAAATGCCTAATTCAAAAAATCGCAATTGTCCACATCGAATAGTTCCTAATTTTCCATATCATTAATAAACTCGACGAAAAATAGACTGTCTTTTCAATCTGAAAAATGTTGAATGGAATGTCGAAAAATATTATTTTTCGTTGTACGAAGTATCACAGAATTTATTCAGAAAAAAGTTCAAGTATCGAGGTAGGGCATCTTCTTCCTAGCAACTATTCTTATACAATATTACCGTCGTCTTGGTCCTATCTCTTCTCGTATTATGCATCTTCACAACTATTTATATTGCTCGTTTTATTTCCAAAAATTTAGAAAAAGGAAAGTAATGCTCTAAAAAGAACATTAAATTAAAGTTAACTACTGAATAAAATACATCCTTGGACAGAAATGACAAAAATATCATACCTAGCCCTTGAATGCATTTTCTAGCTACATAATAAAAATAGGTGAAAGAGGGACATTCTAAAATATGACTAATTCATACTGTCTACTGATATAGAAAGGTTTCCAGCTACCTTGCTTGAAGTCAACTCGATGAGTATGAAAAGAATGTCGGAACATACATTCCTTGTAGGAACCGAACTCTCATCGATTGCGCTGGGTAGTTCACGTACCGCATGGAACTGCATGAAGTCGAACCCACTTCCTTCCGGCTCGAGAACAGCTGTCCGCATCGCAATGTTTCTCAACAAGACACGTCCTAGGTCAGGTCGATAGCGTAGATATAAATGCCACCTTTCTTCCTTCATGGAAATTCATCATTGTACAGTAGAAGTATTAATCACAGTGTCATTTAGTCAAGACTGCCTTCAGGATTTTCTTGTGTAGATTTCTGCTAGCTAAATACATAATTTTGCTTTGATCATTCTAAATGTTCAATCCTGCTATTATGTTGCATCCTCGTTCTGCATTTAGCAATTTATTGCCTTTCTTGCTGTGGACTGGTATATAAATCCACTCATTGTAGTTTCAACGTTCATATTGCAGTAAAAAATGACCACTGTATATATTCTATGTCATTTCGTGATGGCAATTGTATTATATCAAGCCTATGCGAAACACACAAACTCCACTGTAGTCACTTTCCAAACAGTAAATTCACACAATGGGTTAACCGTCCGTCCCATGTGTATACAGGGTCTTTCATATAAAATAAGAACGGCGAGCGGCGGAGTTGTTATTCGCTGCTACAGTGGCCTGGACCGAGCTTGTGGCGCGCCACGGCCCCCTGCTGTAGTATTGAAAGCGCGCGCATAATATAGGAATACTTGACCTTGCAATAAATGTGCAGGTGTTCAGTCGCCAGTCTCAACCTCAGATGCTAACATGGTGAGACAGTTATCATTACAACATCGTATTTTTGTATGTAAAACTTATTTTAAGTACGAGTCAGCTCGGCGGGTACGTGATGCATTTGTTCAGCAATTTCCTGATGTAGCACATCTGTCTTCACTAGCACAGATTCACGTAATTGTAAATAAGTTTGACACTACTGGCTCAGTGCCCAATGAAAGACATAAAATAAAAGATCATAAACATTACAGTGGCAGAACTCATGCGCGTCAGTTAGCATGTGGATACCAGATACAATGCCTGTATAACCCAGGAAGGACGACACTTCCAGAATCTTTTATAAGGTAATATTTCATATATGATTGTACACACGCTGAAAGCAGGGGGCCGTGGCGCGTCACAAGCTCGGCCAAAGCCACAGTAGCTGTGGATAACAAAACCACCGCTTGGCGTTCTTATTTTATATGACAGACCCTGTACATCGGCCGTGTCTAGCTACAATAAGCTAAGACGTACCGTGACGTACCGGACATTCACAATACGCACTCACAAAAAGTGAAACTCGAAAACACTTTCTTTGGCATCGCCAACGAACAAGTTGTACTACGGTTTCTGAAGAAGAGGTAATAGTGGCTCTCCCGACCGAGTTACAAGCCACAGCTGGACTTCTGATTCTACCCAGAATACCTTGGGTTCAGTCGATACAAATGTCGAAGTCATTACAGCATAGTGCGATAACTATCTGATATAATAATATGCGTATATATAATCCCATAAACTTTCTCAATTCATTCCTTCTTGTATTACGATGTAATTCCCAGTTGACGATCCCCTCTGTGATCTCAGTAGTGCTTTATAATTGAGTGAATCAATGTCATTATTTCATGGCGTCCATCTTGTCAAAGTAACTGTACCTTGGCTAGGCCCACGTGATCAAGATGTGATGCAGGTTGCTAGTACAAACCCTACGCGCATGTCAACGAGTCATCGCTCTAAGTTGCAGTTGAAATATTGCCATATAAATGTCCAATGTGTTTTTCTAACATGTCAGGGTTTCAATACAATGCAAAATACTGGCTCAGTCCTGTACCCGTTTATAACTTACCAAGACCTGTAGAATCCCATGAGGAACACTGGATCGTAGGATCTGAAAATGCCCGGCTGAACCCCCCCCCCCCCCCCCCAGATCCTACCAACAGGAGAAGGAAGCATAAAGGAGCATATCATCCTAAATTGTGCAGAGACAGACCAAAGTGCATACAAAGAAAACTAGCTCAGGTAAAACGTGACACGAGACGCAAATAAGATACGACTTATCTCAGAGAGTAGTGAGAAATTTAAGAAAAGAAAAGAAAAGAAAAACACATTGATCTTCCTGGCACAATTTATGCAATTATTATGAATTATGACTCTCGGATTGAACTGCTGTAAGATAAAATATTTATTCAATAAAAGTGTTACTGAAGGTATCCCTCACCTTCCAACCAATTGTAATAACGAAACTGAAAAACTTTGAAGCGTCTAAAAAAAAACGCCTTGTATGGTGCTAAACACACCCTTGCAGGAGTTTGTCCTGCATGCCCTCGAAACAACACATCACGTTCTTGAGCACAAAGAACGGTGAATGAAATTCATACGAAACATAGAACAATACCCTAACTTGAATTATATTACAATAATGTACACGTATATACATATATATATATACAGGGTGTATCTTAATTATACCGACAAAAAAATCAGGGACGCTCTGCGTGTTATGTAAAATACGATGCCGCAATCGGATTGGCAGAGAAAATTTTTCCCTTCGAGAAATTGAGGTTACTTGGTTACTTCCAAGCGCGCGATTCAAATCTACGAACTCTCCGTATATACTGACCCAGGGAGTAAGTCGCTGGCCACTTCTGTGCTTCAAGCAAGTGAAGGGAGTGTGATAGAAGGAGACAGAGATATGCTGGCGGGCATGCGGCAAGCCTAGGCGATCGATGAAACTTGCGCATGCCTGCCATCACATCTCTGTCACTTTCTATCACACTCCCTTCACTTGCTTGAAGCACAGCGGTGGCCAGCGACTTGCTCCCTGGGTCAGCAAATACGGCGAGTTCGTAGATTTGAATCGCGCGCCCGGAAGTAACAAAGTAACCTCATTTTCTCAAAGGGAAAAATTTTCTCCGCCAATCCGATTGCGGTATCGTCTTTTACACAACACGCAGAGCGTCCGTGATTTTTTTTGTCGGTATAATTAAGATACACCCTGTATATATATATATATATATATATTAAATGTTTCTTAGTGAAACAAACTCCAATAATCTCTTTCACTATTAATACACCATCCTACCTAGTTAAATTATACAATAAGAAGTCGTCACTGTAGACGCAATTTAGCCAAGTGGCACAGCTCAGCTAAATGTAATTATGTTCACACCGTGTTAAACGAAAATGCATATAAATTTGAAAAAGATTACAAGGGAATGACTGTACTTAAGAGATCTCTCGGAAATCGCCATAGGTCTTATTAAATTTCATAGATATGAAATTTGAAGAGGAGAAAAAGTTATACAACATTAAATATCTAAGAGATACTATCTCCCATTGATTTGAAAAAAAATTACAGACGTCACTCGATGACGTATTCTATCAAGACGAAATTATGTACACCAGGCACATCCACTAAACTTCAACACTTCACAAACTTTAGTTACATATCTTCCAACACTTATCAGTCACACAGTACTGCTATCAAATTTATTTTATAAATACCATAATCATAATCACTCACAGTGATCCAAAAAACCTTCTCCAACTTAACAATGCTACACGTGGTTCCAATAATCCACGAACTCATTTTGACAATCAATTTTACTTCAATAATAATATTAACACTACAGCTGATTAACGAGGAACTCTTTATATCAGTATTCTCCAAGGATCAAATTCCTTTATGGCTCAGCAAAAATACAATTTCGAATAACTCTTTCTGTTAGAACGCCAAGATTTAAATATACATCCTTGAGTTTGGAATCATACTAATATTTTAGAGTAAATATCAATCAAAAACCCATCACGTAACCATGATGCTGAAGTTCTTTATAACGTCAAACGATTTAAATGTGTAGGAAAATTTACTTGCTGGAAATTACAGTAACACGACCATAACGGTGCAAAAATTTGCGAAAATATCTTATTACTAAACGCAAATCTTCTTCCTAAATGATGGTCTTCACAACGATTGAAAATTGCAGAAAATTACGACGAACGGAAAATTGACGCAGACGCAAAGAAGGAAATACTATAACCCGTCAAGACATGGATAAATTTGTTCGTCAAACGAACCCAAAAAGAAAGAAGAATCTGGGGTCTAGAAAGACAATGAATTATCTGACTTAAAATCCCGTCATCACAGAAACTAATTATACAAACTAATTGGCAACTGGATACTACAAATGCAAATGCTTAAACTACCACCAAAGATGTCAGATTTCTACCTTACTTTTAGTTGATGGATAGGCGTCATTCGGAACGAGGTTGCCCGAGTCCGGTTTCCATAAGAATCCTGGCCTTCAGTACAATTACTCATCATCCTGGCCCCGAACCTGGACCCACGTCTCCAAATGGCCACACCTCGGTTGGAACCAAGCACCCGATTCTGCATCTTCTAGAATTTCTTACTCGAATATGGTCGACAGCATCATTCTTCCTTGATCTTCATATGGTAGCACAAAAGTAGCTTCACAGTAATTCCGTGGTTTATTCCCGTCTCATCCATGAATTTGAGTGAGTTACAATTCATGACGAAGGTATTCAGGAAATGCTCTAAGAACATATCTGGCTAGATGTACTCCACAGTTACTTCATTATGTCAGAACTCCACTCGAACATACTGTGTTCCTGTAGTCAATTTTAAGCGTTCATGGTCGTGAAGCAAGAACACCAAAGTCTTGTTCCTATCGCCAACCACTTAGAATGCATGTTAGACTGTGAATATGGATCAAGCAGCGTTTAATTTTCACAGTTCACTTCAGTCCTGTTTTCATGGCGAGTTGCCTGAATAGAATATCAGCAGATCTAAATCGTAGCAAGAATAAAGTTTAAACAAACTTAATGAAGGTTTGAATCAAACAGAGTTCGACTCGTGTGCGTAAAACGACTTCACGTACTGTGCTATAATGTGTTCACACCAGTCCACGAGAAGCTAAGTCCTCCTGCAGGAAGTTACGAATTACACTCCACGAACATCGCACAGTCCGGTTCCGCTCTGGGTAAGCAACCAAAAATGAATATCTCATTTCCACAACTCGCCAGACCACCCTCTCCACTGCGAGCTCCTGACGTCACCCAACCTTGGCTCGGCTACAGACATGCGTTTTGAGCATAGCGAGAAGGCGATGACCCCTAGATTACGTCAGTAACAGATGTTGGAACAAAGCCAGTTCAAGAAACACAAGCACATCGCCGAGCCACAATGCGGTTTTTCAAGAACAACTATAATCGGGAATACAAAAACGGTCACAGTACTGCCCCCGTAATTGAATTATATAGAGACCACGGTGGCTATTTTGGAAATTATAGCGAAAGTTATGGCTGTCATAGTTATGACGTGGGTAGTCATGACGTAAGCACGGATGACGCAGACGTTATGCCAGCAGGCTACTTGAGCTGAGATTCTCAGTGACGTCAGCATTTATTCGAGAAGGATCCGAGATGTACGACGCAGTCGCAGGAAACGTGGAATTCTGCTGAGGAAGAAATTATGCTATTGGAGGGGAGGCTCAAACCAATGAACGATAGTCTGAAGGAAGACGGAGATTGCTGAAACTATGGTATTTTTATTACTTTTTGGAATGCAGAATTGTGGAAATCCATTTGCAGTAGAGGCATTGATCTGGAATTTTGGTGAAATTTATTTTCAGTTTTTGAATTATGAAAATCCGTCATGTATTGACGAAGTTGGAACTTCTAGCGATGACGTAGTAACACGCGATGGAAGGGATAGATACGCCCCTCATGAAGTTCATAAAAGGCCTTGCGCAGAAGAGAGGAGCTCATTCTCAGATTATAAATCGTCTGATATTCAATCGTCAGATCTCAAATAAGTCATTTCAGTGAAACGTCGAGTGAGATTAGTAGTGAAAAAGTCGTCTTTGTAACGCGTGGCGAAGCCACTGCATTAAACGAGAGTCGAACTTACAAGCAGTGCAGGTTTACTGTGAAGTAAATCTAGGTGAAGTTGAAACGACACTTATAACGCTTCTACAAGATTAGCTGTGAACAGTTAGCGGTCGCCTATTAGCTAATTCTCTTGTGCATTGCTACAGTAAGGACTGTAGAAAAGCTGAACAATTTCGAGGAAGTATTTTGGAAGTTATTGACAATATTAGACGACTGACAAAAGTGATTTTCTCGCCACAGGAGAAACACTTTGTATAGCCAGACTCTACGCTACGGCTGACAGGGCTAGTGAAATAGGGAGACTTCAGATTGCTTTTGTGACACAACACTGCAGTATAATGGAGCAATTTAATATGGCAGTTTGTTCTTCTAATACTATTACCGAAGAGAACATGGAAGGCTAAAGGACTTAATGCAATTGGGACATATTTCAACGGAGTAAGATAGCAGCATGGAACTTCGCTAATTGCTATTCCATACAAGCGAACATGTGGTAAATAACCATCTACACCCATGTCTCGTGATTAAAGGCTGAATATTATCAAACAGCAATAGAAATGATTTCATACTTTCTGAATATGAATATTTCTTCGGAAATTTATACAAAAACTTCATGGCGATTTTCAACTGGAACTTCAGGGATTTTTCAAGAGAGGTCAGGGTTGTCCCGACTCACAAAAAAGATTATTGCCGGAAGGATGTCGTTCGTCTTCGTGAAGCAGTTCGATTCTCCGATGGTGCTGTTTCTGGTTTCGAGGATGGAGCTCAGCTTTAACTTGGTGAAATGGATCCATCAACAGTCTTCTTTGGGGAATTTTCCTCTGGAACGTCAATCGGCAGATAAGGTAGTCGTGAACGTTTATTGTATTTGAGTTTCTTAGCAATATTTGAGCAACCATTTTTCCCATATTTTTGTCCTCATGTATTTTTGCCCGATATTCTTGTTTGAGATTCCTATTCTCAGTACACCTTGATGAGTTATGCCTTTTTCGACGTTTTATTAAGACATTGTTATGTCATGGGCATAGTTAAATGATTTTGAATCAGTTGAGACTGATATTTAGATTTTTCAGTAATTTGCTTATTTTTGTAGTCACGATTTGACTGTAAGTTAATGATTTTTATGGCAGATTTAAATTCAGACAGCGTGTCACTTTATTAAAGTAATTCTACCCCAGTTTAATTACTTTGAACAATTTTCTGTCATCATCAAGAAGGAAGAACATTTAAATGATTTTAGAGCGTTAAAATCCAGTACGTTGTCGACGATCTTGGAAATACTAGTCGTTATTTGAATTGATTACAACACAGACATTTATCGTCGATTATCAACGACCATTGCATCACAGGCAATTTTGTGAAAGATGAACATTAATTATGAATTATTGAATGCATTAAATTCGTGAAACTTGTGTTAGGTTTTTTCTCATATAGAGATTTATATAATGATGTTTGCATTCCCCAGCCTAATTGGATTCTATTCGACTATTTTGCAGTTAGTCGCACTTTGTTTGATGATAGTATTTTTATACTACAATTCTTTGAAGATGTTAATCTTAAATTTTGATAGACCAGACAGGCGTATATAAGCGTATTCACTATTAAATTTGTTTGTGATTGGCAAATTTTTATTTCATTTCGATTCATGAATGAAATCCACGAAGTTTAAATGACAACAGTTTTGAAACAATTATTGATATAAGAATTTTTAAGTGGAACTATGAATGTATAATCGATAGTGCAGCGGACATGTTGAAAGTCGCTGATGTATAATGCCCTTAAATAAATGAAGGAGATTCCCACAGTAATTAATAATGATAAAGATTGTGTTAGGGGAGGTTTTTGTAAATGCTGTGGAAGATTTTGATGCCGTATATTTTAATATATGATGAATTTTGGGCTATTTTGAATGCAGTTTGTGCATTATTTTGTAAGCGAAGTATTTTCCGCTAGAGTGTATTGTCATAGTTCGTTGAAAATTAATCAAGTGAATTTACTGTTATAATTAACAAGAGTTTTGAAAGAATTTGAGATAAGATTTTGAATGAAGATTACCGTCACAAATAATTAAAATTATTACAACCTTTATTAAACCAGATTGTGACATTTACATGTATAACTAACCTTCATTGGTCGATTATATTAAACACGATTATGAATTTACCAACCGGATAAAACATGTGGTTCAATGTATTTCTTAAATTAATAATTTAAATAATTTAAATGTTGATATTGTAAATAATAAATGTAAATATCTTTGACAATATTGTGGAACGAAAGTAATGTTAAATGCGTGTTTAAAAATTTTGTAATTATCTTCGATAATATTATAAACAATTTCTAATTGTTATAAATAATTTATGTGATTTTGTTATAAACATTTAAGAGTGTGTTTGATACTCTAAACTATGCTGATTAAACATTTGGATGATAACTTAACAAGTTTAAGGATTGTTAAAATAATTCAGTGGGATGTGAGTTAAGCATTTGAAAGATTTGCGTCAATATGTATGAGTTGTCTTGTAGACATTTAAAGATTTAAAAGGAGCTGAATTCTTACACAGTGTGGTGTGAGTAGGGAGCCCCATTTGACGGGCATGCGCCAGGTTGAGGAGTAGACCAGCTGGCTCGACATCTGGTAATCAGCGGGTCGATACTCCGGCCTTGTGCCTATTAATACCAGTGTTATGTTTATTAAAAGAAACCAAATGCTCTATATATGTCGTACCCTGACTTCCTGATCCAATCCAAATGTGTTTTAAAATGTTACGTTATTTTGAGCTCATGGGAGCTAACATATTGTTTGATAAATTTGCAAGTCCTTTAGGAGGACGTAGTCAGATTGACATAGGCTACTGATAGCCACGTTTATTTTGTTGAGTTGTGAAAATCATACTCTTTATTTTGAAAATAAAGCTTTTGTACAGTTCAGAGTTCTCGTCTTCGGTCTGGTTCATTTTTAAATGTCATGGTGAAGGTTATTGTGAGAGCATACTTTAAGGATCCTGTTGTCAACCCAATCCCCGAGATATTTATAAGAGGTAAGTAAAAGTAAGTATGAAACCCCGTCTATTTTGGTGTGTTCCACAATAATTTTTCTTGGTAACTTCTGTGTTCAAACCTCGGTAGTATCTGTCAGTGCCATTTTCATTGATGTAGCTGAGCTGGTGCGATTGATTGTTGGCAATCCGATTGAGGGGGCGGATATCTGACAGCATACTATCCGGGTAAACGGGGACAGAAGGATTGGCGCACCTAAAACGTTGGGGCTCGATTCAACATAACTGGATCACCAGGTTGAACGCCAGTAGGATTGGCAAACCTAAAACGTGAGGTTCGATTAGACTCAAATAAAGAGGTTGATTCTTTGTTAGATGTCTAGGCCAATTGTAGAATTTAAGAGTGTGATTATATAGGAATTAAATGTTGTATTGTAGTAGGAAAATTACACTCAGAAAAGATCAGATCTTATACGACTTGAGAAAGGTTAAATGGGCTGGAAACTTAGAAAAATCGCCTATGATCTGGAATCTTATTTTATTTGACCGGCTTATGACATTTCAGTCATATTAAAGATAAAATTAAATTATTTGGATTGTAAATGTAAAATCATTTGTGTTAGGATATTTTAAAATGGGCCAGTGAAATTTGAACATGTGCTTGAGTTTGTTTCAACATGAAGTGTCTTCGAAAGTTAATTATAAGGTAGTTATAAGTTAGATTTAAGACAGAAAATTGATCAAAATTATATATATGGTGAAAAGTGTTGCTCAAATGTTGTTATTTTGCTCTTTTGATGTATGTCCCTACAGCAGTCTAATTTTTGAATAATATTGTAATGGCAGATGAAAGTTTGAAGATGATGTTAGCGGAGATGTCTGCTAATATGAAGCAGATGATGGAGGAGAATGCTAGTAATTTGAAAGCTAGCATGAGTGAAAGCATGAAGGAGATGGAAGCTAGGAATACTAGTCGAATGGAGGAGAATACTAGTAATTTGAAAGCTAGCATGGATGAAAGTTTGAAGGGTCTTCAGACTAGTTCTGTTAACTTAGAGGATAATATGTCGCGTTTACAGATTAATACCCAAGGAATTGAGAGTACTGTAACTGACATCCGCTCAGACGTGTCCAATGTTAAAATAGATGTTGCTAATGTGCATAAAGATCTTACAATGTTGAATTTAGATGTTGCTAATGTCCGTAGTGATATTTCTTGTGCTAGGGCTGAGGTAGTTGTTGTCAAAAATGATGTTGCGACTGTCCAAGACAAGGTTGAGGAAGTCCAAAGAGGAATCCAAAATGTTAGAACTGATGTGTCCAATGTTCAGGTTGATATTAATAACATTCATTCGGATGTAAACGAGATGCAAAGTGACATAAATAAAATTCAAGTAGAGGTCAACACAGTTTTCGTAGATGTTGCTAAAGTCCAAACTGATGTAAATAAAGTCAGGGAAGAGATAGAAAATTCGAAAACTCTTTGTACACGTAATATAAGTGCATTAACGACTAGGCTAGTTGATGAGTCAGTTAGAACGACAGCGTCTTTAGAAGGTTTAAAGTTTGATGTAGAGGTCATGAGAACCCAAGTATTAGACCATAATAAAGTATTGAAAGAGGATATTGAATTAGACATAGCAGAAATGTTAACGGAAAATGTAGCAATATGGAAAGAAGAGTGGAATAGGTCAAGTGGGGAACATGTAACCCAAATTCAGGATCGTATT
Source organism: Meconema thalassinum (assembly GCA_946902985.2). Taxonomy (NCBI): domain Eukaryota; kingdom Metazoa; phylum Arthropoda; class Insecta; order Orthoptera; family Tettigoniidae; genus Meconema; species Meconema thalassinum. Next base: position 678,673,870 of record OX336389.2, read on the forward strand.
GAAAGGAAACTTGCCAGTACTCAAATTGATATTAACAATGAAGTAGTACAGATTAGGAAAGATTTAAGCGTCAGGATGGATTCGCTATCCGAAAGACAAGTTGAAGATAGAACACAATTAAGTCAGGATGTGCAAACATTAAAATCTGCATTAGAGGAACAGATTCATAAAGTTGTCTCTGATGTGAATGAAACGACGAGTAAACTGCAGAATTTGAAGTTAGGAGAGGCTAATTTAATTGAGACCTACAAAGAAGAGTTAATCAAGAAAGTCTTAACGGAAATCACTGACAAGGATACAGTAGGCTTGGCTTGCGAAACCAGTAGGAATTATGCCAGAAGATATAACCTAGATCCAGAAGAGAGAGACGTGACTCCTGAAGAACGTATATCCAGATTCAGGGAGGAAGATGACGAGAGGAATATGGAACCTGAGTGGAACTATCGTGATAGTGGGAAAAACTACCCGGATTCATATCCGAGGAACGTAACGGTCATTAGGAATTTTGAAGATAAACCGCAAAAATTCAGTAACACGGATAGTTTGACACCTATCGAATATGTAAGGAACCTCAAAGATTATTTCATCGAAGCTCACATTCCCAGAGAGAGAGAGATGAAGATAGTGGAGAGATATTTGATTGGAGGACCCCTCGAATGGTTTTGCGCATTTAGATACACGTTCAGTAACTTTGACGAGTTTGCAGAGGCATTAATCAAACGATTTTGGTCCATAGAAGCGCAGAATTCGTTAAGAGCGGAGGTGTATTCAAGAAAATACTCCGGTACTCTTCCAACGCGGTACGCTGATTTCTTTACGAGTCAATTATCCCGCTTGAGATTTTTACAACCCCCATTGTCCACGGAGCAACTTATTGATGCGATTTCTCGTATGCTGCCAGTTGAGGTGAGAAGACTAATAATTTCGTCCAACATCAGGGATTTAACCAGCATGGATGAATTACTGAGGAGGTTAGACTACACAAGTCCAATGCCTAACGTGGTACAGAAAGGTCAAAGGCATGACTTTAAAGAAATAAATACTGTATATATGGACCAAGTCCAACAAACTGACAAGCCAGATGAGGAGAAAACTGACAATGTAGGTCCTCACAGGAATAATCAGTTTCGAAATAACAGATCGCAAGGTTACCGACCGTATCAACAGAGAAGAGGCTGGAACTATAACCGAGGAAATTACAATGGAAGAGGCAGATATTATAACAATAATGGTTATAACAGGAATTATAATAGGAATAACCAGAACCAAAACAGAAATCAGAATCCTCAAGGTCAGGTTATGACACCCGATCAGTATCAGGAAAGAGAGAAGGAAATCCAGCAATACCTGAAAGAATTACGGGAAAAAGAAGCAGACAACCAAAAGAAAAGGCAGGATGTTGTAATCGATCCTGGGCCTTCTACGAGCCAACAGAATTTTGAGGTCGGTAACACAAAAAAAAACGCCGATTTCTCAACGTCAGTGAGAACCTGTAAATACATTGCCACACCACACCTGATTACGATTAATGAGATATATGAAGTGACTGATGAAGATTTGCTAGAAGAGAGGGGTATCGTTAAAGAGGAAAGACCATGTGCCTTACCTATTATTTCTGTACGGATAGATGGACAACAGTATAAAGCCCTGATGGATACTGGTGCAATTATCTCCATCATTTCAGAGGAATGTTATCAAAGTCTGCTAAGAGGAGAGAACATGACAGTTCTACCTGTTTCTACCGTCAAAGTGAGAGGGATATTCCAAGATAAGGCAGTGAAATGCAAGATTCAAGTGTTATTGAACTTTGAGATCAATGGAAGGAATTATGAACAGATCTTCATTGTGGTGAGCAAGATCAATTTTGATATGGTGCTTGGAATCGATTTTATATCGAAGGTCGGAGCTATTATTGACATGAAGAACAGAAGTATTAGCTTTAATGATGGGTACATAATCACAGAAGAGATAGAAAAACAGGACGTGAAAAACAGTCTGGAAATAGACCTTAGGGAAGAAATTTTGAATACTATAGTTAATGAAGTAGAAAATTTAGCAGAAATACCCAGTAGAAAAACTGAAGGATTTGAAGAAATTCAGGGGGAATTTGAGGATCTGATAAAGGAATTCCAAGATATTTTCGATGAAAAGCCTGGATTGATTAAGGATTATAAATACAAGATAAGGCTGACAGATGAAACCCCTTACCAGAAGAGAATATACCCCATTCCTGAGAAATACTATCAAGAAGTACGAGGGTTAATCAGAAAAATGGAGGTAGACGGGATTATTAAAAAACAGGCGTCGTCTTATATAAACCCCATCACAGTAGTGAAGAAAAGTAATGGTCAGATACGTCTTTGTCTCGATGCCAGAACCATTAACTTGAAGATTCTTCCAGAAAATGACCGACCACCCAAGATTAGAGATCTGCTTCGAAAATTCAAAGGGAGAGCATGTTTCAGCGTTCTTGACTTGACGTCTTCATTTTATCAAGTTCAGCTAGAAGAAGATAGTATGCAGTACACTGGATTCCTATTTGACCAGACGTCATGGGTCTTTGTCCGAATGCCTTTTGGTATGGTTAACAGTGGACCAGCACTTATTCGAGCACTTGATAGTAAGCTCACTGACGAAGTGAAAGAAAATGTAATCTGCTACATTGACGATTTAATCGTATCTTCACCCAGCGCCGCAGAACATTTAGTGCACTTGAGAAAGTTGTTCGAGAATTTACGGGAGGCCAATATCAAGGTGAATTTTGGAAAATGTCAATTCTTGAAGCAGGAAATAAATTACTTGGGGCATACTATTGATAAAGATGGATATCATCCAAACATGAAAAAAGTAGATGCGATCACGAGATTTCCAAAGCCAACTAAGGTGAAACAAGTCAGAGAATTTGTAGGAGCATGCCAATTTATTAGCAGCCACTGTCCAAGATACTCGGAAATTATGGCTCCTCTGTATGACTTACTCAAGAAGAATAACAGATGGAAATGGAGTACCGCTGCAGACGAGGCTTTTGAGAAAGCAAAAGAGATGCTCAGGAATAATGTGAAACTGGAGTACCCAGACTTTGAGAAGGTGTTCTATATTGAGTCTGATGCATCAAGAGTAGGCATTAGTGCAGTCTTATACCAGAAAGACGAGGCAGGCAACAAGCACTACATTGCGTTCACGAGTCGGAAGTTGAAGAAACACGAGGAAAATTACTTCACGACGGAGCTTGAAGCGTTAGCTTTTGTAACAGCATTGCAAGCCTGGAAGAAAATACTGCTGGGACATAAGGTCATCTTTATTACTGACCATAAAGCACTACAGTTTATGCTGCAAACTGACATGTCGAGTGATAGATTGACACGTTGGGCTTTGTTCACCCAACAGTTTAACGCCACTATCGTCCACCAGCCTGGGAAAGATAACTTACTGGCTGATGCTCTATCACGTAACCCTATTAAAAATGTGCAGATACACCATGTACAATTGGAGCAAGAAGATCAAGAAACCGTTAGGAGGTTAGCCCGAATCGGTGTGTCACAGAAGAGACACGCTCCAATAAGGAAAATGTACAGGTTCCTCAAGGGTTACATGGGCAATACTGATGTTGACTATGCAGTTACACGGAGAAATTCACGACACTTTGTCTTGAGTGGAGACATCGTATGCAAGTATGCTGACTCTGCGCATACAAAACTCCGAATAGTCGTGCCACCTAAACTTGTTGTCAATTTAGTGTGGGTAGCTCATCACGCAACTGGACATGCCGGTTTAGATAAGACTCTTAATACTCTTAAAGAGAGATTTATCTGGACTAACATGCGTTCCAGCATTGCCAAGGTCATTAGATCTTGTGACAAATGTCAAAGAGCAAAGTATGCTTCTGCTTTGTTAAAAGGAAAACCGAAGGCTATGATTCCTTCTAAGCCAAACGAACTGATGGCGACGGACATATTTGGCCCCTGTCCGAAGGGATATCAGGGTAACCAGTACCTGTTGGTTACCGTGGATGTTTTCTCAAAATTTGTTACAATGAGTCCCATGCAGAAAGCTAACACAAGGAACGTAGTAAGCAGACTGGAAAATGCTGTATTTCCTAAAGCTGGTATACCAGAATATCTACTGTCAGATCATGGAACGCAATTTACATCCGTGGAATTTGCAGCGGATATGGAAAGGCTTGGCATTAAGCACTTATTTTCAAGCGTGCGTTACCCAGAATCGAATTCCTCAGAAAGATATATGGCTGAATTTTCGAAATTCTGTCGAATTTTCTGTCCAAATGATCATTCTGGTTGGGTGAGATTTGTACCCCTTATAGAGGAATGTCTGAACTCTACAGTGCAGGAGAGTACAGGAGAAGTGCCAATGCGACTTCATCTTGGAAGAAACCCAGAAAGGCCGTGGGATAATCTTTTCAACCACATTCCTAGAGATCCCGACCTAGGAAGGCAGCAGAGGATTGACAAGGCGAAGGAACAACTCCAGAAAGCAGCAGAGAAACGATTGAAAAGAGTAGCTGGAAAACGTTTTGGTGCACCCTTACAAGTTGGAAATCTTGTATTATTACGCAGACCTGTCAAGGCTGATATGAGCAAGAAAATATACCCCAAATTTGGAAATGTATTCATGGGGCCGTTTAGGATTACGAACGCCTATGGAAACAACTGCTATGAACTCTACGATGATGAGAATAATGTCATTTACGGCAAGTTCAATGCTGGAAATTTAAAAAGATACTATACTAGAGTAAGCCAATAATAATTCAATTTCGTGTTCAAGAGAGTTGAGGTACTTGTAACGCTGAGTTTAAAAACAATTTGCAACTGTTTTTAAAACGTGGTGAGAGGAGAATGCCCCCGTAATTGAATTATATAGAGACCACGGTGGCTATTTTGGAAATTATAGCGAAAGTTATGGCTGTCATAGTTATGACGTGGGTAGTCATGACGTAAGCACGGATGACGCAGACGTTATGCCAGCAGGCTACTTGAGCTGAGATTCTCAGTGACGTCAGCATTTATTCGAGAAGGATCCGAGATGTACGACGCAGTCGCAGGAAACGTGGAATTCTGCTGAGGAAGAAATTATGCTATTGGAGGGGAGGCTCAAACCAATGAACGATAGTCTGAAGGAAGACGGAGATTGCTGAAACTATGGTATTTTTATTACTTTTTGGAATGCAGAATTGTGGAAATCCATTTGCAGTAGAGGCATTGATCTGGAATTTTGGTGAAATTTATTTTCAGTTTTTGAATTATGAAAATCCGTCATGTATTGACGAAGTTGGAACTTCTAGCGATGACGTAGTAACACGCGATGGAAGGGATAGATACGCCCCTCATGAAGTTCATAAAAGGCCTTGCGCAGAAGAGAGGAGCTCATTCTCAGATTATAAATCGTCTGATATTCAATCGTCAGATCTCAAATAAGTCATTTCAGTGAAACGTCGAGTGAGATTAGTAGTGAAAAAGTCGTCTTTGTAACGCGTGGCGAAGCCACTGCATTAAACGAGAGTCGAACTTACAAGCAGTGCAGGTTTACTGTGAAGTAAATCTAGGTGAAGTTGAAACGACACTTATAACGCTTCTACAAGATTAGCTGTGAACAGTTAGCGGTCGCCTATTAGCTAATTCTCTTGTGCATTGCTACAGTAAGGACTGTAGAAAAGCTGAACAATTTCGAGGAAGTATTTTGGAAGTTATTGACAATATTAGACGACTGACAAAAGTGATTTTCTCGCCACAGGAGAAACACTTTGTATAGCCAGACTCTACGCTACGGCTGACAGGGCTAGTGAAATAGGGAGACTTCAGATTGCTTTTGTGACACAACACTGCAGTATAATGGAGCAATTTAATATGGCAGTTTGTTCTTCTAATACTATTACCGAAGAGAACATGGAAGGCTAAAGGACTTAATGCAATTGGGACATATTTCAACGGAGTAAGATAGCAGCATGGAACTTCGCTAATTGCTATTCCATACAAGCGAACATGTGGTAAATAACCATCTACACCCATGTCTCGTGATTAAAGGCTGAATATTATCAAACAGCAATAGAAATGATTTCATACTTTCTGAATATGAATATTTCTTCGGAAATTTATACAAAAACTTCATGGCGATTTTCAACTGGAACTTCAGGGATTTTTCAAGAGAGGTCAGGGTTGTCCCGACTCACAAAGAAGATTATTGCCGGAAGGATGTCGTTCGTCTTCGTGAAGCAGTTCGATTCTCCGATGGTGCTGTTTCTGGTTTCGAGGATGGAGCTCAGCTTTAACTTGGTGAAATGGATCCATCAACAGTCTTCTTTGGGGAATTTTCCTCTGGAACGTCAATCGGCAGATAAGGTAGTCGTGAACGTTTATTGTATTTGAGTTTCTTAGCAATATTTGAGCAACCATTTTTCCCATATTTTTGTCCTCATGTATTTTTGCCCGATATTCTTGTTTGAGATTCCTATTCTCAGTACACCTTGATGAGTTATGCCTTTTTCGACGTTTTATTAAGACATTGTTATGTCATGGGCATAGTTAAATGATTTTGAATCAGTTGAGACTGATATTTAGATTTTTCAGTAATTTGCTTATTTTTGTAGTCACGATTTGACTGTAAGTTAATGATTTTTATGGCAGATTTAAATTCAGACAGCGTGTCACTTTATTAAAGTAATTCTACCCCAGTTTAATTACTTTGAACAATTTTCTGTCATCATCAAGAAGGAAGAACATTTAAATGATTTTAGAGCGTTAAAATCCAGTACGTTGTCGACGATCTTGGAAATACTAGTCGTTATTTGAATTGATTACAACACAGACATTTATCGTCGATTATCAACGACCATTGCATCACAGGCAATTTTGTGAAAGATGAACATTAATTATGAATTATTGAATGCATTAAATTCGTGAAACTTGTGTTAGGTTTTTTCTCATATAGAGATTTATATAATGATGTTTGCATTCCCCAGCCTAATTGGATTCTATTCGACTATTTTGCAGTTAGTCGCACTTTGTTTGATGATAGTATTTTTATACTACAATTCTTTGAAGATGTTAATCTTAAATTTTGATAGACCAGACAGGCGTATATAAGCGTATTCACTATTAAATTTGTTTGTGATTGGCAAATTTTTATTTCATTTCGATTCATGAATGAAATCCACGAAGTTTAAATGACAACAGTTTTGAAACAATTATTGATATAAGAATTTTTAAGTGGAACTATGAATGTATAATCGATAGTGCAGCGGACATGTTGAAAGTCGCTGATGTATAATGCCCTTAAATAAATGAAGGAGATTCCCACAGTAATTAATAATGATAAAGATTGTGTTAGGGGAGGTTTTTGTAAATGCTGTGGAAGATTTTGATGCCGTATATTTTAATATATGATGAATTTTGGGCTATTTTGAATGCAGTTTGTGCATTATTTTGTAAGCGAAGTATTTTCCGCTAGAGTGTATTGTCATAGTTCGTTGAAAATTAATCAAGTGAATTTACTGTTATAATTAACAAGAGTTTTGAAAGAATTTGAGATAAGATTTTGAATGAAGATTACCGTCACAAATAATTAAAATTATTACAACCTTTATTAAACCAGATTGTGACATTTACATGTATAACTAACCTTCATTGGTCGATTATATTAAACACGATTATGAATTTACCAACCGGATAAAACATGTGGTTCAATGTATTTCTTAAATTAATAATTTAAATAATTTAAATGTTGATATTGTAAATAATAAATGTAAATATCTTTGACAATATTGTGGAACGAAAGTAATGTTAAATGCGTGTTTAAAAATTTTGTAATTATCTTCGATAATATTATAAACAATTTCTAATTGTTATAAATAATTTATGTGATTTTGTTATAAACATTTAAGAGTGTGTTTGATACTCTAAACTATGCTGATTAAACATTTGGATGATAACTTAACAAGTTTAAGGATTGTTAAAATAATTCAGTGGGATGTGAGTTAAGCATTTGAAAGATTTGCGTCAATATGTATGAGTTGTCTTGTAGACATTTAAAGATTTAAAAGGAGCTGAATTCTTACACAGTGTGGTGTGAGTAGGGAGCCCCATTTGACGGGCATGCGCCAGGTTGAGGAGTAGACCAGCTGGCTCGACATCTGGTTATCAGCGGGTCGATACTCCGGCCTTGTGCCTATTAATACCAGTGTTATGTTTATTAAAAGAAACCAAATGCTCTATATATGTCGTACCCTGACTTCCTGATCCAATCCAAATGTGTTTTAAAATGTTACGTTATTTTGAGCTCATGGGAGCTAACATATTGTTTGATAAATTTGCAAGTCCTTTAGGAGGACGTAGTCAGATTGACATAGGCTACTGATAGCCACGTTTATTTTGTTGAGTTGTGAAAATCATACTCTTTATTTTGAAAATAAAGCTTTTGTACAGTTCAGAGTTCTCGTCTTCGGTCTGGTTCATTTTTAAATGTCATGGTGAAGGTTATTGTGAGAGCATACTTTAAGGATCCTGTTGTCGACCCAATCCCCGAGATATTTATAAGAGGTAAGTAAAAGTAAGTATGAAACCCCGTCTATTTTGGTGTGTTCCACAATACATTTTCTTGGTAACTTCTGTGTTCAAACCTCGGTAGTATCTGTCAGTGCCATTTTCATTGATGTAGCTGAGCTGGTGCGATTGATTGTTGGCAATCCGATTGAGGGGGCGGATATCTGACAGCATACTATCCGGGTAAACGGGGACAGTACCATCCCGGCATTTGCCCGGAGACGAGGTGGAAAACCACGGAAAACCACTTCGAGGATGGCTGAGGTGGGAATCGAACCCCCTCTACTCATTTGAACCACCCGAGGCTGAGTAGACCCCGTTCCAGTCCTCATACCACTTTTTAAATCTCATGGCAGAGCTGGAAATCAAACCTCGGACCTCAGGGGTGGCAGCTAAGCACGCTATCACTACACCATGGAATCGACTTTTATTTCATTCCGCATTTAATTTCAATCCGACCCCAAGATTTAATTTTATTCCGCATTTAACTTTATTCAAACCTAATGCTTTAATTTCAATCCACATTTAATTTCATTCGATGTTCAACCTTTAATGTCATTCCACATATAATTTCATTTCGAATTCAAGAATTATTTTCATTGCAGATTTAATTCACTTAAAATTTCACTCCATGAATTTCATTCTTTTTTATTATGAATGGAGTTTTATTATTCACATTTCACTCCTCACATTTTATTCCTTAATTTCACTATCAATTTAATTTCACTCAGAGTTTCATGAAAAGTTTAATTCCAGACATAATTTAATTCCGAATTTCATTCCCTTTAATTCTCGAAATGGTTTCGTTTAAACATTTCGCTCCTTAAATTTCACTACTTGCATTTCATTCCTAACATTCTATTCCTAATTTAATTCCTCTTCGAATTTCTTTCACTAAACCATTCTCTTTTTAATACAGCTCTACGAATCGCGTTTAATTTAGTTCCTTTCAACATTGTTCCAATTAACATACTTTTATTTTAATTCCTCTTGATATATAATTTCATTCCAGACGTTGGTGTGTTTAAATCATCTATTTTTTATTTTTTAGTTATTTTTTTAAATATTTTTTGTCCATTTACCCTCTAGTTGGTGATTCCCATGGACTCAGCGAGGGATCTCACCACTACCGCCGCTACGGGCAGTATCCTAGAGCTTGGAACATCTGGAAGGGGTGGATACAACTGGGGAGGTGTGATCAGCACTTCGCCCAGATGGCCTCACCTGCAAAGCGAACAGGGGGCCCCATGAGGGATGGGAAGGAAGGGGAAGATTGGGACTGCATTGCAAGGAAGAGGGAAGGAGGCGGCCGTGGCCTTACAGGAGGTACTGTACCATTAATTCATGGCCCGTGCGCCACAAGCTGAGAATCCTCATACGGTACTCCGCAAGAGACCACATGACGGGTGGCCATTACACCTCAGATGTGGGTCACCCGAGAGCAGCCGATGTCTCGCGAGCGTCTACGAACGCTGGGAGGTAATGATGATGAAATCATATTATTGGTTCACAGTATCAATGTCGACACAAGGCCTGAGGAAATATTATAATGTTTTCAAGTAAACTAGAGCAATTTACGCTCTGAAAAATATATTAAACAACTTGCCAGAATACTAGAAAGTGTATGCAAGTATTCAAAACATAATGAGAAGATGTAAAATGATAAACGATGTATATATATGACAGTCCTAGCGACGGTGGTCGAACTAGGATATCTTAGAGTGGGGGAAGGAGCCCTCGTGAGAGAGCGACTCACCACCAGAAATCAGAACGCAGTAAGTTTCCGTACAGGAAATATTTTCACAGGAGGGCTTGTCATTAGTCGAGTAGTGAAATACGGGGAGTAAAGGACTCTGTTATAATACCATAGTGTGCAGTACGCAGTACGGAAATGTCAGTGTCATATTCGACTTTTAAGCATTTGAGCGAGGCCTATTGCTATTGCAGTGCCTGTGCGGAGTGATATGCGAATACGAAGCGAGAGACGCCATTAAGGACAGCTTGTGGGAAACAAGATTATATTCAACTCATGCTGAGTTTTGAAGCTACGGAGAGTTTATAAAATATACACTGTATGTGTATAGGAACGATACATTTCTCAAGTGCCATGTTTAACATGCAGGCATCAGGGGGAAAGGATGAACAGTATACAGTGATAATAGACATGCAAGGCTAAATTATGGCATAGGCACTACATTCAGAGCATGGTAGAGATTACCAATGACAGCAACATTTAGCATGTGTTTTAAAAACACGCTATTCTCAAATAGGATGAAGCAATTTTTTGAGAACATGTGTTTAATATCTCCAATCGAGATGGGCCTAACATATGGTTGCTATCGAATGTCTCAATTGCCACATACTGTTATTTTCTGTCTGGAGGTGCGAGTGCGTGGACTCGGATCGCGAGGCCATTTCGTGCGTTATGCGGCCGTGGGGATAGAGCTTGGAGCCTGGTCGGAGAGAGGAGATCCTAGGTTCGACACCCGGAATGCCCATGGAGGGGTATTATGTCCTGGTGAGATGCATAGTGGATTACCATGACATGATAATATCCTTTTTTGATCATCGCTACAAAGACTGGCAGAAGGTAGAAGACTTACAACTTCATTAGTAGTGGCTGGCGGGGTATTTGAAAGTAACCATAGTTGCCATAGTTCCTTAAAATTGTAGCATGGATGGACAGAAGTTTAGGTTCGATGCTCTGTCGTCTCTGACTTCTTGGCCAGCCTGGATTTTGATTTGTGTTAACCAAAAGCATCCAATATTGTGTAGTTTTGGTAACTATATTTGATTCTAGTAACTTTTATTTAATTAATGCATATATTACCGACAGTAGTGGCTACGCGGGCTAAAGCGCAGCGTTAGGTCATGGGGCCAAGCTCTCTGCTGACTCGGTAGACGCGTGGGTTCGAGCCCCACCGTCGGATGTCCTTGAAATGGTTTTCCGTGGTTTCCCATTTTCAACTCCAGGCAAATGCTGGGACAGTACCTTCTGACTGGCCACGGCCGCTTCCTTCCACATCCTTGCCCAGTCTCATTCATCTTCATCCATTCCATCTCTCATCCCGACGCACAGGACGCCACGGGCGTCGACTAGAAAGACCTGCACTCGGCCTCTCAGGAGGTTACACGACAAAAAAATGCATATATTCATTGTCGCGAAGACTCATCACAGTAGAAGATCTATATTTTCGATAGAGATAGGAAATATTTTGTGTCTAATACATTCTGATTTTAGTGCACTTGAGCACTTTGATATTTTGATAGGATTATGAAAGTGTCTAGGATACACTGAGACATGAGCTACGTTGATGATTTTTTTTAATGTCATTTGGACATGGAAGATTTTCTGAGGATGGATTAGTGGATAACTATGATTAGTTATTTTTCTGGAAGATTTCATACTTCGCTATAGAGCGAGAGATATTACCGATACTGCCTAATGAATCAATAGTTCTTTCAAAAATATACTTCTGTTTTACTAGGTTCATGGTGTAAATCATTCTCGATTTCGCCTGATTGGGAGGGAGTCTTCATAATTAGTTAAATATGATCAATTTTCACTTTAATCCAGATCACATATTTCTTGTGACTTTTGTTAGCTTGAGGCATTTCATATGCAGTTAATACTTATGATTCTACGATATTTGAAAGAGCTTATTGGCAAGCATCAACGCTTAGTTATTAATAAATCCTAGTTCAGACTTCAAGAAAGTCTCAGTTAATATTAAGAATAATTGTAATGAATATTGTGAGGATCATTTTCTTCGACATTTTCTATTTTCGACACAAGTGTAATTTACTTCAATCTTTATATTCACGATGTATATGAATTATTTTGTGCAGCACTGAGGTGCAATAAAGATCATTGTAGGATCTACTTGGTATAGGGTCACCAGTAAAGAGGTGTACTCATCGTCGAGCTTATTTTGAAAAATGTTGTGATAGTTATTTATGGATACTCTGTTGAGTGTTATAAATGTTATGGAATCTTGTGTGATAATCCACATCGAGCTTAATTACGGTCAATCCTTACATGGAATTTTGGGACCAAATGTTTGAGTATAGCATCTGTCTATAATAAGCACCCTGATATATAAACTGAGTAAAACCCTATGTCATAAATAGGATTATATAGTTGGATTTAACCCAAGAAAGTAATTAACAATTATCAGCAGATTCATAATGCAATTCATATTGATTTTTTTTTCTAGCTGGATAGACAAATCCACACTTCTAATTAACATAATTGTTTGTTAGATTATATCACAAATTAGCAATAGTGTAACCGATCAATTACAAATAGATCTTGGGATGGAAGGTCGAATCCAGTCTTGTAAAAATTTAAATGAGAGTACACATTAGGTGAAGCTCAACGTTCTGTATAAAATGTAAATATGTATTTTATTGTTGATTGATAATATTGAAACTTGTTAATTTAATGACTGGGAAAATGACATCGATTTAGCCATTACATCGTCGACGATCAATTACAATTAAACATTCTTGTATAGATTTTTTCGGATATGTGTGTGTCGAGATAGACACCTGATTTCTTGCCACAGTTGTAGGCATTACCAGAATTTTGTTACTGGCATTCAGTATTTTTACCCGAGTTTTGTGGGGTAATTCTTTCCTTTTAGTAGGAATAATAGGATTTTGTCCAGATGTCATAATGTTTCTGAACAAATTTAATTTCTATTAAAAATTCTTCTGCGTGATGCTTTAAACAGGTGATGGAAGGTTGTATTTGGAAGGTTGTATAAGGAAGGTTGTATTAGGAAGGCCATCGCTGGGTATTTCGGAATAGTCCACTCTCCCGAGGTGCTCCATTTGCGGAAAGCTCTTGTTCTCTGAGCTATTTTACGATTTTGGCTATGGTCTTTCCCAATGCCATCTTGTTAGATATAATTGTGTCCTTTTATCCCATTCACATGTTAGAAGGACTTGTTTTTTTTCTAGCCAGGGATATTCAGGTTCTACGATCCGGCTGTCTTCGTGAGATTCAACAGGTGATGGTAGGTAAATTTGGGCACAGTTATCTTGGCGCACCAACGTCTAGGCTCGAGTAAAACTGGAATACCAGAGTTGAAATCAGTTATATACCACTGAAACATTGAGTAATTTTTGTGGTAGCCCAAGTGAATAATGGTAAACCAATATTTTGGCACAAAGTGTTGGTATTCGTTTTGAAGGAAGCAATGACGAGGATACTCGATTTACTAGGGATACTAGTAAAATTGCGACCATTATGTTGTTGTTTTTTTGATAAATGACTAGAACAGATTCAATGGAAGGTGTTCAATGGAATCTTCATTGACTTGCTCAGTCATGTGGGACACTTAAAGGAGTTCGTGTTCGAATTTCATGTAAGTTGTCTGATATATTTGTTACCGGCAGATGTTTTTGATGTCATCCTTAAGATAGTAGCTTTTTCTTTAACTTAAACTTTGACATGTTAGTTAATGAATCCTCACCTGTATGAACCATCATTATTTTTTTGTTATTGGAAGATGGATGAATTAGTTGGATTGGACGTAGGTAATTTTAAGTATAAATTAAGGTTACTGCAAGACAATGAATATATGCATTCTATGGTAAATTGTGGTTGCTTTGGGATATTTCTGCTATGCTATGTATTGAAGTGCTAGTGTCTTTTTGTGAAGTGTATTTTTTTAATCTCCATGGGTGAAGAGATAACCGTCACTGTTGCTGACTTTAGGAAAATGTTTGAACTCATACAGAATAAAATGGACAGTCTTAATCAAGACATAAACAGTATTAAGACATCTACACAAGCTAGCTTTGACAGTATTTATGACACTGTCAATAAAAACACTAAAATAGTTAAGGATTCAGTTGCTATCAATATTCAAGGCGAATTGGACGCCATGCAACAATCTTTAAAAGAAATAAAGGATAGCTCCAAATGGTTGTAGACAAAGGTCAACAAAGTAGAGTACAATGATGAAGACATGCAGGAAGATGTCAAGCAGACACATCTGGATGTCAAAGGAGTAGAAACTGGTCAAAATGAAAAGAAAGCTAGTAAAAGTAAATTTGAAACTACTCAAAACAAATTAAGAGTTAACATAAATGAAATGAAATCTATGAAATGAAAGCTAGTCAAAATGAAATGAAAGCTAGTCAGGATAAGATAGAGGAAAGTGTTAAAAATATTCGAACGGATGTAAAGCTTTTGGAGGCCAAGGTTAATGACGTTCGAACTGAGGTTAGTCTGATCGAAGAAAGCCAAAAGAAAATCGAATTTGGTGAAATTCAGATGGAATCTAAAATTGCAGATTTAGAAAAATCAAATGCTAATTTTCAATCTGAAATCAAATCAGAATTAAACAACAGTCAAAGGGAAAGTCAGGATAGTATAGCGGCATTGAGGCAACAGTTTACAAATGACACCACTCAGACTAAAGCTAGCCTTGACCAGCTGAAAGGTGACATGTGTACACTACAAGCCCAAGTAAAGGACCACACTAAGCTCATTAAGGAAGATTTTGATGTTGATCTTAAAGCTATTATCACAGAGAACATTATAGTACTTAAGAAAGACTTGCTTAAAATTAACGAAGATAGTTTTAATGATGCTAAACAGCAAATAGAAAAGAAGCTTGCCACAGAGATAGTGAAGACCAATAGGGAGATCACGATTGTGAAGGAGGACGTTAATAAACGAGTGGATGCTCTCCAAAACTCTCAAGTTAGTGATATTTCGGGATTAGAGAAGCTCATTAATGAGATTGAGGTTAAAGTTGATCAGAGTAGGATTGATTTAACTGACGTTCGTGAAAAGAAAACGTCTGAAATTAACGAGCTCAGGCAGAAAGTTGAAAACATTAATCTAGCCGATCATATACGTAAATATTGATAACTTGAAAGAGCAACTAAGGGGACCTTTAAATTCCGACAATACAGCTTCTGTTTATAGAGCTGAACAACCTATTCTGTACAGAAGGGATATGGAACAGCAAGAACATTCTAACCTAGAGGCTAATACTCAACCCTGTCCACAGGGACAATTAAATGTAACCAACCAGGGACAGGGGAGATTAACTCACCTATCTTTAATACTGGAGCAAGTACATTTAACTACAGGTCAACAGATAGGGCGTCCAACGTAACAATCATACGTAATTTTGAAGATAAGCCGAGAAAATTTAACAACCTCGATGGAACCACTCCGATAGAATTTATGCGAGGATTGAGGGATTATTTCTAGGAATCACACACTCCTAGGGATCGTGAACTGCGTATTTTAGAGAAATTCATTACCGATGCAACTTTACAGTGGTATCGTGCATTTCGGTACACGTTCGATGACTTAGAACAGTTCACTGAAGCGTTTATACAACGATTTTGGTCTGTCGAAGTTCAGCAGAACATACGCTCGGAAGTATATTCGAGGAAGTATGCAAGTACAGGACCTACAAGCTATGCTGAATTCTTCGCAAGTCAACTTGCGAAATTGCGTTTTCTACAACCCCCATTAACGCAAGGGGAACTGGTGGAGAATATTTCACGTCAACTACCTGTCGAGGTCAGAAGATCCATTATTTCATCAGGTGTGACTGATCTAGCTTCCATGAACGACCTATTACGTAGGTTGGACCGTGTCAGTGCAGGCACGACACCAACAGTTGTCAGGAACCCCAGACAGGAGAATAGGACAGTAAACGCGGTATACATGGATAGAACCCAACAAACAGATAGGCCTGATAATAGTACGGACAATAAAACGGGTCCCATAAGGAATCACTACCAGAGGCAGAAAAGACACGACAACAGGTACAAGGAATACAACGAAAGGTCCTGGAATCGTCAATATGAGGATAGAAATGTGTATCGTAGAGAATATGGTAATAGGATAAATAATTTCAGAGAAGAACCTTACAACAGAAACTATAGAAACAATCAAGGCTACAGTAGATAAAAAAACTACAGGACTGAGGAGTTTGAAAGAAGTAAGAATCAGGAGAAGCTCAAGAGGGAACGAGAAAAATCCCAATAACGGGAACGAAAAAGTTCGAGAGAGAGAAAAAGTTCGAAAGACAGACAAGGAGAACTTTATAAGGCGAACCCAAGCACCAGTCGACAGGAACATTGTTCAGAAAGAACGCCTGCCGATGAGGATAGAAGAAAATCGCCGACTTCTAGACAAAAGTAGACAATGATTTGTTGAACCTCCATTCCAAGAACATGAAGAGATATGTTAAAAAGATAGTCTAACTCAAGCATGAATTAATGATACATAAGACAGAATAACTAGAAGTGATGCAAATAAAAGCTAAGTTGACATTTATTTGAGGCATCAAGGGGGAAGATGTACCATTAATTCATGGCCCGTGCGCCACAAGCTGAGAACACTCATACGGTACACCGCGAGAGACCATATGACGGGCGGCCATTACACCTCAGATGAGGGTCAACCGAGAGCAGCCGATGTCTCGCGAGCGTCTACGAACGCTGGGAGGTAATGAAGAAGAAATCATATTATTGGTTCACAGTATCAATGACGACACAAGGTCTGAGGAAATATTATAATGTTTTCAAGTAAACTAGAGCGATTTACGCTCTGAAAGAGATGTTAAACAACTTGCCAGAATGCTAGAAAATGTATGCAAGTATTCAAAACATAATGAGAAGATGTAAAATGATAAAAGATGTATATATATGACAGTCCTAGTGACGGTGTTCGAACTAGGATATCTTAGAGTGGGGGAAGGAGCCCTCGTGAGAGAGCCATTCACCACCAGAAATCAGAACGCAATATGTTTCCGTACAGGAAATCTTTTCACCGGAGTGCTTGTCATTAGTCGAGTAGTGAAATACGGGGAGTAACGGACTCCGTTATAATACCATACAGTGCAGTACGCAGTAAGGAAATGTCAATGTCGTGTTCGACTTTTATGCGTTTGAGCGAGGCCTATTGCTATTGCAGTGCCAGTGCTGAGTGATATGCGAACACGAAGCGAGAGACGCCATTAAGGACAGCTTGTGGGAAACAAGATTATATTCAACTCTTGCTGAGTTTTGAAGCTACGGACAGTTTATAAAATATACACTGTATGTGTATAGGAATGATATATTTCTCAAGTGCCATGTTTAACATGCATGCATCAGGGGGAAAAGATGAACAGTATACAGTGATAATAGACATGCAAGGCTAAATTGTGTGGCATAGGCACTACATTCAGAGCATGGTAGAGATTACCAATGACAGCAACATTTAGCATGTGTTTTAAAAACACGCTATTCTCAAATAGGATGAAGCAATCTTTTGAGAACATGTGTTTAATATCTCCAATCGAGATGGGCCTAACATGTGGTTGCTATCGAATGTCTCTCAATTGCCACATACTGTTATTTTCTGTCGGGAGGCGCGAGTGCGTGGACTCGGATCGCGAGGCCATTTCGTGCGTTATGCGGCCGTGGGGATAGAGCTTGGAGCCTGGTCGGAGAAAGGAGATCCTAGGTTCGACACCCGGAATGCCCATGGAGGGGTATTATGTCCTGGTGAGATGCATAGTGGATTACTATGACATGATAATATCCTTTTTTGATCATCGCTACAAAGACTGGCAGAAGGTAGAAGACTTACAACTTCATTAGTAGTGGCTGGCGGGGTATTTGAAAGTAACCATAGTTGCCATAGTTCCTTAAAATTGTAGCATGGATGGACAGAAGTTTAGGTTCGATGCTCTGTCGTCTCTGACTCCTTGGCCAGCCTGGATTTTGATTTGGGTTAACCAAATGCGTCCAATATTGAGTAGTTTTGGTAACTATATTTGATTCAAGTAAATTTTTATTTAATTAATGCATATATTCATTGACGTGAAGACTCATCACAGTAGAAGTTCTATATTTTCGATAGAGATAGGAACTATTTTGTGTCTAATGCATTCTGATTTTAGTGCACTTGAGCACTTTGATATTTTGATAGGATTATGAAAGTGTCTTGGATACACTGAGAAATGAACTACGTTGATGACTTGTTTTTTTTTAATGTCATTTGGACATGGAAGTTTTTCTGAAGATGGATTAGTGGATAACTATTATTAGTTATTTTTCTGGAAGACTTCATACTTCTCTATAGAGCGAGAGATATTACCGATACTGCCTAATGAATCAATCGTTCTTTCAATAATAATAATAATAATAATAATGTTATTTGTTTTACATCCCTTTTAACTACACTGGCTTTTAGAGACGCCGGGGTGCCGGAATTTTGCCCCGAAGGGGATCTTTTACGTGCCAGTAAATCTACTGACACGGCTCCCTCGCCTTTGCGCACCCTCAAATGCCAGCTGACTGCGCCAGGTTTCGAACCTGCAACCTTGGGCTCAGCAAGCGAGAACGTTACCCCTGAGCCACGCAGCCAGACGAAAATCGTTCTTTCAAAAATATACTTCTGTTTTACTAGGTTCATGGTGTAAATCATTCTCGAGTTCGCCTGATTGGGAGGGAGTCTTCAAAATTAGTTAAATTTGATCAATTTTCACTTTAATCCAGATCACATATTTCTTGTGACTTTTGTTAGTTTGAGGCATTTCATATGCAGTTAATACTTATGATTCTACGATATTTGAAAGAGCTAATTGGCAAGCATCAACGCTCAGTTATTAATAAATCCTAGTTCAGACTTCAAGAAAGTCTCAGTTAATATTAAGAATAATTTTAATGAATATTGTGAGGATCATTTTCTTCGACATTTTCTATTTTCGACACAAGTGTAATTTACTTCAATCTTTAGATTCACGATGTATATGAATTATTTTGTGCAGCACTGAGGCGCAAAAAAGATCACTGTAGGATCTATTTGGTATAGGGTCACCAGTAAGAAGGTGTACTCATCGTCGAGCATATTTTGAAAATAGTTGTGATAGTTATTTATGGATACTCTGTTGAGTGTTATAAATGTTATGGAATCGTGCTAGTGAGAGCACATAATAGAGATTGTGTGATAATCCACATCGAGCTTAATTAAGGTCAATCCTTACATGGAATTTTGGACCAAATGTTTGAGTATAGCATCTGTCTATAATAAGCACCCTGATATATAAACTGAGTAAAACCCTGTGTCATAAATAGGATTATATAGTTGGAATTAACCCAAGAAAGTAATTAACAATTGTCAACAGATTCATAATGCAATTCATATTGACTTTTTTCTACCTGGATAGACAAATCCACACTTCTAATTAACTTAATTGTTTGTTAGATTATATCACAAATTAGGAATAGTGGAACCGATCAATGACAAATAAATCTTGGGATGGGAGGTCGAATCCAGTCATGTAAAAATTTAAATGATAGTATACATTAGGTGAAACTCAACGTTCTGTATAAAATATAAATATTTATTTTATTGTTGATTGATAATATTGAAACTTGATTATTTAATGACTGTGAAAATTACATCGATTTAGCCATTACATCATCGACGACCAATTACAATTAAACATTCTTGTATAGATTTTTTTGGATATGTGTGTGTAGAGATAGACACCTGATTTCTTGCCACAGTTGTAGGCATTACCAGAATTTTGTTACTGGCATTCAGTATTTTTACCCGTGTTTTGTGGGGTAATTCTTTCCTTTTAGTAGGAATAATAGGATTTTGTCCAGATGTCATACTTTTTCTGTATAAATTTAATTTGTTTTTAAAATTCTTCTGCGTGATGCTTTAAACAGGTGATGGAAGGTTGTATTAGGAAGGTTGTATTAGGAAGGCCATCGCTGGGTATTTCGGAATAGTCCAATCTCCTGAGGTGCTCCATTTGCGGAAATCTCTTGTTCTGTGAGCTATTATGCGGTTTTGGCTATGGCCTTTCCTAATGCCATCTTGTTAGATATAATTGTGTCCTTTTTATCCCATTCACATGTTAGTAGGACTTAGGGATTTTTCTAGCCGTGTATTTTCTAGTTCTACGATCCGGCTGACTTCGTGGGATTCAACAGGTGATGGTAGGTAAATTCGGGCACAGTACCATCCCGGCATTTGCCTGAAGACAAAGTGGGAAACCACGGAAAACCACTTCGAGGACGGCTAAGGTGGGAATCGAACCCCCTCTACTCATTTCGACTACCCGATGCTGAGTAGACCCCGTTCCAGTCCTCATACGACTTTTCAAATTTCGTGGCAGAGCTGGGAATCGAACCCAGGACCTCCGGAGCGTCAGCTTACCATACTAACCGCTACGCTACGGAGGTGACTATCATCTAATTTCAACCTATTTTATTTTAATTTCGTTCTCTTTTCCATCCTTTCTCAGACCAGATTAATTTGGCAGAGTTGAGAATGAATCCCGGGCCTCCGTAGTGACAGCCAAGAGTCCTAGGCTCAACGCAATGGGGTAGACTCAGCCTAAGTTTAAATGATCTGATGATGATCGCTTGACGATTGAAACCGGTCATCCAATGAATCAACTCATTAATCTCATGCAATTTCTCACAACTGAGCACAATCGCGCTGACCGACTGAATAGCATTAATTTCGAATATGCTGAGTACTTTAAACCACGTCGCTAATAATTTTGATTATCGTCCCGGAGGTCCGAATTCGATTCTCGGCTTTGCAAAGAAATTATATTCTGGTCTGAGGGGTAAAACGAGGCTCATTGCGTAGAGGCTAGCACTCTTGGCTGTCACTACGGAGGCCCTTGTTCCATTCTCAACTCTGCCAAAAAAAAATCTGGTCCGAGCAAGGATGGTAAAGAGAACGAGGTGGGTTCGATTCCCTTCTCAGACATCCTGGAAGTAGTTTCTCAATTCTATTCTAGGGGAATGTCGACATGGTACCTAACGTGGTACATGGTACCCCCTCCTTCCCACCCCTAGCTCTGACTGTAGAGTGCAGATACATGTCCTTGTTAATTCATTTTAGGAGTTTGTTTGGTAATCTTGGTCATCAGCCCCATGTACCTAGCGTATGCTAAATGTTTCTGACAACCTGTGATGTAATGGCGTGCGCAACTGTAATTATTACGGCATAGGATTAAGGTGGCGCATAGGACTTTAAAATGCTGTATCATCCCAGCAATTGTTGAAAGGAGTTCATAAAAACTCGGGATAATCTATACTCAAAAGGGTCGCTGTAAGCGCCGTGATTTGAACCATGAATACACTGGCTGCCAGCTGCCCATTGCAGTCGTGCTAAGTGATTTAACACGCACGGCTCGCAAATACACAACTACTTGCGCCGAACGTTGAGATCCGTCATACGCGCAGAATCTCCCGCGAGCTGCTTGCAAAGAGCATCTTATCGACCCTCGAAGCTCGGTGGTCTCATGGTGTAATGGTTAGCACTCTGGACTCTGAATCCAGCGATCCGAGTTCGAGTCTCGGTGGGACCTTGCAGACATTTTTATTTCTGTATAATGATTCACTAGAAAGCTTTGTGTAAGTTTTCACCTTCTCTACATCTTTCTTTTCAACTGTCAATGGAAGCCCTCTCCCTCTCTAATACAGTACGGTATATCTAATAATTGAAGAACTCTGGAGGGGATGGGCACTATATTATTTTTCTCTGAACATTTTAAATTATGCAATATGTTCCGCTTCACCAAGATTCAGATCAATAGTGTACCACTATCATTATCATTAGCAGGTTTTCCTGAGATCGCTTCTCTTTGTGACAAGTTACACACGTAGTGGAATTTAACCCTTCCAGAGAAAACGTGGAGAAATTTCAAAATAATGGAAAGTGTAGAGATTTTCAAACATTTGTGTTAAATATGTATGTATTTATTTATGTATTTATTTGCAGCTGTCGCCTCCGTAGCGTAGCGGTCAGCATGGTTAGCTGCCGCCCCGGAGGTCCTGGGTTCGATTCCCGGCTCTGCCACGAAATTTGAAAAGTGGTACGAGGACTGGAACGGGGTCTACTCAGCCTCGGGTGGCCCAAATGAGTAGGAGGGGGTTCGATTCCCCCTCAGCAATCCTCGAAGTGGTTTTCCGTGGTTTCCCACTTCGTCTTCGGGCAAATGCCGGGATGGTACCTTCTTCAAGGCCACGGCCGCCTCCTTCCCTCTTCCTTGCCTATCCATCCTAACCATCCCTTACCTTCCCTCATGAGGCCGCTGTTCGCTTTGCAGGTGAGGCCGCCTGGGCGAGGTGCCAATCCCACCTCACCAGTTGTATCCCTTCCGATTCGATGTTCCCAGCTCTAGGACACTGCCCGTAGAGGCGGTAGTGGAGAGTTCCCTCGCTGAGTCCGTGGGTTCCACCAACCTGGAGGGTAAACGACTAAAAAAAAAAAAAAAATGCAGCTAACGGGTTAGTCCGTGCCTCACTGGGATCAGGAGAGAGTTAATTATATTATTTATTTATTCATTAATATTTATTCATTCATTTAGTTTGTTATTTATTTCGTTAATGTTTTAAAAAATTATGTATTTATTTAATTTTATCCACTTTGGATGGCACTTATCAATGTTGTCTTAGTTAATGACATTTAAATGCTTCTCAGTCGATCATCACGACTGCACCTAAATTGCAATGGATGCCACTCCCCGAACTCGAAAATACCACATGAGACCAGTCAATACACCTGGATGACCAGTTTCGGTCGTCAAGCGATCATCATTGGATCCATTACACTTACGCCAATAATCTGTGTCTAGGATTATCTGGGTTATGATATATACACTATTTTACTCACATAAGTTTTTAGTAAACTTGCGTAACTTGTTAGGTGTGTTAGTATTATGTATTTTTAGCCTACTTCTCACATTTTGCAAAAATGAGGAAAAAGTAGTCTTATGAGATCGATCCGGGGAAATGTCTGTCTGTCTGTCTGTCCTTCTGTCTGTCTGTCTGTCTGTGTGTGTGTCCCCCCCTATCAACTCCTAAACGGCTGCAGCAATCGAAACCAAATTTGGTTTGAGTAAAGATCTATACCGGGACATCTCAACGTCACACTTGAAAATGATGTCAGTGCTACCAACTGCTGAAAATTCACAATTGAAATTTCAGCTCCATTTTGGATATCTTGGAATATATACATGGGAACTATTCCAAAATTGGCACATATATAGATAATAATACTTCAGTTTAATTTTCAGGAGGCCATACATGACAGTGTTGCCAAAATGATTCTAAGCCTACTGATAAGTCCAATGTTTAAATGCATATAACTCCTACACTATCAATTGGATTTCAACCAAATTTCGTATGTACTATGTGTACATAAACTGATATGACTGAGCGTATTCTTAAGAGCCACCAGGGCTGCCAACTGTCAATAAATGCCCTTCTCTCTCTTTGTACCCAAATACCAATATATCAGAAAGTATGTGAGCCAACAGCCTTAACCTTCGCACATGTATAGTGCCTGACATTCTAGATTAATTTGGAGCAACTAATGTATGTCAGTGCTACCAACATGATTCTAAGCCTGCTGATAGGACCAATTTTTAAATACATGTAACTTCTATACTATCAATTGGATTTCAACCAAATTCGTATGTGCTATGTGTACCATAACATATATGACTATGCGTATTGTTAAGAGCAATCAGGGCTGCCAACTGTTAATAAATGCTGTTTATAATTTTTACCCTAATATCAATATAGGCTATCAGAAAGTATGCAAGCCAACGGCTCTAAACTTTGCGCACGTATAGTACCTGCCATTCTAGATTAATTTGGAGCAACTAATGTACGTCAGTGCTACCAACATCATTATAAGCCTGCTGATAGGTCCAATTTTAAAATACCAGTAACTACTATACTAACAAATGGATTTCATCCAAAATTGGCACAACAATAGATGATAATATTTCAAATTATTTCTGACCAACACATGGATGACATTGTTGCCAACATCATTTTACGCACGCTGCAATAAGTCCAATGTTCAACTGCATGTAAAGTCCATGCTATCCATTGGACTTCAACCAAATTTTGTATTCTGTACCTCAAGAGATGGAACTAAGAATATATTCAGTCACCAGGGCTGCCAACTGTAGTGCTCTATCAGGCTACATAATGCCAGGTATATTTCGAACTAATTAGAAATTTCTGTATTACCAACTTTATTTCGTCATTATTCTAGATTGCCTAGGTCCATATAGATTAATCATTGGCATGAATTTTAAATTTTAAGAAAAGTAGGCTCTCTAGTTCGTCACGGAACTTCTTGTTTGTTATGATATTGTTAGTGGTAATTGACCTTTAAGTGTACTTGTTTGGTGTGATAATCTGTAAGGGTTAGTAAAAGATCCTATGATGATCGCTTGACGACCGTAACTAGCCGTCCAAGTTCATCAATCAATCTCATGTAATCTGTTTCGGGTTTAGGGAACAACACCCATCACAACTTTGACACAGCAGCGTTGACCGACTGAAAAGAATTCAACTCTATCTTACTTACTTATTTACTTAGCTATTTACTTAAGTATGTATTTATTTACTTACTTATTTACTTACCTACTGTACTTACTTACATACTGTATTTACTCTGTTACTTAATTATTCATCTCCGGTAGCCAAAGTTGGAACTACTTGAAATTGAACTTCCTAGGAAGGCTACGGGCATTCAATTAAAACACCCTGCTACGGCCATTGGCTGCAATTCAAATATAATTAATTATTTACTTACTTACTTACTTACTTTCTTATTTACTTACTTCTTTACTTACCTACTTACTTACTTACTTACCGAACTTACTTACTGTAACCTTATGCTATGGGCTAGCATTTGAGCTCCCAAGTAGATGAATGCAGTATTCTTCCTGCATTTTCTAGTATGAAAATATTAACACAAAGTGATATTGATGTCGCCAGCTAGACGGGCAAGAGAGGGCTTCGTGCTCAGATAAGGGGTCGCGGACTGGATATTCAGGCTATTATAGAGTCCAGAATCACGTTCAAAAGTTGGGTGTTCCATATATGGATGATCCGTTTTAAGAGTGACGTACAATAGAGATTGGTCTATAATAGTTGAGAAGGTCCAGGACCATTGCCACATAAGTTAGGACTGACAGCCTGCTCTTCACATATTAGAAAGTACTGTAAGTTGCACAATGTATCAACAGATAAAATGTCAGAAAGAATATCATGTTGGTTTTTTGTGGTTGGTTCCGTGCAATTTAATGGCTATTGTGCCACACAAAGTGCAATGTATTATTACAAGAGGTTCAATAGAACTTCACTTGACAAGGAATAACAGCAAATGATTGTAATGAACTCGCTCTCACAATGACTGAGATGCAACTACTGTTTAAAGATACATCATAATGTTTTATTTGAAAGAACTAATTATGCAAGAAAATGAACAGAGGCATATTAATATGGAATATTTTTGTACAAGCAACGTGATGCATGCATATTTCAATTTTTAATTGCTTATGATGTGCTGAGGAAGGGTCCATAAGACTTGAGACATGTAAACATTGTTATCTTAACGTAATTAATAAATTAGTATTGACTGGGTGGATAATTGAATAGATTCTTGTTGAAAACTTGGTGTCAACGGATAGCGTTAGTATCGCCCAGTATAGTTCAAGGTAGAGTTCGTTTATTGTAACTTTGCATTTTTTTACAGTTATCGCGGGAACAAATACTTCCAACGGGCAGATCAATCCGCCACTACCACGTGCATTGCAGCCAGTGGGCCATCAGTCATCACTAGACCTGGGATTTTAGGCTCTAAAAAAATAGTTTTAGGCGCCTAAAATAGGCTTTTAAAACCAGTAAATAGGCTTTTAAAATAAGTAAATAGGCTTTTAAAAGAGAAATTAGGCACTTAAAATATGTTTTCAAAATGTGTGGATAGGCAGGAAATAGACTTTAAAATATTACAATATACACTTAAACTGTAACGTGATACTTTATTTCTTTAACAAACGTGGTATCCCTATTCTTAACCGAAATAACTGCAAAATTAAGACAGAATAAAAAAGACATTTATGAAAATCAATATAAAAAGTAATGTGTCAAAAAATGTTTTGGATTATATGATATATCATTATCAGTACTGATCTAAAACCTTAATACTAAAATCACTGTAAACAATTACAGCACTGTAGGCACCCAATAACGGTGGAAACGCGAATGGAGTATGTGTTTATTTATTTGTGAGGAACATTCCTACAGTACTTTCATTCGTAGTTTGCTTTACAGTACATAACAATAATCTTCTCCAAATTTTCCACAGTCAGGCTGTGTCTTTTGTCTGTTAAAATCATTTTGAAAGCAGAAAAAGAGCGCTCCACACTCACAGATGTTAGAGGGGCATAGGAAAATTTACCTACATTTTTCAATTCAATTTCACTTGGTAAGTCTACCTTTTCCCCATCCATTACCTGATGTACCCTTTTCAGCATTGAATAACCTGGGTTCTTCAGCAGTACACTAGACCACTTGTCTCTTATTTTATCTCCTACCTTGCCCCTAGCACTTTGTATGTTATTCTCAGCTTCTTCAATTACAGAAAATTGCTGTTTGAGACTGTTTCCTTTTTCCTCCATTTTTGTAATGGTGACTGGAAGAAATGAAAAATTCGCCTGAATATACGCAATGTCTCTCTGAACACTGGAACAATCATTTAACAGTTCTTTGACAGACGACACACATGCAGAGTTGTCCGTTAAAGGCACATTGTCTATCACAGTCATGATTTCCTCAAGATGTTCTGCATAATACAGGGCAGCTTCCATCCAGGAACCCCAACGGGTGATGATTGGCTGTGGTGGAAGGGGAATAGAGGGGAGTTTCTCTCGAAAGATGGCTATTCTTGATGGAGCCTTACAGAACACTTTCTTCATTGTTGAAATGAGAGTATTTACTGCAGGAAACTCGGCCCTAACTGTTTCTGCGAGTCTATGCAAGGCATGGGCCATGCAAGTAACATGAATTAAAGAAGGATAGAAAGTTTTGAGGAGAGGTGCAGTGGCAATCTTGTAGGAAGCAGCATCGGAGACAAGGAGAAGGACTTTAGAATCATCAACACCCCCAGGATACAACAATTGCAACCCCTTGTTGATGAAGTATGCAATGCTTCGACTATTGACTTTCTCAAGCTGTTTAGAGCAAAGAAGGTGAGCGGTAGATGCCTGATTGGGTTCCAGTTTTCCTACTATAAGGTTAGCAATGCACCTGCCCACAGAGTCGGTGGTTTCGTCCACACACAACCATATGCAAGACTCCCCAATATCCTCCCTGATTGACAAAATGACCTCATTGTAACAAATATCTAAATAGTTTTTCTTTAATGTAGATGCTGATGGGATGTGCTGCTTGGTGTATTTCTGTAAAAAATCTCTGAAAACCGGATTACGCACAGCATTCCAGGATATATTTGCTGCAACTAGGGCTCTACACATATCAGCATAGAAACCATTATGAGTTGTAGGAGATATAGTTTGTGTGAGCAGAGTCTGTCTAATGTTACTTTTCATGGCTGCTTTCGCTTTGTGACTGGCACTATCTGCATGCTGCTGAAGGTGGCATTTTTTCTCATGTGAAATCTAAAACACAATAAAGTGATGTCAATTAGAGACTAAGATGAGGAATAGAAAAGGTGAGCTATTGAATAAAATTTGTAATTTTGAACTATTTAAATTAAGCCATTATTGCTCTAAAGTTAATTAAGAACAAGAACACTACAGTCCCCGAAAGGCCTTGGCTTTCAATAACGGTTGCTGCCCAGCTCATGGCCTGCAGATATTGGGTGGCGTGTGGTCAGCACGATACATCCCTCAGCCATATTGCCTTGCCTCCGTGACCCCTGCCCACCGTAGTTTCTCAATTGTCCTCACGATGCTGGGTCAACACCCTTCCAGACCTCATAGATTTCTAAATTACTGCCGGTACTGGAAATCGAACCCAGGTCGCCTGGACTACTGTCGGCGCAGAAAGTATCTGCAGTCGAGTTTAAACGCTAATAAAATTTGAACCAGTCCACCAATCTAAAATGCAATCACTCCATCGTAAAGCTTGTTTTATTCTGCATTCTTTGCTGGTACATGCATATTTTTATTATGTTTCCTGTGAAAGTTATGTTAGGTGGAATGCAAAAAGTACCTATTTTCTTGCCCGTTTTTTGTAAACAACAACTTTGTAGTACCGTTACATGAAAACGTACTGTTCGACTTTCATGAAATTTAGGTGGATTATGGAATGCACTATTATAAATATATTTATGAAGTTTAATTACTCTACACACGTTGGAAAAAAGTTATTGTTTTTGTAAAAGACTGTCCGTTTGATACTGGGTGGTCTTCCGAAATCGAGACTGAGTTCATCAAAGGTCTGAAGGTTTTTGTTTCAAATCGTTGTATACCGAAAACTTACAATGATTTCTGTATTTTATACCGATTTTTATTTGAAATCGAGCGACAGGCTCTCCGTTTTCATGTAATCAAACTACAAAGTTGTTGTTTACAAAAAACGGACAAGAAAATAGGTATTATTTTGCATTCCGCCTAATATAACTTTCACCAGAAACACAATAGAAATTTGCATGTAACAGGAGATAACGCAGAATAAAACACGCTTTACGATGGTTTATTTATATTTTAGATTGGTGGACTGGTTCAAATTGTATTAGCGTTTAAACTCGACTGCACATACTTTCTGCGCCGACAGTAGGTCTCTACAATTAATTAGTGAAGCCAATATCAAAACCTTAATTTTAGATTAATATGAAATTTAAGATATAGGCACATACCTGTTTATTGCAGTACTGGCAGAAAATAATCTTGCCATCAAAAGTCATCCCTGGAAATTGTACAAGCCATTGTTGTATAAGCGCACTCTTAGATGGTTTCGTTTTAGGCATGATGAACTATATTCACTTAAACAGATGTTCTTTCACTGGCGACTTGACACAGTATGTCGCTTCTTACTACCTGCTCCTTGTTCTTCCTAGATAATCCTCCCCCTCACCCCGTCACTCGACACAGTACGTCCTTGACTACCTGCTCGTTGTTCTTCTGAGCAAATCCTCCACATCCACCCTTCACTCAGCATTCCTTTGGTGACAGTTGTCTGGGAAGAGCACATTTCTGTGAAAAACCCACCCTCTGCTGTTCTGCTCGTTCCAGGGATGTCCATTGTGTGATTGTAAAAATTACAGAAGCTGAATTTTATTTTAAATGTAGAAAATAGGCATTTTTAGGCACTAAAATAGTAAAATTGGCTCTAAAGGTCCAAATAGGCATTTTAGGGCACTATAAATCTCTATTAATGTAAGGGATTTATCATGAGACGTCAAGATATTTAAATAAAATCATGTTATTTCGTAAGGAACGAAATAGGCATTTGCCTTAAAATCCCAGGTCTAGTCATCACCCACGTGGCAGCCAGCAATGGCCGCGTGTATTTTGTCAAGAGGTGAACAGCTGTTATGAGTTGCCTAAACCTACATTCATCTCGCAATATCAATTCATTGCCTATATTTAAAAGGAAACTTGCATTTCTTTGTGGCATTTATCAAATAATCGTTCTAACAGCACACCTGAAACCCACTGACGGCTCGCTGACAGAATGTTACATCATTGGGCGCGCTATGACACGAGTTATTTTTGGGCTCATCATTTTACAGCTCCAGGAAAATGCCTACTAAGGTATGGTGTAAGATGTCCATAAGACGATAAGACCATTACTTGAACTTTTGGTTTGATATTAAAATAAAACGTAGCCTAGTGTACGAAATATTTCACCATGTAAGTTAACTTTTAGGGCTACATAACAACATTTTAGGCCTAATTTTTTGCACAAATCATGCCATGTGAAAATAATTCACCTTGCCACTGTCCTTGGGAAAATCAAGCCTTTTATTTTTCCTTCAAAGAGAGAGAAATATGTAAAATAAATATCTTGAACAACAAATCCCATATCTGCTTCCGACTCGATAGTCAAAACAAAAATGTTCGACCTGGAAACAAACACTCTGCCTGCTCAGGCTACATATTTACTCAACATTTAAGATAACCACTATATATTTATCTGAAAAATGAACACACGTTCAAATTGACAAAAATACTTTCAGACGACTTTGCGCAATATTATCAATTATAATTATTATAATTTAATATAATAATCACGTCATTTTCTTAGGCGGATAAACACGGTAATGCGTCCATTACCAACCGCACACCCATGCCACGAGCACGTGGTTCTTCAGTTTGATAAGGCAACTTTCCAGTCTGGTCAACAGAATATATCCCCTATAATATGTTTATTGCAGCAAAATTGCCATACAAATTAACATAAACATTAATCACAACAAAACTTGATCAATGATACATATCTTTCTGTACATGTAACGACATGATATCTGTCACATAACTCTCCACAGAGACTACATGTACAGGTCGCTCATGGGTCATGGAGTCTCTCTGTCCGGCATAACTTATGGTGGAAACCATGCATCGCAAGCCTTGTGACAAGATGTCTAAGATGGTAATTCGCCTCCTTCCAATCCTTTCTAGTCATAGCATTTGTACTGTAGAAATCGACCCATATTTCTCGTTTTTTTTCTTTGTGTTCAAGTACTACTTCTTCATAAGCTGGCGTGGATGGTAGCAGCATTTTCAATCGTAGATCTTCAAGCAACATTGTTCCATTCGTCATCTCGTAAACCAGTCTGGATGGCGTAAATTTAGAAAGGCAAAGTGCTCGCTTCAGGAACGTCGCTTTAATTTTCTCAATGTCTTTTAAATTATTTCTTGTAAGGTACTGCCAAATTACTTGTATGCCATAAGTGATTATTGGCACAATTCTGGTATTAAAAAGCTTCATCGCAGTTTGGATTAAAATCTTGGAGAGGTGTTGAATGTCGTTCATGGCCATCACAGCTGTTATGCCTTTGTCCTTCACATGCGCCGTATAGGTGGTTCCTTGGGTTTGCAGTATAACGCTCAGGTATTTGAATTTATTCACATTGTAAAGTGGTTGGTGATCTAGGATGATTACATCATCCATCGCTTTTCTGCCTCTTCTGAGCGTCATTTTTACCGTCTTATTCCTGTTTATAGTTAGGTCTGTTTCTTTCGCCCATGCCGTCAACTTGTCAACAGCTGTTTGTAGGGAAGTTCTCGACACCGAAGTCAAAGCCATGTCATCAGCATAGATGTAAATCATGACATCTTCTACTTTAATTGCTCTTACCACGTCGTAGATAGTGATGTTCAATAAGATGGGACTGAGAGGGTCCCCTTGTAAGACGCCCGTCGATTGGTCGATCGGATCTGAAATAGCGATCGTGTCATCAATTGCTATGCTGTTGCTTGACAAAATGACTTTTATGAGTTGCACTATAGGGGTTTCCTCTCCTATTATCCGCTCTAGATTATTTATTAGTTTTATTCTATTCACTGTGTCGAACGCTTTGGTGTAGTCTACGAACACAACTTGAAGCTTCCTGTTTGGGTGTCCCAGTGTCTCGATTATGTCTCTTTGTAAACATTCCACAGCTTGTAATGTTGACCGGTTCCTCCGGAACCCGAACTGTTCTTCAGGGATGTATTCGCCAACTAAGGATAATCTTTGGGCTAACAATTTTGTCAATACCTTAAGTAGAGTACACTCCAGCGCTATACCTCTGTATGAGTCCGGGTCGCTAGGGTTTCCTTTTCCTTTATATAGTGTTTTTACCCTTGCTGTTCTCCATCTTTCAGGGATCCTTCCCTGTCGTAAACACTCATTAAAAAGGTTAGTCCAAACTTCCGCTAGGTGCGGGGCTGCAATCTGTAGATGTTCGTTGTATACCTTATCCGGTCCACAGGCCTTTTTCGTTTTCAATGATCCAATTATTTCTTGAACCTCCTGTAGTGTGAATAACTCAATGTTTGTTCTATTTCCGCCATAAATATCTGTTTTGCTTGGTCTGGTGTCCTTAGACTGCAAAACTTGACTAAAGTATGCTTTCCAAATTTCCATATGTCTCTTGGGAATGTTGGTCTCTTCGGCTTAAGTGTTATGTAGAGATTACTTACCGCTTCTTCTATTTGTTTCGCTGTTATCAATTCATAATAGTTTCGTTTGGTTTCCCTAATTAATTTTTTGTATAGTTTCCTTCGGCCGAAGTATTCATTCAATGTATAAGTGGATGGCTCAGTAAGAGCTACATGAAGCCATTCAAGAGTTGTTTTCTGGCATGGTAGCATGCTTCATTGAACCATGGTTTAGCCCTCCTCTTAATAACCGGGGTTAGTTCTTGTTGCACTTGATATGATGGATTCTAGTTCCTTTACAGCGTTGTCTATATCACCTTGTTTTATTCGTTGCAGTACCTACTGAGTTTGTGTGGAAGCATGTTCTATTATGTCCACGTTCAGATCTCTTGACAATCTCATTGCCTCTCTAAAGAATGTATCCTGCTGCTCTAGGATGAGACTTGTCACAACTGGCATATGTATTCTTATTGCGCATTCTATAACTGTCTGAGATACAATCTTCACGTTCTTCAAATTAGAAAACACTAGATCAATAGTGCTACTCCCATTGTGACAAATGTAAGTTTTCTCGTTTTTCTTATTGATCAGGCTCAAACCTTCCCCCTGTAAGTAAGTCAAAACTGTTTCTGCCTTGTTGTTATGT
The DNA here is from genome assembly GCA_946902985.2 of Meconema thalassinum. NCBI lineage: Eukaryota > Metazoa > Arthropoda > Insecta > Orthoptera > Tettigoniidae > Meconema > Meconema thalassinum. The sequence continues at coordinate 678,706,986 of OX336389.2, forward strand.
AGATCAATACTACAGTTCATATCTCCAGTGAGTATTACTAGTTCTTGGTTTTGTGCTTGCTGTAAGCCAGTGCCAATAATCTCTATAATATCTTCCTCTTTATACCAAGATTGAAAATATACACCTATTAGTGTGCAAAGTTTTGTCTTGATCACAATCATCTCAGCTGTTTGATATACTACTTGAAACAGAGAAAACCTTGGCTTTAAAAGACACGTAATTCCACCCATTGGTCTGCCTCGTTGTCCTTGTGTAGCAAAAGTATGTACGGTGTAGAAGCCTCGAGCTGTCCATTCGTTCGTTAGCAGTGTCTCAGTCAGAAGCACAATATCATATGTCATGAAGAAATTATCAGGGAGTATATTGCTAGCGCTTTTCAGACCTTCTATATTCCATAGTAGTTATCGTTGTTTGAGTCGTGCAGTCTGTGGTATGGTTGTTGATGGCAGCAGAGTAGATCCTGTTAGTCGAAACGGGCTCCCGTTGTTCTTCGTTAAATATTGCTCGTTGTGTTGAGAGCCGTGTGACGTTTGTCAGTCCTTCTACATTCCATAGCAAGGCTGTTAACTTGGTCCCATCATCAGTACAGGGTCTTTCCGTGGTGTTCGAGGAGTATACTTTCTGTTTGCCTTTGAGGTTATTGCCTTCGAAATCGAAAAGTTCTGTATATTACTCTGTCTGGCCAGAGATTCGCCTACATAACTGACTCCCTTTCCCTTATGGGTACACTGATTTTACAGGCCTTGCTTGTGCCGCGAGTGGGGAGTTGTTCACAAATGATGATTGTGTTGATTCCGTTTTGGGCGAGGTGATCTTTTATATCCTCTTCGGTTGTGTCGGGGTCTAGTCTCTCTACGAAGATCCAGGCAGCTTGTGGTGCTGCTCTTAGTTTGCCTACTTCAGAACCTCCCATGCCAAGTTGTGGGAGACGTCTTGGGATGACGCCTTGTCTTCTCGTCTCTTCTTGTGTTGTGGTGTCATGATTGGTGTTTCTGTTGGGTAATCCTGGCCATTCTTTATTTGATAATGATCTGGCTTGGTATTGGTGGTTATTCTTATTTGGTGTTTCTGGTGTGATGGTCGGTGAGTTTGATGGTTGTTCTGTTTATCTTGTTACGATGATGTCCTGGCTTCTATGGTGGTCTTGTTTCACTTTTTTGCTAGTATTTCTGCCTGTTGCAGCTGAGTCTCTAGGATGAGCGCCATTTTTTTCATGAGGGTTTCTGATATCTCTTCGAGTTTTTCCTTGATGTCTTCACAGGATTGCTTATTTTCTATGGCTATCTCTTTTACCTCTTGGTTTATTTCTTGACTGTTTGGCGTCGATGGGGAGAGACCATGCGATTGCAGGCGTGATCGACAGGTCTCGCACATCCTTAAAAGCGACCTCTTTTTTGAGTGTAGGGCGTTGAATTCTGTTGCTGTCATAGGTGTGCATTCCATGTGGAACCATCTGTTGCAGCCTCCATCACAGCATACAGTGGTTTCTTCTTTCGAGATTTCCCAATCGCATTTCGTGCATAGGCCAGTTTTGTTTTGCCTATGATCCATTGCGGGTTGCCGTGGGTTGCTATGGCGTTGATGTGTAGGCGTTTTGTGGGTCTGTGTTCAGAGAAATGTTCTATTTAGTGCTCCTTTGATCCACTATATAATCCCAATTACAAACGAAAAAATAATCTGAAAAGACTTTCATGTGATTAAAACATGTAAACTGCTCAAAAATAATTAAATCACCACTTTTTTCAAAGGCCACCAAATTTTGAAAAGTTGACCGCACAAGCTCGAAATCTCAGTATGACGTTTGTCCTGACGCCTACCAACCATATGCTTCAGCACAACTCCCCAAATTGAGTAGTTTCGGGGTAGCGCCCTCAAAACCACCCCATTTCCGAAAACCGCAAACTGAAGTTTGCAAAAAACGCTGTAGGACTTGTCGCAGGTTGCCAAAGCAGTCGAAAATGATTGAGTCTTGCTCTTAAAGGTTCCACAAACACGTTGAAATCGTTACATTCCACGTTTGCGCATTTTCAACCCTCTTCATCCCCTAAACATGGACTACCATTGAGGGCGTCTGAGAAGGTACCGGGTGTGTTTAACCACCTGAAAACCTGCACACCGTCCTCAGTTGCTGATTGCAGTAAGTTCTTAAGGCCTCCGGCAATTTTCACCCGCCCTAACACCCTCAACTGGCATGGGACCAAACCACCCCGTTTCGATTCACCTCTAAGGAAGGTTTAAATCGAGATGTTTATCAGTGCTGTTAATGGGGGAGGGGGTCCTTCCCCTAACGTTTCAAAAAAGGAGCTGTGCCTGTGTCACCACCCCTTCCCCTGCTACCCCGCTTTGTATGGTTTTTCGAATCAGGCCCTTTTTAAGGGCTGGAACGAGGTCTTAATCGCTGAAAGGACTGTAAAGTTCCTTAGAAGTAGTGGTGACACAAAATCAACCCCTTCCGATCGTTGATTGACATTCCATCTCCCAAACTTGAATTATTTGCACCCTCAACCCTCCCTGTCGGGACGCGTAACGCGTCATTGCAGAGTTTTCAGAGTTGGATGAAAATGAAGCTGATGTCCTGCAATCGATCCCAAATCAGCAAGTTGGATGGACATTTTTCGGTAAGGTGGGAAACGACACCAAAAAGTTTTCAAACACGTTAACAGCCTCTAGTAAGTACGCCCATGCTTAGGCAACCCACATCACGTCCGTGCGCGCGGGTTGCCTATGATCGGCAATGGGTTACCAAGGATGGAAATGGGAGAAAAATGACTCTTTGTAATGATTTTTACCCTTTAATAGCGCGTAACGCCTCCATTCGCATCAATTACAGCCTCACACCTTCGCCTCATGCTCTCAACAAGCATTCTGATTAGGTCTTAGGGAATGTTGGCCCACTCTTCGAGTAGCACCTGGTGCAGTTCTGCCAGAGTCTGGGGTTGCCATTTTCGCTGCTGCACTCGCCGGATCAGCTCGTCCCAGAGATGTACAATGACGTTCAAGTCGGGGCTGTTTGCTGGCCAATCGAGTAATTGGATGCCCATTGCGTGTAAGTAGTCCAGCGTAACCCTTGCGACGTGCAGTCGTGCATTATCCTGCTGGAGGATAATGTCTCGGCCAGCCGCATCGATGAAAGGGACGATGTGGCTATCAACGACTTCGGCGGCGTACCTTTCTGCTGTCATGCTGGGTGGGGGTATGTGAACTAAAGGTGTTCGCCCGTCGCTCGTTATACCCGCTTACATCATGACGGACCCCCCTCCAAACGATTCTTTTGGCTGGTAGCAGTTTAGTCGGTACCTGTCGTTTTTTCTTCTGTAGACCCGCACCCGCCCGTCGCAGCGCCGCAATTAAAACCGACACTCATCCGTAAAGAGGACGCCTTGCCAACGTTACCTGTTCCTACCTTAGTGTTCTTCAGCAAAAGCTACCCGATTGCACCGTTGTTGCCGAGTAAAAGCTGGACCTCGCACAGATCTTCTGGAGCGAAGGCGTGTGCGCTTCAGAATATTGCGGACAGTTTCGTCGCTGATTCTCCGATGAGTGGCGTTCTGGTGCAAGGACGCCAGCTTCTAGGCCGTCACCGTACGGTCTTGAAGAGCACCGTGGACTATGGCAGAATCTTCTGGATGCATCGTGCAGCGAGGTCGCCCCTGACCAGGTCGCCGTCGGTAAGAATTGGATTCCTGAAAGCGGTGGTAAGCATTGAACACAACCGTGTGATTCCTCCTCAAACGGCGGCCGATCTCTCTGAAGGGCAAGCCTGCGTCCCTTAGTGCAATAATTTTAATGCATTCCTCCTCACTCACCGCTCGTCTGACCATAGCGGCTACCTGCCACGGGGGACACGTAGAATCAGCACGAGGCACAGTGTGTCGAATCCCAACTCTAGATGTAAACAATTAATAACATCGTTAATAGTGGTGGGATTCTATTAAAAGTTGGCAATATATCGTATTCGAGGTCGCTGAATTCATTTCTGGCATCGTCTAAAGTGTATGCTCTTCTGGGGTAGATATATAGGGGTGAGGGGTAAGGGGAGGTGTAAAAAATGACTGAAAGCAAAATAAGAATCGTCCATTTTCGGTAGTAAAAATCACGATTGGATGTGTATTGGCAACTCAAACTAACACTTGGGGCGCTGCGGTCGGTCTGGATAAGTAGGGTTTAAAATACTCAATAACACGCGTTTGATATGGAACACTTTCTATTTTTCGGTCATAATCAGTAAATGTGGTCTCTAAAGTAATGACAGTGTTATTTTTAATTGTATATATGTATAACTGTGCGATACACGTGATCTAATTTGTGTGTTCCACTGGATTTTTTGGTGTCAATTGCATATTATCAAGCATCAGATTTTATGGTTGATGTAGACCAGCTGATTCAAATATACATAGGGCTACACTTCGGACATTATTTCGGTACTATTATGCGCAATATAATTTAAATGTCGATCCTGAGTCAACGCCGAGGACATTCAAATAGAGAATTACGGTACATAAACAAATAAATAACACACCGAAGCTATGCTACTTTTATCATTCCGAGACTAGCATCCACGCAAACCAGACGCCACTGCTCCAAGCCCCGACTTATACCGTGAATTGATGTCAAACTGATGATCCGCCAAGCCTACACCTCGTAATCGCCAAGTTCTTGGATATTCGAGCTATTCCACTACGAGTCATATAGGCCTAATTTGCCTCCCCGTGGTAACACTGTAGAATGAGTGATTCGGCTACCATCCAAATATTCAACACCAAACCCACCTCTTAACCATCCAAATCAAGAAATTCCTGTCCCCCCCGAGTTTTAATACAAGTTAAACTCATATCCCTTCTCCCTACCAAGCAGCCAATAATTAATTATTTAATTAATTATTCAAGTAACTTCAATCTTACCAGCGCGCCCATCGTAACAGCTGTTTTTAATCTGGATAACCTTCGCTGGCTTTACGTCGCAGGTCTTCTGTCTGTCTACCTCGACAAGTGTTAGATCCTTCCCGGGGTGGAAAGGTATTATTTTTAGGTATTAGAGGTATCATCACATTTCGGCTATTGCTATTTGCATCTTTTGGAAAGTGATGAAAACGTATATCCGCAGCCCTCTTATACATCGACTTACAGCCGTAAACTGAGCAATACACTTTGCTTTTACTCATTTTTCACTCTATCAACGAGTAAAACTTATTACTTATGTATAAAGACACGAACAATTTACCACGATCTGTTTACCAATACAAGAAACCATATACAAACAGTCACCACGTGACAAATGTACCCTACTTGGTAAGTTTCTCATTTTTACCGCTAGATGTCATATCAGATAGCTGGAGTTGCCAATATTATAGTTTATGACAGTGGTAAACATACTATTTAAAACTGGATAAAATATGAATAACAATGAGACTTGCAGTTCAGTATTCTTGTTACACCTTATTTGAGGGAATAGCCAAAGTCACTGTATCCAGATTAAAAACGTATAGCCTATTAAACATAGAACAACGAAATCTGCACAAAAGTAACATTTATTTTCTAAAAATAAAAAGATATTCGTCAAAATCATACAAACAATATTTCATTATAACAAAATTTCATTTTCCAGTCCTGTTAATGACGTAGTTTTAGTAAACACACTTCACACGCGAAAACAATATTATTTCTCTCGAAAAGCATGGAAATAAAGTTAACATATATTGAATACTAGCAGTAGTGCCCGGCTTCGCCCGGTGGATTTATTTGTTTTATGGATGATAATGAATACTGCTACAGAAATGGCACATGATACTTAAACTAACAGAAAACAATATTTTATAAATATATCTTTTTGTTGTGGTGGTGGTGGTTGTAGTGGGGGTGATAAGTAGTACAGTATAATGGACGTAACATTCAGGTCATTTTCCCGTAATGAAATTATGAATAGGGAAACAGCTATTTACTACCTACAGCACTGACACATGTAATTTACAAACAAATTCACACAAAAAAGAGGAATAAGTGAAATAAAAGACTCTGCCTTGGGCCTATATCTCATTGGCTGTTAGAAATGTAGAGACCAATAGTGTCGTCTTTTGTCGCATAGTGCCGTAGAAAAATAATTAGAACTCTTTGGAAAACGTCGGCTGTCCCGAGCTATTGAGGTAGCAATAGTATCATGTATCGCCACGAAGCGCTTAACGATAAGTTTCGGAATAAATCAAGGTAAATTTGAAAGCACCAACGCTTATTGCAGCTGATAACCTCAATGTACTGCACCAACACCATTGCACTTATACAGAGGCATAATATTTTCATGATGATAAATGTTTAAAGGGGCCTAAGAAATCTTTTTGCACTAATTACCCCCGTGACTGCAATTCATAAACAGCGCAAGATGCAACTATTTTCGAATTCTGCACCAGAACACAGGTAGGGGTGACGTGATGCAGCCCGAACTGCCCGTCAACAATAGACTTACTAAAATACTCTTACAGTTACACTACTACGGACATGAATGGTTCTAGGCCCTTATTACGCGGTTTTCAAGTTCATTTTGTCTGTTATTCTAAATGTAGGGAATGGGGAGCGTTGTCCAAAATATCAAGTGGACAGTGTTACCAGCAGGGTTTCAAAGTGTATGTAAAATTTGGTGCAATTAGGAGAAACGGTGTAGATTTGTGACGAAGGGCCTAAATGCAGGGAATGGAGTGGTCTGTCCAAAATTTAAAGTGGACAGTGTCACCCGCAGGGTTCCAAAGGGTAAGTATACAAAATGTGGTTCAGATCGGTGAAACTGTGTGGATTTGTGCCAAAGGACCTAAATGCAGGGAATGGAGTGGTCTGTCCGAAATTTCAAGCAGACAGTGTTACTCGTCGGGTTCCAAAGGGTAAGTATGTAAAATTTGGTTCAGATCTGTGAAACGGTGTATATTTGTGCCAAAGGGCCTAAATACAGAGAATGGAGGGGCTGTCCATAACTTCACGCGGACAGTGTTACTCGCAGGGTTCCAAAGGGTAAGTATACAAATTTTGGTTCTGGTCGGTGAAACAGTGTAGATTTGTGGCAAAGGGCCTAAATGCAGGGAATGGAGTGGTCTGTCCGAAATTTCATGTAGACAGTGTTACTCGCAGGGTTCCAAAGGGTAAGTAAACAAATTTTGGTTCAGATCGGGAGAAAGGTGTAGATTTGAACCAAAGGGCCTAAATGCAGGGAATGGACTGGTCTGTCATAAATTGCACGTAGACACTGTTACCATCAGGGTTCCAAAGGGTAAGTATACAAATTTTGGTTCAGATAGGTGAAACGGTGCACGTATCACTAACCATAACGCCAGCGCATGCGGATAGAGCTGTCCGGGAGCGCTTGTTCTAGCGACTTACTGAACAAAAATCAATCGTTAAGATTAACTGAGAGGTGTAGCCTAATGCTACATAGCCTCAACTATTCCTCTTGAATCTGGCTATCATATTAAAAAAAAATCGAATCGGACTGGTAGTTCCAGAGATTAGTGCTTTTAAACACACAAACACACAAACTCTTCAGCTTTATTATATTAGTATTGATTTACACATGCTAGTGCAACAATCACAATAACGCAGGTTATCACATTAATTCTACACACACACCCATGTACACGGGGCAACATGACCACGATGTCTAAGCCCCGCAAATGAAATATTAACTGTGCATACGATAGCATAGAGAATGTCAATCGGTCAGTTTTCCCATGTGTCCTTTAGCAAATTTTACCGGACTATCATGATACAGAGTAAATCGCTGTTGCCTAGTGACAACCTGTCCATCAATGGTGCGACGTTGACTATCATGAAACATTATTAGTCGTTGTCGCCAAGCGACAATAGGTCCGTCAAGTTATTAGATCGGTGAAACGGTGTAGACTAGTGCAAAAGGGCCTAAATGCGGGGAATGGAGTGGTCTGTCCGAAATTTAGCACAGCCTAAACTATTCCTCTTGAATCAGGCTATCATATACAAAAAGAATTTTTCGAATCCGACTGGTAGTTCCAGAGATTAGCGCGTTTAAACACATAAACACACAAACACACAAACTCTTCAGCTTTATTATATTAGTATAGATTAGGCCTAATTCTCCCATTGCAAATACAAATATTAGGGACACAACTTGTTTTCTGATCATACGCTTGTTCACTGAAAACTATGAAATCCGCCCCATTTAACCAATCACCGAAATTTTTCCGGGAGCATTCTTCTCTTCTTCCTGCACTCTCCCATTTTTTGTTAATATAATGGGATATCAACTTAATTTTGTTTCTTAGCTCCAGAACCTGAGTGTCAGTAAGAGTTGTAGGTTCAAATTTATCATAACATATTGAAATATGACGTCTGTACGCCCCTCTTTACGACATGACTGCCAAGCGTTGAAAATTTCTTCTCGCGGTAAAGCCCACATAGTCACTGAAAATAGGAAATTAAACCATCATGCACATTCGTGTGTAACCAAACCACTACAGATCCTGAATCTACATTAATTTTCCCATCGAATGACGTATAAAGTAAAGTGGCACTGTGAGGCACTCATAAAGTAAATCATTTATTTAATGCAGAAAGCCTGTATTACGCATCAAAGTGAGAACACATACCTCTTTTCAACATTCCATGAGCCGCAGAAGACACACCCCGTTGAACTCACAAGAAACACACTTTTCGGTTCACTCCGATACCTCCTATCAAAAGAGCCGATAACTGCCAGGAAGACGTTACAGCGCCTACCCCTCCCTCCTACGTACCAGACACCGGAAAAGAAGACCGAATGTCACCATCTGGTTTGTTCACTATCGAATGAACCAGTTTTCGCTTTTATTTGCGGCAGTGAATTTTTTCCACCTAGATATGGGATTCGACACACTGTTCGACATTTCCTTAAGACTTTCAGGGCCGTCTTTATGACATCCCTTACTTTTGAAGATGAGCCACTATTCCCCTTCGATGCCTGAGTTGACGTTCTTGGAAATGACTTCCACCGTAGACAGCACTCCGGCCGTTGATTGAAGAATTCCTGTGATACTGTGCCTTCTAGACAGGCTGAAGAACTGATAATCCAGGACGTGCTTTTAAAGGGCTATGGATGCTTCACGAAGGTTTGAGTAACCGGAAACAAATTACTGTGTATCCGGTAACACAAAACCTTCGAGAACCTTCGAGAACCTGTAGGACAAATGCCTAAAATTCTACGCCGGTACTGAGCCTTGAACCCACGGTCTCCCGTATAGTAGGAATCGGCTCTAACTATTGAGTCACAATTAACGTTGACAAAAGATACGGTAGAAAGTTACGTGAACGGAATCGACTAATCAAATGACGTTCCCGACGCTTGTTGACAGCATGAAGCGAAGGTGTGAGGCTTAATGCGAATGGAAGCGTTCCGCGCTATTAAAGGGTAAAATCATTACAAAGAGTCATTTCTTTCCCTTTTCCATTCTTTGTAACCCATTGCCGATCATAGGCAGCCCGCACACACGGACGTGATGTGGGTTGCCTATGCATGGGCGTACTTACTAGAGGCTGGTAACTTGCTTGAAAACGTTTTGGTCTCGTTTCCCACCTTACCGATACATTTCCATCCAACCGGCTGTTTTGGGCTCGATTGCAGGCCATAAGTTTAATTTTCATCCAACTCTGAAAACTCTGCCAAGACGCGTTACGCGTCCAGACAGGGAGAGTTGAGGGTGAAAAAATTTCAAGTTTAGGGGATGGAATATCTATCAACGATCGGAAGGGGTTGATTTCGTGTCACCACTACTTCTACGGACCTTTACAGCCCTTTCAGCGATTAAGACCTCGTTTCAGCCCTTAAAAAGGGCCTGATTCGAAAAATCATACAAACGGGGGTAGCAGGGGAAGGGGTGGTGACACAGGCACAGCTCCTTTTTTAAAACGTTAGGGGAAGACCCCCCCCCCCTTTAACAGCACTGATAAACATCTCGATTTAAACCTTCCTTAGGGGTGAATCGAGACGGGGTGGTTGGTCCCATGCCAGATAAGGGTGTTAGGACAGGTGAACATTGCCGGAGGCCTTGAGAACTTACTGCAATCAGCAACTGAGGACGGCGTGCAGGTTTTCAGGTGGTTAAACACACCCGGTACCTTCTCAGACGCCCTCAATGGTAGTCCATGTTTAGGGGATGAAGAGGGTTGAAAATGCGCAAACGTGGAATGTAACGATTTCAACGTGTTTGTGGAACCTTTAAGAGCAAGACTCAATCATTTTCGACTGCTTTGGCAACCCGCGATAAGACCTACAGCGTCTTTCGCAAACTTCAATTTGCGGTTTTCGAACATGGGCTGCTTTTGGGGGCGCTACCCCAAAACTACTCAAGTTGGGGAGTTGTGCTGAAGCAAATGCTTGGTAGGCTGACGCTATACAAACGTCATACTGAGATTTCGAGCTTGTGCGGTCAACTTTTCAAAATTTGGTGGCCTTTGAAAAAAGTAGTGCTTTAATTTTTTGAGCAGCATATATATTTGTTATGAACTACATGTTGTAAATTGATTCTTTCCTTACGAAAGTTGGCAACCCTAGCTGTCAAAAAAGTTCAAAGCTACAGTAAACGCGTGGGCAACCCTAGCTGTCAAAAAGTGCAAAGTTACAGTGAACGAACTTCTAGCACCAGAAACCAATGGGTAGGCACCAGTCCACAGTGGGTAGTGACGTGAAGTGGTCACCTTTACAGGAACTCCTAGAAGTTAGCTAAGTCTACAAAACGACAGAGTCAAATTGGTTACATTTAAGTCTCTACTTAAGTGATTAACCTAACTAACCAATCACAAAAACTCACTAAGTAAATAAGAGATTTGTACAGTAACGGTTAATAACAAAACAGTCCAGAACTTCAAAGGCTTGGCACGGTAAAAGTTAACGATTCAAAAGGGATTTCATATTTACATGTATAAAATAGTAAATGATACCCTTATAGAAGTGTAATAATAATTGGTTAAAAATCAGACTCATTATAAAGTTTAATTTAAAACTTTTGCAGCCTTATGATTGTAAATACTGTTGTTCATATCCACTGAACCTAATTTAAGCAGGATCTGGAGATGTTCGCTTGACGAACCAAACTAGTCATTCGTGTGTGTGAGAAATGTTTACTAAGTGTATAAATAATTCATGAAAGCTATTTCAGGCTATATTAAATTAATATTGTAACTCCCCGCCCAATCTATTTGGGCACACTTGAGTTGACCGACTGAAAAGTTTCTACTAATAAACATAAAAGGCCACCTTGTGGTGTAGCGGCTAGCATGCTTGGCTGTCGCCCCGGAGGTCCAGGTTCGATTCCTGGCTCTGCCAAGAAATTCGATTCTGATCTGAGGGCTGGAAGGGGATCCGCTCAGCCTCGAGAGGCGAAACTGAGAAGAGTTGGGTTAGCCTCCTACCTCTGCCATCTTGGAAGTGGTTCTCCATGGTTTCTTCCCCAGGCAAATACCGGGATGGTTCCTAACTTAAGGCCACGGCCGTCTCCTTCCTAATCCTCACTTGACTTATAAATACACACACTAATAAATGTTATCAGACAATTTCCACACACACCCAAATACATGGTGTTATATGACCACGACGTCGCAAAGTGCCTAAATAAATCAGCAACAACAACATTAAACATAATAAAATCATTGAACATGCTCTGTGACAGGATAGTGGGCATTTGAAGACTTCCCTTGCAAGTAACATCATTCTTTTGGAAAAGAAAATAAGCACTGCACAGCTCTTTTAATGGGTTTTAACTTTTAGCCACTATTATTCAATTCTTCGTGGACAATAAGGCAAGATGACTATGAAAACTCTGTTAAATATATTTCAAGAAGTGTTAGCTAGTATAACTTATCTTGAAAACATAAACTGCACAGAACTTGATGGAGTTAACACCAGAAAACTGATATATGAGGAAGTAAGTAAACAGGATTCCAAATGGTTTCAGAGCAAATGGCATCAGAAGAGCATTGAAGGTTTCCTTCCAGCCAGAAAGGTTGACTATGTTGTTATCAGTTTCAATACCCACCATTGTATCCATCTCTTTATCCACGTTACATGTCTTACTCCTAAAAGGAAAGAAGAAACAAATAACATTAGAAATTTAGTATGTGTGAGTTTAAGTTCCATGTAATTTAATCACGTTTTTTCAACTACAGTATAGGCCAGGCCTTCTCAATAGTTGCCCGCGGGCCAATTCCGGTCCACCGAGAGATTTCTGTTGGCCCGCCATGAAGAGCGAGAAAAATTAAGTTTGAATAATTCAAAGCAAATTATCGGTTCTAGATGTTATTCTTACAAGTTGGATCCCTTCTAGTTTTCAAATTTGCCGCTTTTCTAAAGACGGAATACTTAGCTATTACGGCTTTGATTAGATGTTTGACCTAAATTCTGCATTTTTTCACCACCACCCCCCCCCCCCCCCTCCCGAGGACCTTAAATAATAGTAAAAATAATCTATGTGGCGCTCGGGAATGTTTAATTGAGGCGTAGTTAACTTGAGTGTGCTACAGATTCTCATGAATCTATGCTTTATTGGCTCAGTTATACTGGTGGATGTCCAACTCTACAGCAATTGTTTTAATGTATATGTGCTTTCTTGCATTTTCTACTAAGATTCTTTATTTAAAACTGAATGTGAGCAAAGCCCAGGGAGTGTAGAGTGATTGTGTACCTCCAGGAGGTATAACAGTGATTTACCATGCTTACCTGGACGAGCGGAATTTTGGTAAAACTAATGCATGAAATAGTCAGCAATGACATTATGGTGCTTGAAGCCATTTTCAGTGTTGCCTTAGAAATCAAAATCTAATGCTTTTCAGTCAGTCAACACGACTGTACCCAATCGTGATGGGTTATTCCCTAATCCTGAGAAACATTTACATTCGATTAATAAATACACTTGGATGACCAGTTTCGATCGTCAAGCGATCGTCATCAGATCCATTACACTTAGGCTAATACATCTATGTCTAAAAGTATGGGTGAAATATTTACAATATGTACACTTATTTAGTTGCAGTAGTAATTGAAATGATGCAATAAGGTGAACAACAGGGGAAGAAGTAAGTCCAAGTGTTCTGTAGGAATTGTGTACTAGTAACAGGCTAAAAAGTTGAAACCATGTGTGCTTAACCAAAACGCAATAAGGTTAGCTTATCCACTGAAAAAAAACTCAATGTTTATAGATACGATACTGAAGAGTGGGTGGGCTATGTTCAATAATCTAACTCACCCGCAGCGGTGCAGAGCACTTCGTGCATCACCTGTTTTTCCTCTTTGCAAAAGCCAATTAGATGTTTCTGGCATAAATGATATAAGTACAGATGTGATGAATGGAATAAAGGCATTAATTTCAGCCAGCAAAGGCTACGACAAGAAAGATCCAAATGTGTACTCAATTAATTCACCCAGCGATACACACCCAATGCTGACAGCATGTGTGACTATAAACAACGAGCATAATGTAACATTAACTTCTCATCTTCCAATATGAAATGTTTCACTCCTAAGAGTGGGCATACAGTACATTTGTTCTTTGCAGTTTTGGATTTCAATGGGCTTCATTCCGAGTATATACACAGGGTGTTTCCAAACTGTGGTATTGCCTATTCAGGTTGTGTCCGGAAGAGTAATAATAATGTTATTGATTTTCGGTCCCTTTTAACTACCGCGGCTTTAGAGACGCCGGGGTGCCGGAATTTAGCCCCGAATGGGATCTTCAATGTGCCAGTAAATCTACTGACAGGGCTCCCTCGCATCTTCGCACCCTCAAATGCCAGCTGACTGCGCCAGGATTCGATACTGCAACCTTGGGCACAGAAGGCGAGAAGTGTCCGGAAGAATATACCGTCCAAGTCCGAAATTAAAAAGCTCATCAGGAAGATAATTACATCGTTATATAATGTCGTATATAAGACTGTTTCGGTAACCGACATGAACCTAGCTTTCAGGAGTCTTTTAGCGATGTTAACTAGAAAAATAATGATAGTTCTTTTTAGCCCTGAAAATGTCCTATGAGTTCAAGAAGAGTTAGTGCTCAAACTTTGACGTTTTTAATCACTCAACTGGAGACAGTACGGTGTATGCAAGTGCTCGACTTGGTAGCAATAATAAAAAAATTACGAGCCTTACAGTAGTCGCATATGATGTGTAACATCTGACATAGAAGAAACCTCACGTGAAATTGTTGATACACCGGTATTTTATAGTATTATTGGCACAAATATTAATCTATTGTAAAAGGGAGTGTTTTACAGATATTGTAGTTTTTAATACGGAACTCATTTTATTAGATGATTTGTAGCTTCCACCAGCACTAGCCTAAATAAAGAATACGATATGGATCAACTAGATTAATAGATGCGACACCGCTCATAACCTTAAATTCCTTATAAACAGGTCCTCTTGATTCACTGACCAACACGTAATTTCATATGGATTCTGTAAAAATGAGTCATATTGATATGATAAATATCGTTTAAAATGATAATCTGGTAGCAAGAATATCTACCCGCCCAGGATTCGAACTTAAGATCTCTAGATTCAGAGTCATACGCAATTACCCCACGGCTAATTCTACTACGCAAATATTGTGCACAAGATGGTGACTTATTTCCACGTTCTAATAATACTGCATTACGGAATTAAGTTTCATTTATATTTTGCTTGTTTCGATAATGTTCCTGAGTGACATTGAGTTTAAAATGCCTTAGCCTATGCCAGTGCAGTCGCCTCCGTACCGTAGCGGTCAGCATGGTTCGCTGCCGCCCCGGAGGTCCTGGGTTCGATTCCCGGCTCTGCCACGAAATTTGAAAAGTGGTACGAGGACTGTGGGTAGATTATTAGCTTGGGAATAACCTAACCCCCAAGGGAAGATGATGAAGAAAAAGGAAGTGGGTTTCGGACCAGAGAAAAAGGATGGAGAAATAGGAAGAGAGTTTGACATAAGTTATAACTAAGAGTTCTTGCTCAAATGCAGCAAGTGATGAACACCCTATCAATAGATTTATTTTTATTAAAGAGGGCATGAACCTGGGAAGAGTTAGGGAAGACAGGATCTTGCCTAACCGTTATGTTCGAGAAATGATAAAGCGAAAAAGAAATCTTGAATTTATTTAACAATGTAAAAGGAAGTAGTTTTGTAACAAATATATAATTTTGATTTCTATAAACAATTGGGGTCGCAGACCTCCGAAAACATTTAAAGCTTGCGCCAGGCAATTAATAATTATTTTGGTTTCAAACCTTTCATATGCTTTAAAATCTTCGTAAGATTTTGAAATAACGAAGATAAATAAATGAAAAATTTAAAGATAACTGACGTAATTAAAGCTAACAATAAATCAAGTACAAGGTGTGTACTTTAAGAATTTCTAGGTAAATATCTTAGAAAGAGTAACAACTTCGAAAGTAACAACAACAAAAAGCAGGAAGAATAAAATAGAAGTTTCTATAAATTCTTGTATTGATAATGATTTACTTATAATGATTATACGTAGAAGATTATGCAAATAGGGCAGGTCACTTATTGTGAAACCTGAAGAGAAAAATCGAAAGGAAGTTTCTAGAACTCCTATGTTTAAGTAGGGATCACGAGACAAATGGGGCAAGTTTCCCTTTCGTGAAACCTAGAGATAACTCACTCATGAGTTGAAAGAATTGTATTCCTTCATCAGAAGGGAGAAACAATATAATTTGAGGCGTATACTAGACACGAAGTTTTACAGAAATTAATTCGTTGTACATGAAGCAAGAGAGGGAGGGCACTTATTGAGAGTGACACCTCATTGAAAAAAGACCTAAAGTAACAATTTTATTATTTTGGTTTGTTAGTAAAGGGTTTGGGAAAGATCAAATGGGATTGAGGAAAAGTGTTCATGGCCGTATTTATTGTATTCGGACGAGCGCGACGCGAATGAAAGGTTGAACAAGCACTGTTTTCACTATAGTCAGTTGATATAGTGGAAAAATTCACTGTAGTAGCACAAAAAGTTTATGGCAAAGAAAGTTATTGCAATGGTGGAAAATAACTAGTTACACTAGATTTGCGAGAATCTATTGCTTGAGAAAGTTGTAGATTATAGTTGAATGCGCCAGAGAAAATCCCAACGGAGGAAGAAAAATTATATATTGATTAGCAGTTCATAAGGAAGATTCCTTAGTTTGAAAAAGTATTCCCATATGTGAGTGGAAAATACATGACAGTATAACTGGTAGATAGAGTGCAGATTCTGGAAGGTTCCAGAGCAATCATGACTGAAGAATAGGGCAAAAGTTAGTCCAGCGGTGGAACGAGCTAAATATTTTATAGACAGTGGGTAATTTAATGGTGTCTTACGTTGTGAGAAAATCTCTCGTTTAATAACCATAAGAAATGCTGCTTCATGTTAAGATTCGCTTAGATAGACAAAAGCCCAACATAGAAAATCCCGCGAAGGATGATTATTGCCCCAAAAATAGAAATTTCACACTGATTATAAAATGATCATTAAAAAGCATGTAGCTATTTAAAATCAATTAAAATAAGTTGAAGAACGTAGAAGTAGTACTTAGCTTTGCTTCATGGCGAAGGCGATGTTCCTGTTGACGGTTGATACTAAAATTCTAACATGGCGTAGAATTTTAAAGTTTGCCTCTAGAGTTGAGGAGGCGAGCTTTAGTTAAGCTCTAACTGACTGGGTCGACTTCCGACGTACAAGTGAAGGCTGCTAGACGCAGAGAAAGTACACTGGCCTAGACGGCATGTCCAACGAGAAGTTGAGTGCACTGAGAGGGTGAGCGGTTGCTCACGACACGGAGACAAGTCAAGACGAAGTGTAGAAGTGAAGTGACCGAGCGAGCGGGCTGCGCACGCAGAGAAGAGAGCAGTAGGAGGAGGGGAGAAGAGGGGGAAGCGGGCGAGTAGGGGAGGAAACAAAGAGGTTGTACATAAACATGAAAAAACTTTACAAAAACAAAATTCTTCTTGGAGCGGTGTCTTCATGGAGTAGTTGGTTGGTGAAGAACACGACGCCCTGCGGATTAATGTAGAAGTCTCCATGCCTTGAAGCAATGGAAGTTCGGAAGGCAGCGATGGGTCGCTGTCAGGCTGGTTCGACGGAATATGCGTTTCTATAAAAAACTGACAGAAAAAAATGAACAAATGCACGGGGCAAACAGGAGGTAACAGTTCGATGTTGATGTGTGCTGGAATGAAATGAAAATAAATGGACTGATAGAAAGTAATGAAGAACAGCAAAAGCTAATTCTTCCTTTCCGTGTATTTCCAAAAATACACCATGTTGGGGGACAACACCAAACACCAGTAAAGAACAAGAACACAATATGAAAGAGGTCTTGTAATAAAAATATTGGTAGTAGAGATGATTCTTTCTCTGACTCTTCCCTTCCCTCCTGGGTAACAATCGGTCATTACGCCAAAGATCTATGCTAGAGGAAGAAAGGAAAAAAGGGGAAGCACCTATGAGGAACTGACCAGGTGTAAGTGGAAGCAAGTTATCAGGGTTATTAGAATGCGGGGGCGACGGGCGCGAATTAACAACGCCGTCAGTCACAAAGTAGCTAGAGGCTGCGAGAAATAAAGCTCTAGTGAAGATCGCGACAAGATGCGAAAGGAGAGTTTACAAATTTAAACAAAGCGCATAGAAACAAGTACAACGATTAAGGATAAGAATATACCAAATAAACAAAGGAACTATGCGAGTAGAAGGCAAGAACGCCATAGGTAACAACAATCTAGTAGCCATAAACAATGAGCTTAAGTTATAATAAGCAACAAAAGGGTTAATCAGAAAAATACTTAAGTCATCAAGAAACGTGACGTAACAAGTATAGATGCAAAACACATCGAGTGTAACGACGAGAGAAAACAAGTTTGTTTAACGATGAACAATAAAAGTGCAAAATATGTAAGCAGGGTGCAATACATGCGCACATAAAAAATATGAAACGATGTTATGAAACAAGGATCGAAACAGCTATAGGATACGAATGTGAGCAAGTGGGAGAGATAGGTAAGAACGACCTTGACCCACATAGTACAGCGAGATAACGAATATAAATAGCTGAAAGAGTCCTTGACCAGAAAAAGTTTACTTTGGTAAGGAGATGAGCAGCTTCTGAAATTACGGGAGCAACTCGCAAGACAATGGTTGGCAGTCAGCCAAAGTTGAGATAAGGAAAACTTGCTCTGACCTTTGTCAAGCATAGAGGAAATAAACGGCAGCTTGGCCTTACCCGAGCTTGTATACAAACAAGATTGACAAACAAGCAGTTCAAAATAAACAAACAAAGCGAGTGCAATCAGCCGAGACTTAAAGCGGAACTTCAAATAACACGTCATGCAGTCATCCGTAATTTTGGCGTGAAAAACCAATTTAAAAACATATGAATTAAAGCAAGTAATCAATTTCGCATAATTTTGAGGATCACGGAATCCGACAATTTTC
Source organism: Meconema thalassinum (assembly GCA_946902985.2). NCBI lineage: Eukaryota > Metazoa > Arthropoda > Insecta > Orthoptera > Tettigoniidae > Meconema > Meconema thalassinum. Next base: position 678,725,426 of record OX336389.2, read on the forward strand.
AAAAGAAAAAAGCTTAATTCTTCTGAACAAAGAAGAGAAGCTGGGACATTGAGAAGGAGTTTATGAGTAAGAATAGTTATTCTAGATGCTAGAAAACTCAGATTTTCAAGTGATTTCAAAAGCGGCTTCCGAGGGTGAGGAAGAGTGAAGGAGGCGGCCATGGCCTTCCTACTAAATAGCGAGGAAGTGAAACATAGCTTACAGCGAAATGATGGTGACTGAAAGCCATGGTTTTACACAAGGGGAAGATAGTTTTCGACAGAAAGTTTAAACAATTACCTGCTGCAAAAAATGACATGAGAAAGTAAACCAAGTGACCCAAGACGAGGCGAACTTGAATTGCCATTTTGTGCGGAAATAAGGCAAAACCATTTAAACAACTTTCAAAGGTGACGTAGTTGTTTACAATGAGACATCGTTTCGGCAAGTGTTTTTCAAATGTATTGAGATCAGAAATATAAGCGTTCTCATTTTCAGAAAAGGGATTTATAACCGCGTTCACGAAATGACATTGCGATTTGGTTTGAAGACTGGGATGTTGTATTTGACCAGTAATGACCCAACCAAAATCGGTGTCTCTGGCGACCACGTTTGAAGATAGCCTACGGGTTTGTTTACGAAGGCAATTCCAGAAAATATTGGCACTGAAAAGTATATCAATGGGGCCTTGAGCATTAACCTGAGGATCAGCTAACCTTAAATGCGAAGGAATCTTTAAACCGGAAGTATTAATAGAGCTGCTAGGAGTGTCCTTGCCAATACTGGTAAGAATGAGACAGTTTAATTTAAGATTGTTGTTTCTTTGACAAATGTCTCTGATTTTCAATTTTGAAGACTGCAAGGCTTGAGTTTTCAAATTGTCAATGCCGGATACATTGGTGGAAGTAGGTGATGAAGAAAGACCTAGTTTTTCAATTAACGATTGCGAAACAAAGTTGTGAGTTGATGCAGAGTCGACAAGACCGCGGGTTCGAAACCAATTTCCAAATATATCTTGGATTTCAAATTGTACAGTGGACAAAAGGACTTGCGCACTGTGAGAAGTTTCGGCGTTAGAAATGCAGGAAGAAGCATTAGTTTGTTCGGAGCTGCTCTGCATGGAGTTTGAAGAAGCAGTGTCCTCGATTGATCATGAAAGCGCAATAAAGAATGATGCGGTCCTTTGCAATGAAAACAGAGGTTGGAAGACGTACAATTAGAAGCAGAATGCTTAGGTGACAGGCAGTTATGGCAATATTTACTATTGAAGACAAACTTCCTTCTGTCTTCAACAGACAATTCTTTAAAGGATTTGCACGAGTACAAAGTGTGAAACTTTTTACAGAGCGTGCATTTTAAAGATTTGTTGAGCGGCCTAATATGTTCTCTTGGATGGTTGAAAGAGGCAGAACGAGTTTGCTTGTTCTCGACAGATGGGTACTGATGACCATTTGAAGAGACAAGTTTGTTATCCAGAATGTGACACTGATGACTCGTTTCGACATTTTCGCACTGGAATGAGAGTGCTGTAAGGTCTTGGCACCGGTTGTTCAGAAACGAGGTGAGGTGTTCGAACGAATGCTCATCCTTGCGAGTGAGTTCGATTTCCCAAGCCTTTAATGTTGAAAAGTCGAATCTGGATGTAGCTAGATGAATAAGGACGGTGTCCCAAGTTTGAACTGGTTGCTTAAGTTGGTATAATGCTCTAACATGTAATTGCATGGAGTCTAACAGGTCTCTTAAAGAGGTGACGTCATTAGGTTTTATGACTGGCAAGTTGAACAGGCAGCGAATGTGGCGAGCAACACACAAACGTACATTACCATATCTCTCTTTAAGGTGGCCATATACATTATTTTTCTGAAATTTCACTTTTTTTAAATATCCATTTTGTAGGAAATTTCTTCTAGTTTTAGAAAATGTATGGTTCATAAATATACCATTAATCTTTCATGTCAAAATAAATTATTTACTGTAAGAGGGCGCAACCGTTCTGACTGACAGCTGTCATGTCTGGCGTATAAGCAGATCTATAAAATTCCTTTCGAGCCTAAATTGACTTTCTCTTTCTCTATCCCACTGGTTTCGCTCCTGGCGGTGGTAAGTGGTTTTTGATAGGCGGCAAAAATCACGGCACGCATGTGATTTGTTGTTGGCATGTTAATGAACCCATTTGAATTCAGTAGGCCATGTACATAGTGGCAAAATTGACTTTCTCTTTCTCTATCCCAATGGTTTCACTCCTGGCCGTGGTAAGTGTGTTTTGATAGGCGACAAAAATCACGTCACGCATGTGATTCGTTGTTGGCATGTTAATGAACCCATTTGAATTCAGTAGGCCGTGTTCATAGTGGAAAAATTGAATTTCTCTTTCTCTATCCCACTGGTTTCACTCCTGGCCGTGGTAGGTGATTTTGATAGGCGAAAAAATCACGGCACGCATGTCATTCGTTGTTGTCATGTTAATGAACCCAACGAATTCAGTAGGCCGTGTTCATAGTGGTAAAATCAATCTCGGGATTTTCCGCCAACACAAAGTTCCTCCTTTCTCTACTAGAAAGCGCTATAGTGTCAAGGAGCTTAGATATCTAACTACCTTGACTTTCATAGCGTTCCAAGGTACAACAATATTCGATATGCAAGCTGCCCTCTGGGCGCAAATAACAAGATGAAGGAGGACCATACAGCTTTCAAGGAAGAATCTGTGTATGTCCCAGGAGGTTTCTGATGTGATCAAAACCGAATGTGAGTGAAGACATACTAAGTAAACTTCAAATGCGATTTACTCTTGAATTCGTTTCCTGACATTTGAAGTCATTCAAAGTGCTTTAACTTTTGTCACGGAAATGGTATCTGCTTGATTTTTATTTCAAATTAAAGCTAATACATGTATCTATGTTCGCTACTACCAAGAAAATTATATTCATAAAAATGTAATTTTAACAACTTTTTAAACAATTTTGTTAAACAAAATTTCAAGAAACTTAAATTGTAATATAATTTTAAAACCCTTACTTGTGACTAATTCAGACAAGAGTGGTAGGGAACATTCCCCATGTAAGTTAGATTGTTTTTGTTCAAGGTTCATGGATTTTGGTTAAAATATGTGAGAGATAGAGGACTTTAAGTACCCCTGTGTAAATAGCAACAAATATTTTTTCATAAACAATTAACATATAATTTCTGTAAAATGAACTTCAAAATCTCTTAGTTTGATCATGATAAAACAACAGAAAAATTTAACATTGCTAGAGATTATTCTTTTAAAAAATTATTCCTAGTGTATATGACCACCTTAAGGAGATTAAAGGCGATGTGGTAGTTATCTGCGCTTAAAGGCAGTGACTCAACCAAGGCCAAGGCCTGGCCTTCCAAGGACGAACGCAAGAAATAGAACTTGTGGATATCGAGAATGTCTGTGTTTTCATAAATAAGGGAGCAGTAAAGTTCGTAATAGGAATACCATTCACATTCCTCACCTGAGAAGTGAGGTAGAGTTATCTTAGGAAGTAACGGTTTCGGTTTGTCCTTATGAACAGAAGCGGGTGCGAACTGGGCCGGATTGATGACCCTAGTGTCCGGTTCTGAGATACTGCGGATCAGTTGGTGGGCCTTTGCGATCCCTTCAAAATACAAGGGTTCAACCTCGTCCTGATCCGATTGAAGTTCTGGGCAAGCGGATTCAATGTCGGTTTGAATTCGATCATAGTTATCGTAGGACCGTTCATACAACTTAAAGCGTTGTGTCAAGACATCTAGAACACAATCGGCGGGATTTATTTTATTAATGAAATTTCTAAATCTGGTAAGCTGTCTTTTGTAGGAAGAACGTCTGGCAATGAGAGTTTCATCCTTTTCAGTTGGCATAATGAAATGGGTAAATTCAAGTGTAACTTACGAAACTGTAGCGAGATTTTGAAAATGCTGTCAGGTTGGCAGCAGAAGACAGGTTGCAAGTAAGACAGGCTGAAGAAGACAGGACGACCTCTATCACCTTCACCAGCTTTGCACTGCGAAATTATAGCTGAAAAATTCAAAGAAGATATAAATGATTTGCAAAATATTGTCAAATAGACTTTGAGCAATAAATAACGAATAGATTCTCATAAATAGACTCAGAATGGACTCTCCCGGGTTTCTGGGACCAAATTTTGGGGTAGATTATTAGCTTGGCAATAACCTAACCCCCAAGGGAAGATGATGAAGAAAGAGGAAGTGGGTTTCGGACCGGAGAAAAAGGATGGAGAAATAGGAAGAGAGTTTGACATAAGTTATAACTAAGAGTTCTTGCTCAAATGCAACAAGTGGTGAACACCCTATCAATAGATTTATTTTTATTAAAGAGGGCATGAACCTGGGAAGAGTTAGGGAAGACAGGATCTTGCCTAACCGTTATGTTCGAGAAATGATAAAGCGAAAAAGAAATCTTGAATGTATTTAACAATGTAAAAGGAAGTAGTTTTGTAACAAATATATAATTTTGATTTCTATAAACAATTGGGGTTGCAGACCTCCGAAAACATTTAAAGCTTGCGCCAGGCAATTAATAATTATTTTGGATTCAAACCTTTTATATGCTTTAAAATCTTCGTAAGATTTTGAAATAACGAAGATAAATAAATGAAAAATTTAAAGATAACTGACGTAATTAAAGTTAACAATAAATCAAGTACAAGGTGTGTACTTTAAGAATTTCTAGGTAAATATCTTAGAAAGAGTAACAACTTCGAAAGTAACAACAACAAAAAGCAGGAAGAATAAAATAGAAGTTTCTATAAATTCTTGTATTGATACTGAACTACTTATAATGATTATACGTAGAAGATTATGCAAATAGGGCAGGTCACTTATTGTGAAACCTGAAGAGAAAAATCGAAAGGAAGTTTATAGAACTCCTATGTTTAAGTAGGGATCACGAGACAAATGGGGCAAGTTTCCCTTTCGTGAAACCTAGAGATGACTCACTCATGAGTTGAAAGAATTGTATTCCTTCATCAGAAGGGAGAAACAATATAATTTGAGGCGTATACTAGACACGAAGTTTTACAGAAATTAATTCGTTGTACATGAAGCAAGAGAGGGAGGGCACTTATTGAGAGTGACACCTCATTGAAAAAAAGACCTAAAGTAACAATTTTATTATTTTGGTTTGTTAGTAAAGGGTTTGGGAAAGATCAAATGGGTTTGAGGAAAAGTGTTCATAGCCGTATTTATTGTATTTGGACGAGCGCGACGCGGATGAAAGGTTGAACAAGCACTGTTTTCACTATAGTCAGTTGATATAGTGGAAAAATTCACTGTAGTAGCACAAAAAGTTTATGGCAAAGAAAGTTATTGCAATGGTGGAAAATAACTAGTTACACTAGATTTGCGAGAATCTATTGCTTGAGAAAGTTGTAGATTATAGTTGAATGCTCCAGAGAAAATCCCAACGGAGGAAGAAAAATTATATATTGATTAGCAGTTCATAAGGAAGATTCCTTAGTTTGAAAAAGTATTCCCATATGTGAGTGGAAAATACATGACAGTATAACTGGTAGATAGAGTGCAGATTCTGGAAGGTTCCAGAGCAATCATGACTGAAGAATAGGGCAAAAGTTAGTCCAGCGGTGGAACGAGCTAAATATTTTATAGACAGTGGGTAATTTAATGGTGTCTTACGTTGTGAGAAAATCTCTCATTTAATACGCATAAGAAATGCTGCTTCATGTTAAGATTCGCTTAGATAGACAAAAGCCCAACATAGAAAATCCCGCGAAGGATGATTATTGCCCCAAAAATAGAAATTTCACTCTGCCTATAGAATGATCATTAAAAAGCATGTAGCTATTTAAAATCAATTAAAATAAGTTGAAGAACGTAGAAGTAGTACTTAGCTTTGCTTCATGGCGAAGGCGATGTTCCTGTTGACGGTTGATACTAAAATTCTAACATGGCGTAGAATACAAGAGTTTAGTGCTTTTCAGTCGGTCAACACGAATGTACCCAAAAGAGATGGGTTATGCCCTAATCCTGAAATAAATTACATGAGATTAATAAAACACTAGGATGACCAGTTTCGATCGTCAAGCGATCATCATCAGATCCAATACACTTAGGCTATAAAATCTATGTTTGAAATACAGGTGAAAATATTTACAATATGTACAATTATTTAGTTGCAGTATTGGTACTGCAACTGTCAGTGTATGCTAAATGCAGTATATATGTTAGGTGAAATGCTAAATGGTGATGGCTATCCGGAGATTGTACTTTAGAGAGATTATATGGTTGTAAACTATGGTTAAACTATAAAATTTTAGGCTAACTACTTATCTGATTGTCTTCCGTACTACAGCTATTCGCAGTTTCCGTGTTCACTTGAACTCGCTGTGCGGTCGACTGCGGTGGTTATCTTAACGACTGGTTTTTCCCTGCCTTCCCCCCCTGTCCCTACGTGCTGTGGGGAGTGATCGCGATGTGTTTATGTGAGGTGTTGCCAACCTAGATAAGATGTATGTTATTGAATGAGGTGGATCTACAACTATTAAAGACCGTGGATTAGTCCTCGCCACGCGTGGAGCATAACCCATTCGAACTAAGCGTTGACGGTCTTATGAGGACGTCCCGGCACCTTTAATACTGCCTCTAATATGGGCCTTGGTTTATTGCAGAAGAAAAGTACATCGTACACCTGATCCAGATAACATTTACCTATTAAAAACCCCCTAATTTCCCCCCCCTTTTTATCTAGCTTGGCTGTGTCGCTAAATTGTGTTTTGTTTCCGACAGGGTGTGTTTTTTAGTAGCGTGAAGAGGGGTGAGCTCTCCATGAACGTGTGTTCATTTAGATTGTTGGGATTGTTTCGTTTGGCTAGGTGTATCTCGATTGCTTCCTTTATGTCAAGAGCTCTGCCTTTCGATTCGTGATGGATTATTTTAAGGTCCGACTCTATGTTGGTAAAGCTATGCCCTGCGTCACACATATGTTCGCACACGGCTGAATGTGTTCCGTATCTTATCGCATTCCTATGTTCATTATAACGTGTGTCTACTCGCCTTCCACTCTGCCCGATGTAATTAGCTTGACAATCGGTGTCTTGGCACGTTATAGAATATACCCCTGACCTTGAATACGGGTCACGTTTATTTAGATTACTATTTAGGAGGTGCCTAGCGGTTGTGTTTTTCGTCGTGAAAGCTATCTTTATGCCTTGCTTTTTGAATAGGTTAGTGATTTTATATGTATTCGCATTCACATAGTTGAAACGCGCAAATTTTTTCTCATTACTGTCCGGTTTGGGAATCGTTTTATCTTTATTTTTATGTTTGGCTATAATTTGATTTATTTTGCTTGGCGAGAAGTTGTTTTCCTTTGCTATTTGCATAATAGTTCTTATTTCCTTATTATAGTTGTCTTTTGACATGGGTATGTTTAAAGCCCTGTGCACCATTGAATTGAAACCCGCTAGTTTGTGCGTACTGGGGTGATTAGACTGATTGTCGATTGCATGCGAGGTTTGTGTTGCTTTCCGGAATATGGAATATGAAAGGTCGTTGTCTTTACGTTCAATAGTTATATCGAGATAATTTATTTTCCGGTCTATTTCGGATTCCTTAGTGAATTTGATAGAATGGTGAAGGCTATTAATGGATTGGAGAATTGTTTCTTCGCTTGTTAGTTCAGTATCGTAGATGCAAATTACATCATCTACGTATCTTTTCCATATTACTATTCCCTTTGTTGAAGTCTTTTCTAAGAACGCATTTTCTAGTGCATTGATGAAGATGTCAGCGATTAACCCACTTAGTGGCGATCCCATTGCTAGGCCTTCTCTCTGTGTGTATATTTTATTGTCGAATTGAAACACGTTTTGGGTGAGAACGACCCTCAGTAATCTCACAATCTCTTCAATTTCTTTTACCGAATTGTTGGATTTTAAGTTGTTTTCGATAGTGTTGATTGCTTCAATAATCGGAATATTGGTGTACATGTTAGTTACGTCGAAGGATACTAGCCTGAAGCTAGGTTTCATTTGTAGGGTGTTCAATGCTGTTACTAGTTCTGTTGTGTTCTTTACCGAGTTGTTTTTGTCGTTGGAAAGACGGCTTTTTAAGATTTTTAGTAACTCTTTGCTGATTTTGTAATTAGGGGCATTCCTACAATTGACTATTGGTCTCATTGGGCATTCCTTTTTGTGTATTTTTGGTTGTCCCCTCAATGACGGTATTTTCGGGTTCATGTTTATTAGTTTTGATTTTTCAGCTTTGGTCAGTATGTATTCTGTTTCTTTTAGCGCACTTTTTATTTGTTTTTGGAATTTGTTGGTGGGGTCTTTTGTTAATTCCTTGATTTCGTTGTTGTTTAGGAATTCGACTGTTTTTTCAATGTATTCTGTTTTGTTCAAAATTACTGTAGTGTTTCCCTTATCTGCTTTTGTGATGATTAAGTCATGTTCTTTTATTTTTTGTTTCAACGACTTTATTTCTTTGATTTGTTTGTTGTTTTGAATGTTATTGCTATCGCCCTCTCGTTTGAGGATTTTTTTGGCTTCGTTGGTGGCGAGATTTTTGGTTAATTCCCTGTCTTCTGCTGGGAGCTTGTGACTGGCTATCTCAATATCTGTGATTAACTGTTTTATATTGTGGTTCGTGTGTGCGTCTGTGCAGTTGTATTTCAAACCTTTGTCTAACATATTCATTTCACCTTGAGAAAAGGTTACGTTCGTTCTGTTGTTTACTCTGCTGTGGAAATTGAATTCATTGTTATTCGTGTGTTGTTCGTTAGATTGATGGTTCTGTGTTTCTCCTAGTTTTCTTAATTTATTTTCTAGCGTTTCATGCTTCCTCGTTGCTCTGATTTTGATGGTGTCATGTAGGTGTTCGGTGAAGCTGTCCCATTGGGCTGCGTGCCAGAAATTACTTAGTTGCAATTGAATGTCGTATAATTGTTGGTTAATTTTTTGCTTTCTTATGTATGCAAATCTTAATTCGTTTTTTATCCAAAGCGCTTTGGCTTGTTTAGTTGAAATGATCGAGGCTGGTGTGTTCGGTACGGTTTTAATTGGTACGTATTTAGGGGTGAGGTTTAGTTCTATACATTTTTTGTTGAACCAAATTGACTTGTCTAAATTCATGAGTTTAAGCCTGAGTGATTTGAATTTCTTGGCTTCACGATTTGCCTGACTAGCCGTGAACATTGTGGTGTTTGAAGCCATATTTTCAGTGTTGCCTTAGTAAACAAGAGTTTAGTGCTTTTCAGTCGGTCAACACGAATGTACCCAAAAGAGATGGGTTATGCCCTAATCCTGAAATAAATTACATGAGATTAATAAAACACTAGGATGACCAGTTTCGATCGTCAAGCGATCATCATCAGATCCAATACACTTAGGCTATAAAATCTATGTTTGAAATACAGGTGAAAATATTTACAATATGTACAATTATTTAGTTGCAGTATTGGTACTGCAACTGTCAGTGTATGCTAAATGCAGTATATATGTTAGGTGAAATGCTAAATGGTGATGGCTATCCGGAGATTGTACTTTAGAGAGATTATATGGTTGTAAACTATGGTTAAACTATAAAATTTTAGGCTAACTACTTATCTGATTGTCTTCCGTACTACAGCTATTCGCAGTTTCCGTGTTCACTTGAACTCGCTGTGCGGTCGACTGCGGTGGTTATCTTAACGACTGGTTTTTCCCTGCCTTCCCCCCCTGTCCCTACGTGCTGTGGGGAGTGATCGCGATGTGTTTATGTGAGGTGTTGCCAACCTAGATAAGATGTATGTTATTGAATGAGGTGGATCTACAACTATTAAAGACCGTGGATTAGTCCTCGCCACGCGTGGAGCATAACCCATTCGAACTAAGCGTTGACGGTCTTATGAGGACGTCCCGGCACCTTTAATACTGCCTCTAATATGGGCCTTGGTTTATTGCAGAAGAAAAGTACATCGTACACCTGATCCAGATAACATTTACCTATTAAAAACCCCCTAATTTCCCCCCCTTTTTTTATCTAGCTTGGCTGTGTCGCTAAATTGTGTTTTGTTTCCGACAGGGTGTGTTTTTTAGTAGCGTGAAGAGGGGTGAGCTCTCCATGAACGTGTGTTCATTTAGATTGTTGGGATTGTTTCGTTTGGCTAGGTGTATCTCGATTGCTTCCTTTATGTCAAGAGCTCTGCCTTTCGATTCGTGATGGATTATTTTAAGGTCCGACTCTATGTTGGTAAAGCTATGCCCTGCGTCACACATATGTTCGCACACGGCTGAATGTGTTCCGTATCTTATCGCATTCCTATGTTCATTATAACGTGTGTCTACTCGCCTTCCACTCTGCCCGATGTAATTAGCTTGACAATCGGTGTCTTGGCACGTTATAGAATATACCCCTGACCTTGAATACGGGTCACGTTTATTTAGATTACTATTTAGGAGGTGCCTAGCGGTTGTGTTTTTCGTCGTGAAAGCTATCTTTATGCCTTGCTTTTTGAATAGGTTAGTGATTTTATATGTATTCGCATTCACATAGTTGAAACGCGCAAATTTTTTCTCATTACTGTCCGGTTTGGGAATCGTTTTATCTTTATTTTTATGTTTGGCTATAATTTGATTTATTTTGCTTGGCGAGAAGTTGTTTTCCTTTGCTATTTGCATAATAGTTCTTATTTCCTTATTATAGTTGTCTTTTGACATGGGTATGTTTAAAGCCCTGTGCACCATTGAATTGAAACCCGCTAGTTTGTGCGTACTGGGGTGATTAGACTGATTGTCGATTGCATGCGAGGTTTGTGTTGCTTTCCGGAATATGGAATATGAAAGGTCGTTGTCTTTACGTTCAATAGTTATATCGAGATAATTTATTTTCCGGTCTATTTCGGATTCCTTAGTGAATTTGATAGAATGGTGAAGGCTATTAATGGATTGGAGAATTGTTTCTTCGCTTGTTAGTTCAGTATCGTAGATGCAAATTACATCATCTACGTATCTTTTCCATATTACTATTCCCTTTGTTGAAGTCTTTTCTAAGAACGCATTTTCTAGTGCATTGATGAAGATGTCAGCGATTAACCCACTTAGTGGCGATCCCATTGCTAGGCCTTCTCTCTGTGTGTATATTTTATTGTCGAATTGAAACACGTTTTGGGTGAGAACGACCCTCAGTAATCTCACAATCTCTTCAATTTCTTTTACCGAATTGTTGGATTTTAAGTTGTTTTCGATAGTGTTGATTGCTTCAATAATCGGAATATTGGTGTACATGTTAGTTACGTCGAAGGATACTAGCCTGAAGCTAGGTTTCATTTGTAGGGTGTTCAATGCTGTTACTAGTTCTGTTGTGTTCTTTACCGAGTTGTTTTTGTCGTTGGAAAGACGGCTTTTTAAGATTTTTAGTAACTCTTTGCTGATTTTGTAATTAGGGGCATTCCTACAATTGACTATTGGTCTCATTGGGCATTCCTTTTTGTGTATTTTTGGTTGTCCCCTCAATGACGGTATTTTCGGGTTCATGTTTATTAGTTTTGATTTTTCAGCTTTGGTCAGTATGTATTCTGTTTCTTTTAGCGCACTTTTTATTTGTTTTTGGAATTTGTTGGTGGGGTCTTTTGTTAATTCCTTGATTTCGTTGTTGTTTAGGAATTCGACTGTTTTTTCAATGTATTCTGTTTTGTTCAAAATTACTGTAGTGTTTCCCTTATCTGCTTTTGTGATGATTAAGTCATGTTCTTTTATTTTTTGTTTCAACGACTTTATTTCTTTGATTTGTTTGTTGTTTTGAATGTTATTGCTATCGCCCTCTCGTTTGAGGATTTTTTTGGCTTCGTTGGTGGCGAGATTTTTGGTTAATTCCCTGTCTTCTGCTGGGAGCTTGTGACTGGCTATCTCAATATCTGTGATTAACTGTTTTATATTGTGGTTCGTGTGTGCGTCTGTGCAGTTGTATTTCAAACCTTTGTCTAACATATTCATTTCACCTTGAGAAAAGGTTACGTTCGTTCTGTTGTTTACTCTGCTGTGGAAATTGAATTCATTGTTATTCGTGTGTTGTTCGTTAGATTGATGGTTCTGTGTTTCTCCTAGTTTTCTTAATTTATTTTCTAGCGTTTCATGCTTCCTCGTTGCTCTGATTTTGATGGTGTCATGTAGGTGTTCGGTGAAGCTGTCCCATTGGGCTGCGTGCCAGAAATTACTTAGTTGCAATTGAATGTCGTATAATTGTTGGTTAATTTTTTGCTTTCTTATGTATGCAAATCTTAATTCGTTTTTTATCCAAAGCGCTTTGGCTTGTTTAGTTGAAATGATCGAGGCTGGTGTGTTCGGTACGGTTTTAATTGGTACGTATTTAGGGGTGAGGTTTAGTTCTATACATTTTTTGTTGAACCAAATTGACTTGTCTAAATTCATGAGTTTAAGCCTGAGTGATTTGAATTTCTTGGCTTCACGATTTGCCTGACTAGCCGTGAACATTGTGGTGTTTGAAGCCATATTTTCAGTGTTGCCTTAGTAAACAAGAGTTTAGTGCTTTTCAGTCGGTCAACACGAATGTACCCAAAAGAGATGGGTTATGCCCTAATCCTGAAATAAATTACATGAGATTAATAAAACACTAGGATGACCAGTTTCGATCGTCAAGCGATCATCATCAGATCCAATACACTTAGGCTATAAAATCTATGTTTGAAATACAGGTGAAAATATTTACAATATGTACAATTATTTAGTTGCAGTATTGGTACTGCAACTGTCAGTGTATGCTAAATGCAGTATATATGTTAGGTGAAATGCTAAATGGTGATGGCTATCCGGAGATTGTACTTTAGAGAGATTATATGGTTGTAAACTATGGTTAAACTATAAAATTTTAGGCTAACTACTTATCTGATTGTCTTCCGTACTACAGCTATTCGCAGTTTCCGTGTTCACTTGAACTCGCTGTGCGGTCGACTGCGGTGGTTATCTTAACGACTGGTTTTTCCCTGCCTTCCCCCCCTGTCCCTACGTGCTGTGGGGAGTGATCGCGATGTGTTTATGTGAGGTGTTGCCAACCTAGATAAGATGTATGTTATTGAATGAGGTGGATCTACAACTATTAAAGACCGTGGATTAGTCCTCGCCACGCGTGGAGCATAACCCATTCGAACTAAGCGTTGACGGTCTTATGAGGACGTCCCGGCACCTTTAATACTGCCTCTAATATGGGCCTTGGTTTATTGCAGAAGAAAAGTACATCGTACACCTGATCCAGATAACATTTACCTATTAAAAACCCCCTAATTTCCCCCCCTTTTTTATCTAGCTTGGCTGTGTCGCTAAATTGTGTTTTGTTTCCGACAGGGTGTGTTTTTTAGTAGCGTGAAGAGGGGTGAGCTCTCCATGAACGTGTGTTCATTTAGATTGTTGGGATTGTTTCGTTTGGCTAGGTGTATCTCGATTGCTTCCTTTATGTCAAGAGCTCTGCCTTTCGATTCGTGATGGATTATTTTAAGGTCCGACTCTATGTTGGTAAAGCTATGCCCTGCGTCACACATATGTTCGCACACGGCTGAATGTGTTCCGTATCTTATCGCATTCCTATGTTCATTATAACGTGTGTCTACTCGCCTTCCACTCTGCCCGATGTAATTAGCTTGACAATCGGTGTCTTGGCACGTTATAGAATATACCCCTGACCTTGAATACGGGTCACGTTTATTTAGATTACTATTTAGGAGGTGCCTAGCGGTTGTGTTTTTCGTCGTGAAAGCTATCACGACGAAAAACACAACCGCTAGGCACCTCCTAAATAGTAATCTAAATAAACGTGACCCGTATTCAAGGTCAGGGGTATATTCTATAACGTGCCAAGACACCGATTGTCAAGCTAATTACATCGGGCAGAGTGGAAGGCGAGTAGACACACGTTATAATGAACATAGGAATGCGATAAGATACGGAACACATTCAGCCGTGTGCGAACATATGTGTGACGCAGGGCATAGCTTTACCAGCATAGAGTCGGACCTTAAAATAATCCATCACGAATCGAAAGGCAGAGCTCTTGACATAAAGGAAGCAATCGAGATACACCTAGCCAAACGAAACAATCCCAACAATCTAAATGAACACACGTTCATGGAGAGCTCACCCCTCTTCACGCTACTAAAAAACACACCCTGTCGGAAACAAAACACAATTTAGCGACACAGCCAAGCTAGATAAAAAAGGGGGGGAAATTAGGGGGTTTTTAATAGGTAAATGTTATCTGGATCAGGTGTACGATGTACTTTTCTTCTGCAATAAACCAAGGCCCATATTAGAGGCAGTATTAAAGGTGCCGGGACGTCCTCATAAGACCGTCAACGCTTAGTTCGAATGGGTTATGCTCCACGCGTGGCGAGGACTAATCCACGGTCTTTAATAGTTGTAGATCCACCTCATTCAATAACATACATCTTATCTAGGTTGGCAACACCTCACATAAACACATCGCGATCACTCCCCACAGCACGTAGGGACAGGGGGGGAAGGCAGGGAAAAACCAGTCGTTAAGATAACCACCGCAGTCGACCGCACAGCGAGTTCAAGTGAACACGGAAACTGCGAATAGCTGTAGTACGGAAGACAATCAGATAAGTAGTTAGCCTAAAATTTTATAGTTTAACCATAGTTTACAACCATATAATCTCTCTAAAGTACAATCTCCGGATAGCCATCACCATTTAGCATTTCACCTAACATATATACTGCATTTAGCATACACTGACAGTTGCAGTACCAATACTGCAACTAAATAATTGTACATATTGTAAATATTTTCACCTGTATTTCAAACATAGATTTTATAGCCTAAGTGTATTGGATCTGATGATGATCGCTTGACGATCGAAACTGGTCATCCTAGTGTTTTATTAATCTCATGTAATTTATTTCAGGATTAGGGCATAACCCATCTCTTTTGGGTACATTCGTGTTGACCGACTGAAAAGCACTAAACTCTTGTTTACTAAGGCAACACTGAAAATATGGCTTCAAACACCACAATGTTCACGGCTAGTCAGGCAAATCGTGAAGCCAAGAAATTCAAATCACTCAGGCTTAAACTCATGAATTTAGACAAGTCAATTTGGTTCAACAAAAAATGTATAGAACTAAACCTCACCCCTAAATACGTACCAATTAAAACCGTACCGAACACACCAGCCTCGATCATTTCAACTAAACAAGCCAAAGCGCTTTGGATAAAAAACGAATTAAGATTTGCATACATAAGAAAGCAAAAAATTAACCAACAATTATACGACATTCAATTGCAACTAAGTAATTTCTGGCACGCAGCCCAATGGGACAGCTTCACCGAACACCTACATGACACCATCAAAATCAGAGCAACGAGGAAGCATGAAACGCTAGAAAATAAATTAAGAAAACTAGGAGAAACACAGAACCATCAATCTAACGAACAACACACGAATAACAATGAATTCAATTTCCACAGCAGAGTAAACAACAGAACGAACGTAACCTTTTCTCAAGGTGAAATGAATATGTTAGACAAAGGTTTGAAATACAACTGCACAGACGCACACACGAACCACAATATAAAACAGTTAATCACAGATATTGAGATAGCCAGTCACAAGCTCCCAGCAGAAGACAGGGAATTAACCAAAAATCTCGCCACCAACGAAGCCAAAAAAATCCTCAAACGAGAGGGCGATAGCAATAACATTCAAAACAACAAACAAATCAAAGAAATAAAGTCGTTGAAACAAAAAATAAAAGAACATGACTTAATCATCACAAAAGCAGATAAGGGAAACACTACAGTAATTTTGAACAAAACAGAATACATTGAAAAAACAGTCGAATTCCTAAACAACAACGAAATCAAGGAATTAACAAAAGACCCCACCAACAAATTCCAAAAACAAATAAAAAGTGCGCTAAAAGAAACAGAATACATACTGACCAAAGCTGAAAAATCAAAACTAATAAACATGAACCCGAAAATACCGTCATTGAGGGGACAACCAAAAATACACAAAAAGGAATGCCCAATGAGACCAATAGTCAATTGTAGGAATGCCCCTAATTACAAAATCAGCAAAGAGTTACTAAAAATCTTAAAAAGCCGTCTTTCCAACGACAAAAACAACTCGGTAAAGAACACAACAGAACTAGTAACAGCATTGAACACCCTACAAATGAAACCTAGCTTCAGGCTAGTATCCTTCGACGTAACTAACATGTACACCAATATTCCGATTATTGAAGCAATCAACACTATCGAAAACAACTTAAAATCCAACAATTCGGTAAAAGAAATTGAAGAGATTGTGAGATTACTGAGGGTCGTTCTCACCCAAAACGTGTTTCAATTCGACAATAAAATATACACACAGAGAGAAGGCCTAGCAATGGGATCGCCACTAAGTGGGTTAATCGCTGACATCTTCATCAATGCACTAGAAAATGCGTTCTTAGAAAAGACTTCAACAAAGGGAATAGTAATATGGAAAAGATACGTAGATGATGTAATTTGCATCTACGATACTGAACTAACAAGCGAAGAAACAATTCTCCAATCCATTAATAGCCTTCACCATTCTATCAAATTCACTAAGGAATCCGAAATAGACCGGAAAATAAATTATCTCGATATAACTATTGAACGTAAAGACAACGACCTTTCATATTCCATATTCCGGAAAGCAACACAAACCTCGCATGCAATCGACAATCAGTCTAATCACCCCAGTACGCACAAACTAGCGGGTTTCAATTCAATGGTGCACAGGGCTTTAAACATACCCATGTCAAAAGACAACTATAATAAGGAAATAAGAACTATTATGCAAATAGCAAAGGAAAACAACTTCTCGCCAAGCAAAATAAATCAAATTATAGCCAAACATAAAAATAAAGATAAAACGATTCCCAAACCGGACAGTAATGAGAAAAAATTTGCGCGTTTCAACTATGTGAATGCGAATACATATAAAATCACTAACCTATTCAAAAAGCAAGGCATAAAGATAGCTTTCACGACGAAAAACACAACCGCTAGGCACCTCCTAAATAGTAATCTAAATAAACGTGACCCGTATTCAAGGTCAGGGGTATATTCTATAACGTGCCAAGACACCGATTGTCAAGCTAATTACATCGGGCAGAGTGGAAGGCGAGTAGACACACGTTATAATGAACATAGGAATGCGATAAGATACGGAACACATTCAGCCGTGTGCGAACATATGTGTGACGCAGGGCATAGCTTTACCAACATAGAGTCGGACCTTAAAATAATCCATCACGAATCGAAAGGCAGAGCTCTTGACATAAAGGAAGCAATCGAGATACACCTAGCCAAACGAAACAATCCCAACAATCTAAATGAACACACGTTCATGGAGAGCTCACCCCTCTTCACGCTACTAAAAAACACACCCTGTCGGAAACAAAACACAATTTAGCGACACAGCCAAGCTAGATAAAAAAGGGGGGGAAATTAGGGGGTTTTTAATAGGTAAATGTTATCTGGATCAGGTGTACGATGTACTTTTCTTCTGCAATAAACCAAGGCCCATATTAGAGGCAGTATTAAAGGTGCCGGGACGTCCTCATAAGACCGTCAACGCTTAGTTCGAATGGGTTATGCTCCACGCGTGGCGAGGACTAATCCACGGTCTTTAATAGTTGTAGATCCACCTCATTCAATAACATACATCTTATCTAGGTTGGCAACACCTCACATAAACACATCGCGATCACTCCCCACAGCACGTAGGGACAGGGGGGGAAGGCAGGGAAAAACCAGTCGTTAAGATAACCACCGCAGTCGACCGCACAGCGAGTTCAAGTGAACACGGAAACTGCGAATAGCTGTAGTACGGAAGACAATCAGATAAGTAGTTAGCCTAAAATTTTATAGTTTAACCATAGTTTACAACCATATAATCTCTCTAAAGTACAATCTCCGGATAGCCATCACCATTTAGCATTTCACCTAACATATATACTGCATTTAGCATACACTGACAGTTGCAGTACCAATACTGCAACTAAATAATTGTACATATTGTAAATATTTTCACCTGTATTTCAAACATAGATTTTATAGCCTAAGTGTATTGGATCTGATGATGATCGCTTGACGATCGAAACTGGTCATCCTAGTGTTTTATTAATCTCATGTAATTTATTTCAGGATTAGGGCATAACCCATCTCTTTTGGGTACATTCGTGTTGACCGACTGAAAAGCACTAAACTCTTGTTTACTAAGGCAACACTGAAAATATGGCTTCAAACACCACAATGGCGTAGAATTTTAAAGTTTGCCTCTAGAGTTGAGGAGGCGAGCTTTAGTTAAGCTCTAACTGACTGGGTCGACTTCCGACGTACAAGTGAAGGCTGCTAGACGCAGAGAAAGTACACTGGCCTAGACGGCATGTCCAACGAGAAGTTGAGTGCACTGAGAGGGTGAGCGGTTGCTCACGACACGGAGACAAGTCGAGACGAAGTGTAGAAGTGAAGTGACCGAGCGAGCGGGCTGCGCGCGCGGAGAAGAGAGCAGTAGGAGGAGGGGAGAAGAGGGGGAAGCGGGCGAGTAGGGGAGGAAACAAAGAGGTTGTACATAAACATGAAAAATTTTTACAAAAACAAAATTCTTCTTGGAGCGGTGTTTTCATGGAGTAGTTGGTTGGTGAAGAATACGACGCCCTGCGGATTAATGTAGAAGTCTTCATGGCTTGAAGCAATGGAAGTTCGGAAGGCAGCGATGGGACGCTGTCAGGCTGGTTCGACGGAATATGCGTTTCTATAAAAAACTGACAGAAAAAATGAACAAATGCACGGGTCAAACAGGAGGTAACAGTTCAATGTTGGTGTGTGCTGGAATGAAACGAAAATAAATGGACTGATAGAAAGTAATGAAGAACAGCAAAAGCTAATTCTTTCTTGCCGTGTATTTCCAAAAATACACCAGACTGGAACGGGGTCAACTCAGCCTCGGGTGGCCCAAATGAGTAGAGGGGGTTCGATTCCCCCTCAGCCATCCTCGAAGTGGTTTTCCGTGGTTTCCCACTTCGTCTTCGGGCAAATGCCGGGGTGGTACTGTACACTTTTACCTACCAATACCTGTTGAATCCCTGGATAGCAGCTGGATCGTAGAACCTGAAAATGCCCCGGCTCTAAAGACCCCCCAAGTTCTACCAACAGACACAGGGATAATAGGGCCACTCGAATACCTAACAGGATGTATTAAGACTGACCAAGGCTCAGAAAAAGAAAAGACTAGCTCAAAACACGAGAATTCTTCAAGAGGAAGAAAGAATCTCAAAGGTGTGGTAAACACTAAAATACCTAGCGATGGCCCCCTTAATACACCCTTCCATCACCCCTATAAAGCATCACGCAATAATTAAAACCAAGTAATAAAGTAGTTTATTGTAAGAATAAACAAGACAGAGAAATATCAATTTCGTCGATACCACGACCAATCAAAAAAAAACAATCTCATTGATTATATTGGATTATCTTCCAGAAAAAAAATATATATATTACCCATTATCACAACTAACTTTTAGCTGATTAAAATATAAGGCATATTAATAATAACAATGATGATCAATCCCATAGGGTAAGCATTCACAAAAAGAGAAATATTATAAGACTTGAATACATTAAATTAATTTCGGTTCCTTAACGGAAATAACATCTTATACAAAAATATCCTGGTTATAATTACTAATCCTACACGACATCTTCAGTAACTTTATATGTTCTTGTTATTGAATGAAGAAATTCATATGGCCTATTTACAGAATATAATTTACACAAAATTCCAGAATAATTTCAATTATTCTCTTCCTACTGACTTGATGTCACGACATTCCTTTCTGTTTAATATTATTTCAATTCTTGTTTTAGGGAAATTCTGCCGAACAGTTAAGCTAAGCAAAAATTAATTGTAAAGTCAGTCTTAAATAGTTATCGGTTTCCTTTTTAAACATACATCTTATGACAAAATTGTTATATTAGTTTTACTGGAAATATTTAACCGAATATCCACTCAAGATTCCCAACAATACTGCTCGGAAAAATATTAATCTTCACACAGGCATTTTCACGATAACAGTGATAAAGTTAACTATGACCAAATATTAACCATCCTAGGTTAAAACAACACCTCTCTGGGTTAAAACCCCAATCAATCTAATCCTGATTGGCACACCTGGCTCAATCCTCAACAAGAAAAATATGCTTTACAAAGCATTGCATCAATATACTTAAACACAAAGACACTACTCATAGTACATGCCTCTCTAAAGACCAATATGCACCTATAATAGGAGCCTTACTGTTATAAATCCACAATTATGCAAATCAGCTGTTTATGGTAAAAATCCTGAACTCGAAAAATATGATCCCGTAACAGATTACCAACAAAGCCCAGTGGATTTCAGAAATATTCCACCTAACTTTAAAAACTTGCCTTACATTGATTTATTACATGATCCATAATTCTTAAACGTATGACTTATAGTAAGTCGTCCCTGGGATTATCCTCGCAAATTTGGATGTCGTTCAAATACCCTCTTACTAGAAAAAACTATTGCACTAAAGGCAATGATATCAATTTAATCCAGTGTTAACTTCAAAAAAAAAATATATAAACTGTATATAACGCTGCCCAACCACACAAACTGAGGTTGTAAAGTGGTCTATAAAAATAAATTCAATCTCAAAATAAGATCCTCCCTGAATTTCCCGAACGCGAAAATGTCGATGGATTAGACCTACAGCATGGATCTAGGTTAGCAACAAAGGCTAAGCGACTAATGACCCATTAGGCAATCCATTTCGAAAATCACGCTCAGAAAACACAAGTTAAATCTGTTATTAAAAAAAATCTGAAGAAAATATAGTCCAAGGACTCGAAGTAACATTTAGAATAACTGGGTCCGAAAACTTCCTAATATCTTAATCAAAATACGAAAAGGAAAATTCCCCTCAAAGAATACGATAATCCAAGCGAAAGTGCTTAAAGAACAATGCACTAGAATATGAAAACTCAACCAAAGTTCTCAAAAGAAAGTTGCGTTACTATAAATGTTCTTACACAAGAAAAACTGTAAATCTTCTTCCTACTTTTGCTTCTCGACAAATAAGAATGAGCATATTAGTTAAATACTGTAAAATACTACTGAAATTATTAATTTATTCATCAAAATTACACAAAGGATGCACTCATTTTATGAGTCAAAATCCTGGCATCATAGAAGGTCAGTTTCGAAATGAACATCGAACCTGCACTTTCTATTGAACCATTTAAACTACAAAATCAAATATGGCAAAGTGGTATTTATAAATGTCCACGCTACACTACTGTAACAAGTTGAAGTGATCAGTACCTTTGGCGAATCTAGATGAGGAAAAAAGGATATCGTTGGCCATAATCAGCTCCAAACCAACAGAAAATATGCTGGACTTCAACTGGGTTTCCATAGAACGAACCAAAGTCCTCCCAGGCTCGAACCACACCCGGTCGGTCGAAATAGTTCCAACATATCCTGGCGATATCTTCCCATACATATTCGAACACCAACGGATGGACCGCACACAGTTTATCAACTCGTCACGACGCGAAGGTGAACTCGAACAGTCACTAACAAGTTCCAATATGTGAACGCGCGTATGAACAAGTTCACGAGGGTCGACGCGGCCCCTCTCGACACGAGAGTCGCGTGCACACTTCATGCTAAATGAAAGTTGCCTTCGACAAGTCCCCGCTGCACCCTGCTAATGCAGTATTCTTAAATCAATTTAGCCTACCATCGTAGTGGATATAAGCTTCATATTGTCCCTTCCCCCTGACACCTTGCTTGAGAATGTACTCTTTTCAAAAAGTATAATCACAGTGAAGAGTGAATCAAATCTAGGCTGCATTTCCACGACGGATTATATGCAGAGTTTCGTGACACATCACGGCTGAGCTCGCGGTCGTGATTATAAAAGTATCCATCCGCATGGCCCGTTAGTTGCTGTAGACACACAGTCGCAGAGGTAAATTATTACATGTTTAAGACCATGTCTGAGCCCTATTAAACACGTTTCTACTTCACGTAGAATGCTTAACGAACCAGAATACACTTCAGCACGGTCACACGTTTTTAAAACTCCCGTTAGCTGGCGATTTCACTTTCACTGATTTCCAGCTCAACCCTCTGCGCTGTCAAGTTCTAAACACATTGCGCTCTGCACGAGGTCGCCTGAGTCTCACATCTGCTTCCCCCACTACCACACACGTCATGACTCGATACGAAATATATCGCAGTCGAAACGTAATCAGCAGTGAGTTAACATATCATCTTCTGTTCTTCATACTTTCTTAATAATGGCTTTCTTAATAATAGCTTTCTGCCATGGAAATATGCATATAGACACATGTATCTGCTTACATAAAGCGCTAAATATGCATTAATTTGTATTAATCACTCTCAGGTGAATCGATCGATATGGTGTTAGACACAGTCAACATGGTTATTATCGATGAGCTTCGGGTTTCTCGTCGGAAACACGAGCTCTGCCGATCTCTTTCTTGATAGCATGGCTTTTTCTTGCTGCAGACCAGCTGTTATGATCGACTTCAGAGGCAAGTTAGGAAGTTACAGGGTGTTCCCAAAATACTGTAACCATGTCTGTACTTAAGCCCTTTTATGAATAATGGTGCATTTTCCCTTTGATACCTTAAATAAAAGTCTCCTCAACTTTTATTTACACCATTCCAGGTAATCTCGGCATATGTAGCATTATTCAGTCAACACTCAGACTATCTTCTGCACATATCTTTTCAGGTTCTTTGCATTGAAACGACCTATCATTTCTCTTTCATTTTATCTATGATCGATTTGACCTCATCATGGTATTTTTCTGGGATAGGATAAAGCTTGGCTTGATAAGGGGATTCATCTATTAGCCTAATCTGGTACTTGAAGTCTCTAATCAAACCAGGTTTATCATCGAAGATGTCCGCAAACTGACAAATCAAGTCGTCAAATTCTTCTTTCACATTTTTAAATCCCTCGGCTTTCAAGGTATATTGTTCCCTCACTTGCTCAGTTTCTTCAACTACGTGATCTAGGATTTCCATTCTAGGGATATCTCTATTAATTTCGTTTCCATCCATTTCCTCCATCACTACATCCTCTGTACTTTCTTCCTTGAATCTTATTATTCCTTTGTCCATGTCGATGATTGCTCTAGCTTGAGTAATAAAATCGATGCCTAGTATGACGTCAAAATTAATATTCTTAACGACTATGAAAATATGTTCATAACTTCTCTCATTGATCCAGAATTTCATTAGAATCTGCACTTTGCATTTCATAGTTTTATCCTTAAATATCCCACGAATTTTTGTTGGAGATGCTGGAAGAATGGTAAATTGGTTTTCTGGTTTCAATCTCTCAAAACAGTCCTCGTCAACTATAGAGATCATAGCACCTGTGTCCATCAAGGCTTTACAATGTTGTAGACCAATTAGTATATCAATAACGGGAAGTTCAACTATCCTTCCTCTCGGTTTCGTTTCTGGTTCAAATAGAAGGTCTTCGTCAGTAGCTTCAAATATTTCAAAAATCGTGATATCAGAGGAATGCGTGGCAACGTCAGTTATTAATTTCGCCCGGAAATTGGCGTTTTTTTTTCTCGATCCGGAGCTCTTTCTGAACTCCGACCTTCTCTGCTAGTACTGGGTTGTGACTTATCTAGATTTTCATCCTTTCTTTCCTTCGATTTTCTTCGTCCAACCTCCGTGGACTTATCTCGCCCTCTCTTGAGCCTCTCCTGTTGCACTTTTTTATCGGACGCCTCCGTTCGATAATTGTTGTATCTTGAGTACCCTTGATTTTGTCTGTTATCTCTATTGTCTCGGGTATCTCTATCATTCCTATTATATCTGTTATCTCTATTGTCTCGGGTATCTCTATCATTCCTATTGTATCTGTTATCTCGATTATTTTGATCATATCTGTAATTCCTATCATAAGGCGTTTCTCGATGATCATTCCGGTCTCGATCATTATCTCTTCGATAAAAATTTCTCTCCTCGTAGCGACGTTGCCAAGGCCTCTCCTGGGCGTCCCTACGTTGGTTTTCCCATCTCCTCTCTTCCTGATGGGTATTTCTAATAGGACCTATTCTATCATCTCTTCTTTGTTCGAAACGATCCGTCTGCTGTGTACGGTTCATCATTACCGCGTTTACAACTTTCGATTCCTGCCTGGCATTTTTGACTATAGTAGGTTGCGTCATCATACTCATGTGATCTAATCGACGTAACAGGTCATCTAACGACGTTAAAGACGATACTCCGGAAGAAATAATTGATTTCCTTACTTCCGCAGGCAATTGACGTGAGATAGCTTCAAGGAGTTCTTCCTGTGTTAACGGCGGCTGAAGAAAACGGAGTTTTGCTAACTGACACGCAAAGTATTCAGCGTAGCTGGTTGGTCCTGTACTGGAGTACTTGCGTGAATAGACTTCTGATCTCACATTCTGTTGGACCTCGATCGACCAAAATCTTTGTATGAAGGCTTCCGAAAACTGCTCAAAGTTGTCAAATGTGTAACGAAAAGCCCTGAACCATTGTAACGGAGCATTGGTGAGAAACCTTTCCACCATACGTAGCTCACGCTCACGTGGCACATGTGACTCCAAAAAGTAATCTCTTAATGTCTTGACAAATTCGATTGGTGTCATTCCATCCAAATTGCTAAACTTCCTAGGTTTGTCATCAAAATTTCGTATTATGGTTACATTCGGTGTCCTTTCCGATGATTTCGAAGTATAGTCACCCACGCCTACGTTGGGGTTCGGAGAACTAAAAGTTTCCCTGCTTGTTCGAATGGGACTCGAATGTTCCATTTGACTGAGCCGAACGTTGGGTTCGTTGTTGGAAGATTCCTGTATCATCCTTTCCCTACCATCAGGTACTATCACCTCAGGTTGTTCAACTACAACTCGAAAATCGGACTGTAAAAGTGATCGCAATTGATCTTTTAGAGTATCTAAACTGATATGCCCCTCTAGATTAATTTGCTCGAGACCCTTTCTAATTTCATTAATCTCGGAAGTTTTCTTCTCCCTGACCTCATTTAACTCTATCTTACTTTGGTCGACTTTAGTTTCAACACTGTTAATACGTTTCTCTAAATCGGATATATTATTAACCTGAGTATTTTGAATTCCATCCATTCTTTTGCTTAGATCTTCCCTAACATTTATTATGTCTTTGCTATTAGTTGCAAGACCAGTGGCAAGTTTAGATTCTAACTTAGATTTCTCAACTTTAAAACATTCCTCATTAATTTTCATAATATCTTGACGAAATGTTACAATATTATCACTTATGATCCCTTTCAAATCGATGTCAAAATCATCCCTGAGAAGTTTCGTATGATCAGTGACTTGAGCTCGGAGTGTCCCCATTTCACATTTCAACTGTTCCAGGCTATTCTGGGTCTGATTAGTGTCATGGGAAAACTGCAGCTGAAGTGCTTCTAAATTTTTTTTACTGAGCTTCACACTCTTTTCAAAGTCTAGTCTAATCTCAACTTGAAATTCTTTATTAGATTTTTCTAGCTCCATTAACTTAACCTCCGTCTGATTTTGACTAGATTCGATTTTTCGGACCTCTAGCTCCATTTTATTTTGACTGGATTCTATTAATCCCACATCTGTTCTTAAATCATTGATTTGGGATTGCATAATCCTTACATTAGAGTTTACATCCTTTACAGTTTCCTCAATTCCCCTTTGACTAGTCTGAATATTGTTAAGATCTGTTTGGATTGATGTTTGACTAGTTTGCATATTGTTAAGATCTGTTTGGATTGATTTTTGACTAGTTTGCATTGATGTCTGACTAGTTTGCATATTGTTAAGATCTGTTTGGATTGATGTTTGACTAGTTTGGATTCTTTCTTGGGCAACCTGTACCAATCCAACATTATCCCGTAGTGTACTCATATCTAGTTGAGTTTTTCTATTATCATCCTGGATATCTTCGATATTAGATTCTACACTGGTAACCTTCTTTTCTACCCTTTTAGAACTGTCATTGATAGCCTTCAAGGAGGATTGCATAGTATCAATTTCCCCCCTGATACCTTCAGCAACTGCACCCTGCACAGTTTCAGACATATGGTCTAATGCAGATCTAGTTTGGACCTTAATATTGTCCATGTCCTGATTCAAATTGTCCATTTTATGTTGAAGAATTTCAAACATCTTCTTAACGTCACCAACAGTCACCATATTACCTTCAGACATGCTTCACTACTCTTCACAAGAAATAAGAATACCACACCAACAAAGCACAGCGAGAACATCTACAAACAACCACCATTTACCATACATGCTCATTCTTATTGTCTGGCGTTACCTTAAAATAAACTTATGTCTAAACACAAAGTGCCCCATTTCATTTGGGATCGACCATATACAAGTGCGTGTTGGTTTATATCGGTGAAGGTCTATGATTCTACCATTACTTAAATTTTAAATTTACTACAAATACTTCTATTTTTAATGATGTCAGCAATGATCATCAGCCGGAAACAAGTAGAACAAATTATTAACAAAGCGTGTGGCACCACTCCAATACATAAAATAAAATAAAAATTAATAATGGTTGCAATACCACTTGTGGGTCAAGTAGCTCGAGTATCCTCGTAATTGCTTTGTTCCATAGGAATTCCAATAGTTCATGCCAAAATATTGGTTCACCATTATTTTATCGCCTTGATTCATAGTCACACAAGAAACACGGTGTTCCAATTCGCGATCTGTGTTACATGATCATAAACTAATTTCCACTTTGTACTTTCAGTTTCAATTTTGGCAGAATAATGGCATTCAACTCCCTGGTATTCGCTCTGGTATTCCAGTTTTTCGAAGCCCCTGAGCTGGGCGCCACCTAATGTACCCTTTTACCTACCAATACCTGTTGAATCCC
The DNA here is from genome assembly GCA_946902985.2 of Meconema thalassinum. Taxonomy (NCBI): domain Eukaryota; kingdom Metazoa; phylum Arthropoda; class Insecta; order Orthoptera; family Tettigoniidae; genus Meconema; species Meconema thalassinum. Next base: position 678,752,391 of record OX336389.2, read on the forward strand.
TCGATAGCAGCTGGATCGTAGAACCTGAAAATGCCCCGGCTCTAAAGACCCCCCAAGTTCTACCAACAGACACAGGGATAATAGGGCCACTCGAATACCTAACAGGATGTATTAAGACTGACCAAGGCTCAGAAAAAGAAAAGACTAGCTCAAAACACGAGAATTCTTCAAGAGGAAGAAAGAATCTCAAAGGTGTGGTAAACACTAAAATACCTAGCGATGGCCCCCTTAATACACCCTTCCATCACCCCTATAAAGCATCACGCAATAATTAAAACCAAGTAATAAAGTAGTTTATTGTAAGAATAAACAAGACAGAGAAATATCAATTTCGTCGATACCACGACCAATCAAAAAAAAAAACAATCTCATTGATTATATTGGATTATCTTCCAGAAAAAAAATATATATATTACCCATTATCACAACTAACTTTTAGCTGATTAAAATATAAGGCATATTAATAATAACAATGATGATCAATCCCATAGGGTAAGCATTCACAAAAAGAGAAATATTATAAGACTTGAATACATTAAATTAATTTCGGTTCCTTAACGGAAATAACATCTTATACAAAAATATCCTGGTTATAATTACTAATCCTACACGACATCTTCAGTAACTTTATATGTTCTTGTTATTGAATGAAGAAATTCATATGGCCTATTTACAGAATATAATTTACACAAAATTCCAGAATAATTTCAATTATTCTCTTCCTACTGACTTGATGTCACGACATTCCTTTCTGTTTAATATTATTTCAATTCTTGTTTTAGGGAAATTCTGCCGAACAGTTAAGCTAAGCAAAAATTAATTGTAAAGTCAGTCTTAAATAGTTATCGGTTTCCTTTTTAAACATACATCTTATGACAAAATTGTTATATTAGTTTTACTGGAAATATTTAACCGAATATCCACTCAAGATTCCCAACAATACTGCTCGGAAAAATATTAATCTTCACACAGGCATTTTCACGATAACAGTGATAAAGTTAACTATGACCAAATATTAACCATCCTAGGTTAAAACAACACCTCTCTGGGTTAAAACCCCAATCAATCTAATCCTGATTGGCACACCTGGCTCAATCCTCAACAAGAAAAATATGCTTTACAAAGCATTGCATCAATATACTTAAACACAAAGACACTACTCATAGTACATGCCTCTCTAAAGACCAATATGCACCTATAATAGGAGCCTTACTGTTATAAATCCACAATTATGCAAATCAGCTGTTTATGGTAAAAATCCTGAACTCGAAAAATATGATCCCGTAACAGATTACCAACAAAGCCCAGTGGATTTCAGAAATATTCCACCTAACTTTAAAAACTTGCCTTACATTGATTTATTACATGATCCATAATTCTTAAACGTATGACTTATAGTAAGTCGTCCCTGGGATTATCCTCGCAAATTTGGATGTCGTTCAAATACCCTCTTACTAGAAAAAACTATTGCACTAAAGGCAATGATATCAATTTAATCCAGTGTTAACTTCAAAAAAAATATATAAACTGTATATAACGCTGCCCAACCACACAAACTGAGGTTGTAAAGTGGTCTATAAAAATAAATTCAATCTCAAAATAAGATCCTCCCTGAATTTCCCGAACGCGAAAACGTCGATGGATTAGACCTACAGCATGGATCTAGGTTAGCAACAAAGGCTAAGCGACTAATGACCCATTAGGCAATCCATTTCGAAAATCACGCTCAGAAAACACAAGTTAAATCTGTTATTAAAAAAAATCTGAAGAAAATATAGTCCAAGGACTCGAAGTAACATTTAGAATAACTGGGTCCGAAAACTTCCTAATATCTTAATCAAAATACGAAAAGGAAAATTCCCCTCAAAGAATACGATAATCCAAGCGAAAGTGCTTAAAGAACAATGCACTAGAATATGAAAACTCAACCAAAGTTCTCAAAAGAAAGTTGCGTTACTATAAATGTTCTTACACAAGAAAAACTGTAAATCTTCTTCCTACTTTTGCTTCTCGACAAATAAGAATGAGCATATTAGTTAAATACTGTAAAATACTACTGAAATTATTAATTTATTCATCAAAATTACACAAAGGATGCACTCATTTTATGAGTCAAAATCCTGGCATCATAGAAGGTCAGTTTCGAAATGAACATCGAACCTGCACTTTCTATTGAACCATTTAAACTACAAAATCAAATATGGCAAAGTGGTATTTATAAATGTCCACGCTACACTACTGTAACAAGTTGAAGTGATCAGTACCTTTGGCGAATCTAGATGAGGAAAAAAGGATATCGTTGGCCATAATCAGCTCCAAACCAACAGAAAATATGCTGGACTTCAACTGGGTTTCCATGGAACGAACCAAAGTCCTCCCAGGCTCGAACCACACCCGGTCGGTCGAAATAGTTCCAACATATCCTGGCGATATCTTCCCATACATATTCGAACACCAACGGATGGACCGCACACAGTTTATCAACTCGTCACGACGCGAAGGTGAACTCGAACAGTCACTAACAAGTTCCAATATGTGAACGCGCGTATGAACAAGTTCACGAGGGTCGACGCGGCCCCTCTCGACACGAGAGTCGCGTGCACACTTCATGCTAAATGAAAGTTGCCTTCGACAAGTCCCCGCTGCACCCTGCTAATGCAGTATTCTTAAATCAATTTAGCCTACCATCGTAGTGGATATAAGCTTCATATTGTCCCTTCCCCCTGACACCTTGCTTGAGAATGTACTCTTTTCAAAAAGTATAATCACAGTGAAGAGTGAATCAAATCTAGGCTGCATTTCCACGACGGATTATATGCAGAGTTTCGTGACACATCACGGCTGAGCTCGCGGTCGTGATTATAAAAGTATCCATCCGCATGGCCCGTTAGTTGCTGTAGACACACAGTCGCAGAGGTAAATTATTACATGTTTAAGACCATGTCTGAGCCCTATTAAACACGTTTCTACTTCACGTAGAATGCTTAACGAACTAGAATACACTTCAGCACGGTCACACGTTTTTAAAACTCCCGTTAGCTGGCGATTTCACTTTCACTGATTTCCAGCTCAACCCTCTGCGCTGTCAAGTTCTAAACACATTGCGCTCTGCACGAGGTCGCCTGAGTCTCACATCTGCTTCCCCCACTACCACACACGTCATGACTCGATACGAAATATATCGCAGTCGAAACGTAATCAGCAGTGAGTTAACATATCATCTTCTGTTCTTCATACTTTCTTAATAATGGCTTTCTTAATAATAGCTTTCTGCCATGGAAATATACATATAGACACATGTATCTGCTTACATAAAGCGCTAAATATGCATTAATTTGTATTAATCACTCTCAGGTGAATCGATCGATATGGTGTTAGACACAGTCAACATGGTTATTATCGATGAGCTTCGGGTTTCTCGTCGGAAACACGAGCTCTGCCGATCTCTTTCTTGATAGCATGGCTTTTTCTTGCTGCAGACCAGCTGTTATGATCGACTTCAGAGGCAAGTTAGGAAGTTACAGGGTGTTCCCAAAATACTGTAACCATGTCTGTACTTAAGCCCTTTTATGAATAATGGTGCAGTACCTTCTTCAAGGCCACGGCCGCCTCCTTCCCTCTTCCTTGTCTCTCCATCCTAACCATCCCTTACCTTCCTTCATGAGGCCCCTGTTCGCTTTGCAGGTGAGGCCGCCTGGGCGAGGTGCCAATCCCACCTCACCAGTTTTATTCCTTCCGATTCAATGTTCCCAGCTCTGGGACACTGCCCGTAGAGGCGGTAGTGGTGAGTTCCCTCGCTGAGTCCGTGGGTTCCACCAACCTTGAGGGTAAACGACTAAAAAAAAATATGCCAATGCAATGCCGATTACTTACAATGTTTGATATTAAGGCATTTTACCAATTAAATACTGATACGAAGACTTCGAACATGTACCATGCCATTTGTTTAAATCACTTGACACCAGAGTTCGCACGAGCGTTTTCCGTTCAGTATGTCACATACATTCCACATGGCCGAGAGTGCGTCATGCTATCAATTTTCGACACCGCGCGCTGATTGTTTCTCTTACCAGTGCCAGCGGATCGATCGATCGAGTTGGCAGTGCGTCTTATACTTCCGTTCGATCCACCACTGCCAGCTAGGGCACACTTCAATTCGATCGATCGAGCGGGCAGTGCATACTTCCGTTGTCCACCACTGCCAGCTAGTACACTGGCAAAATGGTAAAAATTACTTTTTCAGTAAGTTCTGCTTCTAAACATTAAATTTTACTGGCATATTTTTTTTAAATTTGCAATCTGCTAAAAAAAAATGTTTTGAGTAATCATTACTCTTTCATGGTGCATGATTTCCTCAGCACTGGATCATTTGCTGAACATTTTTAAGATATGATAAGATTTAATTCAGTCGCCTCCGTAGCGTAGCGGTCAGCATGGTTAGCTGCCGCACCGGAGGTCCTGGGTTCGATTCCCGGCTCTGCCACGAAATTTGCAACGTGGTATGAGGACTGGAACGGGGTCTACTCAGCCTCGGGTGGTCCAAATGAGTAGAGGGGGTTCGATTCCCGCCTCAGCCATCCTCGAAGAGGTTTTCCGTAGTTTCCCACTTTGTCTTCGGGCAAATGCTGGGATGGTACTGCCCCCGTAAAATAAATTATTTGGGATGAAAATGGGAATATTTTTTGAAGCCCATAATAAAATTTAACCAAGCAATATTGAGGCTGGATATTGGCAGAAACCAGTCTAGAGGCAACGTTGAGCAGGAGGGAAATTCCGTCACGTGATTGTATTGCGCAATGGATGTTTCCAGAAGCTTAGAATCGACCTAGCAACAGCGAATAATCCCAAGAATTGTTTAAACATTGTTATAAATTATCCGATTGGAGATGAGCTTACAGCCAATCAGAAGAAGTTTTAGAGAAGACGGGAGTTCCAGCAACTAAATTTTTATGGATGTTTAACACATTTAAGCCACTTGAGAGTGGATTTATATAATGGTAAAGAGAAGAATATGATAATAAAATATTGGAAATATTTTATAAGTCGATAGCACGTAGCTATTGGAAGGCATAAGCGATTTGCTAGAGCCCGCGCGAATTTGAGAGGGAACGCAAAAAGGCGGCCAGAATCGATGGACTTGGAGGGGAGACACCAAGCATCTTTATTATCTGAATGTTCGAGAGGTCAGACGTGTTTTACCGGAAGAGAGAGGAGTTCCGAGTGTTTCACCGAGCTTGTAGAAGGTTGATTCGTGGAGACAAGGTATAAGCGAGGCGAGAGTTAGGAGATTACCGCGCCTTGAAACTAAGTGAAGTTGCGATGAACTTATATGCCGCAATTACTTCGGTCTGATCCACTACAGAGACCTTACTTCGACTACATATTGTAGCTTACTATCGTATTTAGTATATTACGAACTTTGAGAAAATTGAAAGGAGTATTTCAGAAGATATAAACGTTTTCGTGAAGCGTGAGAAAAGTGTTTGTTCCAGCGCGATAAGACACTTTTGTTCGAGCGACTACAGCACATGCACCAGACAAAAGTGAGTAAGAGTGAATGTTAGCATTGCTTTTGTGGAACTTGATAACAACACCAATAGGATGAAGATGTATTCTATGTTGAAGAACATTATTAAGTCTGCTAATATGAAGTTAATTATGAACTAAATTAGTATGTGCGCCAGGGATATAAGCAGATAGAAGCGATATAGTCAGCGATGGAGCTTCGTTAAAGGAGTTTGTTCATGAATGTCTACTTGATGAGCGAACATGAGACTTGATGTACAACTGTATTCTAGTGCATTATTGTCAGACATGAGGTCGACATTAACACCAGCGACTACAGAACTATGTTCATATTCCATCTACATGAATGTTCGTGATGCGAGTGAGGTCCTCGACTTTCTTTTCGAATGTCTTTCGAAATGGGAAGAAGAACTTTGGACGCTGCTCGTTGTTTTGATGAAACTGTACTGTGACGGAGTAAGAAGAGACATGAAGATTATCAAGAGGTCCAGGGTAAACCCGGCCACAATGAAGATGATGATTGGAGGCCCGCAGTTCGATCCCGGTCGGAGCTTGCTGTTTTCCAGTAGGGGAATTCGTTCCTTTCCTGAGGTCACGAGTTCTTGGAGACGAGCTAGGATCCAACCCGGTTTTTTGGAAGATGTAACAACTGAGTATTTTGTAATACTCTATCTTGAGCTTCTAGACTTCCAGACCAGGTAGCAGTGTTCACTAACCTAGCAGTTAGAGCATTGTAGTGACATTTTTGAGCAAATCCTTCATCCATATTTCGACACAATATTTGTGTACTCCATGCATAGTCATTTTATTCTTCGAGATTATTTGTAGTGATCGTCTTTCGACGCTTTTAGCTTTGTTTGTTTGAAATCCAGTTTCTGAACTGAGATTTTTCTTGTTCGAGGAACAAGCATTTTGTCATTTCCTTTAAGGAATAGTAATTTATTTTCGACGTTTATGAATTCATTTTGAATTCAGGTGATAGACATTTTCGTCTATGTTACCGATTAAATTAATTTTTATTAGTTTAATTTGGGCATTTTATCCGTCGAGAAGAAACATCAAGAGAGAAGATATTGGTAGTGATATATTGTGAAATATCATGGCATCATTTGGAAGAAAAACATTTAATGTGGAAACGATTATTATCGTTAGAACTCATAGACTTTCGTTCAGAATGGAGATAATACGAATATGACTAATTGTATGTTTTATTGAAGAAAGCCATGAACTTTCAGTCATTTAAAATAATTTGAAGTTAGAATCTTCTTGGAAGGTTTATTATTATCCGACGTTAGGGAAATTCTTGTTTGATATTCTCGTCGTGATCGATTCTTGTTGGACACACATTTATAATTTTGTGATTAAGTATTTGCGAGGAGTAATATAATGTCACGTTGTAGACATCATATTCCTTCATCCGTAAAAGTTGAACACAGAAGTGTGAAGTTATGATTCAGTATTTTTATTCAATGTATACACAACAGTTTAAATTTATCTGAGTAACGTTTTAAAAGTAATAGTGAGGAGGTCTGTATCGATTAGTCCAAAGGTCGTTAACATGTATAGATTAATGGTTTAACAATTGATGTTATTGTTCAGTGGACCAGCGACAACGCAGAGGAATTATGCCCTTTTTAAGGAATGCCAGTTTGAAAGAAGTGAAGGTGATAACCCTATGATAGTGGTTATATATGTATGTAATTCCGTGTGTAGTTGGCATACGAGGTTCTTGCGAGGGTGTTTCTGCATTTTATATTTCAGTCATTGCGTGGGCATGACTAGGTTTGACAAGGCATCAAGGTGTGAGTTTACAGTACTCCTTATTTTATACACGGCTTTGGATTAGAGAAGATAGGAGGGTCACGATTGAAATTGAAACGGGAAATGGATATTGACATCTGTTATGTTGTACTCTTATTAATATTATTAAACCCAAGTATGTAACGACATATGTTTAACTTTGAGTGGTCGAACGGATTCAATCTATTATGACACCAGATCAGAAAGGAGAGAATGGTGGTAGTATTTCTGAAGCTGTAGAAGCTTATGAGGATCCCAGTTAATTGTATTTGACATAACTGTGAGATTGGAGCTCAGGCTCAAGTGTATATAGACACTACTTATTTTAAAAGGATTATAGCCTATGCTATTAGTGTCATTGTAAATTCATTCAGTATTAACTTTCTTTATTTGCCAATCGAGTGTATTATATTTTAGGTATAGGAAAGTTTATTGATTGTTTAGCGTAGAGCATAGCGTATGGATGTTGATGTGACTGGATGTGGTTTGTTTCTTGTTCAGTGTGAATGAAATGAACTCCATTGGGACGTCACAATGCGAGAGTATGAAAGTAATAGTGTATAGAAGTTTTGTTTCATTAGCATGTAGGAAGTGTGTATGGTTCGCGTATTTGTCTGACGTGAATCTGTTCCATTATAACATAGCTTGTGATTCGATGGAGAGGTGTATTTGTGGGCAAGGATGGAATAGCGAGGGTTTGTTTAAAACTCGTTTTCATCCAAGGCCAGTGTCCGGCCGCGCATAAATGTGGAGAGTTGTTGCGGACCGACAGGCAAGCAGCTTTTAAACCAGCCAACTCTGGGAATGTAACGGAGTTTGTTATGTCATCAGACACGTGGCGAAGGTCGCGTGCTCTGAGCGCCCAGATGTTCATTGTGAAGCGCGCCAGAGGAATGTAAAATACACAGGGGCCTTTAATTGATGTATAGCTTGTTGTAATGACACAAGCTGCCCCAAAATTTGTCACAGCGTTCATGGAATGCAGTATTATCAGTGGCGTAAATGTGAAGAAGAAAGAAAGGGAGTGTGTTTTATTTACTATATGAATGTTTAGATTTAGTTTACACCGTTGTTATTAAATTGTTTAGTTTATTAGAAGCCGCGTCGTTTTGATTTATTTTCGATATAAGGAGATGCAACTGTGAAACCCATTATAGGTCCAGAGGCTGACCATGAGATCCCCGAGAATGAAAGGTAGGTGTTCTACTGCGAGCTAAGTGCATTTTATGTAATTCACAGTTGTGTTGTAATTTCCGCCACGTATATTCATGAGGGTCTAGTTGGGGTGGATCCTTGACTAGTATTTGCGCCGGAGCTGTCAGGGTCTACAAATCCAGCCTTGCTTCGGATATCCAACAGACCGCCTCTAGACTATACGGGGACAGTGGAAAGATGGCACCCTAGACTTTGGGGCCACGAAAATAGCTTCGTGAGACCATTTAGAAGCTATCCAGATGATAACTTAACGTTTAAGTTTATGGGATTAATTAACCATATCATCTGCGATGAGCTAGAGTGTAATTATATAGGTAATTTGCTTTGTTTTTAATAACATTGCACTCAAACGAAGGATCAGATCTAATGGACAGCCTGAGAAAGGAATAATAGGTAATATTTTTCGAAATGACCTATGATCTGAATCTATTTTCATTTTACCGGCTCATGGTTATTGATAGCCATGTTAATATAATGCTAACTTGTTTAATGACGATAAATGTAAATGTTCTTTATGGGAGTATATTTAAAATAAATCACACGCGAACGTTTCAGGAGCTGGTATTTTAGAAATAGAATGTATGGTAATCTAACATTAAGTTAATGTTAAGGCGAGACGATAAGATGCCCGAATACATGGATTGAAAGGATTCTCTCAAGTGTTGCTGTATTGCTCTATTTGTTTATATTCCTATAGCACTTTTTATTATTGAGATTGTTGTAATGGCAACAATGGCGACGGAGGATGTTCGGAAGATGATGAACGAGATGAAGGAGAGTTTGTTGGAGAAAATGGACAGTAACATGAAGGAGAAATTAGACAGTGTTGAAAATCAGATTAAAGAGAATCTGAAGGTAAATGTCATTGATTTACAGAGAAAATTGTACGAGGCGAAGAAGGACCGAGAGCAGCTGAAGCAAGATCGCCAGGTAGATCTTGACACGATTGTTGTCAAGGTGGGTGAAAGTTTCAAGGGAGATATTCAGGGTATGCAAAATTCTTTACAGGGATTGCAGACCAGTTCTGCTGAATTGAAAGGCAATGTTGCCAATGTTCAAACTAAAGTAGAGGGTGTGCATTCTGATGTTACCCTGGTTAAAGATGATGTTACTCTTGTGAAATCCAATGTTGCCAATGTACAATCAGAGGTTGCCAATGTGAGGTTAGATGTGTCCCATGTCCAAACAAAGGTAGATAAGGTTCAGGAGAACGTTAACAACATGCAGATAGATGTTAACAATGTCCAGACAGATATAACTAGTGTACAGAATGATATTGGTAAAGTACAGTCAGAAGTTAATTCTATGTTTGTCGATGTTAATAAGGTCCAAGGGGACATAGCTGAAATAAGGAAGGAAGTGGAAGAATCTAAGACACAATGTTCTGAGGATATAGGTGCTTTGAGATCGCAAATTGATGACGGTTCTCTAAAGACTATTGTTTCATTAGCTGAGTTGAAAACTAACGTTGATACTCTGCGTAATCAGGTGATAGACCACAATACGATCTTGAAGGAGGACATTGAAGTTGATATAGCCGAAATGTTAAAGGCGAACGTAGTTATTTGGAAAGACGAATGGGATAAGTCGAGCGCAGAACATATTAAGTTAATACAAGGTAAAGTTGAGAGTAAGCTTGCCAGTACTCAATTACAAATAAATCGTGATGTAATGTCTGTTAGGTCAGATCTAGGGAAGCGTATTGATCAACTGTTACAAAGACAGGTTGACGATAAGAATCAATCTGTCGAGGAAAACCAAACTTTAAAATAAATTTTAGAAATTCGTAGTTAACGATTAGATGAACGAATAGATACAGTAGTCACAGTCGTGAATGAGATTAAAGAAGGAAAATCCACTAATATTGAAGAATACATTAGTAGGAAATTGCAAAGTCTGAGCTTAGGAGACGTTGCAGATCTTGACGTCTATAAGGAGGATCTGAAGAAAGAAATAGAGAAGCAAGTGAAAGAGTTGATTACGGAGATAGAAGATAAGGAGAAGGTAGAAATTGAGGACTATGAAAATCGTCATAGAAAACTCAGTATGGAGACAGGAGATAGAGAAGTGAGGCCAGAAGAAAGGGTATTAAGATACAATGAGGGACTAGAAGATAGAAGTAGAGAGCCCGAAAGAGAAAGGAGGGAATATCGTCCCAGTTTCCAAGATTCTCAACAGAGAAACGTGACGGTAATTCGTAACTTTGATGACAAACCTCGTAAGTTCACTAATCTCGATTCTTACACCCCAATTGAGTATATCAGGAATATCCGTGACTACTTTGCGGAGGCTCACATTCCTCGAGAACGGGAGATGAAGATAGTGGAACGCTATATGGGAGAGGGCCCCCTTGAGTGGTTTGCGCCTTCAGGTACACATTTGTGGACTTCGAAGAGTTTGCTGAAGCCCTAATGAAGCGTTATTAGTCTGTAGAAGCGCAGAACAGTTTACGCGCAGAAGTATACTCCAGGAAGTATTCGGGTACATTACCGACGCGTTATGCCGACTTCTTTACGACACAACTCGCCCGGTTACGTTTTTTGCAACCCCCTCTATCTACGGCACAACTGATAGATGCTATCGCCAGAATGTTGCCAGTTGAAGTGAGAAGACTAATAATTTCTTCAGGAATCAGTGATTTGGCCGGCATGGACGAACTTCTTCGGAAATTGGATTACACAAGTCCAACGCCCAATGTCGTAGCTAGAAACCAACGTCAGGACTATATCGAAATAAATACTGTGTTTATAGATCAGACACAGCAGACAGAAAGCCCTAAAGAACAGGAGAAGGGAAACGTAGGTCCAGAGAGAAATACTTATTTCAGAGATAGGCGACCCGAACCAAGGTATAGGAGATTCCGTGGTGGCCCTCCCTATCAACAACAACAAGGACGTGGAAACTATCAGGAGAATCGTAGGAGCGGTTTCTGCCATAACAATAATAATTATAGGAACAATAATAATTATAATGGTATAAACAATCGCAATAATCAGAACCAGAACCACGATAGACCACAAAGAAATGAGGTTATGACTAAAGAGAATTATGACGCACGCCATCAAGAAGGAAAGCAATTCTTGAAGGAACTAAGGGAAAAGGAAGGTGGAAACGGAAGTAATTCAAGCTTGAGCGTGGATCCTAAACCCGGTACTATCCAGCAAGGAATCCGTGAGAATGACGCTCAGGAACAAAAAAAAAACTTCATTTTCGAAACGGAACTAGATGGAGAAAGAAATACTACCACAATGCATCAGATTCTAATAAATGAAGTATACGAAGTGACGGATGAGGATCTATTGTTAGAAGATGAGATCGTAAGAGAGGAAAGGCCATATGAATTACCAATTGTATGTAAAAATATCGATTATCAGACATGCAAGTCTTTGATGGACACTGGAGCTATTATGTCTATAATATCTCACGAGTGTTACCAGAGATTATTGGGTAGTGACAAGATGACGGCTTTGCCGGCTTCTGCTGTGAAAGTGCGTGGCATCTTTCAAGATAAGGCTGTGAAGTGTAAGATTCTAGTCTTGTTGAACTTTGAAATAAATGCACATGCTTATGAACATATTTTCATTGTGGTGGAAAAGATAAATTTTGACTTATCACAAAGGTGGGAGCCATTATTGATATGAAGAATAGGATCATTAAATTTAGTGAGGGGTTGATTAACACAGAAGAGTTAGAAAAACAGGAACTGAATAACGGTCCAGATACGGATTATAGGGAATATATTCTAACTAATGTCATTGAGGAGGTAGAGAGTGCTAGAGAGAGGCCTACCCTCAAAGCCGAAGGATTTGAAGAGATTCAAGAGGAATTTGAAAAATTAATTATGGAATTTAACTAAGTTTTTGACGACAAACCTGAGTTAATCAAGGATTATAAGTACAGGATTAGATTGACTGATGAAGCCCCCTATCAGAAGCGGATATACCCCATTCGAGAGAAATATTATGAAGAAGTAGGAGGGTTAATCAAAAAGATGGAAGCAGATGGTATTATTAGGAAACAGGCGTCTTCATATATCAAACCCATTACTGTAGTGAAAAAGAATAACGGACAGCTACGCCTATGTCTCGACGCACGCTCAATCAACTTGAAAATTCTTCCTGAGGCAGACAGGCCCCCGAAAATTCGTGATCTCCTAAGGAAATTCAAAGGAAAGGCATGCTTTTCCGTTTTGAATTTAACAGCGTCCTTATATCAGATTGAGTTAGAGGAGGAGAGTAAACAGTACACCGGTTTTCTCTTCGACACGACATCATGGGTTTTCCAAAGGCTACCTTTTGTTATAGTAATTAGCGGCCCAGCGCTAATCAGAGCCCTTAATGGTAAGCTCACTGATGAGGTCAAGAAAAACGTGATATGTTACATCGATGATTTGATCATATCATCTCCTAATGTTAAGGAGCACATGATGAATTTACGTAAACTTTTCGAGAACTTGAGGGAAGCGAATATCAAAGTGAACTTTGATAAGTGCCGCTTCATGCACGAACGAATCAATTTCCTTGGTCACACCATCGATCGGGAAGGTTACCACCCAAACCTTGAGAAAGTAGAGGCTATAACTAGATTCCCTAAGCCCACCAAGGTCAAGGAAGTACGCGAGTTCGTGGGAGCTTGCCAGTTTATTAGCAGTCACTGTCCGAAATACTCTGAGATCATGGCATCTCTTTATGAGTTACTGAAGAAAAACAATCGTTGGAAGTGGACGAGTGCCGCCAACGAGGCTTTTAAAAACGCGAAGGAGATGTTGAGGCAAAATGTCAAGTTGGAATATCCGGATTTTGACCGTATATTTTATATCGAATCCGATGCCTCCCGCGTAGGTATAAGTGCTGTTCTTTACCTGAAGGATGACGATGGAAGAAGGCACTATATCGCTTTCACTGGTAGAAAGTTGAAACGACATGAGGAGAATTACTTTACAACGGAACTGGAGGCGTTAGCCTTTGTTACAGCTCTTCAGGCTTGGAAGAAGATCTTGATCGGTCATCAGATAATTATCGTGACCGACCACAAGGCGTTGCAGTTTATGCTTCAAACTGAAATGTCGAGTGATAGGTTAACACGATGGGCCCTTTTCACTCAACAGTTTAACGCTACTATTGTCCACCAGCCAGGGAAAGATAACTTACTGGCTGATGCATTATCGAGAAACCCAATTAAAAATGTGCAGATTAGTCATGTACAATTGGAGCAAGAAGATCTAGAAACCGTTAGGAGATTAGCCAAAATCGGTGTATCACAGAAGAGATACGCTCCAATAAGAAAAATGTACAGGTTCTTAAAAGGTTTCATGGACAGAGCAGATGATGATTATATCGCAACCCAAAGACAATCGCGCCACTTTGTTTTGAGCGGAGATCTAGTATGCAAGTATATTGACGCCGAGTATACAAAACTACGCATAGTTGTGCCCCCTAATTTGGTCTCGAAATTAGTGTGGTTAGCACACCACTCAATAGGACACGGTGGTCTAGATAAGACTCTCAGTACACTCAAAGAGAGATTCACCTGGACCAACATGAGATCCGCTATTGCGAGGATAATAAGATCATGCGATGAATGTCAAAGAGGGAAATTCACATCTGAGTTGCTAAAGGGTAAACCAAGGCCCATTATACCTTCTAAACCACATGAGTTGATGGCGGCGGATATTTTTGGCCCCTGTCCTAAGGGTTACCAAGGGAACCAGTTCTTGTTAGTAACGGTGGATGTCTTCTCCAAATTTGTTACGATGGACCCAATGCAGAAAGCAAACACAAGAAATGTAGTGAGCAGGTTGGAAAATTCTGTTTTTCGGAAGGCTGGAAGACCAGAGTATTTGTTATCTGATCACGGAGCCCTGTTCACCTCAGCGGAATTTGAAGCAGATATGGAAAGATTAGGGATGACACATATTTTCCAGCGTGCGTTATCCTGAATCAAATTCCAGTGAAAGATATATGGCTGAATTTAGCAAATTCCGTCGCATTTTCTGCCCTAATGATCACCCCAGTTGGGTTAAGTATGTGCCTATCATTGAAGAATGTTTGAACTCCACAGTTCAAGAGAGCACGGCAAAGGTTGCAATGGTCTTACATTTAGGAAGGAAGCCTGAAAGACCATGGGACAACACATTTAATTTTATTCCTCAAGATCCAGATGTAGGAAGACAGGAGTGGATAGACAGAGCGAAGGAAAAGCTCCAGAAGGCGGCCGATAAACGCATGAAGAGAGTGGAAGGGAAGAGATTTAGTAAGCCCTTAGAAGTAGGAGACATGGTATTATTGCGCCGACCTGTCAAAGCGGACGTAAGCAAGAAAATATACCCGAAGTTCGGAGTTATATTTATTGGTCCGTTCCGAATAGAAACTGTCTATGGAAATAATTGTTATGAGCTGTATGATGAAGAGAACAATGCCATTTTGGGAAAATACAACGCAAAGACCTTAAAAAATATTTTAAGGAAGTAGGCTAAAAATATATAATTCATTTTCGAGTTCAGTGACATGTCTAAGGTCCTGATTCGAAGTGATTAAAAACAATTTTGCAACTGTTTTTAATTTGAGATGGGAGAGGAATGCCCCCGTAAAATGAATTATTTGGGATGAAAATGGGAATATTTTTCGAAGCCCATGATAAAATTTAACCAAGCAATATTGAGGCTGGATGTTGGCAGAAACCAGTCTAGAGGCGACGTTGAGCAGGTGGGAAATTCCGTCACGTGATTGTATTGCGCAATGGATGTTTCCACAAGCTTAGAATCGACCTAGCAACAGCGAATAATCCCAAGAATTGTTTAAACATTGTTATAAATTATCCGATTGGATATGAGCTTACAGCCAATCAGAAGAAGTTTTAGAGAAGACGGGAGTTCCAGCAACTAAATTTTTATGGATGTTTAACACATTTAAGCCCCTTGAGAGTGAATTTATATAATGGTAAAGAGAAGAATATGATAATAAAAGTCGATAGCAGGTCGCTATTGGAAGGAATAAGCGATTAGTTAGAGCCCGCGCGAATTTGAGAGGGAACGCAAAAAGGCGGCCAGAATCGATGGACTTGGAGGGGAGACACCAAGCATCTTTATTATCTGAATGTTCGAGAGGTCAGACGTGTTTTACCGGAAGGGAGAGGAGTTCCGAGTGTTTCACCGAGCTTGTAGAAGGTTGACTCGTGGAGACAAGGCATAAGCGAGGCGAGAGTTTGGAGATTACCGAGTCTTGAAACTAAGTGAAGTTGCGATGAACTTATATGCCCCAATTACTTCGGTCTGATCCACTTCAGAGACTTTAGTTTGACTAGAGATTGTAGCTTACTATCGTATTTAGTATATTACGAACTTTGAGAAAATTGAGAAGAGTATTTCAGAAGATATAAACGTTTTTGTGAAGCGTGAGAAAAGTGTTTGTTTCCAGCGCGATAAGACACTTTTGTTCGAGGGACTACAGCGCATGCAACAGACACAAGTGAGTAAGAGTGAATGTTAGCATTGCTTTTGTGGAACTGTATAACAACACCAATAGGATGAAGATGTATTCTATGTTGAAGAACTTTATTAAGTTTGCTAATATGAAGTTAATTATGGACTAAATTAGTATGTGCGCCAGGGATATAAGCAGATAGAAGCGATATAGTCAGCGATGGAGCTTCGTTAAAGGAGTTTATTCATGAATGTCTACTTGATGAGCGAACATGAGACTTGATGTACAACTGTATTCTAGTGCATTATTGTCAGACATGAGCTCACCATTAACACCAGCGACTACAGAACTATGTTCATATTCCATCTACATGAATGTTCGTGATACGAGTGAGGTCCACGACTTTCTTTTCAAATGTCTTTCGAAATGGGAAGAAGAACTTTGGACGCTCCTCGTTGTTTTGAGGAAACTGTACTGTGACGGAGTAAGAAGAGACATGAAGATTATCAAGAGGTCCAGGGTAAACCCGGCCACAATGAAGATGATGATTGGAGGCCCGCAGTTCGATCCCGGTCGGAGCATGCTGTGTTCCAGTAGGGGAATTCATTCCTTTCCTGAGGTCACGAGTTCTTGGAGACGAGCTAGGATCCAATCCGGATCTTTGGAAGATGTAAGAACTGAATATTTTGTAATACTCTATCTTGAGCTTCTAGACTTCCAGACCAGGTAGCAGTGTTCACTAACCTAGTAGTTAGAGCATTGTAGTGACATTTTTGAGCAAATCCTTTATCCATATTTCGACACAATATTTATGTACTCCATGCATAGTCATTTTATTCTTCGAGATTATTTGTAGTGATCGTCTTTCGACGCTTTTAGCTTTGTTTGTTTGAGATCCAGTTTCTGAACTGAGATTTTTCTTGTTCGAGGAACAAGCATTTTGTCATTTCCTTTAAGGAATAGTAATTTATTTTCGACGTTTATGAATTCATTTTGAATTCAGGTGATAGACATTTTCGTCTATGTTACCGATTAAATTAATTTTTATTAGTTTAATTTGGGCATTTTATCCGTCGAGAAGAAACATCAAGAAAGAAGATATTGGTAGTGATATATTGTGAAATATCATGGCATCATTTGGAAGAGAAACATTTAATGTGGAAACGATTATTATCGTTAGAACTCATAGACATTCGTTCAGAATGGAGATAATACGAATATGACTAATTGTATGTTTTATTGAAGAAAGCCATGAACTTTCAGTCATTTAAAATAATTTGAAGTTAGAATCTTCTTGGAAGGTTTATTATTATCCGACGTTAGGGAAATTCTTGTTTGATATTCTCGTCGTGATCGATTCTTGTTGGACACACATATATAATTTTGTGATTAAGTATTTGCGAGGAGTAATATAATGTCACGTTGTAGACATCATATTCCTTCATCGGTAAAAGTTGAACACAGAAGTGTAAAGTTAAGATTCAGTATTTTTATTCAATGTATACACAACAGTTTAAATTTATCTGAGTAACGTTTTAAAAGTAATAGTGAGGAGGTCTGTATCTATTAGTCCAAAGGTCGTTAACATGTATAGATTAATGGTTTAACAATTGATGTTATTGTTCAGTGGACCAGCGATTGGTGTGACAAACGCTGAGGAATTATGCCCTTCTTAAGGAATGCCAGTTTGAAAGAAGTGAAGGTGATAACCCTTTGATAATGTTTATATATTTATGTAATTCCGTGTGTAGTTGGCATACGAGGTTTTTGCGAGGGTGTTTCCGCATTTTATATTTCAGTCATTGAGTGGGCATGACTAGGTTTGGCAAGGCATCAAGGTGTGAGTTGACAGTACTCCTTATTTTATACACGGCTTTGGATTAGAGAAGACAGGAGGGTCACGATTGAAATTGAAACGGGAAATGGATATTGACATCTGTTATGTTGTACTCTTATTAAGATTATTAAACCCAAGTATGTAACGACATATATTTCACCTTGAGTTGTCGAACGGATTCAATCTATTATGACACCAGATCAGAAAGGAGAGAATGGTGGTAGTATTTCTGAAGCTGTAGTAGCTTATGAGGATCCCAGTTAATTGTATTTGACATAACTGTGAGATTGGAGCTCAGGCTCATGTGAATATAATAATAATAATAATAAATAGCCTTACTAATCCCATAAGGGCTATGGCCTCCTGCTTTGCAGGGAATTGCTCAGTTTTAACTCATCAGGTGAGCAAGTCCTGAGGAGCATTCGGGGTTATTCTTTCTGATTGGGCCTTCTATATAGATGTGCAGCTGATTAAAGATTAAGTAAATTATATTACGCTGGCATAACATTCGCTACAACAGTCTTCATTTCTGAGTCTGGCGATATCAAGGTCTCAAATATCCATTAGTGTTACGGAAATCATAATAGCCATCAACCAATATCTGGGAGCTTCCCATTGCCACTAAGCACAAAGCTTACCCTGTCTAAGCACTTGAACAATGACAGGAACTGCCAAGTCTTCACTCTTCAGTAAAATCTACGTATATTGAACCGTTTCAAATAGGTCTTTTTAAAATGTAATACAAAACCTTACCGGTGGAGTTTTAACATCTAGTTTGGATTCAGATACCTATACACGTTCTTTAACATCCCACAAATCATTCACTATGTTGTGCACATGTGGTCCCGGAGCGAATTAACAAGTGTTTCGCAAGATAGTCGAACCTTTTGAATTCCTTGTAACAGGTGATGCAGTAAGGTTATTTTCCCTAGTGAACACGATGATGTTTCCTCAAATTAGAGTGCGAGACAATGCGGTCTCATCCCTGAGTGAACGACAAAATGTTCCATTAGCTCTGTCCGCCGTGCAAATGACTTCTCACTTGTGCTACAAGTGTATTACTTCACTCCAGTATGAACAACAGTGTGCTTCTTGAGGTCACCGCTCTGTGAGAAGCCTTTATTGCACATCAGAGATATGTTCCGCGTTGCTGCATGTCCACTGAACGGTGTCTTTCTAGTTGATGCATTGTTTTATTGGTCACTGCATGCGAGTCTCCCTAGGTCTTTCCACTCCTGCCTCATCTTCGCTGTTCTTGTCCATTGTTTTCCTCCCCATTTTACGAACCAGTCTACCCATCTGATTCTTTGTCTCCCAACGTTTCGTCTTTCTGTTCTTGGGTCCCACATCGTCATTTTGTACGTCCATCGGTTAGGATCTAATCTCGCTACATGTCCACCCCATCTCCATTTGAGCTGGTCTGCTGATGTCATAGCGTCTTTCATGCCGGTTCTCCTTCTTAAATCTTCGTTCCGTATTCTATCTCTCAATGAGACATGAAGTATCTTCATTTCCATTTTCCGTTGACATCTCTGGATCATTTGTCTTTGTTTCGATGTTAATGCCCAAGTTTGGCAACCATATAGTAACACCGGTATAACGCATTTTTCTAGAACTTCAGCCTTTAAAGTGAGTTTTTGGGTCTTGTCAGCCAGTATAAACTTTAGGGACCAAAAGCTCTTCCATGCTTGTCCTATTCTTCGTTTGATCTCTTTCTCTGAACGACTTGAAAATGACATGTTCTGACCGAGATATACATATTCTTCAACATATTCCAGTGTTTCTCCGTTCACATTAATTGGGGCTTCTAACGCATTGGTCATCAGCTTCGTTTTCTTCGGGTTCATTTTAAGGCCCACTTCTTTACATGTTTTGTCTAATTCTTTTATCATTTGTTCCAGCTCTTTCGCTGATTCAGCCACCAAAACAATGTCGTCTGCGAACCGTAAATGGGTTAGTCTTGTCCCATCGTTTCTGATGCCATATTTTTCTTCCCAGTCTAGTTTTCAAAACTGATTTTCCAGCAAACAGGTGAATAATTTTGGTGAGAGGGGGTCTCCCTGTTTTACTCCCCTTTCTATCATGATGTTACATCCTTCTCTTTCTGTCTTTATTCTGGCTTGGTTACCGTCGTAGAGTTTGCCTAGGAGTCGAACGAATTTGTTTGGGATGCCTTGATTTTCCAGTGCTTCTAAGACGCTTTCCTGTTCTACGGAGTCAAATGCTTTGTTGTAATCCACAAATGCTATATACACCTCTAGATTAAATTCCTGAACTTTCTCCATGAGTTGATTTATTGTTTGCAAGTGGTCTGATGTACTGAAACTCTTTCTGAATCCTGCTTGCTCTATCGGTTGCTGTTCGTTCAGTGCCTTTGTCATTCTATTGGTTAGGATCTTCATAAATAGCTTGTGTATATAGACACTACTTATTTTAAAAGGATTATAGCCTATGCTATTAGTGTCATTGTAAATTCATTCAGTATTAACTTTCTTAATTGCCAATCGAGTGTATGATATGATAGGTATAGGAAAGTTTATTGATTGTTTAGCGTAGTGGTTAGCGTATGAATGTTGATGTGACTGGATGTGGTTTGTTTCTTGTTCAGTGTGAATGAAATGAACTCCATTGGGACGTCACAATGCGAGCGTATGAAAGTAATAGTGTATAGAAGTTTTGTTTCATTTGCATGTAGGATGTGTGTATGGTTCGCGTATTTGTCTGACGTGAATCTGTTTCATTTTAACATAGCTTGTGATTCGATGGAGAGGTGTATTTGTGGGCAAGGATGGAATAGCGAGGGTTTGTTTAAAACTCGTTTTCATCCAAGGCCAGTGCCCGGCCGCGCATAAATGTGGAGAGTTGTTGCGGACCGACAGGCAAGCAGCTTTTAAACCAGCCAGCTCTGGGAATGTAACGGAGGTTGTTATGTCATCAGACACGTGGCGAAGGTCGCGTGCTCTGAGCGCCCAGATGTTCATTGTGAAGCGTGCCAGAGGAATGTAAAATACACAGGGGCCTTTAATTGATGTATAGCTTGTTGTAATGACACAAGCTGCCCCAAAATTTGTCACAGCGTTCATGGAATGCAGTATTATCAGTGGCGTAAATGTGAAGAAGAAAGAAAGGGAGTGTGTTTTTATTTACTGTATGAATGTTTAATTTAGTTTACACCGTTGTTATTAAATTGTTTAGTTTATTAGAAGCCAAGTTGTTTTGATTTATTTTCGATATAAGGAGATGCAACTGTGAAACCCATTATAGGTCCAGAGGCTGACCACGAGATCCCCGAGAATGAAAGGTAGGTGTTCTACTGCGAGCTAAGTGCATTTTATGTAATTCACAGTTGTGTCGTAATTTCAGCCACGTATATTCATGAGGGTCTAGTTGGGGTGGATCCTTGACTAGTATTTGCGCCGGAGCTGTCAGGGTCTACAAATACCGCCTCTAGAATATACGGGGACAGTACCTACTGCCAGACCACGGCCGCCTCCTTCCCTCTTCCTAGCCTAACCATCCCAATCGTCCATCCCTTCCCATCCCTCATGAGGCCCCTGTTCGCTTTGCAGGTGAGGCCGGCTGGGCGAAGTGCTGATCACACCTCCCCAGTTGTATCCCTCCCGACCAGATGTTCCAAGCTCCAGGACACTGCCCATAGAGGCGGTAGTGGTGAGTTCCCCCGCTGAGTCCGTGGGAACCACCAACCTAGAGGGTAGATTGACTAAATAAAATAAAAAAATAAATTTAATTCAATTAATTCCAAAGAGTCATAGGCTCGTGCAGAGGAGTTGTACAGCAATATGTGTTTACACGCCAAGGAAGAAAAGTCTGAAGGTAACATTTGATGAATAAGGACATATTGGTAACGTTGATACCATATCTAAGATTGTTGAGACCAAGGTCCCTTAAAATGATAACCACTTAGGATTTTTAAGCTTATGCATAACTTACAGTATTTGATGTGTTGAGATGCATAGAGATTTCCCTACAATATTTTCATAGTTTTCCTCTTAAATACTGACAAAGTTGGTGCACTTTTTACTTCATCAGGAAGTTAATTATATGACCGTGATGCAGAAAACTTGAAACTATTTCTACCGTATTTAGAAGAGTGAATGTTATATAAGGCTACGTCCTTCGCATGGCTTATGCTTGGGGGTAGAATTTTTACTTCTGATGTACAGATATTTTACTGGAGTGTAGTAAAGAAAGCTAAATATGTTTCTCATAGCCCTATTCTGAATATCATTAAATCACTCATTGTGGATTTTCTGCAGTGAGCCCAAATAACATTTAAATATTGGAGCTTGCTGTGCACAAGTGAATAGTAGATTTGTATTACAAGGTTTAGGGGAATAAGATACCGTACCGAAGTTTCCTTAGGATTCCTACTACAGATGAGAGTTTCTTCGCAATTTGTTCAACATGTTCAATCCAGGTCAGATGTTTGTCAATGATTAGACCTAAATATTTTGCCTGATTAACCTCTTTTATTTCAATATTATTTACATGTATTTTGTCATGTGTGATTTCTTTCATGCTTTGTTTTGAAATTACCATGTAGTTGGTCTTCTGTATGTTCATTGTTAATCTATTGGCCTGGAACCATTGTGAGAGAGTATTTATATCTTGTTGCACATTTTGTATGATTTCAATTATGTCTCTTCCAGTGTAGAAGATATCTGTCTCACCTGCATACATCACATTCCACAATATCATTTATATAAATTAAGAATAATGTAGGTCCAGATATAGATCCTTGCTTATGAATATCAAAATGTTGAATCCATATCCACCATAGAAATCTGTCTTTCAAGACACAAATTCTCATCTCCAGCGGTGACCAATAGTATGTATGAAGGGATTTTATAATGTTAATGATAATTTTTTGTGATATTCATTATTAGTTGACAAATTTTCCATATATTCCCCCATTTCTTAAAACATCCAACACTGAAAAGAGGGATTTAAAAACAATAAATCAACATTCAGTATTTTCCCTGTCGGTTATGTATAGTAATAATGTAATAATAATGTTATTGATTTTACGTCCCTTTTAACAACTGCGGCTTTTAGAGACGCCGGGGTGCCGGAATTTTGCCCCGAAGGGGATCTTTAACGTGCCAGTAAATCTAATGGTACGGCTCCCTCACATTTGCGTACCCTCAAATGCCAATTTGCTGCGCCAGGATTCGATCCTGCAACCTTGGACACAGCGGGCAGGAACGATACTGCTGAGCCATGCAGCCAGCCGTTATGTCTAGTGTTCCAGTAAGAGTGTGCATACAATGTGCTTAATGATTTCAATCCCTATTCCTAATTGTCAGATTAATTACATGACAGTGTTATAAAATGAAAATACTAGTGCCAAAGCAACTGAAATATTCTATAAAAGTAATTGTAACTCCTGGCCTCTAAGCTATATTCGAAATGAGCCAGACCATCCCACAGGCTAAAATAGCTCTTCATTATCACTTGATATCCTCCATAATCATTCAAGAACATAGTGGTAAAGACCGGAAAATGGAAGTCGTCTACCCGGAGACATTATTGTAATCGAGGGTTATGGTTACCATTCTGTAGGCTACGGTACTTTCTGTAGGTTTCTACGGAAGATGAAAAACAAAGCAATCGTATACGGTCGTGCGTCGGTTCTGCGAAAGAAGAGCCCCATACTGTATTAAATTACGGTACGTTCCAGAGAAAACATAAACAGATACAAAATGAGCGATTAGTATACCCCAGGTTTACATTGCCAAGAAATACGCCAACATTCAAAGACTATGGCTACCATTCTTCCCTTAGCAAACACAGTAGGCCTACTTATTCCAAAGAGAGGCTATGTTGTTTATTTTCTTTTGTCAACTTCATTGATGAGAATGATATGAAGCAATTATTTACCACAGGAACTGAATTGGTCTGCTTAGGACACTGATAATCCCTTTAAAATCGAGAGTAAATCTGTTTTAGGTCATTCCCACTTCTGAACGATTCTTTGGACGAGAATGATCTTAAAGTAAATGAAGAAACTTCAAAAAATATCTTTGACCATCTCGAAGACTTGGCTTCAAACCTAAGACGTTACTTCCCACCCATAGAAGAAGGAAAGCAGTGGATTAAATATCCATTCGATGAGGAATCTTAATCTTAACCCACGAACTACCAGGTAAGCTACTACTCTTTTATATCTTAAAATATTTCCGTAATTAAGCATATGTTTTATTTCTTTTTAAATTCGAAATTTATAACTAATCACAATCATAAAATGTAAATGTATCAATTTAAAGTATTTAAACAAAATGTAATCCTTTCTTTTTTATTCTAAAATAAGAAGTCAGTTTTGTGAATTTTTATATTCAAATAGGCTATTTTAAGATACTGGCTGCCGCAGATTGTAGGACAACGAAACATTTTACCAAACGGGGATATACCAAGCGAATGGCAATCACAGACGGAGAGCCACTGCCAGGTCTTTGTCGATGGAGGTCAGACATTGAAAGACGTGGCCGATCTAGAGACAGAGAACGAAATCACGCCTACTTCATGCCGTCAAAAAGTTCCAGTTCTGATCCAGACATCACATTTGATCCAGGAAGGAAGCAGATTGCTTATCAAAACTAACCCAATTTATTCATGAAGGAAAAAGCTGTAATAAATTGAAAACTTAGATTTTGGCCTTCGATATGGTCATGTGAAATCGATCGAGGGCCTACGCTCCAGCCAATGGAAGATAGAAGCCATATCACGTGGACTCGGGACTTCCCCATTTTAGGAGGGCAAGATTTTAGACGCGGACGCTCCTGTGTTTGAACCTACGATCGGTTTGGATTAACGACAGTGGATTCTTGACCTACGAGTTGGCGGGATCATTTTGAGCCCTCACACGTTTTCTTCTGCGTGGAGTTTCGGCTGATTTAGAAAAATGCACCTCTCTCTTAAGTGGTAAGGCTCCTGAAAGTTTATATAGACCCAACAGCGAGGGGATGAACACAGTTCTGGTCTAGGCGTGAGACGCGAAGTCTGCGTCAGTTGAGACTCCGTATTCAGAGAAATTTAACAAGTGCCAATTTTGAATTGAAGTTACGTTAGTTGGACAGTCGACAGTCGGGTGAACTGGGTATCCGGATAAAGTAGCTGAGATAGGATAGCTTGTTGAGTCGGGTATCTTACAAACTGTACGTTGATTTAGTGTTATCTATGCAGTGGTCCTGTTTGTATGCATAAATTTAAACAGTACAATTTACAGCCCACCCACGTCGCCTGTAAAATTGAAGGCAGGATTCGTGGTGTCCAGGCGTCCTACAACACGGAGATGATGAAGTAGGCCATTCCGGTTTAAGGGGCGGAGATGGAGTAGGGAATGTCCAAGTGGGATATGCCTAGGTGACAGAAATGCAGAGCTGAAGGAATGAGTACCTATATTAAGTTATTTGAATTTTGGTCAGGGTTGGGAAGGCGACAAGAACAATTATGTTTTCGTAAATATTTGACTTCTGTGATGTGTAAGATAAGGTCAGTTTAGTTGTTTGAGTTAAGTTTAAATGCTGACGTGCCATTAAATGTAGTTTCTTTGACGCGAGGTCACCTTATATGTAGAATTCAAGTAAACGGGGAGAGTAACCTACGAATTTCTATCAGGGATGTTTGGTAATCAGCACCTATCAGTGGTGTGTAACGATAGTGATAGTCCTGGGAGATGAGATTGATGTTTCTTTGGTGAAGTTTTAATGGGCCAGGTGATTTTATTAAGCTATTTGTAGCATATTGTGGACGGGGGCATCACCTACCACCACTTAACGTAAATTAATGATATTTTGAGAGATTGAGGTTTCTTTAATATTGATTCACGAGTTAAAATGTATTTAAGGCAGACAGTGATTTCGGATGTTTAATAGTTTGTGAGCCAGGTAAATTTTGCTGGCCATGTGTTAGGAGGTTGTGCCCAACGTATGTGTAATGTGGAAGGTGTTTTCCCACAGGTCTTCGCAGAGCATTTTGTTGACCCCAAGCGTGTAACGTGGATGTTTTATTCCCACAGTTTATGGTGACCGTCCGCTGGGGTAATTTTGCAAGCAGCGACTCGTTCGCAGGTGGTATCATTAGGATCCCTGTTATATTTTTGCGTCGGTTCTTGAAGAAAGCTCCTAGTAGCTTTCTAGCGAGACATTGCACTTTTGGCACATATCTCCGTTTTTAGGCCAGATTAGCTTGGGATTGTGAGGGATTTTATTTGCCCACATTTTTTACGTGGGGATCACTGTCTTTTAGCCGTGTTTGTATCGCTGAAGTGAATCAGCTGGAGTTCATTTAAGTGTTAGTGGAAATCTTCGAAGCCTGGTCCCTTAAATGTTTATTTTGTTCACGCTGGTTAACTTCAGGGGTGCGGATTTTTGGTGCGATGATTTGTATGATGGAGGTTACTCAGTACCGTATTAGGATTCAGTGGTATGTTGTTTTTGTAAATAATTTTTCTCTGTGAGTTTTATGTTTTTATTAAAGTTACGGCGGGACTGCGGTCAACCGCTATGTGTTAGTGTTCAAGGTAGTATGAAGGTGACCAGTGGTCAATTATCTGCTAGCTTTGGATAGGAACCCAGGAATATTCAGGTTAGTCACAATGGTGACAGTACGTGTGTACTTTGTTATGGATTTCAACAACGGCAAAAATTCACGCCCGGTCAGGACCTCGCCTGATAAAAGAGCGTATACCTCACGTCCCGTCAGGACCTCGCCTGATTTGAGAGTGTTCTCGGCAACATGCCGGAAGAGTCGACTGCACTGTCTAGTCAAGGGTGCAACTAATAATGTCCATCGCATACTCTGCGTTGTTATACATTTCTTTACAGTGGTATACAAAAATCGTAGAATCTTCCAGTATTTCCAATTATGTACAAACGTTCCTTAAATGCAGTCTCCAAATAATTAAAGAACATTATATATCACTGACGTGGCGACTTGTGGTGCGTCAAGCGAGGGTTACTCCCAAGGAGAAAACATCGCTGCTTCGGAGTCCTCGGTTCATCCATAGAGGTCTGAATCCACATGAGCCATCGAGGTCATATCTCAGATGTGATATCGGGCGCAGTAGATAGTAGATGTAGAAATATATGTTGATAGACCTTATTTCACCATATGTTATTAATAGGTTGAAAGTGAATTTTAGCTTGACTATGACGCCTCTGTCAGTTTTAAATATTAGTTTACTAAGATTTTGGTTCTAATACGAACGCATCTTTTGTTAGCTTTTGTTAGTTTTAAATATTTTTGAACTTCATGTTTTTGATCGTAGTAATTCAAATGTTTGGTGATAAGATTCGAAACTTTTCATCAGTTAAGAAGATTTGCGTTAGGGGAAGACTATATTTCTAAAGAAGATTGCGATTGAAAGGAAGGTATATTTTGGTTGTACAAATGACATTCTACAATATGTTTCACAAGTTGTGTGAAATTTGACCGCAGTATAAACTTCGGTGATATGAAGCAGAGCATTTTGAATATTATAATATATTACGCTGATTAATAATTTGGAATGGAATCGAGAGAAATTTTTGAATTAATGATAACTTGATAATTGTGAGTGGACAGTTATTTTTGAATAGCGTTTGCAGTGATGATATGTTGGTTGGGAAACATTTCATTTTCCAGTTTTCTTTCATTCGAGACTATTGTTTACGAGGGAACGGTACGAAGTCGGACCACGAATTTCGACTTTATTTTTACATAGTCGTGAAGATCTTTTTACGCTGAAACAGGTAGTGGAGATCTAATTTTTCGCTGGTCCTTTTTAAGGAGCCATTTGGAAGCACCAAGTTGGCGGTGCGCGCTCTGAATTGTACAGTACATGCCGGCACACGACGGTTTTGCAGAGCCAGCGGCTGACTTGCCTCGCCTTCACTCTACCCTCGTTTGGTTCTCCACTATTTGTATAGTACAGCTGGAATGGTTTTGTTCCACAAACCGTTCTATGGTTGGCTTTTTGTAAATCGTTAGAATAGCACAAAAATTCTTAACTCTACATTTCCGAATAATTTGTAGTATCATGTTGTCGGAAAACTTAAAAAAAAATGAAAAGCGTTTTTCTCTGAATCTACGTATTTTAAAGAAAGGTTTTTTAAACTAAAATGTATCCTCCGACTTACCGTTCCAAAGTTATAGCGCAGCAAATGCAACGCGGCGTAGCCAAGGCTACTATTGTTACTGATGAGAGAGCGGTGGGCATAGTTTAGACCGGAACCGGTGTCGGACAATTTTCACAATTAGGCAGACTATAACTTTGGAATGGTAAGTCGGAAGAAAAAATTGTTTCAATAAATGTTGTAGACAATTTTGAGAGGAACAAATTTCTGGTTCGCTCCTTTGTGAACAAAACATTTTTTCTAGGACAAAAAGTGAAAAAATACTTTTTTTTGGAAACTTTGGCGCCACCTAGCTTCTGCATTTCAAAACGTTTGACATGACCTCAATGAGACAAATTGTGGGTGACAACGTCCTCTACATTTTTGTTTAAAAAACTTTTCTTTAAAATACGTCGATTCAGAGAAATACGCTTTTCAAAATTTTTTTAGTTCTCCGACAAAATGATCGTGCAAATTATTCTGAAATTTAGAGCTAAGCGGTTCTTGTGCTTTTATAAAGATTTACTAAAAGCCAACCATAGCACGGTTTTTGGAACAAAAGGGGTTTCTTCTGTGCAGCTGCGCTGTACTATATCACCCATCACATAGGCTACGGTTGCCTACAGTGGTTATGTTTTGTGCCCTTTCAACAATTAATACGTGATCATAGTTTCGACAGCTCAGTGGTTTCCCGGGGCGTAGTGCATTCTCCCACTCTATGATATACGTATCTTGGATCAAAAGCATTAGGTTAACACTGGAAATAAACATCAAAAACCATATTACAAAATTATTTAATATTATTCAAAATATAGGCGCTACAAAACATAAAAATATCAAAATCTACAATATCACTTCACACTTGCTCTCAAGTGAACAAGGAATCATTATAAAATGTCCTTTAAATCAATAGTTACGGTTCCATCGAACCTGACACAAATTACATATAAATCTCACTTCCATAAAGCTCTTCTTTCAATCAGCACATACGAGCTCTCTGTGTTTCCGTGTTTACTCTTACAACACTAAACATGGTTATAAAACACTCTTTACTCCCTTACTATTTACTGTGCAAAATTATTCTTTACAATAATAATCATAATTGTCACTTCAATGGGTTCCACATAAATTCAAGTTCTCATCTCTCTCTCTATACTACTTGTACCATACTGTATTGCTGGAAAGAACTCGTGCCTCCCTCGAGTTTTTCGGAAACTACTGAAAATTTTCAAATTAAAACAGACTCCCCAGACTGTTTAAGATTTCCATGTACTCGGGAATAGTCATTCTTGGCTTAGTAATACACAGGGATGTTACTATAACTTTATAACAATTAATCTTTGTTTATGCGGATTTGAACGATATTTAAGAATATTACTTCTAATAATAAAATCTCGGTGTCAATTACCGGACCATTTCAATGTTTACAACTTTCTCAAACCCCACGCAGACACGGGCGGTACATGACCTACCCCAACACATTAATGGTGACCCTCATAACTGTCAAGATACTCGAGGTGATTTACAGGACCAAGACGTTCGGTCTCTCCTTGGCGATACGGGATATCCTGGTTAGACCGGTTGAATGTAAGACAACGTTCCCTCTCGCTTGAAAAGCATACACAATTGTTTCATTCTTCACATTAGTTTATGCGGCCATATTATCCGCTCATATTGGCTCAGGTGAGATAACTAATTGCGTAGTATCCACGTTGGCTAGTGTAAGAGATTGATACAACAATAATTAAAGGTGCT
Organism: Meconema thalassinum; assembly: GCA_946902985.2. Taxonomy (NCBI): domain Eukaryota; kingdom Metazoa; phylum Arthropoda; class Insecta; order Orthoptera; family Tettigoniidae; genus Meconema; species Meconema thalassinum. The sequence continues at coordinate 678,782,060 of OX336389.2, forward strand.
TTCGAAGCATGTGAACACTGGTTCACGACTGTTTACCTCCTAGGCAATTCCATTATTAGAGACATATATGACGGAGCGGGATTGATTCACCAAGAACTCCTCATTCTAGCGACTTATAGGGCGGTAGTACCACACTGTCCCCTGCACGCAATAAAATATATAGCACCCTTTCCAATTTTTGCCTTAAGCAAATTACATTCATATCTGCTTCACCACACTCAACTCCACTTCGCAATCAGCTTTTTCCTGGCATATTTCAAAGCAATCCTAACTTGAATATCAAATTCGCTATACTAGCGTTTTTACATTGAGTATTTAAGTGACAATTTTCGAGTAGGGTATTTATTTCCCAGACGTCTTCTAAATCTCCGTTCTTTAACATTATTCTGCCATTAACAATTTGCCCTTTTATGATTATTACCTTAATCTTTGACATTCTTTAACTGGAACATAATAGTTCAACAACATTTATTTATTATATCTGGAACCTTATGGCTTCCACAATTTCATTCATTTTTGAATCTCATAATTCAACAATTATTTTATAACTGAAGTTTTAACTTCTATATACCGACAGTAGTGGCTACGCGGGCTAAAGCGCTGCGTTAGGTCAAGGGGCCAAGCTCTCTGCTGACTCGGTAGACGCGTGGGTTCGAGCCCCACCGTCGGCTGTCCTTGAAATGGTTTTCCGTGGTTTCCCATTTTCAACACCAGGCAAATGCTGAGACAGTACCTTCTGACAGGCCACGGCCGCTTCCTTCCACATCCTTGCCGAGTTTCATTCATCTTCATCCATTCCATCTCTCATCCCGACGCGCAGGTCGCCCACGGGCGTCGACTAGAAAGACCTGCACTCGGCCTCTCAGGAGGCTACACGACCAAAAAAAACTTCTATATCTCGCTTTTTACAGTATTTAACATACCATTACATGCAATGTTATTCCAAAAGAATATAACTCCATTGAGTTTCAATTAACATTTATTTACTTGTTAATTTCACCATTAATTTATCGTTCAAAACCGCATGTTTCATTATACAAACTTTGATTCACAAATCCCTGTTTTTACATGAGTATGATTTTCTCATTATTTCTACTGGCACGATTTCCCCCCAAAAACACACATAATCAAAATCTGGTACTCACATGACTTACGGACCAATCTCCTGGATCCCAATGATTCGACTGGTTCACCCACATTCTGGGTTCTAATCTTCCATTACACTCATTGTAGCATACATACACTGATTCTTCATGAATTTTACACATTTTCAATACACTTATCACCTCCTTTTGAGGGATCAAAATCATGATTAAATACACTTTAAAACACTAAATATTTCTAATTCTAACACACAAGAATTATCAAGCACACTGCTTGCCTTTTAACACTTTTTTCACTGAATTTACTTTTTCACCTCCTCCTAGAGTGTAGATTACTAGTGCTGTCTGCTCATAGACCTAGCTCTTAGTTGAAGTAATGAAAGGCTCGTTCCCTGCTCCCACAGCTGTTACTGGATACTTATCCTTGTCCTAGCTTCTTTAGTGATCGGCTCTACGTAAATTATTGGCACGATACTATTTTGGTTTGGCTAAAAGTCTACTGTTTGCCAAATGTCTCTGCGAGATATCAGTCCTAGAGTCGTAGTCTAATGTTAACTAACGCTCTATTTCACTGTTATTACGTCCGTCCGCGTTTGCACTTACTACTGGAATACGATTGTATTCTACCGCTGGACGACTTCTTAAGTCCGTTTACTACTTCACTTCGCAATTACTGCGTTTACTTCTTATTTTCTGACCTATCGTCACTTTGAGCACTAACTTCCTAAGCACGGGATAGTTAGGCCTGTTATCCGACGTTCCGACCCTGATTCGGTTCTTTAACGCACTTGGATAAACTTAGCACATTAAATGTCTCGTTTACTGTCGAGAATTTCGATACTTTTCCGCGTTCACTGACTATTTCTGACCGTCTTCTAAGGCTTTTCCTTAGTCCTTATCGGCTGAATACGTTTTTGTCAAAGTAGAATACTTTGTCTAGTCCCAAAGAGCCGACGGTATATCTGACGATATGTTCCTCTCAATAGAGGTTCTCAGTTGACGGCTCGGTGATACAACATGACCTCTCCACGGTCATTGGAAGACTGCATGTACGATACAGCACGACCTCTCCACTGAGGTTATCTGAAGACTGGTTGCTTTCATTTGGACTGGCTGGCTATTTATTCAGTTCAGCTAAAAATAGTCTATTTTTGCATCTTCTCAAAACTATCTTTTATACTAAACGTCGTACGCTTGTGGAAAAATAGTTACTTATTCCTCATGATCTAAACGTTGCAAATTTACTTTAATATTCAAAAATCGATCGTGGCAATTATTCATAAAAATTAATAAGTGCTCCTGAACAGCGTGGGTGTAATTACTTTTTGTCCCACTCACCGAGACACTCGCTGCACAATCATCACTTTTAATCTGTACAGTGATTAGAGACTTTTGCCCTTTGGAAAATTCTAATTTCCAGAGTTATAATTATTGGCGTTCCAAAAATCCAATAAATTTGCGTGGTTTCTGATAAAGAGGGTTATTTTGCAACAATCCCAGGCCTTGACTTCTACTGTGTTGCCAATAAAACGCTGACGGGTCACACCTCGGTGAATCCCTTGGTTTCCTACGTGAATGGAAAGTTTCTCTGTTGGTTGCAGCATCAGCTAACTCTGCTCTGCCTCACGTGCGCTCGATCATCTCATACACGGGTTGTGTGCCATAACTCAGATTTAGAGACTTATCAATCCTGAGTCACGCATAGATTGCTCAATGTGACCCCATCACTGGCCTGTACAGAATTCAAGCCTTGTGAATATTCTTTCCTCCGTTACCTAAATTATCATGGGTTCGATTCCTGTCCCCATGAAATGGGTACAGTATATGGGACTGCGAGTCTTTTTCTATACAGTCAAGTTCTCCACGACTGATGGCTATTCCACATACAGGCGATCGCATTGGAGTCTTTGCGTTGTAATGACCGCTTGCAACATTATTGTAGCTCTTATTAATGCCTACGGTGTTCAGGAAGCTACAGAGCTTTCTGATAAAGAGCGAATAATATTCATATAAATAATGACAACGTTTGATGCAATTATGGAAGAGAGTTGTTTTGCGACTCCTACTTGACGAACCTTAAAATGCGTTTGAAAATTCAGTCTCGAAAAGTAACCAAACTCGTCGGTAAAACGTTTAAAACAGACGAAGAAGTACGATATAAAGAGGCTAAAAATGTTTGTTAAATTTATTATTGAATTGCAAGAAGAGAAATAGATCCCGGATGCCAATATCTGGAATTCGGACCAGTCCCGATTCGAGTGCGAAATGGCAACATAGAGAAGTTATGATTTTCGTGGTGTGAATGACGTTCCTGCTACGCTCGTTTGCCGAAATAGTTCAACACACACTCACACACTGCAATATCACATATATAAAGCCGGAGAAATGGGACATTTGTTCTTGATCGTTTTCAAAGATATTAAAGGAAAGTTTGGACCTAGGGTACAAGAAAGTATCAACGCATACATGGATGTCTTTAAATATGTCGTCATTGATTGTTCATCTTCCGGGAAAATGGGGAAATGGCATGTACTGCACGTGCCTGGTTCCAAGACATTTTCCATTCGCAATTATAGGACGACGATCGAAATCTTCTTCTCCTAGATTCATTCAGTGGCCAGGGCAAAAATACACAGCTTGAATCTCTGACGAACAAACATGAACAAATTGAATGCATACCGAAAGGAACTACATATCTTTGCCAGCCGTGTGATATTGGACTCTTCCGACAACTAAAATGTTTAGTCCATCGAATGGAAAACATTTGCCAAGTAAGGAATTTAAAGGGCCAGTCAAAATTAAAACCCAACAACAGAATTTTCATTATAGCTAGTCAAATGCCAGAGCATAACCGATTATAAAATGATTGTTTCGTACCAATGCTGAAGTATGCTTGGGAAACGGGTGGTTATTCCATTACTGACAATATACCACAATTTTATACTGTCTCACAAACTAATTTTCATGATTTGACTGATAATGAAGTATGCTGGAATTGATCGTACCAATTTTTCTTTTATGAGGTGCACACAATGATTTTCTTGTGTTTTGTTATTCACATTTTATGTTAGATTTTCACTATCATGCCATGAACATTGCACTCATGCCAGACTGTGTTACAATAAAGGCATTTCTTGAACAGTTTGATTTGTAAACCATTGTTTTTGTTTCTATATTCTACAATGAATTCATCTTTGTAAATAAAATATCCAAACTAACGTCAGTTTAAACCAGCCATCCCGTGTACACAACAGTAGGCATCTGTATGTGGTGGGTGATAGTGGAGAACCGAACGAGGGTAGAGGGAAGGCGAGGCTAGACAGCCGCTGGCTGTGCGCGCTGACGTGTGCCGGCATGTACCGTACAATTCAGAGAGTGCACCGCCAACTAGGGGCTCCCAAATTCCCCCTTAAAAAGGACCAGCGAAAAATTAGACCTCCACTACCTGTTTCAGCGTAAAAAGATCTTCACGACTATGTAAAAATAAAATCGAAATTCGCCGTCCGACTTCGCACCGTTCCCTCGTTAGTCTTTCTTGACTTCGTTTTTTTCTAATGGTCTTTATTTAAACCAATTAATATTTCGAATAACTTCCATGCCGTAGGATTGAGGGATACTCACGAGAGACTGACATATTTCGATTTTAGATACGGAGCTGATTCGAATCTTAATAACAAGTTAATTATGATATTGTAATGTACAAATATATGGTAATTACATTTCTTTTATGAAATGAATAATAATGATGTACAGATATTCTTCAAGAAATGTTGAACATTAATAATAATAATGAATATAACGACACATGATAATTCATAGTTATAAATTGAAGTTTAAGGAATTTCAAAGTGGTAAAGATATGTAAAGCACAGTTATTTGAAGCTATTGATGTGTTAAAATGGGTTAATACATGGTTGAATGTAATCAAACTGAAGTGATATAATATCGTTGGATATTTTCAAATATTGTGGAGTTATGCATAACATAATCTCAAGTTTAGAGAGAGAATAGTAAGTAATGATGAATTTATTGAAATGTTGCTCGAGCTTATTTACAGTCGCTTGTTTAATTAGGAGTTGAATTTAATCGTGAAGGAACACGATTATTGCTATAATGAAACTGATGTTTAAAATACTACCCACAAATGAATTTCGCAAATGGATATTTAAAATAATGAAATTAACTGTTGAATATAAAGCATGTTATAGTATTAATACGCAACGTAACTTGAAACTTAAATAATGTTAATTATATAAATTAATTAACCGATCATGAGTACCACTTTTGATTAACTTGATTGTTCCTCAAATGAGACATGACTTGTTGTAATAATGAAATATTTGAAATGGAGTTATTTCTACTGTAAGACGTGAATAATGGCTAGATTTACACACAAGTAAGACTGTACATAAATGTATATAATAATTTCCTTGGATATAATCTACGTGTATAAAATCGAGCAAGCTTGTACTCAATGATAGATATTTGTTATATGTAATGTAACTTATTCCGACAGATGCAAGTAAGCATCAGCAGCGATATTTAGAAGACATGAGTGATACTTATTTCTTTGATGTTTGACTGTCGTCATTCATAATTTCTACGTTGTCTTCGTTCAATAAACTATTTATTTCAATTTAAATTTTATCCTGATCTAGGGATTTATATTAATGACAGAATGTGTTAGGAGGGCCAGTGTGTATTTTTTCCCATCGTTAGTCTTCATGCATGAGATCTTTCATAAGATTCTCGAGGTCTATTCTGAGCTGGTTCATTTTTGTTCTTCTCCACAGGTGCTTTCTTAACGCATTCTTTTAACTATGTGTGTTCCTATCCCTGGTTGATCCATATTGGTAGAATTTTTGTTTTCTTTCTTAGCCGGGTACTTCTAGATTCTGCGATCCAGCTGTGTCTTCAGATTTCAACGGGTAAGACCACGAGGATACGGGTGCAGTACTAATCCAGAATTTGCCTGGAGGTAGTGTGGGGAAACCTCGGGCGAAAACCACACAGCGTTGGGACAAGAACCTGGAACCTCCAGACTTGCTGCAGCTGCCTCGCGACTGTGGTGCACCACTTGTAGTAACTACTACGTTATCGACTTATTTCCCGATATTTTTGGAACCCGTAATGTTAGAGACTTGTATGGGGTGTCATTTTGCTCAAGCATGGCTACACCGCATGGTGACTGAAAATCAGTCAGCCTTTTTTGTGATGAGGCGAGAAGAATAAGTTATCCTTCTTACATGCATATGTCCTAATAAAGTAGCTGTGTCTATCTCCAGCCAGGTTTTAAAAACATTAAATCACCCTTTGGCCGTGAATGTGTACGTATGTGTGTGTGTCCCTAATAATATCTAAACAGCGAGAATGTTTTCAATTAACCTCTGTGAGGGCATAGTTTTATATTGTCTGACCCCGACCGTACCCTTCAAATTTAAATACGTTTCACAAATCCAACATGGCAGAAGTGCGAAATATTTCACCGGCATTCTATATCTCCGAAAGTATTACTAATATCACCCTGAAATTTTATATGTTGATAGAGAATACCAAGGTAAGTTCAGCTATGTGATGCTAAAACATGTTAAGTACAAGACCAAAATGGTGGCCAAGTGAAGTCAAAATATTTAAATGGCACTTACTCGAGATATAATAGTAGATTGCCTTGAGGGATCTAAAGTAACAGCATCAGCAGTTTTTAAATGTTTGTATATTTCCCGCCATATTGATGGTAGGCATGTGTGCGAGGTGTCAAATTAATCGGCTTGTTACCCTCTTTACCTTAGGCTATTTATTCCCCCAATTTTTGCCAATGGGCCTCAATAAACATTTTGAAAATTTTGTATTTTACACTTTTTTTAAACTTTATTTAATGTTTTAATTTATTATGCATTTGATATTTATTTATCATTTAATTTTTAGTTTTAGATTTTGCCAAAGGGTCTAACTACACATTTAAAAAATGTTTGTTTTTACCCTCAAAGAAAAAGATTTAATGTTTAAATTTATTATGTACAGTATATAATATTTATTTATCATTCAATTTTTAGTTTTAGATTTTGCCAAAGGGCCTAACTACACATTTTGAAAATGTTGATTTCTTAAATTTTATTTAATGTTTTTAATTTATTACTTATGTAATGTTTATTTATTATTTAATTTGTATTCTTAGATTTTTGCCAAAAGGGCGTACTGTTACATTTTAGCTATTTATTTATTTAATTGAGCCGTGGGGTAGCTATCCCAAGAGAGGATACCCCCAAGCGGGAAGGGGAAGGGAGAGGAAGGGGGGATGGCTAGGGAGAATTCTATACCACAGGTAGCTGTGAGCGTTTAAACACGCACGGCGACTGCATATTGCCTCACGACTATAGCCGATATCTCGTGAACCTAAACGTACAGACTTGTGTGACGGCTCGTTTTAATGTTTTTTCTCATCTTTACCGTGGTCCACTTATTTTTCCAGATTTTATTAAAGAAACTAACTACTACGTTATCGACTTATTTCCCGATATTTTGGAACCCGTATTATTAGGGACTTGTGTGGGGTGTCATCTTACTCGAGATGAAACCCCCCCCCCCCCCCCCGCATTTACTGTTGGCCACTTGTTTACCCAAAGAACCCAAAACTAGAAGGTCATTGACTTTTTCCCCATATTTCCCGAACCCATAATGATAGAAAGGCGTGTCATAGTTCATTTTAAACGGCATAAAGACCCCTTTCCCGTAGATTACATATTTACCCATTTTTTAAATCTAAAGGGCTTAACGACATGAGAGGTACTCATTTTATTTGTACGTGACTCTACCTTACTGTGAGCATGTGACTAGTGGTGAGACTAATGCAGTCATTTTATATGATTATTTATGGATTATTTAATTTTTACAAATTTGTCGAAAGACATGCCTAATGGATTATTATTAAGTAATTATTTATTGATCAATTTTGATAGCTATGGTGACAGAGATATTTTTTCTAAGCGGGAAGAATGTTCAGAGGAATATGTTTTTAATGGGTGGATTTAAGTGAGGATCTGGAAATATTTTTAATAATGTCTGTGACAGTCTGTCCTGTTCTGGTGTAGCTAGCCGCTGCCCTGTGGACGTTGGTGAGATAAGAATTTAGCAAGCTGAGCAAGGGGTGTTAGGTTACAGACTGGCAAAGTCTTGTTTACTGAGAGTGACGTTACGGAGAGAGAAAAGAATTATTACAGGCCGCCACTATTGTCACTAGCAAGTCTTTGGCCATTTGAACTCGTTTTCGGGTCTGAGAGTGGTACAGACCACGGACGACCCTTTTTAGCGGCTCTTTCGCGGGGGTAACGTGATGTGAGGGAAGAGAGTCTTTTTAAAGAAACGCAACTTAGAGACTACCTGTTAGAGGCCGCCCACCGGAAACGTTTAGGCTAGCCGAGCGCGGTATTGGTAGACCCATTTATTTATTATTAATTATTTCATTGTTTAATTTATTTAAATGTTTGTTTATTACTTAATATTTAATATTTATTTATGACAAGTAAACGTGCTTGACACTTATGGCTACATAGGTAGCGGCACATGGCATTGCTGAAGGTCGTGGTGCAGTTGAAACAAGAATAAACCTGCCCCGATGTCATGAGATAGGAGTCGGTTTTGTAACGTGACCAAATAGAATATTTATTATTAGATTATTAATGTTATTATTATTATACTTGTTATTATTTATCATTTAACTTGTATGTACACTTTTTAACGCATGGCTATACAGCTGGTAAGGTCATGCGACCGTTTTAACAAGAAAAATCCTGTTGAGAGATCATGAGAGAGTAATTACCCGTATAACGTGAATAGATGAAATATTTATTTACTATTTAATTATTTAATATGTATTTAAGTAGGGGAGCAAGGCCAGTTTAAACCCACCCCACAACCTCTCCCTCTGACGTCACATACTAACCCGCAATACATTCAGGGGCAAAGTCGATATCTCGCGAAGCCATGGCCCGATTTTTTGAAAATGTTTGTTTTTGAAATTGTCACTATTTTGTAAACGGTGAAGTTGAGAAAAAAGTTTGTTTGACGATAATGAAAGGTCCCTATGCCCTCGAGGTAGAAACCACGTTTCACGTTTGTAGGACAAAAGAAAATGAATTTTGAAAAATGCTCACTATTTTGGAAACTAAGAATTCTACAAAAGAAATGTTTGACATAATTGAAAGGTCCCTACCCTCGGTACCACGAAAATAAATGTCAAGTTTCTAGGACAAAAACTGTGCATTTTAAAACTTTTTTTAATCTTTAAAATGAAAAGTGGCGGTAGACTGAGAGAGACGGTACCGCTGGGCATGTGTTTCAACGAGCCTGTCTCTGGCCGAGGTCGTGGTATTCGTAATATAACCATGGATATTTCGAGGGGGGCGACAGAGCGAGGGAGCGCTTTCCGATATTTTCCCATGACGAACAAACAAAGGTGAATATTTTGAAAATCCCTCATAGCGGACTTTAAACATGTTAGTAATGAGTGAATTGACAAATGATAATAATGGTATGAGATGAATGAAAGCGGGGCGTTTGATAGTTGTCAACAACTTGAAGAACTTGCTTTGTATGTCTTGCTGGAAGCCTGAACGACAAACAGAAAAAATCTGCTCGGGCCCTGGCTGGGAGCTAGCTAGGAGAATGGAATGTGAAACCTTATTAGAGGACGTGACTTGGCAACACTGCTGTCAGCTGATAACAGGTTGGAGCAATGTGGCAACTCTGTAACTGTGATAAAAGACCCGGCCTCAGACAGCCGAGGACAGCAGCCTGCATGAGCGGGCAGAAGCGGTGAGAGGGGGAGGAGGGAAACCGAGACACGCAACAGGGAATAATGTGACCACTACAGAGCGGTGAGGGGCGAGGGGAGGGGCTAGAGGGGGCGGGGGAGAGGTGAGGGGTGGAGTGGAGTGGAGAACCCATGACAGCCAATAGCTGAACGAGTTGTCTGTCAACATGGAGTCAAAGAGTGAGACACAGGTGAGGAGAGAGAGAAAGAGGTACATGTGTGGACATGCATAAAGCGCTGAGCGCTGTACTCAGGGCTCTCGTACAACATGATTCAATAAATAAATAAATAAAAAGTGCGCAGGTTCACACAATATGTAATTTATTGATCCAAGAATTAAAGGTAGAGTAAAATCCCAACCATATCACATACAGTTTATTTCCTTTTTGTTTCAACACTTTTTCCACAAGATAATGTTTTGAAAACGCTGTCCTTTGAAGTTCATGGAGATAAAACCTGCCTTATATGGGTTGATGGTTGAGGTCCTCGAGTAAATAGGTGACTGGACTGTCCAAGTTGACTTGACGAATTCGAAATAGTTCGGTCCCTCACTGAGGCGTGTAGCTCTTATTGAAGGCAGACTTAAATTTGCACACACGAACAAAATCCCCAATTTTCAGTCGGTGACGTTTAGGGTCTGCTGTTTTTATGGGGGGTTAAACAGTTTATCAAGTCGCTGAATATGTATGGTCACGAGCCGTGGCTTTGTCCCTATCGTTCTATGTTTGGTGTCATTGTAACGAGACATTAGCTCTGGTAACATGTCCAACTAGCGATAAGTGCCCTGAGCGGTAAACGCTTTCCACATATGCGATTTCCAATGTTCGGTTAGACCGCTCTACCACGCTGGATTTGAGATTGCTGTACGTGGTGTAATGGTAAATATCTTTAGATTTGGGAAAACTGGAGAAATTCTTGTTGAAAAATTATTTCCCCTGGTCGGTTTGTAGCAACTGAGGTTGACGTTTGGATTGTTGAATAATATGTTTAAAGGTCTTGGTGACTAGTGGACCTGACTTGCGACGCAGAGGTTCAACAACGGCATTTTAGCATAGACATCAATGACGGTCACCATTGTTAACGGTAGCATAGGGGATCGTTCCGACGAGGTCTACTTGCCAAAGTTCATCCACACCTCGTGAAATTACCTTGAGTAGCTGATAGTGACGCCTAGCTGGGCGATGTAACTCATGAGCAATGCCCATTTTAATGGGTGAGGGCTTAAACAATAAGTTTGGCATTTCGAAGTTCTTGTTCAATTTCTTGAATTTCCCACTCGTGACCGGTATGGACGGCTTGACGTGAAGCATGCAGCAGCTGTAGTCACTGGACGAGCTTATTGGGATTATGCCAGTAGGTAACATCCACAAGCGGTTTTAATGGTTTAAATGTCACTCCCGAAGCGGACGCTTTACGACGAGTCTTTGACTGGAGGGAAATATTTTTGCAATGATGGTTTTATATTTTTGAGATATATTGACATTCACTTATTGAGTGGGATCATACTGACTTTTGTGGGCATGGGTGTCCAATAAAATGGAGTTATATTTGCCAAGGTCCTCTGGTGAATGATCATGGGAAGAAGGTGTACGAGAGAATAGCAGCTTGAACAGTCCTGGCGTTAATTTATAATTGATGTTTTAATGACAGTTTTAGTACGAGCAAATTTAATCGATGAATCACTAATTATAAAACTATCATTCTCATAGCGAACACCATACGTGGTATCTGTGTTTCCAATAACTAGATCGGTGAAATAGGGTTCCAGTGTTGATCCATAATATTTTATTAAAATGTTCTTCAGTTGAGCTTTATGTTGAGGTATGGATGAGAGTTGTGAAAACGGAGACGATCTGGAAGGGCAAGGTGAATCGACCATGCCCAAGGATTTCTTCTTTCTTAAAAACTCTGCAAGGGGTCAGGACATTTTTTGAGGCGTAAACACTCGTTCCTCATCATCCTCAACCTCGCTAACACTAGTCAAATCTTCCTGTTCCCCTTTCTCTACCACAGGGTCCTCGTGTAGCTTCTGCGTGGCTTGTGAAACAGTGGGTAGCGTTTCACATGGCTTGAAAGAGGGTTTCAACATTGATTTTAGCGGAGGTGTTAAATGTTGTTGAATAAACAAAGCATGATCTGAACGTGATCGTTTCAATTGATGAAACTTTTGGCGAATAGTATTTTTTGCTCTAATAATATGCTTTTTCAATTGACTCTCTGCTAACGCCATGGTGTCTTGACCAATGACTTGAGAGGGAATTAGACAGTGCCATAAATAGCAATAAAATTATCAAAACCTAAGCGATAGCGTCCTTGGTTGAGTTCACTTTGTTTGTCAATGAACAAACGGACATGACGTTGAGTGTTCCAGCACTTGGCACACAATTCGTCCTGGCGAAATAAAACAATGACATTAGCATTGTCACGAATCAACTGTTTGGACAGTTTAGAATACGTTTGTCCAAGATAGAAGCAATCGATAAGTTGGTGACGACCCATGCTGAAATAGCTTTGAATGATTCCTTGACGTTCAGTGGATACATCATCGAAAATCATGAGTGAATCAGGCTTTATCTAATCCGGGGCAATAACATTTTATTGCATGGAAAATGTGGAATAACCCATATTCTCATTTTGTAATCCAGACTTGACTTGATCCAGAAACATGTAGAGGGGTTGGTTGAGAGATTTTGCAAAAATATAAATATTTTGAAAACGCAGACCATTGGGCGCTGTGATGAGCGCCTGCAAAAGATTGGTCTTTCCACTTCCCGAAGGTCCCACTATGATGCAGCGAATGGAAGATGGAAACAGTGAACCATGGCGTTGTTCACGTGATGTGAGATAGAGATGGGAAACCATGTCCCCCACGGGGACTGACTCTTGCTGCTTAATAATCTTCATATCAATTAAGGCTTAGAGAAGCTAGCAGGCTGTCTATATACACGGAACCGAGCCTTGTCATAGAAACAGTAGACTCCTACTGCAGGTTGACGATGAATGTCTTTGGACGTGCGTTGATGGGCAAAGCTAGGTCTGTCCCCATACATGATCCTAAACAAGAAACAGATCCTGCTAATAAACACTATGTGGATAGGTCTGTATTGCCACGCACGAAACAGGGAGATTATGACTTTAAGGGAAAATGGTTACCCCTTGTGAAACATCCTCAAGTGTCTACAGACGTCACTACAAAAAAGTATGTGGATAACAAGGTGTATGAGTTTTATAACAAAGTGCCTCAGCTTACGGTGAATGGCTATACCGCTAATCATCATCGCATTATTCACTTGGAAGACCCACAAGACGAAGACGATGTCTGTACCAAACGTTATGTGACCTATGATATGTAAAGGCTTTATAAATTTATCCGATCTGTATTTTTAGTGTATCTGACAAATGAAAAACCTGTGAATGACAGAAGCCATTTACCGCTAGTCCATGACCAGCACCTGACCTATGTGCTTGCTTCGGGTTTAAGCCACTATCGATTGCATTACGATGGAACCATTCACATCAAACAAACCATGCCTGATGAGAACCATTTACAAATAGAGATAAACGGTCATAGGATGTTGGTCCATAACCATGCAATGATCAATGCAGGTGACGAATTATCCTTTCATCTCTCGTTGGCATGGGATGAAAAGCAATCGGGAAAAACCATAAACGATTTCCCACTTTATGTGGAATTGGAATATACAGCCATGAAATAACAACCTGACGTTAGTTGTGACTTAAACTTTCTTGTGAAAGGTTGTTGGTAATCATCATGGTGAAACAAAGATATGTGGTGAAAAGGACTAAAAATAATACCCTGGCATTAGTGGACAAGCCCTTGCAAAAGAAAAAAGAAAAAAATAACGTGTTGAACATAAGAAAAGCCCTTCGAACACCACAGAGACATGTAATTCCAAGATGTCAGCGACAGGGTTCAAAACAAGGGCGAGTGATTCCCGTCCCCAAACGAGCGGGATTTTTACCTGCTTTATTTTCTGGTCTGGCTGCACTGTGTTCACTTTTGGGCGGTGCCAGTGAGGTGGCGAAAACCATTAAAGCTGCAGAGCAGGGCAAGAAACAACTAAAAGAAAGTCAGCGACACAATGAAACCATGGAAGCGATTGCTATGGGAGCTAGAAATGCCAATTTAAAGCCAGCCTTTTATCAACAAGGATTTGGGCTTTCACCATTTCGAAATTTAAAAAAAATTAACCTCAGTCATAGCAAGTCATGCCCTGACTCATCACCAAGTGGAAAGCTATGCTAAACAACTAAAGCTCTCTCATTTTCGAGGTGTGTTTATGCGGAACCAATTACCCTCCACGACCCTGGAAACAGGGATGTACTGTTGTAAATTTGGATGATCACCGAGGACCAGGAACACATTATGTAGCTTATGTCAAAGAGGGATCCACCGTATGGTACTTTGACAGTTTTGGGAACTTGCCCCCGCCCATGGAACTAGTGACCTATTTTGGAAACAGGATCAAGATATATTATAATGTGAAACGTTAGCAAACGTTTAACAGCCAAGAGTGTGGACGTGTGTGTTTAATTTTTTTATATAAGACGCAGAATAAGCAAAAACGTCAACAGTATGTCGGCAGAGAGTAAAACGTTTACACTGCATGGACGTGGACCTGAAGTCGGCCTAGAGTTTTACCCGCCTATGGAATTGAGTGTAAGACCTTATGGTTTAGGACTTGTTTCACTTGAAACGTACAATAGAATTTACAACGTACGAGAAAATGTGAACAACAAGTTTTACTATGATGATTCTGTGCTCACGCTGAAATCAGGTGGATACACGTTGGATGATATTTATGAACACATGTATGTCGTGTTGATCAATGAATGTGGTTTAAAGTCATTTTTTGATGGAACGCACAAGTTTGAACTTCTATGAAATACCAACACTCATCGCTGCAGTATTTTCGCCACGTTTAAGATGGACTTAAAACACGCCCCGATTCCATTGGTCCATTACTAGGATTTAAACCACGCGTGTTAGAGCCCAAAAAGAAACATCAATCAGACGATGAGGACCATCATGTGTCGTTGACGTGTAATATTAATTGCCAAATGTATACCAATCAAGAACCATCGCATTCGCTTTATGACTTTATTGTGACATCGCCCAATGGCTATATTATTCGTGAAAACCCTACAGTGGTGCTTTTTCATTCTGTGGCTGTCGATGGTATTAGTAATATAACATTAAGACTCATTAATAGAGACCAACAACTCATTCAACTAGATTCTACCATACCAGTGACGTACAAGTTGGTGCTAAAGCCACTATGAAGTTTGTGTATAAAGCAACAACACCATCGAGGAATGGTGTTAGTTGTTTGCCACGTCAATACACGTTAACATCTCAGGACAAGCAGATTTTACTGCATTTCGGTTACAACGTCAACCCCCATGATGAATTCTATCCTACAGCGCATCGAGGAGCAACCAGGGGTGATAAGAATTGATCCCCATTCCCATCAAGCTCAAACACCTGGACGCAATAACAAAGAAGAAATTCAATTTGTTATCAACAACCATGATATTAACACCCTACCGCATTAAAGTGTCATTCAGATTGAAGGTCGACTCACCAAAGCCGATGGCTCAACACCCACCACATCCAAGTTAGCCAACCATGATTTTGCCTTTCTGTTTTCTGAGGTGCGCTATGCCATTAACGATATCGTGGTGGATAGCACTCGAAATGTGGGTATTTCCAGTGTCATGAAACTATATCCCTCTTATAGTGAGGAAGCAGGTAAAACGCTTTGCATGGCAGGTTGGTGTCCTGACTCGACCAACGACTGGATGGTACACACCGATGGCACCTTTACTGGATATTTACCTCTTAAACTGATTTTAGGCTTTGCCGAAGATTACCAGCGCATTCTGGACATCGCAAGGCACGTGCTTTATCTGGTGAGAGACAGAAGTGATAATATTGCACTCAAGGGAGCCGACAATGCCCCCATAGATTCAAAAATTCAACTACAACGCATGCTATGGAAAGTGCCCCATGTGACCCTTGACGATAGCAAAAAACTGGACATACTCAAGATGGTAAAAAGAGATATGCCTCTACCCATGGAATTTAGAAGCTGGGCACTCCATGAGTACCCGCTATTGCCCACCACCAACACACACAGTTGGTCTGTAAAAACAACCTGCTATACAGTGAGACCTCTCTACATGATCGTGGGTTTTCAATCG
Source organism: Meconema thalassinum (assembly GCA_946902985.2). NCBI lineage: Eukaryota > Metazoa > Arthropoda > Insecta > Orthoptera > Tettigoniidae > Meconema > Meconema thalassinum. Next base: position 678,798,197 of record OX336389.2, read on the forward strand.
AATCGCAAGTATCAACAAACCAAAGATGCCACGCAATTTGATCACTTGCAATTAGAAATGCACGTCTTTTCCTCAACGGAGGTGTGTTTCCCAATGAAGGACTGGATTTGAATTTTTCGAAAATAAGTTTGGCCCCCTGTATGACTTGTTTTCTAAATTTAGATGGTCGTATTATCAAAAAGAGAACAGCCCCATGCTGTCACCCCAAGCGTTTAAGGCAAGGGCGCCACTGATTGTCTTTGACTGTTCTTACTTGGAAGAGTCTGTCAAGCCATCCAATATTGACATTCAACTAGATTTTGAAACGCATGACAATGTACCAGCCAATACGACGGCCTACTGTTTGATTATTCATCACGAACAAGTCAACTATTATCCACTGTCCAACCAAGTGACGAGTGTATAAATAACAGGTCAACCCACGTCAAGCAGCTGAGTCATGCCTTGCTTCAAAGCCTCAAGATGTGTCACACCTATGAATTTAAACTCTGAGGAACAACGTCTCAAGACTTTTGCAACGTCGCCTGTGCCTTTCATAAACCCTCAAGCGTTGGCAGCCGCTGGCTTCTATTATTTAAAAACATGAGATGAAGTCAAATGTGCCTTTTGTGCCATCACCATAGACCAATGGCAGGAGAGTGATGAACCCATGCAGGAACATCAGCGCTGGTCACCCGCCTGCCCCTACCTGTGCAGAATGGAAATGGGAACTATACCCTATCATTCAAGCTATCCCTCACTCGTGCCTCTGAGTGATGAAAAAACAAGTTACGATACGTGTGGACTGTATGGTGTCAACGGTGCTTCGGTGAGCAGCTCACCGTCAAAAACACCTAGTTTAGAGACATTGGGACACCATCTGTGTTATGGACGTTATTAACATAAAAGACTGTATTGTTGTATGGGTTGGTATCGTCCCTATCCCAAAATGACAAAGGCCTGTAAGACGTGTTATGACAATAAAATGATGTAATAAAAAAAGGTTATGGTTGTTAATATTATTTTTCATGTCCCCCAGTCCTACCCTAACCTCATTTTCTTTAAACTAGCATGGTAGGTAAGTCTATGTCATGGTCAGACTTTAGTGGGCGATCGTCAGTCAGTCGTCAGTTGAGCTTGGTCCAGGCAATCGTCAACATGTTGCGCACACTCATTGTGGATTGCCAAGGGTTTAAAATTGGTGACAACAAATTTATATTTAAACAAGTGGCCATTATCGATTGTACCACTTTTTGGATATCGCAAGCTACGCATTTGGTATTTAAACCGCCCCATGCTTTTGATTTGTTGTGTGAAAAAGATCGTAAACAAACCCAGTGGATTGAAAATCATAGGCAACTAGACTGGAATCAAGGAACCATTTCCTAAAAAATATTTGAATATGGTCCTCGGCCAATGTGGTATTTGTGAGAGGTGATGAAAAACGTGAATGGTTGCAACCCTTTTTGACGCCTTACTGTCAATATATCGACCTCATGGACTTGGGCTGCCCATCCCTGCAAACGCACATGGATACTACTCCCTGTGGCAACATTACCCATACAGCCCTAGCGCATGCGTGGCATCTCTTTCATTGGTTAACCACTATTGCCTGCTGGGAGTTGTTAAATAAAATTAAAACTCAAGATTTACCTCTGAATGACGTCAGTCAGATTTCTACAAGCGACGTGTAAACATCTACAGCACGTGATACCTGGAGAAAGAGGATGCTACAGACAATGCCATCGGCAATTCTTTGTGTGCAAAAAGAAACTAGACAGTTTTACCAAACAGGAATTATAGGCGCTGGCCAAGTCGTTAATTTATTATGTGGCCGCCAACGCGGTGAAAGAAATCTGAAAACATGTACCAAAATCAAGGACTCAAGACCCTGTATTGAGTGAATTGCAACCCTGTACGGATTACGATCACCATAAGCAAGTGGCCATGGCAAAGATACCCTCTATGCGACAGTGTACGACTTGCCAACTGGTCAAACTGTATCACGGTCATAAAAGCTAGTGTAAAGACCATGTTGAATTATTCCACGGTTGTCATGGCGAGAAAACGCAACAACAACAACAACAACAAACACAATCATCGTCCACAGAGGAGGAGGAAGATCAAACATTTTCACCATCCATGGAAAAGGATATGCCAGTCCTGTACTGGCAATGGTGTCATTGACAAAGTGATTCAATACCTACCTCTCGAAATCCAGCTCCCAGGTTATCGTTTTTGTGGCCCTGTAACTCATCTTGAAAAAACGCTTTTGCAGCGTGGTGATGTACCCATTAATCTTTTGGATCAAGCAGGTAAAGAACACGATCTTTCTTATCGTCATAGTCATCCTGGTGTAAGACATGTGGCAGATAAAATGTTATCGAAAAAAACTAAACAACGTTTCACATCCTGTGATTCCTCAGTGGGTGAGAGGTTGGCAGCCCTGATGGTGATGAGTGCTATGAAATGAAAGTTAATGATGCATGGACATGAACATTGAGGAATTGAGGAGTGAGGAATTGGGATTTGTTTGTATTCTATTTTCTTTTGTCAATCCCTATGGCTATGAAATAAAAACAAAGGTTTGCAAATACACGATGTTTTTTTTTTTAATTTTTAAAAATCATGATGTTGATGGGCTGATTTTTTTCATTTTCACATTTCACCCATGACCAATTCACACATTGCCATTTGCCATTTTCAATTTACAGTATTTAAAAAATGTCCGTTTGACGTTTTACGTTTTTGATGATATGGAATTTCCATTTTGTTGATTACAATTTTTAAAAAATGTTAGTTTGAAGTTTTAGAATTTTCATATTTCACACGTGGCCATTTCCAGTTTTAAAAATGACAGATTTACGTTTTAGAATTTTGCAGATATGGGAACATAGATTTTCCATTTTCCTGTTTACACATTTTCCATTTGGTGTATGTCGAAAGTTCATTTTTGCCAATGATGTTGATGTGAGTGCTTGACCATGATAATGCTGCAGTGTGTTTATGGGTTTGCAAGAAACGTCGAGATCTACGAATACTGCAGGCAAGACTGCTTTACAAATATAATGTCTATTTACCGCTACATTTCAAAGAAAACTCTTGAAAAACAAAATGACTATAGACGTTTTGATATCTAAGTGAAAATTTCCCCACCCACTCTACCTCACCGTGTTTGCTCTCGTCATACATACACCAGCTTTCTCTCTACTCATACATTTACACACAACCATACCTGCCTTTGTGAACAAACACAACCACTAATTATTCCCAAAAGCACATCCTCGACATGCACACTTATCCCAAAAGAACTTCTTTAGTTTTCCATTTATGATTAGCATTGCAAAAAAAAATACTAGTCATTAAAGTTACAAAAAATACTATTACTCATTTCATAATTACAAAAAACAAATAGCACCCTTGTACGGCTTAAAAAATCAAACTATATACCATAGCCCATTTTCAAATTCCCAACCAAATCAAAATTTAAAAAAAAAGGTTGCACAGAACTTTTTTAAAGAGCAAAAGGCCTAAGTGGGTTTCCACTATTTACAAAATCTACTAATTGTAATGGGAAAAAATATTTACAAAATACAAAAATACTAAATCTACGAGTTACAAAAAAGCCATGTCCCTAAACGAACAAACAGAAAAATCACACCTCCTCCTCCTCGTGGTCATAACCCCAGGGCAGGTTGGTAAGCAGGTCATCAGCCCACACACGTTTCTTATCCATGGAGGCGAGGGTGCATTTTCTCTTTTCCACAAGATACAAATGATGGTTGCCGGATAGTATCCTGCACTGTGTATGGGGCATAGCTTTACCAGTGCTTAAAACCGCTAGGTAGTCGTCTACACGTAGCGATTTTACCACTGCCCTACCTAAACATTTTGCTCTTTTGGCTTCCTTACAGTCTAGCGTGCGATAAGCATACATTTTGGAGGCCAAACCTACGAATTCCGTCATGACGAAATCACCGCGTTCATCTTTTAAAACGCCCATTTTCTTCTTGGTTTTGATGTGCAGCTGAAACACGTTGTCAGCGCTATACGATGAGGTGTCGAACCAGTCACTATGCTGCCTTATGATGTCATAGTGGTTGCAGTGGCAAATGTGGTAAATAAAAGAGTCCGTATCCATATACAAAAGAGAGACGTCCTCAAAATGCCCTTTGGCAAACTCATAGTGGAATCGATACATGACCGATTTGGAAAAGTCTAAAATGACTTGGCCCAAGTAAATGGGCTTATCCATGGTTACGCTGGTCTTACTCAATTCAATAGTGGCCAAATCCTCATCGATAATGTTGATCGATTTAATATTTGGCTTGGCAATGCACCTCCGGGCACAGTAACGACCTTCCCAAACATTGACCAATTTAATGTCACGGTATTTGCGGACATATTCCATGGACTTGCCATAGATGTAGTTGTTCATTAATTTTAAAAAATTAATTTCAAACTGCTGTGTTGCCATTTGTCGGTGCTCTGTGTTGAGTCACATATATGGCTCGAGCCATGCTTTTTGAGCAAAGGAAATACCTCTATGGATTCTCTTCAACACTAAACCTTGGGCTAGACATTGCATTAACATTTGGAAATGTAGCACATACCGATTTTTGTTGTGAAGTGTGCCCATGAGTTTTTGAATTTTCCCTTTACTGTCAGAGGGAAGCATTTGCTCAAGGCAGAATGGGAAATCGGCATGTTGATCATACAAGGATGAGGGATATTCAATATCCACTTCTAACACATATCCACGGCCTGTTTCTTGGCTTACCTTGTTCACATGAAATTCTGACACTTGTTTCTCTGTCAGCCAAACAAACTCCCCGTAGGGCAAAGGCTGACTCATGGCGTAGCCATAAAAATTATTCACGTCATAGTACATTAAGTACGATTCTGGTTTGTCTGGTGAAAAATGAGGCATGTAGACACTGTTCGCTTCGGCATGGCGATGGTTAAGCGATACAAAGCCACCCCGAATGCCCTCTTCAAAAAATAGAACCAGGTCTACATCAGTGAGTAAATCCAATTCCACTTGAGTGTATTTCGAAGCGACATCGAACGAGAGCCCAGGACTCGTATAATAGTGAGCCGGGTCAAGACCGTAAATGTGCTGACACAACTCACGGCATTTTTGAAACATATCGGTGAACAGCAATACATCCAATTTTAGGTAATGCATAGCATATTCACCTAGCGTCTTAATGCCAAACACTCGCCAAACTTGACATGCATGTGCATAGTCTTCTTCGGAAACGGTACTGCGTGTTAGTTTCGAGTAAAATTTCTCTTGTGGTGGGAGAGTTTCTTTGCTTTAACACGCCCCAGTTGTTTCAGAAATCATACGGGAATATACCTTTCCGAATGCACAATTGAAATTGCTCAGGATTCACAAAATGCTTTATGGTGTCTTTAATTCCTTTTCATCCAAGCCATTCACGAGACTATCTAGGGAGGATGACATAAACTTAAAGGAATCCAAAAATCGATTGCTAAAGTTGCCCAACTGCCATGTCAGAGCTGTAAAACGCTCATGGTTTTGGGGGATAATGGTAAACGAGCCCTTGTTGACATGACCCAATTCACTAATCAAAAATTGACTGTCATAATTCGCCAGATTGTGGAAAAAGACACTGTTAAAATGAGGAGCTGGAAAGTTCAAATTGCATTTGCTATGCGCAGCTCAACGAAACTCTCCCGTAAAGTGTGAGAGATCACGAACGGTGTCTTCGGCACTGATCAGTGGCTTTTCTCAAATATGGCATGTGGTCGCATGCTCATACTGCTGCTGTTCTGGAGATAGGCTCATGGGTACTGGGTGGTCCAGTAAACCCTGTACACGATGAGCCAAATTAACAAGTTCATCCAAAAACCATTTCGCACAATCTGGCCCATCACGGGATGCGTAAAATGATTGTGTGGGGTCATAGGCTCATGTTTTGAATGGGTGTGGTTGAGCTGATGGAGGGATCTGGTTCACATCCCGCCATGGGTGTGGTGAGAGCTTCGAAATCTGCATACACCACATAGGAACAGTATCACGCTTGTGAATGTTGTTAAATTTCAAATCAGCTTTGTCCCCTTGCGGAAATATCAGTCTCACCGCTTCCTGAGAAACGCAATCTACCCTATGATGTTCTAAAAGCGTAGGGGTTTTAAAATTTTGCAGGCAACTGTCACAAATATGTTTCTTTTGTTGATCTTCGGACGCTTGACTGCTTAGCAATCTACTCAAATTCTTAATCAGGCAATAGTGATTCACCTCTCCGTAATACAGATATAAAAGATGAATGTGGTGTTGTTTCGGTTCCTTTGTAGCATAAAAAGGACCCACAATCACATTACCATTAAGGACATACACCATGAACCAAAAGTCATGGTTATCTTGTTCAAACCTATGGATCTCCGTTAAGTCCATAGGGAACGATACGCTAGTTAAATTTAAAGTTTGTTTTAATTCATCAAACTTGGCATTGTACATTCTTGGTCTCTCAACATGACATTGTACCGGCTACAAATAGGCGGCCACAGACCACAGAAAGCAATCATTGTCAAAATTTTGAATATTCACCACAGCTCTCTGGCAGGCAATCGCTGGTGATGTTTTAATAAAGCTAGACCCAGCATTCAACGGGTTGAAATGACAAATGTTGATTTGCAGGTAATCAATTTTGTCTTAAGCTAGACCACTGGGTCCTTGTTGCAATTTATCAAATTTTGATAGCAAGGCATTTATCATTTTGGATTGTTACCACTCATCCAGATTATCGGCTATCAAAAGCTGTTGCATTTTACTGCCAATATAAAATGGTTTTTTATGCTCACCGTCCTTGTTTTAATATATGGAATCGCACAAGTGTTGTATATTGGCCTTTAAAGCCGTATGCAACCTTTGCGCTGTACAAATTTGTTCTTTAAAAATTTCAAAACATGATTCGATAAAGTCTTTTGGGATTAAACTCTCACTAACATTCAATACGCGGCCAGAGCGCACATGTTTCCTAAAACAGGACTCGAGGGGTTCCCAAGTTAACCTATCAACAACGGTAAAAGACATGATTTTTATTAAAAAAACAATCTCACCAAAGTTTTCAGCCGTAGATTGCCTGGTAAAGAATGGTCCCAAACAAACAGCAGTGGTTGTAGTGGTCGAGCGTTTTCCAACACACTAAAAAGAAATAAAATTCACCACCATAAGTATATCAATTTCAGATAGCACCTTTCTACAGCCGAAAACAAAACAAAAACTATCAAACAGGTTATATAAACAAAATCTTACCTGGGTTTTGTAACTTTTTGGCTTCTTGTAGGTTCCAGTGGAATGCGGTTTCTGTCTTTTGGCACGACAGGTATGCAGATTATCTAAAACAAACAAAATAAAACATTCCATGAATAAAATTGTAAACCAATAATATTTTAAACATTTATTAGCATTGAAATAAATTAAACAGCATGTAATGATACACTTACCTCTAATATATAATTTATCCAATATGGTCACTAATTAGAGTTGAGCACACGAAACTGTTCACCTTTTCGCACTGTTTAACGCGGATAAAACACAGCCTATGTGCACAGTGTAACGTTTAAAACAGGAATGACGCACAATGCGCCATGACAAGCTGAAAAATCTATAACCTCACCTCTCCCCCGCCCCCTCTGGCCCCTCCCCTCGCCCCTCACCGCTCTGCAGTTGTCACATGATTCCCTGTTGTGTGTCTCGGTTTCCCTCCTCTTCCCTCTCACCGCTTCTGCCCGCTCATGCACGCTGCTGTCCTCGGCTGTCTGAGGCCGGGTCTGTTATCTCAGTTAGAGAGTTGCGAGAGTTGCCACATTGTTCCAACCTTTTATCACCTAACAGCAGTGTTGCGAAGTCACTTCCTGTAATAAGGTTTCACATTCCATTCTCCTAGACAGCTCCCAGCCAGGCCCCGAGCAGATTTTTTCTGTTTGTCGTTCAGGCTTCCAGCAAGACATACAAAGCAAGTTCTTCAAGTTGTTGACAACTATCAAACGCCCCGCTTTCATTCACCTCATACCATTATTATCATTTGTCAATTCACTCATTACTAACATGTGTAAAGATCGCTATGAGGGATTTTCGAAATATTCACCTTTATTTGTTCGTCATGGGAAAATATCGGAAAGCGCTCCCTCGCTCTGTCGCCCCCTCGAAATATCCATGGTTCTATTACGAATACCACGACTGCGGCCAGAGACAGGCTCGTTCAAACACATGCCCAGCGGTACCGTCTCTCTCTGTCTACCGCCAATTTTCATTTTAAAAATTAAAAAAGTTTTAAAATGCACAGTTTTTGTCCTAGAAACTTGACATTTATTTGCATGGTACAAAGGGTAGAGACCTTTCATTTATGTAAAACAATATTTTTTGTAGAATTCCAATTTTCCAAAATAGTGAGCATTTTTCAAAATTCAATTTCTTTTCTCCTACAGACTTGAAACTTGGTTTCTGCCCAGAGGGCACAGGGACCTTTTATTAACGTCAAACAAACCCTTTTCTCAACTTCACCGTTTCCAAAATAGTGACAATATCATAAACCAACATTTTCAAAATTTTCTTAAAAAATACCAACACACATTCATAACAAAGAGAACATCATTCCAACGCCAACAACACCTCATTCGTTAAAATCCGACCATGCGTTCGCGAATTATCGCCAATGTTCGCGAGAAAGTAGGCTATCTATTTTTTGTCCTACACACTTGAAACTTGCTGTCAGCCTAGAGGGTATAGGGTCATTCCACTGACGTTAAACAAACGTTTTCTAAAATTCACCGTTTCCAAAATAGCTCCAATTTCAAAAACAATACTTTTCAAAAAGAAATTAAAAATACCAACACACATTCTTAGCAAAGAGGACGTCACGCCAACGCCAACAACACCTCGTTCGTTAAAATCCGATCATGCGTTCGGGAGATATCGGCAAAGTTCGTATGAAAGTAGGAGAGTAAGTAGAACTCGCATTATGTCCTAGAGTCTTAAAATTTATTTTGGGAGTAGAGGGGGTAGGTACCTTTCATTTATGTCAAACAAACGTTTTTGTAAATTTGTTAGTTTTCAAAATATAGGAATTTCCAAATTGGAGTGTTTTCAAAAAAACACAAAAGAATATAAAACTTTGTTCTAACGATGAAGGACATAGAGACCTTCCGTTTGAACTATTGCACAACTTTCCATCATGTTTGGTTTTCAATCTATCGCCTACTTTCCAAACAAAAAAATTTCAAAAATTTTTTTAACAATATAATGAGTGATCCATAAGAAAGTGGGCGTCAGGTCGAGTCCAACGATATGTCGCATGCCAAAATCGGACCATGGCTTCGCGAGATATCGACTTTGCCCCTGAATGTATTGCGGGTTAGTATGTGACGTCAGAGGGAGAAGTGGTGGGGTGGGTTTAAACAGGCCTTGCTCCCCTACTTATTTTTTAATTATTAATAATTTAAAATTATTAGTATTATTTAATTGTATTATTTTATTTTATTTTTATTTCTTTATTTTTTATTTAGTCAATTTACCCTCTAGGTTGGTGGTTCCCACGGACTCAGCGAGGGAACTCACCACTACCGCCTCTATGGGCAGTGTCATGGAGCCTGGAACATCTGGTCGGTAGGGATATAACTGGGGAGGTGTGATCAGCACTTCGCCCAGGCGGCCTCATCTGCAAAGCGAACAGGGCTCTAATGAGGGATAGGAAGGGATGGAAGATTGGGATGGATAGGCGAGGAAGAGGGAAGGAGGCGGCCGTGGCCTTACAGTAGGTACCATCCTGGCATTTGCCCGAAGACGAAGTGGGAAACCACGGAAAACCACTTCGAGGATGGCTGAGGTGGGAATCGAACCCCCTCTACTCATTTGGACCACCCGAGGCTGAGTAGACCCCGTTCCAGTCCTCATACCACTTTTCAAATTTCGTGGCAGAGCCGGGAATCGAACCCAGGACCTCCGGGGCGGCAGCTAACCATGCTGACCGCTACGCTACGGAGGCGACATTTTAATTTTGTAATTAATATCATTTAATTTTATAATTATTATAATTTAATTAATTGAGAACTGTACATAGAGAGTTAGCTAGCCCAAAAGGGTAGCCTGAGTGGGGAATATTTTTAATGGCTAGATTGAGGATGGACAACTGCTTATAATGTAGACCGCAATAGGTATATTTTTAAAGTATCCGAGTTTCATTTGTCATTATTTACTTATTTCCAACAGTATTGAGAGGTTGAATGTAGCTATGGCTTACGATGTGCTATGACATAACGGCCCCGCCAACCTATTAGATTGACGTAGCATGATTGATGATCGGTAGAGTGATATAATTTATTTAGGGTTTGAACAATGTTTAATTATAAGGCAAGCTTACATGGAGGTCTAACGTTACACATTATAAATATAGCATGATTTTATAATTTTTGAAATGTAGTCTAATAGACCATAAACCAATAATTTTAAAAAGTAATGTAACATAGCATTCAGCAGCCCCCCAACACCAACAGGCCAAATGACTGGTTAACATTAACTTAGCAAGTCATTAACGGTGGTTACGTGCACTTGCGACTAGTTGGACCTGGGTGACTAGTCGCGTAATGAATTGTTTCACTTACCTGAACAGGCGCTTTTTCCGTTTTCATTATCATTATCCTTTCTGGATTAACACTTCTTTATTCATGAAACCAACAATATTGGGAAGCCGAGGCCTGAGATGACAATACCATAACCACATCCGGGACTTTCTCACTCACTATGGTGTAACGATACATACCATTATAGTTAACGAACGGTAACGACCCATACTCTACACACACGTGACAAAGCGTTTGCGAGATTCATAAAATATAATTAATTTATTAAAATTCTATTAAGGTGTATACAATTTACAACTCACACACTTAAGTACATCGAGCTGATAACCATGGTATCCCTACCTTTTTACCGCACGGGACTCATGGTTAAGGAATCCTAACCCCATAATATGAAGTTCACATGCAAGTATACAAGACTGATTACGTATATATTCCTACGTTTTTGCTACACGGGACTAATGAGAGATTACCGATATATTGTAATTTTACAACACACAAAAGTGTATGGAGCCGATGACAACAATATGGAACACTCAACTACACGGGACTAATATCGAACTACACGTGGTTGATGGCCTAGATATGTAACACACTAAACTATATGCGACTAATGGTTGAGAACGTAAAAACACATGCACTCAACACACGAGGCTGATGACCAAGCTATTCCAAGTTCCCTATACACTTAAGCACACGGGACTGATGACTGAAATATTCCTTTAGCAAGTTTAGAGACAAACAAAACTGTTGCAGCGCTACTGCCTCTCCCGACAGGCATTGCTGATGAGTTGGCAGAAATATAATCTTTATTCCGCTAGAATACAATGATTCAACGCAGCGAACCTATTTAAATATTTTTATTATGCAGACATGTAATAGGGTTATTATTTATCTAACTGAGATCAACAATTTCAAAGGTCCAGTGGCGAGCACTCTCGGCTCTCACACTAGAGGTTTTAACTCGATTCCTGGATCTGGGACTAGAACAGAGCACTCCATAGAAAAAGAGGGCGTGATAGCTCAGTGGTCAAAATGTTTTACTCTCTCCGCGAAGGCGGGGGTTTGATTATCAGCTATGCCAAGAAACGGGGTACACTCAACCTCGAGAGGTAAAGCCGAAAATAGGCCTGGAATTGCTTTTGGGATGGTTCTTAGCTTAGGGAAACGGCCGCCTCTTTAACCTATTTTTAATCAGACCCAAGCTAGTGGTTACCTTTACGATTGACCTGTTACCACCCCCAGTTGTATGTGTTAAAGTTAACAAATTTAGACAACATAACTTAAGTCCATGGCCGCATTTTCCAATTATATTTCTAATTGTTAAATTTAACTTTTACTACGGACATCTTAGTAACACATGTTATCTGGCATGTATTTAAATATTAGGTATTTACATTGAAATTTACGCAAACCCATAAACTACACTTAGTACAGGCTCGGTGGATTTAAACTGTTGTTTTCTTTATCCCTTAGAGGTGTATGATGTTTTTCTTAATCGTCTTGTATACTGACATTACCACTTACATACAACGCAACGCTAGACATACATACAACTATTTAATATAGTGAGTCTTATGGTTATACTAATTTCTTTTTTGCAGAATACAGCAGATCGCCACTCACAACTAACTGCATTGGCTTTATTCACCTAGACTTGATATATATTTCACACATACTAACACCCTAAGAAAATATACAACTCTAATGTTTACCTGTTCAAATGCAGCTCACCTTAACTCTCATATAGCTAATAAATGTGTTATACTATGCTTTTACCTGGTTAGTTTTAGATAATTTAAAGCCACTATTACAACCATTGCCGGAGTTTGCCAAAGGTTAACGATTATTGGATTAGGAGTGGTAGGTGGGGGTTATTAATCAAGAGAAACAAACAATACCCATACAATACTTTTTATTAATTTAAGTATTTAGACAGTAATTACACACTGAATACAACTCTCTCTTTACGATTGCTTAGTATAGTTTAAAAGAGATAACTATACATATAGTAAGACCACTAGAATGTATGTTAAGACTCTATCTTACCAATTGCGTGAACTCATTGCACAATAATTTTGGCATTTCGAAGTTCATCTTTTATTTTTAATAGTTCTTCCTCATAGCCAGAATATCCTCTATGTAGTAAGGTATGCAAGAACTGTAGACGTTTGACTAATATATTAAGATAGTTCCAGTAGATACCATTGATGAGTGGTTTGAACGTTCTAAACGCAACGCTTGATGCAGATATTCCACGGCCAGCAATGACCGATGTTTTTAAAAATAGGGGAAGCCGCAATGGCTGTATAGGTGTAAGAACCTCATCATCCTCTTTTACTTCAGTTTTAACATCATTATTATCATAGCCATAATTATTACCATCATGATCCATAGTCTGTGTTGCTTTTGATAGTGTCGAGGGATTTTTGAATGCAGATGATTGTTTAAACATAGCCTTTAGATGAGTGGTTAAATGTTGCTCAACAAGCTAGGCACTATCTTGAGCAGCAGTCCCTGTCTTTAGGGTTTACTTTTCTGCTTTGGTTAGAGTATTTTGTACTTTTAGATGAGTATCATCCCGAGCTCTACAATGATGCTCGTTTTAATTTAGTAGATTGGAGTCTTTTGTCTTAAGCATCCCCCGACACTTCTTTGATCTTTGTTTTGAACAACGCCCAATAACAGTTCCATCGTTATTGGTTCTTTTTACAATATATGTACTGTATATCCTTTATAGTACGCACATGGCTTACAATAGCTAGTCGTTGAGACTTCCATATCAACTAATACACACGAATCAAATTTTAGTAAAGTCACTTCAGTATTAAGTACGGTAGGGAGAAATTCAAAGTGAATTCAAAGGAGGAATTTGCAAAATACCGTTAAGGTCGGTAGTCACACGAACAATTTCCATATTGGACGTGATTTTCACTTAACGCTCTTTATACTGGAAACGGTTCGTGGTGGGCGCAAATTGTACTTACACGGGATTTGAATGGGCGCTACTTGTACTGACTCGGGTTAAGTGGGCGCTATTTATACTGGAAGCGGTTTATAGTTGGCACGAATTGTACTAACTCATGACTGGGGTTGGCGCCAATTGTACTAACTTGTGAATTGAGTAAAAGCGATTTTTACTGGGCGCTATTTATACTGGAAGCGGTTAGTAGTGGTCACAAATTGTACTAACACAGGATTTGAATGGGCGCTATTTGTACTGACTTGCTTTAAATGGGCACTATTTATACAGGGCACGATTTATAGTGGGTGAAATTTATTGTGGGCACAATTTAAAGTGGACATAATTTATTCTGGGGGTCACAGTTTCAAGAGGGCTCAAATTAAATTGGGGGCAAATTATAGTGGGCGCGTTTTATAGTGGAAGCAATTTAAAGTGGGTATGATTTACAGACCACTGTTTAGATCCTCTAGAAGTACAACAGCAGATTTTGTAACGTTTAAAATATAAAAAATGTACTAACATAACAGACAACACACGAGGGATGGAACGAAATTTTAGTTTTACTTGACAACATATATATCAGAGATAAACTTGGAGAATTTACAACATACTTTGTGGTTAACACTTTTACTCTAAGTGAATGCAGAGACGGATTTATCAACCCTACCCCCTCATTACCAGATTACAACTCACTAATGCGATGTTAAAGCAAAATAGTAGCTATCAAGAGGAGTGGAAGAAGAGCAATGTCTTTGGCAACTGCTAATAAAGACATGATATAGGTTGGTAGGACACGTACCAAGACAGTTAGGAATAACAAACTTAGTTATGGAAGGAAGGGTAGAGGACAAGAGTTGTCAAGTTTAATGATTGCCTCAAATTCTATCTCCTACATCCATCCCACTCCTAGCCAAAAGCAACAGCAGCCTATTTTCCAATCTTAACATTAATTGTTAAATACTCAACTAGTCACCTAAGTCCAACTAGTCGCAAGTGCATGTAACCACCGTTAATAGCCTACAAAAATAATATTAACCCGTCATCTAGCCTGTTGGGGTTGGGGGGCTGCTGAATGCTATGTTACATTACTTCTTAAGAATTATTGGCATATGATCTATTAGCCTACATTATAAAAATTATAAAACTATGCTATATTTATAATATGTAACGTTAGACCTCCATGTAAGCTTGCCATATAATTAAACATTGTTCAAACCCTAAGCAAATTATATCACTCTACCGTATTTCAAATCATCAATCATGGCCACGTCAGTCAATCTAATTGGGTCGCGGGTCATATCTTTGGGGCTTGGTATGGAGTGGTCGATTAAAGACCTCCCGTATCGGACAGAACCCCAACGGGTGGTTGGAGTTAAGATTAAGTTGATCTTTATGAAAAATAGGTTTCGGCATTGAAGGTAAACAAAGCAAATGTTAAAGGAGAACAAGTTACTTGTGCAGTTTGAATTTTTATTGCCAATAAATATCTGCATGCATAACAAGAGGATCAACTAATATATAGATATATAACAATAATTCAAACACTTTGTAACAAACAACAATCTAAATTGTATATATTTAACAGGAGAACAATCTCATAAATATTAATGATTGGAATAACTTTTACAGTTTGTAGACGGTAGCGAATAACTGGTTTGAATTTCATATAACACCAAGTCTCTGCTAGCTCTGTCACGGATTAGGTTAGTACTTGGGGGCTAAGCCCAAGATCCTAAAAACAGCAGAAAACGACTTCAAGTTCTTGGGGGCTCAGCCCAAGATACTTGAAGGAAAAGAGTGAAGGTTCCGGCACAAGAGGCTATAAAAAGAAGTGCTGAGCCCCCAAATGTTTGAAAGAAACTGTGAAAGATTGAAACCCTAAAACAGGTCAGACAATCTTAACACAGAAGGAAAGAACAGAAGGGTGCGTGAAGACTGAACACATAAGTCTCATTCACGCACTGAAAAGAAGTGTAACCTGACAAGGTAACTGCGCTCAGGGGCCAAGTCCTGAAGCAGCAATGTCAAGAGGAAGGCCAGAAGGGCACTTTTAAATTTCTGACAGAAGATGTCAAAAACAAGCCGTTATGTGAAATCCAATCGGAAATTCATAACATAAGTGAATCAAGTGGAAAACAAGTAAATGGGAAGAAAGTGAGATAGAACACTTGATTTGACAAACACTGTCGGTTTTTAAGAAAGGCAAGATTACAGCCTTTAAAAAATATAGTTAAGAGAAGTTCATGCTGCATTACAGAGCTGAAGAGCTCAAACAAATTTGTACGGCCTGTATACAGAGCCCTGTATAAAAATGGTAAACTAGTTTTAAAGTTTGATGATAAGAAAACAGGTTAAATTACACATGTTACTTGTCCATATCCTGAGTAGAACATTTGTTGGTTAGGTTAACCATAGCTGGAGCTTCCGTAGCGAAATTTGTAAACCAGATGGTCCTTGTTACTCTGTACACCTCGCCATGAGGTTAGGTAGCAGAAATAAAATGCAACCAGCAGGAACTGTCGCCATTCCGAAGCACTTTCACTAAGTTGAACAGTTGTAGAGATACATGTTTGCATTGAATAAAAGACGATTGATAGTTAAAAACTGCAACGTTCCATAGCCGGAGATTTATATTAAAACAAGTAGGTACTAGACCTAAACACTTTAAGTAAGTTTAGAGCATTGTAGTTAAACTTGCAGCATTTTCATATTCGAAAATGAAGTCCAAGTTTCACAGCTTCCTGAGCTGGATTGCAGGGACGACTGTTTGACTGGCAAACATGAGTCCGGATGCTAGCAACGAAAATGCCGCTGCCTTGACGAAGTGACTGGTTGTCGCTAGACGAAGTATTCGTAGTGTTCGAAGTTTGCCGACGTATTCATTGCGACGAGATGTGTCGCAGGTATGGCGATGTGCTAATTGATGAAATGACTAGTTGTCATTTGAAGTCCTTGTGACGGGATATGTCACAGGTGCGATGATGTGCCATTGACGAAAACAATACTTCGTATTTCGAAGTGTTCGAAGATTTCTAAGTATTCGTAGAGAAGACGAAGATTCCAACTGTTATATAGCAGCAGGAATCGTTTCTGTACTATTCGATGAGTAGAAGCGCTGTGATTGGCCAGTGAGGAGGTCGACCAATGAAAGTGAAGGAGATAGATAATGGCCGCCATTTGAGTTAAATCTTGCGCAGCTAATAGTACGTGAGTTGTCACTGGAACAACGCTAAAGAATGTATCTTACAGTCTTGTATTTGTCAATAGATAATAAGTAAGACGTGTTAAGTATAATAAGAACTTCAGGAAAAAAGCATATATACATTAAGATGAAATTAAATAACCACGTGGAACACATGTCACACTTTTAGGTCATGAAGAAAAAAATGACGTCTCCAATTCTTGCCTTTTCTCTGGAAATATAAGAAAAAATTGAATTAATATGTAAGGGCTTTGTAGCCTTCGCAAATGCGAACTTACTGCCAGAGGGGCAACAACAAGAAATGAATAAGAGAAAAAAGAAGAAAACAGAAGAAAAGCAGAACTAGAGTGGTAAAGGAGAAATACATGAAATTGAACGTACACAATGTCCAGAAGGGGTAATTAATTTTACCACTCGTACTCTTCCATCATGGCCGGTGGAACATTTTTCGATTCTACCGGTGTGCCACACTAGAGGAGGACTTGAGTCTCTTAAGAGAACCAAATCACCCTCTTGAAGGTTTGGATGAGAGAGCTGCCATTTCCCCCTCCTCTTTAAAGAGTTTATGTACTCCAGCTTCCACCGTATCCAAAATAGATCCCTTAGAGCTTCAACATTTTTCTACAGAATGGGCAAAGAGAGGTCTAACCTGCGATCAATGAGAGGAGGTGGAGCATTTAATTAACTACCTATTAAAATGACCAGGAGTGAGAGGGAGTAAATAATAAGGGTCGTTGGACAGAGGGGTTAAAGGTCAGGAATTGACAGTACCCTCAATAAGAATTACAAGAGAATTAAACTCTTCAAACGGTAGGATAGAATTTCCCATGAGTTCCTTTAAATGAGTTTTAGTTAATTTAACACAAGATTCCCAGCGTCCGCCGTGATGGGCAGCGTGAGGTGGAATAGAGTGCTTTAAATGAGCATAGTTTGAAATTTGTGCCTTAGCAGAAGGACAGCAGAGAGCCTTTCTCCATTGTTCGGAGGCACCAAGAAATTTTCTGGCGTTATCAGAAGAAACCTCTGACGGAATACCTCTTCTAGCAACAAAGCGAGAAAAAGCATAAAGAAAATAGGAGGTAGAAGCGTTGGTAACTAATACCAAGTGAATAGCACGAGTTATCGTGCACACAAAGAGTGAAATGTACAATTTGCCAAGAATTTTACGTTTAGCTTTGAGATTGCTTGTTTGATAGACAAAAGGACCAGCATAATCGATACCAGTGAGTAGAAAGGGTCTGCTAGGAGCAGAACGAAAAGAAGGGAGATCAGCCATAGTTGCTGAGGAAACTTTGAAGCAGGGAATGCACTTTCATACTACAGAAGTGACCTCATGCATCCCATTGATGGGCCAGTATTGTTCACGAATCAAACATAGAAGAGTTCTGGTTCCAACATGCAGGTGTTGTAAATCGCGAATTATAAATTTAGTAACATGATGCTTGGAAGGAAGAATTATAGGGTGTTTCTTATCTTCAGAACAATCGGCTAGGGATAGCCTACCACTTACCCATAATAATCCATTGCCATCAAGAAAAGGACAAAGAGCAGACATTTAGATAAAGTATTGATTTCCTCGGAGAAAATTTAATGCTGTGTAAGCCATAAAATTTTAGTGGTAGCTATTTGCAGTTCAAACGTAGATAGGAAAGTTTGAGGAATTAACGACTTGTCTAATACGAAGAATTTCCAGCGAAGTAGATAGGCTACAACACGAATTAACCTATGAAATGAAGAATAGCGCTCAAGTAAGGAAGGAGTAACAGTACTTACGAAGGAAGAAGCAATTTTACGAGTTTCAGGGATGCTCGTGAAAGTTGAAGGAGTGAAAGTTGGCCAGTGAGAAGGTTCTTCTAACAACCGTATAGGACCATGCCAGAATAGAGTAGACTTAGCTAATTGCCTAGGAAAACATCCATGAGAGATGATGTCGGCTGGGTTTTCTTTACCAGAAACGCGTTTCCATTGAGCGGAGCTTGAAATTTGTTGCATTTGTATACCATGTTAGCAACAAAGGATTGCCAGTGCGAGGGAGCTTTCATAATCCAGGCTAAAGTATAGCAGAATCAGTCAAGTAGTAAGTGTGAAGAAATTGACAATTAAGATTTTGAGTAAGCTTTTTAGCCAATTCGGCAGCGAGGAGAGCTGCACATAATTCCAAACGGAGCAAGGAAATGGTTTTTAAAGGAGCTACCTTTGATTTAGCACAAATTAAGTTAGAGAAAGAAAAGAGAGCAGTGCGATTAACAACATAAGCGCAACATCTGTAAGCTTTAATGGAGCTATCAGCAAAGAGATGTAACTCTAAATTAGGAGACGACGAAGAAGGAATCAAAACTCTTGGGATATCTAAGATAGATAAATCACAAAGACAATTACGAAAGGAAAGCCATCTTTATAAAAGAGAGAGGGCGGGGATTGGATCAACCCAATCTGCCTTAAAGATCATAATTCTTGCATAAACAGTATTGCCAAAACTATAACAAGAGCTATGAATTGAAGAGGGTCATAAATTTTAGCAATCTCAGAAAGAACTTGTCGCTTGGTTTGAGGAAGTGAAGTAGACAAGTTAACTTGGTAGAAAAAAGAATCTGAAGCACGATACCAATGAATCCCGAACACTTTAGTGGAATTATCCATTTGCAGAAGTTCTACATGTGAATCAGATTTACTATCAGAAAGAAGCTTAGTCAATAAATCTTTGGAATTGGAATACCATTTATGTAGAAGAAAACCTCCTCCTTGAAGTAAAGCTTTGAGATGTTCAGAATGCTCGAGTGCTTCCAAATGGGTGGGAAAAGAATGAAGAAAGTCATCCACGAAGAAAGAGTTCTTCAAGAGATCAGAAACTGCTGGAGAGAACAGGTTATAATCTTGTTCGGCGAGATACTTTAAAGTGCGTATAGCTAGGAAAGCAGATGGCTTACGACCATAGGTAACAGTTTTCCATTTGAACATTTTAATAGATTTGGAGGGACTATCACGCCATATTATTCGCTGTAAATTTTGTTGTTCTGATTCAATTAATATTTGCCTGTACATTTGTTTAATGTCAGCTATGACACCAACAGGAAATAAACGAAAGTTCAGTAGAACGGAAGAAAGTGTGACCGTTTGACGAACGTCCTACGACCACACAAGTGCGCATCCGAACAACAGTCGAGCACAAAGACTCAAAAACATCTCGGGGTTAACAGTGAGCATTCTACAAAGATGTAGAATAAAGAAAAAGAAAAGCTCTGCTGTTCCCCAGATGCACACTACAGCAAGGATAGAAGGCATATCTCAAGAATCATGAATGACCACAGTATCAGTTAAGATAAAATTTGTATCAATTTAATTGATCCATTCAACCATACTAATCTTTACAAGGGCATCCTCAGGGAGAAAACTAAAACACCACCTGGAAAAAAATAACATCCTGCGCTCCCCCTGGGATCCTATACTATTTAATCGCAGGTGTAGAATAACGTTCCAAAAAATATATATATGCAACGAAAACGTCAACTTTTAAACATTTCATTGTGTTAGAATACCCATGAAATTAATAGTCCATCATGGTATTCTATTATATTATAAACGATATTTAAATATTCAAGTTGTGTAGATCACTGATCGTCCTATCAAACTTGAATAAAATTTTATTTCTGAAGTTCTACACATTTCCACATTTCCAAAATCATGGATAATCCTATGGGATATTATCTTCCATGAAACGAGAAGAAATTCCAAAACATACTAGAATTGTTAATTATACAACTTGATGCAAGTCAGACCAAGTCGAACAAAGATGGACCCATTAGAAACGTAATACCATTTATATTTCATTATTCCCACACAAGGAACATTCATATTAGAAATTATAAATTATGGATCTATGATTTATCCTCGATAATAAAATAAATTATGGGATTAATTATTAAGTGATGTTAATTGCAACTCAACCTTATTATTCCAACCAATTTCAAACACTTATAGATGATTCGTAGCTATTTCAAGATTTTCATTGGAACATGAGACCGCATTTTAAATGCCCCATTTCTTTATGCACTTTATCAATTTAGTTTATTCCTTGATATCACAATATGGCAAAATTATTAGGCATTTTAATCTATCTGCAGGTTTATATAATTCAACCAGAAAATATGTAATTATGGTTAGAGCAAATTAAAGTAGAATCTAGAATTCCACTGGTGACAATATCTAGATAGCGGCGTGGGGCTACCACAGCGGCACCGCCCTTCTTTTGAGTAATATGAGGCAACATCCTCCAAATTCCAACATTTCATTATATTCAACAACTATAATTCTTTTATATATTATTTTCACATATTAATTTCCATCCAGTCATATTTACTGTATTTAATGGATTATCATAATCATTAATGGGACAAATGCCTACGCGCATTCCCAATTCAACTCATCACCCCATCAGATCTATCATATGAATGTTATAAGTAACTATATCTAATTAACCTGTTCAATTATCCGCTTGTCACCATAACAAAAATCCTCCTAATTGATACACCTTGCTCTAATAACAAAACTACGTTACGATTGCTTTATCAATCCAATGTGCATTAATTCATGTTAATTTCTCATATTTGTTTTAAGGAAACATCACCCAAATAATCCAAACTCATTCATTTATTATTATTATTAATATGAAGTTCTCATAGATAATTACCATGTTCTATTTTTCATAAGATCCATTAAATTGTTATGAATATGCCTCCTTAATTCCCCTTGTAAATTCTCATACATGATCATTCCGCATTATCATTTTAAAGAAAACCCTTAACCACCAGAAAAATCGAATCATTTTACGATAAATGACAATCAGAACTCATTCAAGACGAATTGCATCAAAATGATCAAGAACTACATTTAAATAAACAAATTACCAATAAACTATCTCAAAACGATCGCTAAAATAACAATGTGCCATAAAAATATGCACGGAACTGTACAACAAAAATCAGGATGAAACTCCTGTCTAATTAGAACAGCCGGATGCCTTCCGAAAATATACTCATTCTACGATATGCCCACCGTGGATATGCTATCTCAAAAGGAATAATATAAAATTTCGAAGAGTGGACAACATCAAAAAGATCCATGCTTATGTCCCAATATAATGCAGAAAATAAAGATCTATGGCGTGTAAAACGATTCCTACATGGTTGAATGGTATAGTCTAAGGTCTGATATTCACTGGTACTAGATATTAAGAATAGAATAAGGGGCTCACGTCCATTTCAGATGTTCTTGAAGAAGGTCCAAGTTCATGCGGAAGGCCCTCAGTCGGAGCATAAAATTCCACGCGATCCTCCGCACACGGAAATGTGTACGGCTAGACTTCATGGCTCCACGGGTCCGTGTCCCAAGTATCCAAACGTCAGCTCCCATCGTACTCCCAAATCATATTTAACGCACCATAATAATGGCTCAACTCATGGTAGATTTCAAAAGTTCAAATCGGCGTATTGCTACCATGACGTCCTGATCGGATTGTCTTAACACCATAGCTTCTGCTATGAAAAAGCACGTGTCTAATACTGTCACTGGTTTCACGACAATCACCCGGTGTGTTTTACCGTCCCGAAATACTCCGAATAGTCACAGTAATGTTCCCGGTTACTTGATTGTAATCCTTCTGTAGTTAACACAGTACGCTTACACCTGTTTAGCCTTAATTCCAAGTCAATTGCTAGCCAGAAATCTACCCTGGTATGAGGTATTATATTCTCATAACTCAAGTAAGGAGTTATTTTCAGCCCGTGTGCCTTAATATGCTGTGAGCTCTGGCCATACCCCACACAACCTTGCATTTACAAGAGCTAATCCCATCTAGTAAAACTATCCTGAGCACATTTGAACAATGCCTCGTTTGTAGGCTAATTTTGGCTTCCAGGTCAGGTACTAGTAACTTGAGATTGATTAAGCCGCCCGCTTATGCACGGATTCACTGCACAAAAACGACTGTCTCAGTCCTAACAGCTGCCTGCTAGAACCTGCAGACAGTCAGGTGATAACATACATACCCGCATCGTCGTCCGCGCATCTCATCCAGCTTGCAACCAACGGCAGAGAAACTCAACTCAGTCAGGCGCTCGCTTCAAATTCAAAATACAGCCGCAACAAAAACAACATCTCCATAACCAGCAACTGACGCTCTTTCACACGGTTACAAAAGATCAGAATGAATAGCGGGACCTGCTAATAAGGTATCTTTCAATGAAATACCGTTAGAATCAGAATCAGATCCGTTGAATACTACTCTAATTTGTTCCCTAGTAGAGGGTTTTTTCCATACAGGATGGTGGTTCAAATAAACACTATTATCAGGAAGGTTGGGATTATCAACAACTTCCATGTGATCAGTAGCTTCATAATCTTCCATAAATTCAATATATTGTGCTTTAGCAGAGATATCTTATTTTAGTTGATTTTCAACTGCAAACAAGGCTTTAAGAGCACGAGGATGCGAATTTACTAAAGTAGAAGGAGACTGAACGCGAGGCATATATAAAATAAACCTACCCTCTGAATTGTGAGTGGTGGTCTCAAGATAGAGCTGTTCGCATAATTAATCCTCTGAGGAAAGCGAGATGTAGAATCGATAGATTCAACTTGCCAAAATTTTTCCAAATTTTGATTTAACTCAGTGTGAGTAAAATGACACTGTGAAGAAGATTGTACGTTTTAAAGTGAGATGTGACATGTAACAAGCCAACCATATCTTGTATGATGAGCGAAAATGCTGGGAGCAATGTTAACTGTAAAAGGTAACAGATTTTGCCAAAATATATTTGCACCAAGAAGAAGGTCAACAGTAGAACTTTGATGAAAATAGGGGTCAGCTAATTTTAAATCCGAGGGAATGTTACAAGTGTCGATAGAAAAGGAATGACTAGGAGTCGGACTTCCAATAACTGGAATAGACAGACAATTAAGGCGAAGGTTGGTGCCAGATTGTACTGAATCCTTTATTATTAAGTTTCACAAAATGCAAAGAGGTGGATTTGCTATTATTAATCCCAGATATTTCTATAGAAGTGGTGTGAGGCTCAAGGCCTAATTTTTTGACAGTAGTTACGAAATCATGGGTGGCAGCATTGTCGAGGAGAGGTCGAGCAGAGTGCCAGTTGCCTTTGAAATCCTGAACTTGGATTCGCACAGTAGATAAAAGAATTTGAGAACTGCGCCAAGAGTTCGTGGTTTGATTATAAAACTGGGCGTTTAATTTAGAATCTGAATGATTACCAGAGGTTAGGAATGATTTACTGCTGGAAGCTACATTTGTTTGAGAATTCGAAGAAACAGTATTCCAGGAAGATTTATTAGAAGAGGGTTTAAGTTTTGGTTTTTCAAAACGATGTAATGAAGAGTGGTGACGTGATTTGCAATGCATGCATACTCCTTTAGAAGGACAATCTGTCACTGCATGTTTTTCAGAAAGACAATTGAAACAGCATTTACGTTGAGAGATGATCTTTCTACGATCATCCACTGATAGTGATTTAAAAGTAGAACATAAGTAGTAAGGGTATGTTCCCTTTGAATATTGCATCATCACGAGCAGATATTGCGTAATCGCGATGACGTCATGGGTCCTTAGAGCGAGCACGTGGTCCAGGAGCGAGCATGTGCACTGCACGTGTTAGCGTGGCCTTTTGGCTTGTTTATGCGATGGTGATAAAAAGTTAATGGGTGTTGACGTCATGGGGGTTGTTTATTAGGATGCTAACTGTCATCTGACACCCGTGCGAGTGTGAGCATGTGTGCCAGTGCCCGCGCTGGGTGGGCTGAGTGGAGAGGCGGCTCCTATCCACACATGTGGTGTGCAGCTGTTATTGTTTTTGCTTAGGATGCTAACCGTCATTTGACACCCGTGCAAGTTTGAGCATGTGCAGCAGTGTGATTGATCTCGTCTGCAGTGTTCGCGTGAGACAGATTTGACCCTTAACGTCATTGGCTAAGAATGTAATCTTTGACTTCTTTAAGCAATAGTGGAAAAAAAGAAATGTTTGCGTTAGAAGCTAGTTTGCAGCATATGGTTCCTTGAGTGTGGGTGGGGGTGAAGGATATATAAATGGACGAGTGCATGGAAGAGTTTAACTTTTACTTTTGCGCGAAGAGTGTGTGTGTGTGTGAAAGAAATAAAGAAAGTCAACGACGAGGGAACAAATTGTGTGATGGATGCTCTAACAAAGTTCAATAACTTATCCACTTGTATTGAGTATTCTAATAAGAAACTAGCAGAACTAGTCATTGATATACCGTATGTGGTCCAAATTATTCGCCCCGTGGAGACGAGGTATGGAAGAAAAATAGTGGTGGACATTAACATTGAAGATGAAGTAACAAGTGTATTTCTACCAGCAGTATTTTCAAAATTAAGCGCATCAGAGGTCGATGAACTAAACTCAATGGGAGGCACACTGATGATGGTGTATTTGGGGTTGAAGAACCGCTCACATCAAGTCATTTTGAAACAGTACTCGAAGGCAAACTGATGACGGTGTATTTTGGGTTGAAGAACCGCTCACACATCAGCATGTTTTTAAAACAGTAATTTTTTTTGGTGAGTATTGGATTATATATATATGTATTGATTGATATAACGATTGATATATTTAGTTGCTAATTATTTCTTAATTTGTTTAATTTTTTTCAGATTATCTAAAAACTAATAAAACGAACAGCATAATGAAGTGGAAAACTGTTAATTTCCTGAGTGGAACTGAACATTGATCGCACCCGCTAATAGAGTATCATCGTGTATGCATTCAACAGCCGGAAGAAGAGGAAGAAGATGATAATGAGGTGAGTCGTAATGAGAAAGAAGCTTGTTTTAACAAATGGACATCTTCGAGTGGAATTTCGACATTTTCAGTCTACGTTACCAATGTTAGCAAATCAGATGATAGTCAGCGAGAGGTGACAGAAACAGTTCTAAGATATCTATTGAAAGAATTATGTGAAGATGAACATGTTACAAATCAATTCTTCAACTCATGTCTACAATTCAAGAACAATCACTTTTATTGTACACAACAAGGTGCATCACTATCCAGCCATTACATTCAGTTACTCAAAACCTGTTCCATCTTGCTCATCGACGCCCCAAGGGTGCCAACTTACGAAAAACAAATTTAATTACAGAAATACATTCACAAAATTACAGAAGCACATTCGCAACATTCTCCCACCTTGAAACGGTAGGTTTCAACTAAAAGCACAAAATAATACAAAACCTAGGAATAAACATGGAATTAACAAATATTTACATATTCAGTTTGGTTGGCCTTTTAACAACCCTGCCCCTTCTTGTCAGAGCAACAGCTTCACTCTCAACTACTTGAGGGGGGTTACTAGAGTCACAATCAGGCACCAAGTCAACAGCATTTGGACCACACAAAGAACCATCACTATTTTCATAAGGAGATCCAATCTCCATCAAGCACAAACGTTGGACTGGTCGCAACAACTCACTCTTAACTGTTTTTACCTCTGCCACTCTAGTTACTCCATCTTTACCAGGGAAGATCTCAAGCACTCGAGCCAATTCCCAATCAATTCTTTTCTTTTGGTCAGACACAACCCATACAACATCTCCCACCCTGACATTCTTAGAAGACTTAGCAGTGTTTAACATCAGAGACCCTAGGTATTCCTGACGAAAACGTTCTTTTAGGTTTATCCTAACCTCAGCTACATATTTCACCCTAGCAGAAAGACCCTTTTCATCCACTTCGTCAAGATCAGGCAACTTTGTCTCAAACTGCTCCTGCAAAAACATAGCAGGCGTTATTGGTCTCAACTCATTAACATCTTCAGACATGTAGGTAATGGGACGCGCATTCATAACAGCCTCAATCTCGGTAATCAAGGTCATTAGTTCACAAAGATTTAATAACGCACGACCAAGGGATAATTTCAACAGTCTTTTCATCACCCCAATAAGCCGCTCAAAAAATCCACCCCACCAAGCACCTGTGGGAACATTAAATAGCCACTGAATTTTCAATTCACGTTCAACTGTAGTCTGCTTAATGAGATTCCAAACTCCTACAAAGTTAGTACCGTTATCACTATACATAGTTGTGATTCTGCCTCGTCTGGCAATCATTCTTCGAAGAGCATGTAAAAACGATTCTGTAGAGAGCGACTCTACCACTTCAAGATGGACTGCACGGTATACAGCACAGGTGAACAAGGCAATCCAAACCCTAGTACCATATTTTATGAAAAGAGGTCCAGCCAAATCGACTCCGCATACTTGGAACACCTTTCCAAGATTTACACGGTTATTAGGTAACCCGACAGGTGGCGTTCCTGTGCCACCCTAAAGACTGGCACACGTTTCTGCCCCTCCCGCAGCTCCCCGGCGGCCCTTCTGCGAGACCTTGTGTCCCTTTGCTTGGGATATTTGAATGTCCCGCCGCTGACGCCGTCCTCCCCTCTTCCCGGCGAATGAACTGTCCCGGCTCTATGTGTGAACTGTTCCGGCCAGGCAAGACTAATTCCTGGCCTCCTTCTTGGGCGCTATAGGGCCGGCTATTTCAAATGGACCAATGGTGTGCTCCCACATCAGCTACTTGTACTGTGGATAAACTTAACTAAGGCCTGCCAACTGAAATTGCCTTCTGGCTAGGCCAATGTGTGACTTTGGGGACCTACTAATGTTGGTAGTATCTACCTCCCAAATTCTCCGCGAGGCGCGCGCGACACACTTGCCGCCCGCCGACCCGCGTGCTCTGTAAGCGTGTCCCATCCCACTTCGCCTACAACGATGAAACAAACTGGTTGCTTCGCGACCGGGCTCTCGGAGCTTGGGCATTTAAAGGCCTTATGGCCACATCACAGACTAAGGTAAAGCGTCTGATCTTATTCTATAAACTATGTGAATTCTACAGATATACAAGTGATTCTTAACTCACAGTGTCGATGTGAGAAATGCAACAAATTTCAAGATTAATTTACTTAGCCGATTTAAAACTTTTGAACTGAAATAGACTGCTGGGCACATGGCCGCGACGGCTTGCCTTTTCAGACAGGTTATTTTCAAATCGAACTGCATCGAAACTATTCATAACCCGTGTGTGCTATTATTTCATTAATTCTGACTGTCTAGTTTTGGTTTTACATGTTTGATGTTATATTTTGGAGGGCAAATTAATTACACGACGACAATGGGTACATTGTCCTTGTATGTGGTCTACAATTGCCTACGGCTTGCCTCTTGCTAGGTAGCCGGCAGCAATTTCGCTATGTGGGCAACGGTCATGTTAAGACGTTCTCTTGGAGCTTTCCGCTCTGGGCCAGTGGTTAGCCCTTTGGTCTCTCGTTATTTTAATACTGATATTTCTTTAGTTCTGTTGCCTTCCGCATTTGTTTTGTTATGTTTCATTTTACTTTAGAGCTTTCGTCTCTTGGATTTCTCCAAAATGCCTCCCGGCATTTCAATTTTGGTTAGCGTGAAGTTATTCATATTTTAGCTCGTGTTCTCACCTTCAGCCTGTTGTTGGGGCTAGTATTTCTTGTCACCAAGAAATATGTTTCTTTTTCCCTAACATGGTAGATTGTCGTTGCGTGACCGCGGGTTCACAAAGACCACGTGGGACCTAGATTACTGTTAGGAGTGGTCATTATGCCTTGTTTGTTTTTTAAGTGTTTTCTTTTCCACATGTTGTTCTGTACCCAATTCTTTATTATCTCAATATATTTTATATTTACATATTTTCTAACCCATGAGTATATGTCTACCACCTCATTGCATCAACCAGACCCATGCCTTTGTAACTCGAGGCCCTAATCCACACCCCGGGTATTCTACCCGCCTGGTTGGTCATTCCTGGAAATGGTTGCCAGAGTCGCGTGCCTACGGAAATCCAACCGGATCCCCAGGGGGCGCGACAGAAAGTGTAGCAGAGCAGTTGGTTGTCGATTTCGTCTGGTTTTGCTGCCGTTGGTGGTAGATGGAAGCCAAGTGGCAACATTGTACACTCTGCCCTGATATTTATCAGGATGAAAACACTGAGGAGTGGAATCCCTTTTTTTGTAATTATAACTTCCTACCATGGGCAAATAAGTAAAAATTTGAATTAAAGTCTTGTGGAAAATTAAACCGTTAGACTTAAGGTGTTGTAAAATTCAATTGTTTGACATTTTTGGTTTTTCCTTTCATGCTACTGTCATGGAGCGTCACGTACCAGATCCAAAGTATTTGGATCATGAGGAAATCCAATATGAATTGGAGATAAGAAATTTGGAGGTTCCCGCGAGCACGGAGGTGGCTCGAGCAGTTCTGAAGCCTGCCCTTAAGGATCCTGTATTGTTGCCTGTGCTGTCCGAGGCAGAATTTGCAATTGGTGAGTCACAGATTTTCCATAGAGTAGAAGTTTGTGCTAATCTCATTAGTTTGTTTTTGCTTGATGATTATGGTACATCTGCCCAATATAAAAAGTTGCGTGCTCGTCTGCAGTACTTGTCCACTCGTTGCGAAGATGTTTTATCTGTTTCATCTCATCGTTCCGACGAGGAATTAACCAATATTTTTGAAATTCAGCGCATGATAGCCGAATGTGCAAATAAAGTTTTCGATGAAAATTCTAGTGGTCATGGTGGAGTAGAGGCACTCCGCGCAGTCAGTGCAGAGAGTGATGAAATAGGCTTTCCTATCAGTGAAGGAAATAAGCAGCCTTATGTTCCGACATGTGCTGCTAACCTGTTAAATGCAGTTCGTTTGAGTTGGGAAGGTTCCAATAATGCTAGTATGTTTCAATCTGTTGATCGCAACAATGTCTTTCCGGTTTCTACTAACAGTAGTGTTACAGTAGATAGTAGTAGTGAGTTGCCAGTAGTTTCTTTTGCTGAAGTAAATCCTGGATCTTATTATTCTCCTCCTTCTGTGAGAATTTTGTCGAAAGTGTACGGGGATATCGCTTCCGCAGCCAGGTCCCGTACTAGATCAGGGTTGCCAGCCAGCAGTGTCGATGCTGGTGGTAACACAAGTGTTGTCAAATTGTCTACGCAATACCTCCAGGTCATTGAGAGGCAACCAGTCGATAGTGTTTTGGCGACTGAGTTTAGCCGGTTAAATTTTAACCAAGTGTTATCGTCCGACGCGAATTTGGTTGAAGTGTCAAACGCTTCATGGATGAATAATTTGGGTACTAATCCTAGTTTTCATGTGCCCGTGTCCGTTCATTCTGTTTCTGCTGTGAGCAATTCAAATGGTGATGTAAATTGTAATTCTTCCGTTTCCGAAATTTTGCAACCGAGTGCTAGAGAGTTGTTCATGTCAACTGAAATGCCTCGTTCCGTGTGTAGCACAACTCCTGTGTACACCACAAGTAACTCCAATGGTGGAGTAACGTATTCTTATTCTAGTGCCTTTTCTCGTCCTACTTGTTCTGTTCTTACGCCCAGTACGAGGGGTGTTCAAGAAGTAAATCTCCGTAGTTGGAGCATGTATCCTACTCCGAGACGAAGTGCTCCTCAAGACGTTTCTAGTAGTAACTATCCTCCTTCGTTAGGTATTAAACCTCTTAATTTCCGTTGGCCTAAAGATAAAGTTTGGTGCAACAAGAACAGAGATTCTTCTCGTGTAGAACCTCAAGGTTGGGATTTGAATATCCCGAGTGATGATAGTGGACCTGTTCGTGGTGAACAGAGAGGTCCAGGTTCTAGTCATTCAGTTTTTTTTAACCGTAATTTTGGGAATCTCGCCCACCCGTTATCTGATTGTGAAGCTAAGTTGAAGCACATGAATACTGATACCACTGATGGTATTATTCATTTTCTGCGTGAGTTGGTGGAAATTTATGAGTATGCTGCTGTATTTGGTGTGAGTTACACTCAGGTGTACCAACTGATGTTCCAGTTCACTTCTGGTATGATGAGAAGTATGGTTGTCGAGGCTATGTCCCGTAACACAGGTATCGAAGTGTTCTGTGAGCAAGTAATGTCAAATTTCATTCCGTATAGGAAGATGGGTACTGTAATTCAACGTCATTTGTATCGTGTACAGAAGTATGGTGAATCGTTGGATGTGTGCATGCAAGATATGTTAAAGCTAGCTAAGATGTTTTCTGTTAACTTCACTGAGCAAGAGATGGTGGAACACATTTTGGATGGTGTGACGCCAGACTATCGTTCATTTTTATGCTTAGGGTCTCGCCCGTGCACTATTGCTCAATTGTGTGCTTTTGCCGTACGTGGAGAGTCCGTACGCCAGTCTGATTATGGTAGAGGTTCTGTTGATCAACCCTCACAATTTAATTCATACAAACCGCAAGGTTCTTCTAATCGTTGGAACAATGCTCGTTCCCAGGGTAGACAAGGTAATTGGGGAAATCGTAAACCTCAAGGTTCAGGAGGTCGATGGTCAAGTAATCAGAATCAGAGTAGTCCTGTTTGTAATGAAGAAGTCAGGGACTCTGGTAATTTTAATTCTGGAAGGAATGTCCGTTTCCAAGGCATTTCAAATAGTAGAGGTGATGTCAGACACCAAGAAGCTACAAACCGTGGGGAAAATTCAAATCGTCAAGAAGCTCAAGGTCGAGTAAATGCTAGTTCTGTGAAATGTAACGCTTGTGGTCGTTTCGGTCATTCAGATCGCACGTGTAATTCTTCTCAGCAATGACATCCGGAGGCCTGGCCTCGTGATGTTATGTCGATGTCATCAGTCGTTAATGTAGATAAGCGCAGTGTCGGAGTGTGAGTTATTGTTGCTTTACTCTAGGGTTTTTATTGTATTTTTCCTGGACATTGCCTAGTGTTTCCTTGAGTTGGTGCCTGTCTCAGTTGTACCCCGGCGTCCTCTGATGACATGGTGTTTTCTCTTTGGTTAGCTGGCTTGTGTTCCTTACGTCAACGCTCGGCAGGAGGAAGTGCTATCCTTATGTGTCATGTGTCGAGCTCGTACGTCCCCTTCTGTCATGTGAACCGGTGGAGTTCACCATGTGGCAGGAGCATCTTGTAGTGTTGGTGTGTCTTAGATAGTTGCATAGATATTTTATTTTCAGGGTTTTTAGTGTTGAAGAGTTGGTGCCTGTCGACGGAGTCGATTTGTTCTGGTGGCATCGGGTTCTACAGGTAGTTGCGGTGGAATCGTTTTATGTCAAGGTATCTCGAGTTGTTGAGGTATTTGTCGTGGTATTTTTTGGTGTTACAGAGGAAGTCGATGGAGCCGAGAACGCAGAATGTGAGGTGTAGTGTGGGTTGTAGAATTTTCCTGCGCAGTGATTTGGTAACAGTGATCTCTCTTATTGTATTTTGGTATCGTGTAGAGTTCTGAGTCGTAGTACTCTTGTTCTGGTGTGTGTGTGTGGATATCGAGGATTACTGCATTTGCTCGCAGCCCTGGTGTCGGACCCCTTTCCTCGTTGAATTTTGTCTGTGCGCTGTGTATAGCGTAGAGTTGTCAAGGGCTGTTGATTAGTTCTTTGTGCGTGGTGCACATCGTGAAGTAGTGGCTGTACCTGGTTACGTTGTTGAGGTGATGAAGGTTGCCCTGCATTTGCTCGCAGGCGCCTTGGTGTCATAGGAGATGACCCATTGGGTAAAATTGGTAAATTTTCTGTTCTTGAGTCACTATTCCTGTCCTGCGTTCCGTGTACTAGAGGGCATTTGATGTGTAAGTAATGTAATGTAAAAGGTAAATTGTAAATGTAAACGTTGGAAATTTGTTGACACCAGTTGTAATCTGTGTGGTGACAAGGTAACTGTTTCATGTTCTCCCCTGTATTGTGAGGGCTGAGCACATTCCTGTGGTCGTGGGTTCCCCTAGATTTCTTTCGTGCGACCCCATCTCAGTATTTTATCACCAAGGTGGAAGATGTATAAAGATTTTCTATTTATTCAATATAGAATTGTAACATTAGGATTTTGGTTGGGTACCAGTTCTATGTAGTTACTGACTCCAGTGAATTGGAGGTAATACAAGTTCGAGAGAACGCTGTCCAGTGTTTCTTCCCATTTTAAACACTTAACATTAACGTAATTCTGCTAAACCTAAAGTCTGCGTGTGCATTGTGTGTGCATCGCCCCTATGAAAGTGAATGTGATCTCGTATCACTAAGGCAAGTGAATTGCCAAGTCCTTGCTCGCACAGTGAAAAGTCCTAACATGTGCTACGGAAGTTGCTCAAGCTCTAGTCCTGGTCCTTCTCAGACCAGTGGCATTCCTCGACCCTGCTGGTGAACAAGCCAACCCAACCTCGTGTTGCGTCTCTGCGTGCTGTGTCTGCTCTTGTCCTTGGCTGTTTAAGTGGTGGTCCAGTGGGAGGGTAGCCCCCCTCACACCTGGAGATGATGGTGGCCTGGGCTAAGGTCATTGCCAGGACGTCGTCCTCCATCTGATGGTGACCCTGATGCCTGCTGGTCGGTGCGTATGGTGATCTCTTCCCTGATGTCGACCCTGGATGCTGAACAACTGGAGTGGTACTATGGTGATGCTCGAGTGGTGATATGGTGGTCATCTGGTATGGTGATATGGTGCTGTTGGTTTCCTGCTTGCCAAACCCTGGGGTCTTCACGACACCATTAGTTGGGCACTTCTACCTTCCTGCAGTTTCGACTTCCTGGTGCAGTGAGTGACACTTGAACAAACATTATTTTGCCTGTTGGCGAACCAAGCTATCCTCAAGAGAACTTGCAAGGGGGGCCTTCTTCCTGTTGGCTCACCCCTACTGTCGGCTTTATGAGGGGGAGGCTGTGCCACCCTAAAGACTGGCACACGTTTCTGCCCCTCCCGCAGCTCCCCGGCGGCCCTTCTGCGAGACCTTGTGTCCCTTTGCTTGGGATATTTGAATGTCCCTCCGCTGACGCCGTCCTCCCCTCTTCCCGGCGAATGAACTGTCCCGGTTTTATGTGTGAACTGTTCCGGCCAGGCAAGACTAATTCCTGGCCTCCTTCTTGGGCGCTATTGGGCCGGGTATTTCAAATGGACCAATGGTATGCTCCCACATCATCTACTTGTACTGTGGATAAACTTAACTAAGGCCTGCCAACTGAAATTGCCTTCTGGCTAGGCCAATGTATGACTTTGGGGACCTACTAATGTTGGTAGTATCTACCTCCCAAATTCTCCGCAAGGCGCGCGCGACACACTTGCCGCCCGCCACCCGCGTGCTCTGTAAGCGTGTCCCATCCCACTTCGCCTACAACGATGAAACAAACTGGTTGCTTCGCGACCGGGCTCTCGGAGCTTGGGCATTTAAAGGCCTTATGGCCACATCACAGACTAAGGTAAAGCGTCTAATCTTATTCTATAAACTATGTGAATTCTGCAAATATACAAGTGATTCTTAACTCACAGTGTCGATGTGAGAAATGCAAAAAATTTCAAGATTAATTTACTTAGCCGATTTAAAACTTTTGAACTGAAATAGACTGCTGGGCACATGGCCGCGACGGCTTGCCTTTTCAGACAGGTTATTTTCAAATCGAACTGCATAGAAACTATTCATAACCCGTGTGTGCTATTATTTCATTAATTCTGACTGTCTAGTTTTGGTTTTACATGTTTGATGTTATATTTTGGAGGGCAAATTAATTACACGACGACAATGGGTACATTGTCCTTGTATGTGGTCTACAATTGCCAACGGCTTGCCTCTTGCTAGGTAGCCGGCAGCAATTTCGCTATGTGGGCAACGGTCATGTTAAGGCGTCCTTTGGAGCTTTCCGCTCTGGGCCAGTGGTTAGCCCTTTGGTCTCTCTTTATTTTAATACTGATATTTCTTTAGTTCTGTTGCCTTCCGCATTTGTTTTATTATGTTTCATTTTATTTTAGAGCTTTCGTCTCTTGGATTTCTCCAAAATGCCTCCCGGCATTTCAATTTTGGTTAGCGTGAAGTTATTCATATTTTAGCTCGTGTTCTCACCTTCAGCCTGTTGTTGGGGCTAGTATTTCTTGTCACCAAGAAATATGTTTCTTTTGCCCTAACATGGTAGATTTTCGTTGCGTGACCGCGGGTTCACAAAGACCACGTGGGACCTAGATTACTGTTAGGAGTGGTCATTATGCCTTGTTTGTTTTTTAAGTGTTTTCTTTTCCACATGTTGTTCTGTACCCAATTCTTTATTATCTCAATATATTTTATATTTACATATTTTCTAACCCATGAGTATATGTCTACCACCTCATTGCATCAACCAGACCCATGCCTTTGTAACTCGAGGCCCTAATCCACACCCCAGGTATTCTACCCGCCTGGTTGGTCATTCCTGGAAATGGTTGCCAGAGTCGCGTGCCTACGGAAATCCAACCGGATCCCCAGGGGGCGCGACAGTTCTCACTGGTTGGGCTTTGTGCCTAAGACAACGAACACATTTACTAACAACACGTCGGGCTAATCGTCTACCTCTGGCTATCCAGTATTCTTCTCTCAGGGCCCCTAACACAGTACTTGCTCCAGCATGGTGCATTTTCTCATGACATTCTACCACCATGGACTCCACTAGTTCACACTGAGGTAGTAAAATGGGTTC
The DNA here is from genome assembly GCA_946902985.2 of Meconema thalassinum. Lineage (NCBI taxonomy): Eukaryota > Metazoa > Arthropoda > Insecta > Orthoptera > Tettigoniidae > Meconema > Meconema thalassinum. Next base: position 678,833,454 of record OX336389.2, read on the forward strand.
CTTGAACATGGGTGTGAACTCATCAGATAATATTTTAGTACGAACTCGAATCAAGCCATCATCATCAGTTTTAATGTTGAAATTATTTACATCTAGAGGGTGACTACTCTGAATCCACCGTACTAATTTTAATTCAGCATGTCGTACTTCTTTGCCAGTCAACTCCTCTCCGCAGTTTGAACTTTTCCCACTAGCTTTCTCAAAAAATCGGTAGATCCAACCAACAACACGCACATTTTTCGAGAAAGAAGAAAAGTGTGTGAACATGTTTTCTCTTACATCGTTTGTGTTGTACAAACTAACAGCCGTTTTCTTCGATTCCTCTTCTGTAGGGGCTATTTTCACAGTTAACCACTTGTTCTCATTCTCTAGGAGCCACTGAGGACCCTCCCACCATTTTGATGCAACAAATTCGGACAACAAGCATCCTCGGCTGAGTATATCAGCAGGATTACAATCGCCAGGAACAAATCGCCACTGCTCGGGTGACGTCAACTGGTGGATTTCCTTTACCCGGTTTCCAACAAAGGTCTTCCATTCACCTTTCTTGATCCAGTAAAGAACAATCATAAAATCAGACCAGTACACAATGTTGGAAATATTAGTCGATTTACTAATAACAGAACCAAGCCTTGCTGCAAGTGTTGCCGCTACAAGCTCTTTACGAGGGATTGACATGTCTTCCATTGGTGCAACTCTGGACTTAGCTAAAACAAATCGAACATTAAAGCCATCTTTGTTTTCATACCTCATAAAGGCACAAGTGCCCAGTCCAAGGAGACTGGCATCACTGAATACATGTAAACAAACTGTGTCAGAGACACCTCTTAAACATCTAGGCACCACAATGCTGTCAATCAAATCAACTTCAGTAAGCCACTGCGAGCACTTCATTTGAATTTCTTTTGGAAGGGGTGTGTCCCAGTGTAGTTTGAGCTTAAATGCCATTTGCAATGCAATTTTCAGATGGAGTAAAGGTGCCGATAACAAACCCAATGGATCAAACACCCTGCTTATAATCGACAGCAATTTCTTCTTAGTTAATTCATTGATTTTCTCTTTTGGATCGAAGCTAAAGTTGCATCCCAACAGATCATCTAAAGCATGCCATTTGACACCTAAGACATTTTGTGTCACATCATCTCCTGACAAAACCCACCCACGGAGTTGGAAACTGGCTTGAGACATCACATTTGTAGCTTCGGACACAAATTCCTTGGCATCACTCAGGGACTGAAATGAACAAAGGCAATCATCCATGTAAAAGGAATTTTTCAGTCTTTCAACTAAGTCACCACTTAGAGTATTCAAATAATGAGTGATGGTGGCATTCAGCAAAAATGGGCTACACACAACTCCAAAAACTACACGACAGTGACGCAGCGTTATAATATGCCCATCACGCCACCACAAGAATTTTAAAATTTCTCGATCCTCAGGGTTCAGTCCAATCATTAAGAAAGCCTGTTTTATGTCTCCCACAACACCGACCTCCTGTAACCTGAAACGTAATAGGATAGGTACGATACTAGCAATCAAGTTGGGTCCCGTTGCTAAACAATCATTTAGAGAGACGTTTCCAATACTTTTCGCCGATGCATCAAAGACTGGGCGGATTTTAGTTGTTTTCCCATAATTTATAACTGGTCTGTGAGGTAGAAAGTGCCCTATGTTTTCATCAGATGTTATTTCAATAATCCCATCTGTTTCCCATTGTTTAAAAACAGTATCATACGCATCATAGAGTCCATTGTTATCTAAACGGCTTACTGTTGATTTCAGACGACTTTCAGCTATTTCACGATTAGTGGGAAGAGGGGGGTGCTCATCAATCCAGGGCAATGTTACTACATACCGACAGTTTTCACCTTCGAAACGAATTGTGTCTTCAAAATTTCGCAAACATCTATCATCTATGTCCGACCTTTTTGTTTCTGTCTGTTTCTCAATTCCAATAACTTCTAAGTCCCATAAAGGATGGTGTAAATTGAGCAAAGAGGTCACAAAGTTTGTCATACTGCTTACCTCTTGCCTCTCTGCGGTACCCAGGAGACACCATCCAAGCTTCGTCTCAAATGCTAACAGCTTAGAGTCAATACATTTCACACCTGTAACAAGTTCGCCCATAACATCAGCTCCTAACAACACATCAATAGGTCGGTTAACTCCATCATCTGTCAATGTAATACCATGTGCAGCCACCTTCCGTAACAAATGCGGATCATTCACATGTGGTATCAAAGCACAAATCTTCTTCTCCCTAAGTGCCTTAAGAACAAAACTGTTATCACCCTGTAAGCGAGTTAGTTCAATTTCATGAATTGGATGTGATATTTCAGAAGACACACTCCCACCAAACAGCATATGACAAATATTTTCACGACCACATTCGATCAAACCCAATTTTTCACAGATAGCTTCCGAAATATAACTGCGGTGTGAAGCAGTATCAAGTAATATTCGAACAGTGACACCACGCAATTGTGCTACTAATGTTTTTAAAATGACAGTTCCACTAGGCCCTGCAAATAACGATGCTGTTCTGCTGGGTTCACCAACACACATGATATCATAGTGCCTCCCTTTACATTTACCACAATCTACTCTTTTCCTACACTGCTGTCTCGAGTGACCTCCCTGCAAGCATGCAAAACAAGCTCGTTTTTCTTTTACAGTTTTACGACGGTCCTCAACCGACATTTCTTTAGAACACTTGTAAGAGGGATGGTTCTCATTACAAAACAAACAGGTTAGGGTTACTTTGTGTGACCGTCCTGTTTGCTGATAACTTACCCGATTCTGCCTGACAGTAGGAGTGAAAGAAACGAGAGCTGCTGCTGTTGGCTCTGTTCTGGGCGCAGTGAATTTATCAACCTCATTCACCTTAGCATGATTACGCAGTCTTTGTTCACTCTCGGCTTCTTTGCCCAGAAAACACAAAAGTTTATCAATTTTATTACCACTATCATCGTCCTCTTCTGCTGCTCTTCTTTCCCATATTTTCAAAACGTCAATGGGGAGACATTCTTCAATGAGTGGAACTAAGATTGCTGCCCTATCAGAATTCATGCCTAATGTTTCTAGGGATCTCAACTTAGTACTTATATTATCATACAGGTCAGTCACAGATAAATCCGAGCGAACCAATTGCAACAAATCTTTATACATACAATTTATAACCATCTCATCTTTACCAAAACGATTCTTTAAATGTTCCAAGACTTTAACATAATTCTCACTTGTGTGTGGATAACTGTCAACTAACTTCCTAGCCTGTCCCTTCAGTGACATTTTCAAGTAACTAAACTTATCAACATTCGTAATGTTAGAATCCTCATGAATCCTTTGAAATTGTGTCCAAAAATTTATCCAGTTACCTGGACCCAAGTCGAATACCTCAAGCGTGATTTTCGGTAGCCTTAACCTCTCTGACGACATGGTTGACGACAACGAAGCCACGTTGCTCTGTACGCTGAAATGATCTCCTGCATCAACACAACTGGCAACACTAGGTTTTAATCCTTCCACTTTATCCTGGGCTTCAAGAAGTGCTTGCAGAAGATCTTCTTGAACGGTAACACAGTGCATTGTTTCTTCGACACAGGCATCCTCGTTTCCGTCAACATTCAACAACTCGTTCAAGATGCTTTCGTCCAATTCTTTTAAGGTATCCGCAATTGTTCGGAGAGTATTTATTTTCACACGCAATTTTTGGAAATCGGCTTCAACTCCGACCGCTCCAATAGCTTTCGTCGCACTTGCCCGATAGGCACTTCTCTTCTTTTTCAACTTTTTCAATCGTGGCCATTGCAAGGCAACAAATCCAAAACAAAATAAAACAGGGAAATGGTTTACCAAACCAACTTTTTCAATACAATCCTGTCAATGGTCGCCAAAATGTTACAAATCAATTCTTCAACTCATGTGTACAATTCAAGAACAATCACTTTTATTGTAAACAACAAGGAGCATCACTATCCAGCCATTACATTCAGTTACTCAAAACCTGTTCCATCTTGCTCATCGACGCCCCAAGGGTGCCAACTTACAAAAAACAAATTTAATTACAGAAATACATTCACAAAATTACAGAAGCACATCGCAACAGAACATTTTATTTGTTTCATCGGATACAATACATTTGATGAGGTTTTCAAAATCGAATTTTCCATGACTTGTTACGATGTAACAAAATTGAATGAGTATAGAAACAAATTGCTTGGTAAACTTCAGGATGAATTTCCTTTTGAGGCTGTTCATTGTTCATTGGAGATTACAGGCAGTAATTTATCACAATGGCTTGAATATACTTTAAAAGATTATAGGTTTATGGTAAACCGATGTTACAGCAACTGCTGGTTGTGTATTAACAATAGTGCAAATTGGACATATGCTTAGACATCAGTGATGGTACACCAACTGTTGGTGGTGTATTAACATTAGTGCAAATTGGACAATTGCTTAGACAACAAAAACAATGACCTCACCTCCTAGCAAACGTAGAAAGGTTGATATTGTAATACATAATAACAGTGAAAATATAAGAAACCAATTGGACAATGCATTTGAAAGTGTTTCTAATTTTAGAAGTGAACTAAACGGTGCTATTTCAGTATCATACCAAATCGGGGAAAACACTCAAACCGACTTGATTGAGAACAGTGATGAGTTGATTGAATGTTGGAGAGTTATTAGTGAGCACATATTGCAACAAGCTGTGAATTTTGAAGAAATTACAATTCAAATAAAGGATGAATCTTTCTTGAGCTGTGAGTTAATTGAAACGGCATTCAATTCTAGAGTGTACACACTTGCAGTATCAAATGTTAAGAATGAGTTTTTGGATCCTCGTGAATTTTTAGCAAATGCTAATATTTGGTTTACAAAGTATGTTAAGAAAGCGTTAACTGTACAAGCTTTAAAGGTGAATTCAGTTTTGTGTGCACAATATGTGTTTCGCGACATATCAGAAACAAAATATATTGCTATCAAAAATGAAGTAGTTTTCGAGTATACTGATTTAAATGAATTTTATAATAAGAATATCATTGAAGGTACATTGACAATAATGAGCGAATTTGAAGCAAATGGTTCCGGGTGGGCTTTAGAATAAATTCATAGTTTGAGAATTAATATAAATAAATATGTTGGATTTCGAGTAGGAATGTCCAATACTAGTCGATTGCCTGACGTAATAGTCAATAAACATGCAGTGCTAAATTTGTATGATACAAAGGAAGCTTGTTTTGCGTGGAGTGTGGTTGCTGGTTTGTATCCAAAAACTCGAAACGTGAATCATCTTTCTTCCTATCCTAATTACAGAGATGTTTTAAATTTAGATGGTATTCCAATTCCGATGGAAATGAAATATTTAAACAAGTTTGAAAACCAAAACAATATTTCTGTAAATGTGTATGGAGCACACACAATATGATGAAAACAAATGGGTACGTATGGGAACAAACGAAGTAAAAGGAAAAAAAACTTTTACTATTGTACCTTTGTATGTATCAGATAAAGTATATGAAAGTATATGAAGTATATGCAACTTATTGATGTTGAAGATTGGAAACAGTGAAAGTTATCACTTTTGTTTAATTAGAAATCTTGCTCGCCTTGTGCGTTCAAGCGTCACTAGCACTCACAGAAGGATTTATATATGTAGAAGTTGTTTGTCATATTATTTTCTTGAGGATGAGTTAAATGTTCACTTTGCAGACTGTAAACAGTTTCCTGTTGCAAAAAGCATAATGCCGACTGATGAACAAAGATTTGTTAATTTTACAGAATTCCGAGTTAAATATACAGTTCCATTTATAATATATGCAGACACTGAATGCGTCTTGTCTCCAATTTCCTCCTGTTTTCCAAATAGTGACATTCATAACTCTACTTCAACACAAAAACATATTCCTTACAGCATTTCTTTATACCTTCATTGTAATTTTGATAGTGAATTGTGCAGTTTCAAACTCTTTAGGGGAAATAATTGCATTGAATTGTTTGTAAAGGAACTTTATAGTATTGTGGATAAACTTCAAACATATTACTTATCGGCTAAGCCAATGTTAAAGATGACCGAAAATGAAGAAAGATTATTTTTGTCAAGTAAAATGTGTCACATTTGCGAGAAACCGATTGCGGATAATGAACTCAAAGTACGCGATCATTTTCACTTAACTGGAAAATATAGAGGAAGCGCACACAATAGTTGTAATTTAAATTACAAAGTAACAAAGGTTTTGCCTATAGCATTTCATAATCTAACGGCCTATGATGGACATTTTATAATTAAAGAAATTTGTGAGAAACGTGATGGAGAGGTGTTACATAATCCTGGTAGTATAAGTTTGTTGGCGGTGAATATGGAACGTTCTAAAGGGTTTACAAAGTATGTACGGGTTAAGAATGGATTCATTCAGTTAAGATTTATCGATACATATAATTTCTTGTCCTGTTCACTAGATCAAGGTTCATCTTCGTTAAGTGAAGATTCAAAGCAAATAACTCGACGTTATTTTAATGATGATGCACAGTTTCGACTTACTGCGAGAAAAGGCGTGTTTCCCTATGAATACGTCACGAGTATGGATGTACTTAACGAAACTAAATTACCTGAAATATCTAAGTTTTATAGCAGTCTTAATGATCAAACAATATCGAATGAAGAGTATGAGTTTGCTCAATCGGTGTGGGAAACGTTTTCCTGTCAAACATTAGGAGAATACGCCGATTTGTATTTAAAAGTTGACACACTTCTTTTGGCGGATGTCTTTGAAAATTTTAGATCGAATGGCATGGAAACTTATGGCATTGATGCAGCTCATTTTTACACTGCTCCATCTATGTCTTGGTGTGCTATGAAAAAGATAACCAACGTTCAACTTGAATTGCTTCAAGATATTGATATGTTACACTTTTTTGAACGATCTATTCGAGGAGGAAATGTTCAATGTATAACACGACATGCGATTGCTAATAATAAGTATATGAAAACTTATGATGAGAAAAAGCAAGAGTCCTACATAATGTACTTTGACATTAATAATTTATATGGATATGCGATGATGGAATATCTTCCAACGGGTGGCTTTAAATGGGTTGCAAATGTTGAAGGCTTTGATGTTTTAACTATTGATGATACTTCAGAAATTGGATATATTTTGGAAGTAGTTTTGACTTATCCTCAAGAGTTACATGACAAACATTCAGATTACCCTCTATGTCCCGAAAAGTTGACAAAGCTAATGGCTACCCTACATAATAAAGAACGTTATGTTTTGCATTATAGAATGTTAAAGCAATGTATTCCATTAGGAATGAAATTAGATCGTATTCACAGAATAATTGAATCCAATCAGAGCCAATGACTAAAACCATATATGGATGTGAACACAGAGAAACGAAAACATGCCAAAAATGATTTTGATTTTTTTTTATAAATTGATGAATAATGCAATTTTTGGTCGTTCACTGATGAATGTGAGGAAGTTAAGGGACATCAAATGGGTCACCATATGGCATGGAGCTCGTGGTGCTAGATCTTTAATAGCTAAGGCTAATTTTAAACATAGAATTATATTCGATGAACAATGTATGGTCATCGAGATGAGCAGACTAAAGATTTTTCACAATCAACCAGTATATGTTGGTGCATCTATATTAGATTTGTCTAAATGTAAAATGAATGACTTTCATTACAATGTTATTTTAGCAAATCCTGAATCAAATGTGAGGTTGTTATACACAGACACCGATAGTTTTATGTATATATTCTATTATGATATTTATGAGTTCATGAAACAGCATTCAAATTTGTTTGATACTGGAAACTATGAAACAAACAATCCTATTGGCATTGTAAGACAAAATAAAGGTGAAATTGGTTTAATGAAAGATGAACATGCTGGAAGGATTGTTGAAGAATTTGTGGGGTTAAGACCCAAAATGTATGCAATAAAATTGTGTGATGAAATGAATAGCTTGTGTAAGGCTAAAGGCATTAAGAAGAGTGTGAGTAAAAGTATGAATATTGATGAGCATCGAAAGTGTCTTTATAACAGAGATCAAGTCAACAAAGTTCAAGTTTGTATAATTTCAAAATCTCATTCTGTATTTACTGTTCGGCAAAATAAGTTGGCAATTTCATCAAACGAAGATAAAAGACACATAACTGAAAACGGAATTGATACTTTACCGTTTGGTCATTTTTCTCTGAAAAAAATGATTAGAAACAAATTTGAGATTAAAGCACTTCATCTCACTTTATTTCTTTCACACACACACACACACACACTCACTTTTATTCTGTTAATAATACTAATTTTTGTGTGTTCCTTTGCTTATGAAAAAAAAAATAACCCAAATTTTGTGTGTATTATTTAAAAAAAACACCTCCCCCCACCATTCCCATTTTCCAGAAATATATATACATATATATATATATATATGTATAATTACTTTATATTACATATCATTTAGTAATGGTGCGTTGTAAGAGGAGCAACTCTACCACTCAATATAAACGAACAGGAAGTGGATCATTAATTAGTCGTGTACTTAATAAAACTATTGATAATTTACCCGTGGAATTACACATCCCGATATATGAATATTGTGGACCAGGAACAAAATTAGGAAAGCGATTTAGCCGTGGTGATCCAGGAATAAATATATTAGATAAAGCGTGCAAAGAGCACGACATTGCTTACGCAAAGCATAAAGATTCAAACAAAAGAAGAGAGGCTGATGAAATTTTAGCTTCAAAAGCTTGGTCTCGTGTAAAATCCCGTGACGCATCATTTGGAGAGAGAGCGGCTGCACTAACAGTGGGTGGCATAATGAAAGCTAAGTCTAATATTGGAGGAGGTAAGCGAAACTTAAATATAAAAAAAACAAGAAAAGATTTAAAAAAAGAAGAACATCGAAAAAGCAAGGTGGTATTTTACCCCTACTTCCGATATTTGCAGCCTTGTCGGGCTTGGGGGGTCTAGCAGGCGGAGCAGCCGGGGTGGCGTCTGCTATAAACAAGGCGAAAGCTGCTCAAGAAGAACTAAAAGAAATGAAAAGACACAATCGAATGATAGAAGCAATGCGAGGAAAAGGAGGTCAAGGCATTTATTTAAATCCTCCTGCATACAAAAGATAATTAACCAAATACCAAATAAAGCATTAAGTAATTTCGATTTAGCTAAATACGCACATCAATTAAAGATTCCAAATTTTAGAGGAGTCTTTATGCGAGATACGTTACCAAAATATCCTCGAAAAAATGAAAACTGCATTGTTAACCTTGAACCGATGGATAAATCCGGTTTACATTGGGTGGTTTTCAGTAAACGAGGTAAATATGTGCATTATTTTGATAGTATTGGTAATTTAAGACCACCATTAGAAATTTTAACATATCTTAAAAATTGCTATCTACAATATAATTTTCATTCATATCAATCGATTACTTCTTCGATTTGTGGACATTTATGTTTAGTCTTCTTGTATTGTATAAATAAGGGAAACACAGACCGTCTTTAAACATTTCAAAGATGTCTTTCGAAAGACGGATAACTCTTGAAGATAAAGGCTCGAAGATTGATGTTACAAAGGAGAACCCGATTCATCTTGGAGGAGCAGAGTTTTTTGAAATAGGACTTGCAGGATTGTATACATCTAATTCTATTCGAAATGTTACGAACAGAAATAATAAATTTCGCATTCATTTTACTAATTTTTTATTAATTGATATAGTGGTACCACCGGGTATTTATGAATTTGAAGATCTAGCCTCAACTTTTGATGATTTACTTAGTTATCACTCATTGTCGAAACTTATACCAGAACATTTAGAAAAAAAAAACAAAAATGTATGTGGAAGAGGAAATAGATGGAAAAAGAGACAACCGTCTCGTTTTGTCTTCTCCGTTTAATATTGATTTCACTGTAGCCAACAGTGTAGCAGGGCCTTTAGGTATTGAAAAGAAAGTTTACCCTAAAGAGAATAAAAGAGAAATTGAAATTGATCGAAATAGAATCGAAAATGAAGTAACAATTAGCGAGAATAATAACGTTTTGGCTATAAAGTTGAACGAAGCGGATAGAGCGATTTTAATAATACCCAATGCTAGCTATACGTTAAAACAATTAAGTGAAAAGATTAATGAATTATTAGTTGAACATTTATTAGGTGACAAAGACAAATTCCCATCATTTTATATTAATTATGATGAAGTCTTTTATCATTGTAAACTACATTCGAAAGTGTTTGCTATAGATTTTGGTGTTGCAGATTCTATTGCAGATTTGTTAGGATTTTCTCATAGAAAGTTCGAGGCAAACACAACTCATCATTCTGAATATATGATTAAAATTAACACTGTTAATTGTATTCGAGTATGTTGCAACCTTGTGCTTGGTACGAGTTCTTATTTGAACCATAAACCAACACACTCTTTATATAATTTTAAAACTCATGTTCCTGATGGTTACCCGATTGTTGTACAACCAACAACAATTAATTTTTTGCCTATGAACACCAAGGTTATTCAACATGTATCTGTGCAACTTGAAGATCATCTTCAACAGCTCATTGATTTGCAAGATGAAGATTTAACTGTAGAATTAATTATTCGTCCAGCACGATATCTTGCTATATAAAGTAATGGAATACTGTTATGTTTTCATTCTACTTGAGTAAGCTTACTAGAAAACATTCACAAATATGGTTATACTATATAATACTCAAAGTTTGAAAAAAAAAAGAAGTCGACTCTGATTCGAAAAAATAATATAAATCAATCAGCTAAAATTTCTAAAAAAAAACAAACAACGACATCGCACCTTGAAATCTAAGAAACAGTTATCGAGTAACAACAAACATTTCTTACAGTCTTTAGGCTATCGCGAACTTTAATTTCAATATAAATATATATGCAATTGTTAATCTTATTTAGTTTCTATCTATAGTTGAAGCTGTTAACATGTTTAGCATGTTTAACATAACAGATAAAAGAGAGGTTGACAACAGAGTTGTGCGACGAGAAGAAAGAGTTTATCAACCTTATTCAGCTAATAAATTCGAAAATAATGATGAAATTCGAATACCGATTCAAAATGAAGAAAACATCGTTTTATTATCAGAAGGTGTTCTTCACTAAGAAGGTCAAATTATTACTTCTAACATAAATCCAGCTGCTTCTACTACAGCACATCCTGACCAAAATTTTGGGGCTAATCTTTTTAGCGAAATTCGCATCACGTTAAACGGTAAAGAAATTGATCGTACACGACGCCATCTAGGTATAACAAGTTCTATAAAAACCTTTGCATCATATTCAAAAAACGAATATACAGCTTTACAAAATGCTGGTTATTTTCCCTCTTTAACAACACCAGCAAGTGAAGCAAATATTGTTGATAGTAACACAAAACGTTTTCATATAATACTTCCTTTAAGCAACCTGTTAGGTTTAGCAGAGGATTACAGAAAGCCGATTTTAAACTGCAAGCTTGAGGTAATACTTCTCCGATCGTCAAGTGACGCACGTGCGTTGCAATCGACAACCGAAAACGATCTTTCTAAGGTCAAGTTATTTAAAGTTTATCTAAAAATTCCCGTTTTATTATTATCGGACGAAGAACAAATTAAAAGATTAAAACTAATGCAGAAAAATATTCCCATTCAGGTTGGTTTTCGATCATGGGATGTTCATGTCTTGCCTTCTCTTCCTAGAACAACTAAATATAGTTGGACTGTAATGACAACTTCTGAAACTCAAAAACCACGTCAATTTTATTAGCTTTTCAAACTAGAAGAAATTTATTAAACATTTTGACCATTGTAACATTAAGTCTATAAGAGTTTTTTTTAATTCAATTTTTTATCCCTATGAAATGCCAACTTCTGAAATTGCCATAAATGACTACAGCGAATTGTATGACATGTTTGTTAAATTTCGTAATGTATATTATCAGATCGATGATGTTCGTTCAGAGACTCTGGTTTCACGAGATGAATTTAAGTCTCTTTGTCCGATTATTGTAATTAATTGTCTCGAACAAGTGGAAGCAGTGAAGACATCTTCAGTCGATGTGCGAATTGAAATCGAGACAAGTGAGAATATACCTCAAGATACAACTCTTTATTGTGTTCTTATTCATGATCGTCAAATATCTTACAGACCATTAACTAATGAAGTAATTATCTAAACCAATATTTGCTAAGTTATAAGCAAGCAAGTAAACAAGTATTCTCAATTTAGTTGCAATCATGGAATTGACAACAACAAACTCTCCTTCTACTGATGCTGGCACGTGGAATAAGAAGCAACCAATAGTTGCAGACATTCGCAAGCAACCAAACGGCAGTTTGGAACTTGCTTACTGTATGTTAAATAACGGCAATATACCTTCATTCAGCCCCGTGATCACATGGGTTGAAGCATATTGTGAAAAAACTCTTTCTTCTTTTTTTGACTCTATTAAGAATAAATATGAATATTTAGTTGTATATAATTTGCCACATGAATTTTCTTTGTTTGCACTAAAAGCACTTTCCCCCGACTCATTAATCGATCTTAATACGATTGATGGAATGTCAGACCTAATGTTGAGGCATAGCCATCGTTTACCTACAGATTGTCCAAAACATTTACCATCTCTTGCAATGGGAAGCAATAGTTGTGCTAAATTCAATGCCAATGCTGTTCAACATTGGTTAAATTCTTCTGATGGCATCATGAAAATCGTGCGTTCGATAATAAACAAGTTTCGAAACAATGGACTTCGAGGTTTTAATAAGTTTGATTGGAACTACTTTCCTATAAACATACTGACTATATATGAACCACAACGAATTCGTCTAGAGTGGGAACATCTACCAGATCATCTAAAGAGAAAATTTCAACTGTTTCATCTTCGCTGCAAATGTGATAACTGTAATCCCTATCTATAAAAGGTGATTAATTAAATCTACTAGTGTCGTTGACAGCTATACATATTTTGTTTTAGTTTGCTTTTTAACACAGTGTATATTATTTGTCTACAGAAAATAATCATCTGGACAACTAAAAGAAGAAGATCATCTCAACACACCCACACTCATCTGGACAACTAAAAAAGAATGAGATTACTTCAAGAGAAATAAAATTGTATTAATTGTAATTCTAAATGAATAAAGAAGAAAAGGTCTTTTGTACCATTTCATATTAAAGTTCTTATTAATGATCAATTACCTCCTCACTCCACATGTAAATAAAATAATATTGTCAGGTGAGGGATTCGAATCCTCGCTTTCAATTTCTGAAAATTAGATCTTAAGTCTAACGCCTTAGACCGCTCGGCCAACCCAACACATGCAAATCATGCATATTAGCCAACGTGTTTTGTTGATTCATCTCAGTTCACATTTAGCTTCGTGTGGTGAACATCTTTTCTTTGTGAAGTAAAGCAGCATCATGAAGTATTTTAATTGTGTAAGGTATTCCAAAAACAGTTAATGCAAATGATATTGAGTCAAAAAGAAATGAATTTAAAATCTGAAAGAGATCGGCTAAAAACATTTAAGAACTGGTCTTCAGACAGTTTTACGAACACTGCATGGTTAGCAGCTGCAGGATTTTACTATTATGGATATAAGGATATGGTTAGGTGTGCTTTCTGTAATCTGCAACTTAGTTATTGGGAAGAAGATGATGATCCGTTTGAAGAGCATAAGAAATGGGCTTTTTCTTGCCCTTACGTAAACAATATTTCTCCTAGCATAGAATTGAAATCTGAATATGAAAGACTTTAAACTTTTCAAAATTGGCCTCTTCCCTGTCCGAACGAATTTTGTTTAGCATCAGCAGGATTTTATTATACTGGTCATGGTGATAAGGTGACATGTATATTCTGTAAGATTGAAATTGAAAATTGGAGGGAAAACGATAATCCTTTAAATGATCATGAAAAATGGGCGCCATATTGTCCATATTTAAGAGGGTTTTACGTCGGCAACGTTGATTTAAATCCTGAAAATCCTACTATTATTCCATATAATACAAGTTATGATACGTGTGGAAGCAATATATGTTGATGTGATGTGATTTTTTGTGCAGTGTGCATTCTCAGACGTAAACGTAGACATGATGAAGTTTGTTAAGCAGTCAAACACTCTACCAGTAATTTCATTTACTAATGCTGAAAACCAGAGTAAAAGTGAAAAAAGAAAGCATGGTGTTTTACTACCGAACACTATTCGATGTATCATTTGCAGTCCATCGAACTGTGGCAAAACAAACGTAATGCTAAATTTATTATGTCATAAAAATGGAGTTCATTTTGAAAACGTTTATATTTATTCTAAATCACTTGCTCAAAGTAAATATGTTGAATTAAAAAAGTTTTTGGACTCCATAAAAGAAATAAAAGTGATTTTTTTCCGATAATGATGAAGTTATGCCTCCAGAAATGGCTAGAAAAAACTCTATATTTGTTTTTGATGATGTAGCCAGCAATAAACAACTACACATGAAAGATTATTTCAGTAGAGGTCGTCATCACAGCGTTGACGTATTTTATCTTTGTCAAACATATTCTTGTATACCTAAACATATAATTAGAGATAACGCTAATTTTTAATTCTTTTTAAACAAGACGGAACAAACTTGCGTCACGTATATAACGATCATGTAAATACAGATATGAGCTATGATCAGTTCTTTGATATTTGTTCGTATTGTTGGCAAAACTCTAAGTTTGGCTTTTTGGTTATCGATAAAGATAGCGATTTACAAAATGGTCGATATTGCAATGGATTTGATGTTTATTTTCAGTTATAAATATGACTTCAAAAAGAGCTAAATACCCATTCGTGTTATAGCTTTTGCGTGGTTAACAACTTAACTATGACATCGTTTAACAAAACCAATAATGTGTCTATCGGACGATCGACTTCACGACATGATATTGCAACTAAATCATATGTTGATGATAAGCTAGTGCAATATGGAAATCAACTAACAACAACAACAAGCGACGGACATCTAAGTATTAACGGCAAACGGTTAAAAAAAGTTGGAACGCCAATACATGTTGAAGATGCATGCAACAAAGGTTATGTACTGAAGTTATTGAATGAGCTAAATAAAATCGAGTCTAAAGAAGACATACAACGAAACTTTAACGACCTTAAAGGTTTAATTTTTTCAATTTGTAAAATAGAGAAAAAAGAACTTGACTTTCAAAACAAACGTGTCGCGGGCTTAGCTTTACCATCATCTGCAAATGATGCAGTAAACCTTATTGCAATGCAGCAACATATATCGAATATAAATAAATATCTAGACACCCGAATAACCGAAGTGTTACAGCGAGTAGAATTCATTCATGGTTTAGTGCGAGAATTTTCAGAAGATCACTTTCCGTATGATGAAGATACTCTCGACTTGGGTAACAAAAGAATAAGAAATGTTAAAGATCCAATTCAAAATCAAGATGCGGTAACGTATTCTTTTCTTAAAACTCATGTAACAACTGAACTCGATGAAATTAAAAAATCTCTTTTGAATATAAACAGAGATGATGAAACTGTAGATATGTTAAATAGGAGAATAACAAACATATCTCAACCAATCGATTCGTTAGATGCAATAAACAAATATTACTTAGAAAACTTTGCTGCTTCTCGAAAAGATCTAGAAGACTTAATCACTAAATTTAATAAACAAAACTTTTTAAACGTAGACGATGGTGGAACTTTAAATATGATGAGTAAACGAATTACTCACGTAAACAATCCCATATACGATAACGATGTTGCAAATAAGACGTTTGTTGAAAAATATGCCACTTCCTGACGTGAATTTGATCAATTGAAACAAACTGTAAACAATCTACAACATCAAAAACAAACAAATGTTGAGTTTCCTGTTAACGAACAAGATGTGACAAATAAACGGTTTGTAGAACATTATGCTGCTTCACCAACTGAAGTTAATCAACTAAAAGAAATTTTAAGCAATTTACAAACTCGTATTGAGGGTGTTGTGAACAATCTCAATATTGTTAGAAAAGAAGATCTTGAAAGTTATGCTGCTGAATCCAAAGAAGAATATAACAAGTTAAAAACTGAACTAGAAAAAATTGAGCAATTGGTTAACAAAGAACCACTCGAAAATTTTACTGCATCCAAAGAAGAATATGGTATATAAAAAGATGAAGTAAAGAAAAAGAACTTATCGAAATTTATTCTGAAATTCTCCAACACGCCATCAATCCATTCACCAGTATACACGCTTCATAATCATAACATACAGTACCAACTTCCCTACAAAGGAATATTAAAACCAATTTTTGTTTCACCAACATCTCCAATTGTGTATGCAATTTTAAATATACGTCAAGAGATTGAACTGGATGGCAGTGATAGTGTTGTTGAAGAGCAAGATGAAATTCAGTTTCGACTCAGAGACCCTAAAAAACATAAAACTGATGATCTTCCTCTTCAAATCGTTTTTGAATATACTATAAATAAGTAAAACAACCACAATTTCAGTTTAGTCATGGAGAAGAGCTCGAAGATTAAAGCTGAAAGTCGAGTAAAGGATAAACTTTCTCGCTTAAAAAAATATGTTAAAGCCAAGTATCTTTCACTTCAAAATGATGTTAGACGTAAAGAATTAGATATAGAGACTAACTTTAAACCAGTAACAAGTTCATTAAATCAACTTGTAGCTATTGCTAATACGTCAACTCAAAATAAAGAAAATCGAAAAAGAAAAGGAAAATATGACGATTCTGAATCAACTGCTACTTCAGACGAAGAAGATGGAGATAGCATCAAAATAATTTCACTACTTAACCGCTACTTTGATCCGTTCATTAAACAAAACGTGGATAAAACATATGGTATAACGATAAGAAATGATAAACAATACTTTGGACGTGAACGAGTTTTCTTTGATAAAAAGTGGATAAACGTTGGTGGTGAAAATTTTCCTATAACAGAAGGTCTACTTGAATTGATTCAAAGGAAAGTACCAGACCCCACTCTAATAGATAGGAGTGATTTAAGTTCATATTTGAAATTATTAAATGTTTCAAACATGCACAAAAGAAATTATACAAGCAATGCAGCTCCAAGAGGAAAGCAATCTTATAAGTATAGACATATAATTGAACCCCTTCTCACTGAAGACATAGATAGAATTATAAAAACAGCTGATGAAAATTAAGAAGAAGCAAATACTACGATGCATACTGGATATGGTCAAAAAAAACACATCACACCACAAGCCATTTGGAAATTTGAAGGCGGAAACAATATTGAATTCGTTCACTGGAATGAACCAAACAAATTGGTATCAAGACTTAAAAAATTAATTGCATCGAAAGCTGCAGGTCACACAGGACTCGACAGTGAAATCTTTGCAATTGAAGAAGAACTAAGAAATGCAGGATATATTGAATAAAAATTCAAACGTTTGTAAAACAATGCACAGTATGTTATAAAACATTGTTTGGAAAATAACTATGAACGAAATCAGACGAGAAATTGCAAAAGAACTTCACGCACCGCTTAGAAAAAAGTTTAAAAGACGACGTGTTATTAGCAAAGGAATCGATGACCTCCATGAAGCAGACCTTGTGGACATGTCCAAACTTGCAAAATGGAATAATGGATTTAAATATTTATTAACCATTATTGACGTTTACTCGAAATATGCATGGGCAATTCCTCTTAAAACCAAAAAAGGAAGTGAGATTGTAAAAAGTTTAAAATTTGTTTATTCTCAAAGTAAAAGATTGCCCAATTATTTTCACACTGATCGAGGAACGGAATTTTATAACAGTGAATTCAAAACATGGTCTCAGAAACAAAATCTAAAGCATTATTCCACTGGGAGCTCCATTAAAGCGAGCGTGGTAGAAAGATTTAATCGAACTCTTAAGGAATCGATGTGGAAAGAATTCAAAACACGAGGTTCTTACCGATGGGTACATATTTTGCCTGAGTTATTAGTAAAGTATAATCACAAAATACATCGCAGAATCGGCATGAAACCTGTTGATGTAAAAAGAAACAATCCACCCAGCTTGCCAACACAATATAATGAAACTTTAAGAAAACCAAAATATAAAATCGGTGACATTGTAAGAATATCAAAAATCAAGAAACACTTCACCAAAGACTACGAAGCTAATTGGACCACAGAATTATTTACAATTTATAAAGTTCAAAATACTAATCCACGAACATATCTTTTAAAAGATAATAAAAATTTGCCGATATTTGGAGCGTTTTATGAAGCAGAGTTACAACGAACCAAACATCCTAATATTTACTTAGTCGACAAAGTACTACGTAGAAAAGGAACCCGAGCCTTCGTATCTTGGCTTGGATTCGATTCAACTCACAACTCTTGGATCCCTAACAAAAATATCTTCTAATTACAACAGTGTAAGTTTTGTTTTTTTATTCCTCGCAAAAATATTATTATTATTATTATTATTATTATTATTACTGTGTCTCTATATATATTTTTCAGCTCACTAAAACCAACACACGCAAGAAAGAAAAGAATGATTGTACTTACCCGTGCACAAGACCAGCATATTTCAACTCTGCAAACAACACAGCATCTTCAATTCTCCGCAGCTTGTTGGAAAAAGAACTACTTACCACTTTAAGAACGAAGATCATATCATTTTTCACTATTTCATATTATATAATTAATGTAAACCATAAATGATCAAAATAAATATATTTTTTAAAAAAATTACACTGCACATTTTTTTATTAAAATAAACCACTGTCCACCGTCCATTTAATTCAAAATTTGAACTTCTTCTTCTTCTTCTTCTTCCTCTTCCACTCGATGTTCTTCTTCCTCTAATGACTGATCAAAAACGGCCATAACCTCTTCCTCTAATGACGGATCAAACGAGTTGAAAGTCATCAAGCCGATGGCTCTCAGTTTGTCAATGATAATATTGACATTGTGCGCTGTCACCCCGTTGAAAATCATCTCACGGCAGTGGCTTTGGTCCCTCAACAGCTCGAACATTTCACAACTAAACAGCTCTTTTTCGCTACCTGTCAGATTGTTGTACCACACCTCCTCCTCCAATTTCGTCGCACTGACGACAAAATGCAACCTCTGTTTCAGGGCACTATCCGCCAACAACTTAATGTCTCGCAATTTCAATAGCTTTTCAATTAATCCCTCGCACAGACTCATGTTGTTGCAGATAATGATACCTAACTACTGCTCCATAGCAATCTCCTCTTATATATTAAGAAGTTAGAGCGGCAAAAAGCTCTTTAAAACATTTCACATGAACCTCTGGGAACCGACATCCAATCTCGTTCTCGCATTAAAAATTACACACTTGAATAATGACGTCTAGGAATCTAAAAACAAACAGATCAAGATTCATTTCACACACTCGAAGATATACATGACATATAAAACACTGTAACCAGATTGAGACCATGAAGCAAGCCGGAACACAAAAAATGTTAACTTCATTTAAATTAAACAGACATAACATAGCGACAACGAGTAACACACAAGTTCACTCCCACGCTCTGGTGATATATGGTGTACTTAAACAGAGTCTAGCTTTACGACGCCACTTTACTTACTTAGCGAGCGCGAGCAAAAAACTTTAACAGTCGTGCACCACATGTGTGAAGAGCGCGGGCTGGTCTCACGCCTCGCCCGCACGGCGCGAGCAAAAAAAAAAAAAAAACGGAACAGCTGCACGCCACATGGCGGGTAGCGAACCAGCTATGTTGACCGCCTCGCCGTACACTCTCATTCAAAAAGTTATGACACCCGAGACTCTCTCCACTCCCTTGAGCAAATACCTAAATATAATTCAATAATCAATCAATAATTAATAACCATGATACACAGCTGACCTCTCCATGCGAACACAAGGCGTGGTGGTCATCCTAGCCATTAGCCAATCAACTGATCCCACCTGGACCACGTGCTCACTCTAAGGACCCATGACGTCATTGCGATTACGCAATATCTGCTCGTGATGATGCAGTATTCAAAGGGAACATACCCTTACTACTAACATAAGTAGAGTGGGTGTGAATTGTTGCAAAGTATGCACGTCTGTGAGTTACTTTGCACTGAAAACACTTGCGACCGAGAAGGTATTTTGTTGAATGTAGTTTTACTGGATGCACTTTTGCTATAACTCGTTGGAAATTCTGCCTGTTGGGCTACTGCAAAAAGCACGTGACAACGATTTTTGATAAAGTCTAAAAAGTGGGTTCAGGTTAATTAATTAATTCGGATTCCAATGCTTCCAAAGTTTGGGGATCGAATTTGGAGGTGGTGAGATAAATAAATAAAAAAAGAGTCCGATGTTCTACAGGTTGTTTTAAATGCTCTGGGGCACGTACATGGAGTTCAACGGTATCACCCAAGTTGCGAAGCGTTGAAAGGTTATCGTTACGGCAAGGGGGAGATTGAATAAAGCAGTGATGTGTCGATGGATACGTAATTTGGAATTCCCGTATCTCTGTTGCAATAATTGAAAGGCAACCGAATAGTTTTCGGAAGTTAGAGGAAGTGCCTTTATAAGTTTAAGTGGAGAGACTTGCAAAACTGATTTTAAGAAATGAAACTTTTGGATATTTGGTATCGAGGAATTATTTGTACTAAAGATAGAAAAAGTTCCTCAAAAGAATCCCATCCATGCTCATCACCCGAGAAAGAGGGTAAAGGAATTCAGGGCAGTATAGGTTTGACAGGAATGACAGGGTTTTCCTTTTGATCATTAGTTAAAGATTTGATTAAAGTTTTAGCATCAGTGAATCCTTCATAATAATTTTCTTCCACCGCCCCTCTGTCTTGCTCTTGAGTAGAGTCAAGGACCTCAAGTTCAGTTTGAATGGAAGAATAGGATTGAAAGTCTGACTGATAAATTTTGAATCTTTCTGTCAAGACATCCAAATTGCGGTCATCAAGACTTTTGTCTGTTAAGAATGATCGAAACCGTGACAAATGTTTTTTGAGTATGGCACGAGTGCCAATTAATTTATTGATTGTGGACATGGTGGAAACAGAAGCACAACTCACCAGACTTTTCAGAGAAGTAGTTGAAGATGTTTCAGGGTTAGCAGGGGAAGGAGGCTGCGGCAGTTCGTCCTTGTCCCGCTCCAGTTTGACTGACGCCGTCTTAACTGTGAAAAGTCATATAGTATTAGAACAGAGTAAAACATATAAAGCAACCTGTTCAATCAGATGGAAGTTACCGTAGGTTTAAATATAGAGGTAGCTGAGCCGATTCCACGGGTTTCTTCACAAAAATTGGTTAGGATCGGTCGATTTAAGACCTCCCGTATTGGAGAGAACCCCAAGAGGTGGTTGGAGTTAAGATTAAGTCGAACTTAATGAAAATTAGGTTTCGGCATTGAAGGTAAACAAAGCAAATGTGAAAGGAGAACAAGTTACTTGTACATTGAAATGTTATTGCCAATAAATATTTGCATGCATAACAAGAGAATCACTAATATATAGATATACCTTAACACTAATTCAAACACTTTGTACAAACAACCATCTAAATTGTATATATTTAACAGGAGAACAATCTCATCAATATTAATGATTGGAATAAATGTAACAGTTTGTAGACGGTAGCGAATATCTGGTTTGAATTTCACATAACACTAAGTCTCTGCTAGCTCTGTCACGGATTGTGTTAGTACTTGGGGGCTCAGCCCAAGATCCTAAAAACAACAGAAAACAACTTCAAGTTTTTGGGGGCTCAGCCCAAGATACTTGAAGGAAAAGAGTGAAGGTTCCGGCACAAGAGGCTATAAAAAGAAGTGAACTACTTTCAAACAGTTGGGGGCTCAGTCCAAAATGTTTGAAAGAAACTGTGAAAGATTGAAACCCTAAAATAGGGTAAAAAAAATCTTAACACAGAAGGAAAGAACAGAAGGGTGCGTGAAGACTGAACACATAAGTTTCATTCACGCACTGAAAAGAAGTATAACCTGAAAAAGTAATTGCGTTCAGGGGCCAAGTCCTGAAGCAGCAATGTCAAGAGGAAGGCCAGAAGGGCACTTTTAAATTTCTGACAGAAGATGTCAAAAACAAGCCGGCATGTGAAGTCCAATCGGAGATTTATAAAGTAAGTGAAGCAAGTGGTAAACAAGTTAATGAGAAGAAAGTGAAATAGAACACTTGATTTGACAAACGCTGGTTGCCTTTAAGAAAGTCAAGATTACAGCCTTTAGAAAATATAGTTAAGAGAAGTTTATGCTGCATTACAGAGCTGAAGAGCTCAAACAAATTTGTACGGCCTGTATACAGAGCCCTGTATAAAAATGGTAAACAAGTTTTAAAATTTGATGATAAGAAATCAGGTTAAATGACACATGTTACTTATCAATATCCTGAGTAGAACATTTGTTGGTTAGGTTCACCATAGCTGGAACATCCGTAGCGAAATTTGTAAACCAGATGATCCTTGTTACACTGTACACCTCGCCAGGAGGTTAGGTAGCAGAAATAAAATGCAACCAGCATGAACTGTCGCCATTCCGAAGCACTTTCACTTAGTTGAACAGTTGTAGAGATACATGTTTGCATTGAATAAAAGACGATTGATAGTTAAAAACTGCAACGTTCCATAGCCGGAGATTTATATTAAAACAAGTAGGTACTAGACCTAAACACTTTAAGTAAGTTTAGAGCATTGTAGTTAAACTTGCAGCATTTTCATATTCGAAAATGAAGTCCAAGTTTCACAGCTTCCTGAGCTGGATTGCAGGGACGACTGTTTGACTGGCAAACATGAGTCCGGATGTTAGCGTCAAAAATGTCGCTGCCTTGACGAAGTGACTGGTTGTCGGTAGACGAAGTATTCGTTGCGACGAGATGTGTTGCAGGTACGGCGATGTGCTAATTGATGAAATGACTAGTCATTTGAAGTCCTTGCGACGTGATGTGTCGCAGGTGCGGCGATGTGCCATTGACGAAAGCAGTACTTCGTAGTTCGAAGTGCCCGAAGATATTCGAAGGTATTCCAAGTATTCGTTGAGAAGACGGAGATTCCAGCTGCTATATAGCAGCAGTAATAGTTTCTGGACTATTCGATGAGAAGAAGACCTGTGATTCGCCAGCGAGGTCGACCAATGATAGTGAAGGAGATAGATAATGGCTGCCATTTGAGTTATATCTTGCGCAGCTAATAGTGTGTGAGATGTCACTGGAACAACACTAAAGAAAGTATCTTACAGTCTTGTAATTGTCAATACATAACAAGACAAAATTAAGTAACCACGTGGAACACATGTCACACTTTTAGGTTATGAAGAAAAAAATGACGACTCAATTCTAGCTTTTTCTCTCGAAATATAAGAAAATATTAAATTAATATTTAAGGGCTTTGTAGCCTTCGCAAATGCGAACAGGGCCGTTATGACATAGCACATCGTAAACCATACCTACATTCAACGTCTCAATAGAGTTGGAAATAAGTAATTAATAGCGAATGAAACTCGGATACTTTAAAAATGTAATTATTGCGGTCTACATTATAAGCGGTTGGCCATCCTCAATCTAGCCATTAAATATATTCCCCCCTCTTCCACTGGACTAGCTACCTCTCTATATACAGCTCTCAATTAATTAAATAATAATAATAATTATTATTAAATTAAATAATAATACAATGAAATAATACTTATAATTTTAAATAATTAATAATTAATAAATAAATATTGAATAATGAAACAGTAAATAAATATTTCATGTATCCACGTTTTAGGGTTAATTAGTATCTCGCGATCTCTCAACGGGATTTTTCTTGCTAAAACGGCCGCATGACCTCTAATGTATAGCCATGCGTTACAAAGTGTACATACAAGTTAAATGAAGTGTAATAATAATAATAATAATAATGAAATTAATAATCTAACAATAATTATTCCATTTTGCCACTTAACTCAACCGCCCATTATCTCTCGACCTCGGGACAGATTTATTCTTGTTTAAATTGCACTACGACCTTCAGCAATGCCCATGTGCCACTAACTATTGTACCCTTCAGACAGGTCCTCCAGGATTGACTCTCTTCTTTTGGGGCCGCGCTCAGTCCGGTGTGGCGCTAATTTACACAAATCACCCTGAGATTTTCGATGAAGGATCACGGGAACTTAATCTAGAAATTATATGCCAGGGGTAAATATAAATCAAAAAGAATTTATTCATGAAAAACATACAAAATTTCTGAGTTTAAACAAATATCCCTCCTTAAAAGCAACAAAAGCAAAATAAAAACCCCTGAAGTTAACAATGAAAATAAACAAACAAATATAACACTGACCTGGGCAAAATATAGGCCCATCAAACTCACACAAAACATGTGTCCAATTACATTAAAACTCACACTCTCGCTAAAGTGTCCATCAAATTTCCATAGTGCTCAGACGTACTCAAATGTACTGTATTATGTTATCAGCGTTCTCATTTTATCGTGCGAATATGTGGGGTAGGAGTAATTACCGATAATCCCAATCGTCTTCCTCCGCACATGTGTTAGGTCATGATTGGTGCCAAGCGTTGATCGGTAAACCAGCGGGATATGCACAAAATATAAGACATTACAAAAAAAACTGTACACAAAGACTGAATTCGGTTTGAACCCTTTAACGTAACACGTAAACATTACGTAAACAAAACCTCAATGAAATGCAGGTCATCATTTCCTAGTCAACAATCCAATACGGGTGGCCGCAGCCCCATAATTACATTATTCCCAACAACAATTAATTACAAATACGCACAAAATGCATCAAACATCGCTCTAAGGAACAGAAACCCTATCTGAAATATTGGGAGTACATCAAACGTACATATCAGGGTAAAAACAAACAACAACCACCTTAAGATGTACATAACGCAAAAGTCAATCTATTTAACAAACCAGGTTCACATTAATTCTCACATTCTCGTTACTGATAGAATGCTTTCAACACAGCACGACAAATGGACCAGACGAGCAAACCGTTCCCAGTGGGTGGGCCGGAGATGGTTCCCTCATAATAACAACCAGGTGGCTGGGGTTTGCGGCGTGCCGTAAGCAGAGCTATCTCGAAAGGAAGCTTCCATAGTCTACCTTCGAGCCTCGTAGCATAACATAACATTTCAGGGAAATGCACGTGATATCGCATACATCCAAGGCACCTCTATCAGGATGAACCCCAGTATACGGTCAGTAAAACACACACCAGTGGGCATATAACCTCCACAAATTACACCTACCGTGGGCATGAACATCCATATTCTCCTTCCAACGACGACAATGCGGGAATTAACACCTCCGCAATCAAATACACACATGTGACACACCGCCAACCTATATCCAGCAACACTTCCAACATTACACAAGTTAAACGAAGACTACGTCCGGTTGATGTCTCCGCTAATAATTCAAATACCAAAAGCATTACTATCAACTCCTTTATGTTACTCTGGCGGTCACTGACCCTATCAAAAATTAAACATGCCTCAAATCAACGTAACAATATTACTGGTTTGTTGAACTTCATTTAAATCGGCCTCCTCCCGAACTGAATTGGGTATGAACCCTTTAACGTAACACGTAAACATTACGTAACCAAAACCTCAATGAAATGCGGGTCATCATTTCCTAGTCAACAATCCAATACGGTTGACCGCAGCCCCGTAATTACATTATTTCCAACAACAATTAATTACAGATACGCACAAAATGCACCAAACATCGCTCTAAGGAGCAGAAACCCTACCTGAAATATCGGGAGTACATCAAACGTACACATCAGGATAAAAACAAACAACAAGTCCCTTAAATTTACACGACACAAAAATCAATATATTTAACAAACCAGGTTCACATTAATTCTCACATTCTCGTTACTTATAGAATGCTGGCAACACAGCACGGCAAATGGGCCAGACGAGCAAACCGTTCGCAGTGGGTGGGCTGGAACTGGCTCCCTCATAATAACAATCAGCTGGCTGGGGTTTGCGGCGTACCGTAAACAGAGCGGTCTCGCAAGGAAGCTTCCATAGTCTACTTTCGAGCCTCGTAGCGTAACATAACATTGCAGGTAAATACACGTGATACCGCAAACATCCAAGGCACCTCTGTCAGGATGAACCCCAGTATACGGTCAGTAAAACACACACCAATGGGCATATAACCTCCACAAATCACACCTGCCGTGGGCATGAACATCCACATTCTCCTTCCAACGATGACGTTGCGGGAATTAACACCTCCGCAATCAAATACATACATGTGACACACCGCCAACTCATATCCAGCAACACCTCCAACATTACACAAGATAAACAAAGACTGCGTCTGGTTGCTGTCTCCCCTAATAATTCAAATACCACAAGCATTACTATCAACTCCTTTATGTTACTCTAGCGGTCACTGACTCCATCACAAATTAAACATGCCTCAAATCAGCATAAAACATTACTGGTTTGCTAAACTTCATTTAAATCGGCTTCCTCCCAAACTAGCCTTATCTACACCTTCAATCAAATATTATGCTGATGCACAAACCTCCCTTAAAAATCTTACGACGTACTCTTCGTACACAAAAATATAACAACACAAAATAGCGATGACCGCGCGATACCCTACTATGACAAATAAATTACACAAAATCCAAACTAAACCAAAATTATATACAGTAGGCGCTCGCTAATCAGACGTTCAATAGTCCGACATTTCCAGTAATTGGACGTTTTGAACGCTTTTCGTATGGGAATGGTCAGCTCTATAGTCGAACGGTTTTGATGGTTGACCGGTCGGTAATCGGACAAAAGCAAGTTCATTGCACTCCTGTTGCTTGGCGCCACTATAGATAGGTTATTATTAGGCAGTGTCAGTCAGTCTTAGCGAAGTGTAGCATCATAACCTTAACGCGTGCGTACTTAACTGTTAAGTGATTGTAAGTGTTGCAGTTTAGTTCAGTGTGTTTAGTGTTAACGGGAGTTTACGTAAATAAAAGTAATATACTATACAATTAACGTAGATTTTTGTGAATTATCAACGGTCAAACGGAAACATGAGACTCTAACACTGAGTGTTAAAATGGATATTTTAAGAAAGTTGGACAAAGGAGAGAAGGTTGCTATCATAGCTCGAACACATAATATTCCGCGCACCAGCATCTACTCGATCAAGAGTAGCAGAGAGAACATTGAGAAGTTTGTAAAAGATGCTGAAGCTGGTTCTTCTTTACGGCAAACTGTGAAAGCAGGTGAATTTTCTAATATGGAAGAAGCACTTTACTCTTGGTTTATAAAATAACGGGCTCGCCACACCCCCATTAATGCTGAATTGTTAAAAGAAATCTCTTCAATATTATATAACAAAATGATTTTAAGATGATTTTAAAGCAAGTGATGGTTGGGTTGCAAAATTTCAAGTGCAGTATGGTATTCCTCTGTTGACTGTGACCGGAGAAAGATTGTCTAGTGACGATGCAGCTGTAGAGCCGTTTATTAACCTTTTCTACAGCATGTAGATGAACTATGTCTTACAGGTGACCAGGTGTACAATGCACATGAAAGTGGATTGTTTTGGAAATTATTGCCACGAAAAAGTTTTTTTCATCAAAATGAAGCTTGTGCACCTGGGTTCGAAGTTCAAAAAGACAAAAGCAACCATTTTACCCTGCTCAAATGCCACTGGAACACACCAATTGAAACTTTTGGTTCTTGGTAAAGCTAAGAATCCGCGGTCATTTAAAAATGTAAATTTGCCTGTCACTTTTAACGGTCAAAATAAAGCATGGATGACAAACGAAATCTTCCATGAATGGTTCCATACTGACTTTGTACCCCAAGTACGCTCGTTACTCAAAAAAAGAAATTTACCTGAAAAAGTGCTACTCGTCCTTGATAAAGCACCAGGACATGAACCAAATGCCTCCAAACTGCACTCCCCTGTTACAACCAATGGACCAAAACATAATTAAAGTGGTGAAAAAGAGGCACAAAAAATAGATTTTGCTTGAGGGTGTTAACCGTAGTTATGACATCACTGAGACTTTGAAATCAATCAACTTCAAAGACGCAGTATTCATGGTTGCAGCAGCCTGGGATTCTGTACCTCAATAAGCAATAAGATCATCGTGGAAGAAGTTTTGGTCTTCACTGGACTCAGGTGAAGAAGGGCAAGATTCCTTTGATCCAGAAGATTTAATACCATTAGCAGACCTGATAGAGTCAGCAGTAAAGCAGGCCCAGGACACTGAGTTTCAACAAGTCGACATTCAAGATTGGTGTGACGAAAATATCGACTCTCAAGAAGCAATAACTGATGAAGAAATAAGCTGAAGACTCATTCGAGGTGTTACCGAAGACAACTGTAAAAACTGAAGATGCGCTCTCTGCCATCGAAACCTGTATCAAATGGGGAGAAGAAAACTCCGCAGCAACCAGCACTTTAACTGCATTACGAAAGTTGAAGTGATGTACTTGTAAAAATGTATAAAGGGAAGAAACAATCTACAATACATAAGTTTTTTCATTTACAGTATAATTAAAACATGTGAGAACAGTACATACAAATAATACATACAATATTATTATTTACTTAATTATAAAAGTAGAG
Source organism: Meconema thalassinum (assembly GCA_946902985.2). Lineage (NCBI taxonomy): Eukaryota > Metazoa > Arthropoda > Insecta > Orthoptera > Tettigoniidae > Meconema > Meconema thalassinum. The sequence goes on from OX336389.2 coordinate 678,862,086, forward strand.
CTTTTCAATAAATGGACCCTACCTTAATTAAACTCTATATCCTAATCAAATTGTGAGTTTTTAAATTCCAGACTCTGATATTTTGGATTACTTCCAATAGTCGGACACTTCCTGTAATCGGACTACGTAATGGTCTAAGACATGTCCGATTAGCGAGCGCCTACTGTACAACCATATCCGCTTGCCTTCACCGATACAATCCTGGCTGAATTATAATAAATATAATTTCATGGTACTTATCCTACTCCAACGGATGGTACTGTCATTATCTTGGCAGCCCTCTCGTGATCCCTATTCCACCATGGACCCCATGCAGGTCCTGGTTGGCTGCATCGTTCCAGCAAGTTCCTTGTCACCACGAATTTCTCCTCGTAGCTTCCCTGATGCATGGGTGGGCTGATGAATACAATGTGTTAATATTCATGAAAATATGGGACCACCATGAATAAATTACAATTTACGTTTACACAGTGTTTCACACGATTCGTTCTAAAGTGCCTACGGTACTCAACCAGGCTACTCAATTCACCCGATTTGTCCGTTTTAGCGCCTACACCACTGCAACTTCTACCTATAGCTCGGGCGGCTGTTCCTGATTCTACTGACTCGCCACTTCACTGTTATACTGTCCCGTAAACATTACTTACGGATTTACACACTTGCGCAGTCTTACGTCTCCTCACAATGAATTAACCGTACTGCAATTATACTATATTCACATATTACGGCGCACACTCTAGGCGTGGCAAGTCGCCTCAAAAATGCAATCGCACTGGACTATGCCACAAACATACTTATACAATTTTCACTATACTTTATCTCTGAATGTCGTGGGCGGCCACGGCAGTTGCGACCTAGAAACTGGACATTTTCTCCAACCTGGCCAGGAGTTTTAAAGGCAAGCAGCGATTTGACAGGGGGTGGGAGGATATAAATTCTAAAATCCACAAAAATGCTCGTACGGCGATAAGACACAGTTCTTCCGCTTCCTCATGTTCCCAATGTCACAACAACGTGACTAAATCCAAAAATCGATCTACTGTTTGATTACTTTCATTGTCCCGAAATTTCGAAGGCTTTGCTGACGTGGGTAGCTTCCCTATCTCTGGTTGGCTCGTTCAAATTCTCCACCCCCACCAATTTTCTATTCCAATTAATTAAATTTTGACATATGACAAGCTTTCGGGTCATTTTCGAGAGGCTAAAAATTCCCTGAAATTAGCTGTGCAACTTTCAATTTAGTAGGATAATTATTTCTCGAAATTATGAAAAATGGGCGTGGTTTGGATCTTCTATCCTTTCTTGACGCTACATCTTCTTGCTCCCACATTTCTGGGTTGTTGGCTGAGCGAAACTTTCCCTTCGCAAATCGGCAACTGTCATTCCCACGTCCTTAGGGGTTGTTCAACTCGACCGTGCCTTGCCTAGGGTTTGCGTTTTATGGCACTTATCCGGCTAAGACTCAGCTAAGGCACGTACACCTCATCCCCTCTCGGATCAAAGATGCGCAAATAAATGTTAGATGGTCTGGCTTGCAAGCGCGAACTTCATGAAATATCATCACGAGACTATATGATCAGCTCATATGTATATCGGTCTCACTATATAGCCATAAGTAATAAGCACGTCTGCTTGCCATAAATATATATTAAATAATAAACAAAGATTTAATTAAATTAAATAATTAATATTAAATAATAAATAAATGGGTCTATCAATACCACGATCGGCTATCCTATCCGTTTCCGGTAGGGGGTACCCTAACAGTTACTCCCTAAGTTGCGTTTCTTTAAAAGGACCCTCTTCCCTCACATCACGTTACCTCCGCGAAAGAGCCGCTAAAAAGGAGGTCGCCCATGGTTTGCACCACTCTCAGGCCCGAAAACGAGTTCAAATGGCCAATGACTTGCTAGTGACAATAATTGCAGCCTGTAATAATTATTTTCTCTCTGCGTAACGTCACACACAGTAAACAAGACTTTGCCAGTCTCTAAACTAACACCCCTTGCTCAGCTTGCTAAATTCTTGTCTCACCGAATTCAACAAGGCAGCGGCTAGCTACACCTGAGCAGGACAGACTGTCACAGACATTATTAAAATATTTCCAGATCCTAAATCCACTCATTAGATAACATATTCCTCTCACCATTCTTCGCACTTAGAAAAATATCTCTGTCAGCATAGCTATCACAATAGATCAATCAATAATTACCTAATAATAATCCAGTAGTCATGTCTTTCGACAAATTTGTAAAAATAAATAATCCATAAATAATCATTAAAAATACTGCAATAGTCTTACCACTAGTCACAGCCTCACAGTAAGGTAGAGTCGCGAACAAATAAAATGGGCCCCTCTCATGTCGTTAAGCCCTTTAAGTAAAACAATTGGGTAAATAAGTAATCTACGGTAAAGGGGGCTTCATGCCGTTTAATATTACGGGTTCGGGAATTATCGGGGGGAAAAGTCAATGACCTTTCAGTTTTGGGTTATTTGGGTAAATTAGTGGTCTACAATAAAGGGGGTTTCTTCTCGACTAAAATGACACCCCACACAAGTCTCTAACATTACGGGTTCCAAAAATATCGGGAAATAAGTCGATAATGTAGTAGTTACTTTCTTTGGTAAAAAATCTGGAAAAATAAGTGAACCACGGTAAAGATGAGAAAAAAACATTAAAACGAGCCGTCACACAAGTCTGTACGATTACGGGTTCACGAGATATAAGCTAAAGTTCGGCAGCAACATGCAGTCGCGTGTTTTAAAGGCCCAGTAAACTCATGAAAATCGATTTTCTGTTTTTAATGAATTCAGTTAGATTTCGAGCTGAAGATTGGAATGTCGAAATCGGAAATTAAGAATCTCGATTAGCTTGCGCGATACGAAGATTCGAATTTTTAGGTAGGGGACAGCGTGACGTCACTGGAGCCTTACGACACGGTATTGCGCGCCACTTCCGTCTGTCGACTAGTGATTGTCAGAGTGCAGAGTGAGCATTTTGTTTGGAATAAGTGATCATGTCCAGAAAAGTGAAGCCTTATCAGTTTGAACCAATGTACATAACATCTGGAGTAGAAAATGAACCATCAGCATCAGTTATATCAGAAAGACAGGGGAACACAGACTGGTAAGTGTGAACAGTGTGAGGCGATGCCCACTGCTGCTGAAAGTTTCTGCTGTACAAACAGTGAGACAATGAATGAAATGCGTGGAAGTGTGACGTGTATTGTTTGGCACGAGTACTTTTCTAATGTTGTATTAAATTACAATGTGTTAAATACTGCACGTTGTCTTCATATGGACAAAACTAATATTACCTACGTGAGGGACAGACTGGCTATGAAAACCAACGCTACCTGGCGGTCTGTGGCCTATCGCCAGTTTGTGTAGTGGGTCAACTCATGGACTCCTTTAGGAAGAAAGAAGAGGAAAGTTATACCGTCTTGTGTCGGGAAGGCAATCCGACAACAATATCCCGATGAAGGAGGTACATACGTAGGATTCAAGGCTGCTGAGGGGCAAGAACCAGAATACTTCGATTAATAAATTTGAAACTATATTTAGAATATTTTATGGCAGTATTTTCTGAAGATGTGATGAAACAGTCCTTTAACAGCTGAATACTTCTTGTAAGTATAAAATAAATACATATATTAAATTATATATTTTACACACAGTTATTTTAACAAGTGGGAGTATTGGATACAGTTTATAACTGATGAAAGCGGGTGAAATGCGAGAACACTCCATCCAAGGGCCTGGGGTCAGAAGCAATGTTTCTTGGGAGTTCCGGCTCATAGTATGGATCTTCTTCTGAGGGAGTGATGTGCTTTTGTTCATTTGCCTTCCAATTACTTCGAGAAGTATATCTGTCCTCCATCCGTATTTTTTCTCCTTATAGACCTTACTGTTAATCCACTTTTTTGATGATTTTGAGTATCTAAGTTTGATCACGGTTTACATAGTTATTGTGATCCATAATTGCTAACATAGATCGATTTACCACTGGATCTTTTAGGCATGTATTTCAGTCGGACGTTATGGTAAGATTCAAGGGACCCAGTGTGACAGTAATGTTTTATGCTTTGCAAGTATTTTATAAAGCACTTGACTTTGAGAACGCTGGCTATGATACCATAGTCTAGAGAATTTCTATTGAGCCATTTTGTTTTTTTGCGTTGGATTTTCGATTATGTTTTCGTGCTCACATTGGTAATAATAATATCGTATGACCTCGGGTGCCGGGTGCAATCTTTGTAATTTGCCACCCAGAGGGTAGCTTGCATGTCGAATTTCGTTGTTCCTTGAATCACTATGAAAGTCAAGGAGATTAGATATCTAAGCTCCTTGAGCACTATAGCGCTTTCTAGTAGAGAAATGAGGAACTGTTTGTTGGCGGAAACTCCCTAAATTAATTTTGCCATTGTGAACACGGCCCACTGAATTCAAATGGGTTCTTTGACATGACAACATCGTATGACATGCGTGTCGTATTTATGCCGCCTTTCAAGAATCACTTACCACGGTTAGGAGCGAACCTGCAATCTTGGGGTTAGTAGAGCGACACGCTATCCACTCACCCACTGTGGCAAGCTCTCACATTGGCGAAAAAGAGTGTTTCCTAACCATGAATGTGTGTCACAAATATGATTCAGAACGGACACAAATTTTTCAACATGTAGCTCCTCATTGTTCTCACATGTCATGGCTGACCACCAAAAATGATTAATAATGCTGTGTTTCCATTCTAATATTGCGGGTGCCTTGGTCGCTACTGCTTTCAGCTTTTTTTTTTGCCCAAGCTTTTGGCAAGGTGCCACACATCAACCTCATGAATGATTCCAGGGTACTTGGTTCGTAAAAGCTTTCGAACGCCCTGATGCGGTCGGATAAGAATAGTTTTATATTTAGACCTTCTGATGACGCGGGCTTTTCCGCTTCGCCGAAAACTTGGCCTCGTTGCAGAACAAAGTCAATAATTTCCTCTGAGCTGATGTCCATCACAGAATATGTTACATATTTTGCACAAAAACCTGGACTGTCAAATTGACCATCACCTGCAATCCACACCCTCCTACCGGATGGCATGAGATTCTTGACGGTGTTACCACGATACAGAGCCCATGTATGCATAATAGCTGGGGTAACGATTCGTTTCACAATTTTGTAAAATGTTGTGTGGCTCAAGAAACGTAAATCAATACAGTCTGTCAACGATTTCAGTAACGCCAAACCCCTCCCGTTATGTACATACCAGTAGCCAAGGTGACTGATAACATGGAGAATTTGTTAACATTCTTATGAGATCTCCATACGACAGTATGGCCTGCTAGATAGGTCATTTGGGCACTCACAGCAGGTCCTTTAGTAGAAGGAATAGTTTGAATTACTTTCTTGCCGCAGGTAAGGCACCTAGTAAAGAGAAGTAGCAGGTTCTGCCACATTACGAACAGCAACGTAGTCTCACTGAAATGCCATGCTTTAATTTTTCTACTCACCACCTCCGGCTATAGTTTTTCATCTCCTTCCCTGTCATCGTCATCATCATCATCATCATCCGAGGTACTATCATTCTCTTAATTTACTTCATTATGGCATCACGAACACCAGGATCACTGTCACTATCGTAACACTTTGCGTTTCTAAATGTTTCTCCTCCTAATTCGCACTGTACTCCAACTGTATTCGGATTTTCTTACATGCAGGATTCATCATGGATAACACTCTCATTTTCACTGCAAACACTCTCCTTTTCACTGCAAACACTCGGGGCAACACTTGAAACACTCGCAGAGGTACATTCAATCGCTTCAGTTAAAATGTTCTTCCTAATATATGTAGATATACGCCTTGTCACCGGAACAAGTTTCATTCTTTTCAAATTTGGCGCGGGCACAGCACCTTTTCTTAACACAAGTTTCCTTTTTTGCTTCAGGAGTTCTGCTTTGTATCTGTTCGATAGTTCATAGTCCTGCTCTCTAAAATATGTAGAGCATACGCGACTATTTCGGGTTGGTGAGAAATCAGCGCGACTGATTCTAGATAGCCAAGATCGGTATCACTCGGGAGATTTCTCTCGACTGGGCAATCTGTGAAAACCTACATTTTTTCCTTCGATGTTTTCGAAGTGTTTGCGTGCTTGCAATCATACACAACGCAGTAAACCATGTTTTCACGTAGGTATCATTTACAGTACTTAAATACGCCGAAACAACAGCTGCACTGTCTGATTCTGCTATGCCTACTATTGGTGCACGGAAGGCGGCACGGCTCCAGTGACGTCACACGCTCAAGCATAGTCGCCGTTTTCCGCTTATACCAACTGAACAAAATAAAATAACGCGGTAGGGTTTTCAAAACGTTGATTAAAATTTAATAATGGAATCAGTGAGTTAGAAAACTAAAAATCGAAAATAAGTTGCCTGGGACTTGAACGCTCACAGCAACGGGTGGTATTGAATTCTCCCTAGCCATCCCCACTTCCTCTCCCTTTCCCTTCCCGCTTGGGGGTATCCTCTCTTGGGATAGCTACCACTACGGCTTAAATAAATAAATAAATAAATAAATAAATAAATAAATAAATAGCTAAAAAATGTAACAGTTCCCTTTTGGCAAATATCTAAAAATAAAAAATAAATAAAAATTACATAAATAATAAATTAAATGATAAATAAATGAGTAGCCCAGATGCAAAGGCCGCTAAGTGCACTTTTTGTCGATTTTGAGTTGGGCATATCGTCACGTTCGTCTTTTAACTGGCTACCCGATGGGATAAGTTTCAGGGTGCATATCCCGCTCAAAACCATTGAAAATGGCCAACAAAAATCGCATTCGTTTGCATAAACCGCTAAATGCATGTTGGCTACGGTTGCAAAGCCAGTTTAATATTCCACGTGTCCAAAGACCGCTAAGTTCCGTAAGTATGGCGCCTGCCTTGCCACATACGGCTGCAAAACACGCTAACTGGTACAAGAACTGCCAATATTCCTCCCACAGAATTTCTTTACAATAAATAAATATTTATTTCGATCGGGAAGGATAGTTTTGTGTTTCAGATTACAGTTGGCTGCACTATCGAGGAAGCGTACGCAACAATGACATGCTGCCTTGTCGAAATACACCGTGTAAAAGCACATTTGATTGACAGGTTGTTTCTTGGTTGTCGGCATTTCATGCCAGAAAAATGAGTGATCTTGTTGATTTAAGTGAAGCAGTTATTGCATTTGTGGACTGTAATACTATTGTGGATGTTCCAAATACGGAGAGAAGAACAGAAACGGCAGAAGTAGTGGGAGATATAGTGCAAGTTGAAGTAGTTGAACGCGTTGATATCGGGAGTTGAGAACAACTTCTTACGTCAGGTTAGAATATCATCAACATGCCAAAGCATCAAACCAAATAGCGTCGACACTTCTTCACAAACTGGCCAGCATAAATTTTTAAGATGGAAAATATTTCGGTTTTTCTCTGATGGCTGTGGGGGTCAGAACATAAACAAGACTATGATCAGCATGCTATCTCACTGGTTACTGCTAGAAGCTCCCGCATGTCTACAGTTATGGTTCCCAATAATTGTGGGCCGCTCATTTATCCCACCTGACAGAGTTTTTGGAAATATTGAACGGCAACTTCGCAAAGTGAGTGTCTTTGAAAATCCTTCCGGATTCATCAAGCACATTGAGAAATTTGCGACAGTAGTTCGCCTGGTACAAGATGAATGTCCTGTTAGGGATTGGAAAGCGTATATGGATGGCATGGTAAAAAAAATCCGGGTAGTAAGCATTTCCAATTCCAAAAAGCGAAGAAAATCGTGTTCACAATTAGCAAAACAAAAAAATAACATGTCTGGTCTGAGGGGAGCCGTTCTATAATTTTGAGGTGGTACGAATTTTAACAAAACATCCTGGTCCCTCACCAATTCAAGAAGGTGTTGCACTCAAAGAAACTAAACTACAAGGCGTCTGACGGCTTTTAGAGCTGTACTTCGGCGAAAACTGGCCAGCGAACGGCAACCTAAAATTCTTCAGTGAGGTCTTCCAGGAACTAGAAACCATTCGCAACAATATCGTCCGACCTCAAGAGGAAGAAGACTAAGAACTAGCAGATTTTGAGCTGATGGACGGTGTCGAGGATGACCTGACATAACATAAGTGTCATTTTTTCTTGTTTTATGCACTTTCTTAATTTGTAAATTTTTATACTGTCTAAATGACGTTGCACGGTGTTTAAGATGTGTTTAAAAAGGAAAAATCCTTTTATCGCACCCGACGTGGTCTATTTTTTCAAAATATATTTTTCCTGATAAACCAAATTGAAACTAAAATGGTTCTTTATTAAAAATCTCATCCAAATGACATACGGTACGTAAAACAATAAAATAGCGGGTTTTGCAACCTAAGTTTCATTAACGACTCTCATTGTCACGGGTGCAAATGTCGTTAACTGCACAAAACGGGTGCAAAAACCGGTAAGTCAATATTTTAATTTATGTTTCGGGACAGAAGATCCAACCGTAGATTTCACAGATTTTAACTGCATAATAAATGTTTTTATGTTGATTTTCAGGGGTAAAAACTATGGTATTAGCTTAAATAGTTTGGTCGTAGCTGTTTTTCGTCATTTACTCGGTTTCGTTTATGATGCACTTAGCGGCCTTTGCAAACGGACTACTCAAATATTATACACATAAAAAATTAAAACATTAAATAAAATTTAAAAAAGGGTAAGAACCAAAATTTTCAAAATGTGTATTTAGGACCTTTTGTAAAATTTGGGGGAATAAATAGCCTACGGTAAAGAGGGTATCAAGTCGAGTAATTTGACATCTCGCACACATGTCTTTCATTATTATGGCGGGAAGTATACACAAATTTAAAAACTGCTGACGCTGTTATTTTAGATCCCTCAAGGCAATCTACTTGTAGTCACTCGAGCCCAGTAAAACTTGCTACGATAAATGTTCGCACAAAATGTAATCTACTGGCATCTAATTCAATTAATTTTGCCATAAGCGCAAGATGGCGACTGTGCGAAATTTTAAAAGTAAGTTTTTATTTTCTGTTTTCTAATCAAGCGATAAAGGTGAGCGTTTAATTAATGAACTGAAACAATAATCTTCATCTAATGGTACTTAGCTCTATAGCCTACATATAGAACAATCCAACATGGCGGTCATCAGAAATATTGTTAGACAGTTCTCAATATCTGCAAATCTATTACAGCAATAAAACTGAAATGTTGTATGTTGATAGAGGCAATTAAAATACGTTCACATATGGGCCCTTAAATAACCTGATCAACATAGATCCAACATGGCGATAATACGAAATTTAAATATTTATATGGACTTCTCTTGCGGCTTAATTATCTGAGCGAAGTGAAACTTAGCACGGCAAATTTTCCTACAATGCTCAATATATTTGAGTGTAATATCATTCAATTTCTATTAGAACTTAAAATATGGCGGCTGTGCTAAATTTTAAAAATCATGTTTATATTTCTCGTTTCCTAAACAAGCGATTGAAATGTACGTTGGCATAATGACCCATGATCATAATATTAATCTGCTGGCATATAATTCTATATCATAGTCTATATTTAAAACAATCCAACATGGAGTCCAAATGTTACATTTTACCGTTTCTCAATATCTCCGAAACTATTTAAGGAATCAAACTGAAATCTTGTATGATGTTAGAGGACTGATAAGTAAAAGACATATTGCGACTTTTCAAATCCTGAAAAACACAAAATATCATAGCGGCCAAGTGATTTTCAAATTTTTAGAATGACGTTTCTGGCTATCTAATCACCCGAGTGCAATGAAACTTGCTACAGAGATCTTTATCCGGAGGTTAGTGTAGAGATACCTAACGATGTTCATTTTTTTTTAAATTCAAGGTGCCATCAGTTCGAAATGTTGAAACCTTATTTTGTATTTCTCGTAGCTTATTCAGGCGATGGAGAGAATATTGGTTTGATGGTCTATGATAATAATCATTATCTAATGGCACTAAATTCTGTTGCTTACTTTTCGTAAATCATAGAAGCTCTCCATTTTACTTTTCTAAAAATGATATGCTGTGTTTCGTTACAGAAAGATGCCATCCCACAGGAGGAGTATTAATGACTGATAAAGCTATATATTCTAGCACATGACTTGTCATTCTAATGGTGTTGGTGAAGTCCCAGGTCCTGTACTAAAAGCTATTTAGTATTGTAACCATATGAGGCACGGACAGAGGGTGTGAACCGAGGACTAACAATAAAAGATAAAGAACCCTAACTTATGAAGGTTGAGCTGGAGATAAATATTACGAAATTTGGGATCATTTAGCCGCAGAATAACGGCGAAATTAAATAAAGCAGCTTCAGATTCGTACTTGGAAGGCTGCACACAGCAAAAATATCGTTCAGAAACGAGCAGAGAGGCTGAGGTGACAGTTCACAAATGGCTTTGGAAAGTAGGAGGAGATTCGTGGCACCAGCCGTAATTAGTGTCAGTCATTTGGAACTTCTTTCTCGCTGAAAAGATCCCCTAGCTGGTCAGGGAATCCTGTGAGACAAGGAAGAGCATAAGACGGGTTAAACCGCAATCCAAATAACTGGAATTAGTAGAACGGCATGATTAATTTTGAAACTAAAAACCATGCCGGAGAGAGAAAATTAAGCGTGTAATTAAGAAACCTTTAAATGGATTAATAAAAGCTAAGTTCAGAACGTCCGTGGATGAACACAGGTGTGGTAAGCTAGCGTGGGTGCGCGGAGAGTCTAAAGACGTAATTTGGGAATCCCAACAGCATAGATTCACTAGAGAGATGGCGCGAAGCTTATAATTAATTAACGGATGATCGTATTGGGTTCCGCAACATATGATTGGAATCACCATGGAAGTCCAATTCAGATGCAAAAGGAATTGAGACTCTATGTGATTAGAATCGAAAAATCAACTCCAGGATTGGAGGGGTTACGAATATTCGCTCTGAAAGTTTTTGTAGGCCGAGGGGAGAAGTCAAACAGAGATGTTCTATAGCCCTTGAGAGAACAGGTTCGCCTTATACAGCAGTCCGGAATGGACGCCGCGAACGTACATAAGTCGAAGGAACCTAATATAAAGTGAACATTATCGCAAAGATTTATATCAAGTTTAAGGTTATAAGTACAGTATAATTCGAGTGAATTAACAATTACAATAAACAGTTTCGACAAATAGTCAGATTCTCGTGTGAGAAAGGCTGTACTTTTCTACCAGCCAAATAAACGTGTATAATGACAAAGAGAACAGTATAATTTGAGTGAGTCAACAAACATTTAGTACACGGGTTAAGGTGAATGAACAATTCACAAGTAAAAAGTGAATCATCAAGCTACTATAGGATGAGCACGCGCCACTTAGTAGTGCAGTGGGGGACGCTCATCGTACACATATGAACAGTGAACTAACCATTAAAGTGTTCACGTGTGTGAACGGAGTAAACAGTATGAAGAGAGGCACGGCGAGTTGTCGGGCCGGTCATAAAGTAATCACTATATGCCGAGAGTTGCACTAAAATTAGCAGAACACCACAGTGCGTTCGAATAGACTGCGCACCAAGTATTATTTTACCCGCGAGTGAGTGAAGATATCTGTCACCGTGCGAGGTAGGCTACGCTGTGGAAAGCCACAGAAGGAAAATTGTCAGTAAGAGTAGGACATTTGTAGAGCAGAATTAGCATTGAAGAGATTCCTATTTCATTTGGAACAGTCATCCAGGGATTTAGAGACTTCCAATCGTGCTGATAGGAGGCGAGAATGACAGCCGTGGTTAACGCCATATTATACCTGTATGGATGAGATTAAATAGAAATAACCAAGGAAGGCAGTGTACAGAAATATTGTGAAAGTGCTGAGTGGGATAGGCTATTAAGTGAAATAATGAAGTGTTATGTAATTTAAAAAGGTATGAAAGTTGTTCAGTGTGTTAAAATTTAAGTGTGATAAATTTTGTGTTTATCAGAGCCAGTGTTATAATGTGTATTAAGGCTCTTTGTGGAGAGTGTGGAATGGATAGATAAATAGATCATCGCCGGGCGGGCGAAATGACCTTGTTTTGGAATAGGAGTCCCGAATATGTAAGTACCATGTTTGATTAAGTGTAACGTAGAACCATGCATCAGGACACAAAGTTAAATGTGTAATGTGAGGACAAGGGACCCGAATTTATAGAGGAAATTTGCTCTCATGTGAAAAGTAAATAAGTTAAGGACAGGGCCGACCCAAATTAAAACTCAATGGAAAGAAATAGATTTTTGAGTGTTGAATTAAAGAGTTAAAATGTCTTATCCAGAGATGATTAGGAAAACATGTTGTGATGAAATATAATTTGTTAAATATCACTCGCAGGGAGAAGGTTAACTGAGTACTGAAGGGTTTTTATAGAGTGAATAATCGAGGCTAAAATGACCCCAGTAAAATATGTGTGAGATACAGAATAGGAAGAATAAGATAGGTTCCCAGCATAGGCGCCTTAGTGAAGCTGAATCGGACTGAAGTAAGGATATGAAAGGTAATCGTGCTGTATGCACCCAGTAAGAAATGTGCCAGTTACGGCAACATCGTCGAAATATGTGGGCTAGTATGCGCCATAATGTTCCCATACCGTCAAAACGGGTGGAGGTTAAGAGGAAGAGACATGCTATGAAAGTCAAGACGTGGAGGGTTTTCCCGTCTATGGACTATATGTTGAATTCATGCATGTGCGCACTGTCAAAGTAAGGGAAGATAGCCAACGAGAGTGGAGTGTAGCTCACCTCCCTATCTAATCAGCAGTTCAGCTTCGCAAGGATCTTGATCTATGGCTCGAGGAAATAAGTTGTAGCCCAGTTGTATCTGGTTAATCTATGATTTAAAGAGTGTCTGGTTGTGAGAGGTTGTTAATACAGAATCTTGTATTAGAAAGATAATAACAGAAATTAAATATTTAAAGCCCTTCAGTAATTAGATGGAAATTAATTAAGATATTGTGGTATGTGTAATTAGTGTCGAGTAGGGCTAGGACCCACTAAGAAAAGGTCAACTCCATCATCTGGCGCGAGGGAGTTTATGACGGTCAAATACACACCCCTCCATAGTAGGCAGCCATCGTGGGAGAGCGGTGGCCGGTCATAAATAAGCACATGAAGCCAGACGACATAATGTAAACAGAAGGGTCGAGTACTACCCTACCAGCGAATTGTTACTGGTGGCGGAAATCGGAACTAATGCGCTCCGCCCGGCCACACGTCTGCGGTAGACGTGCAGTTGTCGCCAGCGAAACCTCATCGCATGTCACTTGTGTGCATGATTCATGCTGGCTCGTGCGCTGTGCGGTGTGTTCTCATTGTATGCCTGTACATGCTTTCCCCTCTTGCCACGGAACCGCTCGCTGCAGCCCTAACGAGGCGAGATGACGTACTGTATACACTAGAGCTGCGCTCCACAGCTAGCGGTAACAATTCCCTGGTAGGATAGTAGAGGCCAATATACTTGTAAATGCATTTTTCCATGTTAAGAGTAACGTAAGATATTATGTCAAGTAGAGCAGTTTTAGAGAGATCATTGTTCTAAAACGTAAATCGAGGGTGGGTCCCTGAAAAAATAATCCAACTAAAAAATAATCTTGAAAATATTTCTACGACAAATTAATAATAATAATAATAATAATAATAATAATAATAATAATGAGCATACGGGTTCCCTCAAATAAGAAATAATTGACTGTAATTGGAAGATACAGGTCCTGATGCGATGGAAATGGTTGAATGGTACAGATATTAGTAGGGGGGTAATAGGAGTTTAAACCCACCCGGCGTTGCTCGGGCGGCGTCCATGTTAAATCATTAATATCTGGCGAACCCATGATCGGATCTTAACGAATGAGGTGTCGTTGGACGCGAGCAGACGTTCTCTTTCCTATGGACCACTCGTTATATATATATATATATATATATTTTTTTTTTTTTTTGAAAATTTTTGTTTTCGAAAATAGCCGATAGCTTGAAAACCAAACATGATAGAATGTTGTGCCATGGTTCAAACGAACGGTCTTTATGACCTTTATTTGTTATAATAACACTTTTTTATTTTTATGTTTTTCTGAAAACACTCAAATTTTGAAAATCAAATATTTTGGAAACTATACAAAACAGTTTGTTCGACATAAATGGAAGCTCCCTATGCCCTCTACCCCCAAAATAAATTGCAAGTCTCTAGGGCAAATATTTGTGTTTTGTAAGTAGTGGCATGATGAGAGAGCTGCTCCACTTAGGAAGTTGTGAGCCCCTGCGACCTTGGAATGGAAGGAGTCATGCTAGGAGGGCGTGCTTGGATTCGTTTTTTTCGTCACGTTGCGCTCTTTACGGGAATGTAAGTGTCGAAAACGTGAAATGCCGGGAATATGTTTCTTTGGGGGGTAAAAACGTGATTTTAGACTTTTTGTTATATCTCTCGAACCAATCATGCCAGAGGCGTGTACGAGGGGTCCGAGGACTCGGGGTGACGTCCTCTTTGCTATGGACCACTCGTTATATTTAAAAAATGGAAACTGGATTTTTGGGTAAACAAGTGTTTTTCGCGATTTTTGCTGATATCTCACGAAACAATAAGCCTAGAGACTTGTACAAGGTGCCATTTTTATCGTCGCGTTACCTCTTGCCGCGGATGTTCGTGTTGAGCAGGAATGAAAAACCATTTTGAGGTAAAACCGTGATTTTAGCATTTTGCTATATCTCGCAAACCAATAACGCTAGAGACGTGTACGAGGTGTCCTAGGACTCTGCCTATCGCTCACTTTTTGAAACTATGTTTGAAATTTTGACAGAGGGCCTAACGACACTTCTGTTGAAAAAATAATAATTTTTCTTTACCTGTTTAAAATGTTCATGAAGCGTGGTTGTTGAGAGAGACGATACTGCTGGGTGTGTGTGTTTCAACGAACCTGTCGCTGACCACAGTGGCTGTGCTCAATAGAACAATCGATATTTCGACGGGTCGGTTTATGAGAGAGCGAGGGTTCGTTTCTCTGACCTTTCCAATGGCAGATGGATGGAGGCTAATATTTGAAAAATGTGTGAAGCATGCTAAGATTTTTTACGCCCCGAAGAGAGCCTTTAACATGTAAACGGTGATGAGAACTTGGTTCTATGTTGGTAGAAGCGAGTACAGAAAACAAACTTGCAGAGGAGCAGACGAGCAGGATGCGAATGTCATTTGGCTTATTGGAATGCGCTGATCTGACTTGACAACTGGTGCAATGGAAAATGACAAAGACGCTTCAAGGTTAAATAATCTGACAACCTTGATGGCAGGGGAGTGCGAAATGCATGCATACACCTGTGAGATGAGATGTACGCTAAACAAGTTACATCCTGTTTTGCTTCGTACGTGACAAAATGCAAGTTCATGTGAAATTTGACCTGGCTCAGGTGTTCACCTTGGACGTTAGCTGTCCACGTGCACGATAACAGAATGTTCAAAGCGTGGGAATCGATGAATCAGTAAAAAGTATGATGCAACTTGTGGGAATGGTGTCACAACCAATTGATAGGCAAGAACTGCGAACAGCAGTGGTGGGTGGTGAAGGGGGGAGAGGGGGGAGGGGTGATTTATGTGAGAACACAGGTGGAAAGAGAAAGAAATATGTGGAGCTGAGGACTGTACACACAGAGCTATAGGTGGTGTACAACATGTGTGAATAAATAAATAAATAAATGTGCACAGGTTTACACAACATGTAATTTATTGATCCATGAATTAAACGTAGAGTTGAATCCTAACCATTTGACATTTAGTTTATTTCCTTTTTGTTTCAACACTTTTTCCACAAGATAATGCTTAGGAAATGCTGTTTTCTGAAGTTCATGGAGATAAAATCTACCTTTTATGGGTTGATGGTTGAGGTCTTGGAGTAAATAGGTGACTGGACTGTCCAAGTTGACTTGACGAATTCGAAATAGTTCAGTCCCCCACAGAGGTGTGTAGTCCTTATTGAAGGCAGACTTAAATTTGCTCACACGAACAAAATCCCCAATTTTCAGACGGTGACGTTTAGGATCGGCTGTTTTTATGGGGTTAAACAGTTTATCCAAACGCCGAATATCTTTGGGCACGAGGCGTGGCTTGGTCCCAATCGTTCTATGTTTGGTGTCATTGTAACGTGATACTAGCTCTGGTAACATGTCCAACCAGCGATACGTGCCCTGAGCGGTAAAGGCTTTCCACATATGGGTTTTCAATGTTCGGTTGAAACGCTCAACCACACTGGCTTTGAGATTGCTGTACGTGGTGTAATGGGGAATATCCTTAGATTTGAGAAAACTGGAGAAATCCTTGTTGAAAAATTCTTTCCCCTGGTCAGTTTGTAGTAACTGAGGTTGGCGTTTGGAGTGTTGAATAATATGTTGAAAGGCCTTGGTAACTAGTGGACCAGACTTGTGACGCACAGGTTCAACAAAGGCCATTTTGGAATAGACATCAATGACTGTCAACATATAGCGTACACCGTCGTTAACGCCAGCATAGGTTATCATTTCAACCAAGTCAGCCTGCCAAAGTTCATCCACACATAGTGAAATCACCTTGAGTCGTGGATAGTGACGTCTAGCTGGGCGATGCAACTCGTGAGCAATACCCATTTTATTGGGTGAGGGCTTAAACAATATTTTTGGCATTTCGAAGTTCTTGTTCAATTTCTTGAATTTCCCAATCGTGACCGGTATGGCCGGCTTGACGTGAAGCATGCAACAACTGTAGCCGCTGGACGAGATTATTGGGATTGTGCCTGTAGGTAACATCCACACGGTGTTTTAATGGTTTAAATGTCACTCCCGAAGCGGATGCTTTACGACGTCCACTTTGGCTGGTGGGAAATATTTTTGCAATGATGGTTTTATATTTTTGAGATATATTGGCATTCACTTGCTGAGTTGGATCATACTGTCTTTTGTGGGCATGGGTATCCAATAAAATGGATTTATATTTGCCAAGATCCTCTGACGTATAATCAAGGGAAGAGGGGGTTCGAGAGAAGAGCAGCTTTAACAGTCCTGGCGTTAATTTATAGTTGATGTTTTTAATGACAGCTTTAGTACGAGCAAATTTAATGGATGAATCGCCAATTTTAAAACTATCATCCTCATAGCGAACACCATACGTGGTATCTGTGTTTCCAATAAATAGATCAGTGAAATAGGGTTCCAGTGTTGCTCCATAATATTTTATTAAAATGGTTTTCATTTGAGCTTTATTTTGAAGGGTGGCCAAGACTTGTGAAAACGGAGACGATCTGGAAGGGCAAGGTGTTTCGGCCATGGCCAAGGATTTCTTTTTCTCAAAAACTCTGTAGGGGGTGCGGCCTTTTTTTGAGGCGTAAACACTTGTTCCTCCTCATCCTCAACCTCGCTAACACTAGTCAAATCTTCCTGTTCCTGTTCCTGTTCCTCTTCCTCTTCCTCTTCCTCAGGGTCCTCGTGCAGCCTTTGCGTGGCTTGTGAAACGGTGGTTAGCATTTCAGATGGCTTGAAAGTAGGTTTCAACATGGCTTTTAGCGGAGGTGCTAAATGTTGTTGAATAAACAAAGCATGAACGGCACGTGATCGTTTCAATTGACGAAACTTTTGGCGAGTAGTATTTTTGCTCTAATAATATGCTTTTTCAATTGACTCTCTGCTAACGCCATGGTGTCTTCACAAATGACTTGAGAGGGAATGAGACAGGGCCTTAAATAGCAATAAAATGATCAAACCCTAAGCGATACCGTCCTTGGTTGAGTTCACTTTGTTTGTCAATCACTAAACAGTGATTGACAAACAGGCAGGACGTTGAGTGTTCCAGCACTTGGCACACAATTCTGTAAACATTTGAAAGCTCATATCCGGATTCACATGTTCATTATAAATGTGACGACTGTTCCTCTCGTCCTGGCGAAATAAAACAATGACATTGGCATTGTCACGAATCAACTGTTTGGACATTTTAGAATACGTTCAATCCACTGGGTGTGTTTACGGTTTTACGTTTTTTCACACAACAAATCAAAAGCATGGGGCGCTTTATATAGCAAATGCGTAGCTTGCGATATCCAAAAAGTGGTACAATCGATAATGGTCACTTGTTTAAATATAAATTTGTTGTCACTAATTTTAAACCCTTGGCAATCCACAATGAGCGTGTGCAACATGTTGACGCTTGCTTGGACCAAGTTCAATTGACGACTGACTGATGATAAATGGTCATAGAATGTTGGTCCATAACCATAACCGCTTATCACTATTTGTAAATGGTTCTCATCAGGCATCGCGTATTTAATGTGAATTGTTCCATCATAGTGTAATCGATAGTGGCTTAAACCTGAAGCAAGCTCATAGTTCAAGTGCTGGTCATGGACTAGCGGTATATGGTTTCTCTCATTCACAGGTTTTTCATTTGTTGGATACATTAAAAATATGGATGGGATCAATTTATACAGCCTTTTCATTTCATAGGTCACGTAACGCTTGGTACAGACAAAGTCTTCGTCTTGCGGGTCTTCCACGTGAATAATCCGATGGTTATTAGCGCTATAGCCATTCACTGTAAGCTGAGGCACTTTGTCACTAAACGCAAGTTCTTTGTGTGCAAAAAGAAACTAGACACTTTTACCTAAGAGGAACAATTGGCGCTGCCCAAGTCGTTCATATATTATGTGGCCGCCAACGCGGTGAAAGAAATCAAGCAACATGTACCAAAATCATGGACTCAAGACCCTGTGTTGAGTGAATTGCAACCCTCTACGGATTACGATCACCATAAGCAAGTGGCCATGGCAAAAATACCCTCTATGCGTCAGTGCGCGACTTGTCAGCTAGTGAAACTGTATCACGGTCATAAAAGTCCGTGTAAAGACTTGGTTGAATCATTCCACGGGTGTCATGGCGAGAAAAAGCAACAACAACAACAACAACAACAACAACAACAACAACAACAACAAACACAAACATCGTCCACAGAAGAAGAGGAAGACCAAACATTTTTACCATCGATGGAAATGGGTATGCCAGACTTGTACGGGCAATGGCGTCATTGACAAAGTGATTCAATACTTACCTTTCGAAATCCATCTTCCAGGTTATCGTTTTTGTGGCCCTGGAACTCATCTTGAAAAGCGTTTGCAGCGTGGTGATATACCCATTAATCTTTTGGATCAAGCATGCAAAGAACATGACCTCTCTTATCGCCATAGTCATCCTGGTTTAAGACATGTGGCAGATAAATTGTTATTGAAAAAAGCTAAACAACGTTTCACATCCTGTGATGCCTCAGTTGGTGATAGGATGGCAGCCCTGATTGTGATGAGTGCTATGAAAGGAAAGTTGATGATGCGTGGACATAAGCATTAAGGAATGGAGGAGTGATGAATTGGGATGGGTTTGTATTCTATTTTCATTTGTCAATCCCCTTATGGTTATGAAATGAAAACAAAGGTTTACCAGAGCACAATGTTTTGTTTTTTATTTTTTTAAATCATGATGTTGATGGCTGATTTCTCATTTTCACATTTTAAACATTGCCATTTTGCCAATTTGCAATTTACAGTTTTTAAAAATGTTCGTTTCAAGTTTTGTGATTTTGATGATTTGGATTTTTGCATTTTGTTGATGACACTTTTTAAACAATGTCCGTTTAAAATTTTTGTATTTTTATATTTCACACATGGCCATTTCCAGTTTTTAAAAATGTCCGTTTCAAGTTTTGCGTTTTTGGTGATATCGAAACATGGATTTTCCATTTTGCTGTTTTGACATTTTTCCATTTGTGTATGTTGAAAGTTGAGATTTGTCAATGATGTTGATGCGTGTGCTTGACCATAATGATGCTACCATTTGTTTATGGGATTGTGGAAACGTCGAGGTCTACGACTACTGCAGGTAAGACTGTTTATACAAAAATAATGTCTATTGACCGCTACATTTCAATGAAAAAGAAAACTATTGACAAAACAAAATGAGTATATAAGTGACAATTTCTCACCCACACACTCACCCTACCTCACCGTGTTTGCTCTGGTCATACATACTACCAGGTTTCTCTCTACTCATACATTCACACCTGTCTTTGGGAACAATCGCAACCACTTTATTTATTCCCAAAATCAGATTCTCGACATGCACACTCATCCCAAAAGAACTTTTCATTATAAATTTAATATTTTACCATTACAAAAATAATTAAAGTTACAAAAAATACTATAACTCATTAAATATTTACAAAAAACTACAACTTTGTACAGCTTTAAAAGAATCAAACTATTTACCAATCAAAAATTTAAAAAAAGTTTGCATACAACTTTTTTTAAGAGCAAAAGGTCCAAGTGGGTTGCCACTATTTACAAAATCGACTATTTACAATGTCAAGAAAACAATATTTACAAAATACTAAATCTACGAGTTACAAAAAGCCATGTCCCTAAACAAACAAACAAACAAACAAACAGAAAAATCACACCTCCTCCTCCTTTCGGTCATAACCCCAGGGCAGGCTGGTGAGCAGGTCATCAGCCCACACACGTTTGTTATCCATGGAGGCGAGGGTGCGTTTTCTCTGTTCCACAAGATACAAATGATGGTTGCTGGATTGTATCCTGCACTGTGTATGAGACACAGCTTTGCCAGTGTGTAAAACCGCTAAGTAATCGTCTACACGTAGCGATTTTACAACTGCCCTACCTACACATTTTGCTATTTTGGCTTCCTTACAGTCTAGTGTGCGATAAGCATACATTTTTAGGCCAAACCTACGAATTCCGTCATAATGGAATCACCACATTCATCTTTTAAAACGCCCATTACCTTCTTGTTTTTATGGGCAGCTGAAACATGTTGTCAGCGCTATAGGAAGAAGTGTCGAACCAGTCACTATGTTGTCTCATGACGTCATAGGGGTTGCAGTGGCGAATGTGGTATATGAATGAGTCCGTATCCATATACGAAAGAGAGACGTCCTCAGAATGGCGTAAGGCAAACTCATAGTGGAATCGATACATGACCGATTTTGAAAAGTCTAAAATGACTTGGCCCAAGTAAATGGGCTTATCCATGGTCACGCTGGTCTTACTCAATTCAATAGTAGCCAAATCCTCATCGATTATGTTGATCGATTTCAAATTTGGCTTGGCAATGTACCACCGGGCACCCCACCGCCCCTCCCAGATATTGACCAATTTAATGTCACGGTATTTGCGGACATTCTCCATAGACTTGCCATAGATGCAGTAGTTCATTAATTTAAAAAAAAAATCAAACTGCAGTGTTGCCATTTGTCGGTGCTCTGTGCTGAGTCGCATGTATGGCTCGAGCCATGCCTTTTGAGCGAAAGAAATACCCCTGTGGATTTTCTTTAACACCAAGCCATGGGCGAGGCATTGCACCAACATTTGGATATGTAGCACATACCGATTTTTGTTGTAAAGTTTGCCATGAGTTTTTCAATTTTCACTTTACTGTCAGGGGGAACCATTTGCTCAAGGCAGAATGGGAAATCGGCATGTTCATCACACAGGGATGAGGGATATTCAATATCCACTTCTAGCACATATCCACGGCCTGTTTCTTGGCTAGCCTTGATCACATCAAATTCTGACACTTGTTAGTCTGTCAGCCAAGCAAACTTTCCATAGGGCAAAGGCTGACTCATGGCGTAACCATACAAATTATTCACGTCATAGTACATTAAGTACGTTTCTGGTTTGTCTGGTGACTAATCAGGCATGTAGACATTTTTCGCTTCGGCATGGCGCTGGTTAAGCGACACAAAGCCGCCACGAATGCCCTTTTCGAAAAATAGAACCATGTCTACATCAGTGAGTAAATACAATTCCACTTGAGTGTATTTCAAAGCGGCATCAAACGAGAGCCCAGGACTCGTATAATAGTGAGCCGGGTCAAGACCGTTAATGTGCTGACACAACTCACGGAATTTTTCAAACACATCGATGAGCATCAATACATCCAGTTTTAGGTAATGCAAAGCATATTCACTTAGCGTCTTAATGCCAAACACTCGCCAAACTTGACATGCATGTGCATATTCTTCATCGGAAACGGTACTGCGTGTTAGTTTTGTGTAAAATTTCTCTTGTGGTGGGAATTTTCTTTGCTTTAACACGTCCCAGCTGTTGCAGAAATCATACGGGAATATACCTTTCCGAATGCACAATTGAAATTTCTCAGGATCATTAAAATGCATTCTAGTATTTTTAATTCCTCCTCATTCAAGCCATTCACAAGGCTGTCTAGCGAGGATGCCATAAACTTAAAGGAATCCAAAAATCGAATTCTAAAGTCGCTCAACCTCCATGTCAGGGCTGTAACACGCTCATGGTTTGTTGACATGGCCCAATTCACGAATCAAAAACTGAATGTCATAATTCGCCAGATTGTGGAAAAAGACACTGATGAAACGAGGAGCTGGAAAGTTCAAGTTGCATTTACTATGCGCAGCTCCACGAAACTCCCCCGTAAAGTGCGAGTGATCACGAACGGTGTCTTCAGCACTGATCAGTGGCTTTTCGCAAATATGGCATGTCGTGGCATGCTCATACTGCTGCTGCTGTTCTGGAGATAGGCTCATGGGTACTGGGTGGTCCAGTAATCCATGTACATGTTCGGCCAACTTTACAAGTTCATCCAAAAACCATCTGACACAATCTGGGCCCTCACGGTATTTGTAAACTGATTGTGTGGGGTCATAGGCACACACCACATTAAATCCTATGGCAAAAGGTTCATGTTTTTGAATGGGTGTGGTTGACCTAATGGTGGGATCTGGTTCACATCCCGCCATGAGTGTGGTAAGAGCTTCGAAATCTGCATATACCAGATAGGGAAGAGTGTCACGCTTATGAATGTTGTTAAATTTCAACACAGCCTTGTCCCCTTGTGGAAATATCAGTCCCACCGCTTCCTGAGAAACGCAATCTACCCTATGACGTTCTAAAAGCATGGGGGTTGTAAAATATTGCAAGCATCGATCGCAAATATGTTTTTTACCATGTGCTTAGGACGCTTGACTGCTTAGCAATCTACTCAAGCTTTTAATCAGGCAATAGTGATTCACCTCTCCGTTAGACAGATATAAAAGATGAATGAGGTGTCGTTTCGGTTCTTTTGTGGTATAAAGAGGACCCACAAGCTCATCACCATCAAGACCATACACCATGAACGAAAATTCATGGTTGTCTTGTTCAAACCTATGGATCTCGGTTAAGTCCATAGGGAACGACACTCGAGTTAAATTTAAAGTTTGTTTCAATTCAACAAACTTGGCCTTGTACATTCCTGGTCTCTCACAGTGACGTTGTGTTGGTTGCAAATACGCAGTCACAGCTCACAGGAAGCTATCATTGTCATGGTTCTTTATATTCACCACAGCTCTCCGACAGGCAATCGCTGGTGGTGTTTTAATATTGCTAGACCTAGCATTCAACGGGTTGAAATGACAAATTTTGATTTGTAGATGATGAATTTTGTCCAATGGTAGACCACTGGGTCCTTGTTGCAGTTTACCAAATTTTGATAGCAAGGCATTCACCACATGGCTTTAATACCACTCGTTCAGATTATCGGCTATCAAAAGCTCTTGCATTTTACTGGAAATATAAAATGTTTTTAATGCTCTACGTCCTTCATTTTATATATGAAATCGCACACCAGTTCTGTATTCACCTTTAAAGCCGTATGCAACCTTTGCGCTGTAAAAATTTCAATTTTAAAAATGTCAAAACAAGATTCTAAAAATTATTTGGGAATCAAACTTTTTCTAACATTGATCACACGACCAGAGCACACACGCGATTTGAAACAACTGTTTAGGGGTTCCCAAGTTAATGTATCCGCAGCAGTAAAAGACATTATTTTGAAAGAACACTCTCACCTGAGTTTTCAGCTGTAGACTGCTTGACAATGGTTCCACTATAAAGCCACTTGGTTTTCAGCTGTTGTGGCTAAAGCATTAGAGTTTTTTTTCTCCAAATATCTAAAAAGAAATAAAATAAACCACCATAAGTATATATATATATATATATATATATATATATATATATATATATATTCCATATAGTTTATGCACGTCATAAACAAAACAAAATCAAACAGGTTATATATATATATATATATATATATATATATAACAAATCTCACCTTGACTTGTAATGTTTTGCTTTAATCCCGTCTCGTGGACTAGTCTGGTAATGGTTCCCGTCTCTAGCTGTCTGTCTTTCTCTTTTTCAATCTCTTTCCCACAGACACAAAACAGGTAGGCTATACACGTTATCTGCAAACAAATAAATAAACATGTACTTAAAACATTAACAATCAAAAAATAATTGCTCGTAAATATATATAAATTAATAAATATATAAATGAATAACAAGGTTAAATATTTTCCACCAACACCAAAACTGTTAAACAAGTCCATGTGTTTCACGCAACGCAGTGTGTTCAAATCATAAGTGAGAGTGGAAATGATAACGACGTGTCTTTATATATGTTACGTTGCATGCATAATCATATTTTTCTCACGCTTGAACATTCTGTTATCGGGCACGTGGACAGCTAACGTCCAAGGTGAACACCTGTGCCAGGTCAAATTTCACGTCAACTTGCATTTTGTCACGTACGAAGCAAGACAGGGTGTGACTTGTTTAGCCCTCATGTGGTTTCACATGTGTATGCATGCATTTCGCACTCCCCTGCCACCACGGTTGTCAGATTATTTAACCTTCAAGCGTGTTTGTCATTTTCCATTGCACCTGTTGTCAAGTCAGATCAGCGCATTTCAATAAGCTCAAATGACATTCGCATCCTGCTCGTCTGCTCCTCTGCAAGTTTGTTTTCTGTACTCGCTTCGACCAACATAGAACCAAGTTCTCATCACCGTTTACACGTTAAAGGCTCTCTTCGGGGGGTAAAAAAATCTTAGCATGCTTCACACATTTTTCAAATATTAGCCGCCATCCATCTGTCATTGGAAAGATCAGAAAAACGAACCCTCGCTCTGTCATAAACCGACCCGTCGAAATATCGATTGTTCTATTGAGCACAGCCACCGTGGTCAGCGACAGGTTCGTTGAAACACACACACCCAGCAGTATCGTCTCTCTCAACAACCACGCTTCATGAACATTTTAAACAGGTAAAGAAACAATATTATTTTTTCAACGAAAGTGTCGTTAGGCCCTTTGTCAAAATTTCAAACATAGTTACAAAAATAGGGCGTTAGCCAGAGTCATAGGACACCTCGTACACGTCTCTTGCGTTATTGGTTTGCGAGATATAGCAAAAAGTCTAAAATCACGGTTTTACCTCAAAATGGTTTTTCATTCCTGCTCAACACGATCATCCGCGGCAAGAGGACAACGCGACGAAAAACTGGCACCTCGTACAAGTCTCTAGGCTTATTGGTTCGTGAGATATCAGCAAAAATCACAAAAAACACTTGTTTACCCCAAAATCGAGTTTACAATTTTTTTTAAAATATAACGAGTGGTCCATCGAGCCTCCGTGGCTTAGACGGCAGCACGCCGGCCTCTCACCGCTGGGTCCGTGGTTCAAATCCCGATCACTCCATGTGAGATCTGTGCTGGACAAAACGGAGGCAGACAGGTTTCTCTCCGGGTACTCAGGTTTTCCCTGTCAAAATTTCATTCCAGCAACACTCTCCACTATCATTTCATTTCATCCGTCATTGATTTAATCATTGCCCCAGAGGAGTGCGTCAGGCCTCGGCAGCCGGCACATTTCATATCCTCGCCGCTAGATGGGGGCTTCATTCATTCCATTCCTGACCCGGTCGGAGACTGGAAGTAGGCTGTGGATTTTCATTTTTCTTTTCAACGAGTGGTCCATAGCAAAGAGGACGTCACCCCGAGTCCTCGGACCCCTCGTACACGCCTCTGGCATGATTGGTTCGCGAGATATAACAAAAAGTCTAAAATCACGTTCCCCCTACCCCAATAAAAACATGTTCCCGGCATTTCACGTTTTCGACACTTGCATTCCCGTAAAGAGCACAACGAGACGAAAAAAACGAATCCAAGCACGCCCAACTAGCATGACTCCTTCCATTCCAAGGTCGCATTGGCTCACAACTTCCTAAGTGGAGCAGCTCTCTCATCATGACACTACTTACAAAACACAAATATTTGCCCTAGAGACTTGCAATTTATTTTGGGGGGTAGAGGGCATAGGGACCTTTCATTTATATCAAACAAACGTTTTTGTATAGTTTCCAAAATATATGATTTTCATAAGTCGAGTGTTTTCAAAAAAACATAAAAAATAAAAAAGTTTTATTATAAAAAATAAAGGTCGTAAAGACCGTTCGTTTGAACCATGGCACAACATTCTATCAGGTTTGGTTTTCAAACTATCGCCTATTTTCGAAAACAAAAATGTTCAAAAAATAAATAAAAATATAAGGAGTGGTCCAAAGGAAAAAGAACGTCAGCTCGAGTCCAACGACACCTCATTCGTTAAGATCCGACCATTGGTTCGCCAGATATTAATGATTTAACATGGACGCCGCCCGAGCAACGCCGGGTGGGTTTAAACTCCTATTACCCCCCTACTGATATTATGCATGTATAATTTGTAAAGAGAAATGAAACTACAGTAGATCTGAGGTCGTTATGTGAGGATACGATGATCATGTCGAGACAGGGGCGTATATACAATTTATTTTCGGGGGTGGCTGACTATCCTGGAAAATTGTGAGTAGTCTCAGGAGATTGTCACCGCAAAATACCCAGAAATGTCAACCAATACCTCAGAGCATATAACTCTGTGTAATTATTTCAGATAAGAGTTAATTGTAAAATTCTAAGTTTATATAACCTACGAATAGTGGCAATACAAATAAATGTAAAATACAACACAACACACAAATAAAATTTTATACTTAATGAATATTTTCTATTATGGCCTATGGAGTATGAATGGCAAATATCTAAATATTTGTCAGTTTACTATGCAGAACGTTAAAGTTATTTTTTGTTTAAAAATTGATAATTTATTTCTCAAAAGTACCGTACTGTGGAATTCTCCGTTTTGCCTCACAAGGCTGAGAGTAACCCGTTCCAGCCCTCAGACCAGAATTAAAATTTCTTGGCAGACCGGGAATCGAATTCAGACCTCCGGGGTGGCAGCCAAGAATGATAGCCACTACACCACGAGGTAATCTAATTTCAATCTTAATATTGTTTATAACTTAGCCAATAAGTTAAGATTAGGGTGCAACCAAATTTACAATTATTTTATGCTTTTACTAAAGCAACACATTCTTAACATATATTGGCTTTTTCGGGGGGGGGGGGGCTGGAGCCCCCACAGCTCCCCCCTTATATACGCCCCTGGGTCGAGATTGAACAGCCTGTTAGAGCTGAAGATATTCACAGGGAATAAATAAATGTATGATGTTTAGAGATTCAGGTTGTAATGAGAAGATTAGATTCAAGCTGAAATTGAAACACAGTTAAGAAATACAACAGGTTAATCAATAGGATTGATTAAATAGATTAGTCAAGACAGTAAAGTGTTGGAAGAAGTGGTAGAGAAGTTTCCTGTGTATCATTGGGGATGATTGCGATAAATCCATGTTGTAGAGAGTATTGATGTTCTTATTTTTGATGTGCTTTATATTTTTGAATAAATTAGTGATTAGGAAGTTGTGTTCTTTTTTTTATACATGTCATTCCTTGCTCAAATTCCTTATATGTGTGTTGCCAACTGTGGGTGAATGTCACACGACCCTGAATTGAGTAGCCGAGCCGGTAAGACACATATATCCAATTGTTGGAATGGGTACAGAATATCACATGAAAAAATCCTTTAAATAGGCAAGAGAGTTTTAATGGAAAAGACAAGTGGGATGTATGAAAATGGGCTATTTAGGTCTTCACGGTATTACTTGCTTCCTGTTGTAACAACATGCATGGTCGCCATGTTGAATGTGTCAATTTGAAGGACGTGTTTCAATCTCCTGCATGATTCTACTTTCTTGGCAAGTTTCAAAATTGTAAGTTTGTTAGGTGGTGTGAAGTTTTGATTTTTTAAACTCATCTATATCAAATTCAATATGGCGGATGTGTGTGATATTCCAAATGATTTACCTGGAAATTGAAAGAATTATCTTGCGTGGGTTTAGTTCTCACTGCTATCGAAACTATCCCTTTCTTGTCCTGAGCCATTCGATTCTTCTCCTGATTCTGTATCGTGATAATTTTCCTCTTTAAATGCTTCCTCGGAAGTATCTGTGACTCCTCCAACTTCTTCTTCTGATTTTGCTTGCGCCATAGCGCCATATATTTCCTCTTCGGTACGCCGCTTTGGATTTTTAGCTCGTATGCCAGCCCTAAAAAAACAGAACCATACGAGACACGGAGATAGTTGGTAATTCTATTAAAAATGATATAAAATAGAAGACAGTGAGTTAAATAACGGAATCAATATTGTACTTACACCATACCATATGCAATAGCTCAATGTTTATTCCTTTGAATCAGCACAAACGAATCCGACAACAATGACACTGCTTGTAGTCGTAGTGAACATATTAGGGATAGGTTAGGTGTCGCCAAAGTGGCTGCCTAAACATTGCAACAACAAATTTAACATCATTAGTGTAGGTGGTGTACTTTAAGGTTCAATATCAATTCATTGTAAAGTACTGTA
This sequence comes from Meconema thalassinum, assembly GCA_946902985.2. Taxonomy (NCBI): domain Eukaryota; kingdom Metazoa; phylum Arthropoda; class Insecta; order Orthoptera; family Tettigoniidae; genus Meconema; species Meconema thalassinum. The sequence continues at coordinate 678,890,806 of OX336389.2, forward strand.
GAAACGTATATTTCCTACAGAACAGTATATACAGTGTGGTCCGCCAGCCCCTTATTTTTTTTTTTTGGAGGAAGGCAACCCAACTAACGCGTATATCACAGTCATCCTAAAAACATTAGTACCTGTTCCTTTACGTCCATTGTACAACTTTACCATTGAGTACATCCTCGCGAATATAGTAGAAATTAATAGTGGCAGTTTTCTTTCAATGACCTCAAATATAATGCATGATTGAAATGATTAGAGCTCCGAATAACACATGCTTACGTTTTGACAGGAAGTGTCTACGAATGGATTCAATGCGTGCCAGCAATATACCATGGTTCTCGGTAGCAATGGTGGCTAAATCAAGAGTAGCGTCAACAAAGTCGCATTGTAGTAGGTTCGAATCTTGAACTAGTACTCTTTTTTTTTTGCTTAATGTCGTTTATTGTGGATGTATTATGGACGCATATCTATCTGTTCCAACGAGTGATTTTTTTATTTGGTCCTCAAAAGGACCGTACTTATCCGATGGTACGCAGCCAGATTGGACGACGACATAATGATCTGTAGAACGAAAGCAAGGTATCCTGTATATTCAAGGTAGCAAGTGTTCGAAATTTTTACCACCTTTGTTTAAAGGAAAACTCCGACTCACTCAGATGACCCACATAACAAATAAATAAATACATCAGACCGAAACTATAATACCTTTCAACGGCGTCTGTGCGAAAAGCGCTTGCTATACACTTACAGTAATAGTTAGTTAGTTAGTGAGGTTTAAAGGGGCGGAACTACGAGGTCATCTGCCCCAAACCTAAAGTAAATACAGATAATTATGACATTATTGGTTTTACGCCCCTTTTAACTGCTCTGGCTTTTAGATACGCCGGGGTGCTGGAATTTTGCTCGGAAGGGGATCTTCAACGTGCCAGTAAATCTACTGACACGGCTCCCTCGCATTTGCGCACCCTCAAATGCCAGCTGACCGCACCAGGATACGAACCTGCAACCTGCAACCTTAGGCACGGCCAGCTGAGCCTCGCAGCAAGCCAGTAATTACAGAACGTGTCATATTATTATAAATATTGAACTATTAAAATTCTAATTATCACGAATAGAGTCGCTTCCGTTGCGTAGTAGTCAGCGTGATTAGCTGACACCCCGGACGTCCTGGGTTCGATTCCCGGCTATGCCATGAAATTTGAAAAGTGGTATGAGGACTGGGACGGGGTCTACTCAGTCTCGGGTGGTCCAAATAAATAGAGGGGGTTCGATTCCCACCTCAGCCATCCTCAAAGTGGTTTTCCGTGGTTTTCCGTGGTTTCCCACTTCGCCTACGGGGAAATGCCGGGATGTTACCTACCGTACGGCCACGGCTGCCTCATTACCTCTTCCTTGCCTATCCCTCCCTATCCTCCCCACCTTTCCCATCCCTCAAGATGTCCCTGTTCGCTTTGCAGGTGAGGCCACCTGGGCGAGGTGCTGATCCCACCTCCCCAGTTGTATCCCCAGTCGAGATGTTTCAAGCTCCAGGTCACTGCCCGTAGAGGCGGTAATGATGGGATCCCTCGCTGAGTCCGTGGGAAAACCTAACCTGGAGGGTAAAATCGACTAAAAAAATATTAATTATAACGAATAGTATCCATCCATGGTTTAGAACAGGTTTTTTTAAAATTTGATTTAGTCAATTTACCCTCTAGGTTGGTGGTTCCCACGGACTCAGCGAGGGAACTCACCACTACCGCCTCGATGGGCATTGTCCTGGAGCTTGGAACATCTGGTCAGGAGGGATACAACTGGGGAGGTGTGATCAGCACTTCGCTCAGGCGGCCTCACCTGCAAAGCGGACAGGGGCCTCATGAGGGATGGGAAGGGATGGAAGATTGGGATGGATAGGCTAGGAAGAGGGAAGGAGGTGGTCGTGGCCTTACAGTAGGTACCATCCCGGCAATTGCCCAAAGACGAAGTGGTAAACCACGGAAAAACACTTCGAGGATGGCTGAGGTGGGAATCGAACCCCCTCTACTCATTTGGGCCACCCGAGGCTGAGTAGACCCCGTTCCAGTCCTCATACCACTTTTCAAATTTCGTGGCAGAGCCGGGAATCGAACCCAGGACCTCCGGGGTGGCAGCTAACCATGCTGACCGCTACGCTACGGAGGCGACATGGTTTAGAACAGTTTTTATTTTATTTAGTCAATTTACCCTCTAAGTTGGTGGTTCCCACGGAATCAGCGAGGGAACTCACCACTACCGCCTCTATGGGCAGTGTCCTGGAGCTTGGAACATCTGGTCGGGAGGGATACAACTGGGGAGGTGTGATTAGCACTTCGCCCAGGCGGCCTCACCTGCAAAGCGAACAGGGGTCTCATGAGGGATTGGAAGGGATGGAAGATTGGTATGGATAGGCTAGGAAGAGGGAAGGAGGCGGCCGTGGCCTTACAGTAGGTACCATCCCGGCATTTGCCCGAAGACGAAGTGGGAAACCACGGAAAACCACTTCGAGGATGGCAGAGGTGGGAATCGAACCCGCTCTACTCATTTGGGCCACCCGAGGCTGAGTAGACCCCGTTCCAGTCCTCATACCACTTTTCAAATTTCGTGGCAGAGCCGGGAATCGAACCCAGGACCTCCGGGGTGGCAGCCTACCATGCTGACCGCTACGCTACGGAGGCGACATGGTTTAGAACAGTATTTAGGGAAAATAACCATTTAAATGAGACAAGAAAATAACTTTCCCTATCGTCTTCGTAGATAATGTGAACAAACCCAAGTTGAAATCTTGCTGTACGAGGTAAGGAGGGTATAATAAAATAGTTAAAAAAAAATAAAAAATCTGCCGTTGGATGGTCTTGAACCCGGAATCTTCGAAAGAGCGAGCGGGCGCAGTAACACTTGCACACATTTCCAACACACTCTAGAGGTTTTTGTTGCGCTTCTTATTAACGCGTATGGTAAAATATTCAATTATTACAGTTAAATCTTAAATATTGATTGGAATGCATTCCTTCAGTACCTGGCAGGTTTTCTAATTTACTTAAAGCAATTTTCGCGACCGCTTTGCGTTAATAAGGCGAAAGAACAGCAACTAATGCCCTCAAACGACAGCCCTTCGGTTTTATTTCATACAACTTAGCGTCCAAAATGCTAGCATGTGATACACTTCGGTCATACAAGCAGGTATACTGACGAAGAGAACAGAATTATACAGGATTTTGTACCAGCGATCACACCAGCTTCCTTGCCAGCGAGTGTCGTGTGATACGGGCCTAAAGATATGCTAAGGCTTTTTGTTAAAATTTAATAACAAAACAAGATGCTTGGTAAAGAACGTATAGCCTACTTTCTCCTAAATACATGGGTATGGTTATAACCCTTTGTCCTTTTCAAGGAGTATAATTGAATGTTGGTTGTAGTAGCTTCTTGAAATACAACGTGCTTTACGGATATTATACATGGATATGATGTGCCCTTTGCTAGTGCTACCTCTGTAAAAAAAAAAACATTCAATTCGGTTTCACCGTGTTTGAATTGATAGGTGGAATCGATTTGCACACAAACATGGCTGCTATCTGCACATTATTGGTCTGATGACCTTGTAGTGTGGTCAACAGATTCCCTATACATAAAGGTATGTCGTTACAAAATTTGGTAGGGATCAGATTATTAGGTTGGTCATAACTTGATTCAAGCTCTTAACATTAGGATGGCCGCCATTACGTTTTCGTCAATATGGCGGCGATATAAAACATGACACTGGAGTGCCCTTTGCTAGTGCTACCTCTGTTCCAAATTTCGTTCAATTCGGTTACATCGTGTTTAATTGATAGGGGGAATCAATTTGCACACATACATGACCGCCATCTGCAAACTAATGGGCTGATGACCTTGTAGTTCAGTCAAACGATGCTCGCTATACAAGTATACGTTGTTGCAAAATTTGGTAGAGATAGGATGATTAAGTTAGTCGTAATTTGATTTAAGCTTTGAACATTTGGGTGGCCACCATTACGTTTCCGTCAAGATGGTGGCGATATAAAACATGACACTGAGGTGTTCTGCGCTAGTGCTACCTCTGTACCAAATTTCGTTCAATTCGGTTTCACCGTGTTTGAATTGATAGGGGGAATCGATTTGCATACATACTTGGCCGCCATATGCAAACTGTTGGGCTGATGATCTTGTAGTTTGGTCAAAATATGCTTCCCACACAAAGGTATGTTGTTGCAAGATTTGGTAGAGATCAAATTATTAGGTTGGTCGTAATTTGATTCAAGCTCTTAAGAATAGGATGGCCACCATTACGTTTTCGTCAAGATGGCGGCGATATAAAACATTACACTGAGGTGTCCTTTACTACTGCTACCTCTGTACCAAATATCGTTCAATTCGGTATCACCGTGTTTGAATTGATAGGGGGAATCGATTTGCGCACATACATGGCCGCCATCTGCAAACTATTGGTCTGATTACCTTGTAGTGTAGTCAAAAGACGCTCGCCTTATAAATATATGTTGTTGCAAAATTTGGTAGAGATCGTATGATTAGGTTATTCGTAATTTGATTTAAGCTTTGAACATTTGGGTGGCCGCCATTACGTTTCCGTCAAGATGGCTGCGATATAAAACATGACACTGAGGTGCCCTTTGCTAGTTCTACCTCTGTAACAAATTTCGTTCAATTCGGTTTCACCGTGTTCGAATTGATAGGGGGGGGGGGGGAGGGAGGGGCAGACATTCAGAGTACACACACTCACACACACACAACGTCACACACACACAGATAGACACACGATTTTTTGCTAATAATACAATGGGAATTTCTACGGAATACGTATACTTCGATGCAAGCACTGGCGATCAGAATATCATTCGATATGTTGTTGTTTTGTTTCATTTGAGGGCCTAGAACATTTAGCCATGTTTACTTGGGTGTGTGTGTGTGTGTGTAGAATTTGTCTGATAACCTGAGTCATTGCGGGCTTGTAATGATGTGTGTATTTGTAATTAAGGATTGGGAAGGAGGCGGCCGTGGCCTTAAGATAGAATCCGTCCCGGAATTTGGAAACCACGGAAAACCATTTCCAGGGTGGCTGAGGTGGGAATCGAACCCACTTCTTCTCATATTTGCTCCACGAGGCTACGTGTGCCCAATGTCAGCCCGCAGACAAGTATTACATTTCTTGGCAGAGCTGGGAATCGAACCCGGACTTCCGGAGCAACACTTCGAGATGTTATGTTAATATTCATGCCAGTTTTTTAAATTTTCTGCCATAACAGGTCACGTGGCATAACGTACCAATTCGATCGTGTTCTCTTTATAAATCATCAAAATTCAACGAACTCTTCACAAATGTAGTTACATCCCGACTAAAATGGAATGTGGGCTTTCGTTCAAAAAAAGTATGCCTACTACTGGATTCGAAGCGGCATTCTACCCGCTCGCGCCCACCAAGTACGGTCAGGCTTTAAACCTCGCAGCCACCAAGACATGGTAAATACCGCACGCTAAACGTGCTTTAGTTACTGTAGCCGTCCCACCTCAAACGTTTAAGTCCATCTCAAAGTCTTCAATCACGGTTTGTGATGTTGATTTAACTTTCTACTATTACAGATCACGTGGCGTAAGCTATTATTTCGATCGTATTACGTGTATGTGTGTTATTTCAAGGAGCAGAAAGTCATATGTTAGTAGAGTGGGCCGTAGTATTTGGCGGGGAAAAGTTTAAGGTCGGTTTTCCTTTGCTAGACCCATGACCCAATTACATTGCTGTCACACAGTCAGAGCGCAGAGCAATATCGACTATCGGGAGAAATGCTATGTTAGTTGGGTTTCATAAAACTAAATAATAAGGGGCGGTTGGACCACACTGTATATAAGGTTCATTTTGCTTTGTGATGGCCAACAGGAAAGTGACCTTAAAGTGAATTGTTCTGTTGGACGGGGTGACCAATCATAAGGAAATTACTGGATATCAATTCATTGTACAGTACTGTAGAAACGTATATTTCCTACAGTACAGTATATATATAAGGTTCATTTTGCTTTGTGGTGGCCAACAGGAAAGTGACCTTAAAGTGAATTGTTCTGTTGGACGGGGTGACCAATCATAAGGAAATTACTGGAAAAGAAGAACATTGTCAGATACGTGGTATTGCTGGTTAAGGGACGATACGTGCTAGTGGGAGAATCTGAGCCTGTGTGTGTAGGGGACGCTGTGTGTTCCTATGATCAACTTCTAAATGCTGCACGTCATGACGCCCTGTGTCCACTTCCCAGAGGAGGCTCTTTTAGTGTTGCAAGCAGCTCATTAACGAGACGCTTAGCACTCATCATGTCCAACTCATGTAATATTAAGAACGTCTTGCTGCACAAGCAGACCCTTGCATAAAGCTGTCTTATATTATTCAAGAATGCCTTCACTTCAATGCTTGTATCTTGGGCACTCAAGGACATGACATTACATGAATATCGTGATATCATCTTCTTGGACAAGTCAGGTGCAAAGTTCCTCTATAATTATTTATTCTTCTTCTTCCTTCGATTTTGGCCTACTGTGGACCACGGAAAACAACTGATTTGTTGGTTAGTCTTTTTTTCTTCTCCCAAAATTTCTTCATCCTTTCGCTGTGGTTCCTCCTCCTCTCATCTGACCAGGTGTTTTTGGCCCTTTTACATTGCTTTTCCTGGAACCCCTTGAATTTATCAATCTTAGCTCGAAACACATCTCTATTCCAAATGTCTTCTGGATTTATCCCCACTTCCTCCATGTCTTTTCTCGTTTCCTCTATCCATAATGTAGTTGCCTTGACCTTGGTGATGTAGTTAAAGATTCTCTTCGTTAGTCGACTATCGCTCATTCTCATGAGGTGTCCATAAAACTTCAATCTCCTCTTACGGATGGTGTCTGTGATTTTCTCTGCCAGTCTGTAGAGATCTTCATTTCTCCTCTTCCTCCATGTACCATCTTTTTGTTTTTCAGGTCCTAGGATCTTTCTCAAGATTTTCCTTTCCTTCTTCTCTAAATCCTTGATTTCCCCTTTCTTATTCAATATCAAGCATTCTGAGCTATACAGTCCCTCTGGCTTGACAACCGTGGTATAGTGTCTTATCTTTGCCCTGTAGGATATAGTTCTCTTGTTGTATCTATTTTGTACTAATTTATAGGCTAGCTCCATCTTTCTAGCTCTTCCTCTATTTGCTTCTTTATCAGGTCCATTCGGCTGGATCCATTCTCCACGATATTTAAATTTATCAGCTCTCTTGATTTTCCCATATCTTGTTTCCAGATGCTTTTCTTTATTGTGTTTGTACTCCATGTACTCTGTTTTTTCGTATGAGATCCTGAGTCCAGTCTTCTCAGCTATTTCATGTAATTTTTCAAGCATTATTCGAGCTTCGTCTTTTCCTTTGGCTAGCAATGCCATGTCATCAGCAAACGCTAAGCAATCCACCTTTACACCTTGCTCTTTTGTTCCTAAACAGATTCCTTCTATACCTTCTTCTTTTATTGCTTTCCTCCATACTCTCATTATTTTTTCCAGGACGATGTTAAACAAAATTGGTGATAGTCCGTCTCCTTGTCTGACTCCTGTCTTAATCTCAAAAGCCTCTGAGATTTCTCCTTGAAATTTTACTTTGGAGACGGTTTCTGTTAGTGTCTGTTTTATAATTGCCCGCGTTTTGCCATCTATTCCAAATTCCTCCAAAACATTGAAGAGTGTCTGCCGGTCGATGGAATCATATGCTTTTCTGAAATCAACGAACACAACTACGGTGTTTTTGCTTCGTAGAGCTCTTACTCTCAGAATACTTTTCAGACCAAAGATATGTTCCACACAGGATCTTCCCTTTCTAAAGCCCCCTTGATATTCACCTATTTGATGATCCACCTGTTCTTCTACGATGTTTAGCAACGCCTTGGAAAGTACTTTGTAAGCAATAGATAGTAGCGAAACTCCCCGGTAGTTGTTTGGGTCAGTCCGATCTCCCTTCTTATGGAGCGGATGTATAAGTGCGCCTTTCCAGTCTTTGGGTATTTGTTCATTTTCCCAAATATCACTGATTAGACGGTGTAAGTTCTCCGCTAGCTTATCTCCTCCAATTTTCCACATTTCAGCTACTATACCATCTTCTCCTGGTGCTTTGTCGTTTTTGAGTTCTTTAATGATTTTCTGTATTTCTATGAGGCTTGGTGGTTTAGACTGTGGATTCATCTTTGGTGGCTTCTCGAACTTCAGTTTTTCCAGTGGTTCCTTGCAGTTTAACAGGCTTTCGAAATACTTGGCCAACAGGTGGCAATTTTCGTTGTTACTCAATGCGAGTGTACCATCCTTCCTTTTAAAACATAGACTTGGAGATTGGTATTGTTGTAATTCTTCCTTAAAAGTTCTGTAGAACTTTCTGGTGTTATTTTTCTTGAAGTCTTCTTCTATACTTTCTAACCGGTCTTTATCATATTGTCTCTTTTCTCCTCTGATGATCTTGGCAGTGGCTTTCCTTTGTTGACTGAAATCATTCCAATTTTCCTTCGTTGGGTTGGAATACCACCTCTTCCATGTCTTCAGCCTCTCGTCAACAGCGTTGTCACATCGTATGTTCCACCACCTGTGTTTCTTTTTTCTTTTTCGCTGCCCCACGTTTTCGACCGCTTTAGTTAACGATTCTCTAATTTCTTCCCAGTTATTCATTTCCAACTTTGACAGGTTTTCTTGATAGATATTTTTGTTTTGTTTCAGAATTTCCGTGTCGATCCTTGGTTTCCTTTTACCTCTCTTTTGATGCCTATTCGGTTGAAATTTTACTTTAATTTCTGACAGAAAGTGGTCTGTGTCGATTTTCAAACTTTTTCTCACTTTTACGTTCATGATCTCGCATCTTTTTTGTTGTTGTAATTGCAACGTGGTCAATTTGAAATTCGCCTAATATTGGATTGGGCGAAATCCATGTTTTCTTCTTCTTTGGGAGGGCTTTGAAGTGCGTAGACATAAGTTTTAGGTTGAACTGCTTACAAAAGTTGATTAATCTCTCGCCGTTTCGATGTGTTCTGTTATGTGCAGGATATTCTCCAACAATCCTTTTGTATTTTCTTTCTTTTCCTATCTGGGCATTGAAATCACCAACCAGGATTTTTACATTTCCAAGGGGAATTTTTGATGTCTCATCTTCGAGTGTTTCCCAAAAGTCTTCCACTTTCTCCTTGTTCCTTTTATTGTCTTGGTTAATGGGAGCGTGGGCATTGATGATTGTGTAGGATTTGTTCCCTGATCTGAATGATAGGAATGAGATTCTCTCCGACGGTGAGCTAAATTTTGTGAATGATTTCATTAGGCTTCTCTTAACCACGAAAGCTGTTCCTAGAATTGGCAGTCTCCCATTTGAGATTGTATACACGGGTTTGCCCTTGTATATTCTAAAGCCATCCGACTCCATTGTGTCTTCATCCAGAAATCTCGTTTCTTGCAACGCTAAAATGGATATGTTTCTTTCTTTCAACACTGTAGTCAATTGTCTCAGTTTTCCTGTTTGACGGAGTGTGTTAATGTTCAGTGTTCCAAGCAGATGTTTTTGTTTAGATCTTATTTTCTGTGATGGGGTTCCAGGAAGCTCCGACTCTTCCTTACATGACGATCCAAGCTCTCCAGAATCCAAAGGCCTGGTTGCACCACTCATGGTGGTGGGGGATTTCCGTTTCCGGCTGCCCCCTGGAGTAGTTGTCATTGAAGACGTTTCCATCATGTCAATTGTTGAAGTCATTGAGAAAACAGGAAATCCTGTTTTCGGAAATAGAACTGAGGTTGTAAGCCCCAGAGCCCTTTTCTCTCGGGGTGGGTCCCCAAGCCTTTGAGAATCCCTTCTCTACCCACAAGGCAGTGGTTCCAACTGATCAACCCCACTTGGGAGGGATTGCCTCTTCCGCCAATTCCGCCGTACTGATGATCATCATCTCCGCCATCATTGCCGTTGAGGTCTTCACCGTAACCCTGGTAAGGGGCCCTCACAAGGTACTATCACCCAGAGCCAGGTGAACCAAGGTTTTTTTTGTGAGGTGTTACTCCTCAATCACTCCTCCTTTGTCCTGGCTTGTGACAGGCAGAGCCTGGCTTCCCCATGTGGGGCACAGGTTGGCGGAGTTAATTATTTATTATTATTAGGCTATTATTATTATTATTATTGTTATTATTATTATTATTATTATTATTATTATTATTATTATTATTATTCAATGGCAGGAAAGGACTGGAGATATACGCAATGCTGATCAAGGGTATACAATACTGGCAACTAAAAGCAAGCTTCAACCTCTGTCCCTCTCAAACTAAATATTATTCGCGCATATCTTCTCCCCGTGCAGCGTGAGCGGTTATTTCTTACTGCAAGGTTCAAGCCATGCTGTACGAACGTTTGAGATTCCTAGAAGGCCCTGATTTAAACTTCAACAACTACCCTCTCCATAGCTCGTAACAGTTTTAAAAATATATAGAAAGAATATTCAGTAACTATTTGGAGAGATATGTCAATATTGACAACCGATTCCGTATTTGTACAAGAAAGGAAAGAAAAAGAAGGGAAGGATAGGGTTGGAAAGAAAAGGAGAATAGATAAGAAAGAGGAAAGGAGAGAAGGGAGAGGAAAGGTGAGAAGAGAAGAGGGAATGTTAAGGGAGGAGAGCAGAGGAAAGGTGAGGAGGAGAGAGGAAGAGGACGACAGTAAAAAGCAGTGCCGGATTAAGGTAAAATGAGGCCCAAGTCCCTCAGATTTTTGGGGCCCCTTTATTTTTTTCAAATATTTTTTTAGCACATGTACATTTAATAAAGTATATACAAGAGTTCTTTTTCTCAAGATCAATAATACACTTTTATTAAATCACACATAAGACTAAATATATACATACATTTCAATTGAAATGATCATCGTTATTTGAAAACATTTCAGATGATTTGATGAACAATTTAACAAATCATACTTTTTTTACTTCTGTAAAATGTAATCATTTCTTGTCTGTTTTTTCGGTCAATGAAATCTTCTACAATGTCATCAAAATCAATTTCCCGCAGAACATCTAACTCGATATACATTAAACTTAGCATGTTTAATCGTTCTTGTGACGTGATACTTCTTTGCGCACTATTGATCCGTTTCAATTTTGAAAACGTGTGCATCGCAGAACAATTCGTTATCATGAGGGTCAGGAAAATGTGAAAAGCAATTTCAACGTTCGGAAAAACAAACTCAAGCTTGTTTCGAATAAGAATTTCGTGAAGTTCAGAATGAGTGAACTCAGTTTTTAAAGGACATTGTAATTTAATATAATGCTCAAACTGTCTCAGTTCTGGATAAAAATTCTCTAAATCTTCGGAATAAAATTGAACTAAATTAGAAATTGCTTTGGGGCCCCAGATAATTGGGGGCCCTAGGCCTGGGCCTGGTCGGGCCTAATGGGCAATCCAGCACTGGTAAAAAGAGAGGATAAGAGAGGAAAGGAGAGAAAAGGAGAGAGGAATGTTGAGTAGAGAAGAGCAAATTTTAAGGGAGGAGAGCAGAGGAAAGGTAAGAAGGGGGGAGGAAGGAGAGGAAAGTTGAGGAGGAGAGAGGAAGGGGGGAGAGCAGAGGAAAGGTAAGGATGAGAGAGGGAGGAGCGGAGAGGAAAGGTGAGGAGGAGAGAGGAAGGGGGAGATCAGAGGAAGGGTGAGGAGGAGAGAGGAAGGGAGGAAGAGCAGAGGAGAGAAGAGGAGAAGCAATGTGAAGGGAGGAGAACAGTGGAAGGGTGAGGAGGGGAGAGGAATGGGGGAAGAGCAGAGGAGAGAAAACGAGAGGAAATGTGAAGGGAGCAGAGCAGAGGAATGGTTAGGAGAGGAAGTGGGTGGGGGAGAGCATTGGAGAGGTGAGGAGGAGAGAGGAAAGGGAGGAGAGGAGAGGAAAGGTGAGGAGGAGAGAGAAAGGGGGAATGTGCGGATTGTACCAAAATCTAACAAATCATCTCAATAGTACAGGAAAAATCATGCATTTATTGAAGAGTCAACGAAAATATATTTGTTTAAAAAGTGCGTTTGAACAAATAAACAAAACGATAGCCTCTTCCAGAACTGTGTCGCGTCGAACCCACATACCAATAAACCGTGTGGATGTCTTATACACATGCGTGAATTCTCGCATGGGCCCGCTAGTTATTATTATTATTATTATTATTATTATTATTATTATTATTATTATTATTATTATTATTATTTTATTATTACAGTCACTACACTATCATGGGTTATCAGACTAATCCCCTAGGCACACAAGTACACGAGGCTATACCAAAAAAAAAAGCAGCAGTAGCATCATCACTTTTAATGTCAACAATTTTCTTGGTTCTGCAGCACAAAGAAATGCTCCGAATCCAGTTGCTATCAATCGGTGGTCAATAGATACAGATATATGTCATACATGAGCGCAATGTTTCGATTTGTTATCAAGGAAAATAATTTAGACCACTTACGGGAATCTGAGAAGAAACTTTAACATTGCTATATGCGATTGTGCGCACTCCCTACCCATACTTGAGAGCAAGTGTTAGGAAAAATGCGTCGTCACCTATGACATGTGAGACAAATCAGTAGCGTAGCCAGGATCGACCAATGTGGGGGGCTATAGTTATTTCGAAGCCAAATTCTACAAGCATTCCGTCCCGCGGCGTATCCGCGCTCGTCAAACGTGCACCATGGCCACAAGGGTATCGTAGGTTTGAATTCCGGTGCTGGAAGTGGATATCCTGAGTGTGGTCTTTCCCCGGGTTTTTCCACACTCCCTACTGGCAATTGCCGGGATAGTGCCTTACTTCAAGTCCCTGAGCGTCTATTCCGTCCCTGTCCCTGATACATTTACACACATTAATACAGTCATCACACCAATACAGGTTGACAGACAACTTCAACACACACCCAACTATACGGGGCTGATGACCAAGGTGTCTCAAGTCCCTCAAATGAACCAACAATAACTCTACAAGTATTTCCATTTCTCAATGAGATAATATTACACAAGAAAAGTTTCATGTATTTTGGTCCAGAAGTTTTCGAGTAATACAATATGCACAAAAGAGAAAAAAGCAGTTCCCTAAAAAATGAAGTTAATTTTAGACTGAAATTGTAATCTAGAACATTCCTGTTCCCCTAACAGGAACACAATAAACTCGAATCTATCTGTGCGACCAACATCTCTCGACAAGAGAAAACATTTACAGAAGTCTCAACAAATATGGGCATGTCCTCTCACGATGTATCATGTTATTTATGGGTTAAACAAATAGGCTACTCATTTTTATGTTTAATCAGTTTTTTCAACAAGATTCTGTGCTTTATATTGCAATTAGCCCTAAACGCATCATTTTCGAAGATTTATATCACCTACGAAGTCCTCCTCGGCTCACAAATAATGCTACATGCAGCCGGAAAAAAGGTTTAGTTGCTCACACTACACATGCGACAAATTTCACTCATTCGTAACTGGGAGATAACCATAATTCGGGGAATTGCTCTACATACAGTATATTAATGTTAAATGAAGCAACTCCGCTCACGGCGATCTCATGCTCAACAAGTTAATAACGATCCCACAAATAGTGTTAATGTACCTATAGAATTTTCTAATCCCCTATTAAAACGCGTTATTTTTAATTAAAACTAGATTAATTTACATATAACTTCTCTCCCGCCAGGAAAAGAAAAAAGAGCTAATATTTTCCCGCTAGGTGGGATTCAAAATTATTTGACGCTAGCCTCAGTTTGAAATAAGCTATATTTCGCGGGGGGGGGGGGGGGAAGTTAGATTGGAAACCCCGGGAGTACGGAGTTGTATTACCAGAGTCTAAAATACACAGTCACGAAGCTCATGGGTTACATAATTGCATCCCCTTTGTAGATGGAGCGACACTAGCGCTCGCGGCAACTGCCTTGAGCGCGTTATTCGGGGAACTGATGATTTCACTTTTGTAGGGGTTTTATGAATTTTAACTCACCTTAGTGATTATTCTCATTGTAAACATGTCATGTTAAATCACAATATTGATATACTGTACACTTTTAATTTATAGGAACAAAAAAAAATGCTTTGTGTTTATTAGTTCGTTGCTCCACAAGTATCCCTAGGTACAGTTGCATGACGTATTTAATGGGTCTTACTTAGAATTAATAGCCCATACCACCAGTGGCGTCGGAGCGGATTTTTTATTGGGGGTGCAAGATTTACTGGGCCCAGCCTGTTTTTGTTTGTTTGTTGTTGTTTTTTTAGCGAAGTCGGTGACAACGAATGGTTTGAAAAATTACAACGAAAGAACTATTTTGATTTCGTTAATATTTTGGGTATGAACTAATTCACTAAAAGATGCAATGAAAAAAAAAATGTTTATTTGTTAAGTAGAACTCAAGACGTATGACGTATTGGCTATTCGGCCAATAGTAAAAATATTACAAACACTTTTACACCACACATTATAGCCTACAACTCAGTCAGGTTGACTCAAGACTAATTGACCTCCCTTGAATAAAAACAAAAATGAACAGTGGCCTGAACAAGCGACTTTGTAACGTATCGACCAGCAAGAAGAACGTCATAAAAATTAAACATAAAACACATAGCACAAGAAAAAAGGATAATATGTACATACGTTTGATTTGTGGCTAGCTAACGCTAAACCTTCCCAAACACTTGCGCAAGATACCCTGCAGATATATGGCTCTTGTATAGGGTAGTCCTTATGCACATGAAGAAGCAAAGCGTGAGTCAGGCGCTGTTGGGTCATGGTACTGCGCAAATAATTTTTTGACCTCCGAAGTGCACTGAAAGATCTTTCTGAAGAAGCAGCAGATGCTGGTACGGTCTTGACTACAAGAACAAGCAAAACTACAGTACTTCGTTGAAAAGATCTTTAGTGAATGTAGCCAACTCATTCATCTGCTTAACTACATCTGCATTGCACTTCGGTGGCTTCCCTGACAACTTTTCAACAATTTTAGCTGATCGAGATCAAAATCGTCCTCATGTGGACCCAGCGTTTCCTTCAGAACCTGCTCATACGGAACGATGCCCTGGTATGCCTGAATCAGAATATTTTCAATACTCGCCAAAGTGTCAAAATCTTTCTGGTTAAATCTTTCTTCTACTTCATTCAAAAGGAGGTTCAGAATAGAGAAGTAATCTTTTCTAAGCTCTTCTTGATCTGTGAGCTTTGCTGGAGGAGCTGGATTGCTCGTTTGTTCTAAAGGCTTCAGAATTTTCCTCTGCCGTTTTTGGGAAATTTTTGTTCAGGTTTTGGCTTCTTGCTCTGCTTCTGCTTCTTTTTTTGCTTTTCCTCGGCTTCTTTCTCCTCATCGTCGGGTTTGGATGTGGCGTGGTTTTCGGAAACTTGTTGGTTAGGGTTTGGTAAAGAAGAGCAGTCACGTTCCACTATCTCCGTAGCATAAACGTAGCTTTCCTTGTAGATCCGATCAAACTCCTCTGTCGTTTAAGAGCCTTCATTGCCGTCATTAAAATCAGAGCAACTTGCTATGCGCCTGCGGCAGTATAACATGGGCCTGAAGGGCCTTTGCAAGTTCTTCGCATGGACCAAAAATTTCGACACTCCCTATTCTCATTGCCTTTCTTAGCACTTCTCATAGGCTACTTACCACACAAAATAAGACCACACGAGATCTACTGTGTTGCAACTACTTAATTAAGATTTCAACTACCAGTTATCAGTTACGTTTTGTTTAAAAAAATGTCATGCATATGTATTACTTTTGCTTATAAAATAAAAACAACTGCTGCACGTGCAGTTATTGGAATTGAGCGAATTTTGTTTGTTTCACTAATTAGCTCTTTAGCTGTGACACCTGTGTTGAGTAATGTTTCTCATATTTGAAAGCTCGTGACTTATAAATGACAATAAAAATAATACATACAATTTTCAACATTTCACTGTGAATTTGAAAAATGTTATGTTAAAACTCTTCACCCACGAAAAAGTAAAACAGGAGAATAAAAGTGTACATGGATCAGAATTCGGTAATTCTCAGACACTTACGGAGTTACTGTGATGTGTGAGCTTGAATTTGAGAGGAAATTAAATCCAGTCTTGGTTGGATGTTGGAAACAGCAACCCGCAGATCCCCCTCCAGCTGCATCCGAGACCGATGCTTCGTCTTGACAGATGCCATTGCGGAAAATGTTCACTCACACAAGTAAGTTGAAGCGAAGGGTAATAACAGGTCCACTGCTTTTCTTGATAAAATGGGATATTCATTCCGAATCTGCACCCAAAAATTTTCAAGAGACTTCGACTTAAATTCATTTCGAAGTATTTTGTCACTTGAGAGTTCTATTAGTTCCTCCTGTTCTGCCGTTGACAGGTGGGTTGTTACGTTCGTTTCAAACGGACTGCGAATCGAGTCATTCTCAGTTGAAGGTTGTGGAAATCTACCCTCGAATTTTTCACGAAGGTTTTGGAGGTGTTCTACGACAATTCCACTAATTTGACAAATATCTAACTAATTTTCTTCCAGGAATTCATTCAGACAATGAAACATCTCACAGTTACCTTTGTCCATCTGGGCTTTCCAAAGTTCAAGTTTTCTCTTAAAGCCAAGCACTTTGTCGCTTAGAATGAAAATATTACTATTTCGTCCTTGAAGTGACAAGTTAAGTTCATTCAGTTTTTCAAATACGTCTGCCAAGTAGCACAGTATTAGAAGCCATTTCTTATCCAGAAACAGGGTTGCGGGTGTAGGACTGCTGTCCAATAGGAAAATACGAAGTTCATTCTTCAACTCCACAACGCGACGAAGGACTCGACCACGAGATAACCAACGTACCTCCGTGTGCAATAGAAGCGAATCATGTGTAGATCCTATCTCCTCGCAAAGAATGGAAAATAGCCGACTGTTAAAAGCTCTTTCTTTCACAAAATTTAATACACTATTTACATCGTTCAGCACTTTATTGACTTCCGGTTGTAGTACTTTTGAAGCCAATGCCTCCCTGTGTATCATGCAATGTGTGGATTTTACAGAATTAGTAACAGCACTCACTCTTGCTCTGAAACCCTTTTTAGTTTCAGTAAATGCCGACGCCCCATCGGTGCATATACCAACACAATTTGTCCATGAGAGATTGTTGTCAATAAAAAAGGAATTCACAAGAGAAAACATATCGACGCCTGAAGTCCGCCCTTCCAGAGCTTTACAAAATAGAAAATCCTCGAGCATTTCATTTTCATGGCAGTAGCGTACAGAAACACGAAGCTGGGCGCTGTTTAGGATATCAGTACTGTCATCAAGTTGCAGGACAAATTTTGGGCTATCATGAAGGGTGGTAGCAATTGTTTTTTTTTTTAATGTCAGAGGCTATTACATCAATGCGACGAGTTACTGTATCATTTGAGAGCGGTATCGACTTCAAACACTCGCCGAACTTTTCTCCATGCATGATTGCGCACATTTTCACGGCTGCAGGAAGAAGTAATTTCTCACCAATAACATGTGGTGATTTGGATTTTGCAATTAAATAGGATACCTCCAAGGATGCTCTTAGCGCTTTCTTAGGAACTGTTGCGTGCTTTTCTAGGAATCTAACATTTCCTTTTAGTTGTTGCTAGTGGCGCTTAAAAATGCTAAAGGTTTACTTACTAAGTCTGGATGTTTAGTCTGCAAGTGTCTCTTAAGTTTCACAGGCTTCAAACTGTCGTTTGCTAAAATCTCCAAACAAAGAACGCATTGAGGTTGTTCCTGATTATTACTCGAAAGAATGCTGGTAAAGCCTAATGTCAGATAATCGTCTTGATATTTACGCACATCACTTTGTGTGTAGAATTAATCATCCTGATGGGAGCAGAAGTAGACGCGGAAGAACAATGGACTTTGTTTAAATTCGAACCTTGTTCTTTTTCCGAAGGAGGGCAAGCACTATCACTTTCATGGGGTCTCTTTTTACCACTTCTAATAAGCCACTTATCCATGGGTAATGGCGTCACTCGTATCAGTTTATTGTAAAGTTGGCTAACCACGTACTAGATTTCAACTGTTCACTCACTGTCTTTGAACTGACTGGAAAGGTCTACCTGAATTCGAATCGGCAACGGCAGAAATAGAAGAATCCATTCTTGGAATCCATTCTTGAAAGGAAGTGGCGGTCACATTGTCAAGCGGCTTATTGTCATTAAGTGTTTGGTAAGGAGATGTCACTGCGGGTGGCGAGTGAAAGGGAGATGTGTGGGAAATATTACTCGCCACCTTTTCTCAGAATTCCTGCTGGCAGGTTCTACTGGTCAGTTCTTGTGAAGTAAGTCAGCAAAGGTACGAGTTTATTATTCTTGAATGGACTTGGGAGCTACCTGCCTATGATAGGTTCATGATTATGAGGATAGTAATATTTATTACAGAATATGAAATATAAATATTTCAATCAAAGCCGGCACCCCCCCCCCCCCCCTTTATCATTCTCTGCGCCCCCCACTTTGAGAACCCCTGCTATAAGGTAGGACACTCCGGTGCCTCTCTCTCCCATTGGCTGCAACTCTGTGACGCAGCCGGGCTAAGCCAGGCGCATGCCAGCTGATATTTACAATGCATTCTTACGGGAAACACAGTCATATTTCGCTACTCTTTTCCGCTCGTGGTATACAATCACAATAATGGCAATATGCACGTTATAGAGAGGAAGGTATAAACAATATATTACAGTGGTTTGTAATGTGAAATATACTTCATAAACACACACAAAAATATTTTAGATTAGCCTAACTACGCTTCCGCACCTTAGTATCGGCTGAGCTAAAAAGAAGCCTCAAAAAACACAAAAAAGTGTAATGGTACTGTAGTGATATACCATTTATAGGGTATTATTTGACAGCAGGACATGCGAGGACCAGCACATTCGTATTTCTCTTTAAAAACGTCCCTTTTTGTTGCCGTCTAATCATTTAAATTAGCCGCTGGCTGCGCGAGCGAGCCAGCGGCGTGTGGGCCAGGTACGCGGTGCGTCTACGCGCTCCTTAGCCTGGTGTATAACTTGGAAAGGGGGTTGAAAAATGAGTTTATAAATTTAATTTACGTGTTATAGATTTAAGGTGAAAATAGAGGTGCCTGCCGAGGCAGCCTCCTCGTAGGGCCCTGACGTGCTATCAAGTTGATATGCTTTAAGCTTGCGTACTGTTTGAATTTGTGATATTTAAAATTTTTAAATGTTAGGTTAGTTCAAGTTATTTTTAATTGAGCGTTATATAATGGTGTTATTAGCAGCTAGCAATTTACGTCTTGTTTGCTCGACTACCGCACACCACATGCCTTCCCGGCCGGGACGTATCGGCAGCAGTTGCCTCCCTTTTTGTTGCCATAGACAGCTGTGAGCTGCATATTATACATGGTCGGCCGCGATAGTGAACACCCGGTGACGTCACGGAGGAGCCTACGGAATGGCAAGCCGATGCGCGGAGCCCGGAGTGCCCCCCAGCCCTGCCATTTCCAGGCTGCCTGCCCCAATCCACACCCTTCTTTCTTTACGGGGATTCACCTTCAACGCGTGTGTCAGTATATCGTGTTTTTTAAGGAGGTACATTCAAGAAACGTTCTATTTTCAATTAAAGTGTAATGTCGTGAAAGTATAATAAACAAGAATAAATCGGCTTGAACCTGCTCTTCGCACTCACCGACAGCGTTACCAAACTAACTATAAGCCAATGTTGCCAACCTCAGCAGAGACGATTGGCATGCATTCACAATCGGCATTCACACTTAGCTGCTCGCGAGTTCGCATTTCAAATTCGCGCCATGTATCTCAAAAGGTCATTCTTTCTCAATTTTCAACATCAAAGTTTTGCATTTTCAAAAGTTATTGGGGGTGCGCCGCACCCCCAAAATAAATATTGAGGGGGCGGCCGCACCCTGGCACCCCCCCTTCCTACGCCACTGCATACCACTGTAGGTATTGGAGAAAAAATTAAAGTGGGAGTGAAGATTCAAGGAGAAATAATTTCAACTCGGAGATTTGCTGATGACATCGTCATCTTCGCCGACACGCCAGAGGATTTGAATGAGTTATTGAGGAAAGAATTCATGATTTTTTTTTTTTTTTTTTTTTGTCGTGTAGCCTCCTGAGAGGCCGAGTGCAGGTCTTTCTAGTCGACGCCCGTGGGCGACCTGCGCGTCGGGATGAGAGATGGAATGGATGAAGATGAATGAGACTGGGCAAGGATGTGGAAGGAAGCGGCCGTGGCCTGTCAGAAGGTACTGTCCCAGCATTTGCCTGGTGTTGAAAATGGGAAACCACGGAAAACCATTTCAAGGACAGCCGACGGTGGGGCTCGAACCCACGCATCTACCGAGTCAGCAGAGAGCTTGGCCCCTTGACCTAACGGAGCGCTTTTAGCCCGCGTAGCCACTACTGTCGGTAGAATTCATGATGAAAATAAATAAATAAATAAATAAATAAATAAATAAATGTAAAACAAAAATACTGGAATGCAGCCGAAATAAATCAGAAACTTCTATGGACATCAAATTGGCAGTTGAAAAGCTAAAGGAAGTAGGAGACTTCTGTTACTTAGGAAGCAAAATAACCAGTGATGGACGAAGCAAAGAGGATATAAAAAGTAGTTTGGCTCAGGCAAGGAAATCATTTCTACAATAAAAGGAATCTGTTGACATCAAATATAGATTTAAGTATTAGGAAGTCATTTTTGAAATCCTTTGTCTGGAACGTGGCACTTTATGAAAGTGAAACTTGGACTATTGATGCAGCAGAAAAGGGGAGGATTGAAGCGTTTGAAATATGGTGTAACAGGAGAATGATGAAGATCAGATGGGTAGTTAGGGTTACAAACGAAGAGATATTAAGACGAGTGGGAGAGGAGAGCTGCTTCTGGTGACTGCTAATGAAGAGAAGAGATAGGTTGGTAGGACACACTTTAAGACGCCCAGGAATAGCAAGCTTAGTTATGGAAGGAAGGGTCAAGGACATGAACCGTAAGGTTAGATCAAGGTTAGAATATGTTAAGGAGTTTGACTCGGATGTAGGGTATGGTAGCTATGTAGAGATGAAACGATTAGCTCAGGACAGGGAGGCATGGAGTTCTGCCTTAAACCAGTCAAAAGACTGAAGACTCAAACTACAACACAGTTATAAATTCATGCATTTGTTTCAATGATAGTCGCCGGCATCTCGACATAGGCCTACTGTAGTATCAGAGTCCCCGATTCCCGGATGTAACAGGTAATTTCGAGAACCATTGGATGGTTTTGGATGCGGATTTCTGTAAAGGATTTCTCGAGGAAGGTTTCTGTTGAAAAACATTCATTTGTGACCAAAGAAGCCGAGCAGTAACGATTTCAGTGAATCACAACTATGCCGATTTTCCATTGGGGGGGGGGGGGGTTCTAACCCCCAGTAACCCACCGCCCTGGCTACGCCACTGAGACAAAGAAGAAAGTTCTGATCTATTGTATCCGGGAATTCAAACGAGAGAATCACATTTCCTCACTATGAATAACGAAGGTGGATATCCGTCATTTGTTGCAAAGCCATGTCAATGAGATCACGCTGTCATGTAATGGACGCCGGCTTATGCCGAAGCAAAAGAACAGTGACTCCATAGAGTCAAGATGGCGGCTAAGCATACTATTAAAGCATCAAAATTAGTAACTCAGGATTTAATTTCACAATTAAGGTGAAACTTGGTCAAAGGGGAGTACTATATAAGAGGTGCCAGTAGCGTTAGTGGTAAATTTATCAAACCAAAAATATCGCGCAGTGGCCATCCTGAATATTGCATAAAAATAAATAACTTTCTATGTTTTAGAACTACAATACCCCGCGGCATAGGCGTGCTCGTTAAATAGTACATCACGGCTACGCGGGCAGTTGTATCAAGTCCGGAGATCGCAGGTTTGAATCCCGGCACTGACAATGGCTATCCTGAGTGTATTTTTCCCTTTCGTATTTTCCACACTCCCTTTAGGCAAATTTCATACAGTACCTTACTTCAAGTCCCGGCACAACTTCCTCATCCCTGGTCCTAATACAGTTACACACACAGCTACAGTCATCGCAGAAACACAGGTTATCAAACAGGTTCAGGAAGGAAGCTTTTATTTTTACGTGACCGTTAATTATGCGATCATGAGCCACGGGACCTCTTTTCTACGTGGAATCCGAATCACAGGACACGGCATTTCACTTCGAAAATCTCACATGCATTGACCGGGAATCGAACCCGGTCCAATCACCCCAAATGAATTAACAGCAAAAGAATTACAATAATGAAAATTAGTGTAGTGGTAAGGAAGAAACCTCTATGGAGTATCGTATGCCCATAGCAAAATAACAGCGACTTTAAATTTTCAAGGTGGCGGCCGGGCGTAATATTGAAACACAATAGTGAATCATTCAGAATGAATTTGCGCAATTAAAACGAAACTTAGTAAGAAAGAAGTACCGTACCATATAAGGGACCTTGTTGATATAAGCCATAACACACTGCATACAATGAGCGGAGGATTTCTTAAAGATATGGAATATGATCATGAATAACTCAAGGTACTTTTAAGATACAACAACGAAAATTAGCAGTCATGTAGAACCGTGTAATTGTTTTCCGATAACCAAATCAAACGAATTGCGGCTCCGTACGTTCATAATGGTGGCTTGGTGTATTCTTAAGATTTGAATATCATTAATTACGATACCATAGTACAATGAACGCGAAATTTGTTGAGAGATGAGTAGAATTCAAAAGACCTCACTACCATAATTCCTAGCAATATCACACAGAATATAGTGTGCAGTTGCCATCTTGTGATTATTAATATACAAACAAATAATTCTATTTATTTTAGAGACACGATACCTCAATTTAGCATTTATGTGGGCTTTCCACTGAAATGAATATCAGTTAACAACATAACGTTCATCATAAAATTACTCAATTATACTCCTCAATAAGGACAAATATTTATAACCATACCCATACATTTAGAAGAGAGTA
This sequence comes from Meconema thalassinum, assembly GCA_946902985.2. Lineage (NCBI taxonomy): Eukaryota > Metazoa > Arthropoda > Insecta > Orthoptera > Tettigoniidae > Meconema > Meconema thalassinum. The sequence goes on from OX336389.2 coordinate 678,913,790, forward strand.
GGCTATATGTTCTTTATTGAACATCTTGTTTAAAAATAAAACATCCCAGTATCATTGATCCTGACAGCTCATCTGTGTATTCGCAGTTCCAGCCGCATTGATATTTTCATTCTTCGCACCACATCCATCACAGCATATATGTTCCTTCGTGGTGACATATTACTACTGTCAGTCTGTCAAAATACATGTTTCCATACCCCGCTCCAGTGACACTTGGCGCTATATTTCAGGCGATGTCATTAAGAGCTGTCGCTATGGCTAATATTTTAGAATCGTGTATTGAACTTGAATAATAATAATATTAGTCAAAGGATGAAGAGATTATGGGAAGAGAACAGGAAGAAGAGAGACAAGTGAAAATTGTGGCATCATGAGATATTTAAGTTCAAACACTGTTCATAAGGGCAAAAATGATATAATAATAATAATGATAGAGAATACTGTATAAGGAACTTCCGGCCCTCACTAAGGTCCAGGGCGAATATGACGTTCGCCACCACTCCCAGCTTAAAATGTGTGATTAACGCTCCCAGTCCATAGCTGTTCACACCTGCGCGTGACTCACTGTCCGGTTCCCTCCCCTGAGACAATGACCGCTGGAATAACCACGGGAAATTCCACACGACTATCCCTTTTACTCCAAAATTTACACTTGCATCTGGAGAAAATTTCTAGATTAGGGTCTTGCTTGTAGGTATCTGTTAACGTTACTGCCAGTGTCCCTCAAGATTCTGTACAAGGTCCTCTAATCTTTATACAGTTTGTGAACGATATCCCACACATTCTTAATTCTAGGTGTCTGATGTACGCTGACGAACTTAAACTGTATATGCCCATTAGAACTATAAATAACTGTGATTTATTGCAAGACCTATCACCTACTCAGTGAATGATGCGATACATGGAAACTGAAACTGAATATTGACAGGTGTAACGTTATGTCAGTTCGTAATGGTTAGTAGTCCCACTTGGACGACCAAATGTAATGGTTATGCTGGGATTGACTATCACCATCGACACCAAGTCCTACTGTTGGACGACCATATGTAATGATTATAAGTTTCGCTCCACAGTTGGGCGACCAAATGTAATGTTTATCATATCTAGAATAAATTTCCTGAAGGGATGTGGAAGAACCACAATAACTCTCCACTTTGATATCAAATACTGATATTTTTATAATTGGTTGCTGGGCTCCGTCAGGTTCACTGCCATGTGAACACCGAAATAAAATACCTTTGCACATACCAAGATGCATATGCCACGCAGACTCTTCACCGCAGGCCGTGGGGAAACTAGGTTTCTCACCAGGATAATATTCGTATGAGAGGAGAGGTTCGACTTATAATAATTTCTAACTACAGAAGAAGAAACACCGTGCATGAATTTAAATGGAGAGAATTTAATTATTTTATAGAACGAATATAGCAAGACATGATAATAATAAAAAGCAAAGTATGTGGAAATAATCTTAATTCTAAATGCCCAAAGAAAGAATTATATTAGAAAAAAGAGACTTTTGTAATCTGGCCAATACACTCACCATTGTTGCCATCTCGTGGAGTCGTTTGCTCAAGCCTGAGCAAACTTGTTGTTTCCCGTAGATTCCAGACATCCTTCCTTCCGTATTACTCGTAGGAGTCGCTGATATTTAAAAGTAGTTGAGTGTGATGAAGCGATACCTACAACAAACATATTAATGATAGTGGCCAGCTAATACGACCAAAATCATTGTATGCTTTGACAAACAGTCTAACATACTCTCAAACTAGTACTTTTTATGAAGACTGAACTTATGGACCAAGTCCATGATATTAAGCCAGTAGAATTACTAGATAGACAGCTCTCCAGAGTAGTCAAGAGTAGTGAAGTTAAGACTCGTTCTCCAGTAAGATTAGACCTAGAGTTCCTTCGTGTCAACTGTTTTATAAATTTCTTCAGTCCCCCTATTCGATTCCATGTCGAAGAAGTCTTCCCGAATTCGACGTCCAATCAAATCTTCCGTTGTCATGGCAACACCCTACTTCTTCAGTTAGACTGCCGTTGTGGCCTGTGATACGGTCACCTCTCCACGTGATATCAAATTCTGAGAATTCATGACTTCCTTGCATGTATGGATTTCCAGCCCATCGTGCGAGGCTACATCTTATTGTTTGAAAGGACTTGACTCAAGGTGAACTCGATTCTAAGAACTGCTCACCTCATAGCATCTTCCCTTGTTCAAGTTTCAGGAAACCCACCCGCTGGGCGAGAGACGAGAATACTCTGTGTTGGCTCCGACTTACGACACCTATTGAATTCAGAAAGGACTTCCTTTCCACTGCTACAAAACCCCATGTTAAATCGAAATATTAAAATAAAACTTATACATTATATGATGCCAGATTAATTAAATTAAAATAGAAATTGAAATTAAGACTTCCTTATGCATACGCGTTAATATGGTGTGAATTAATAATAATTTGAATAATTAAATAAAAGGCTACAATATTGCCCAAAAGTTACACAAGTAAATCAATACAATAATAATAATAACACCTCTTCAGCGTGTCATATCCACATACACCCGTTATTTTGATTATATCACATTCGCCCTAATATATCATACGGTTTTACCAGGTAAAATCGTAATGATGTACTACAGACACGTATGAAATGACTATGAACTCTATATATACAAACAAGAACAACATTCAACATTTTTTTAAATAACATTCTATGAACATAATTTTCATTCCATCGACATACATTATGTCAGAGTTTTTTCAATATTCTCGCACATTGTGCGTATAAGTGTATTTTTGTATGGCTTGCGGTAATTGCCGCTAGTTACAAGATACATATTTATATGCTAAAGAACATCTATATTTTACCCTTTTTATATTCACGTAAATCTTCTTATGGTGACACATTTATGCCCCATCACCCGCTAGTTTCACTAATTATGTGAAATCATTTCACTTCATAAGGTGAATTTACCGAACCGAATTCCAGGAGATTCAATTCATTTCTTTTATGTTATATGGTTATAACTTCTCCGGAAATCATACTCTCACACGCACACTTGATGTTTGAGTAAACTTCGTAATCACATGGCTCACGAACTGTGAAGCTTACCGACATGATCACAAAGTCTCTGCAATAAAATTATAAGACGACTACTGAGAAGAAAAAAAAACATAGAAACACCTATAATTCGAATTTATTTCTGTGCTTAGCATGAAACAACATAATTTTCCCTTTAAATAGATATGTCAATATACCCACAGCGAGCACTCAACCGCTACCGTATCTCTTCTGAGTGATCGCCCCTGGTCTTACATTAGTCTGCCTCTTTAAATCTATTTGTCACTTACAGACTAGTTCAGGTCAACAGCCTACTTCCTAGAGACATTGACCCACTTATATCTGTTAACCATTATGTCAGATCTCCTATCTCTCCCTGGTCCGATACCAGCCGTTCCCCTTCAACTCACGTAACATATTTCCGTCGCCATGAACCGACTCGTAAATACATTAGCCCCTGACGTCACTTACCTATCTCATTCTGTTGACTGGTCACCCCGTAAAATTTAAAACAACTTACCAATAAATTAAGACGTGTGTCTACCGTACTCTCATTACCTCTTTATGATCATTTATCTCATTAGCCTCACGATACATACCTCCGTAGGCTGTGAATATTGTACGTACCGTACAATAGCTCTCCTAGTTCATTCTCTAGAATGTATGCTGTGTTGCCAATTCTCTTGGACACTGTATATGGCCCCGAAAATAGAAGAAAGAACTTGCGCAGACTTTTTCTATAAAGTTCGGATCTTTAATATACCTTAATAAGACACGGTCTCCAGGGTTGAAAAGGTCGAATTTAGTTTGCTTTTGTTGGCGAATTCTTTTAGCTGCGGATTTCTTCAAATTCTGTTTCGCCAATTGGACATAGATATCCATCACCGGTTGTTTTCCCAATTTTTATCCCAAACTTCCCGCTAATTCATTCTGGGGTTTCCTACCAAAATGAATTTCAAACGGTGTTACACGAGTACTTTCATGCTGAACAGAATTCAACCAGTTCTCAACTTTAGACAGTTGTCCCACCCAGGAAGTATGCCTGTCATGCTACAAAGACCTCAGTAGCCGAGATAATTCTTTCAACGTCCTCTCTGCCAAATGGCCTTGAGGATATCGTGCAGATGAATGAACGTGTGTGATACCGACTTTCCATGCTGGTTTTCCAGTGCTTGGAAGTGAATTGCGGCCCGCTGTCAGATAACACTCTGAGTGGAATGCTGAACTCAGGTATATACTTATCTACAATCAGTCGGCTACATGTTCGACCCGTGGCTTTACTTAATGCATCAAGTTTGACGTATTTACTGAATGCGTCAACTATTACAAATATGTACTCGTACCCAAACTGACCTTTTAGTACAGGACCAAATAGATCAACACAAAGTAGTTCACCGGGACTATTTGTGATGACCGCCTGCCTAGGACCACCTAAATATCTAACAGGAAATTTAGATTTCTGACAGAGGTCACACACTTAGCGAGGATTCTCCTAACATCCCTTCCCATCTTTTCCCAGATAAAGTCATGGCTAAGTTCGTAATATACCTTGTTAGTGCCAAAGTGTCCTAACTCCCTGTGAATGAACCATATAAGCTCATCTCTCAAAGAAGTCGGTACACATATCGCTCAGCGGGCATCCTTACACTTGCGTGCAAGAAAGCCGTCCTGCATCATATATGTGAACCGTCCTACTTTCACCGTAGCTGAGTCACCTAGCTGCAACCTTGCCAGTGGCTCACACAAAACAGCATCTTCCCTCTGCTCTACCTACATATTCTTCAATACCTCCAGTGGCTGCTTGTTGCTCGGATCAATGCAAGCATTCGTTAAATACCCTGATCAGCCTTCAATACCGGTCCCTCCTTACTTAAAGATACATTACGTGATAACATGTCTGCTAAGATGTAATCTTTTCCTCATATATGTTTCACCTCGAAGTCATACTCTTGGAGAGCCAAAATCCAATGACTTACCCTGCTGGAGCTTAATTTACACGTTCGGATGAATACTAAAGCCTGATGGTCTGTGTGGATTTCAAATTTACCTCCTAACACATACATACTAAATTTACTGAGGCTAAGAACAATGCCAAGAAGCTCCCACTCCGTGCTTGTACACAACCTCTCTGCGGCAGACAAACCACGCGAAGCTAATCCGAAACTCCTCAAGTCTCCTTCTTCATCCCTCTGATATAGCACCCCTGTTATACCAATATGCGATGCATCAGTCATCAAAACATACTCTCTGTCCCTTAGGGAATAACGCAGTACCACTGCTTCCTCAAATCCACGCTTCAAAGCCTGGAATGCCTCGGCATGCGATGCATCCCAATACCATCTGTTGCCTACCTTATGTAACTCCCTAAATGGCTCCACATGAATCTTCTAAAGAATTGAGCGTGCTTGCATTTAAACAAAGCCTGTCCTTCCCATCAATTTTATGTACAGTAATAAGTGAATTAAGATACTGACTGTATGAATATTCTACTATACCATCGGCTAACATTTGGTCTATTTGGTCTTGGACTGCATTCTGATAACGAAATGGCACGGGATATCTGTGTTGAACAAACACTGAATAATTATGCACGTTCAACGAGTGTGTGTAACAATTTGCTTCCCCAATTCTCTCCTCAAATACTCTCTTATTATTTAATAACACCTCATAGAGCTGAACACCTCGATGTTCCTCTAAATCACCCTGAAACGCAGCTACCCATAAGGAGTCCTCTAGACCACCATACGTCCGTACACTGCCCACAAAAATAACGGCACAGGTTCTACAACATTAGATACCTGTCCAACATCCTCGACAACTCTTGCCGAGATCACCTCACTCAAAATACAAACACCTTGAGAAACACCACATTTCTTACCTAGGTCGTTAAACGTCGTAATCACTTCCTCCGCTAGGCTCTTCACGGTCTGTAGTGCCAGGGGTTAAAAAAATGCAGGATTAGGAATGACCAAACATGCTTGCCTCTCTATGTGATCTTAAATTTCTAGTTCAACCAGTACCTGTTTTGAGATAAACATAACATAATTTAGCTAAAAACTTACATAGCCAGTCAGAGCCGATAATAAGCTCATATACAAGATCAGGAAAACGCCGGGCCCAAGGTGTTGGGGTAGTGTGCCTGCCTTTCACCCGGAGGCCCCGGGATCGATTCCCGGCTCCGTCAAGGATTTTACAATCTGACGTGAGGGCTGGAACGGGATGCACTCAGCCTCATGAGGACAATTGAGCAGCTGTCTGACGAGGCAGCACCCCGATCACAAAAACCAAGATTAACGGCCGAGGGGACCCGATGCGCTGATCTCGCGTAACCCCAATATCTGCAGGCTAAATGGATGGGCAGTGGTCGCTTGGTAGGCCTAGGCCCTTCACGGGCTGTAGTGCCAGGGGTTTAAAAAATGCAAGATTAGGAATGACCAAACATGCTTGCCTCTCTATGTGATCATAAATTTCTAGTTCAACCAGTAACTGTTTTGAGGAAAAAATGGGTTTTCTTTCCTACTGCAGTAATTCATGGGTTGATTTAATAGGTAACTCCTCAAATATTACATCCTTATCCTTCATTCTCGCATAAAATGCGGCATTTACACTTGAGCGGGCACAGCCTGTATCGTATAGAGCAAAGACAGGCACCCTAGACACGTACACTTTTGCAACTGGGTATAAAGATTTGGACTCAAGCACTCCATGCTCCTCTGTAACCTCCCGCAACAAATCACTCTTCACATCTAGGTCATAAGTATCAGAAATAAGTGTACAGATTGGGATAACCACCGACTGTAATGCTGACCCGTCATAACAGTCCGGCATTAGTTTAAAGGTAAAGTACTAGTATTAGCTCCACAACATCGTTCTCCTGCGTGAGCCAATCAAGATATTTACAACAAGTTTGCTCACGCTTGAGCAAACGACTCCACGAGATGGCAACAATGGTGAGCGAATTGGCCAGATTACAAAAGTCTCTGTTTTAATATAAATCTTTCTTTGGGCATTCAGAGTAAATTCACTAGTTTTGGAAATAAATTAAATTTTATAACTTCATCTCCACTTCTCTCAAGGCCACCACCTTAAGATTATTTCCGCATACTTTTACTTTTTATTATTATCATGTCTTGCTATATTTGTTCTAATTAAATTCTTTCCATTTAAATTCATGCACTGTGTTTCTTCTTCTGTAGTTAGAAATTATTATAAGTCGAACCTCTCCTCTCGTACGAATATTATCCTGGTGAAAAACCTAGTTTCCCCACTGCCTGAGGTGAAGAGTCTGCGTGACATATGCATCTTGATATGTGCAAAGGTATGGCTGGTAAGGGGTAAGGTACTGCGGTCCTATTCGGGATGCAGGATATAATTAATGGTTGGGATTAATTAATTGGTTAATTATGTAAAGTGTAGTTAGTTAACGAACTGGGGTAAAGGTATGTTATCCCATATAACATGCAAGTTAAAGATTACATGCAGGGTAAAATATCGCATAAAATATAAGCATTGTCAATTTCTAGTTTGTTAGTAGGTAAAGTAATTACGCTTCACTGATAGTTTTTCAACTCCGATGTGCTTTGTCTAGCACTAGCTATGAGCGATAAATCATGGTGTGCACCCATGGTGGTGTTGGTCCACCATAGTGCTGCCTATTTTATGGGGATAATGTGTGAGGGTTGTATTGTAAACTTGTCGTGTAAATGTGGCGTACTGTCGCCATGTACTGTGCACTGCATTAGTCATCTGCGCTAGTTGTCATTAGACTTCTTATCTGTAGACAATGTCGTCTATTCGCTATAGTCATATTTATATAGTCATAGATGATCTTGAATATGCAAGGCGGTCGTGGTTGGATCAATCCTCGCTGTCTGAACAATACCTAACTGGCAATAATCGATATTATTTACCTTATTATTCAATTTAAATATGATCGTGTTTTAATAGCTTATCTAGACATTATTACATCCTATTATTCAAGCCAAATACAATTAACTGTTCATTGTGTTTGCTCACTAACTTATTGATACTGTATGTGTATCTATTCATTCGTATGATGTTGCTTCATCGCGAACTCCTGTCCTGCTAGGTAGAAAGTTCAATCGTGAATCTTGTATGTTGTCTATCTCGTTGGCTATTATTTCTATCTGCCAGAACTGTGTTATTGTGTAAATTCGCAGTCCTTTGACTGGTTCGATGCAGCTCTGTATGTCTCCTTGTCCTGAGCTAATCGTTTCATCCCTATGTTTCTATCGTATCTGATATCTAATGCAAACTCTCTATATTGTTGTAATCCTGATCTATCTCTATAATTTGTATTTGAAATACTGTCTTTCATAATAAACTTACTATTCATGGGTTAGTTAGTGTGTGTCCTACCAACCTACTATTTCATGCATAATTGTGAACAATATTTCTTCTCTCCTATTAGTGTGAATATTTCTATGTCCGTAATGCTATCTGCTCATGTATTCTGCATTGTTCTGCTGTAATATTCGTTTTCAAAATGTTGTAACTTTCTCCTTTCTATCTGTAACCGTAATCGAGGTTTTCTGTCTACAGGATACCATGCTCTAGGCAAATTCAAGAATAATGTCCTTATATCTAAATATATATGTAATGTCAACAGATTGTTTTGCTTTAATATGTTTTCCTATCTGGTGCTAACCTATGCTCTATGTTCTCTGTACTTCGTACTGTACCCTTCAATGTTTTCTAGGATGCCGACTCTAGCTCGGGTAGTGGTCTGTTCGGGGTGGCTCTAACTTATTCTAAACATCCTAGGAATATCGTCAAGGATCTCAGGAGGCTTAACTTAAAATCAGTATGTCAGAGAACTCCTAATATAAAATAATTTTATTCACAAAACATCATCTCCCATTTACTCCCATCCATAGACAATAAAACGACAAAATATACTCCCTTAACTTATTCCAATCAACAACATCAAAATGCAAAAGGTAAATTAATCACACTGGCTGAAACCAGGAAAAGAAAAACAATCTATTTCACTGCAGTCCACTGCTTCAAGTTCAAAAATAAAACGTCAACAGACTTAATTCATCAAAACTATAGGCTGAATAACCCAGCCATTCTATCAAAAAAATATGCGCACTCATGTTTATAACTTGCAAAATTGGTTTCTGGGGTTCGGACATGTTCTCTCGTACAATCATCATCCTTCCTCACAAGAGTCAGACAATGAAGGCAATAGACTTATTCTAGGCCACATGCATGTGTGCACGTTCTAGCTTATAAACAATTAATTCACTCAGAGCCATGACTCTGTTAATTACGGTAAAACAAACAAGTTAAAATACATGAAGCATCAAATAAACACATTTCTGTGGCCGATGCCTCGTTACTCTTGATAAATAAACAACTATAATGAATGCACTCAATCTGACAATACAAGACGTCGCTTCCTGAAGTGGTACAAAAGAAACCCTGGGAAGTCAGACTACCTTCCCTCAGAAGACAACAATACCATCCAACCTGGTCCCTCGATCTTGTGACAGACATTCTCACACCACAATAACCAGCTGGTCGGGTAATAACCTTCACTGCTACTTTCAGAATTCAGACGGCTGGCCGCAGTCTTATACCTGCTCCCTATGACTACCTTGGGTTCGAACTGTACAGTTACCTTTCCGACGGAGCTATAGTGCGCTCTCATCAGACAATGAATTCAACCATTTCACTTACCAATTATATCATCGTAGACTTGCGGGAATTTCGCCTCCGCCTTAATTCACTTACCATTTTATATCATCGTAGAATACGGGAATCCACCTCCGTTATTAATTTCAGCTCAACCCAGAATCAACTCTCAACCTGTTCTGAATATTATATTATCATCCAGCCATTTTGTCTTACCTTTCTTTACCTTGGTGTGATTATCAATTACCATACTTACTGTTCACATAATTTCAGTGTCACTACTGGTCTTTGTCACAATATCGAGCTGTCTTCCCCATATTAGCTTTTACGTTAATATCGTGCGTAAGCACTATCAACCCAATTATTCCCTTAATTGTGCATTCAGCAAAGTTACTGACACCCTTAAACAAAACACATTCAAACAAATTTTTGATGCTCATATACTAATTTACGTTATAAAACACACAAAAAATAATCATAACTGACAAATACCCACAAATCTACACAAAACATGCCTGCTATGCCCAAAATAGCTATTTTATCATAATTGCTTATGATCGAGATAAACTTACCCGATTTCCATGATGGGATACGCTATGGCAAACATGCCCCATACAATATCTACTTATCTCGTATACATCCTGATGGTAATGCTCTGGTCCTTGATATCAGTCTTCTGGATCAATTGGTTCATCTTGCAAGGAGGATAATTTACACACGGTTTCCAAAAATTCACCAAAGCAAAGGTCCACTGTGAATTATTATTATTATTATTATTATTATCACAATGCACGGTTCTCGCGTATGTAGCTCCTACCTCCTACAGCTATCATCAACCTACTCAATTCAGCTGATAGTTCAATAGCTTCCTAGATCACTGACTTAGCTACTAATAGCTCGTACGGCTATCTCTATCATATAACTGTGTCGTACTGTCACGGTATGCACTGTTCCAATTCGCACTCGCGAATACTTAGCGATATTCAAATCTCCAAAGATAGAACTGCTTCTACTTATAAAACTTGTAAAAAAAATTGTTGCTTTTCTTAAGGGCTCGGGCGTGGGCTTACGCCTCTGTAGCGCCCTGACACGAACTGTTTTCGCTGCGTCTCCAGCTATTATTTATATGATTTCTCGTAGAAGTACTTGGAGTGGGGAGCTTTTAGAATTTATTTCCATAATAACACTCGCATGAATATACAAATTAGCTCCTTTTAACGTCCTCATTTCTAATGTCTCAATGGCTTCTTTTTATCCAAAATCCGATCGTTGGATCCTTATATAATGAGCTCCGTAATTCCCTTCATTGTTCCTTAATTTCGACGGGATTTGGTCGCGTCTCGCGTCCCTCGCTGCTATTGGTAGTTTCAAATCCACCCCCTGATTTCATTTTAATTCTGGCAAAAATCACAGAATGATCCAATTTAAATTTTGACAAAACTTCTGAGAGGCTGGGATTGTCCCCTATACGATGGTGTAATTCCTGTTTCTGTATTTTAATTACTGCTCCAATTTCTCTCAAATGGGCGGGGTTTATCTAGTGAGTGATCGTTGAAATTTTCGTATTTACCCGCTTGGTTGAAATACCGTTTCGCGTTGTCTGAGCGCATGTGGCTACCAGATGTTGGCTTTCTCTTCCTATCTCCATTGTCCGCGCTAGGTGAAAGTTACTGAAAAGCACGTACGGGCCTCCCTTTGTTGTGCTCTGGTCTACAGGCAATGTCTTTTCTCACACCAGCTTTGAAACATGAATAAAATCTTGTTGAAATAAATATGTAGAATTTATGCAATCACAGATGCATAAAGGTTACATTACCCTTCTGCAAAGGAAAAAAAATCGATATGGAACGTATGAGTTTTTCTCAATCCCGATTCGCCTCACGGATGCTGTAAGGTTCCGCCGTCACTCCTTATTCTGTTAACTTGGTTCGCCACTGTTGGTCGCACGCAGGGATTCCCTTGCTACTATTCTTGTGTCTCCCTCTCCACATTCTTGGTAGGATTAGTGTCTCGGCCGTCTGGTGCAGGTAGCTATTGTCTGCTTGTCTCGCCAAGTACTCTCACTTCACGGTCGTTCACTGTAAACACCGGGTCAGTTTATGACTGTCTACTTCCTCGTTCCACGTGCATTTGGCTCATCTTTATTCGATTTCCATAATGTTGACACCCGCGGTATTCCGTGGTTGATCAAACGGTTCCCTTTCATGATATATTTTGAGGCTTGAACAATTTACTACTGATGTGCTTCCGCCGTTTATGTCCTGTATCTTATACGCATTGTTTCCCAAATTTCTTATGATTCGGTAAGGTCCTATGTACGGGAAACACCATTTATGAAACACTTTGTTTGCAGGATCAGAGATAGGTGGTCTCTTCTATAAAACTAATTCACCGGCGTTCAATTCCCTGTGAAAGCGTTTCCCTTTTAGCCTTCTTAATCTCCTGTCAGCTTGTTCTCTCATATACGTGACCGTTCGTTCGATTCTCAGCTGTGGTGCTGGCTGCGGATCCCTTGGGCAATCTAGTACTGTTGTCCAAGATCTCGGTGGTTGCTGGTTCAAATGTAACGTGTATGGAATTTGTCCAGTCGACTCATGACGTGTCATGTTAATGCAAATTTCAATGTTTTTCAAGGTATCAGCCCAACGATGATGCTCTGTAGGTATGAACATGCGGATATGCTTAGAGACCTCTCGTAAGACTCTCTCGCTAGGATTGCTCTGTGGATGGCGTACGCTAGATAATACATGTTTGATGCCTAGTTAATTTAATCCACGCTTAAATTCTGCTTATGTGAAGTAACTCCCATGGTCGGAAAGTATAAATTCTGGCTTTCCCATCGTAGGTATAACACGATTCTTGATTCGGCTTAGGACCTGTTTCGATGTTGTCTTCTGGATAGCACATATAACAACAAACTTGGAGAAGACGTCCACGCACGAAAGGACATGTCGCACTCCTCTACGTCCTTTTGGCAGTGGTCCCATGCAATCTGTCGCAATGAGCTCTAATGGTTTCTGTTGCAAGGGTGGCTTTGGGTATTGTCTCATGAGGAAGTTGTTAGGTTTTGCACGCTGGCAAATATCGCATGTCTTCAAGACATCGCGTATTGTGATCCTCATCCGTGGCCAAGTGATAGCTTCACCTATCGTTGCTTGTGTCTTGTCTAATCCTATGTGACCAAGTGTATAATGAGTATGCCACACTAATTTCCTCTGTAAAGAAGCTGGTAACAATATCCGTAACTTGACGTGAGCCTCATCTATAAATTTATGGAGCATATTATTGAAGTATGAATAATTTCTCGCTTGAGCTTCAATCTCTCGGTAAGCTGGGATATCAGGAGTTATCTCTCTCTTGAGGAACTTAATCATCTGCATCATCCATGGCTCCTTTTCCTGTTCCTGCGGTAACCTCTTCAGTTCTTGTAGGAAGTCTTGGTCTTCGATTGTCAGCTCAATGTGTTGCACTAACATCTCATCCTTCTGTGCCTCCTCTTCTGGATTTCGGCTCGAAATATCCGGGATTACATTTAATTTTCCTGATATATGCTCAATTTGTAGATCAAACTGCTGCGCATAGATGGCCCATCTGTTGATGCGTTCACTTACCATAGTGGTCTTAAATAAGAAAGTCAGCGCCTTGTGATCAGTGCGGATTGTTATGGGGAAACCATAAATAATACGACGCCATTGTTATAACGCGTGTATGATAGCCAGAAGCTCCAGCTCTGATATGGTATAACTTTTCTCATGTTTTCTTAACTTCCTGCTGATAAATACTAAGTATGAACGGCGTGCTGTTCTCTCTGCGTCTTCTTGGAAAAGCATTGCTCCGATGCCCACTAAAGATGCATCTGCTTGAATTATGAATCTCTTCGAAAAATCTGGGTAACCCAGTTTGATGCTATTTGACAGCAATTCTTTCGTAGCTACAAATGACCTCTCACACTCTTCGTTCCAGGTTATTCTTTTTTATCATCTCTTGTAATGGTGCTACCACTTCGGTGTATCCTGGACAGTTTTCACGAAAGAAATTTGTTGCTCCCAAGAACATCCTTATGTGCTTGACTCTGGTTGGTCGAGGAAAATTTCTAATGGCTTCAATCTTCACTGGGTTGGGTTTGACCCCCTCTCCATCAACAATATGTCCTAAATATAAAATTTCGTGCTGAAAGAAGTGCGATTTTTTTAGATTGATCTTGAAATTTGCCCTTTCTAGGTTCTCTAACAACTTGCTTAAATTTTGCATGTGTTCTTCAATGCTTTCTGATGCTAATAAGATATCGTCGACATATCTGACAGTCATGTCTTTCACCTCTTCTGTCAAATTGCGATCCAATGTTCGGATTAGTGCAGATCCGGCTGTCTTAACTCCAAATGGTAAGCGACACCAGGTGAAACTCTGATTATCGAATAGAAATCCAGTTAACAGCTGTGATTTCTCTTCTAACTCGATGTGTCAGTAGCTATTTGCAAGATCGACAGACGAATATATTTTTTTCTTATGGAACTTCTTTAGTACATCCTTAATTAGTGGTGCACGGTCGGTTTCATCAATTAATCTGGAATTGAGTGTGCGAGCATCGAGACATAGTCTCACAGAACCATTGGGTTTCGGCACCGCTAATATGGCGTTCAAATATGGAGTTGGAGCCTTCTTAATTATGCCCCCTCTAAGCATTTCGTCTATAATTTTTCTAACTGCTGCACGCTGTTTTTCTGGGATTGGGTAGAGTCGGCTCTTGAATGGAGTACAGTCATCCACCTACATAGCGTACTTGAAATTTAATATTTTTCCCGGTAGTGTATTGAATGCTGCTGAATGTTTACATAGCATTTGTGCCAAGCAATTTCTTTCTTCATCATTTAGCTTTGCCTCTTTTAATTTTTCCTTCAAAAGTGCCTCAAAACTGTCTTTGTTGCCATCTTCTTCTATTGCCATGGACCACATCTCATATTCCAACTCTTGCTTTTCCTCCAGGAGTCCTGTGTTCGAGTCCTCTTCATCTGCTTGATTTTTCTCTTCTTCTTCATCAGGAATCGTCTCCAGCGTCCAAATGTCAGCATCTCTATCTAAGCCGTGATTATTCATGTTCAGTTCCACCGCTGATAATCCTTCCATATTTCTGAATTTAATTACAGTTTTGCGTAGATCAATCACTGCTTGGTGCTCGTATATGAAATCCGTGCCAAGGATCAAGTTTACGCTCATCTTGTTCATAACCATGAATACGTGTGAGAAAGTGTGTCCTAATATTTCTAGATCCAATTGTACTTGAAATTTACATACAGCTGATTTTTCGGGAATTACTCCTCTAATTTTGACCTGTGGTACTGAAATGGTAGGTATTCTCTGTTTTTCGCTTAGAGCTTTGATTAATGCCTCTGATACTAGACATAGCTGTGCCCCAGTGTCCACTAATCCTTTTACTCTTAGTCCTTCTATTCTCGTAATAATGACTGGTAATTTCCTCAAACAATGTTGTTCCGGTTGAATAATTTCACCCGTAAAATCATCAGGAGTTGCAACCCATTCCTCAATGTTCGCTATCAACCACTGTGTTTTATCTGGCGTGAAAATTAGGTTATCTTCTTCATCCTCTAGTACATTTTTTTTGCTAATGGCCCCCGTCTGCCTCTTATCGTTCTGACTCTCGCGATGCTGTTGCGCCAATTCACTTTCTGCTCCGGTTATCTCCACATCTGGATTCTCGCGATTTTCCATCGTCCTTCGCCAGCGATCCTTTTCCGTCTCTTGGCTGTGATGCAACTCGTTTAGGTACTGTTGGGATGCCTCGTGTCTTTTCTGCCATTCCCGTGGACTGTCCTCCGTGTATCCTCGGTTCTCATCTCGTCCTCGGTTCCACGTTCTATTTTCTCTTCTGTCATATCTGCGATGATGATATGGACCTTCGCGACCATGCCCTTTCCATTCATCTCTCCTGTACTGTTGCGGCTGCCAGTTCCTTTCGTTCCTTGGCTCATATCTCCTTTGCTCTTCTCTTGGCAAGTCTGACCTTCCATTGTTGTTTCCGCTCTTATGGCTAATATTCGTATTGGTGCTCTGCTCCCTAGTGTTGACTAGCTCGGCCTGGTGTACCAGCGATGCGCTGTCACTTGCGCTGACGTGCCTATTCTGAGTGTTTAATGAAGTTTCATCCAGTTGGCGTAAAACCGCCTCTGCTTGTAGTGCGCTCGAGACGTTTGCTGCAATTAAGAACTGTTGTACTGGTAATGGAAGCTGTTTACCAATTGTCATCACCAGTTCTGACTCCGGTCGTAAAATATCCATGTCTTTCAACCTGAGTAGCTGAGCCGAAAAATATTCTGAGTAGCGCGTGGGCTGTGAAGCGTGATATTTCCTGCTATACAACTCCATTCTCAGACTATGTTGTATTGACATGCTCCAATAACGGCGTAGAAATTCATGTTTGAAACTGTCCATGTCCTAAAAAGTGTAGCGAAAACTTCTGAACCAAGTCAAGATGCTATCCGCAAGTAATTTTTCTGTTACTCTGAGTTTCTTAGTCTCAGGAATGTTATTGTCTGTAAGGTAGTGTTCTAAATCTTTTAAGAAAGCTTTCTGCGTTTGTGACCCATCATTATTGAATTTGCGTGGGCGGTCCTCCTGCATTCTGATTATTTGTACATACTGGGTAGTTGGGTTATTATTATTATTATTGTCAGTCGGCTGTTGAGGTGTCGAGGCGTGTCCTCTAAACGTTTGGAACCCATCATTATTCTCGCTACCTGTAGTTGCGCGGCCCGGACTGAGTCCATTCATTCCTTCTACCTGAGTCTGGCTTGTGTTGAAATTATTAGCCATCCCGTTTGTCCCCTTACTGCTATTATGAGCTCTTAGTTCGAGAAGCATGTCTTGCTGTTGTAAAGATTGTATTTCCGTCTTAAGGATTTTCCGTTCTTGTCCCTCTATTTTTCCTAGTAACTGCAGATCGACCTCCTTTATCCTTTTCTGGTTCTCTTCCATTTGTTCTATGAGTTTCTTTCTATACTCTTTCCCGTCAATTCCAATCTGTCGGCATGTCTTATTTATTTCTGCTCTTATTGCCTCATATCTATCTTCCTCCTTTCTCTTTCCATCCTTCTTATCGCTTTCCAGCTGATCGAGCCTGCCTCCTATCAGTTCGTTACTTTCACGAATGCTCTCTTTAAGTGCATCATTCTCATTCTTTTGAATACTCCACCGTTCTGCTGAAGTCAAAGCTGCCTTGTCTATCTCTGTTCTGATCTCTGTCATCTCCTCTTCTAAGCTGTGTAATTGCTTTGCCGCAGACTTAACCTCATTGTCCACCCTTTTTATTGTAGCCTGGATTGCTAACTGTTCTAACTTTATCCCTTCCGTATTAGCATTACATATTTCTTCCAGTTGTATGAGTTTCGCTGCCGTCTTTTCTTCACTGAATGCTATTGATTGTCTTAGGTTCATCTCCATCTGTCCTAACTGTGCGGTAGTCTCAAATGTGATCTTAGCTATCTGTTCTGCTAATTTGTCCGTTAATTCCTATTTTAATGCTTCATTATTCAGCCTACCCTGTTCTGCAATTTGCTCCGTTAGCTGTGTATTGGTAATTGTACTTTGCTCCGCCAGTAGTGCATTAGTTATCCTACTTTGCTCCGCTATCTGTTCTGAGATACGTGCATTGTTTATTTCGCTCTGTTCCGCTATCTGTTCTGAGATACGTGCATTGTTTATTTCGCTCTGTTCTCTACACTCCCTCTTAAATTGTTCAAACTGCTCCATTGTTCTAGCTACCGACCCTTCAATTATGGCTCGAATTTCCTCCACTGAAACCATAGCACAAAATATAAACACTTATTTGAGAAGACTGGGGCATGCAGCCTCACGTAC
The DNA here is from genome assembly GCA_946902985.2 of Meconema thalassinum. Lineage (NCBI taxonomy): Eukaryota > Metazoa > Arthropoda > Insecta > Orthoptera > Tettigoniidae > Meconema > Meconema thalassinum. The sequence continues at coordinate 678,931,388 of OX336389.2, forward strand.
CCACTTTCTGCAATTATAAAATGAGTCGCTTAATCCCAATCTACGTTATTCCCATTAATTACTTTAATTGCTTGAAGAGCTGCCTATTTGATGTCTGCTTTCATGAATACATTTTCAGTTTACCCTTCTGCGTTAATTTTAACTTCCCAGTCCTGTCAATAAAGTACTGACATGACTTTTCACGGTTCACGCCGTCCAACAACATACATTTGGAGTTTGCTACTAATTAATTAATTATAAGGGCGCCACGAAAACACTGCTTCTATCTAAATATGCAAAATAAACTCAGCATTTTCGACTATTTATTTTAAACAAACTCCTGGCTTTACTTTCCCCTGAATTACTGTTAATTTGGCCACCACTACAGGGCGCCATGATATGGGACACCCTACATCTGTTTACTTGTCTTCAAGGTTTGATAATGCAAGCTCAATGCTCACCCTCTTGGATAAAGACCGACATGGGCCACCATTTTTTATCACAACCTCGACGCGGCATGAATACTTCAGTAGGCTCCGGCTAGCTACTCTCTGACAATCTCCATCACTGTGATCCACTAATTAATAAAAGAAAACTAATATGGACTTGAATAACTACAGTGTTATCACCCAATCCATATGTACCCTTCAATGTTTTCTAGGATGCCGACTCTAGCTCGGGTAGTGGTCTGTTCGGTGTGGCTATAACTTATTCTAAACATCCTAGGAATATCGTCAAGGATCACAGGAGGCTTAACTTAAAATCAGTATGTCAGAGAACTCCAAATATAAAATAATTTTATTCACAAAACATCATCTCCCATTTACTCCCATCCATAGACAATAAAACGAAAAATATACTCCCTTAACTTATTCTAATCAACAACATCAAAATGCAAAAGGTAAATTAATCACACTGGCTGAAACCAGGAAAAGAAAAACAATCTATTTCACTGCAGTCCACTGCTTCAAGTTCAAAAATAAAACGTCAACAGACTTACTTCATCAAAACTATGGCCTGAATAACCCAGCCATTCTATCAAAAAAAATATGCGCACTCATGTTTATAACTTGCAAAATTGGTTTCTGGGGTTCGGACATGTTCTCTCGTACAATCATCATCCTTCCTCACAAGAGTCAGACATTGAAGGCAATAGACTTATTCTAGGCCACAGGCATGTGTGCACGTTCTAGCTTATAAACAATTAATTCACTCAGAGCCATGACTCTGTTAATTACGGTAAAACAAACAAGTTAAAATACATGAAGCATCAAATATACACATTTCTGTGGCCGATGCACCGTTACTCTTGAAAAATAAACAACTATAATGAATGCACTCAAAATGACAATACAAGACGTCGCTTCCTGAAGCGGTACAAAAGAAACCCTGGGAAGCCAGACTACCTTCCCTCAAAAGACAACAATACCATCCAACCTGGTCCCTCGATCTTGTGACAGACATTCTCACACCACAATAACCAGCTGGTCGGGTAATAACCTTCACTGTTACTTTCAGAATTCAGACGGCTGGCCGCAGTCTTATACCTGCTCCCTGACTACCTTGGGTTCGAGCTGTACAGCTACCTTTCCGACGGAGCTATAGCGCGCTCTCATCAGACAATGAATTCAACCATTTCACTTACCAATTATATCATCGTAGACTTGCGGGAATTTCGCCTCCGCCTTAATTCACTTACTATTTTATATCATCGTAGAACACGGGAATACCACCTCCGTTATTAATTTCAGCTCAACCCAGAATCAACTCTCAACCTTTTCTGAATATTATATTATCATCCAGCCATTTTGTCTCACCTTTCTTTACCTTGGTGTGATTATCAATTACCATACTTACTGTTCACATAATTTCAGTGTCACTACTGGTCTTTGTCACAATATCGAGCTGTCTTCCCCATATTAGCTTTTACGTTAATATCGTGCGTAAGCACTATCAACCCAATTATTCCCTTAGTTGTGCATTCAGCAAAGTTACTGACACCCTCAAACAAAACACATTTAAACAAATTTTTGATGCTCATATACTAATTTACGTTATAAAACACACACAAAATAATCATAACTGACAAATACACACAAATCTACACAAAACATGCCTGCTATGCCCAAAATAGCTATTTTATCATAATTGCTTATGATCGAGATAAGCTTACCCGATTTCCATGATGGGATACGCTATGGCAAACATGCCCCATACAATATCTACTTATCTCGTATACATCCTGATGGTAATGCTCTGGTCCTTGATATCAGTCTTCTGGATCAATTGGTTCATCTTGCAAGGAGGATAATTTACACACGGTTTCCAAAAATTCACCAAAGCAAAGGTCCACTGTGAATTATTATTATTATTATTATCACAATGCACGGTTCTCGCGTATGTAGCTCCTACCTCCTACAGCTATCATCAACCTACTCAATTCAGCTGATAGTTCAATAGCTTCCTAGATCAATGACTTAGCTACTAATAGCTCGTACGGCTATCTCTATCATATAACTGTGTCGTACTGTCACGGTATGCACTGTTCCAATTCGCACTCGCGAATACTTAGCGATATTCAAATGTCCAAAGATAGAACTGCTTCTACTTATAAAACTTGTCAAAAAAATTGTTGCTTTTCTTAAGGGCTCGGGCGTGGGCTTACGCCTCTGTAGCGCCCTGATACGAACTGTTTTCGCTGCGTCTCCAGCTATTATTTATATGATTTCTCGTAGAAGTACTTGGAGTGGGGAGCTTTTAGAATTTATTTCCATAATAACACTCGCATGAATATACAAATTAGCTCCTTTTAACGTCCTCATTTCTAATGTCTCAATGGCTTCTTTTTATCCAAAATCCGATCGATGGATCCTTATATAATGAGCTCCGTAATTCCCTTCATTGTTCCTTAATTTCGGCGGGATTTGGTCGCGTCTCGCGTCCCTCGCTGCTATTGGTAGTTTCAAATCCACCCCCTGATTTCATTTTAATTCTGGCAAAAATCACAGAATGATCCAATTTAAATTTTGACGAAACTTCTGAGAGGCTGGGATTGTCCCCTATACGATGGTGTAATTCCTGTTTCTGTATTTTAATTACTGCTCCAATTTCTTTCAAATGGGCGGGGTTTATCTAGTGAGTGATCGTTGAAATTTTCGTATTTACCCGCTTGGTTGAAATACCGTTTCGCGTTGTCTGAGCGCATGTGGCTACCAGATGTTGGCTTTCTCTTCCTATCTCCATTGTCCGCGCTAGGTGAAAGTTACTGAAAAGCACGTACGGGCCTCCCTTTCTTGTGCTCTGGTCTACAGGCAATGTCTTTTCTCACACCAGCTTTGAAACATGAATAAAATCTTGTTGAAATAAATATGTAGAATTTATGCAATCACAGATGCATAAAGGTTACAGTACATCGCTGACTATTTAGGTTCCGAAGTAGTATAAATTTCCTATATTCTATAGTTGTGCATGTGTCTTACTATTTAATAAAGTGGAAAAGGAAATGAAAGAAAGAATATATATATATCGGTGTGAATTATCATTTTGCGCTCCTGTTCTAATAATCACAATTTGCTCATAATGTGGCTGTTATCTTACTATAATATAACTATTATCGCCTTTTTCAGTTTTAGTCTACTAGGTAATAATAATAATAATAACGTGTTCGCGTTGTTTTCCTAGTGTGTCGAAAGTGCAAATAGTGCACCGTTCGTTACGGAGTTTGAAATTGGCGCGCCGGTCTGTGAATGTATGTAGTGTTAATGATGGCTGCCGGCCTTGGTCACGTGGAATCAACTTGACATGAAGGCCCGTAATCTGAGCCTGTGGGTGTAACTACATGTGTTTATGCGATTGCTCTGCCTACTTGCGGAACGTTGGTAAGCTCTCCCTTATCGTGGGGGGGGGGGGGGGGGGGGCGTGTCTACCTCGACTGTCTCGCTAGCTCGGTGATAGTGTATTCTTGTTTTAAAAATAGATATGGCCTTGGTTTGTTTACATGTCTAACCACGTGCTAATTAGGTGTCTCGTGTAATGATATTGTCCCTTTTCGCAGTGTGTAATTCTAGGCATTGTATGTGTCGACGCTGTAGGGTTCAGCGTGTCTGTAGTAATATCGCTATGTAGGTGAGATTTCCGTGGTTTGTATCCTTCACTCCAAGGAAATGTTAATATGTATAGGAGGGTCTGTGAGTGGCTCCCGTTCCTTATATAAGCTATCAATATGCCTGTAATTAAGTTGCGTTCTCTCTTCGCTTTATGTTGGCCGTGAAACTTACGCCGTAGCTTAGTGGTTTATATTCATGAAACGTGCGCGTCTGAAATGGATGTGCACATTTCCCTATTTTGTTTATGTTGACGAAATGCGTTAGTGCGTGTCCCTAAGTGTGAAAGTGTGGCTAGGTAGCTGCCCGTACGCTTGTGTCGCTACATGTAGTGAGTGAAATCGCTGCCTATGCGAAAATGTTGGTGCGGTAGGTATTATATCTGTTAACCTGTGTTATTGTGTCATTGACATGGCATGAAAACTATATTGCTTGCCCAACTAATATCTCCTGTGGTAACTATTCGTTCCGTGGTTTTCCATTTCTACTCCATGGAAATATTGAAAATGTGTAGGAGGGTCTGTGGGTGCTCCATTTTATATGTATACTAACGAAATGTCTGTAGTTATGTTGTGTTCTTGTTCCGTCTTATGTAGGTCGTAAACTTTATGTTGTAGCTTAGCGGTCTGTATTTTCCTATTTGTTTATAATATAGGGTCAATGCGTACGTGTGCTCTTCGCTAGTTCCCAAAGTTTATCGGAGTGTCTGGTGTTAGCTCCTCTGTAAGACGGAAAATTATGTTTGTGGGAATCTGTACCTGTGTAAGACGGAAAATTTGAGTAATCGTGTTCTCCTCCCTGTATACAATGATACTGCATCCGTGTATCTCTTAACGTACTATTGACGGTCCGGTCTTAGTGTAATGAAGTGGTTGTGCGCATTGTTATGTCCTTTTATGTAGTTAGCTAAATCATTGCCACTGGAAAAATTCATATATGTTAAGTGACAAATGTGTGAGTGTTAGTCTGGGAATGATCTGCAATAAGGGAACATGTTTCTAATCGTTTAATGGTCTGTGTTTGCAAGTGTGTTTTTGGCGTGTAATATTATAGAATCACTTAGCCTTTCAGCTATTATTAAATTATTGCTGTACTTTGAGTAAACTGTTGACATGTGGTTACTAATGTTGCGGCTTATTGAATGAAACGATGCCACTTACAGTGTAGTCACGTGGGCATTAACTAGTCGCACTCATTGGTTACCAAATGTCATATAAATTGTATTGTTTATGTTTTATTGTGGACGCAGGCGTGACCTTTAACGTGTATACACGTGCATTCCTGCTAAACCAAAAGATAATCCGTGCCTTGGCATTGTTGCCGATATTAAGTTTAATTTATTGCAATTAATGATATTGTGATTAAGGCCAATAAATGATTCTGTGGACTAATGCGATCCTAGCGTGTATTTGGTATGGGATCTGCCTTGGTGTAGCCTTGTGGCCTTCATTGAAATGTGGTGTTACTAAATTATGTCATACTTGTTCGTCATATGGCTGCTTGTTACAGTCTGTTCATCAACTCATTTGGCGTTGGATGATTCAGATGGGTCCCTGGGTAGTTGGTTATTCGATTGGACACAATCCGAGCACTCTAGGAACAAGGCCCCGCTTCGTAGACTAAGTATGGATGGATGTTTCGTTAAATTTGAATAAAGTTCCCTATTTAGCAGTAGAATGGGCTTGCGACCATACTGGTATCGACGGCTAATGATAACGCCTGAATTAGGAACTGGCAGTACAGTGTAGCCCTATGTCGTTACTGATTTGTCATTCTGACTTCATAAAACATAAAAGATCCCATGTAAGAAGAAATATGTAATTGTGTGTGTGAAGATGCATTTATTCTAGCGAGTGTGCCGCGCGTGGCCTGCTGATTTTGGCGTCCCTACTCGTCGCGTGCTGTGTAGCCGTGGAGAGCTGTACGATTTTGCAGTGTTAGCTCCCTGACTTCTGTAAGACATGTGTAGCTTGTATCAATGCTAGCCGGTAGTGTACATATTGTGTGTGAAAATCTCCCGGTGGAAAGTATGTAATTATGCGTTGGAATATGTATTCATTTTTCATGTGGATTCCCTGTACTGGTATGTATTATCCCGTCAATTTCAGCTATCGTACCTGAGTGTATTAACCTGTGTTTTTGTTCTGGCCTACCACTTCAGTGTCTTTCCTACCGTTTACAAAAATATGGTGTAGCTTCGCTATCTTAGGCTCTCGAAATATGGTGTTGGCACCTATGGCTATTGGGTTAGAAATAAAATATCCCTGTCTGTTCCTTAGGATGTATGTTCGCTATGGATTCTGTTAACCTGTGTTATTTGTTGTCTGTGACTGTACTGCGCCTACTTATCTGTGTTTTTAAACTGTGTGATTGTAAAGTTATCTGTGAGTGGAAATGTGATTCTTCTCAAATATTTCCAATATTTTAATTTTGCGTTCGTGTATCTGTGTTCGATTTCTCCCTTATTTAGTGTAGCGTCATAGCATAGTGGTGCTAGCTAATCCAACACTAAACTATTCCCTGTTCCCAGTAGTGTAAAAATTTATGTTTTGATACCTTAATCCAATGTTGTTGTGGCCTTAATCCAAATGTGCGCCTGATTTTTGTATTAGAGTTTATCTGTATCGCGCTGTGAATCTACATCAGTGTGGGTTCTATGCCCTAACACGTGTATTTTTCCGTATGTATGTGGCTTTTCTAATTTCGCTGATATCGCTATTGTACGTAGTATACGGGTCTAACAACCTGTGCTATTGTGGTGTCAGGGTTGTCTTGGACCTAATAGGCTCCCTGTTCGATACCCTTGGTGTATTCTTGGAATACACGGTAAGATAGAGTATTCTTTTTAATGCTCTTTGCTTGTTCATTTCATCCTTTTTCTCAAACACCAACAGTGACCTCCTAGTTTCTCTTTGGTGGTCATGTCTCTTATGTCATTGTGAGTCTGTTCTAGATATATATCTTCCATGACCCACCTAGCGTCATCTAGCAGCGAATATCTGAAGCTCCTCAATTATTGCTGGTGCAAGAGGACTTCCTTTTCCATCTGGCCACCAGATCTCGTTGCCAACGCCAGCTATTATCTCTGTGATCAAGAGAACTTCGTCTACTCTTTCACCAACCAGGCTGTGCTAGTATCGCCTGCTATCAACTCTTTGAAGACCATTTCCTCAAGAGAATTTAAGTTTACAATATTGGTCATGCTTATATGTTCTCCTTTTGTCTCCTACCCCCACTCTTTTCCCTTTTTTGGACCCTCCGCGCTTCGCTGAGTGGGTCTCACTTGTAAGTCGGCAGTTGACTCGGTCAGTCAAGGCTCAACTAGAACCAGTCTCCTCAAACCAATAGGCACTCTCTACGTTCTACGCCATGTTGGCACATTAAGCATTCGTCAAAGGGAACTTCACCTTCGACATGCAACCAAGATAAGTACAGACTTAAGGTTTTAACCTCATCTTCATCAGTTTTATTATCTACATGCTTTTATTGATTATTTTATAGACAGCGTGAGATTACTTATTTGGGGCGGTAATCATTCTTCGCAGGATTTGCCATGTTGAGCTTTTGTCTGTCTAAGCCAACCTTAATAGAAAGTAGCTTTTCTTAAGCTATTTAAATGAGAAATCTTCTCACCACGTGGGATATTATCTAATACCCGCTCTCTATAAATCACCAAGCTAGTTCCTCCGCTGGATTAACTTTGGCCCCATTCTTCTATTAAGATCGTTCTGGAACCTTCCAGATCCTGTACTTTATCTACAAGTCCTGCCGTCATGTATTTTTCACTCACTTGTGAGAATACTATTTAAAATTGAAGAATCTCACTTCTGAATTAAAGCTCAATAGCGAATTTTCTTCCACCGTGGGAATGTTCTATGGCGCATTTAATTGTAATCCACAACTTTCTTAAGTAATAGACTTTCACCTATCTAGTGCAACCAGTCCTTTTTCATCATTGCAATAACTTTCTTTGCCATAAACTTTCGTGTTACTACAGTGAATTTTTCATCTATTCAAAAGACTATAGTGATAACTAGTGCTTGTTCAACTTTTCTACCGCGTCGCGATCGTCCGTTTACATTAAATAAGGCCATGAACATTGATCCTAAATCCCAATTGATCTTTCCTAAACCTTCTACTAACAAACCATATTAATAAAATTGTAACTCTAGATCATTTTCTATGAGGTGTCGCTCTAACGAAGTGCCCTTCCATTTTGCTTGTTTATCATTAATTAATTTCTGCATACCTACGTGTTTTATACACGGTTCAAGCTTACATTGTTTCTACCCTATAATCAGGGAAAACAATTCTTTCAACTCATGAGTGAGTTATTTCTAGGTCTCACGAAAGGGAAACTGCCCCATTTGGCTCGGGATTCCTACTTAAACATAGGAAGTCGAGAACCTTCCTTTTGACTTTCTCATCAGGTTTCACAGTAAGTGACCTGCCCTTATATGTATAATAACCAACAGTAATTCTGTATAAATATAAGAAGTTATAGGAACTTCTCCTTCATTCTACCCGCTTTCTTTTTTGTTATTTTCGAAGTTGTAACGTTTTCTAAAATAGTTACCTGTAAATTTCTTAAAGTACACTCCTTGTACTCAATTTAAAGTTTAAACTTTAATCACTTCATTTGTCTTTTTTTTTAATCTTACAAAGATTTTAGTACATATATAAGGTTTGAAACCTAAAGAATTGTTAATTGCCTGGAGCAAACTTTAAATGTTAGGAGGTCTGCGACCCCAAATTGTTATTAAAAATCGAAACTATATACTTGTCAAATTTATTAGACTCTTTTGCCTTGTTAAATAAATTAAATATTTGTTTTTGGATTTATCATTTCTCTAATACAACGGTTAGGCAAGATCCTGTCCTCTTTGGCTCTCCCTACTCAATGCCATTAAATCTATTGATAGGGTTTTCACCACTCGTTGCATTTGAGCAAGAACTCTTAGTGGTAATCTCGTTAAAGTTTCTCTTAGCTTTAATAGCTAATTCTAACTGGCCAGTAAGGCAAGTAAAGCTCGCTACGCCAGCTACCTGCTTGTGGAGATCCTCTCCGAAAACTTATGGTTGGTTTTCCAAAAGATAAGTGTTTCTCTTTGTCTAAACTTTTAGCCGGCTCCTTGCTGACTAAAAGCTTAGCCATTTCCAAATGCAACCATTGGTTCACTTACCAAAATTACTCCCCAAGGTATAATTTTTTATCACTATCCTTCCTGGAAGCACTTGGTCGCTTTTTCAGGAACTCTATAACTTCGAAAACTGGAAATACCAAACTTGATTCAAATTATTGGCATTCTTCGAATTACTTTGCAAAAACGAATTTCTTTGAACAGACATACAATAAATCTGTTACTCTCAGTCTTGCCAGACCATCACCCTTCCCCATAGTAGGCATATGCATGCTTGAGAGGGAATACGCTAAAGCCTTTCTCTGGCAAACCGCCCAAGTCCTAGCTGCGGTTCCCGTCAGCTTCGACCAGGTCCTTACCCACTTTAGGTATCAGAGAGCGGATTTGCGGTGGCAACCGCCTCTAAGTGCATTTAAAGTTAAATTAATAACTTTTGTGGGACACTCCTCCTATTTTTCTATCCTTTTTCTCCAGTCCGAAACCTACCTTATTTTCTTAATCAGCATCCCTTGGTGGTTAGGTTATTCCTCAGCCAATAAACTACCCAAAAATTTGTCCCAGAAACCCGGGAGGAGTCCATTTGTCATTTTTTCTGTTTAAAAGGTTATTTGACAATACATTGCAAATTATTAATATCTGCTTTGAATCTTTCAGCTATAACTACATCATGCAAAGCCTGTGAAGGGGAAAGAGGCCGCTCCTGTCTCCCGTGGTGTGTCCCTTTCTTTCAACTTATTTGCTGCTGCCAGCTTGACAGCATTTCCAAGGTTCCACAGTTTCGTGAGTTACATTTCAATTTATTTTCTTTGACATGGCTCCTACTGAAAAGGATAAGGATGAAAAACTTACTTCTAAACGAGCATCCTATAAAGGGCAAATTACCCGATTCAGAAAGTACATAAAAGAGTTAGATCCCTCAGAAGCTCAATTAGACTTGTTGAAACATCGTGTAAGGGATTTTGAACGATCTTATGAAAATTATTGCAACATCCAAACTGAAATAGAAACTTGTATGCTCAATCAAACCGAAGATCGAGTCGAAGTAGAAAACCAATATTACGAAGGCATAGGTTCTGCTTTCAAAATAATACGCCAACTCGAAGAGGAGCAGAAAAAGGACGCTTCTGTTCTTGGTTCCCTTCATGAACCACAAACTTCTTTCCGTGATGGTACTTACAAGCCCAAACCAATTTTACCTAAAATTGATTTACCCCATTTCTCTGGAGATGAATCTACTTGGGATTCTTTCTATGAATTATTTTGCTCCCTTGTTCATGACAATGAAGACATTCAAGTCATTTACAAGTTTCATTACTTGAGATCTATCCTCCGAGGTCAAGCTCTGCAGTTAGTTGAAGCACTCCCCTTAAGCGCCGAAAATTACCCCATTGCCTTTAACTTATTAAAAGAAAGATATGGAAATTGACGGTTACGTATTCAACGCCATATGAAGGCTCTATTCAACCTACCTGCGTCACAGCACAATGACGTCACTAGTTTGCGTACTCTAGTTGACACTACACAACTTCACGTTAAGGCTCTGTCCCAATTAGATCAACCTACTGAACACTGGGATACTTTCCTAATACATTTAGTGGTTTCTAAAGTTGATGCTGCTAGCCTCAAAGCTTGGGAAATTGAACTTTCTAAAGAAGACGACTACTCTTACGAGCATTTAGTCACTTTTATAAATGCCAGATGCCAGCTCTTAACCGCTTCAGCTAACCAAAGTGAACCCTCATCTCCTAGTTCCAAATTTGAATTAATGTCTATCAAACCTAAAAGCGAACGCTTAGCGTCTAATACCCAAAAACCCGGGTCCAGCTCATCTAAATTTAAATCAAACACTACTGGTTACCCAACTAGGTCCAGTGAACGTCGTGTTGCTAGCTCTATTGTTTTAAACACTCAAAGCGAACCTCGCAAGAGTTTAAACGAACCTTTAAAGTGCGTACTTTGTAAAGATCCCCATGCCCTATACCTCTGTAAATCCTTTAAAGAAATGTCAGTCGACGACAGAAGAAAATTAGTTTCCAAGAACAAACATTGCTTCAATTGCCTAGCGCCTACTCATTCTGCTTCTAATTGCAAGTCCACAAGACTTTTCTACCATTGTGAAAAGGCTCATCACACTTTGCTACATCGTCATGAACAGGCAAGGTCATCGACAGCATCTACTTCTCCGAAAAATGATAGTGCTAACAGTTCTAATGCTTCATCGTATATTCAAAATGCCAAGTCCATTCGCAGTGCTCAAGTATTGTTGTCTACTGTCCAAATCGAAGATCAGGATAACTTTGGCAACTGGGTCCGTGCACGCGGTCTTCTAGATTCAGCGGCAACTCATGATTTTGTGTCTAATTCCTTGATTAGAAAACTAGGCCTACCTGTAAACCCCACTTCTATTAACGTGTCGGGTATCAACAGCTCACAATCGCAAGCTTTACAATTCTCAAAGCTAACCATAAGAGACATTTGTCATAGAAACAACTTTCATAAACTTAATGGTCTAATTCTCAATAGCATTGGAGAAGACACTCCAAGTCACTCTGTGGATATTTCAGGGTTAAACATTCCCTCGCATTTAAGGCTAGCCGATCCTTTGTTCAACATGCAAAACCCTATTGACATACTCTTTAGTGCCAATGTTTTCTGGAATTGCCTTCGTAAACAGGTTCGCAAGTTATCCTCAAACGTGGTCGCCAGAGATACTAATTTTGGATGGATCGCCACATTATTCTCCCCAACCCGCATCGCAATGTTACTTCTCCAATACTGACCTGGAACAGTTCTGGAGGATTGAAAGCGTTGATCCTCCTAATGTAACCTCTTCAGAAAATGAATTCTGTGAGCAACTTTTTTTGAACACCACCACTCGTTCTTCTGATGGCCGGTTCGTTGTTCAAATGCCAAGATTACATAATCCTCCAAAACTTATTAACTCTCAGCCCAAAGCTCGAAAAGCTCTCTTTGCTATCGAGAGCAAATTCAAGAAAGAACCTCTTGTTAAACAGCAGTACACTAATTTCATGGATGAGTATGAAAGCTTAGATCATATGGAAGTTGTTAACAAATCTGATGATGAATTGCACCCCCCCAATTGAAACGGTTTATTTAAATCATCATCCCGTGTGGAAAAACCCTATTGTAAAAGATAAAATCCGAGTTGTTTTCAATGGTTCATCACCCGACGTTAATGGCAACAGCCTTAACGACACCCTTTACTCTGGTCCTGCTATTCAATCAGATCTATCTGCTATACTCTTAAACTTTCGATTATTTCCCATAGCTGTCATAGCTGATATAAAACAGATGTACCGCCAAGTTTTAATTCAACCGGAACAACGAGATCTCCAAAGGATCTTGTGGCGTGATGAAATCACTAAGCCCATTAAGGTATTTCGCTTAAAAACTGTTACTTATGGCTTAAAACCCTCTGCTTTCCTGGCTATTCGATCCCTACACTTGCTAGCCTCACAAGATGGTCATTTATTTAATTCCAAAGCCTCTGAAGCACTAACTACGTCATTCTATGTTGACGATTATTTGCAGTCCTTCCCCACTTTGGAGGAAGCTTCTTTTGTGTCTTTAGAACTTCAGGCATTGCTAAGGAATGGAGGTTTCCCACTTCATAAGTGGAATTCCAACTCCCCTGAGTTTCTCGCCCAGTTTCCCATCGAAGACATAGATCCTTCTTCTGTCGAAATTTGTGGAAACTCCGAATTCATAAAAACTCTAGGAGTTCATTGGTGCACTAGCACTGACACTCTCATCTATAAAGTTTCGCTCGCAGAAGAGCTTCCTAACACAAAAAGACAAATTCTCTCAGAAATTGCAAAATTTTTTGATCCACTTCAATTCCTTGCCCCAGTTATCGTTATAGCCAAACTCTTCATGCAAGAGCTGTGGTCGCTCAAATGTGAATGGGATGACACTGTTCCTCTTTCTTTTCTTAATCGTTGGCTCTCGTTTCGCAGCAATTTGCTGGATCTTTCCCTTATTGAAATTCCTAGGAATTTAATTAACGCTCATTCTAATGCATCCTTTTTTCTTCATGTGTTCGCGGACAGTTCCGAAAAAGCTTACGGTTGCTGCGCATATTTAGTTTATCACGGTTCATTATATGGATCTTCAGTTTCCAACCTTGTTTGTGCCAAATCAAAGGTCGCTCCTCTTAAAACTATCACTTTGCCTAGACTTGAATTGTGCGCTGCACTCATGGCTGCAGAACTTGTTAAGAAATTACGGAAAGTATTAAAAGTCAAATTCTCGCAAATCTATCTCTGGAGCGATTCCATGATCACCCTTTCTTGGATCGCCAAGAACCCCTCTCATTGGCAAACTTTTGTTGCAAACAGGGTTTCCAAAATTCAAACTCTTTCTTCTGGATGTCAATGGAGGCATGTGCCCAGTGCTGATAACCCAGCCGATATTATCTCTCGTGGTTGTTTACCCTCTCAATTGGCAGCTTCCCAGTTGTACTGGCATGGGCCCTCGTGGTTAATCAAAGACTCTTCTTCATGGCCTTCTAAACCTCCAGCTACAAACTCCAACTTGCCTGACGCTAAAGTACCTCTATCTATTGCTTCGTGTCTTGTTTCCAACGCTTCTCATCCCTTGTTGTCCCGCTATTCTTCTTTTCATAAATTAATACGAATTGTCGCCTATCTCCTTAGATGGAAATATTTTGTGGTTGACCAACCTTTTCTCTCCAAACCACACCTTACCAATCATGAATTGAATCTCGCTACCATTAAGGTTTTACAACTGACACAGCAAGAAGCCTTTTCTTCTGAATTGTCTTTGCTTTCTTCTAAAAGGGATCTTCCCAAATCCAGTCGTCTTCGTGCTTTAGCCCTGTTCCTTGATGACCATGGGTTACTCAGGGTAGGTGGTAGGCTCTCGCAATCTTTGCTCTCTGAGGACAAAAAGCATCCCGTTATTTTTCCTTCTAAACATCACGTAACTTCTTTAATTATACGTGACTTTCATTATCGTAATCTGCATGTTGGCACACGCACTCTGCTTTGCCTCTTAAGGGAAAAGTACTGGATTATAAATGGAATTCATGCAGTTTCTTCTGTAATTCACAAGTGCATTCCTTGCTTCAAAGCGAAACCTAAAATCAATACTCAATTAATGAGCGATCTTCCCTCTTTTCGCTCCTCTCCTATACGCCCATTTGCTTTAACTGGTGTGGACTATATGGGTCCGTTCCAATATCAACGAAATTCCCCAGAAGCTAAACGCAAATTGTTTGGTAAGCTTTATATTTCTCTCTTTGTTTGCATGGTTACTGGCGCAATCCACATGGAACTAGTAACGAATGCTTCTACTTCTTACTTTTTATCAGCTGTCTCTCGCTTCACTGCTAGGCGTGGTGTTCCTTCAGAGATGTTCTCTGATAACGCTTCCACTTTTCAGGGCGCAGCTTCCCTGTGGAAGAAAGCTCTCACTTCCTCTCCTGCCATGGAACAAATTTCTAATTTTTCCTACTCAAAGGGTTTCAAATGGCGCTTTATACCTCCCTACGCTCCTCATCACGGTGGTAGGTGGGAATCTTCCGTAAAGCTCACTAAACGTAATTTAAGAAAGGTCTTAGGTAATCGAATTCTGACTTATGAAGAATTCAATTCACTGTCCGTTCTGATTGAAGGTGTTGTTAATTCTCGCCCTTTAACTCCGCTTTCCAATGACCCCGATGACTTGCTTCCACTCACACCTGGTCACTTCCTTATCGGCACTTCTCTTTCTGCCCCTCCTCCTCTTCCCAATTCTTACAGGGATTCTAATCTACCTATCGTTTGGCGTAAACTTGCAGCCCTCCGTAATTCTTTTTGGAAGAGGTGGAACTTGGAATATTTAACTTCCTTGCAACGGAGACAGAAGTGGATTCTTTCCAGTCCCGACATTAAAGTGGGGGACTTGGTCTTGGTTAGGGATGTCTCTCCCCCCCTGGTTTGGACTTCTGGTAGAGTGACCGAGTGTTATCCTGGAAGGGATGGGAGAGTCAGGGTGGCCAAAATCGTGACCACTAATGGTCATATCACAAGACCACTGTCTCTAATTTCTCCATTACCTTTAAATGTTTAACTGTTTATTTTGTTCTCTGTTGGTGTTTTCCCCTCCCAGTATGGTGTATTCTTGGAATACACGGTAAGATAGAGTATTCTTTTTAATGCTCTTTGCTTGTTCATTTCATCCTTTTTCTCAAACACCAACAGTGATCTCCTAGTTTCTCTTTGGTGGTCATGTCTCTTATGTCATTGTGAGTCTGTTCTAGATATATATCTTCCATGACCCACCTAGCGTCATCTAGCAGCGAATCTCTGTAGCTCCTCAATTCTTCCTGGTGCAAGAGGACTTCCTTTTCCATCTGGCCACCAGATCTCGTTGCCATCGCCAGCTATTATCTCTGTGATCAAGAGAACTTCGTCTACTCTTTCACCAACCAGGCTGTGCTAGTATCGCCTGCTATCAACTCTTTGAAGACCATTTCCTCAAGAGAATTTAAGTTTACAATATTGGTCATGCTTATATGTTCTCCTTTTGTCTCCTACCCCCACTCTTTTCCCTTTTTTGGACCCTCCGCGCTTCGCTGAGTGGGTCTCACTTGTAAGTCGGCAGTTGACTCGGTCAGTCAAGGCTCAACTAGAGCCAGTCTCCTCAAATCAATAGGCACTCTCTACGTTCTACGCCATGTTGGCACATTAAGTATTCGTCGAAGGGAACTTCACCTTCGACATGCAACCAAGATAAGTACAGACTTAAGGTTTTAACCTCATCTTCATCAGTTTTATTATCTACATGCTTTTATTGATTATTTTATAGACAGCGTGAGATTACTTATTTGGGGCGGTAATCATTCTTCGCAGGATTTGCCATGTTGAGCTTTTGTCTGTCTAAGCCAACCTTAATAGAAAGTAGCTTTTCTTAAGCTATTTAAATGAGAAATCTTCTCACCACGTGGGATATTATCTAATACCCGCTGTCTATAAATCACCAAGCTAGTTCCTCCGCTGGATTAACTTTGGCCCCATTCTTCTATTAAGATCGTTCTGGAACCTTCCAGATCCTGTACTTTATCTACAAGTCCTGCCGTCATGTATTTTTCACTCACTTGTGAGAATACTATTTAAAATTGAAGAATCTCACTTCTGAATTAAAGCTCAATAGCGAATTTTCTTCCACCGTTGGAATGTTCTATGGCGCATTTAATTGTAATCCACAACTTTCTTAAGTAATAGACTTTCGCCTATCTAGTGCAACCAGTCCTTTTTCATCATTGCAATAACTTTCTTTGCCATAAACTTTCGTGTTACTACAGTGAATTTTTCATCTATTCAAAAGACTATAGTGATAACTAGTGCTTGTTCAACTTTTCTACCGCGTCGCGATCGTCCGTTTACATTAAATAAGGCCATGAACATTGATCCTAAATCCCAATTGATCTTTCCTAAACCTTCTACTAACAAACCATATTAATAAAATTGTAACTCTAGATCATTTTCTATGAGGTGTCACTCTAACGAAGTGCCCTTCCATTTTGCTTGTTTATCATTAATTAATTTCTGCATACCTACGTGTTTTATACACGGTTCAAGCTTACATTGTTTCTACCCTATAATCAGGGAAAACAATTCTTTCAACTCATGAGTGAGTTATTTCTAGGTCTCACGAAAGGGAAACTGCCCCATTTGGCTCGTGATTCCTACTTAAACATAGGAGGTCGAGAACCTTCCTTTTGACTTTCTCATCAGGTTTCACAGCAAGTGACTTGCCCTTATTTGTATAATAACCAACAGTAATTCTGTATAAATATAAGAAGTTATAGGAACTTCTCCTTCATTCTACCCGCTTTCTTTTTTGTTATTTTCGAAGTTGTAACTTTTTCTAAAATAGATACCTGTAAATTTCTTAAAGTACACTCCTTGTACTCAATTTAATGTTTAAACTTTAATCACTTCATTTGTCTTTTTTTAAATCTTACAAAGATTTTAGTACATATATTGTGCCCTTTCAGTAAGAAATATGCAAATCACAGTATGCCAGCAATGCTCAAATCGGGATTTTCGGGGTTTTGGTACGTTCTCCCACTCTGTGACTTACACATTTTGGATTAAATAGAGGATACACTTCCAAAAATAAAAACAAAATCAACTCCTATTATAAAACATTTAATTAACCTAAATTATGGCGCTACAAACAAATTAAACAAATCAACTACTGACCAATCCTTCTAAACTTGTTCAAAGTGAACAAGGACCACATAAAATCAAACAAATATCATATTAAAACACATGGTTTCCTTCAAACCAACAAAAATTATAATTCTTTTCACTTCCATAAAGTATCCCTTTTAAATTTTACTACAATCACGAGCTCCAATGGCTCAATACTTTCCACTACAAGATGCGTTATTCTTCACAAATTCAAAAATCATTTTTGAATTTATGAGCTTCTTACAATCAAAACAACATATAATCTTATTTAAAATAAATATTATTCCTTTATTTAAATTTTTGGGCATCTCACAATGTTCTTACGTTACCATCTCTCTCAAGTTAACAAATTCACTACAGTGACCGGGAAATTACTTGTGTATTCCAGAGTTACCGAAGACTACTTGAACAAAGTCAAAAATTATGATTACTCCCGAAATCTAATTGTCCTCGTTGAACTCGTGACATCCTATATCAATACAACATTACATTAGGGATTTTTATTTATTTGTCTTAAAAGACCATTATCACATAAGAAAGCTACGATCTGAACTGGCAAGCGGTACTTTCAATCTACAAGGACCTCGGTTCAAATCCCGGGTCATTAACAAATTCTAAACACTCATGGTATATTATTACTTCCACAGACGGTCTTCTCCGACCCTACCGCCTTTCAATAGCGAGCGGTCAGACCTTAACACTTGACGTGATTGATGGACAGGGAGGGGAAGCTCAATGTGTCTCCTCTCGAGACAGCTACATTCATGCTTTTAAAACAGCTATTTCTTCTCCACAGTTCTTTGAACAGACCTGGCGTTTCTTTCATTCATTTTTAACAACATTATTTAGGTTCATAGACCACTTTCGTAACCTTGGCATTTATTAATTAATAAGTGTCATCATTGATGGGTAAGAATAATTCAATACAACGACGATATTTAGGGGCTTCCACAACTATACGAGTCTAGGTTCGACTCTCTCAACTGCTTCGGGAACCAATCCCATACTGGAGGACTTACAACAATTCAGCGTCGTAGGATGACCTCGGTCTAATCTGCGCTCATCAATACAACAAATACGCTCCATATTATTCAATACAATATAACACGCATGGCCTCGGGAACCAATCCCATACTGGAGGACTTATCATAGCTCAATTACCGCAATCAACTGTCCCTCACAATTAATTTACCAAGTATATGTAGATTCAACGTCTTCCTAGCGTGACAATTTACTTTAAAGCGCGACATTGCGCTATACATTAATTTAAAGCCTAGCGTCTTCCAAAGAACTGATAAATTCAACATCAACATTTGATCTACATCTCATTTTTTTATATTAATCCTCTCCCGTGACAATAATCGCTATACTTTAAGAACATGTATTCATACCATGTCTTTATTCCTTTACAAAAGCTCAAAAGCTATTACTTTCATATAATTCAAATTAATCTTCATTTATATACTTTTCATTATTATTTTTATTACGCTTGCTTTCATAACATTTATCAAATACACTGATATTTTATTTCATACTTTTCCTCTAAAGGATTTATTCATTTCTCATAATTATTTTATAATTTCTCAATTTTTAGCTGTTCAGACCGCACTCTTATTCTGTTATTTGTTATTCAAAAACGTCCCTATTTCTCAAACTCAGGTGGGTTGTACACAAATATTCCCCCAACCCAAAACATAATGAAAATATCCACTTACATGCTCAGACGGTCCAATACCGTGCTTTCCAACGATGTTTCATCTCGCCCACAATGTGTAATTAATCCATATTGCACAAATTCATTTCATACACTGACATATCTTGATACACATATAACTCATATACATCAAACACTGATAACATTTTAAATTACACTGGTGTATTCTTCTATGATACACAATAAAATCACTAAAACATTACTATTTAACACAAATTTGATATATTTACACTACACAGATTCTAATCACTAAGGCTTTTATTATGCCTTTCACACGTGATTTCTTTACTTCCCGTCTCCAAGGGTGAAATTCGTAAATGTCGGCTTCCTCTCTAACCAATATGAAAGTCTCGAACCATCTATCTCCTCCTGGACTGGTACTTCTTCGAATCCGGTTTCCTGACGATCGGCTATTATTTTTATTTAGCTCGAACTGCTTCTTTCTAGACCCTATTAGTTGTCTATTGAAAGTCTGTCTTATTCACGGTCTCCCAGATAATCTATCGGTGACCTATTAATTTCTAGCTACTAATACTCCTCGTAACTTAGTGCTTTTTATAGTTCGTTTGTTTCCTTGAAACAATGTCTAGAATTTACATCTCCTTTCTGCTTATTCTGTCCTCGAATTCCTATTTTTCAGAACCCTATGCGAACTTTATATTGTCCGACCCTGATCGGTTTCTTATACGTTGATAGAATGTTTATCTCGCTGTTATGGTACTTCAAAACGTTACGATATTTTCGGTCGTTTAATTGGACTATATTTTGAATACCTATCGCCTGTCTTCTAAGTTCGCAGCCTACTCTGACTGTAATTACTGAACTTTTCACTGTAAAATTTATACTGGCGGAACTAGATCCTGTATTTAGGATTTTCTTAATTCTCCACACGGCGATACTATAATAATACTTATCGGCCACTCCTTACGGGTGCACGTTGGTTGTCTATACAGCGACGTCCTCTGGCTGTCGGATACTGTCTATACTATGTGATACAGCGTTTCCCCTCAAGGAATGCTTGTAGACTGCATGATGTGATGTAGCATCTCCCCTCAAGGAGTCTGTCGT
The DNA here is from genome assembly GCA_946902985.2 of Meconema thalassinum. Classification (NCBI taxonomy): domain Eukaryota; kingdom Metazoa; phylum Arthropoda; class Insecta; order Orthoptera; family Tettigoniidae; genus Meconema; species Meconema thalassinum. The sequence continues at coordinate 678,951,615 of OX336389.2, forward strand.
GAACTGCATTCGATGTGAAACAGTACGACCCGCCTCAGCGGTCGTTCAAGACTGAATAATACTGATACAGCCGGACGCCCCCTCTCGGGGTCTCGGAATAACTGCATTCGATGATAGTGACACAGTGTCACGCCCGCAGGCTGATAATAACTGCCTTCGATGTGATGCTTCAACGTCACGCCCCCTGGACGGACTAATACTGCATCTTTGGCTTGGTTCTGCCAGGATTTATATACTCTTTGGCTACAAAAAGATAAAATCCACGTATTTTCCAGAACCAACTTCTGAAATAATGGTCGCACACATATAAAAATTATATCTCTGGAAAGCTTGTTTTCTAAACGTAAAATGCCCTCACTGCACCTGAAAATCGATCGTGCAGTTCTGAGATATTAAATAAAATTTGTTCCTCAGCTGTGTGGGTGTTACAGTTGATTTTTAATTCCCCACTCCTTGGGTCTCGGGACACCCCCGATGACGTATGGCCACGTCTGCGCTTCTTTTCTGGGCAATTATTAAAACCTTTTTCTCCACACAAAAATCTCTAATCCGAAATGATTCACAATGCTGTATTTCTTTAGTTAATTTTATTCCTACAAATGGGTTAAATCTAATTATTCTCCTTCTGGCATCGCTGCGCAGTTGCCATTTTAATGCAATCGTAAGCTTTATTTCCGAAACAAGGTCTCTGTCTAGCCAACGGAAACTTCCACTCGTTCTAAATATAACTATGATAGGCTATGAGCGATGAGTCAGGCGTGATCTCATCTCCCAGCCATCTGGCTTCTGTTTATTTCACAACGTTGTGCCTGCTCTCTTGTATAAAATCTTTCTATGTTTCCTCTGAAGACTGTATATTTCTTTCCTTCCTTTCACCAAAAATACATGGATTCGACCCCTTTGACCCCATGGTACATGGGTTCAATATAAGGTTTGAATCCTAAAGAATTGTTAATTGCCTGGAGCAAACTTTAAATGTTAGGAGGTCTGCGACCCCAAATTGTTACTAAAAATCGAAACTATATACTTGTCAAATTTATTAGACTCTTTTGCCTTGTTAAATAAATTAAATATATGTTTTTGGATTTATCATTTCTCTAATACAACGGTTAGGCAAGATCCTGTCCTCCTTGGCTCTCCCTACTCAATGCCATTAAATCTATTGATAGGGTTTTCACCACTCGTTGCATTTGAACAAGAACTCTTAGTGGTAATCACGTTAAAGTTTCTCTTAGCTTAAATAGCTAATTCTAACTGGCCAGTAAGGCAAGTAAAGCTCGCTACGCCAGCTACCTGCTTGTGGAGATCCTCTCCGAAAACTTATGGTTGGTTTTCCAAAAGATAAGTGTTTCTCTTTGTCTAAACTTTTAGCCGGCTCCTTGCTGAGTAAAAGTTTAGCCATTTCCAAATGCAACCATTGGTTCACTTACCAAAATTACTCCCCAAGGTATAATTTTTTATCACTATCCTTCCTGGAAGCACTTGGTCGCTTTTTCAGGAACTCTATAACTTCGAAAACTGGAAATACCAAACTTGATTCAAATTATTGGCATTCTTCGAATTACTTTGCAAAAACGAATTTCTTTGAACAGACATACAATAAATCTGTTACTCTTAGTCTTGCCAGACCATCACCCTTCCCCATAGTAGGCATATGCATGCTTGAGAGGGAATACGCTAAAGCCTTTCTCTGGCAAACCGCCCAAGTCCTAGCTGCGGTTCCCGTCAGCTTCGACCAGGTCCTTACCCACTTTAGGTATCAGAGAGCGGATTTGCGGTGGCAACCGCCTCTAAGTGCTTTTAAAGTTAAATTCATAACTTTTGTGGGACTCTCCTCCTATTTTTCTATCCTTTTTCTTCAGTCCGAAACCTACCTTCTTTTCTTAATCAGCTTCCCTTGGTGGTTAGGTTATTCCTCAGCCAATAATCTACCCAACCCTGTATGTATGCTACAGTGTGCGTGTGAAAATCGCTAATTCCTATTGTTTCCGCTGATGGTGATGATGGTGATGGATGCAGTATTTGACGTGCCCATGTCAATAACCTGTGTGCGAAAGTCGCCTTGGGCCTAAAATGATCCCTATTCGATTCTTTGTATGTGTTCCTACATTGAGAGTGTGTATGGACTGTGAATGTCGAATATTTTACCCAAGCGTGCAGTTTAATGTCATGCTGGACAAATGATCCCTGCATTCACGTAAAATGATCTTCAGTCGGTCGCCTATATGACCGCTGTTCGATTGCCATGTATGTGTGAATGTTTGTGAGTGACGTTCAAAAGTATGTGTAAAATGTTAATGTATCTTTCTAATTTTATATATATTTGAATGATTTTAACGTGTCTATCTGTGATTCTATATGTTCATTTCCGTAGATTAATATTTAAAACGCTCCTCTCATTGTGTGCGTGACCAAGTGTGCCTGGGAGTAAGTATGTTGTCTCCAGGAAGGCGAGTGGTATTGCTGTGCCATGAGCTTACGTTGCAATAGTGCCTCGTGGCCGTGCGGTAACCTGAGGTCACTGCTGCCTGAGCTTGGTACAATCATATGTGCGTTTCTTACACATAATATAATACACTTCCTGAAATTCCTAACTATATAAACACTCTGACATGCAAATACATAATATGCATATAAACACTATACAAATAGTAGTTATGGGAAGGTTAGTGAGGGCTGGAACTTGTGTTTTATGTACTGCGAGGACGTGGGTTCGATGAGGAGGTCTAAGTGTAGCGTTCATGTTAATGTATCGTTGGAGTGTAGTTTTGCAAACGTGTATTGTGTAAATGTGGGTTTGCAAACATGTACTGTGCTGTATGAGCATGGGAAGAACATTTCCTTTGGGTTTATTACCCGTGCGTGAGTGCAATGCTTGCCATATTGTTCTGGAAGGTCGTAAGTTCGACTTCCTGTCGCCTGTACATATTGAGGTCTAACGAGGCTGTCGGACATGTAAATTTCTATCATTTGGGTGGCAAGCTGCGCATGTTCGCTAATAAGAGATTTATAATTGGCGTATAGTGCCGTATATTGCGCCCTTCTAGTCTGTAGGGTCGCATTGGTCGGTAACAGACCGTATACTACACTGAGTCGGTCGTGTATGCGACTAGTCTTGAGATGTTTTATGTGCAGCTCTTTGTGAATAGCATGCAAGTGTCTGTGTGCGCGTTTTCGCAGTGATTTCCTATCCTCTGTAGGGGTGCGTATGAATCTAGTCTGTGCCGCGCCCACTTGCGTATGCAATGCCTGTATTTGGGACTGCACCCTTTGCATTCGGTTTTGGCGGCTCTGCAATAATGTAAATAGTATAGGCGATGTCCTATCGCTTCGAGTGGAGTGTACCCTCCCTTGTGTATGTGTTACCTCTGTGGATGCGGCATGAGGTGCCATAATAGGTAACTATATGGTAATTGCGTGTGAATATAATATATGAGGGTAGTCTAGGGACTAGGGTTTCCTTCGCTTCTTTCTATTTGCCGAAAGGAAAATTCGTGCGGAGCTACTTGAACCGTTGTATGTGCGCTGCCGCCTTTAGGCGAGTTCTATATGAAATGTATATATAAGGGTGCTGTGCAAAAGAGCACGTGTTAATCCCTTATTATCTATCTGAGGGTGGGAGGGTGGGTAGCTATTTATTTGATTCGCTTGCCTGTTTCGCAACCGCGATAGTGTACCAAGAAAAAATCTATTTTTTTGGGCTTGGCTTTGCTTGCTCGAGGTGCGCTTCGGGATCTACTACGGGATTATTTGTTTTAACCCCTCTTAAATGCAGTACCCCGTGCCTCCACCATTCTTGTTGGAGCACTTTTCGTGTTGATTCCTACAGGATGTTGTGTGAAAGGGGGTTAAGTGTTAACTGTGGGGGATGGTGTATACAAGTGTACAAATGTGCTGTAAGGAGATGGGGTAAAGGGTGAGATGTGGTAATCCTACGGGTGAATAGGACGTGTAGTTAGATGAAGGGTTTAAGGGGGTGTTCTTAATCGATTGTAACTGGAAGGAATTACCTGTCTGTTTGTGAGTACGCTAGTGTCATAAGCAGTGAATAAGAGAGCTCGCGGACTGCAGTCCTGCTGACTAAGGCAGTCTGGCCTGGAAACAATGTAACTGCTGAGTATTTACGAATGTGCGGTTAAATAACCTATTTGGGGCGGTGATTAGGTTATGAGCTAAATAGTGGAGATTAGTGTTGAAATAAATAACAAGATCAAGTGTTCTATTTAGACAAGTAGTTTTAATCACTACTGGTGTTTGTGAAGTCTTTGGACTCTGCAGATTGATACTGGCACTTAGGCCTTTAGTGTTCACAAGTACAAATTGTAACAAGTATAATTTAAACAAGGGTGCAATGTGTAAGGGTGTGGGAGTTAGACTCGTGGGGCACACTTACCGAATGATGTCGTTCAGGAACCCGTCGGGCAGAGGCTTCGCACTACACAGATCACTGTGGTTGGGTAGGCGGCCTTTTTATAATTCTGGTCTGCAAGCTAGGCATTATCAGCACATTCCTCCTTGTATGTGGCCAGTGTGGGGGTCATGTCAGTTCAAAGAGGGGTCATGAGGATTCAGTGAGTGTGTTAGGATTATAATGAGGTCTAGTGTATTTGGAATAATGTCTGATGTCTGATAATTGAAGGGATGTAGGGGCGATAGTGCAATGCAGGGGTGTATCCCCCTAAGGAATACAACAATATCCACATACACTCGTAATTTTGATTATATCACAAGTTTCATAGAAACGTAACCTCCTGCTCAAGTTTGATCAATGAAACGCTAGGTAGAGTGTCAGCATTAGAGATTTAGTTGTCACATTCTGAAATAATTTCTCGATCGATGAACATATTATTTCAAAAATATGTCGCGAAAGTTTCCAGAATCTGGGATTTTTTAAAAGGCGTTGTTTGAATTATTTTTCGGACATAACTCTTATCAAATTATTTTATTCACTCATTCGGCCTAAATTACAATATTGTGGTGTTATCTGGAATCATTTTCACTGTAGTTAAATTGACGCCATGGAACTTGTACGAACAAAAGTGATTTGTAAAATGGCTCTGTTACAGGGGTGGACGACTGTACCATAGAGGTGAGTATGAGAGTTATTGCGAAGTGTGCGGTCTTCCACCACTGAACAGTCAACGCACACTGTGGGACGTGAGATTTCTTTGGAAGCTGGCAAATGGCGGAATTGATTCTAATCAGTTGCTAGCTAACTTGGGTGTTCGCGTCCCTCGGAGAATCACAAGACGGAAGGACACGTTCGATGGGGTCGGATCGATAATTAATATGCACAAAACTTCATGTCTGATCCGATTGCAGTCAACATACAACTGATATTCACTTCGACTCTCGGTCAACTGTTGTGAGAAACATTTCAAGTGGGCTGTAAAATAGTCTAATGTATACAGTATTGTGTTCTTTACTATTAATTTATTGATAGATTGATTGAATATGCGGGTGAATGAATGGTTCATTGATTTTTAGCCTACTTTCGATTTTTGCAAAAAATAAAAGTAGACTTATCAGATCTACACACGGTCAAAAATTGTGTATCTGTCTGTGTGTGAGTGTGTGTAAGTGTGTGTCATTTGGTATGAACCCCCCCCCCCTATACATTCGAACACGGTGAAACCGAATTGAACGAAATTCGGTACAGAGGTAGCACTAGCAAAGGGCACCTCAGTGTCATGTTTTATATCACTGTCATCTTGACGGAAACGTAATGGAAGCCACCCAAATGTTCAAAGCTTAAATCAAATTACAACTAACCTAATCATCTGATCTCTACCAAATTTTGCAACAACATACCTTCATGTGGGAAGCATCTTTTGGCTAACTGCAAGGTCATCAGCCCAATATTTTTAAGTTGGTGACCGTGTATGTGTGCAAATGGATCCCCTTTATCAATTCAAACACAACGAGACCAAATCAAACCACCTTTGGTACAAAGGTAGCACTAGCAAGGGACAACTCATTGTCATGTTGTATATCACCGCCATCATAACAAAAAAGAAATGGCGCCCAACCAAATGGTCTGAGCTTAAATCATATTGTGACTAACCTAATCAACTGATCTATACCAAATTTTGCAACAATATACCTAAATGAGAGAAGCGACTTTTGCCCAAACTACAAGGTCATCAGCCATATAGTTTCATGATGGCAGATGTATGGGCCATGCGAATATGATAGCATAACCGTAACTTACGTTTCAACAAGGCCTGGCCTTACCAAATACGCTCATCGTACATAGAGAGGTTTAAACTTTCCTCAAGGAGGTGACCGGTAGGATATTAACATCTTAAAATAGAATATGAAACCGCAGTAGCCACTAACAGTTCAGGCTGACCGTGGCATATCTTGCTTGTCCATGCCGTCCCGTTGAGTAAAAATGGCGGCTATTTTTGGCTCGTAAATCCATATATTTCCGTAACTTCGTACGTTTTTGTCCTTTTAGGAATGTACTGAACAAAATAATACATATTTAGTATCAAATGGTTAATAAAAACGGCAGAAAATGCTAATGTAATCGTTCATTGCAAGGCAATATATTCTAGGCAGTTACACTAAAGCTGTTATTGACCTAATATTAGTATTGCTCGGTATAGCATAATAGTAGCGTCTCTGACTTATAGCTTGGAGGTTCGTAGTTAAACTCCCAACAGGGTCAATTTACTTTACTTTATTTTTGAATTTATTGATTTTCAGCTACTTACACGTTATAATGTTTAGCATATATAGTGTGTATTTGCAATTGAAAATTGTATACATATATATTAAACCCTTATTCATACTATCGTAGAATAATTGTTCATATTTTATTTTATGTACTGCATTGTGTCCGCAGTCAGTTGAAGGAAGATGAGCACATTGGTGTCGCAAGAAGATGGTCATGTTGGGACGCAAGTTATATTTAAATATTTCCTGGAAATGAGGTCGCTGAACTGGAGATCGAGCGTCCTAGTGAGTCAGAAGCCTTTGTTCACCAGACAAGACAGAGAGAGCTTTGAACGGGGGAAAGAGAAAGAGATACTGTCGATGACGACAAGAAGGGAGGAGCTATGTGTTCTACACAACGAATTTGTGTATGAATTGACGAATCATACAGACCCAAGCTTACTTTGGCGCGAAAGGCGCGTGCCATGAGAAAGCGCGGCAAAGCTATATTTGACTAATCCACGATGCGATTTGATTCCGCGCGGCAGCGCAGGAACACTCATGAAAAATGAAGATCTTTAATACCACCCGCAAGCTTGTACGACAACTCCTTCGATTCATTGTAAAATTATAGTCCCCTCCACGGTACCGTTGTCCAGATCTGTATAAATTAGACGTCTGTGGTAACGAAAATGTTCTTAATTTTGAGTAGCCGGGAGAGGTTACATGTACTATTCTTGGTGTAGCCGAGGGCTACTACACGTCACTTTACGTACTATTCTGTGGTAGCTGAGTGCTACTACACGTTCTGATTTTGACGGAGCCGAGGCTCTTATACTGTTCAATCTTCAGCGTAGCTGAGCGCTACTATCGTCATTCTTTTTAAAGAACTTTTGACTTCGATCTCAAGTGAGATGTATAATATTTTGAGGACTCTGTTGAGAGCCGAAAGTAACATTAACAGTGATATTTTTATAATATGTTTTTGCGTGTGAAATTAGCTATGTGCCTAATTAGGGAAAGTGTCCACGTTCATTAATTGCCTAGGACTAAGAGTGAATGTGTAGCTCTATTGCATTTATAGTAGGAATAGAATAATAATTTTGAACTTTTATTTCATCATTGAAGAAGGCGTCAAGATGACGAACATTGGGTCAACCGCTGGGATGATGGACGAGCAATCTACGCAGATATTTACCATGGCTGTGTAAATTCATAGTGGGCTATGGAAAGTGACGTCCACTGACTTGACGAGCTGAGATGGTTGAGTACAAATATTGATTTATTCATTATGTAGATATTTTGGCATGGGAACCTTGTGTATATATATTTTTCTTGTGATTTTTATTCTTGTTTCATTTTTGTTGTAATTTTAACGTAGTGTCCCGACACTCAGTATGAAAATGCGTGAGGACGCGTGACCATTAGTTTGATTTTTGTATTTTGTGTAATTTTAATCCATGTACTCGTGTACATGTTCTTATTTGATTTGGCGTATACATGGATGCGGCTAAGGTGATAAGTGGTGCAGTGTTAATTAACAATAAAAATAGCAAGGGGGCAAACCGTGTGTTTGCTATGATTTTTAATGAACAAGTATTAAATTTGAGTTGCCTTGTTGCGACATGATTTTGTAAAGAAACGTCCGTTCTTTTATTTCATTTAATTTTGCATTTTGATTAGGTGATTCTTCGGTCAGAATACTGAGATCAGGCACGCGCTGGTGTGTGGAAATTATTTGTGTAATTTATTTCAAGTATTTGTCAAAGCCCTAGCGTATTATATTGTGTGTGTCTGTGTGTCTATGTGTGGTATGTGTTGAATTATATGCGCGGGAGGTTGGCGTGGGCCAAGACTCTGACGGCAGCAATGTTATTACGGATGGTGAGTGATGCCCCGTGGAGACCTCAACTAGTCCATTGTGGATCTTGTAATTCCAAGGGGAATTAATGAGGTATTAGGTGACACACATTAATTTTGAGCTGAGTTGGCAGCTGTACTTCGTGATCTAGTAATTCCGAAGGGAATTAATGAGATATTATTTGGTGACACACACACATGTTAGCTGCGGTGACAGCTGTTCTTCGTTGATCTTGAGAGCCGAGCAATTAGCGCTGGCCCGGGATATGGTTCACGCAAGGGGTGATTTGACATGTGAGGTACCACACTGAACGCTGATCTGAGGTATTTCAGGATACCAGTCTGTGAAGAAGGAACGGCCTTGCCACTGACCCAGTTGTTAAATATAGCTTGCTTGTTCATTTAAAGTGTGATATAATATTCAGGGCTAAGTTCGCCATGCCCGTGCGGCATTCCCATGAGCCACGTCCAAGTGAAATGTTTTTCTCGTATTTTATTGTATGCTGTTGAGCATCTGTGTTTCATTTACTTTAGATATGTAAATTCTTGTTTGCACCTTGTTGTGTATTCAGTGTAAAATGACATGCGGTCATTTGTTGTTGTTGTTGTATCGTGGTCACGTTACTCATTCTCGTGTTTATTTTGATGAAGTCCTGTGCTGAGGCAATTTGTTTTGCTGTGGCACGTTGGTCCAGATTTCGACGGAAATCTTTGTTTTGTAAATATTTCAAGTTAGCTAGTGTCAGTATTGTATTGATAATTGTTATAGTGTTTAGTTCCCATTGCTAGGATATCTCAGATACGGATTTGTAGCCTGACGGCGTTCGCAGGATGGCAACAAATCACGTATCAAGTACTCTTCCATATCGCATGCTTTGTCACATCACACGCACACATGATTTGAAGGTAAGCAGGCCATATTTCGGGTCCTGTTATTGTGTTGACATCTCTGGTGAGATATTTGTTTTGTAGTAATACTGTAGATTGTGGGTGTAAAGTTAAGACGGTGTTCCCTCATGTTTTTTTGTTGTTTTTATGTTTATTTATTCTGGAATTAAATTTGTTTCGTTTATTTTGGCTTCACTTCTGTTCATTTTTCTGCCATATATTTAGGCTATGTTACCTTGCAACTTCGTTATGGACCGTACACTACCCCGAAAAAGAGTCTCATAAAAAGTTTCTCGCAAGGGTTCAATATATATATTGTAGCCATGTGAGTAATCTCCATGGAAAACATGCTTCTGCCTCCAGCTAACTTCAGTTCTCAGGCGGGTACCGTCCTCCCACTGAGCAGTTGCATATTTTGATCTGAGACTAAAGGTATCAACTCTACAATGATAAAGCACAACTCTATTCTAAAGACTTTAATTCAGCACTAAATCATGGCTTCAAACACATAAAAACACAATCCCAACAAACATAATACAAAAACAAAGCAAAATTACTCCCACAATCCACTAATATTATTCACACTTTATTCTATTAAATCCATATGATTATTCAATCATTTACCCTGAGATTGACTTCACACTTCATCTCACGTGCTCTGATGCACATGTAACTTCCACAAAAACTGTACTTATTATCTTATATCACCTGGTGTGACTTCTTTAATTTCACAAGATTAATTATTTCTCACAACACATCTTACTTTACATTATGTGCACCTTTGTGTTTTGTTTCTCTCTTCCCACCAAAATGCTGTACCATGCATTAGCCAATTCATGGGTTGCACAACAAATCTACTTGCAACTCCACAATTACATGGAAATATACCCCTACCGTTCCCTTTTTCTATAGTTCCACTGCATACCGTTGTGATTTCAACTTCAAAACTTTCGATACCGCTGTGTCGGATGGTATATTAGGCTACCCTTGCGAGGGCATAGCCTATGGCATCAGGGGCCAAGCTGCATAACTAAGTGTCAGTGTCAGTATAAAATGCAACTTCCAACAATTCGTAAGTTTGCTAAATATTAAATCATCAGGGTGATCCTTAATTATCAATGTGTTTCAAACCACACAAATACATTATACAATACAACAATGACTCTTTCATTAACAACGGGTTTCAAAGTTTGTCCCTTTTAAATGTCAGCCTTCAAGGTTCGTTTAACGGCTCCCCCCGGGTTCTTCCTGCATAATGGGCGGAGGCGGGTGGTAACGAAACCCTCGTTCCGTCCTCCACTAGCTCTGTCTCCCTTTCACTTCTCTCTTTATCTCCAAGCAGTAACTTGTAACTTTAAATACAATAGTGTAGTCACAATGACCCACATGTCCCATATGATTTAAACTGAATGGTATGCAATTTAGGTTCTGGGCGAGTTTAATCATTTATTCCTAACCTTAGGATATTAATAACTGGCCTCAATAGGTCCATTTCATTATATGATGGCACGAGATTCATCAAACACTGGTCGAACTGGCTAGCCGGTATCTTATTAACTGCTACGGTCAGGCCACAGCTGCCGCACATTAAGATTCGCTTCTCAGGAGCTGAATCATTCAATAACAAGTTCTCGGTCGATCAGGTATGAATGCAGACGTTTCCATTGTTATCCTCTCACATACCACAGGATTCGAACCCGGAACATTCCATATCCATCCTCAGAGTTAGGGTACAACACTAAATACACTCTGGAACATAATAAATATCTCTGTACGCCATAGGCTATACGAGATTTCACACGTCGATAGACTACCTGGCTCCCTGACCCCATGCTATGATCTCGTCCTTTAATTAGTAAGAGAAATCTATCAATTACTCTACAAGCTTATTCACAAGCTGCAAATTCAATTCACTATTAAACTCTTCCATTTCCTAGATTCTTGCATAATTATATTCCCATTAACACAATATACTCTGATATTAAACTGCTTTTCTCAGCCCTTAATATATAATATTACTGCTTGGATATATAAATATTCCAATGAGCATATGAATATTTCTTACAACATTTTTTCCTGATGTATTCGTTTATTCCTTTTATTATTAATATTATTATTATTATTATTATTATTATTACTGACATGAATTACCATAACCTGACACAACGTAACCATTTTAATAATCGAACATCCGTGTTCGTTACGTTAAGTTTTTATATAACTGATTTGCCATTTTATAATAGTGGTAACGATTTATCCACTCAATGATGTACAAAACCTCTCAACTTTACTAAAATCAACACAACAATACTAATAATTTGAGGCTCTACCTCCTAATACTGACTCTTACTGGCATCTTTTATAGTTTTGAAATCACACGTCACACGGTGAACTGCTATAAAATCATGGTTTTTGGGTACTTACATTGGCTATCCAATAGCTCCAACCACTCACTCCTTCCAGTAATGCCTGCCATTTGCATAATTAGCAAGACATTCTTACACTGATAACACACATTTTATATAACTTTGGCCTCACAAGACACACGGCAATTTTCCTTTCCATATTGAGGCTATTGCTTCCTTATACACATAACACTTTACAGCACTTGTTACACTATTAATTTTAAAGATATTTAACAGATCATCACTTCACTATTTACACTTCTTACTGGTAGAATTTCCCTGGAAAGATATCAGAACTGCAGGCGTTGACGGACTCTTCCTCGCTGCTACCCGCATCCTGATTGAAAGTCTCGATTATCTGCCTAAGGATTCCTATCGATTCTCCCAACTGTCTATCAATTATCCTTCGATAAACTTCCTGATTTGGCATGAATATGCTTGCGTATCGTCCTGAGCGTTAATTATATTGGTGTTCTCTGAAATTCCACCACTCACATAATAAAGTTTATTTCTGCGCAGTCCGACAGCCTAAGATCTGTCTAATCAATATTTTACATACTGCGCTCAACCATTGTACATTGTACTTGTACAGATTATTACTCTCAAATGTTCTAGCTTGTCTATCACACGGTACTTTACCTACGTGCATAATAATAATCGCTCGTAATGCCGACTATACAAAAATGGCATGACTGTCCTTAATAAATGTGATTAATAAATATTTTACTGCACAGCTAATACACTTAATAATTCATAAAGAAATATTAAAGTCTTTGTGCGCGTCCCTTTCCTGAACCAGAGCTGCATGATCTCTGCCCAGCGCTTGGTTCAACTGTATATTATTAATTGTTCTCAATTGGTGCATTACACTGCACGGCGAATATACTGGTTAACACTAAAAATGTTCAAGTCTTTTTGCGCGCGTTCTTTTCCCGGACCCGAGCAGCATGCGCTCCGCGCTAGAGTCTGGTACAACTGTCCCCTCTGACCTGGGTCCACTCCCTTATATTCGTTTCACGAGAAAAAGTAGACCGCGAATTCCCCCGAAGTGTCATTTTCTCTCCCAGTATGATTCTGGTCTTCAATTAATGCTTATATGGTTCCTTTTTCCTCGCTGGTCACCAATCTGTATGCGTGCTCGATGATCGCTCGGCCAATTAATTAATATTATTTGCCTTTGCCATAGCGTGGGGACGTCGCGTCACCTAAAAAACCCCGACAGCATGGTTATAGCATTCCGCTAACTCCCAAAATACTGTGTCCTTGCGCATTCCATTAAATATGCCTCGATTTCACTGTTTAATGGCTTGATAGTTAGCCTCCCGGCTAAATATTCACATGTGGGCAATCCTCATGTCACTGCGTTGCTCCAATCACGAGTAATCATTAATTTTCACTGGTATCTTCCCACTCCACTAGCGTTTCTATTCTAAACCGGGGAAGAACTTGGCCATTATTTAACCCCCTGACCTGCTCCAGACGACTTAAGTAGGTCAGCAAGAGTGACAAGGCTCCAAGAATCTCCTCCCACTTTTCTGGAGTCATTTGCAAAACGTCAAACGCTCCAACTTCTGTGCTCACGTCCAGAGTAGTATGCTTCATACAGCCCAATAATGCTGTATTCTACTAATATTCCCTGCATTATATTAATAAATTATGTCAGCATTAGTTGATATCACAACAGTGATTTAATATGTAATTCCTCTAGGGGTTTTTACAACTAAAACTCCCTCAACAGATCTCGTGTTCGTTCCCTGCCGGAACCTCAATTCTGAGCTCACCTACTCTGAGATCCACGTTCGACACCAGTCAGCCTAACCCCGTGGGGTTCATATTCTCTTTGCAAAACTTATAGAAGTCAATTGCAAGTGACCTTCTGTAAGTAACCGGCTGACTGTCCCATCTGTCTGTGTTTACATTAGGGGTCCTTCACCTCGTCTGGCTGCAAGTAGGTTTGTCTGCCTCCCCCTTCCACTCTGAGCTCAGCCCTAAGCCGTGCATTCTCTCGACGGAGGGTCTCATTCAATGCTTCAACCTCCCTAGCGGCTTCGACCATGTCTTTGTAAAGCTGTTTCAGACACTGGCATTCTAGCCGTCCGCTCCCTTCTCGGAACAAGCGGCTTGTCTCACTTTCCGCTCCGCTTCGTGAGCCTTCAAGTCTGACTCTCTGGCCGACTTTGCTGTACACGTCCAGTTGGGTGTGCGCTGCTATTGCTTCCACTTGTTCATCAAATTCTTCTGGTGAATAATAAATTTTGAGGTTGGCTGCATTCATAACGACCTCGTTTCCCGGTTCTAAATGCCTTATTCTATATGCATTATTCTGTAGGTCTCTGATCACCTCGAACGGGCCGTGATACCCGAAAATGAATTTTTTATACTTCCGTGCTTCTGGATCTGAACTGGCTGGTTTCCTGACTAACACTTTTTCTCCAATGAGAAGCGGTCTGTGATATCGCTTCGCACGGTTTCTTCTCTGGCGTCTCTCAGCCTGTGCTTGGAGATATTCGAAGGTTCGCTGGATCCTCAATTCTCGTCCTGGCTGTGCGTCTACAGGTAATGGAATAACACCAGTCCATGGCCTCTCCGGTCTCTGATCCAAATGTAGAGTCACGGGCACCTGACCTGTCGCCTCATGCACAGTATTATTTATGCAGTATTCTATTACATCCAAGAAATCGATCCATTTCCAGTTCTCTTCAGAGCAGTAAATTTTCATGTACTTCTGTATCTCTCTCATAACACGCTCAACTGGACTTGCCTCAGGATGGCGAATGGTAGATAAAATCTGCCTGATTCCTAAATTTTCCAAATCCCGACGAAATTCTGCGCTAGTAAAACAACTCCCATGGTCTGAGAGTAGGTTATCCGGTTTCCCAAGTATCGGAATAACTCTCTCTTTCAGGCGTTTTAATACCTGCTTTGAGCTGGTCTTCTGTATGGGGCATAATACCACCATTTTTGAGAATACATCCATGGCCACAAAAATATGTCTATTGCCTCTACGTGCTCTAGGCAGTGGTCCAAAATTGTCTACACTCAATAGCTGCCTTGGCTGTTCTGGTAACACCGGAGTGGGTCGTTGTCTCATTAGAAAGGGATTTGGCTTTACCTTTTGGCACAAATCGCATGTCCTAATAGCATTTCTTACCGTCTCTCTTAACTTTGGCCAAGTGAATGCTTCTTTCAGTTGAGCAGTTATTTTGTCTATCCCGGGATGTCCAAACGCTCTGTGTGCTAGCCACACCAATCTCCTCTGCAAAGATGTAGGAATAACAATTCTTTGACGTGTATGATCTACATCATCCCACTTGTGTAGCATCTGATTGTACCATACATAATCTGTTGATAACGCCTCTGCCTCTCTGTATATCGCAGTTCCCCGTGCTAAGCGTCCCTCGAAATAATCAATCATCATTTTCAACCACGGGTCTTCGCGTTGTAGGTTGGTAAGATTCTTCAAGTCATCCAAGGTCTTCTGATCTCGGTTTTCAATCTGGACAGCTAGAGTTTCCTCTTCTCTTGGATATCGGCTTAATATGTCCGGTATTTCGTTCTCTTTCCCTGGACAGTATTCTATTTCCACATTGAACTGTTGAATATACAGGGACCATCTTGTCAACCTCTGGCTAGACAAGTCCGTCTTTAACAAAAATGTTAAAGCTTTATGGTCTGTTCTAAATATGATTTGAAAGCCATAGATGAGTTTGCGCCAGTACTGCAATGCGTACAGAATTGCGAGCAACTCTATCTCTGTGATCGTGTAATTTTTCTCATGGGCCTTCAACCTCCTACTTATAAAGGCAATAAAGACTTTCTTTTCGGGCTTATCAACATTTTCTTGGAACAGCATCGCTCCTATCCCAACAAGTGATGCATCCGTCTGTATTATGAACTTCTGGGTATAATCAGGGTATCCCAGCTTCACGTATTCCAAAAGCATTTGTTTTGACCTCACGAATGCTTCTTGACATTGCTCCGTCCAATTCCACCTGCCTTCTTTCTTCAATAGATCCTGCAGGGGTGCCACAGTCGTAGTATAGTTTGGGCAGTGGTTCGAAAAGAATCCAATTACTCCCAAATACTGTCGGACGTGCTTTACTTTCGTGGGTCGAGGAAAATTTCGAATTACCTCTAATTTCTCTGGATTTGGCTTAACTCCATTTTCATCAATAACGTGCCCTAGGAATTTAACTTCCCTCTGACAGAAGTGCGATTTCTTGATATTAACCTTAAAATTAGCTTCTCGAAGGTTATCCAGCAACTTCTTCAGGTCTCTCATGTGCTCCTCCAGAGATTCTGATGTGAGTAGAATGTCGTCTACGTATCTGATGGTACTCTCTTTAACATCATCTGATAGATTGCGATCTAACGCTCTTATCAGAGCTGAACCAGCTGTTTTCAAACCAAAAGGTAGCCTTAAAAACGTGTATGTATGTTGATCAAACATAAATCCTGTCAACAGACTAGTTTTCTTCTCCAATTCAAGATGGTGAAAGCTCGAAGTGATATCTAAATTTGTAAATATGGTCTTCCCTTTAAATTTTCTGAGGATTCCTTTAATAGGTGGCACTTGGTTGAACTCCGGAATTACCTTCATATTTAAGTGTCTCAGATCCAGGCATACTCTGACAGTCCCGTCTGTCTTAGGTACGATTACCAATGGGCTTACATAAGGCGTAGGTGTTTTCTCAATAACACCGGCTTCCAACATCTCCTGAATTGCTTCTTTGACCTTGGCATAGTGCTTTTCGGCTATAGGGTAGGGTTTCTGCCTAAATGGTGTCCAGTCACTAACTTGGAAAGCATAAGTGAAGTTCTTTATACGACCCGGTCTCGAGTCAAAGACTTCCTTCTGTTCCAATAATAATGTCTTTAAATTTTCTTTATCTCTTGGCCCAATTTTTGCTTCTTCTAGTTTTTCCGAAATATGTTCTTCCAGTTCGGGTTCCAGATCTTTCTCCATGTCTGCGGCTAGTGTTTTCAGTTCATCTTCTAACTGCTCAATAGCTAACACTTCTTCCTCAGCCACGTCTCTGTATGTATGCCATACTGTCCCTGGTTCATTCTGATTGAGTGAGACCTCTAAGCCTTCGGCTTCCTCGTTCACACGGAACATAACTCTGTCCTGTGATAGGTCTATTACCACTCTGTATTCCCGTATAAACTCTGCCCCAATAATAAGGTTAAAAGGCAGTTTGTTTACTAGAGCGCAGCAACTCCAACTGAAACTCCGGAAAAAATGTGAACTACAAGCCGGCTGTACTCTCTGTCACTCTGGCTGACGGAGCTAGCGCTCACGCAGGGTCACACTTGAAGTTGCTGAGCTCTAGTAGAAAACTCTGTGAGAAAATAGAGCCTCCTATCTGTAAATCTAGGAATACCTGATATTTGCACATCATCGTTTTGTCTGGAATGACACATTTTATTTTGACACTTGAGATAGGTATTTTCAAAACATTTTCTCTCTGCGCTATCTCATTATACAAAGCTTGTTTCATAAGACACACCGTTGAACCCGTGTCTAACATACTTTTTATCTTCAACCCTGCCACTCTTACTAATATAATAGGCAATTGTCTTTTGACTATGACCTGTGATCCTCCTGTATCCTCGATTAACTCTTCTGGTTTGGCTATCCAATTAATGATGTTGACCGACTTCCATCCATCATTCTCAAATTCTTCTAATTTTGGAGTTTTTTTTCTACAGCGCCAGTCCCCTTAGAGTTTCTTCTCTCCGGTTCACTGCGCTGTAACTCCAAACTTTTGGCTCCGTCTCCATATCTGGCTGGTGACGTCCTATTTTGCATAGCTTCTTGCCAGCGGACTTGTTGCTTCTGGGGTTCTTCTCCCCTTTCATTGAGGTATTGCAATGAAGCGTGATAACGTTCCTCTACCTCGTCATCAAAGTTACGTCTTCTTTCCTGGGGTCTCCAATTCCTATTGTTGCCTTCTTGGCCATTGTTACCTCCATTATTTTGGTACAGTCTACCCCTTGTATTCTGTTGATTCCAAGAATTTCGGCCTCCTCTTCCTCTACCAGCATTCCCTTTTTACTTCGGCTGCCATCTTCTGGGTTCATGTTCCCATTGACGTCCGTTGCAATCTAACGTTTCAGTGCTCGTAGCTTTATTATTCTTCGGAGCTTGGTACTGGTCAGTCTGCGTGTTAGTCACGTGTACCTGTTCCACGGTTCGATTCTGACTCATAGTATTGGACGTTGTGAGGTCCAGTTGCCTAAGAACTGCCTCCATTTCCATTGCGGTTTTTGCATTTGCCGAGATCAGCAGCCTTTGGATTTCATAAGGAAGCTGCTTGGCAATAGCAATACATAGCTCCAGCTCGCTAGGTTTTTGGTCAAGTTCCTTGAACCGACACATTTGAGAGATGAAGAATTCTGCGTACTTCGTTGGATTGTTGGTGCTGTATCTTTTTGAATACAAATCCAATCGTAAATTCTGTTGTGTCATTGGATCCCAATACCGCTTCAAAAAAGCTTCCCGAAACTCCTCGACAGTATCGAAGGTATAACGGAAACTGCGAAACCATAACGCACATTCCCCCTCCGTTAGTTTCTCTATGGCTCGTAGCCTGCGCTCTTGTGGTATCCGCGCATCATTCAAATATTCAGACACTTCTTTCAACCAATACTTCGGTGTCATATTACAATGGCTACCTGAGAATTTTCTTGGTTTCTCTTCGCTTGCTCTAATTACGTTTATCACTTGGGTGTGCATAGCATTTTCATGCGGCGTAGAGGCTGCAACTGGTGCACCTGGCGTCATATAAGTACTTTCACCTGGGCCGGTAGCATTCCTTATTATAGGTTGGGTTTCTAAATCTGCCCACCTAGTTTTCCTCATATCTTCCACGCTGCCTTCACTGGACTTAGGATCTTTCCTTAGGGTTTCCTCCTGTGCGATTATCCTTGTCTCCATTTGATTGTGGCGCATTTCTGCTCTTTCCAATCGAGTAATTACCTCTTTTTCTATTCTGCTAAGCCTATCTCTATTTTCTTCTGCCACTTGAAATATTTTCTTCTTATCTTCCTTCAGGCTTTGCTTGATATGGGAGATTTCATCCTCTACATCTTCCTTTATTTGAGCAAGGGTCTTGTCGCTTGCCTCTGTCTTCTGGCCATCTCTCACTTCGAGTTCTTCTCTCAACCCTTTAATTTCCTCTTGGATATGTCCATTGACCTTTGATATTTCATTCCGGACCTTAACGATTTCCCCTCTGTTTTCCTCTTGCTTTTTGTTAACGATAACAATGTTGCTTTGGATTTGGTCCAATTCTTGATGAACTTTGCTCATCTGACCCTTCATGTTGCCTACCAGCTCTTTACTTTCGTTAGCGATAACCTTAATCTCTCCTATTTCCTGACATTGATCTAATATGTTCTGATCCTGCTTCTTTAGATCCCCGTTAATCGCTCTAGCATAACTTTTCAACTTCTCGTCCCACTTATTGTCGTTTTCTTCTACCTCTGATCTACCGTTCTAGTAAATTCTGAAAACTGTTTCGCTTGGCGTTCGAGATTCGCCTCATTTTGGATTTGAATATCCTTAATGTCATTAGACAGCGCATCTAACCTACTGTTGGTTTCATCCTGCGCGTGCTTACATGCCCGTAAATTACTTTCAAGTTTGGCTTCTATAGCCTCGAAACGTTTATCGGTCTTAACCTGCATTTCTGATATAATGCTTACAACGGTTTCTGTTACTTCGGTCTTAATTGTTTCTTGCATTTGACCTAGCTTAGCATTTATTTCTTCCTGATTATTATTCATTGCCACCTGATTGGCATCTAAACGATTACTCAATTCAACCTGATTAGCATATAAACGGTTACTCAATTCAACCTGATTAGCATTAATTGCCTCCTGATTGGCATCTAAACGAGTGTTTATTTCATCCTGGAAAGCCTTGGCTTCCAGCTTATTCTGTTCATTAACAGCGTCAAAATGCTGTCTTATCTCTGCAATCCCCTGCAAAATCTCCTCCGTACCAGCCATTCTTACAACAATACACTTTTGAGATCTAGGCAGGCTTCCTGGAAACATGTGTGGAATCGTTTTGAAGAGAAATACAAGACACTGTACACATATTGTAAGATTGTACTAAAACTTTGGATTTTTGGATAAATTGTGGATTGGGTGCGTAGCGCTCATACCCTTGGGTAATTCTCTTCTCAATAGAGAGATTCTGCGTTACGTCAAAAGCCTACTGAACTCAAAAATCACTCAAACACAGTTTGAAAAAAAATATATAATTATTATGGTTTTCCCAATGAAATACCATAAAAATCTAAGGGGTTTCACTAAATCCCATAAGCTCCACAAACCTGGGCACCATGATAAATAAAATATGGTTTGGCCTCGTAAGACATCGCAGCAACCATCCAAGGACTCGGTTGTACTGTCGAATGCCCCACTTGGGCCTTGCCATGATAAATAAAATACACCTCTGCGCCTATGGTGACCTGTATTTTAAACTGGCCCACATATCAGCGCCATGATAAATAGAATAGGGTTTATCTCATGCTTTGCCATGAAGGTCAGGTCTTGCAATGCCAAGATACATATATTGCACCAATGAGGCGATTCCACGATAGAGTAATACCGCCCCATGTTACCTGGATCATGGTAAGTATAAGGTGTATATCAAAATTTATATTGTTTGTATCGGAGCTTAGCTAAGGTTAGGTGCGGTCATTCCCCTAATTCATTTTATTCGTTACTTTAATAGAGTTTTTTACACTAGATCCTGACCAACTTCAGTTGTACCTATAGCTCAAATCACTGTACAGGACATCAATTTCCATGTACCCATGTGAGTAACCTCCATGGAAAACATGCTTCTGCCTCCAGCTAGCTTCAGTTCTCAGGCGTGTACCGTCCTCCCACTGAGCAGTTGCATATTTTGATCTGAGACTAAAGGTATCAACTCTACAATGATAAAGCACAACTCTATTCTAAAGACTTTAATTCAGCACTAAATCATGGCTTCAAACACATAAAAACACAATCCCAACAAACATAATACAAAAACAAAGCAAAATTACTCCCACAATCCACTAATATTATTCACATTTTATTCTATTAAATCCATATGATTATTCAATCATTTACCCTGAGATTGACTTCACACTTCATCTCACGTGCTCTGATGCATATGTAACTTCCACAAAAACTGTACTTATTATCTTATGTCACCTGGTGTGACTTCTTTAATTTCACAAGATTAATTATTTCTCACAACACATCTTACTTTACATTATGTGTACCTTTGTGTTTTGTTTCTCTCTTCCCACCAAAATGCTGTACCAATCATTAGCCAATTCATGGGTTGCACAACAAATCTACTTGCAACTCCACAATTACATGGAAATATACCCCTACCGTTCCCTTTTTCTATAGTTCCACTGCATGCCGTTGCGATTTCAACTTCAAAACTTTCGATACCGCTGTGTCGGATGGTATATTAGGCTACCCTTGCGAGGGCATAGCCTATGGCATCAGGGGCCAAGCTGCATAACTAAGTGTCAGTGTCAGTATAAAATGCAACTTCCAACAATTCGTAAGTTTGCTAAATATTAAATCATCAGGGTGATCCTTAATTATCAATGTGTTTCAAACCACACAAATACATTATACAATACAACAATGACTCTTTCATTAACAACGGGTTTCAAAGTTTGTCCCTTTTAAATGTCAGCCTTCAAGGTTCGTTTAACGGCTCCCCCCGGGTTCTTCCTGCATAATGGGCGGAGGCGGGTGGTAACGAAACCCTCGTTCCGTCCTCCACTAGCTCTGTCTCCCTTTCACTTCTCTCTTTATCTCCAAGCAGTAACTTGTAACTTTAAATACAATAGTGTAGTCACAATGACCCACATGTCCCATATGATTTAAACTGAATGGTATGCAATTTAGGTTCTGGGCGAGTTTAATCATTTATTCCTAACCTTAGGATATTAATAACTGGCCTCAATAGGTCCATTTCATTATATGAAGGCACGAGATTCTTCAAACACTGGTCGAACTGGCTAGCCGGTATCTTATTAACTGCTACGGTCAGGCCCAAGCTGCCGCCCATTAAGATTCGCTTCTCAGGAGCTTAATCATTCAATAACAAGTTCTCGGTCGATCAGGTATGAATGCAGAGGTTTCCATTGTTATCCTCTCACATACCACAGGATTCGAACCCGGAACATTCCATATCCATCCTCAGAGTTAGGGTACAACACTAAATACACTCTGGCACATAATAAATATCTCTGTACGCCCTAGGCTATACGAGATTTCACACGTCGATAGACTACCTGGCTCCCTGACCCCATGCTATGATCTCGTCCTTTAATTAGTAAGAGAAATCTATCAATTACTCTACAAGCTTATTCACAAGCTGCAAATTCAATTCACTATTAAACTCTTCCATTTCCTAGATTCTTGCATAATTATATTCCCATTAACACAATATACTCTGATATTAAACTGCTTTTCTCAGCCCTTAATGTATAATATTACTGCTTGGATATATAAATAATCCATTGAGCATATAAATATTTCTTACAACATTTTTTCCTGATGTATTCGTTTATTCCTTTTATTATTATTATTATTATTATTATTATTACTGACATGAATTACCATAACCCGACACAACATAACCATTTTAATAATCGAACATCCGTGCTCGTTACGTAAAGTTTTTATATAACTGATTTGCCATTTTATAATAGTGGTAACGATTTATCCACTCAATGATGTACAAAACCTCTCAACTTTACTAAAATCAACACAACAATACTAATAATTTGAGGCTCTACCTCCTAATACTGACTCTTACTGGCATCTTTTATAGTTTTGAAATCACACGTCACACGGTGAACTGCTATAAAATCATGGTTTTTGGGTACTTACATTGGCTATCCAATAGCTCCAACCACTCACTCCTTCCAGTAATGCCTGCCATTTGCATAATTAGCAAGACATTCTTACACTGATAACACACATTTTATATAACTTTGGCCTCACAAGACACACGGCACTTTTCCTTTCCATATTGAGGCTATTGCTTCCTTATACACATAGCACTTTACAGCACTTGTTACACTATTAATTTTAAAGATATTTAATAGATCATCACTTCACTATTTACACTTCTTACTGGTAGAATTTCCCTGGAAAGATATCAGAACTGCAGGCGTTGACGGACTCTTCCTCGCTGCTACCCGCATCCTGATTGAAAGTCTCGATTATCTGCCTAAGGATTCCTATCGATTCTCCCAACTGTCTATCAATTATCCTTCGATAAATTTCCTGATTTGGCATGAATATGCTTGCATATCGTCCTGAGCGTTAATTATATTGGTGTTCTATGAAATTCCACCACTCACATAATAAAGTTTATTTCTGCGCAGTCCGACAGCCTAAGATCTGTCTAATCAATATTTTACATGCTGCGCTCAACCATTGTACATTGTACTTGTACAGATTATTACTCTCAAATGTTCTAGCTTGTCTATCACACGGTACTTTACCTACGTGCATAATAATAATCGCTCGTAATGCCGACTATACAAAAATGGCATGACTGTCCTTAATAAATGTGATTAATAAATATTTTACTGCACGGCTAATACACTTAATAATTCATAAAGAAATATTAAAGTCTTTGTGCGCGTCCCTTTCCTGGACCAGAGCTGCATGATCTTTGCCCAGCGCTTGGTTCAACTGTATATTATTAATTGTTCTTAATTGGTGCATTACACTGCACGGCGAATATACTGGTTAACACTAAAATTGTTCAAGTCTTTGTGCGCGCGTTCTTTTCCTGGACCCGAGCAGTATGCGCTCCGCGCTAGAGTCTGGTACAACTGTCCCCTCTGACCTGGGTCCACTCCCTTATATTCGTTTCCCGAGAAAAAGTAGACCGCGAATTCCCCCGAAGTGTCATTTTCTCTCCCAGTATGATTCTGGTCTTCAATTAATGCTTATATGGTTCCTTTTTCCTCGCTGGTCACCAATCTGTATGCGTGCTCGAGGATCGATCGGCCAATTAATTAATATGAATTGCCTTTGCCATAGCGTGGGGACGTCGCGTCACCTAAAAACCCCCGACAGCATGGTTATAGCATTCCGCTGACTCCCAAAATACTGTGTCCTTGCGCATTCCATTAAATATGCCTCGATTTCACTGTTTAATGGCTTGATAATTAGCCTCCCGGCTAAACATTCACATGTGGGCAACCCTCATGTCACTGCGTTGCTCCAATCACGAGTAATCATTAATATTCACTGGTATCTTCCCACTCCACTAGCGTTTCTATTCTGAAACGGGGAAGAACTTGGCCATTATTTAACCCCCTGACCTGCTCCAGACGACTTAAGTAGGTCAGCAAGAGTGACAAGGCTCCAAGAATCTCCTCCCACTTTTCTGGAGTCATTTGCAAAACGTCAAACGCTCCAACTTCTGTGCTCACGTCCAGAGTAGTATGCTTCATACAGCCCAATAATGCTGTATTCTACTAATATTCCCTGCATTATATTAATAAATTATGTCAGCATTAGTTGATATCACAACAGTGATTTAATATGTAATTCCTCTAGGGGTTTTTACAACTAAAACTCCCTCAACAGATCTCGTGTTCGTTCCCTGCCGGAACCTCAATTCTGAGCTCACCTACTCTGAGATCCACGTTCGGCACCAGTCAGCCTAACCCCGTTGGGTTCAATATATGTGTATACTTATAACACCACATATTTCAACACTTGACTACAGTGATTCAAATTCATTGTCCTTGATCCGCGGTAGAATCTATTGTTGTTGTTGTTGTTGTTGTTGTTGTTGTTGATTCTTTAGGGCTTTTGCGGCATCATGGTCTTATAGCCCCGTGTACTTGGGTGTTTGTAGAAGTTGTCTGATAACCTGTGTCACTGTGATGTCTGTAGGCTAACTAGTGTGTGTACTTTTATACGAGGAAGTATTTGGGCAGGAGGCTGTTGTTGTTGTTTCATTTGAGACGCATGGAAATCATGGTAATTTAGCCCCGTGTACTTGAGTGAGTGTTGAATTTTGTCTGATAACCTGTGTTATTGTGATGGCTGTATTAGTGTGTGTATATATAGTTCAGGTGGGGATTCAATCAATCAATATATAATATCCGTATAGCTCGTTGTATTTCAACAAGCTACTACAACCAACATTCAATTATAACCTACTCCTTGAAAAGGGCAAAGAATTATAACTTACTAAACCTATACATTTAGGAGAATGTAGGCTATATGTTCTTTATTTAACATCTTGATTGATTAAATGAACGAGCGACTGAAGTAATGTAACCTTTTGCTGTATTCTAGATCCTCGGATGTCACTTTTGTATTATGTTCTGTTTTTCAGTTTCTGAACTTTTACATCCTATCAAACTCGGCCGAAGTCGTCGGACTTTTTAAGAGCGTTAAAAATATCTCAGTATGCCTTCCTTCGCAGGGGAAGTAAAGGCGGCGGTCCCGTGTCATAGATTTATGGCATGAAAAGGAACCTTCTCCTAACTACACTTGTGTGAAGCCAAAATTTGTAAGTTAGATTATTTGATAACGCTATATTAGTTCCAACGTTCACCGCCAGATGGCATCTAGTAACCAAGTCCGTAGATACGTGTCGTGGACGGTAGCATTTGGTAGCAAAAGTAGGAACTACTTTACAAATTAATCGTCGGCAGTCCTTACCTGAATCACAGGCCACGGCCTCTTCCTTCCACATCCATTCATCTTCATCCACTCCATCTCTCATCCCGACGCGCAGGTCGCCCACGGGCGTCGACTAGAAAAACCTGCACTTGGCCTCTCAGGAGACCACACGACAAAAATAACTGAATCACAGATAACACACACGAATACAGCCATCACAATTAACAAAGGTTATCAGACAAATTATACACACACCCAAAGTACATGGGGCTACATGACCGCGTTGTCCCAGCCCCTAAACTAAGGAACCAACCAACCAACCTATCTTTTCATTCATGTGTTTTTCCTTTCTCCGTTTACAGTAGTTGTTACTTTTCTGTAAATAATTATTTTAATGTTTCTTGAACATTTGGGAATGAAAGAATGAATGAATGAATGAATGAATGAATGAATGAATGAATGAATGAATGAATGAATGAAAGCTAGAGGGAATTTTCTTCCAGGAAGTTTTAGGGTGGCTGGGATGGAAATAGAACTCACTTGTTCTCAGTTTAACCTCACGAGGCTGAGTGGACCCCGTCCAGCCCTCAGATCAGAATAGAATTTCAGGAATCTAACCTGGACTTCAGAGGTGATGGCCAAGATTGTTGGCCATACAATTATTACTACTCACTAAAGAGGAGAGGCTGACTAGAGCCACAATGTAAGACAGACTTGAGTTGTTTGTTCTCCTCTTCATCCTCAAGTGAACCATCCCGTCCACTTTATAGCCACAGGCACTTGTCAGTGTAGAAATCGTAAATAGGGTTCTAGCACTGGCTTAAACTTGGCAGTCTGTTCAGGCACAACAATTTAAAATTCTATTGCTTATCTATAATTTAGTGCTAGCATTCCCTCTTCACTCTACTGGATGTTACATACTGCACAGAACTGTCACTGAAAGGGGAGTGGGAGCTTGGGGCTGGATGGGATCTCCGAGAAGTTAGTGTACCAAATAAAGTCCATCTCATAAATTATAACGTTCGAGGAGATTGTTGGAATTGAATAATACTTAAGAAACAAGAAAATAACATTACTTATTACTTGATCAGAATGTAAGAAGTATGGACTGAGTTTGCATACTTGGGGGGGGGGGGGGGCAGTCATGAATTAGTTCTATATCTTACTCATTTATGTCTGACCCTATTATTAGCAAATATAGGATTACCGTGAAAGGAACTTAATAATCCTCACATAAACGCATTTCTTTTAGAAAAGAGGTCTACAGTAATTCATTAGGTTGATGTTGTTGATGTTTCAGTTGAAAGGCCACGAGTGTTTGGGTGAGAGTATGGAATGTTTGTGTGGTGTTATTGTGATGACTGTTTTAGTGGGTGTATTTGTAGGCGGGTATAGTCTATTTGTAATTGAGACGAGAAATGGGTTGGGAACGGTCCTGGCTGTAAGTTAGGAATCATCCCGGCATTTGCCTGGATTAGAAGCGGAGAGCCATGGAAAACCACTTCCAGGATGGCTGAGGAGGGAATCGAATCCACTGTTCTTTACTATATGTGCATATCCTGTGGCGGGGCCGTCCGTGTTGAATCACTCACCACGACCGCAGCAAGTTCGGAGATCAGAGGTTTGAATCACGGCGCTGACAGCGGCTTTCATGGGTGTGGTCTTCCCCCTGTTTTCCCACTCTTTCACCAGGCAAATGCCAGGATAGTACCCTATTTCAAGTCTTGGGGCACTTACTACATAATACAGCTACTAACATTAGGTAGAGGGGACCAAGACACAGCAGAAGTCACTGAGCGAGTTAGTGTACTGTTGCACCCTTTGCCTGGAGGAGAAAAGGAGCCAACACGAGCTTTAAAATCAGAAATGCTTTATTCTTCTCCCTACAAGAAGCATCTCAAAAAAAAATTAACAGCAGCAGCAAATAAGAACAAGATGAAAGTGTAGAAGATGGATCTTCAATCTTCAGAGAATGGCAGGTCTCATAAACCATATAATTCCTACCATCAATGTCACAAACAAGAAAGAACAAGCCACCCCCCCCCCCTCACTCCCCCCCCCCCCCCCCAAAAAAAAGGAATCGAATCGGTAGATGAAGAAGACATCTACTGCGTTGGTTGTGGCAAAACATTTGCTGAGGATTGGATAAAATGTGGCAGCTGTAAAGAATGGTGGCATGAGGCATGCTCTGGACATGAAGGGATTGGTTCCTTTCACTTGTGACCACTGATTTTCAAGTGCGAACTCTTAAACGACAATATTGCGTAGACCTATTCTTGGCAGACTGTTCTCTCAAGGGTTACGCATTTACATACTGAACCCATGTGCCATCAGGTCCATGGATGGTCGAATCCATGCATTTGAGGAAGAAATCAAAGAAGCGTATAGTTTCTAATGTAACTTAAAGAAAGATCAAGCTAGGAGGCCAGTATAAGGTTGTGCAACTAGCGAGGACCAGGTGTTCGAGAGGATGATATCATCCCTCTTGACATTCAGAAGGGAGCGAGTCACGAGTATTCATAACCGAGTGGAAATTTCCCAGGATTAGACAAGGAGGCCTGAATCGGAATTCGAGCTGGCGTTGCTGGAAAATGACAACACCGCTTATGCGCCAGGAGAGGAATAATTAAAATTAACCCGTTTACAAGTATAATAATGAGTAAACAAGGACAGTACAGTGAATCATTTTGAATGAGAGATTTTTTAGTAAAGAGAAACCATTTAATAATTGCGCAGGAGAAAACTGCTAACGCAAGACGACGTCATTGGGGAATTACCGAAGCCTGTGTGGAGGGGAGAAAGCAAAAGAAATGCAACACCCACACAATTGAGGACGAGAAATTAATTAATATCTCCGAATTGCACGATCGATTCTTAGGTGCAATGAGATTATTTGACATTGAGAAGACGAGCTTTCGGAAGGTATAATTTTTATATTTGTGGCACCATTATTTTAGAAATTGGCCACAGAAAAGGCTAGAGTCTTATTTTTTTGTAGTGAAATAGTATAAAGCTTCGGGCTTCACCAAGCCAATCATGCAGTTTCAAACGGCCTGAGGGCACGTCACTAGGCTACATCAAACACCGAATGCAGTTATTCTGACAACCCGTGAGGGTGTTATTACGCACGCAGTTCCGACAGCCCGTGAGGGGCATAAGACTACATCACAGCACATCAGTATTCAGACAGCCGTGTGGGGCGTAACTCTGCGTCACATCGAGGAAAGTTACTAGTATTCCTTGAGGGGAGAAATGCTGTGTTACACCGCAGAAATAATATCCGATAGCCACAGGCGTCGAATTATTAACGACTTGCTAGCCTCCATAAGGAGTGGTCAAGAAGAAATTTAAAGTATCGCCGTATTGAAAGAGTAGGAAAATCCTAGTTACAGGATTTAGGCCCGACTGTATACAAGTTATAGTGAAAGTTCGTAAGATATAGTCAGAGCAGGCCGCGAACGTCGGACTTAAAGGCGATAGGTCGTTAAATAGACGAACGAATAGATCATAACGTACGGAAGTACCGTACCAGAAAGATAAACTGTTATTTAAATTAAAGAACCCAAAAAGGGAAGAACAGAATAAGGTTCGGAACGTACATCAGAAACGTAGGAGTGCTAGAATCGATCAAATAAAGAAGATAGGAGACTATAAACATTATCTCCAGAAAGCAGGCGAACTATTCTAAAAGTACTAGACTCGAGAAGTACTAGCTGCTATACACTAAATCTATAGGTCATTGAGGAGACCTCGATCCGAATAGACTTTCGCTAGGATCGATAAACAGATCTACAAAGAAGCCGTTCAAGCTAGATAAATAGCCGGTCATCCAGGATAGGAGTAGAAGAATTTGGATTCCAGGGAACAGTAGATGTTTCGAGACTTTCGTATTCTGCAGGATAGGAAGCCGACATCGAATAAATTTCACCCTTGGAAACGGGAAATTAAGAAGGTCACGTGTGATAGGCTCAGAAATACGGCCTAGTGATCAAGAATTGTGAAGTGTAAATTTTATCAAGATTGTGTGTTAATAATATTTTTAGTGTTTATTATGTGTTCAAAAGGGACACATCAGTGTATAAAAATGTCGTCAATGTTAAGTGTTTTAAATATATGTCAAGTAGTGTTTATACATAAGATGAATTACTTTAATATGGAGTAAAAAGTTCAAAGTGGGCCCAAAATGAAGCACCGCACAAGAATAAAGATCATGGGACGATCTTAAAAACATGTGAGTACTGAATTTCATTCTATTTTGGTGTCAGGAAATGACTGTGTACAAATCCACCGGAGTTTTTGAGTAAAAGGGATGTGTTTTAATAAATAAATACTGAATAAACAAGAACGCGGTCTGAACAATAATAGAAATTTGAGAAATTATAAATGATTATGTAAAGAATAAATCCCGTAGAGGAAACAAATAAATAAAATGTTAATGCATTTAACAAATGTCATAAGAGCAAGCGAAATATCAGTAATTATCATGAAAGATATTTAAATAAAGTAAAGTTGAAATATAAAGAAATAGCTTTTGAGCTTGTGTAAAGAATAAAGATAATAATAATAACTAAATATGGAAATGTTAAATAAAGATCAAATAAATTGATGTGAACATAAGAGCGTTAAAGCCTTAATGTATGTGTAAGATATGATGTTCAATGGAATATTTTAAAAAAGGAGCGATTTATCGGCAACGGAAAAGATTAATATAAGAATTAAAATAATATGAATTGTTACTAATGAGATTTATCAGTTCTTGGGAAGACAATTCGGCTTAAAATAATGCATAGCGCAAAAGAGCGCAAATAATATTAAAATGTCACGCTAGGAACGCGTAGAGGTTAAAATACTTGGTAAATTACTTATGGAGGGTAGTTGATTGCAGTGAATTGATAATTGTATAAGTCCTCTATTTGTGACGTAGTATCACGAGGCATTGTGTATGTATTTGAAAGGGAGCTAATATATGGTATTATTGAGCGTATGTCATATGGGCCACGGCCGACTTTAAATCGCATTTTGTATAAGTCCTCTGTAAGGGAATGGTTCCCGAGGCATATGAAGAGATTCGAACGCAGAATCTTCTTATGATAAAAGCCCCTTTATTCTTCGTCGTCGAATGTGTATTAATCTTCCCAATCAATGAGGACCCTCTCATATTTAATAAATGCCAAGGTTACGAAAGTGGTCTATGAACCAAAGAATAGTTGTTTGAATGAGTACGGTACAGTAAAGCCCGGTCTCTCCCCAGAACTGAATATAATGTGAAGGTCTGTTTTGAAAGCCTTGGAAATAAGCTACTAACGTGGGTTAGACAGGGAGTCGCCGTCACCCTCCGTGTCATAAATCGCGCCCGAGTAGAAGGGTCTAGCTCTCTTAGAACGAGCGGGGCCAGAAACCGTCTCGTAAGATGTTGTAAAGAGAAATGAATACACCAGGAGTGTTTAAAGTTGTTAATGACCCGGGCGTTGAACCGAGGTCCTTGTAGATTGATATTTTCGTTTGCCTGTTCAGATCGTAGTTTCTTATATGATAATGGTCTTATAAGACATAAGAGATAAATAACAATCCCTATTGTAGTGTTGGATGGACGTAGGATTCCACGAGTTAATTGAAGGCAACTAAGTTTCGGGAGTAACTTTAGTTTTTTGACTGTGTCAAGTATCTTCATGCTCTGGAGTACACAATTGATTTCCTGATTACCTTAATATATTTGTGAAAATAAAGAGAGATGATAACAACTGAATGTGTGGACATGCCCAAAATATTGAGTTAGATAATTAACATAAATTTTAAATATAATTATATATTTGTTTTTGAGAAATAAGAAAATATAAAGGATAGTGTTTGAGGTGTACAAGAATGACACCATTATTATGTAAAGCATGGAGCCAAAAGAGCTCGGAGTTATATAAAACTTACAGTGATGCTTTATGGAAGTAAGACTAAGTAGGAATTGTTGGTTTATGTGGAAACCATATGTTTAAATACAATATTTGTTTTATTATATTTGTGATTCCTTGTTCATTTGGAGCAAGTAGATGATTATGGGTCAGTAATTAAATTGTTAAAGTGTTTGTAGCGCCATTAATTTTATTAATTAAATGTGTTTAAATAGGAGTTGATTTTGTTGTTATTTTTGCAAGTGTATCCTCTAATTAATCCAAAATATGTGAGTCACAGAGTGGGGGAACTTACCGCTGCCCCGAAAATTCCGAATTGAGCTACGCTGGTATACTGTGATTGGCATATTTCTTGCTAAAAGGGTACAATACTAACTATCTCTTGTGTTTTTCTATTCTTGCATTGCAAATATGTACAGTAGACCATTAGCCACTGTAAACGCCTTCATACTTCCTTGATTGATTGTTCCAAAAATAAAGAGATATAAGTAAACTTAATTATATGGCATACGCTTAGCCCCCTTATTAGACAAGTTCAACACAAAGCCAAGTACACGGGACTGATGACCAAAATATCCCAAGCCCCTAAAATGAATCAACAACAACGTAATGTGAAGTATTTAATTTAAGAGTAATATATGTTAATGTCAAATTTCCGTCGACTTATGCACTTTAACAATTAATTCATATTGATTGCAGTATTGATCCCCATGACAGTACCATTATAGGAGGCTCCGACACGCCACACCCCTTGCGTGTCTGCATGCTGCCAGCGCTGCGCTGCGCAGCACTAAGTTTGAAAACATGCTCATTTCAATATTTTTTCGGATCGTTACATACATGACTGTAAAATTACAGTAATATTGGATAGGGATGGAGACGGCCGTATCCTGTGTACTCCAGTATTCGTCAAATTTGAAGTGGGGAGCTACTGAAGATATTACTATTAGCTTTCCGAGCGAAGGAGTAGTGTTAATATTATTTATTTATTTATTTATAGAAAAGGGCAGTGCCCCAATTACAATAACAAATAAAACAGCTTGTAAGTATACTATAGTAGAGTATAGCATAACATAGTTAAAAATAAAATATAATATAATAAAAGAAAATAAAATGAAGTAGAATAAAATAAAATAGAATAAAACAAAACTCTAAAAATACGTTATACGAAATTAACCTGCTGGTAACAAGAAATATACACAAATGACAGTAATAATAAAGAGAAAGAGACATATAAATCTGCAACGCCTTGGAAAATTTACTGACGTTATATCGAACGATTTTTTAAAATATTGAAATACTATATTAATGCAAGATTAAAAGAACTAGTAGGTATGTAATTCTTAACACAAACAGCTAATATTAAATATAATAAGCTACACTTAGAGTGAGCCATTAAACAGCTAATACTGGATGAAAATTTGTTTTATAATTTAGCAAAGACATTCCGAAATTTCAATTGTTATCAGCTAAGACCTTATTGTAAGTGCTGAACATATTCAACAAAGGAGATTCTTTTTGGGAATCTGTGTTGTATTTTTAATCAATAAAATTTCTCGCTTTCTGAGACATTTCTCTCTCACATTGAAATTCATTTGCCCTAGCAACTCACTGCTGTCTGAGATACCATTGATAGTTTTATGGAAATACCTGCTACTGAGCAGTAATCCTGCCAGTTGAAAGTTTGATCAATTGAAACTTTGATAACAAGTTATAAAAAATAATTCTACATTGGATACCTGATACCTTGTACCCCTTGTTATATAGACAGCGGAACAATTTATTTTGAAGTCTTACTATGTGATCTATATGTAACAAAAACATAGGGAACCAGATTACAGAACTAAGCTTACTTCTCACACATTGAAAAGCGTAATGATTTTCTTTACACTTTTTGTCTAATCCTGAGCATTTATGAAAACCAAACCCAATGTTCTTAGTGCATCATTCTCTACCGTATGTAATCTGATATTTGAAACTCAAATCCTTATCCTTAACCGTATTCATCCTAATTAAGAGATTTACATCTAGTCTGTAACTCGCTACCAAATATTGATTTTACCAAATGAACATTATAAGATTACACTTCTTCAGTATTAAACAACAAGTCATCATCTAAGCTCCACTACTGATTGTTATCTGTATTATATTGTAAAATCTCACTTCCTGATTATTTTTAATAATTCTATATATTTTAAAATCATCTGTCTATAAGAGACAGCTTTACTCTTTGATATAGCTGGGGTGATTATTCGTAAAAATCACAAAATATAACGGTCCAAGTTTTGAACCTTGCAGCAAACCAGATTTAGCAATGCAGTTGTTGGAATTCACTTCACTATAAGACCCATACCGCTTTCTGTTTGATAAATGAGATACCACTTATCATTTCATTATAAACACCTAACAATGATCATTTCTCTGATGATATAGTGTAATTAATTTTGTCAAAGGCTTTGAAAAATCACTATAAACTACATCAACTTGATATCAAAAATCTAAGGCATTTCAGACGTGCTTGTACAAAGTTACAGATGTGTAGTTGAAGATCGGCTTGGGATAAAGCCATGTTGAAGCTTGCTTATATGATTGAGGATTCTACTATAAAGAATTTGTTCGAAGACTTTGGCAGGACCAGAAATGATAGTTATTTACCTGTAAATTACAATTTTAGAGGAGTCACCGGATTTGAAAATGGGATACCGGTACACTATGGATAATTTCCATAGAGTTGGAAGTGCTGTATCTTAGAATGAGATTGAACAAGACAAAGAGTGGGTAGTTTATTATGTCTACACAGGCCTACACCGTATAATATACTGTAGAATGTTTTCAGGTTCATTGCACTTTTTTATGTTTCAATTTCTTGATGGAAATTTTAACTTCCATTACTGTTATGGCTTCTATGAACAATGAATGAGGGGCGACAGTTGGTATCATTGTTAAATGTCCATTAATTATGTACAACAATTAACTGGCTGCGTGACTCAGGGGTAACGTTCTCATCTGCTATTTCCAAAGTTGCAGGATCGAATCCTGGCGCAGCTAGTTGGTATTTGAAGGTGCGCAAATGCGAGGGAGACGTGTCAGTAGATTTACTGGCACGTTTAAGATCTCCTTCGAGGCGAAATTCCGGCACCCCGGCGTCTCTAAAAGCTGCAGTTGTTACAAAGGACGTAAAACCAATAACATTATTATTATTATTATTATCATTATCGTACCACAATATTTGGCCTTCATATACCTCTTTAAAGAAGTCTGTATATCCATTAATAACTCCGTTTTTTTTAACAAATTCGCCCTAATTTGATCTGCAGATGGTTATCTTTATTTTCTACCTTTATATTTTAATGAAACTCCAGAAATCCTTGGGATCCATTCTCATTACATGTTCAGAATCGTTGATAAATTTCTTACATGCAGTATCGATCAACACCATCGTTGCCTTGTTCTGTTAACATTTTCCTTATGGTATGAGAAGATTTATTTTCTTTCTATTATATTCCCCAATTTCAAAATGTTGTTTATATCTAAGCAAACCCAACTAGGGCACGAACGTTTTCTATGTGTTTATGTGACACAAACGGTCTCGTTAAATACTGCGTAACTTTTGTCATAGAAATAATTAACTGCCTTACCAATGCCAGTGAACGTGTACAGATATTCCAAATTTATTTCATATATCAATCTATTTTTAATCAATCGTTTAAAGCTATAAGCCATAGTGGAAATGGCCTTTATGGGAGTTACGCCTAAGCCTAAATTAGTTAGACCTAGCTCAATATAGGATGATTGTTATCCTCTGCTATTAAAGGTAATAATAATGTTATTGGTATTACGTCCCTTTCAACTACTGAGGCTTTTAGAGACGCCAGGGTGCCGGAAGAGGACCCTTAACATGCCAGTAAATCTACGGACACGGCTTCCTCGCATTTGCGCACCTTCAAATGCCAACTGACTGCGCCAGGATTAGATCCTGAAACCTTGGGAACAGCAGGCGAAAGCATTACAGCCGCACCATGCAGCCAGTCTGCTATTAAAGGAAAGTTTCCCACATTGACAGATATAATCTTGGGAAAGTTAGTGAGTACCAGATCGATAGTTCTAGTGTTTGTTTTCTGAATGTCATTCAGAGAATTTAGCTATAAAGTGACTTAAAACTGAATAAATGTCATTCAGAGAATTTAGCTATAAAGTGACTTAAAACTGAATAATGATTTGCAAATGAATCACCATTTAAGATATCTTGATTAGCGCCTTTCACTGTATAGGATGTTGAAGACACCTACGATCATGATATTGCTACCAATAACATTGTAATGTTCTCCAAGACAATTACAGAACTTTATTATATGAATCATGACATGAATGTGACGGAAAATAAACATTAAAAATATAATACCCCTTATCATTCATCAGAGCTCTAATACCTAATGCCTCATACTTTCCATACTCAGAGTAAATGTTATATTTTATATCATTTGTCACCACAGCTAATACTCCACCTCCTCTTGTCTAATGGCATTACAGCTCTGCGACTCTGCAAGCCAGATCTGTGTTACAAGAATGATATTCATGCCAATTGCTCAAAATACTTGTGTATAAATCTTGTGCATTTATATTTAAATCTGGAACATTAACATTCTCTTTTTTTCCAACATTCAGCTATTAATGTCCTCAAATTGATTTTAGTTCATAAAAATTTCTATCTCCTTCTCAATCTCTAAAGCGTCCACATCCAGATGTAACGGCTAGCATTCTTGGTTGTCACCCCGGAGGTCCAGGTTCCATTCCCGGCTCGGTCAAGGAATTAAATTCTGGTCTGAAGTCTGGAATTAGGTACACTCAGCCTCGTGAGGGAAAACTGAGAAGAAGTGCGTTCGATTCTCGCCTCAGCCATCCTGGAATTGGTTATCTGTAGTTTCCCACTTCTACTCCAGGCAAATGCCAGGATGGTTCCTAATGTAAGACCACAGTCACCAATCCTCACCTGAATTGCAAATACACACACTTATACAGCCATCACAATAACACAGGTTTTCAAACAAAAATATATAACTTATACACACACACTCAAGTAAATGATCTCAATGTTCAAGCACCTCAAAATAAAACAACATCAATCTCTTTCAATATCAACTTTAAGGAGATTCGTGTTGTTGGTTGGGTTTCATAAAACTAAATATTAAGGGCATTTTGGACTGTACACTTATTGGGATCGGTACAAGTTCGAATCCTTGATTTTTAGGAATAAAATATATGGATTTAAAAGAAATCATGCTAGATGACCAGACCTCCAGTGGAAGTTAGTCTGGATGTCGCCACAGAACGTAATCAGGCAGCTGCAAAGATGAAGTCATGATATGAGCAAGACACACGTGAGAACTATGTGCCACCCCATAAATTTGATAAGGGTACCAGCTCAGCAGTAAAGCTGTGAGTCAGAAAGCACGAGATGGAAATGGAGTTCCCCTGGCCTAGCCACATCGGTATTTTTACTGATGTTGGTGCAACCGGAAGAGTACGCATTATGATGAAATCTGTGCAAAAACGGAATCCATGCAAAATTATAAGCAAAGGAGCACAACAATATGAATAATTTTGGAAATAAGGATTTATCAGAGAGATATTTGAAGTAATTAATGTACAGGAAAGAAGTGCAAGATCAGCACTACATTTGAGGAGGAGCCATGACAGCCGAGGAAATTTTATATCGCCCACACAGTCTGGGAGCATTTGGGAATTAATATTAAAATTCGCCACTATCAATTCTCAAAAAGAAGTACATTTTTGAGACTTTGAGACCATAAGGATTCTGGATATATTTTTTTAATATTGTAGAGCAATTAGTTTAGAATATAATTTCAAAAAGGAGGGCGTGGCTTAATTTTGTTCATAAATTAATAAATAGCGAGCTCACCTACCAACAATCATGCAGTTTACAACAGACCACGTATGGTCGCACTGCATCATAGTGCATGCAATTCTTATCAGACCTTGTAAGGTCGTGCTGCTTCTCAACGTAGGCAGTCATCGCCAGACTTCTAGTACAGAAGTGCTGCATCGAAGTCGTCAGTCTACCGTGGACGTGAAAACGTGTCACGCTGAAGCAACAGTATAAAGTCTTGAGATCTTCCAAGCGAAACGTATCATAACAGACTTAATAAATACTTGGAACCATTGCGGGTGACCAGAAGTACACTGCGGAAGTTATCAAGTTAACAAAGACTTGAGCAATATATCTACTGTGCGACAAAAGATTAGTTCGGCAAACTGCGGATAAAGTAAAAACATTTCGCCAGTATCGAAGAAGTCAACAATACCAAGAGTGTTTAAGTTATCGTCTAGGACCAAAGTGAGTCCAA
This sequence comes from Meconema thalassinum, assembly GCA_946902985.2. Taxonomy (NCBI): domain Eukaryota; kingdom Metazoa; phylum Arthropoda; class Insecta; order Orthoptera; family Tettigoniidae; genus Meconema; species Meconema thalassinum. The sequence goes on from OX336389.2 coordinate 678,989,388, forward strand.
CACAAATACTATTCTGAATCGTCCGTGCCTGGAGATCAGAATATAGAAAACGGTAGTTCGGAAGTATAATACGACCTAGGACCAATAGACATCAGGGAAGTCAGCATACGACTTCATAAGCAAATTCCATGAGATAGTCTATAACGACGATTTCAACGCGGAACGAGTAAAGAGACACTGATAGGAGTACCGAGGTGAACAGCGAACAAGGGTAGCTGTATTCAGAGACTTCCAAGCCGTTCAGGGTGGCGTAGGACCGGAACAAGTCGTCATTAGGCCTGCATTCCATGGAGAAGGTAGTAGGGAGTGAAACGTGTGAAACCACGAGTGAAAACAAGCCCAAAGGTTGAGCTTGAAGTGAAAAGCTTATAGTGCTTTTATAATTATTTTGAGTGTTATTCCGTGTCTAATTTGTAATTTAATCATGTCAGGAAATCATCCCAGTTTAGAATTTAGTGAAATCAATATGTATGATAGTATTAGAAAAGTGTTTTGTGAAATAAGTGTGATGGGAGGATACTAGATCCAGAATGAGGGTGGAAAGGTCCAGCCATGAAGTTCGAAATTCATCCAGTGAAATGTAAGTACAAAGTTTAATCATGAATGTATAACATTTTGGGAGAAGTTCGTAAAAAAATTAAAATAGAGAAAAAGCACACTAGTTTAAATGAGATAGTGAAGGAATATGTGTAACATTGTAGTATATGAAAGACGGATCTGAACATACCGTAAATAAAAGTAAAGAAATGAATAATAATAATAATAATAATAATAATAATAATTCAAAGAGTTGAATGAAATAATAAGTGACTAAGAACCTTAATGTTCATTTTGAAATGTATTAAACATATCAGTAATGACCGTGTTTGAACCATATAATGTTAAATTGAGTATAACTATGGGCCATAATATTGACTTTCAAGGAAAAATAAAATTACGGAAAACTTAAATATTGTTGTATATGCAAAGTTTTGCAATACAAAAAGTTGTTGATAGTGTTGTACCCCTAGGGTACGCTACCCCCATCCCCTAAATAAAATCTCCAACAAACCAAAATTACAAACATTTAATCTAAAAACCTATAAATTACAACCTATAAATTACAAGACTAATAATTAGCACATACATGAACCCAGGTAGCCTTGTAGCCCAGGCAATGACCCGGGAAAGGTTTACGACTCGGTAGGAATGTAAGGATTCCGCCGACCTAGCACACGAAACCTATAAGAACCCCGGAGGTCAAACACCCAGGATCATTCGATGATTTTCAATCAGTCAGTCTGTCTTAGTGCACCGACGCGTCGAACCTCTGCTGTCGGCTGAACAGGTAAGTGTCTCAAGCGATCACTACACTCACCACCACACTACACTCACATCCCCCTGTGCTTGGACTGTTATTATTTTTATTGATTATCCTTTGAACTGCTATTTGCCAGTGTACCTCAAGATCGAGGTACACATTAAAATCAGAAACACTAGAAGCCACTGGTCTTATTCTTTTATTTATTTAGCTAATAAGATCCTACCCTATTAGATTCCTCTTTAGGTAGGACTTAGAATTAGCCCTACTGTGTATTTGTTTAATTGCTTTTTGTGGTCAGCTGAGCACTATTGCTCCGCGCTGACACTAGCGAATTCCCCGTTTACTCGCCTGCCTACGACTCGCAGTAGACCGCGTGGCGCAGCTGTTGCGCTCTGAGTAATAACTTAATAGCCCTTCTAAACTACCCCTTCACCTAGAACTACCCCGTCAAGCAGTACCTTGGGGAGTTCTCCTTGCTGATCGCACTGTCGATCCCAGTTCTCTAAATAAGCCCTACCTCTTACAGCATTTGCCAAGCTCGCCCCCTATTTAGACTAATTTCACCCCTTAGATTAATTATTTGTACAGGCCTCCCTAACAGGAACCTTACAAATTGGTGGACGCGCCGAGTACCGCGACGTTGTATTAAAACAACGTCTAAGGGGGTTCAGAAAATGCACCTCCGCGGCAAAGATCCCTAAAAACCTCACACTAGCCAAGCAAACGCCACCCAAAATTGGGAAAAAAATTTGAGATAAGGGTTAGATAATATCTTTATACCCAACCCAAGCCCGCCCCGATAGATAATACATTTTTAAACGCCACCCTTACCTAGCCATACACAGTTTATATCCCCATAGATACGCCCTTACAGAAGGACGTACAGTAGAAATTCATGCTTACATTCCAAGATCCTAGTAAGGTCAGGCATGTATTTAGAGATACAGCACATAACCTCGCCGCTTCTACCAAACCACTACGCCCTAAAATCCTGGTTAAGAACCCTGACTTAATAACAGAACAAAACGCAGGTCAATTACTTAACGAACTTGAGGACGCAGTTATACATATTAAACTCAAATACCCAAGTGCAATCAGACAAAAACGTCCCATCACACGAGCACAGACACAGAACGCTCAACAGTCGCCCCCAGATAGCGGTGACAGTGAGGAATTCAACCCCCACATTACCAGCCGCTTTATTACTACACATTAGTGACACGCAGCAGGCCTACAACGGATTGCAGGTCCTGTTACAACAATTAAACGAAAGTACACATAATTCTTCAAACGGTAAACTAATTGAAGATATAAACACCATTGCCTTAACTCTGGGCGACAAAATTAACGAGGCGCTTTCCGCACTACAGGAGGTTAATATTGAGCACAACTTGTCACTGGATAATATCCAGGGCACGGAGCAATTTTATCCTCAGGACGCTCAACAATCTACCCCTAACCAACCAGGCACCTCCCAAAGCGGAAATACCTATATCACACCAATTCAGGTTCACCACCAACCCCTAAGCCACGCACACTCTAACGTTGCATTACAGAACGGCGACTTAGATTCCCCAGTTGAGCGTACCCCCTTATTTACCCCTAACACATCATACAGCGCGGACATGGCCATGCCTACGAAGTATCCAATGATACAACCTAATAAATACTCTGGTGATAAGCAGGATCCCGAGGAATATCTGAGAGCCTTCAATCGAACGGCTAGGATTAATGGTTGGACAGCTGAGGATAAAAAACGCCTCTTACCAGCCTACCTCACTAAATCGGCCCTCACATGGTATGAACTCCATGAAGCCACCTTGGCCGATGCCACCTGGGAACAATTTTCAGCTGCCCTCGTCAATACATTTCAGTTGACCCCTGATGAGGATGATTTGTATGACAAAATCCGCGCTCACACACAAGGTCCCACGGAAGGCACACAGGCATACATAAATGCCAGATTATTAATGTGCGAAAGATACAATAGGGACATGCCAGACAAGCAGAAAGTACGGCTCCTTATGCAAGGTATGCGCCCTACCTTAGAGGACAAGCTATGCACATTGCAAAGCAACACAGTGCTCGAATTGCAGGCAAACATTAGATTCATCGAAGAGGGCAATAAGATGACACAAAAAGCCGTGGATCAGCACATCCGTACAGATAACGGTGATTTGCATCAACAGATCCGCGATCTGACCAAACAGATGCAGGAGATGCAGATTACGGCCATCCACGCTAGCCCTAAAGCTCGCCCTCGTAGGGATGACTATAGGGATACATGGCGATCACCAAGGGGCGATCAACAGGATCAGGGTAGACCTAACCACCCCCATTGGCGCAATTCACCCCCGGTAAGAGAGGCGAATTATTATTCGCAATAACAGGTGCGAAAGCCGCTTTGGCAATCCGAGGGAGACGGTGCCATTATTTGACATAGATAAAAAAATAAAATTCCCAAATCAGAACGCATTATTTCTACATGATTACAGGCACACTTAACTACAATACCAGTAAACCAGGCCACGTAATAGCCTTACGCATAACATAACTCGCTTATATAGCCAATTTTTCTTTCAAGCACAATATTTAGGTGCAAGTAGAGGATAAGAAATGTCGAGGTACGGTCCGATAGTAGCAGTCCCACATAGGCTATATCCACATTTTCACAGACCCCAGAGCCATAGGGAACGAGAGCATTTAATCACCATTATTAGGGAGTAAAAAAATATATTTTCCCCCACATAGATCGAACCCAGGGATATATAAATTAAAACCAGCGCCCTACGCGCTATGTCAGTTAGTAGCCATGCTCACAACTGGCAGTCACCGACAGTTCCCAACACTGCATAATACGAGGATTAATTATAAGTTGCATGTTTAGTTATAAGTGATATAATAATATGTACCAGGTTATATTTCTTGTGTACTATGTCTTTATAAAATAATAAATTTTGTTCACACACACTAGCTTCAGATAGAACACGGCTAGATATATATATATATATATATTTAATAGTACATATGCCTTACACTTCCCATAGGTCCCCATAGACAGGTTACGCCAAATAAACGTTGGCAATAGCGCCAAGTGCAATATGGAATCTAGTAACCACAGTCTGAAATAGTGGTCAATACCAATCCAGATTTGGCCCCACAACATTATTAATCTTCAATTGTAAAATTCCACATAGGAGATACCGACGTAATATTTTTAATAATAGTTTTATATTTATAATATGTAAAGTGCATAAATGTTTTTGCAGATATATATTGTGGACAGGATTTTGCACATGTCATATGCAGTACATGGTAAACGAGGTCAATTCTCTACCTCAACATGCGGAAGTAACAAGAGACGGAATGCGCAGTCAGCCATACACGGTCACTGCCTAGCAACAGTATTTTCCGCTAAGTCACGTAGAATACCACACTCATACATGGCCGTGCGATACAAAGGGTCAATTACCCACATGGAGGCCACATGGCAAACCACAGAAGGATTCCTTTACCATAGGAAGATGTCTACACACTTCACATTAATACAAACTTATAAATAGCGCACATTTTTAGCTAATCAATCGCATTTAGATTTTCACACACGGTCACAAACATTAGGCAACCGATTGAAGATCACATCACCTGTCATAAGGGACTATATAGTAACGGGCCCTTCCCCTACATACATATAATGACAGAACACAGTTGAGATACACTAATATATAACTTAATTTTTTATATATATATACCTTCGGCAGCGACCGATGACCAATTCCGATAGATGGGATAAATGATAGGCAATTACATATATTTCCCATAACACTATAGGAACTAACACTCCCATGGATAATGACCACTTCTAGGAGATTAACACACATTTTACTTGGACAACTTTAGAAAGTGCACGGATTCCAACAGTCACCCCATATTAAGGCGGGATGACAGGCTGATACACTACATTGTCACAAAATAGGCCAATAAAGTAGTACATAGGGCCTAATATACTACATTACGGAACATATAATACGATTTATCTAACGAACGCCATTATTCCCGTAATAGCGAAAGCACAGACAACACAATAACACAGGTTAGCCGCAGTGCATACACACGATAGCCTAACACATACAGGAGCACAGGTTAGCGGCATTTCTAGGATGAAACGCAATACTTATACACTCATGCAGATTAACGACATTTCACAAAGGCATAGCAGTAGACATACAACTACACAGGTTAGCGAATTTCACTATAGGCTAATGCAGATTTAATACTCATAACAGAATATAGCGACACTTAGTAGCATTTCGCACACAATTGCGCTAGTACACAGGTGGATTATTACCACCACAGCCAATAGGAAGTGACACAATAACACATGTTATCATACCGTCACAGCATCACCATATATAGGTCAGCTGAACACACAGTTAGGTAACACTGGGAAAAGGTTGGCGTATACTTACGCGTAATACATATCCAATACACTGTAATCCACAAGATGTTTTTAATCATACATATGAATTCACCTCACACAGCCTACTAAGTAAGACAGCCTCCACACAGACACTAAGTCGTGTTCTGCAGGCAAGGCGGATGCTTGCATAAACAGATTACCGACACCCGAGACGCCAGTACTCCACGGCTCACATGTTATACACTGCACTTATGACATTAACATATAATCCGTTCCACATCTTTTTATCATCACAGGGGATCTTTTAAATATTTATTTTTTCTAAATCAAAGTGGAATTGACCACCAAGTACCGTAATAAAGACAGACAAATTGAACAGTTTTCATATGAAGCGAAACACTATCATTAGTCGATGGAGCAGGGAAATCATTTGAAGTACAATTATAATTATAATCATCCCATCATATTAGCCTACGACCGATTGGACATCTAGGCAACCCTAGATGCTTGGGGCTATTCCCCTGACAGTCGACCCAGGAACCCATTTATCATCCATACGCTTAAGTACAAGCTGTTCATAATTGTCTACTATATGATAAAATGATATTTTATAAATAATTTCATATTTTCATAAATGCCACAAGGCTCCAAGAGGACCACAAATCCTTGCATAGATCTCCTCTAATCTACATCTACACAGTAGATAAACAATTAGCATTACGATCATCAGTTGGCCACAGTAAATTTACATATTTTCGTTTTGAGGCAACGTGATACGACATGGCACATACATATATACACACATCAAAAAAAGTTTTGCATCACCTCGGTTCCAAGAGTTCCGGAACCGTTAAATACAAAGGGAATAGAGATCAACACAAACAACATTTCAGCTCGTTTTATTGCTCATGAGACCCACACATTGCATGTTGTACCATCATACAGCTAGACTTTCAGCATTTGTGGTCCAGATTGCAGTACACACCACTACCTCTAATACCCAGTAGCACGTCCTCTTGCATTGATGCATGCCTGTATTCGCCGTGGCATACTATCCACAAGTTCATCAAGACACTGTTGGTCCAAATTGTCCCACTCCTCAACGACAATTCGGCGTAAATCTCTCAGAGTGGTTGGTGGGTCAAGACGTCCATAAACAGCCCTTTTCAACATATCCCAGGCATGTTCGATAGGGTTCATGTCTGGCGAACATGCTGGCCACTGTAGTCGAGCGATGTCGTTATCTTGAAGGAACGCATTCACAAGATGTGCACGATGAGGTCGAGAATTGTCGTCCATGAAGACAAATGCCTCTCCAATATTCTGCCGATATGGTTGCACTATGGGTCGGAGGATGTCATTCAGGTATCGTAAAGCCGTTTCGGAGCCTTCCATGACCACCAGTGGCGTACGTCGTCCCCACATAATGCCACCCCAAAACACCAGGGAACCACCACCTTGCTGCACTCGCTGGACAGTGTGTCTAAGACGTTCAGCCTGACCAGGGTGCCTCCAAACACGTCTCCGACGATTGTCTGGTTGAAGGCATATGCGACACTCATCGGTGAAGAGAACGTGATGCCAATTCCGTGGGGTCCATTCAGCATGTTGTTGGGCCCATCTGTACCGCGCTGCATGGTGTCGGGGTTGCAAAGCTGGACCTCGCCATGGACGTCGGGAGTGAAGTTGCGCATCATGCAGCCTATTGCGCACAGTTTGAGTTGAAACACGACGTCCTGTGGCTGAACGAAACGCATTATTCAACATGGTGGCATTGCTGTCGGGGTTCCTCCGAGCGGCAATCCGTAAGTAGCGGTCATCCACTACAGTAGTAGCCCTTGGGCGGCCTGAGCGAGGCCTGTCATCGACAGTTCCTGTATCTCTGTACCTCCTCCATGTCCGAACAACATCGCTTTGGTTCACTCTGAGACGCCTGGAAACTTCCCTTGTTGAGAGCCCTTCTTGACACAAAGTAACAATGCGGACGCGATCGAACTGCGGTATTGACCTTCTAGGCATGGTAGAACTACAGACAACATGAGCAGCGTACCTTCGTCCTGGTGGAATGACTGGAACTGATCGGCTGTCGTACCCCCTCCGTCTAATAGGCCCTGCTCATGCATGGTTGTTTACATCTTTGAGCAGTTTTAGTGACATCTATGAACAGTCAAAGGGACTGTATCTTGGATACAATATACACAGTCAACGTCTATATGCCGTAGATCTGGGAACCGAGGTGATGCAAAACTTTTTTTGATGTGTGTATATGTCCATTAGTAACACAATAACGCCATGGCCCATAAATGTCCTACAGTAGACCTAAGGCGTGAGAAAGTCTAAAACAGGTGTTTGCCTACTTTCCTGGGTCAAAACACTATAGATAGATATCAGCCGTGAGCGTATGGATGTAAATATATTCGGCAATAAATACGTTAAATGGTCAATAGCTATTCTACGTTTTCCTAAGGCGTAAATCGAGTCAAGAGCAGGTGTTTGCCTACCCTCCTGGGATCACGATAAGGAATGAGTATCGACCATAGACATAATCATGCCGAATTTTATAGATAATGATTAAATAAAGGCCCGATGATTTTCTTTAATACATAACGAATAAATATCCACATGATTTCACAAACAGTATATACGAAACAGAAATACATCATTTTCCCAAAAACACATCCAGTTAGGAGAATACACTGTATAATTCTCACTGCCATACAGCAGAATGCCCGATGAAGGTAGCCCATTATGCTCCTCCACGGACAATCCAACATGCGGAATGCAATATTAACTGTGAATACACAAATTACTACACACCCCGCCTTATTTTTTCAATTTCCCGGAGTAGACAGGGGTAAACCACGGAAACACTTTTCCTACTGGGTGACACCCAATATTGATACACTCACAGGGAATCGCTACACGCATCCACATATTCCCAGTACACATTAATACAATTTGGGAATTAATTACAGAGTAAATAAATATATTTTATAGACGCCATTTTCAATTTTCCCACAGGAAATGGAGGTAAAACACAGAAACATTTATCTATAGATGGGCACCCAGCATATTAATGCGCCCTGCATTATTTTTCATTTTCCCGGAGTAGACAAGTGCAAGCCACTGAAACACTTTTCTACGTAGTATTACCCAGAATTTTTACAGCCACAGGAATGCGACATATGCTTCCGGACATGTATAACACACTCCAGCATATTACATAAATACTATACAAAAACACAATAGTTATATGCATATCATTTGCCACATTTAGGTCCGATATGGCGACAGCGTATTCCCATTAGGATTCCTCAATAGAAGGACATGCGTAGCTTCCCAATTTACAGACGGACAGCTAATGCCCTCCACCCAGGTTACATAATACACCGGTGGTATAGCTTAAAACGATGATAAACATTACATTAGATACATAACACGTGCTTGTGACAGTTCATCTATGGCACAATAACAAAGCCTCGTGCTTGGAACCAACTCTTAGAACTCGGGTCCAATCAGAGTAGCGCCACGATAAACAAGAGCTACTACAGCCCGACAGCCAATCAAGGCTACAGGTCACGCCTCACATTGGCGATAGTTGATATCTCACATGTACACACCTTATCACCAGACACGCCTCCCACGTGACGGGTAACTAGCAAGCAGCCATAATGAATACAGGCCACATCTCGCGCGCTAGATTCAAACGGCACTAGGAGCGAGACATCTAATTGTCAGAATACACTACACAAAGCAGAGTAACCAAATATTTTTATTTTAGTTCACCCCCTTCATCCATTAATACTTAACACCAGGATAGCATATTTTACGGCCAAAAGCCAGTATTCTCGGTGATATTCACACAGCGCCGCATCACACACAAAATACACCGTATTTTATCTCTTAGCGGGCTTTAATGCACTTTTGCCCATGGATACACCCTTATATAGACACGCCATCCAACATAGGAAAACACGAGCATGTTTCCGTGACCATATAAACATATAAATCCACTTCCCAATTAGGAGGTTTTAATTTATTTTATTTGCGATACAGAAATATCATACAAAATATTATCTTTCAGATTTAGACGAGCAGAGTTATTTCAAGCGACAGCACGTTAATATACCCCCCCCCCCCCGTGCATTTTTACCCCTCTTGAAATCCATAATTACAACGCCACTTTTAGTGGAATTTATGGCCTTGTTTAACATATATATGGCATTCAAATATACCATCCTCCCAACTAATAGAATGGCAATACACACTTATGAATCCCCCACATTTCCGTAGGGTGGATAGAATATTTTTTGCAGCGATCAGCCCCATTATAGGAGGGAATTACGCCACACATATAGTGAGCTGCAATATAACCTGGTTTAGAATATCTATATATAGTATCTCTAGACAGTAGCTCTAGACAGTATCTCTAGACAGTATCTCTAGACAATACCTCTAGCTAAGGGATTATATTATATAATAACCCTAGATGACCAGTTTTTCAATCTAGACTTTATAGCATATAAGTCTAGTGCATATATTACGAGTATGAACAGCAGTCTCATATTACTATTATGGCGCCAGATGCCATATATTACGACTAGAGTGTCCAAGCTGCAAAGCACATCTCCCTCCCAAGATACATATTAAACACTATACAGATAACACTTGTACACTTCTCCCCTATTCATGCGCGGCACTTGGTAAACATGCAATTACCAGGGTGTACACCATGATTTATCGCTCGTGGCTATATGTTAATCAACATTCGGAACCTTAGAGCTAACAGCTTAGCGTTCCAGGCTTAACCCGCTAACACCATTGCATGCAATGTTACATTTTCATAACCAATGTTTTTACCCTGCATGTCAATTAAGAGCATAAATGCTAACCTAAATCCTTCAGCACGGTACCTAACAACCACGCTGAACACCCAGATCCTAAACAATAAAATCCTCACCCTCACCGGTCGAGATTTCCTACCACCTAACGTTTCCATACATCCCCGTAGGACCACGATTCCTTGGACCTCTCTTACCATCCATTTACCGCTACTTACAATTTTTAACATACCTACAACTGCCCAGTAACACGGGAATCCCATTCCACATCCCTCACTTACCTACTAACATGTGAGGAGGAATAATACGCAGCTGATATTAGCTGGATATCCGACGGGCCAGGCGCAATGACAGTGCACCGTGCCACCACAGTTATCCCCCCCGTATGACTATGACATCATACACAACACAATACCGCTTGGCACTTGCTTTTTCATGGTTTGCGCACGGAGGTGCACTTTAATGGATGTGAAACTATTTTTCAAGAGAAAATAGATGTTGATGAATTGATAAATTGTACCCAGGACTGACGGCAAGGATAGCCCAGGACATGACTTAATAGGACTTCAACGTTGACGACCGACGAGAGGTCATAGTGGTGGCATGTTAGGGCGGGCAAGCGCCTGTGTTAGGGGAAGTACCTAGCCTGTCTCCCCTAAGCATAGGGTCCGTTATACCCATTTTTTTATGTCCTAGCATCGTCTGAACTATATACTTTCTCCTTCCCAAGACGACTCCTATGACTTGACGTTAGTTAGCATATAAGAATAAGTAAGTGCTCTACAGCGGGAGCAAAGTCCTGCAGCGGCAGGTGAAGATGAATAATATGAATAATGATGAAATGGAATAATGAATTAAAGGAATAAGGAAATAAGGAAATAGTAACAGAATATAATAATGAAAGGCTACAATGAAATAAGGGAATAATGACAGAATATAACAATGAAATGATAGAATACTGATATGAAATAATGAAATAATGAACGATTCTCTCCCTGGCCGAGGTTACAGTTAAGTTACTATTGTGCCCCAGGGAGAGGAATATATTGATATAGATGAAATAATGAAATAATGAACGATTCTCTCCCTTGTCGAGGTTACAGATATTATTGTGCCCCAGGGAGAGGAATATATTGATATTGCATAAGTGGCAATATATGAGGCGCCGAGACTGGACACAGCGCAGATAGGGGTGCAATTTGCACATGTAACATATACCAAGGATAGCAATGCGCGTGGGAGGTCACTCGATACGGAGGTAACTCATAGCGCAGGCTATGTAAGAGTAAACCGAACCACTATACGTATGGGTCAACTGGTTAAGCCGTTTTGAACAGAAAACTTGTAGTTTTTCCAAACCACAATCTGCATTCGTAGTCACTCGGGTTACCGATACCACATTGCAAATTGGACGGTCACTAGGATTACTATACGTACTTAATGCCCCATTCCATGTTACGTATTTCGCCGGTCCACTGGTAAAGGAAGTCCTTTTAGGCTCTCTTAGTTCCGATACCACCCTGCGTATTGGACATCACCTGGTTAAAATACACCATCATACGCATCCGTATTTTCTACGGCATAAAGGCAAAAGAATGTATCTCATGAGTAAAACTATGCAACCCAGGCATACTGTTATTAATTCAATATATGAGCGCTGAATCCGGTCTTGCATAAGCCAGATAGGAACGGTCCATACCGTTCACGAGATTGTCCTTCAAGGAAGGGACGATGATAGATAGGAACGGTCCATACCGTTCACGAGATTGTCCTTCAAGGAAGGGACGATGATAGATAGGAACGGTCCATACCGTTCACATGAGTGTCCTTCAATGGAAGGGCCAAGAGCACAATGAAATAATAAGGCATAGACAATATGGATAAAGAAAATGGTAGAGCAATGATATAGGACAGAAATGAATAGGAATAAAAGTAGAGTGAAGTTATAAGACATAATGAGTAAGAAAGAATAAAGACATAACAAAGGTGAATACAATAATGAACGAAGGAAGAAGTAGAGAAATGATATAGGACAGACATGAATAGGAATAAAGTACAGTAAAGTTATAGGACACAATGAGTAAGAAAGAATAAATAAATACCAAGGTGAATACAATAATGAATGAAGAATGAAGTAGCACAATGATATAGGACAGAAATGAATAGAAGTAAAGTAAAGTGAAGTTATAGGAAATAATAAGTAAGAAGGAATAATGAGATGCAAAGATATAGCCATAAAGAAATAAAGAATGAAGTAGCACAATAATATAGGAAGGAAAGAATCGGAATAAAATAAGGTGAAGTTATAAGAAATAATGAGGAAGAAGGAATAAAGAAATACAAATATATAGCCAGTAAGGAATAAATGTTGAAGTAGTACAAGGATTTAGGAGAAAGATGATAAGAATAAGGAAATGCGAAGGTATAAAAAATAATAAGGACGAATGGATAAACCAAATAGAAAGGTATACAAAGGTACAAAGAAAGTAAATAACAAATGGCCAATAATAATTAGTAATCTGTATTTACTTTTCAGCGCAGGTTAAAAACCTGAGGCGCTGACACCGGACACAGCGCACATGGTGGTGCATACTTTGCACGCATGCATCGGGAATAGCTCCATTTTGGGCGCTCGCCGAAATTAATAATGACAGTGATAAAATGTGATTTAATTGATAAATATACTGTTTCTCTATATGCCTCCACAGGTTCACCCCACAACGGACGAGGGTAAATACCCTCTGAAATAATAATTTTACATGTATATTATGGATCCTCACAGATGTCTACGAATTATATGCACTAACAATATGTTTTTTTATACTACACAAATTTCCCGCCCCCACATTCCACACTCACACGGCCAATACACAGTCCCCCCCCCCCTCACATAATACATATTTTCAGGCGCACATCCGAACCACAGTGGAGATATACCTGTGGGATATCCTCCACTGGAGGCCGGATCAACAAATACTTTGACACCTAAAATGAGAGGTGCATTACGGCCACACAACTCGCGCCTATTTCTGTAAAGGACGAGTTGTGCAGCCAAGATGACTTCGCTCGCCCACAGGGAGCAAGCCATACAATAACAATATTAGACGGGTAATATATAACCTGCAGGTAATAGATAATAGTTTATGCTTATATATTAAATTAGAGTGCACTCGCCATAATATTAACGGGTATAGAATACAATACTAATAATGATATAGTTGCGCAACGACGGTAGTAACAGAATATTGATATATAATAAAGAGAATTTGGTTTTGTTGTTATAGAATGTTAACATAATTAAGAGAATTTGGTTTTGTTGTTATAGAATATTAATATAATTAAGAGAATTTGGGTTTGTTTTTATAGAATATTGATCTAATTAATAGAGTTTTGTTTTATTTTTAATGGTTTTAATACTTACAAATGGTATGATGGCATGGAAATTTTTCTGGAAAATATTTAAAAATGTTGTTATTATTTAGATAAAATTGCGAAGATATGAGGATATATGGATGATTTTATGTTACACGTTGATTTTTTCCTTTCTATTCTTTTAAACTCCCCATTGTAAAAATGTCGCATTTCTCCCACACAATAAAACACTTTTAAATTTAACCCTTAAATTACACCCTGCGACATTTATTTCATTCTTTCTCTCCACTCTATCCCTTTTACACACGTGCAGGGCACGCGAGGACAGTTTTTCATCCACACCGGAGGTACGTTCATTATATATGTATATATAGCCTCCCCCAACCCTCGGATGTTTTTTTCCTCTCGTGTGTTCCTGCACCCCTTTAGTTAAATTGATGATATTGAAATGTTTATATTATGTACTGTTTTGTTTAACAATCTATTATGTCATTATGTTACAAATACAATAGGGATCAATGTTATATCCCGTCAAGTTGGTGTATTCTTGGAATACACGGTACCAGAGATTATAATTTTCAATGCTTTTGCATGTTCTTTCCTTCCTCTTTGTCAAACACCAACAGTGATCTTCTATTTTCTCTTAGGTGTTCAGGTCGCTTATATCTTTTATGAGTCTGTTCCAGATATATATTCTATGACCCACCTAGCGTCATATAGCAGCGAATCTCTGAAGCTCCTCAATTCTTCCTGGTGCTAGAGGACTTACTTATCCATTTGTCCACCAGATCCTGTTACCATCGCCAGCTATTTTCTCCTTGAGCAAGAGGACTACGTCTACTTCTTTACTCACCATGCTGCGCTAGTATCATCTGTTATCAACTCTTTGAAGACCAGCTCAGCAAGAGAAGATCATTTTTTGTTGTAACATTGGCAATGTTTATATGTTCTCCTTTTGTCTCCTACCCCCCACTCTTTTCCCCTTCCTTGGACCCTCCGTGCTCCGTTGAGCAGGTCTCACTTCTCAGTCGGCAGTTGACTCTATCAGTTAAGGCTCCTCTCGAGCCAGCTTCCTCAAACCAAGAGGCACACTCTCTTCTACGCCATGTTGGCAAGGTAGTTGTCATCTAACGGAACTTCGCCTTCAACATGAAATCAAGATAAGTACCATCTTAAAGATTTAACCTCATCTTCATGGTTTTAACTTTCACGTGCTTTTAACGATATTTTTATAGACAGTGTGAGATTATTTATTTTGGGGCAAAAATCATTCTTCGTGGGATTTGCCATGTTGAGCTTTTGTTCATATAAGCCAACCTTACTAAAAAAGAGCTTTTCTTAAGCTATTCAAATGAGAAATCCTCTCACTACGTGGGATATTATCTAATACCCACTGTCTATAATTCATAAAGCAAGTTCCTCCGCTGGATTTACATTGGCCCCATTTTCTACTAAGATCGTCCTGGAACCTTCCAGATCTTGTACTCTATCTGCGAGTCTTGCCATCAGGTATTTTTCACTCACATGTGAAAATAATATTCAAAATAAGGAGTTTTCTTTATTAATTACTGCAATAGCTAACTTTCGTCCACCGTTGGGATGTTCTATGGCGCATTTAACTGTAATCCACCATTTTCTCCAGCAATAGACTCTCGCCTACCTAGTGCAACCAGTTCTTTTCAGCATTGTAAAAACTTTCTTTCTCATGAACTTTCGAGTTTCTACAGTGAACTTTGCATCAATCTTTACAGACTATAGTGATAATCAGTGCTTGCTCCACTTTTCTACCGCGTCGCGATCGTCCGTTTATATTAAATACGGCCATGAACATTTTTTCCTCCATCCCTATTTCTCTTTCCTAAACCTCTTACTAACAATCTGTAATAAACTTTTAAATTCAGGTCTGTTTCAATAAGGTGTCACTCTATGAAGTGCCCTTCCATTTTGCTTGTTTATCATTAAGTAGTTGCTGTAATTACGTGGTTTATACACGTTTCAAACTTACAGTGTTTCTCCCTTCAAATCAGGGAAAACAATTCTTTCAACTCTTGTGTGAGTTATTTTTTAGGTCTCACTAAATGGAAACTGCCCCATTTGGCTCGTGATTCCTATCTAAAATATAGGAGGTCGAGAACCTTCCTTTTGATTATCTCTTCAGGTTTCACAGTAAGTGACCTGCCCACTTTTGTATAATTATCATATAGTAATTCTGTTTAAATATAAGAAGTTGTAGAAACTTCCATCTTATTCTTCATGTTTTTCTTATTGTTATTTTCGAAGTTGTCACTTTCTCTAGAACATTCTCTCAAGAATTTCTTAAAGTACACTCTTTGTACTAAATTTAAATGTTTAAACTTTAATTACTACACATGTCTTTTTATTTTCTTATAAAGATTTTAGAAACATGTAAGGTTTTAAACCTCATAAATTGTCAATTGCCTGGAGCAATCGCTTAATGTGAGGAGGTCTCCGACCCCATTTCTTAAAAAAGTTTAAATGAACTATGTTTGTCAAAATTATATTACATGCTTGTTAATTTCCTCAAACTTCTTTGCATTGTTTAATAAATTAAATATTTGTTTTTGGATTCATCATTTCTCTGATACTACAGTTAGGCAAGATCCTGGCTTTCCTAGCTCTTCCTAGGTTTATGCCCTCGTTCATACTCAATAAAGCTTTTACTATTTGTCTTGCCAGACCATCACCCTTCCCTATAGTACTTTCATGCATGCTTGGGAGGAAATACACTAAAGCCTTTCTCTGGCAAACCGCCAAAGTCTTAGCTGCGGTTCCCGTCAGCTTCGACCAAGCTCTTTCTGTCCCCGTTTACCTGGATAGGAGGCTGTCAGATATCCGCCCCCTCAATCGGATTGCCAATTATCAATTGCACCGGCACAGCTACATCAATGAAAATGGCACTGACAGATACTATCGAGATAAGAGCACAGAAGTTCACAGGAAATCATTGTGGAACACACCAAAATAGACGGGGGTTCATATTTACCGTTACTTACCTCTTAATTATCTCGGGGTTTGAGTTGACAACAGGATCACTAAAAGTCTGTTCACACAATAACCTCCACCATGACATTTAAAAATGAGCCAAGACGAAGACGAGAACTTTGAACTGTACAAAAGCTTTATTTCTAATAAAGGGTATGATTTTACTAACACAACAAAATCAACGTGGCTATCAGTAGCCCAAGTCAATCTGACTACGTCCTCAGTAGGACTTGCAAAATTATCATACAACATGATATAAAACATTTTAGCTCCCAAGAGCTCCAAATAACGTAATATTCATAACACTATTGGATTGGAAAAGGACGTAAGGGTGTGACATATATAGAGCATTTGGTTTCCTTTTAATAAACATGAGAATGGTATTTATAGTCGCAAGGCCGGAGTGTGGACGACCTCACTCTCTGTGAACCAGATGTTGGCCCAGCTGCGAGCTCCCCTTCCAACCTGTTGCATACTGGTCAAATGCATTCCCTTCTCACGTGCTAAGTTACGTAAGGGTAGCTTGCTCTCTCAAACTTTTATCTGTCTACAAGACAACTCACATTATATTTACGTAAATCTTTCAAGTACTTTGCTCACATCCTATTGGATCATTATGTTAATTCCCTAAATTTGTTAACTTCAATCCAAATGTTTAATTAGCTCTTAAATGTTTATAACAAAATCACATAAATTATTTATAACAATTAGAAATTGTTTATAATGTTTGTCAAAGACAATAAAAATATTATATACACGCCTTTAACATCACTCTCGTTCCATATTATTTTCAAAAATATTTACAGCACTTATTTACAATATTAACATTTTAATTGTTTAAATTATTAATTTAATAAATACATTGACCACATGTCCATTCGGTTGATAATTTTCATAATCGTGATTAATATAATCGACCAATGAAGGTTAGTTATACATATTAATGTCACAATCTGGTTTAATAAAAGTTTTAATAATGATTTGTGACGGCAACTTTCATTCAAAATCTTATCTCAAATTCTTTCAAAACTCGTGTTAATTCTAACAGTAAATCACTTGATTAATTTTCAACGAACTATTACAATCTTACTCCAGCGGAAAATCCTTCGCTAACAAGTTAATGCACAAACTGCATTAAAAATATGCCCAAAATCATCATATATTAATCTATATGGTATTAAACTTCCACATAACTTACAAAACTTCCACAAGTAATTCTTTAACATTTATTCCTGTGGGAACTTCCTTCATATTCAAGGGCATTATATCTCAGCGACTTTCAACACGCGCTGCACTAGCGATTATACATTCATAGTTCCACTTAAAAAATTTTATAATCATTAATTGTTTCAAAACTGTTTTTCTATAACCTTCGTGGATTTCATTCATGAACCGAACTGAAGTCAAAACTTGCCAATCACAAACAAATTTAATAGTGAATACGCTTATATACGCCTGTCTGGTCTATCAAAATTTAAGATTAACATCTTAAAAGAAATTGTAGTATGAAAATACTATCTTCAAATAAAGTGCGACTAAATGCAAAGTAGTCGAATAGAATCCAATTAGACTGGGGAATGCAAACATCGTTATATAATTCTCTAATTGAGAAAAACTCCTAACAAATGTACTAGACTTTAATGCATTCAATAATTCATTATTAAAGTTACTCTTTCACAAAAGTGTCTATAATGCAATGTTCATTCATAACTGACGATAAATGTCTGTGTTGCAATCAATTCAACTAACGACTAGTATTTCCAAGATCGTCGACGACGTAAGAGATTTTAACGCTCTAAAATCATTTAAATGTTCTTCCTTCTTGATGATGACAGAAAATTGGTCAAAGTAATTAAACAGGGGTAGAATTACTTTAATAAAATGACACGCTGTCTGAATTTAAATCTGCCATAAAAATCATTAACATACAGTCAAATCGTGACTACAAAAATATTAATTACTGAAAAATCTAAATATCAGTCTCAACTGATTCAAAATCATTAACAATGCCATGACAAAACAATGTCTTAATAAATCGTCGAAAAATGCAAAACTCATCAAGGTGTACTGAGAATAAGAATCTCAACAAGAAAATAGGGCAAAACATGAGGATAAAAATATGGGAAAAATGGTTGCTCAAACATCATTAGTAAACTCAAATACAATAAACGTTCACGACTACCTTATCTGCCGATTGACGTTCCAGAGGAAAATTCCCCAAAGAAGACTGCTGATGGATCCATTTCACCACGTTAAAGTTGAGCTCCATCCTCGAAATAGGAAATAGCACCCTCGGAGAATCGAACTGCTTCCTTCTCCGAGAATCGCTCTGCTCCTCGAAGACGAATAGACATCCTTCCGGCAATAATCTTCTGTGTGAGTCGGGATATCCCTGACCTCTCTTGAAAAATTCCCTGAAGTTCCAGTAGACAATCGTCATGAAGTTTTGTAGAAATTTCCGAAGAAATTATTCATATTCAGAGTATGAAATTGTTTCTATGGCTGTTCGATGGTATTCAGCCTTTAATTGCGAAACATGGGTGTAGATGGTATTCACCGCATGTTCGCTTGTGTGGAATAGCAATTAGCGAAGTTCCATGTCGCTATCTTACTCCGTTGAAGT
Source organism: Meconema thalassinum (assembly GCA_946902985.2). Taxonomy (NCBI): domain Eukaryota; kingdom Metazoa; phylum Arthropoda; class Insecta; order Orthoptera; family Tettigoniidae; genus Meconema; species Meconema thalassinum. The sequence goes on from OX336389.2 coordinate 679,008,950, forward strand.
ATGTCCCAATTGCAATAAGCCCTTAGCCTTCCATCTGTTCTTCGGTTGTAGTGTTAGAAAAACAAACTGCCGTATTCAATTGCTCCATTATACCGTATTGTTCTGTAACCCAGCAATCTGAAGTCTTTCTATTCCACTCGCAGCGTCAGCCGTTGCGTTGATTCTGGCTATACAAAAGTGCTTCTCTTGTGGCGAGATAATCACTTTTCTCAGTCGTATAAAACTGCTAATATCTTTCGAACTAATTGGTCGAAATTGTTCAGCTTTTCTCTATAACTGCATGTAGCACCGCACAATACAATTTGCTTATCGGTGACCGCTAACTATTCGAAGCTAAACTTGTAGAAGCTTTCTAAGGTCCGTTTCAACTTCACCTAGTTTGACTTGGATCTCGTTAATATAGTGGCCTCGCCACACGTTATAAAGACGATTCTTTTCACTGCTGTTCACTTCGACGTCTCACTATAATGAATGTATAAGAAAAGAACTTTCACAATAGACTTCGATGATCTGAGAATGAGATCTCAGAATGATCAGAGAACGAAGGAGACTCCTCTCTTCTGCGGAAGCCCTTTTATTAACTTCACGAGGGGCGTTTCCATCCCTTCCAAAGCGTGATACTACGTCATCGCTAAAAGTTCTAACTTCGTTAATACATGACGGATTTTCAAAATTCAAAAACTGAAAATAAATTTCACCAAAATTCCAAATCAATGCTTTTACTGCAAATGGATTTCCACAATTCTGCATTCCAAAAGTAATAAAAATACCATAGTTTTAGCAATCTCCGTCTTCCTTTAAACTATCGTTGATTGGTTCATGCCTCTCCTCCAATAGCATAGTTTCTTCCTCAGCAGAATTCCTCGTTTCCTGCGACTGCGTCATAAATCTTGGAACATTCTCGACTAAATGCTGACGTCACTGAGAATCTCAGCTCAAGTAGCCTGCTGGCATAACATTTACGTCATCCGTGCTTACGTCATGACTACCCACGTCATAACTATGACAGCCATAACTCTCCTTATAATTTCAAATATAGCCACCATGGTCTCTACATAATTCAATTACGGGGGCAGTACCCATTTTAGGTATCCGAGAACGGATTTGCGGCGGCAACCACCTTTAAGTGTGTTTAAAGTTAAACTTATTAATTTTGTGGGACTCTCCTCCTATTTTTCTATCCTTTTTCTCCAATCCAAAAATCTACTTCCTTTTCTTAATCATCTTCCCTTGGTGGGTGCGTTATTCCTCAGCCTATAAACTACCCAAAGTTTGGTACCAGAAACCCGGGAGAGTCCATTCGTCATTTTTCTGTTTGACAATACTCTGCAAATTATTAATATCTGCTTTGGATTTTTCAGCTATAACTACATCATGCAAAGCCTGTGAACGGTAAAGAGGCCGCTCCTGTCTCCTTTGGGGTGTCCTGTTCTTTCTACTCATTTGCTGCTGCAAACTTGACAGCATCTCCAAGGTTCTACAGTTTCGTGAGTTGTATTTCAATTTATTCTCTTTGTCATGGCTCCTACTGAAAAAGATGAAACTCTCATTGCCAGACGTTCTTCCTATAAAGGGCAACTCACTAGATTCAGAAATTTCATCAGCAAATTAAATCCCGCCGAGTGTGATTTAGACATCTTGGCACATCGCCTTAAGTTGTACGAACGGTCCTATGATTATTATGACCAAATTCAAACCGAGATTGAATCCGCTTGCCCAGAACTTCAATCGGATCGGGACGAGGTCGAACCCTTGTACTTTGAAGGGATTGCAAAGGCCCACCAATTGATTCGCAATATCTCAGAACCGGACACTAGGGTCATCAATCCGGCCCAGTTCGCACCCGCTTCAGTTCACAAGAACAAACCGAAACCGTTACTTCTTAAGATAAGCCTACCGCACTTCTCAGGCAAGGAAGGTGAATGGTATTCTTTTTATGAACTTTACTGCTCCCTAATTCATGAAAATACTAAGATTTCTGATATTCATAAATTTTATTTCCTCCGTACGTCTTTGGAATCTGAGGCCTTAGCCTTGGTGGAGTCACTGCCTTTAAGCGCAGACAACTACCACATCGCCTTTAATCTCCTTAAAGAGAGATATGGCAATTTACGTTTGAGTGTAGCTCGCCACATACGCTGTCTCTTCAACTTGCCAGCTGTCAAACCTAATGACGTCACCTCTTTAAGAGACCTCTTAGACTCTATACAGTTGAATGTCAGAGCATTATACCAACTTAAGCAGCCTGTCCAAACATGGGACACCATACTCATTCATCTGGCTACATCAAGATTCGATTTTTCAACTTTAAAGGCTTGGGAAATTGAACTCGCTCGCAAGGAAGAATTTTCCTTCGAGCACTTAATCTCGTTTCTCAACAGCCGATGCCAAGTTCTTACAGCACTCGCATTTCAGTGCGAAAAGGTCGAAACGAATCATCAGTCTCACATTTTTGAGAAAAACCTTGCTTTTTCAAAGGGACATCAGCCCCCATCTGTCGAGAACAAGCAACCCCGTTCTTCTTTCAATCATGCAAGAGAACAAATCAGGCCGCTCAACAAATCGTTAAAATGCACGCTCTGTAAAAAGCTTCACACATTGTATTTGTGCAAATCCTTTAAAGAATTGTCTGTCGAAAATCGAAGGAAGTTTGTCTTCAATAGCAAACATTGTTTCAATTGCTTGTCACCTAAGCATTCTTCTTCAAACTGCACGTCATCCAATCTCTGTTTTCATTGCAAAAAACCGCATCATTCTTTATTGCACGTTCACGATAAATCGAGGACATCAGTACCTGCCTCTTCAAGCTCCTTGCAGAGCCGCTCCGAACAAACTAATGCTTCTTCCTGCATTTCTAACGCCGAAACTTCTCACAGTGCGCAAACCCTTTTGAGCACTGTACAATTCGAAATCCAAGATAAATTTGGAAATTGGTTTAGAACCCGTGGTCTTCTCGATTCCGCTTCAACTCATAACTTTGTTTCGCAATCGTTGATTAAAAAACTAGGTCTTTCGTCATCGCCCACTGCTATCAATGTGACCGGCATTGACAATTTGAAAACTCAAGTCTTGCAGTCTTCAAAATTGAAAATCAGAGACGTTTGCCAAAGAAACACCAATCTTAATTTAAACTGTCTCATTCTTACCAGTATTGGCAAAGACACTCCTAGCAGCGCTATTAATACTTCCAGTTTAAAGATTCCTTCGCACTTAAGGTTAGCTGATCCTCAGTTTAATGCTCAAGGTCCCATTGATATACTTTTCAGTGCCAATGTTTTTTGGAAGTGCCTTCGCAAACAAACACGCAAGTTATCTTCAACCGTGGTCGCCAGAGACACCGATTTTGGTTGGGTTATTACTGGTGAAATTCAGCATCCCAGTGTTCAAACCAAAGCGCAATGTCATTTCGTTACAGCTGACATAAATCCCATTTCTGAAAAAGAGAACGCTCATGTTTCAGATCTCAATATTTTTGAAAAACACTTGCCGAAACGATGTCTTATCGTGAATAACTACGCTACCTTTGTAAGTTGTTTAAATGATTTTGCTTTCTTCCCGCACAAAATGGCAATTCAAGTTCGCCTCACTTTGTGTTACTTCGTCTACCTTCTCATGTCATTTTTATAGCAGGTAATTGCTTAAACTCTTTCTCGAAAACTATCTTCCCTTTGTGTAAAACCATGGCTATCAGTCTCCATCACTTCGCTGTAAGCTATGTTTCACTTCTTTCGCTATTTGGAAGGACGGCCACGGCGGGCTCCTCCCCCCTTCCTCACAATTGGAAGCCGCTTTTGAAACCGCTTGAAAATCTGAATTCCCTAACATCAAGAATAACTATTCTTATGCATAACTTCCTTCTCAATGTCCCGCCTTCACTTCTTATTTCGGAAGAATCAAGCTTTTTCCTGTCGAAAATTGTCGGATTCCGTGATCCTCTAAATCATGCGAAATTGATTTCCTACCTTATTTCATATGGCTTTAAATTGTTTTTTCACGTCCAAGTTACGATTGACTGCATGCCGTCCAACCTGAATATCTGCTTTAAGTTACAGCTGATTCAACTAGTGTTGTTTGTGTACTTTGAACTGCTTGTTTTTCAAACTTGTCTGTATACAAGCCCGAGTAAGGTCAAGTCACTGTTTATTTCCTGTACGCTTGACAAAGTTCAAAGCAAGTTTCTCTTATCTCAACTTTGGCTGATTGCCAAGCATTGTCTAGTGAGTCGCTCCAGCAAGTACAGAAGCCGTTCACCTACTTCCCAAAATAAACTTGTTCCAGTTAAGGACTCTTTCAGCTATTTATATGCCTTATCTCGCTGTACTATGTGTGTCAAGGCCGTGCTTGCCTGTGTATCTCACTTACTTACGCTCGTATTCTACAATTGCTTCGATTATTGTCTCGTAACATCGTCGCATATCCTTTACGCGCTTATGTATTGCAATTTGCTTACATATTTTGAAATCTTATTGTTCATTGATGAACAAACTTATTTTTTCTCGTCGTTACATTCGATGTGTTTTTGCATTCATACTTGTTATGTCACGTTTCTCGCTGACTTAAGTATTTTTCTGAGTAACCCCTTTGATAATCATTATAACTTGAGGTCATTGTTTATGGCTACTAGTTTGTTACCTATGGCGTTCTTGCTTTCTACTCGCATAGTTTCTTTGTTTATTTGGTATATTCTTATCCTGAATAGATGTACTTGTTTCTATACGCTTTGTTTAAACTTGTCAATTCTTCTTTCGCATCGTATCGTAATCTTTACTAGTGCTTTATTTCCCTCAGCTTCTAGTTATTTTGTGATTGAAGATGTCGTTAATTCTCGTTTTTTAACTCCGCTTTCCAATGACCCTGATGACCTCCTTCCACTTACACCTGGTCGCTTCCTTACACGCACTTCTCCCTCTGCCCCTCCTCCACTCCCTAATTCTTACAGGGATTCTAATCTACCTATCGCATGGCGTAAACTTGAAGCCCTCCGTAATTCTTTTTGGAAGAGATGGAACTTGGAATATTTAACTTCCTTGCAACGGAGGCAGAAGTGGTTTCTTTCCAGTCCCGACATTAAAGTGGGAGACTTGGTCTTAGTTAGGGAAGTTTCTCCCCCCTTAGTCTGGATCTCGGGTAGAGTGACCGAGTGTTACCCTGGAAGAGATGGGAGAGTCAGGGTGGTCAGAGTTTTGACCACTAATGGTCAGATCATAAGACCACTTCTCTTCAATTACTTTATTACTCTTAAATGTTTAATTGCTTATTTGTTCCCTGTTGGTGTTTTCCCCTCCCAGTATGGTGTATTCTTGGAATACACGGTACCAGATATTATAATTTTCAATGCTTTTGCATGTTCTTTCCTTCCTCTTTGTCAAACACCAACAGTGATCTTCTATTTTCTCTTAGGTGTTCAGGTCGCTTATATCTTTTATGAGTCTGTTCCAGATATATATTCTATGACCCACCTAGCGTCATATAGCAGCGAATCTCTGAAGCTCCTCAATTCTTCCTGGTGCTAGAGGACTTACTTATCCATTTGTCCACCAGATCCTGTTACCATCGCCAGCTATTTTCTCCTTGAGCAAGAGGACTACGTCTACTTCTTTACTCACCATGCTGCGCTAGTATCATCTGTTATCAACTCTTTGAAGACCAGCTCAGCAAGAGAAGATCATTTTTTGTTGTAACATTGGCAATGTTTATATGTTCTCCTTTTGTCTCCTACCCCCCACTCTTTTCCCCTTCCTTGGACCCTCCGTGCTCCGTTGAGCAGGTCTCACTTCTCAGTCGGCAGTTGACTCTATCAGTTAAGGCTCCTCTCGAGCCAGCTTCCTCAAACCAAGAGGCACACTCTCTTCTACGCCATGTTGGCAAGGTAGTTGTCATCTAACGGAACTTCGCCTTCAACATGAAATCATGATAAGTACCATCTTAAAGTTTTAACCTCATCTTCATGGTTTTAACTTTCACGTGCTTTTAACGATATTTTTATAGACAGTGTGAGATTATTTATTTTGGGGCAAAAATCATTCTTCGTGGGATTTGCCATGTTGAGCTTTTGTTCATATAAGCCAACCTTACTAAAAAGAGCTTTTCTTAAGCTATTCAAATGAGAAATCCTCTCACTACGTGGGATATTATCTAATACCCACTGTCTATAATTCATAAAGCAAGTTCCTCCGCTGGATTTACATTGGCCCAATTTTCTACTAAGATCGTCCTGGAACCTTCCAGATCTTGTACTCTATCTGCGAGTCTTGCCATCAGGTATTTTTCACTCACATGTCAAAATAATATTCAAAATAAGGAGTTTTCTTTATTAATTACTGCAATAGCTAACTTTCGTCCACCGTTGGGATGTTCTATGGCGCATTTAACTGTAATCCACCATTTTCTCCAGCAATAGACTCTCGCCTACCTAGTGCAACCAGTTCTTTTCAGCATTGTAAAAACTTTCTTTCTCATGAACTTTCGAGTTTCTACAGTGAACTTTGCATCAATCTTTACAGACTAGTGATAATCAGTGCTTGCTCCACTTTTCTACCGCGTCGCGATTGTCCGTTTATATTAAATACGGCCATGAACATTTTTTCCTCCATCCCTATTTCTCTTTCCTAAACCTCTTACTAACAATCTGTAATAAACTTTTAAATTCAGGTCTGTTTCAATAAGGTGTCACTCTATGAAGTGCCCTTCCATTTTGCTTGTTTATCATTAAGTAATTGCTGTAAATACGTGGTTTATACACGTTTCAAACTTACAGTGTTTCTCCCTTCAAATCAGGGAAAACAATTCTTTCAACTCTTGTGTGAGTTATTTTTTAGGTCTCACTAAATGGAAACTGCCCCATTTGGCTCGTGATTCCTATCTAAAATATAGGAGGTCGAGAACCTTCCTTTTGATTATCTCTTCAGGTTTCACAGTAAGTGACCTGCCCACTTTTGTATAATTATCATATAGTAATTCTGTTTAAATATAAGAAGTTGTAGAAACTTCCATCTTATTCTTCATGTTTTTCTTATTGTTATTTTCGAAGTTGTCACTTTCTCTAGAACATTCTCTCAAGAATTTCTTAAAGTACACTCTTTGTACTAAATTTAAATGTTTAAACTTTAATTACTACACATGTCTTTTTATTTTCTTATAAAGATTTTAGAAACATGTAAGGTTTTAAACCTCATAAATTGTCAATTGCCTGGAGCAATCGTTTAATGTGTGGAGGTCTCCGACCCCATTTCTTAAAAAAGTTTAAATGAACTATGTTTGTCAAAATTATATTACATGCTTGTTAATTTCCTCAAACTTATTTGCATTGTTTAATAAATTAAATATTTGTTTTTGGATTCATCATTTCTCTGATACTAGAGTTAGGCAAGATCCTGGCTTTCCTAGCTCTTCCTAGGTTTATGCCCTCGTTCATACTCAATAAAGCTTTTACTATTTGTCTTGCCAGACCATCACCCTTCCCTATAGTACTTTCATGCATGCTTGGGAGGAAATACACTAAAGCCTTTCTCTGGCAAACCGCCAAAGTCTTAGCTGCGGTTCCCGTCAGCTTCGACCAAGCTCGTACCCACTTTAGGTATCCGAGAACGGATTTGCGGCGGCAACCACCTTTAAGTGTGTTTAAAGTTAAACTTATTAATTTTGTGGGACTCTCCTCCTATTTTTCTATCCTTTTTCTCCAATCCAAAAATCTACTTCCTTTTCTTAATCATCTTCCCTTGGTGGGTGGGTTATTCCTCTGCCTATAAACTACCCACAAGTAAAAGATGTCCTATGAAAACAAGTAAGCTTCACACACCATTGTTGAATTTTTTTGAAAATATGTAAAGAAATATTATTCCCCTCACCATAAACACTTACACATGATCGCTGAGCACACCCGGACACCCAATCATTAGAAGGCACACATATTCAGCCTTCAAATTTCGACGTTTACCACTATCTCACTAAATTCATATCTACCCCCTAACTTACCCCTATCTTCCACGAGGCTACCAGCTCACCCCCTACGACGCCACACATACAATTACGAGCTAAATTGAAAGAAGAAAAGAAGAGAACAGAAGACAGAAGAATATCAAGAGAGAAGAAGATGCCTTATTTTGCAAAAACCACCCCCACGTCTTCGTCCAGTTATCGAGAACGATAACTAACCCTACAAAGGGGGTTGTTGTACCCCTAGGGTACGCTACCCCCATCCCCTAAATAAAATCTCCAACAAACCAAAATTACAAACATTTAATCTAAAAACCTATAAATTACAACCTATAAATTACAAGACTAATAATTAGCACATACATGAACCCAGGTAGCCTCGTAGCCCAGGCAATGAACCGGGAAAGGTTTACGACTCGGTAGGAATGTAAGGATTCCGCCGACCTAGCACACGAAACCTATAAGAACCCCGGAGGTCAAACACCCAGGATCATTCGATGATTTTCAATCAGTCAGTCTGTCTTAGTGCACCGACGCGTCGAACCTCTGCTGTCGGCTGAACAGGTAAGTGTCTCAAGCGATCACTACACTCACCACCACACTACACTCACATCCCCCTGTGCTTGGACTGTTATTATTTTTATTGATTATCCTTTGAACTGCTATTTGCCAGTGTACCTCAAGATCGAGGTACATATTAAATTCAGAAACACTAGAAGCCACTGGTCTTATTCTTTTATTTATTTAGCTAATAAGATCCTACCCTAATAGATTCCTCTTTAGGTAGGACTTAGAATTATCCTTACTGTGTATTTGTTTAATTGCTTATTATCGTCAGCTGAGCGCTATTGCTCCGCGCTGACACTAGCGAATTCCCGGTTTACTCGCCTGCCTACGACTCGCAGTAGACCGCGTGGCGCAGCTGTTGCGCTCTGAGTAATAACTTAATAGCCCTCTAAACTACCCCTTCACCTAGAACTACCCCGTCAAGCAGTATCTTGTGGAGTTCTCCTTGCTGATCGCACTGTCGATCCCAGTTCTCTAAATAAGCCCTACCTCTTACAGCATTTGCCAAGCTCGCCCCCTATTTAGACTAATTTCACCCCTTAGATTAATTATTTGTACAGGCCTCCCTAATAGGAACCTTACAATAGTTTGTAATGTCTAATATCCAAGACCGTTTAATTGTGATCGGAATTGTGATGAATGTGATAATAGATGGGTCTTAAGTAAGGTATTAAAGGGAGCTATTGTGGACACTAGAGAACCGGGTTTGATTCCCCACTCTAGAAATTGTATACGGCGCATGGGGGACTGCTAAATACCACCTCATTGACGCAAGTAATGTTGACCGCTTCTGAAGATGGATTGGCCTAGGAAGTTGACTTATCGTAGACACGGGAGTGTCCTATGTTGAATGTGTGTGAGCCCCTTAAAGTAATATTGACCGCATATCGACTCAGACAGCGTGGATGATCACTAATTAACATCATTGTCTTGTGAAGAAATTACCAGCTAATGTGCCGTGTTTAATGTTGAAAGGAATACGATTCTATTTTAAGTATTCCGTGGGTTGCTAGGAAGATAGCCAGAGAGTCTGCTGTATTGTAAAAATCCCAGCCCATTGAGAGCGCAACGCTCGGTTGACAGGTCGTAAATATTAAGAAGTACCCAAGGCAGGTCAGGAAACCTCTAATTGCCTGAGGGGAGCCACGAAATAGTTTATAAATAGCCCCTGCGGTAGGGTTCTAGCAAAGACGGGAGGTGTGCCCGTAGTTAAATTATCTTTGTGTTAGTATAATTCGAAGGATGCTCAGATCGCGTGAATTAAAGGGAAATGTGATAAACGTTTATAAGAAAATCTCACAGTGTGACAGTCCAAATAATGGGTTATTGATTATCAGAAATATTAAACAATCCGGGAGTATTGTTTAACTTGATCCTGTCAGTAATTTTTGGTATTCATGGTGTAGCGAACTTCACACCAAAAAGAAAACTTGTAATATAAAGAGAGAGATATCAGATTTGAACTCGCGTGTATCCCACAGAGATAATTGGTAATTGTGGTTATTATTGTTATAAACAAATATTAATACACATTAAACAAGAACCAAATTAAAGAGTATCATCACGTTAATGTAATAATTAAAGTTACAAAGTACTTATGGAGCCGTTAGAAGCTCATATAAATAATCATTCTTAGATGGAAGTGAGACTTATATGAAAGGTTCAGTGGAACCTCATTTATTGAGAGGGGCGTGGTGGCTCAGCGGTCTAGCTGTATGCCTCTCACCAAGGCGGTCCGGGTTCGATTCCCGGTCAATGCATGTGAGATTTTCGAAGTGAAATGCCATGTCCTGTGGTTCGGATTCCACGTAAAAAGGAGGTCCCGTGGCTCATAATCACAAGATTCACGGTCACGTAAAACTACAATCTTCCTTTTTCTTCATTTATTGATTTTTTGTTAGAGAAGTTAAGTGATCCTTGTTGTTTGAGAACAAGTGTGAGATATTAATATGTTTTTTGAGTATTATTTGTATGTTAATTTTGAGTTTGGTAGCGCCTATTTTTGAGTTTAATTAAATCATGTTTTTATTTGAATTTTTGGTTTATTTCAAGTGTTTAACCTAATGCTTTTGATCCAAACTACGTGTGTCATATTGTGGGAATGAATGTACTACGCCCCGATCCTTGAGCTAGCGGATGTATGCTCACGTATTAATTGTTCGCAAGGGCACAATATGTATACATACATTACGGTATATTACTATGGGGGCTATCATATGATAAGCTAACACAAGATGTAGGCCTACCCTTAACATAAAAGTACGCATTAGGTCAGTGATAGAGCAACGGCACGGCGTACGGCGCCGAGTCCCCCAACCATCGGACATTTTAATTATCTACCTTCGATCTAACTGGGTTGCACAAATTTTACAATACACGGCATAATTACTGTAAATCTCTGACATTATTGGTGTCATGAATATACAATTCTCGACATTATTTATTTATTTCATTTTTTATCACAAGTATCGAGAAGAGAAGCAATGATTGCCAGCCAGACCTGCGATTCACATCTACGTAAAATTGTATGTTTAGAAGATTCCTCTACGTAACATTAGGAACACTCCCTATTATAAGAGGAAAATGATCGCATATTGACCCATCATTTTCTGCCAAATGGCCGTTAAGTTACGACCATAAATATTGAGTCGTTTATATAGGCTATAATCATTTTGTCAACTTATTTAAGTAAATTAGTGGTATCCTGTGCAATAAATTTATGACTGCAAAGACGCGGAGATTCTTATATAGTACTGTATGTTCATCATAACCTTCGTTATAATAGGCCTATAGTACTTTGTCACCGTTTGTGGTATCGAGGTACACCTTGAGATTCCTTTCCCAAAAGTAATGGGCTCGATTCCCAGATCAGCCAAGAAATTTAATTCTGGTCATGAGGACTGGATAGGGGCCGTTAACCTACATTGTAGGCCCCTTAAAACAACAATTATCATCATCATCATCGAGGGCTGGAACGAGGTATTCTCAGGCTCAGAATAACTGTGAAGAGGCGAGTTCGATTCTCACCTCAACCATTATAAAAGTGGTTAATTGTGATCCCACGGCGTTCCGTGCGCATTGAATCGCTCACCATGACCGCCATGGGGAGCTGCAGCAAGTCCGAAGATCGGAGGTTTGAATCTCGGCACTGATCTGAGTGCTGATTTTCCCTGAGGTTTTCCACATTCTTCCAGGTAATACAGCCTCCTATTTTATCGGTCTACAAAGCAACATAGCAGCGCAGCAATATATTTCTCATCAGCGAGTCACCTGGCTACGCATGCATTTCGTCGTTGTGCTGCTATTTTGCTAGACCGATGGAAAAGGACCCTGCACTGTAGTACTGGGTAGTAACTTATTTCAAGTTCCAAGGCACGTACCACATTTCCGATCCTAATAGTTACAGTTAAACACACTACTACAGTCATCACATGAACACAAGTTCAACATACTCCCGAGCACATGGGGCTGAAGTCTACGAGATCCCAATCCCCTAAAATGAATTAACAACAAGTATCTGGTTGAATTCTTGCTATGATGGGCTCCCATCAGTAATACTGGGTCAGATCCCTTGGCTGTGACTTATCCAAGTTTTTCCTTTGTGCTGAAAGTGGGCCTAATAAGCTTGCTGGTCACACTCCAGATAGCAAACCATCTCGTGGTGTAGCGGATGTCATCCCGGAGGTTCAAGTTCAATTCCCACATCATCCATCCTGGAGTGGTTTTCCGTGGTTTCCCACTTCTACTCCAGGCGAATGCCAGGATGGTCCATCACTTAAGGGACCCAGACTGTACTATACTGCACATGCTGATTTACAACTTTTTAAATACCTTTTTCTCAGAAACTATTGTTGTTTGAGTTTTCAGTCTTTTGACTGGTTTGATGCAGCTGTCCATGCTTCCCTGTTCTGAGCTAATCGTTTTATCTCTACATAGATACCACACCCTAAAACCGAGGCAATCTGTTTAACATGTTCTAACCTTGGTCTACCCCTACAGTTCTTATCCTCGACCCTTCCTTCCATAACAAAGTTTGCTATTCCTGGGTGTCTGAGTATGTGTCCTACCAACCTTTCTCTTTTATTCATAAACAGTCTTCTCCCAATCACCTTAATACTTCTTCATTCGTAACCCTATCTACCCATCAGATCTTCTTCATTCACCAGTAACACCACATTTCAAACGCTTCAACTCTCCTGTTTTCTGCTGCTCCAACAGTCCAAGTCGCACTTCCATACAGTGCCACCCTCCAGACAATGGCTTTCAAAAATGACTTCATAATATATAAATCTATATTTGATGTCAACAGATTCCTTTCCCGTATAAATGCTTTCCTGGCCTGTGCTATCCTACTTTTTACAACCTCTTTGCTTCGTCCATCACTGGTTATTTTGCTTCCTAAGTCTCCTACATCCTTGAACTTTTCACCTGCCATTTCGACGTCCATGGGGTTTCTGATTTCTTTCGGCTACATACCAATATTTATGTTTTACATTTATTAATTTATTATAATTTATTAATTTTCATTATGAACAGGAACTAATCGAAATCTTTCAGGGATATTCTTCAAGACTCGCTCCTTTCTTTGACGTAGGCTTTTCTATTTTTTATTTTTAATGAATTGTTTTATAAGTGGCTTACCAAATTTAATTTCCATGTGGCAATATTAAATTAAAGTACATTTTGAATATCGGATGTGTTAAAATGTAACACAAAAGGAGGAATTACTTCTAAAAAATTCAACTTTGCAGGTTGAAAGATTCCTACAAAAAGAAGGGTTTTTTAATGTTACAAAATACATTATAGCGAGAAATTGGAATTATGATTTTTCGGTTTTGAGAGCACGCCAGTGCCATAGGATTCGTCTTCTTCCATTTGAAGCACTAGCATCTTTTTTGATTTTCTTCTATGCTCGTTCGCCCTTGCTTCTAATGCAGCCTATTTGTTAATGTCTATTGTCAATTAGAAAGTACAAATAAATATTTACTTTGGTGGGTTTACTATCAGGACGTACGTTTGTGGGAAAGTAGCCGCAGGAATGAGCTATGAAAAACATGTTCCGTTAGAAAGGTAAGGGTCCGTAGATTAATATGGCGCAAAAACATTTTTTTAGAAAAAATTTAGATTGTAGGCATTCCGGAGTCACTTTAGGTCACGGACGCCTCCTTCCCAATCCTTACCTGAATTACAAATACACACACTACTACAGTCACCACAATAACACAGATTATCAGACAAATTCCATATACACACATCCAAGTATACGGAGATAAATAACCACGATGTCCAAGCCCCTCAAATTTAGCAACAACTCCAGATAGCACTCGGTGTCAATTGTACGTAAATATCAGTGAATTGGTTATTGTTTTGGATAAAATAATAATTTCATGTGGAAATTTCTTACCGTTAACTTTCGTAAGAGTGCATCAATATTTTCTTTACTGTCCGGCCACAGTGGGTTTGCGGCCTCAGTATTTGCCAGGAGAGGACGTGAGAAGCCACAGATAGATATTTCGACAAGGGCGGATGGTGAGACTCGAGGTCAACTTACTCCCACGTCCGTGGGCAGCGGTCACCAGCACACTGTTCCATGCTAATGAGCAGGGCGTGGATTGTGATGACTAGGGCTAGGATTTTTAGGTGCTAAAAATCAGGAAAATATGTATTTGTTATGTATTAAAAATACCTGAAATATGTGACAAAAAAGTAAAAATATTTTATTATAATTTAGTTTATTAATGCGAATATAAACAATATGAAGTACTCACGAATGCAATTTATTCTATGTCACTGACTGCTGAAGCATTACAATAGACAACGAGATACATCGTCAGGTTGACCATCACAAATTACCAACGATTGACGATTATCGCGGAACACTTACTCTGAAGGTGCGAAACTGCAGCCATATGTTTCTCGCCCTTGAGGTGTTGTGGATCTTGAGATCGCTGTTCAGCCTTTATACCTTTCCCACATGGTTGACAGAACAGAACGCACCCATCAGAAGTAAAATTATCTTTCAATTCTGCAACATACTGCTGCAGAAGGTAACTTGTAGTTTTTACTTTAGGCATCGTAGAACTACCTTACACTTCACAGTGCCAGAAATGAACTGCATGTGAGTGACACTGGTTCCAGGTAGCTGGGGGAGGGGGAAGTATAGCACGTGGTGCAATATGGCTATGGACAAGGAAATTCCCGACTTCCACAGTGAGTGGCACGGGGCGACATGTTAAGAATAATACAGTTGCAAGCTGACATACGCTCTGCATGAAGATTAGATAGCTCACAGGTTCTTCCCCGTTGAAGTAACACAGAACAAAAATGCAATAAACTGAAAGATCGGTATAGAAAAATGCTTAAAATATGTATTTACATAAAAAAAATATTTATTTACCTAAAAATCCTAGCCCTAGTGATGACATGTAATCTATTTTTATTTTTGTCCTAAGCAATACACGTAAACATAAAAATTCTGTATACGAGTCTCTGATCAGAGAAATGCAACGTTGGTAGGGCACATTTTTGTCATTTTCTATATATTTTTAAAGATTTAGGTCATTTTTGTACCTTTCGGGACTTCTTAGACCATTTTCTTAACATTTTACGAAATTTTCAGATCCTTTTTTTTTATTTTATTTTATTTACATTTGTGGCAATTATTAATATTTCGTAGCACAGTAAGTTAAATCAACTCTTCCCATCGCAAGGTCTCTGCTTGGATTACTTGACATCATAAATGAATTCCCTTTCTCCCTGTACATGGGACTTCTTTGCATCATAGCTCTGTTAAATCGGCACAACGTCTTCTCGCTCCAGGTCAGTGAACTAGGCTTGTGTCATAGCTCTGCTAATTCGGCAGAACGTCCTATCGCTCCAGGTCAGTGAACTAGTTGATCTCAATCATTATGTTTATTTTAAGTAATTTTTTAAAACAGTTTAAGTTTTTATTTTAAATTATACGTCATTTTCTCAAGATTTTGGGGGCATTTTTTCGGTCATTTTTTAGGATTTTTTAGGTCATCAAAATCCACCCCCTGCTAATGAGTCAAATTTTCATATAGGGCATACATTTTGAAGCATCAAACCTCCAATTATAAATTTAGGTTTCCACCCTCGCAGTATTTGTGCTAAGACATGGCGTTGTTCACGACATTTCCTGAAAAAGCGCTGCAGGTAGATGGGGGATCGATCGGTCCGCAGCTGCTAGGATCCTCAGTCGAGCACAGTAATAATAATAATAGCCTACAAACTTCTTCAAAGCTTCGTCTCTCCGTAGAACTTGAAAATGCGACACCAAAGCTCTAGGTGATAGACATCGCATGTCCTAACACACGGAACGTCTGAACAACAACTACTGCTAAAATATCTAGGTACACACAGCCACCAATTGAGGTAAAGCAGATGTGGAAAATTGAATCTGTGACTACAATCCCAATAGTTGTATTTTGTACTGGTGTTATACATAAAGCCCTATCAGTATTAAATCTGCATCCGCTGATATACATTGAACTGAAGATGGTAATCCTGTTAAGCACATGCCATATCGTGAAGAAGTTCCTTGGCGGAAACACTCCGGTCCGCGGTCCGTCACTCAGAAAGACTCGAAGTTGATTCAGATCTTTCAACAAATAAGGAGACTCGTGAAGACGTGGGCATGAAATGAATGTAATGTGAGGTTTATGTACAGTGTAGTTTACATATTTCAGTACAGATGGTTCCTTGCTAAGGTCAAACCAGGCTGTAACTAAAAATGTAACCGGGATAAGCCGTGATATTGATGGGAATAATAATAATACTAATAGTCTGATTGTTCTCTCGGCAATGGATCAGTATTATGGGGCCGTGCACCTGAGAGGGTTATTTTAAGAGACGGCGTGAGCAAAAGAAATCCCTCTCCACAGTCGTTATGTGGATCAATGTCCCCACCAGTGGCGGTGGTTCGTCCACCTAGGTACGAAGTAGGGCTATGACTATGAGAAGTATGCACTACAGGATACCATGGCACCACCATCTGACACAGCTCGAAGCACGAGTAGATCATTGAGTCAATGGCATATGGTCATCCATGCAAGTACGGTACTGACAAAGGACATTGTTAGAGTACGGACGAAATGTGGTGAGGCTTCAAGTATGAGTGGTGGGGAGTCAGAGCGCCTGAGGAGACACCCCTCGCGTAACTGAATCGAGCTCAAGACGATTGCATTCACAGATTTTAAGCATTAACAAGTGATGTCGACAGCACGGCGTCTGACGAGTGGCTGCTGCCGTTGTTTCCCCACCATCAAAACGTGGCTAAAAATCTATCTGCCCAGAGTGGTCAGCTTGACCTTGAAACCTCACCACATACCGTCCGTACTATACTTATCTGGATAGGGCAGATAATTCGTGTAGTGTCTTGGGTTTGAACCTTCCAGCCCTTATAAGTTGTTGTTGATTTCATTTATGGGATTTGCGACATCGTGGTCATGTAGCCACGTGTACCTGAGTGTGTTGTGTAGATCTGCCTGAAAACCTGGGTCATTGTGATGGCTGTACTGTGCCAATTCTAGGAATGGGTATTCCAAGATTCAGACACCTAGGTATCAAAGGAAAGGCTACAGCCGCTTTTGAAAGTTGAGATATTTGAATATCGCGCTCCTTTCCTTCTAGATTGAAATGGAAACTTTATGCAGCCAAGAAGATGTTAAGTGACGTGGCAAATAGTAGCAGAGGTCGAGACTATTTGGTGATTAAATACTTAGCCATGGAGTAGAGACTTGATACTTGGATCAGATTACTGGCACGGCCAAATGAAAGAGGATGCACTTAGTCTCAAGTGAATCAGACCAGAGACACCGGAGATATGAGGATTGACAGCTTTCAGCGTGATCCAGCGTGGAGCCGACCGTTTTGTATAAAAGCCGCTCGGCCCAAGCATAAGCAGCTCACTTCAAACCAAGCTCTTGTAGGACAAGGTGCTGCTGCTACGTCGAGCCAAGGCACATGGTTGCCGAATCTACGCAGAAGATATCTTTGAATTGTGATAGTCACAAAAGTGCTACGATACGTGGGGAACGTAGTAAGTTTCCGGTAGAGGGAATCACTAAGGTGATTGTTATTTTCTACGGACATTGGTGAAACACTTTGTTTCTATATGGACATATGCTAGACTTTGTCTAGATATTTTTCTGTCACAGTCCGGTAACAATAATTCAATACTTGGATATTTTAATCCAACTTGTCAGTTTCACAAATTGTAACTAAATAACCACTCAGATCTTTCAGTATATTGAAGGCCAGTCTATCACGGTGTTGTTCATTAGCCGACATAGGGAAACTATATGTTGCTTCGCGCATAATAGATGGTGTGAAGCCATGCCCAGGGAACGATCTTCAGAACAGCCGTTGATTGTCTTAGACTATCAGTGTTTTCCTGTACTGAAAAGATTACCGTGAGTTATGTTACAACTGACGCTTTTGAGAAGAGATCATTTGGATCTGACCCCATTTAAGCGAACTGCTATGGATTTAATTGAAGTCAATATTAAAATGGATCAGCAGTTACTTCAAACTTCAAGAAATATTTCCACTATGTCGTGCTAGACAGATTGTGGGTATATAATGGCGGCCGATACAAGGATTAGACGGGCGTGTCCAATAGGGCATGTATCTGGATAAATCTGGTACAGACCAGGTTCACTACGCTTCAAGACCAACGAGAAATGTAAGCCACATTTGACTTTTATATTATGCCTAGCTAATTGGAACAAACTCATTTTCTGCAGATGACCAACACATTTATTTTTCTTCGTATTTAAATCTTGCATTGATTTACGCAAGACACATTAGGGTTATTCTGAGTATTTTCAGCACTCAGAACTGTTTAGGATCGATGACTGAGCATACCGAGCATTTATTTGAATGTTCATTTTGTTTGAGAATCACGGTAATCAGCCGATATAACTGTAGAAGTTAATATTTATTTTTGTTGAGGAATGGATATTTTGTCCATATTCGAAGAGTCGAACATGTGGTTTTTTCACATAAGGAAATAATAATTAAACATATTTAAGGAAATAATAACAATAATAATCCAATAATAATAATAATAATTTTCATAATTTTTCTAAATAATTATTGGATCTTACATTTTCTAATAATCACATTCGTTGAGAGAGAGCTTAAGGATTAGTTTAGTCATTCCTAGTTTGGAACAGGTGATTTTCCGAAAGCTAGTGGATAGCGCAAGCCCGTATTCCACCAACATTATAGTTCTGGTTGAACAGTTAATATTTGCATTGAGCAAAGTATATTTTTCAGATAACACGGAAAGGCATGAAACAGGAAGCCAATGATATTTGTATCAATTAGGATTTTTTTTTTTGTGTTTATATAAAATCATGACGTAGGCACACATTCGAAAGTGAAATAGAGAATATCACAAGTGTGGCAACTTCACGGTTTGAACTGAATGGTAAAATAAAATAAACTTGTAAGTTTATAGATCTTCCAGTTTTGATAACAAGCAGAGGCTTGATTTATTGTATAAATTTTGGGAAGAAAATTTATGTGTGTGGAGTAGTTGAAATGCCATTCCCAGGTGCGCATGTTTAAGTCGCAGGAATGAGGAGGTTTTTTTTTTTGAGCATCAATCAAATAGCAGGTTCGATGGCTCAGGTTTATAGGAGGAGTATTGGAACCACACATTTCGTCGAATGAATGACCAAACCATCAGTAATTATTTCAAACTTGTTTACGTATTCCATTAATACTTTGGATTTGCTAGAACCCGGTTTTGTCATGATAAAATTTTATTCTTCTTCAGAGGAAGACCTTTGCCGTTGTTGTTGGGATATTGTGTTCTTACACAAATAATTGAATGGGCCACTGCCAATTAAAAAAATAATAATTCTGTATCCACGAATTACTTAAAGGATGTTTTCAATCCTATTGTCATGAACTAAATGAATTTATTATAAAGCTACAATTCTTATTTCCGCATTCTGTTCAAGAATTGCAAGTTGTGAAAGTTACTAAAATAGCAACAAATATAAATATTTTTCTTAATAATAATTCCAAGTGGAAAATCGAATAGTTGAATGGTTCAACAATTTTTTATGATCAAGCTAATGATTCAGAAATCATATTTCTTTGGAATTTGAAGTTCATAATCGAGTCACTTCTCGAAATGTTTAATTTTGGAAGAATAATAAATTTTGTTGTGCTTCGCACAGTTCTTCGATGCTATGCTCAAGGGTCAAATACTTTTTAGATGTTGTTATTAATATGTGTACATATTAGTGTTGGGTCAAAGATAATATTTTTGACAATATTTTTGAAACTGTAAAAATAAGTGGAAGTTAAAAAATTCTATAAACAATTATAAACAGTGAGAATTTCTGCGAGAGTTAATATCATGTTAGAAATTCAACCAGTGAACTACAATATTTCCAGTAAAGACAATTAAATTTGAACTGGATTTCATCGTAAATAATTGATATAATTTTGGAACACAGTCTACAGGACTGATAATCAGACTTGTGTCTCCAAGGACAATTGTTCAATGTGTTGGAAAATTTCTGTACATTGTGTAAATAGTAGTGTGTGCCGTCGCACTAGAATGATGTTACCTTGAGCATCATTTTGCAGTCAAGTTTAAAATTTAGAATAAAATGAGATAATTTTACATGTTGTGTTATGCCCAGGTGAATCTCCTTCTATCCTTATTGTTGCATTGAGCCAAAAATCAGTAAAGCATTTTTTGTTTTTGTTTTGA
Organism: Meconema thalassinum; assembly: GCA_946902985.2. NCBI lineage: Eukaryota > Metazoa > Arthropoda > Insecta > Orthoptera > Tettigoniidae > Meconema > Meconema thalassinum. The sequence continues at coordinate 679,029,210 of OX336389.2, forward strand.
TGTCTTTTTTTTTTTGCGATTAGCTTTAACCCATCTGGCGCCCCGGGATATTTTGACTCTCGTGCTGACTGATTCTTGGTAAAATGCATATGTGGTCGTGCGGACTCCGGTCTAAACGGGCACATAAAATAAGATAGAGAGAGAAAATGGCTTCGAACGTGGGGCCCGATTTAGACACGGTCAATCGAATGCCGATTTATATTTTGATAATTTTTTATAGATATTTTGGGAGTTGAGAGATGTCTGGTGTGGATGAATAAATTAGTAGGAAACCCAATTAGTGGGGAAAATTAAAAATTAACTGGGTTAATAATTAGAATGGGTTTGATTATTTTGATAATGGCTTAACCAGTAGGGCGTCAAGTAAATTCAGTAGTAAACGTTCGATGACTGGACATACGCATTAGTAGAATCCAGGTGGAGGATATTTGAGGACTTGCATATTTTTCTTGTGATATTGCGGTAAATTTAATTCGTAAAAGTAGAGAAGTTTTTTTTCCATCGCGTCGACATTAGGACAAATCTCATTTTATTAGAGTGTTCCAATTAGCTATTCATGTTTCTTGTTCTAGTTATAATCTTGTGTCTGCCAACATGTATACCCCTAAGTTTTGACTAATACTGAAAATTATGGAAGAGATGATGAGGATGATGAGGAGTTTGGAAGAGAGTTCCAAAGAAGCTGGACTGCGCGTAGCAGCCATCATGAAAGAAAATACAGAGGCTTTGGAAAAGAAACTTAAAGAAAATTCCGATATGTTAGAAAGCAGGTTAAAAGATAACTTAAAAGATAGTTTAAATAGTAAATTTAATTCTATGGAAAATAAATTTAAAGAGAATTCCGAAATCTTGAAAATGTCACTTGAGGGTAAAATGACTAAATTATGCGAAAAAACACATGAGCTCGAAACTTCATTAGCTACTAACGCAAGTTTAATGGACGATAAATTTCGCGATGACGATCTAAGATCCCAAAGCTTAGCTGATAGGATAGAAAGTGGTCTTAGGAAAGTTGGTGAAGACATGGTCAACCTAGAAGTCAGAGTGAAGAAAGAGAGCAATGAGATGGCAACTCGAGTTGTTCAACGTTTGACAGACCAATTCAAAGAACTCGTAGTGGGAGAAATAAGAGAAGGTGTGATTAATGAATTACAAACTGAAATTAAAACCACAGTTATCGATGAGATTAAAAACACACTCAAGCTGGAGAACCAAGGTGGAGTCAAGGAGATTAGAGAATCTTTGTCATCCCATATTCAAGTAATTTCCAAAGATATTCAAGCGACTCAGAAGGACATATCAGATATGACAGGGTCATTGAAGAGTCACGAGGCTGTTATGAACCAGATATCCACTGATGTCAAGGAGAACTATAAGGAAACAGAAGAAATAAAGAAGGAAACCGAAGGAATTAGAAAAAAGGCCGAAGAAAACCATAAGGCAATTGAGGCTATGAAAACCCAAGTTAAGGACGAGAAACAGGCTGACCATCTGTTGAAAATGCCAAGTATAAGAGGAGAAGAACAGATACAGGTAAACCTAGGAGCAGCTAGAGGAAATGATAGTCAAAGACAGGATGAGGCCAGGACAGTATTTCAATCCATCCCCATAACTGTATTCAAGAATGTGGAGGATAAGCCTTCTAAATTTTCAGGGCGAGATTCTGTGACACCCGTAGAATTCTTGAGAGAAGCGGGTGATTACCTTAAAGATTCCAAAATCCCTAAGGAAAGACAAATCCGAGTGATAGGGAAATTTTTGGAAGGGCCCGCACTTCTCTGGTTTAGAGCATTCAGGTCCACTCTCACCAATTTTGAGGAGTTTTCCCGTGGGTTATTGAAAAAGTTTTGGTCCCCGGAAACCCAAGAGCAAGTCAGAGCAGAATTATATTCGAAGAGATTTTCGACGTCACAACCTACTCGATACTCTTCGTACTTTTCTGGACAGCTTTCTAAACTTCAACATTTAGATACGCCGATGCCAGATAATGAATTAATTACTGCATTAATACGTCAGTTTCCAGCAGAAGTCCAAAGAACTTTGATTGCTGCTGACATTTATAATATGGAGCAAATTGACGAGGTATTGCAGAAACTTGATCACACGAACGCTCAAATCTTCCATCAGAAGGGAGGAAAGAATCGCAACGCTGTGTACACTGTTATGGCCGACAGTTATTCCCAAACACCTCGAGAGATTCGAGAGGGGCGAGAAGAGAAAACGCCAAGGGAAGAGCCTGATAAAAGAGGATGGAATCAGAACACTATTAGATACAGTTGCAAGCCTTATGCGAGACTAAAGGGTGGATATCGATATGACAATCGATGGAGAGAGCCAAGGAATAATCAAGGAAGATACCAGGAAAGAAGGTACTATGGTCTACACAATAACTACAATAACAGAGGGAATGAGAACACTCGTCAGTCCAATGAAGAGTTCAATAAGGAGACGAGGAAGATCTTGGAAGAAAGACACCAAGAAAACTCGCAGTTCTTGGAACAGAAGTCCAATGAACCAGGTCCATCGGGAACACTGCAATCCCGGGGGAATGAAAAAAAACTTCGAATTCACAGTAGGAGATAGAATTTTAAACATTTTCACTGCCAGGATTATTAAATGGCAAACAGAGGATGATGACTTAATTCAAGATAATGACGAACGGAAAGAAATGGGTACAAGAATTAAACTGCCAATCATATCATGCGAAGTATTCGGCATGCCTGTCGATACTTTAATTGATACTGGGGCTATGCTTTGTCTTGTGAGCGAGAAGCTTTATAGTCTGTGGAAGCTCAAAGAGAATTTAGAAGAGATTCCAATATCAGGAATTAAAATCCAAGGAATAATACCCAACAAAATATCGCTGTGTAAAACACAATTATACTTATGTGTTACTATTGGAGGACATGATTTCCGACATGTGTTTGTAGTAATGAAGGACATGGCTTTTGACATGATCTTGGGAGCGGATTTCATCCAGAAATATCGAGCCGTGATAGACATGAAGACAGAGACGGTCAGATTCCAGTATACCGAAGAGATAAACTTCGAGGGAAAGGAAGAGAAAGACATCGAGGGAGACGCTCAATGGTCTCTGATTTTTCGGGAACCTGAAGGAAAAGAAGTCTATACTGAGAAGGGGTCCCCAGAGCTAGGGAGAATTTTGGAAAAGTACCATGATATTTTTGATATTAAACCTGGTGAAATTAAAGATTTTGTATATCGAATTCGTGTAACTGATGATGCACCTTTCCATGCTAAATTGTATCCGGTAGCGGAAAAGCATCGAGAAAAGGTAAAAGTGCTTATCAAAGAGATGGAAGGTAACAATGTGATTGAAAAGTACACTACCTCTTATGTCAATCCATTAGCAGTAGTGTCTAAGCCGGATGGAAGTCTGAGACTGTGTTTAGACGCGCGAAATTTGAATTCAAGATTACTGCCAGAGTATGACAGACCACCAATCATTAGGGAACTGTTAAGAAAATTCCAGGGCAAGATCTGGTTCTCTAACATTGATCTCACTCGTCCTACCACCACATTAGGCTTAGTGAAGATTCCAAAAAGTTTACAGGGTTTATGTTTGATCAACAGACATATGTATTCCGCCGTCTACCATTTGGGATCAAAACATCTGGATCTGTTTTGATCAGAGCACTGGAACAAAATTTGAATCCTGAAGTAAAAGAGATAGCGATTCGTTACATAGACGATATCCTAATCGCATCTGAGTCTAAGGAGGAACATTTGATACATCTTCAGTTGTTATTCGCAGATTTAAGAAAAGCGAACTTTAAAGTAAACCTTCGAAAATGTCAGTTCTTTCAGAAGGAAATAAAATTTTTGGGCCATATTTTAGATGGTGAAGGATACCGTCCCAATGACACAAAGATACAAGCGATTGCGAATTTCCCTAGACCTACTAGGGTGAAGAATGTCCGCCGTTTTCTCGGAACATGCCAATTCTTTGCAGGGCATTGTCCAAGCTTCACCAAGACAGTTGCTCCCTTGCAGGAATTATTAAAAAAGGAAACAAATGGAAATGGAATGAAGATTGCGAAAAATCATTTCAAGATACCAAGAGGTTATTGGTAAACAGTGTGAAATTGGGGTATCCTGACTTCACCAAGAATTTAATCATAGAATCCGATGCATCCACCGTAGGGATTGGAGCTATCCTTCTTCAAGAAGATGACGATCACAGGAGATCTTACCTGGCTTTCATAAGCAGGAAACTTCGTCGATCAGAAAGGAACTATTACACCACAGAGTTAGAAGCCCTTGCTGTAATCTTCGCGTTCGAGTCTTGGAAGAAAATGTTAATTGGACATTCAGTAATCGTGAGGACTGATCACCATGCATTGGAGTTTATCTTAAGAACAAACTTTGCCAGTGATAGAATAACTAGATGGTCACTTTTTATTCAACAATTCAACCTAGTTATCGAACACACTCCTGGAAAGTTGAACATTGGGGCCGATTTATTGAGTAGAGCAGTGGAGTCTACATTCAAGGTTTTTCAAGTTAACCTGACGCATGAGGATGAGGATACCTTAAGAAGGTTAAGATTGTTACATTTATCCCAGAGGAGAGACCGACGTCTTAGAAACATTTTTCATTTTCTACAGGGAGATATGGATCCCAATGACGATGATTTTGTGGAAACTGAAAGAATTTCAAGAGATTATTTGATGTTAGATGGTCTAGTCTACAGGTTTGCAGACCCCGACCATGCGAAGCTGAGGGTAGTGGTACCTCCACGAATGCAAACACCCATTATTTAGATGGCGCATCGAATTGCAGGTCATGCTGGAGTAGATAAGGCAGTCAACTTGATACAAGATAAATTTTCATGGGAGCGACTGCGACAAACTGTCAGGAACACTATTCGGGAGTGCGACTTATGCCAAAGGAGTAAATATAATTCTAAATTATTGAGAGAATTACCAAGGCCTATTATTCCTTCTAAGCCTTGTGAAATCTTTGCGACTGATCTTTATGGTCCTCTCCCAATGTCTAAAAGAGGTAACCGATATATTCTGGTGCCCATAGATGTTTTCAGCAAATACACTATGTTACACCCAATTCAGAAGGCAAACGCAAAATATTGTGCGAAGAGAATTAGAGACAGTGTAATTCCGGAAGCAGGCAAACCGGAATTCCTTTTATCAGATCACGGACCCCAATTTACATCTTTAGAATTCAGGGCCGTCATGAATAATCTTGGGATTAGACAATTGCTTTGTTCTATCAGACATCCTGAAAGCAATCCAGCAGAACGCGTGATGGCTGAAATATCTAAATTTTGCCGCCTCTATTGTCCAAATGAGCATTGGAAATGGATGGATGTTCTCTCTTTAGCATCCGAATCCATCAACTCTACGATTCATGAGAGTACTGGACAGATTCCCCTGTTGCTTCATCATGGAATTAAACCAACAAGATTATGGGATCGAATCATCTCTATTCCACCCGAGATTGAACCTAGTCGTCAGAGGAGGGAGACTCTAGCTTTAGACAAGTTGAGGAGCCAAGCTGAGAAAAGAGAGCGCAGAGTGAGAGGAAAGCGTTTTCGCAGACCCTTGGGCGTAGGAACTCTTGTTTTAGTAAAAAAAAACCTACACCCTCCGACGTGCAAAATCGAGTGTACTCGAAGTTTGCAAGCCTTTACGATGGACCCCATCGTGTTGTGGAAGTAAACAACAATGGAGGCTATAAAATCGCCAATACACGAACTGGTAACATCGTGGGAATTTATAATGCAGCGAATTTGAAGATTTATTATTCAAGAACCAGATGATTTAATGAGTAGATAGGAAAAGAAAAAATGTTTCAATTTTTATTTTTTTGCTAGGTGTGGGGTGGATGTGCCCAATTCTAGGAATGGGTATTCCAAGATTCAGACACCTAGGTATCAAGGGAAAGGCTACAGCCGCTTTTGAAAGTTGAGATATTTGAATATCGCGCTCCTTTCCTTCTAGATTGAAATGGAAACTTTATGCAGCCAAGAAGATGTTAAGTGACGTGGCAAATAGTAGCAGAGGTCGAGACTATTTGGTGATTAAATACTTAGCCATGGCGTAGAGACATGATACTTGGATCAGATTACTGGCACGGCCAAATGAAAGAGGATGCACTTAGTCTCAAGTGAATCAGAAAAGAGACACCGGAGATATGAGGATTTACAGATTTCAGCGTGATCCAAAGTGGAGCCGACCGTTTTGTGTAAAAGCCGCTCGGCCCAAGCATAAGCAGCTCACTTCAAACCAAGCTCTTGTAGGACAAGGTGCTGCTGCTACGTCGAGCCAAGGCACATGGTTGCCGAATCTACGCAGAAGATATCTTTGAATTGTGATAGTCACAAAAGTGCTACGATACATGGGGAACGTAGTAAGTTTCCGGTAGAGGGAATCAATAAGGTGATTGTTATTTTCTACGGACATTGGTGAAACACTTTGTTTCTATATGGACATATGCTAGACTTTGTCTAGATATTTTTCTGTCACAGTCCAGTAATAATAATTCAATACTTGGATATTTTAAACCAACTTGTCAGTTTCACAAATTGTAACTAAATAACCACTCAGATCTTTCAGTATATTGAAGGCCAGTCTATCGCGGTGTTGTTCATTAGCCGACAAAGGGAAACTATATGTTGCTTCGCGCATGATAGATGGTGTGAAGCCATGCCCAGGGAACGATCTTCAGAACAGCCGTTGATTGTCTTAGACTATCAGTGTTTTCCTGTACTGAAAAGATTACCGTGAGTTATGTTACAACTGACGCTTTTGAGAAGAGATCATTTGGATCTGACCCCATTTAAGCGAACTGCTATGGATTTAATTGAAGTCAATATTAAAATGGATCAGCAGTTACTTCAAACTTCAAGAAATATTTCCACTATGTCGTGCTAGACAGATTGTGGGTATATAATGGCGGCCGATACAAGGATTAGACGGGCGTGTCCAATAGGGCATGTATCTGGATAAATCTGGTACAGACCAGGTTCACTACGCTTCAAGACCAACGAGAAATGTAAGCCACATTTGACTTTTATATTATGCCTAGCTAATTGGAACAAACTCATTTTCTGCAGATGACCAACACATTTATTTTTCTTCGTATTTAAATCTTGCATTGATTTACGCAAGACACATTAGGGTTATTCTGAGTATTTTCAGCACTCAGAACAGTTTAGGATCGATGACCGAGCATACCGAGCATTTATTTGAATGTTCATTTTGTTTGAGAATCACGGTAATCAGCCGATATAACTGTAGAAGTTAATATTTATTTTTGTTGAGGAATGGATATTTTGTCCATATTCGAAGAGTCGAACATGTGGTTTTTTCACATAAGGAAATAATAATTAAACATATTTAAGGAAATAATAACAATAATAATCCAATAATAATAATAATAATTTTCATAATTTTTCTAAATAATTATTGGATCTTACATTTTCTAATAATCACATTCGTTGAGAGAGAGCTTAAGGATTAGTTTAGTCATTCCTAGTTTGGAACAGGTGATTTTCCGAAAGCTAGTGGATAGCGCAAGCCCGTATTCCACCAACATTATAGTTCTGGTTGAACAGTTAATATTTGCATTGAGCAAAGTATATTTTTCAGATAACACGGAAAGGCATGAAACAGGAAGCCAATGATATTTGTATCAATTAGGATTTTTTTTTTGTGTTTATATAAAATCATGACGTAGGCACACATTCGAAAGTGAAATAGAGAATATCACAAGTGTGGTAACTTCACGGTTTGAACTGAATGGTAAAATAAAATAAACTTGTAAGTTTATAGATCTTCCAGTTTTGATAACAAGCAGAGGCTTGATTTATTGTATAAATTTTGGGAAGAAAATTTATGTGTGTGGAGTAGTTGAAATGCCATTCCCAGGTGCGCATGTTTAAGTCGCAGGATTGAGGAGGTTTTCTTTTTTGAGCATCAATCAAATAGCAGGTTCGATGGCTCAGGTTTATAGGAGGAGTATTGGAACCACACATTTCGTCGAATGAATGACCAAACCATCAGTAATTATTTCAAACTTGTTTACGTATTCCATTAATACTTTGGATTTGCTAGAACCCGGTTTTGTCATGATAAAATTTTATTCTTCTTCAGAGGAAGACCTTTGCCGTTGTTGTTGGGATATTGTGTTCTTACACAAATAATTGAATGGGCCACTGCCAATTAAAAAAATAATAATTCTGTATCCACGAATTACTTAAAGGATGTTTTCAATCCTATTGTCATGAACTAAATGAATTTATTATAAAGCTACAATTCTTATTTCCGCATTCTGTTCAAGAATTGCAAGTTGTGAAAGTTACTAAAATAGCAACAAATATAAATATTTTTCTTAATAATAATTCCAAGTGGAAAATCGAATAGTTGAATGGTTCAACAATTTTTTATGATCAAGCTAATGATTCAGAAATCATATTTCTTTGGAATTTGAAGTTCATAATCGAGTCACTTCTCGAAATGTTTAATTTTGGAAGAATAATAAATTTTGTTGTGCTTCGCACAGTTCTTCGATGCTATGCTCAAGGGTCAAATACTTTTTAGATGTTGTTATTAATATGTGTACATATTAGTGTTGGGTCAAAGATAATATTTTTGACAATATTTTTGAAACTGGAAAAATAAGTGGAAGTTAAAAAATTCTATAAACAATTATAAACAGTGAGAATTTCTGCGAGAGTTAATATCATGTTAGAAATTCAACCAGTGAACTACAATATTTCCAGAAAAGACAATTAAATTTGAACTGGATTTCATCGTAAATAATTGATATAATTTTGGAACACAGTCTACAGGACTGATAATCAGACTTGTGTCTCCAAGGACAATTGTTCAATGTGTTGGAAAATTTCTGTACATTGTGTAAATAGTAGTGTGTGCCGTCGCACTAGAATGATGTTACCTTGAGCATCATTTTGCAGTCAAGTTTAAAATTTAGAATAAAATTAGATAAGTTTACATGTTGTGTTATGCCCAGGTGAATCTCCTTCTATCCTTATTGTTGCATTGAGCCAAAAATCAGTAAAGCATTTTTTTTTGTTTTGATGTCTTTTTTTTTTTGCGATTAGCTTTAACCCATCTGGCGACCCGGGATATTTTGACTCTCGTGCTGACTGATTCTTGGTAAAATGCATATGTGGTCGTGCGGACTCCGGTCTAAACGGGCACATAAAATAAGATAGAGAGAGAAAATGGCTTCGAACGTGGGGCCCGAGTTAGACACGGTCAATCGAATGCCGATTTATATTTTGATAATTTTTTATAGATATTTTGGGAGTTGAGAGATGTCTGGTGTGGATGAATAAATTAGTAGGAAACCCAATTAGTGGGGAAAATTAAAAATTAACTGGGTTAATAATTAGAATGGGTTTGATTATTTTGATAATGGCTTAACCAGTAGGGCGTCAAGTAAATTCAGTAGTAAACGTTCGATGACTGGACATACGCATTAGTAGAATCCAGGTGGAGGATATTTGAGGACTTGCATATTTTTCTTGTGATATTGCGGTAAATTTAATTCGTAAAAGTAGAAAAGTTTTTTTTTTTCCATCGCGTCGACATTAGGACAAATCTCATTTTATTAGAGTGTTCCAATTAGCTATTCATGTTTCTTGTTCTAGTTATAATCTTGTGTCTGCCAACATGTATACCCCTAAGTTTTGACTAATACTGAAAATTATGGAAGAGATGATGAGGATGATGAGGAGTTTGGAAGAGAGTTCCAAAGAAGCTGGACTGCGCGTAGCAGCCATCATGAAAGAAAATACAGAGGCTTTGGAAAAGAAACTTAAAGAAAATTCCGATATGTTAGAAAGCAGGTTAAAAGATAACTTAAAAGATAGTTTAAATAGTAAATTTAATTCTATGGAAAATAAATTTAAAGAGAATTCCGAAATCTTGAAAATGTCACTTGAGGGTAAAATGACTAAATTATGCGAATAAACACATGAGCTCGAAACTTCATTAGCTACTAACGCAAGTTTAATGGACGATAAATTTCGCGATGACGATCTAAGATCCCAAAGCTTAGCTGATAGGATAGAAAGTGGTCTTAGGAAAGTTGGTGAAGACATGGTCAACCTAGAAGTCAGAGTGAAGAAAGAGAGCAATGAGATGGCAACTCTAGTTGTTCAACGTTTGACAGACCAATTCAAAGAACTCGTAGTGGGAGAAATAAGAGAAGGTGTGATTAATGAATTACAAACTGAAATTAAAACCACAGTTATCGATGAGATTAAAAACACACTCAAGCTGGAGAACCAAGGTGGAGTCAAGGAGATTAGAGAATCTTTGTCATCCCATATTCAAGTAATTTCCAAAGATATTCAAGCGACTCAGAAGGACATATCAGATATGACAGGGTCATTGAAGAGTCACGAGGCTGTTATGAACCAGATATCCACTGATGTCAAGGAGAACTATAAGGAAACAGAAGAAATAAAGAAGGAAACCGAAGGAATTAGAAAAAAGGCCGAAGAAAACCATAAGGCAATTGAGGCTATGAAAACCCAAGTTAAGGACGAGAAACAGGCTGACCATCTGTTGAAAATGCCAAGTATAAGAGGAGAAGAACAGATACAGGTAAACCTAGGAGCAGCTACAGGAAATGATAGTCAAAGACAGGATGAGGCCAGGACAGTATTTCAATCCATCCCCATAACTGTATTCAAGAATGTGGAGGATAAGCCTTCTAAATTTTCAGGGCGAGATTCTGTGACACCCGTAGAATTCTTGAGAGAAGCGGGTGATTACCTTAAAGATTCCAAAATCCCTAAGGAAAGACAAATCCGAGTGATAGGGAAATTTTTGGAAGGGCCCGCACTTCTCTGGTTTAGAGCATTCAGGTCCACTCTCACCAATTTTGAGGAGTTATCCCGTGGGTTATTGAAAAAGTTTTGGTCCCCGGAAACCCAAGAGCAAGTCAGAGCAGAATTATAATCGAAGAGATTTTCGACGTCACAACCTACTCGATACTCTTCGTACTTTTCTGGACAGCTTTCTAAACTTCAACATTTAGATCCGCCGATGCCAGATAATGAATTAATTACTGCATTAATACGTCAGTTTCCAGCAGAAGTCCAAAGAACTTTGATTGCTGCTGACATTTATAATATGGAGCAAATTGACGAGGTATTGCAGAAACTTGATCACACGAACGCTCAAATCTTCCATCAGAAGGGAGGAAAGAATCACAACGCTGTGTACACTGTTATGGCCGACAGTTATTCCCAAACACCTCGAGAGATTCGAGAGGGGCGAGAAGAGAAAACGCCAAAGGAAGAGCCTGATAAAAGAGGATGGAATCAGAACACTATTAGATACAGTTGCAAGCCTTATGCGAGACTAAAGGGTGGATATCGATATGACAATCGATGGAGAGAGCCAAGGAATAATCAAGGAAGATACCAGGAAAGAAGGTACTATGGTCTACACAATAACTACAATAACAGAGGGAATGAGAACACTCGTCAGTCCAATGAAGAGTTCAATAAGGAGACGAGGAAGATCTTGGAAGAAAGACACCAAGAAAACTCGCAGTTCTTGGAACAGAAGTCCAATGAACCAGGTCCATCGGGAACACTGCAATCCCGGGGGAATGAAAAAAACTTCGAATTCACAGTAGGAGATCGAATTTTAAACATTTTCACTGCCAGGATTATTAAATGGCAAACAGAGGATGATGACTTAATTCAAGATAATGACGAACGGAAAGAAATGGGTACAAGAATTAAACTGCCAATCATATCATGCGAAGTATTCGGCATGCCTGTCGATACTTTAATTGATAATGGGGCTATGCTTTGTCTTGTGAGCGAGAAGCTTTATGGTCTGTGGAAGCTCAAAGAGAATTTAGAAGAGATTCCAATATCAGGAATTAAAATCCAAGGAATAATACCCAACAAAATATCGCTGTGTAAAACACAATTATACTTATGTGTTACTATTGGAGGACATGATTTCCGACATGTGTTTGTAGTAATGAAGGACATGGCTTTTGACATGATCTTGGGAGCGGATTTCATCCAGAAATATCGAGCCGTGATAGACATGAAGACAGAGACGGTCAGATTCCAGTATACCGAAGAGATAAACTTCGAGGGAAAGGAAGAGGAAGACATCGAGGGAGACGCTCAATGGTCTCTGATTTTTCGGGAACCTGAAGGAAAAGAAGTCTATACTGAGAAGGGGTCCCCAGAGCTAGGGAAAATTTTGGAAGAGTACCATGATATTTTTGATATTAAACCTGGTGAAATTAAAGATTTTGTATATCGAATTCGTGTAACTGATGATGCACCTTTCCAAGCTAAATTGTATCCGGTAGCGGAAAAGCATCGAGAAAAGGTAAAAGTGCTTATCAAAGAGATGGAAGGTAACAATGTGATTGAAAAGTACACTACCTCTTATGTCAATCCATTAGCAGTAGTGTCTAAGCCGGATGGAAGTCTGAGACTGTGTTTATACGCGCGAAATTTGAATTCAAGATTACTGCCAGAGTATGACAGACCACCAATCATTAGGGAACTGTTAAGAAAATTCCAGGGCAGGATCTGGTTCTCTTACATTGATCTCACTTCGTCCTACCACCACATTAGGCTTAGTGAAGATTCCAAAAAGATTACAGGGTTTATGTTTGATCAACAGACATATGTATTCCGCCGTCTACCATTTGGGATCAAAACATCTGGAACTGTTTTGATCAGAGCACTGGAACAAAATTTGAATCCTGAAGTAAAAGAGATAGCGATTCGTTACATAGACGATATCCTAATCGCATCTGAGTCTAAGGAGGAACATTTGATACATCTTCAGATGTTATTCGCAGATTTAAGAAAAGCGAACTTTAAAGTAAACCTTCGAAAATGTCAGTTCTTTCAGAAGGAAATAAAATTTTTGGGCCATATTTTAGATGGTGAAGGATACCGTCCCAATGACACAAAGATACAAGCGATTGCGAATTTCCCTAGACCTACTAGGGTGAAGAATGTCCGCCGTTTTCTCGGAGCATGCCAATTCTTTGCAGGGCATTGTCCAAGCTTCACCAAGACAGTTGCTCCCTTGCAGGAATTATTAAAAAAGGAAACAAATGGAAATGGAATGAAGATTGCGAAAAATCATTTCAAGATACCAAGAGGTTATTGGTAAACAGTGTGAAATTAGGGTATCCTGACTTCACCAAGAATTTAATCATAGAATCCGATGCATCCACCGTAGGGATTGGAGCTATCCTTCTTCAAGAAGATGACGATCACAGGAGATATTACCTGGCTTTCATAAGCAGGAAACTTCGTCGATCAGAAAGGAACTATTACACCACAGAGTTAGAAGCCCTTGCTGTAATCTTCGCGTTCGAGTCTTGGAAGAAAATGTTAATTGGACATTCAGTGATCGTGAGGACTGATCACCATGCATTGGAGTTTATCTTAAGAACAAACTTTGCCAGTGATAGAATAACTAGATGGTCACTTTTTATTCAACAATTCAACCTAGTTATCGAACACACTCCTGGAAAGTTGAACATTGGGGCCGATTTATTGAGTAGAGCAGTGGAGTCTACATTCAAGGTTTTTCAAGTTAACCTGACGCATGAGGATGAGGATACCTTAAGAAGGTTAAGATTGTTACATTTATCCCAGAGGAGAGACCGACGTCTTAGAAACATTTTTCGTTTTCTACAGGGACATATGGATCCCAATGACGATGATTTTGTGGAAACTGAAAGAATTTCAAGAGATTATTTGATGTTAGATGGTCTAGTCTACAGGTTTGCAGACCCCGACCATGCGAAGCTGAGGGTAGTGGTACCTCCACGAATGCAAACACCCATTAATTGGATGGCGCGTCGAATTGCAGGTCATGCTGGAGTAGATAAGGCAGTCAACTTGATACAAGATAAATTTTCATGGGAGCGACAGCGACAAACTGTCAGGAACACTATTCGGGAGTGCGACTTATGCCAAAGGAGTAAATATAATTCTAAATTATTGAGAGAATTACCAAGGCCTATTATTCCTTCTAAGCCTTGTGAAATCTTTGCGACTGATCTTTATGGTCCTCTCCCAATGTCTAAAAGAGGTAACCGATATATTCTGGTGCCCATAGATGTTTTCAGCAAATACACTATGTTACACCCAATTCAGAAGGCAAACGCAAAATATTGTGCGAAGAGAATTAGAGACAGTGTAATTCCGGAAGCAGGCAAACCGGAATTCCTTTTATCAGATCACGGACCCCAATTTACATCTTTAGAATTCAGGGCCGTCATGAATAATCTTGGGATTAGACAATTGCTTTGTTCTATCAGACATCCTGAAAGCAATCCAGCAGAACGCGTGATGGCTGAAATATCTAAATTTTGCCGCCTCTATTGTCCAAATGAGCATTGGAAATGGATGGATGTTCTCTCTTTAGCATCCGAATCCATCAACTCTACGATTCATGAGAGTACTGGACAGATTCCCCTGTTGCTTCATCATGGAATTAAACCAACAAGATTATGGGATCGAATCATCTCTATTCCACCCGAGATTGAACCTAGTCGTCAGAGGAGGGAGACTCTAGCTTTAGACAAGTTGAGGAGCCAAGCTGAGAAAAGAGAGCGCAGAGTGAGAGGAAAGCGTTTTCGCAGACCCTTGGGCGTAGGAACTCTTGTTTTAGTAAAAAAAAAAACCTACACCCTCCGACGTGCAAAATCGAGTGTACTCGAAGTTTGCAAGCCTTTACGATGGACCCCATCGTGTTGTGGAAGTAAACAACAATGGAGGCTATAAAATCGCCAATACACGAACTGGTAACATCGTGGGAATTTATAATGCAGCGAATTTGAAGATTTATTATTCAAGAACCAGATGATTTAATGAGTAGATAGGAAAAGAAAAAAATTTTCATTTTTTTTTTTTTTTTGCTAGGTGTGGGGTGGATGTGCCCAATTCTAGGAATGGGTATTCCAAGATTCAGACACCTAGGTATCAAGGGAAAGGCTACAGCCGCTTTTGAAAGTTGAGATATTTGAATATCGCGCTCCTTTCCTTCTAGATTGAAATGGAAACTTTATGCAGCCAAGAAGATGTTAAGTGACGTGGCAAATAGTAGCAGAGGTCGAGACTATTTGGTGATTAAATACTTAGCCATGGAGTAGAGACATGATACTTGGATCAGATTACTGGCACGGCCAAATGAAAGAGGATGCACTTAGTCTCATGTGAATCAGAAAAGAGACACCGGAGATATGAGGATTTACAGATTTCAGCGTGATCCAACGTGGAGCCGACCGTTTTGTGTAAAAGCCGCTCGGCCCAAGCATAAGCAGCTCACTTCAAACCAAGCTCTTGTAGGACAAGGTGCTGCTGCTACGTCGAGCCAAGGCACATGGTTGCCGAATCTACGCAGAAGATATCTTTGAATTGTGATAGTCACAAAAGTGCTACGATACATGGGGAACGTAGTAAGTTTCCGGTAGAGGGAATCACTAAGGTGATTGTTATTTTCTACGGACATTGGTGAAACACTTTGTTTCTATATGGACATATGCTAGACTTCGTCTAGATATTTTTCTGTCACAGTCCAGTAACAATAATTCAATACTTGGATATTTTAAACCCACTTGTCAGTTTCACAAATTGTAACTAAATAACCACTCAGATCTTTCAGTATATTGAAGGCCAGTCTATCGCGGTGTTGTTCATTAGCCGACAAAGGGAAACTATATGTTGCTTCGCGCATGATAGATGGTGTGAAGCCATGCCCAGGGAACGATCTTCAGAACAGCCGTTGATTGTCTTAGACTATCAGTGTTTTCCTGTACTGAAAAGATTACCGTGAGTTATGTTACAACTGACGCTTTTGAGAAGAGATCATTTGGATCTGACCCCATTTAAGCGAACTGCTATGGATTTAATTGAAGTCAATATTAAAATGGATCAGCAGTTACTTCAAACTTCAAGAAATATTTCCACTATGTCGTGCTAGACAGATTGTGGGTATATAATGGCGGCCGATACAAGGATTAGACGGGCGTGTCCAATAGGGCATGTATCTGGATAAATCTGGTACAGACCAGGTTCACTACGCTTCAAGACCAACGAGAAATGTAAGCCACATTTGACTTTTATATTATGCCTAGCTAATTGGAACAAACTCATTTTCTGCAGATGACCAACACATTTATTTTTCTTCGTATTTAAATCTTGCATTGATTTACGCAAGACACATTAGGGTTATTCTGAGTATTTTCAGCACTCAGAACAGTTTAGGATCGATGACCGAGCATACCGAGCATTTATTTGAAATGTTCATTTTGTTTGAGAATCACGGTAATCAGCCGATATAACTGTAGAAGTTAATATTTATTTTTGTTGAGGAATGGATATTTTGTCCATATTCGAAGAGTCGAACATGTGGTTTTTTCACACAAGGAAATAATAATTTAACATATTTAAGGAAATAATAACAATAATAATCCAATAATAATAATAATAATTTTCATAATTTTTCTAAATAATTATTGGATCTTACATTTTCTAATAATCACATTCGTTGAGAGAGAGCTTAAGGATTAGTTTAGTCATTCCTAGTTTGGAACAGGTGATTTTCCGAAAGCTAGTGGATAACGCAAGCCCGTATTCCACCAACATTATAGTTCTGGTTGAACAGTTAATATTTGCATTGAGCAAAGTATATTTTTCAGATAACACGGAAAGGCATGAAACAGGAAGCCAATGATATTTGTATCAATTAGGATTTTTTTTTTTGTGTTTATATAAAATCATGACGTAGGCACACATTCGAAAGTGAAATAGAGAATATCACAAGTGTGGTAACTTCACGGTTTGAACTGAATGGTAAAATAAAATAAACTTGTAAGTTTATAGATCTTCCAGTTTTGATAACAAGCAGAGGCTTGATTTATTGTATAAATTTTGGGAAGAAAATTTATGTGTGTGGAGTAGTTGAAATGCCATTCCCAGGTGCGCATGTTTAAGTCGCAGGATTGAGGAGGTTTTCTTTTTTGAGCATCAATCAAATAGCAGGTTCGATGGCTCAGGTTTATAGGAGGAGTATTGGAACCACACATTTCGTCGAATGAATGACCAAACCATCAGTAATTATTTCAAACTTGTTTACGTATTCCATTAATACTTTGGATTTGCTAGAACCCGGTTTTGTCATGATAAAATTTTATTCTTCTTCAGAGGAAGACCTTTGCCGTTGTTGTTGGGATATTGTGTTCTTACACAAATAATTGAATGGGCCACTGCCAATTAAAAAAATAATAATTCTGTATCCACGAATTACTTAAAGGATGTTTTCAATCCTATTGTCATGAACTAAATGAATTTATTATAAAGCTACAATTCTTATTTCCGCATTCTGTTCAAGAATTGCAAGTTGTGAAAGTTACTAAAATAGCAACAAATATAAATATTTTTCTTAATAATAATTCCAAGTGGAAAATCGAATAGTTGAATGGTTCAACAATTTTTTATGATCAAGCTAATGATTCAGAAATCATATTTCTTTGGAATTTGAAGTTCATAATCGAGTCACTTCTCGAAATGTTTAATTTTGGAAGAATAATAAATTTTGTTGTGCTTCGCACAGTTCTTCGATGCTATGCTCAAGGGTCAAATACTTTTTAGATGTTGTTATTAATATGTGTACATATTAGTGTTGGGTCAAAGATAATATTTTTGACAATATTTTTGAAACTGGAAAAATAAGTGGAAGTTAAAAAATTCTATAAACAATTATAAACAGTGAGAATTTCTGCGAGAGTTAATATCATGTTAGAAATTCAACCAGTGAACTACAATATTTCCAGTAAAGACAATTAAATTTGAACTGGATTTCATCGTAAATAATTGATATAATTTTGGAGCACAGTCTACAGGACTGATAATCAGACTTGTGTCTCCAAGGACAATTGTTCAATGTGTTGGAAAATTTCTGTACATTGTGTAAATAGTAGTGTGTGCCGTCGAACTGGAATGATGTTACCTTGAGCATCATTTTGCAGTCAAGTTTAAAATTTAGAATAAAATGAGATAATTTTACATGTTGTGTTATGCCCAGGTGAATCTCCTTCTATCCTTATTGTTGCATTGAGCCAAAAATCAGTAAAGATTTTTTATTTTGATGTCGTTTTTTTTGCGATTAGCTTTAACCCATCTGGCGCCCCGGGATATTTTGACTCTCGTGCTGACTGATTCTTGGTAAAATGCATATGTGGTCGTGCGGACTCCGGTCTAAACGGGCACAGTACTAGTGTGTGCATTTGTAATTGAGACTGAGATTTGGCTAGGAGGTGGTCGCGGCCTTATTATAGGTACTGTACCCGTATATTCGAGAGGCAGTCTGTCAGATATCCGAAGCAAAGCTGGATTTGTAGAACCTGACTGCTCCGGCTAAGTATTAGTCAAGAATCCACTCCAACCTGACCCTCAAGAATATACGCAGCGGAAGATACGATGAAACTGTGAATTACATATATGCACTTGGCTCAAAGTAGAGCACCTACCTTGTTCTCGGGGATCTCGTGGTCAGCTCCTAGACCTAAAAATGGGTTTCACAGTTGCATCTCACTATATCTAAAATAAATCGAAACGAAGCGCCCTCTAACAAAACTAAACAATTTAATAACAAGTGTAAACTATAACTGAACATTCATACAATTAATAAAACACACACTCATTCTCACCTCTTCACATCTACGCCACTGAACTCCTGTGTTCCACGAACACTGTGACAAAAATTTGGGGCGGCCTATGCCTTTACAACAAGCCAAAACAATTAAAAGAGCCTGGCGTGCTTCACATTTCCTGGGCCACGCTAACGAAGTGCACCTGCGCCCCTGCAGCGCGTGTAAGATTCACGTGGTTGGTTATATAACAGACCCGTTATATATCCACCCTACCGGCTGATTCATTCATTCAGACTATGCTGGTGTCAACAAGTCTTCACATTTGTGGCCTGACCTCGGCCTTGAACGAAACGAGTTCTCCAATAGAACTTCGCTCGACAACACTTGCCATTAAAATACACACTTCTGTCACCCAACAGGCAACGTTACACAAATCTCATATTATGCTAACAAAAACGCAAATTATTCATACACCCTTCATGTGAACCAATTGAAACTTCTACACACTGTCTCTTTCACTCTCCCGCGTCGTGATATCCCAACGGAGTTGTTACCATACACACTGAACAAAAAGTAAACCGCATTCAAACATATTGACTTTCATCCTCTATACAGTTTGTGAAAACATCGAACAACTTCCTAAAACTAACACGTTATTCCCTTGATTGAATAATAATAATAATGAAAGTTTATAACAAAAGAATTTAAATTACACTTAATAGCATGAGCTATTATCAAAATAAAATGTAATGTCTATATACAAAAGAGCCTCTGCCCTGATCTCACATTAATGCCAATCGCAATTTAATGGGATCCTCACAATCTACCATCACTACAGAAATACTACTACATATTCTCAATTCTGGTTTGTAGTCAAAATAAGTCGGATACGTTCAACCAGCTAAGGCAAAACATACGCAGTTACATACTTGGGTTTATTAAAGGTTAATAAGCGTAATACATAACAGATTTCAATATCCGACTTCCCGTTTAAATTTCGGCTGCAACATTGCCGTCTTCATTTATCCGAAGTCGTGTATGAAATATAAGGAGTTCTACCAACTCACATCCTATGCCATGCCAACGACCTTTGGACTAAGCGTGAAAGACCTCCTTGCAATTACTTTAAAAACGTTACTAGGATATCTCTAAACTGTTGCATATACATTTAATTTAAAAAATACTGTACTGTCTCTCCATGCTTCTGGTTTCACTTTCACAGATGGAGGAATATCGTGTCTACAATATGGCATTATATTACCCATCGTGAATAAATAACCACAAAGTTACTTGTGTAGGTCCGATAAGAATCAATCTCGACGAGGTAATCAAACTAGAACTTCCCAGACGTCGGATGATAATAATCTTCCAAGAAGATTCTATTCTCAAATTATTTTATCTGACTGAAAGATCATAGCTTTCTTCAATAAAAATACAGTTAGTCATATTCGTATTATCTCCATTCTGAATGAATGTCTATGAGTTCTAACGACTTTCATCGTTTCCACGTTAAATGTTTCTTTCCAATACGATGCTAAATTCGTAACAATGCTGCGATATTTCACAATATATCACTATTTCATTCTTCTTTCTTGATGTTACTTCTCGATGGATAAGAAGCCCAAATTAAACTAATAAAATAATTTAATTGGTAACATAGACGAAAATGTATATCACCTGAATTCAAAATGAATTCATAAACGTCGAAAATAAATTACTGTTCCTTAAAGGAAATGACAGGAATACTAATTCCTTAAACAAGTTAAGTATCTCAGTTCAGAAACTGGATTGCAAACAAACAATACTAAAAACGTCGAAAGACGATCACTACTAATGATAACGAAGAATAAAATGTCTATACATGGAATACATAATAGTGGTGTCGAAATATGGATAAACGAATTGCTCTAGAAAGTCACCAATAATGCTCTAACTACTATTTAATGAACGCAGCTACCTTGTCTAGATCGTTGGAAGTTCAAGATGAGTATTGGATAATACTCACATGTTACAACCTTCAAGGACCTGGGCTGGATCCAAGTTCGTCTCCAACAACTCACGACCTCGGGAAAGGAACGAATCCCTCTTCCGGGAACCATCAAGCTCCAACCGGGATCGAACTGCGGACTGCCATCCGTCATCTTCATTGTTACCGGGAATACCCTGGATATCTTGAAAATCTTCTTGTCTCTTCTTTCTCCGTCCTGGTATCGATTCATCGTAACAACGAGAAGTGTAGAAAGCTCAGCTTCATATTCCGAAATAAATTCGAAATGGAAGTCATGGACCTCACTCGTATACAGAATATTCATTGAGATGGACCATGAATATTGTTTTGTAGTCGCTGGTGTTAAATGCGTGCTCATGTCTGACGATAATGCACTAGAATGTGGTTGTACATAACGTCTCATGTTTGCTCGTCAAGTAGACAGTCATGAACAATCTCCTTAACGAAGCTCCATCGTTGAGTATATTACTCTAGTCTGCTTATATTCCTGGCGCACACTTATTTAGTCCTTAATTGCAATCATATTACAATTTTTAATAATGTTCTTCCGTTGAGAATACACCGTCATCATACTGGTGTTACAATAAAGTTCCTCACTAGCAATGCTGTGAGTACAAATCTTCCCTCAAATACGGTGAAAGTTTACAATACACCTCTACGTGGTCTATACAATAGACTGTAGTTGAAATTATGTTTCTAATGTCAATCAGTTTGAAGTTATTGCAGCATTGGCACTACTCGCAACTTCACTCATTTTACGAGCTTGGCAATCTCCACCACCTAGCCTCGCTGTACCGTGTCTGCACGAGTCGACCTTTCACGGACTCGGTGATACATTCGGGACTATAACTCTCCCGGCAAAACACGTCTGATCGGTTCCAACTTCAGATGAACAAGAGCCTCGATTCTTGGCGTCTCCCCTCCAAGTCACCAAATCTAGCCGCCTTTTTCGTTCCCTCGAAAATTTTAGCGGGCTCTAGAAAATTGCTTATTCCTTCGAATTGCGACCTGCTGTCGGCTTATAAAATATCTCCAATATTTTATTATAATTTTCTTCATTTTACCAATACATAAATTCACACTCTCTTGGGGCTTAGATGTAATAATAACCCATAAAATTTAGTTGCTGGAACTCCCGTCTCCTCTAAGACTTCTTCTTCTTGGCTGTGGGCTCATATCCAATCGGATAATTTATAACAATGTTTAAACAATTCCTGGGATGATTCGCTGTTGCTAGGCCGATTCTAAGCTTCTGGAAGCTTCGATTGTGCAATATAATCACGTGACGGAAATTCCCTCCTGCTCAACGTAGCCACAAGACTGGTTTGTGCCAAGTTCCAGCCACGATATTGCTTGGTTAAATTTTATCATAGGACTCCGAAAAATATTCCCATTTTCATCCCAAATAATTCATTTTACGGGGGCATTACCATCCCAGCATTCGCTTGTAACAGAAGTGAGAAACCACGAAATATAATTTCAGGTTAGCTGAGGCGAGAATCGAACCCACCCGTTCTCAGTTCTCCCTCACGAGGCAAGTGTACCCCATTCCAGTCGTCAGACCAGTATTAAATTTCTTGGCAGAGCCAGGAATTGAACCTGGATCTCCGTGGTGACACACAAGCATGCTAATCGTTACGCCACGAGGAATACCCATCTCTTAAAGCCATGTGATGTCACGGACACCTAAATTAATTGGTTCAAGCCCAGGGCACTGCTACTTGCCTGTCACCAACGTGGTTAATGCATGTGAGATTTTCCAAGTGTAAAGTCACGTCCAGTGGTAAAAAAAAGCAGGTTCTCTTGGTTATGGTCGTTAAACCCTTGCTTTTCCATTTGGACCATATGTCACCTCACTGAGAAAACGTTCGTAGACAGTAACACTATTTTAACTAAAGGAACTTGCTGGATTGGCAGATTGACTGGAGAGAGGGTGATGAGGCTTTTAATGCAGAGCTCTCATTTGCTGGACGAGGGAGCGACACAAGTGTACATATCGCTATTCAGTCTTGTGCTTCTCGGAAGCGGACTCGCTTTACGTAAAACGTGCATTTAGTTAGTTAGCTAGTTAGTTAGTTATTGTTGTTTCAAGGCGTAAGTTCTGGCTTAAATTGCCACCAATATAATTACCACCTCCAATAATAACAATAATAATAATAATAATAATAATAATAATAATAATAATAATAATAATAATAATCCAGTCAACCCTCGGCAAATGGTTCTCCCAAATATCCATGTTACTGCATCACTTAGGATACCTTCAACGGCCTATTACAAAGTGTTCACAGCAACATGGGTTTTCAGAAGAACCACCCTGGGACACATTTCTTCGTTTTGTTTTGCTGCACAACGTAGCGCAAACATAAAGTCTATAGAACGAACGATTATCCTGCTAGACTAGTTTAAACACTGTGATGTGAAGGAAACATTTGTCTTGCTGAAACACGCACACTTTGCCAGACAATTCTCACGACGTTTGCCACTTCCTTACCAGGTTTTCACCCTGTTTAATTGCACTTGTCAGCCCTTGATCTGAAGATGTTTGCGTGACGAAAAACCATGTTATCTCCCAAATTACTTGAAGTAGAGAGGTGTATAACTTGTGTGTTCTATTGTGTAGGGTATATTTGCATCGACGCCGTAAGATAATTGGGCTCCCCTTATTCGTTAACATTTACATCTAGCCAACAATGAAAGAGATGGCATCTAAGTTTTTATATTTAGCTTGATGAATACTTGACCCAAAAAGAAGGTTTTTGACCAGCAAACAAGGTAATTATTAGAGCTCTGTAATACGAGCATGTATGAGTAGGTCTAGATTGGTTTCAGGCGGGGATGTGCTGCGTCCGCCCGCTCGTCTTCACTGCGAACTGTAAACGTGACGACGCATGGCCTAAACCTAAATGAACTGTATTATTGTACGTTAGTTGAAAGACAGATTTAAGCGTACAGCCTAAGTGTTTTTTACCTATGAATTACAAGTAATATTTCATTTAATAAAAAATCCCCATTAGTTAAAGAAAAATAATCTGAAGACAATATCGAGTTGTTAAGCTCCACCTGCTGCTTTAGCATTCTTCATTTGTTTCGATGCGAGTCTAACTTCTCGCCTTGTTGGGGGGTCTAGCTTTATTCTTGGATCTTCACTGTCTAAACCATCATTTACTTCTTGTACTTCCTGTTCAATTCCACCATCCTTGTTTAAGATTTCTGAAAAATATTCTTGCCAACTTCTCAACGGTTCTTCGGGATAAGAATATATTTTCTTGTTTGTCTCTCACTGGTTTACTCTTTCGATAACCTCCTCTTGACAATTTCCTTATAATATGGGTGTTTCAATACACGACTAACACAACTGTATAACCGAACGGTTAATTTTAAAATCCATAGATTTCCATACAAAAGTTTGACAATTTTCTACTTACCAGTTGATTATTTGTGAGGGGGCGCTAGTCCTATAATATAGCGAGCACGGAGTTAGCGACCCCGTGGGTTTCCTGAGCTGGGTCCGGTCTTTCTCTTTCTTCCATTGCCTTTGGGGCAGTCCCTCTCCTTTTTACCTTTCCTTTCTGCCTCTCCTGGCTCTCCTTTCTTCCGGGTCCCTTAATTCTCGTTCTTTGAGGGTTGAGGGCATTCCCTTTCCCCCAGTCTTTTGTTTCCCTTACTCTTATTTCGGTTTTCCATTTCCTCTTCTAGAATGTGGGAGTGTGGTTGGTTTTACTTGTAAGTATGAAGCTAGTTTGTTTATTAGATACAGTTCATTGTTCCATTAGACCGTGGTGTGTGTGTCTGGTGGCAGTTGCAATGTTTATTAGATATAACTCATTGTTTCATTGGACTGTGATGTGTGAGGGTGCATGTGAGTGTGCCTGGTGACAGACTGTTTCAATGGTAGTATTTTGTTGTTGGTGAACTTAAGTATTTTTTCGTTAGTAGAATTTTTGTATTTAATTGTTAGTAGAAGGTTAGTAATTTTTTTAGTAGAATTGCTCTATTACTTATTCTGAAAGGGAGTAGCAGCCTCTCAGAATAAATAAATTCTTTACTTGTCTTATAGACGGTTAAGATATTGATAATATAAGCCAACTAATGGCTACACTGCGTTCTGCTGCACTGCTGAAAGCAACGGGAAACTACAGCCGTAATGCTCTTCCCGAGGATATGCACCGCTCTATGCATAATTACATGTGATGATGGCCTCCTCCCTTGTAAAATTCCAATCCGGACGTAAACTAGTCCCCCGTTCGGATCTCCGGGTGGAACTACTCAAGAGGGGGTTAACATCACAGAAGTGACAAAGAGGAAATCTGACATTCTACGCATCGGAGCGTGGAATGTTAGAAATCTGATGGGAATTCGAAGGTTAGAAAACTTAGAATGGGAAATGGATAGAATGAGGTTGGATTTGGTTGGGATTAGTGAAATGCGCTGGCAGGATGAACAGGACTTTCGGTCAGGAGACAATAGGGTAATTAGCACTAAATCAAACAATGGGCAAGCAGGGGTTGGTCTCATATTGAGTAGGAAACTTCGACAGTGGGTGGAATATTATGAGCAATATAGTGAACGGATTATTGTAGCAAAAATCAATACAAAACCTACGTGCACCACAGTGGTACAAGTGTATATGCCTACCACTCAAGCTGATGATGACGTTGAAGAGGTCTACGAAGAAATAGATGAAATTCTGAGGTACATCAAGAGTGATGAAAATGTTATAGTAATGGGAGATTGGAATGCTGTGGTAGGAAAAGGAAAGGAAGGGAAGAGAGTAGGAGATTTCTGATTATGTGAAAGTAATGATCGAGGAAGCAGGCTGATAGAATTCTGCACCGAGCATGAGTTGGTCATAGCTAACACCTTATTCAATAACCACAATAGAAGAATATACACGTGGATGAGACCAGGAGATACAGGACGTTACCAAATCGACTACATTGTGGTCAAGCAGAGGTTTCGAAACCAGATTTTGGATTGTAAAACATATCCAGGTGCTGACCACAAACTCTGACCACAATCTGGTTGTTATGAAATGCAGATTAAAGTTGAAGATTCTGAAGAAAAGTCAAAAGCCAAAAATGTGGGCAATAGACAGACTGAAAGAGAAGGATGTAAACGAAAGATTCAAGAAGAGTATAAAGGAAGGACTCATGAAAAACCCTAAACAAACTTCAATTGCAGACGAATGAGCGTTTTGAAGAATGAAATAACAAAATCCGCAGAAGAAAACATTGGTAGGAAAGAAAGAATTGGTAGAAAACCATGGATCACTCAGGATATACTAGAATTGATGGATGAAAGGCAGAAACACAAGAATGTAAGAGATGAAAAGGGGAAAGCAGAATGCAGACGTCTGAGAAATGAGGTTAACAAGAAGTGCAAGGAAGCGAAAGAAGAATGATTGAAAGAGAAATGTGCAGGTATTGAAAATTGTCTGAAAATAGGAAAAGTAGGCACAGCTTATTGAAGGATTAAGAATAATTTGGGGGAAAACAAGACTAAGTGCTGTAATATTAAGGACACAAATGGAAAGCCTCTAACAGATAGGGAAGAAAAGGTTGAGTGATGGAAAGCTTACATAGGGTGTTTGTATAAGGGAAAGGAGATTGAGAATCATGTAATGGAAAAGGAGGAGGAAATTGATGAGGATGCAAAAGGAGATTTAATATTGAGATCAGAATTTGACAGAGCATTGGAAGACTTAAGCAGGAACAAAGCACCAGGCATAGATGATATACCGATTGAGTTGCTACGCTGCATTGGAGATGAAGGTTTGATCAGGTTATTTCACTTGGTGTGTAGGATTTATGAGACAGGTGAGGTACCCTCTGATTTCAAGAAGAATGTTATCATCCCTATACCGTCCGGCTCCGTGGCTAAATGGTAAGCGCGCTACTCTTTGGCCCCAAGTGCCCCGGGTTCGATTCCCGGCTGAGCCATCAGGGATTTTAATCTCCTGGGGTTAATTCCCTTGGCTCGGGGACTGGTTGTATGTGACGTCTTCATCATCACTTCATCTTCATTACGACGCGCAGATCACCCACGGATGTCAACTAGAAAGACCTGCACTCGGTCTCTCCAGAGGCCACACGATCATGATTATCCCTATACCGAAGAAAGTGGGAGCTGACTGATGTGAAGATTACCGTACAATCAGCTTGATTACTCATGCTTCAAATATCCTGTCAAGAATAAATTACAAGAGGATGGAAAACCAGATAGAAACGGAGTTGGGTGAAGATCAGTTTGGTTTCATGAGAAATGTAGGAACAAGGGAAGCTGTACTAAGTCTTAGGCTGATTTTGTAAGGTAGAATAAGGAAAGATAAGAGAACGTTCATCGGATTTGTAGACTTAGAAAAGGCTTTTGATAACATTGATTGGACTAAATTATTTGACATTTTGAAATCGATTGGAATAAAGTACAGGGATAGGAGGGTGATATACAATCTGTACAAAAACCAGACAGCAGTCATTCGAGTTGAAGGACATGAGAGAGAAGCTGGTATTCAGAAAGGTGTAAGGCAAGGCTGCAACTTATCACCCATACTTTTCAATCTTTACATTGAACAAGCAATGAAGGATACTGGAGAAAAATTTAAAGTGGGAGTGAAGATTCAAGGAGAAATAATTTCAACTCTGAGATTTGCCGATGACATAGGCATCTTGGCTGTCACGCCTGAGGATTTGAATGCTATGGACCTTGTCTTGAGGAAAGAATTCATGGGGAGCAGTGGTGCTTCTAACGAGTGTCATGGCCGCCACGTGAGTCCAAGCCAATATCTCGTGAACCCAAGGTCGAATGATGACAAATGAGGTGTCGTTGGACTCGAGCTGACGTCCTCTTTCCTATGGACCACTCGTTATATTTTTGAATTTTTTTTTGAATTTTTTTGTTTTAGAAAGTAGGTGATAGTTTGAAAACCAAACATGATAGATTGTGTGCAATAGCTTAAACGAACGACCTCTATGTCCTTTATGTTTTATAATAAAACTTTTTAATTTTTTATGTTTTTTTGAAAAACGTTCAATTTTGAAATTTTTATATTTTGGAAACTAAAGAGTTTACAAAAAATTTTGTTTTCATAAATTAATTGCCCTGACCCCCTCTACCCCCAAAATGAATTTCAAGTCTCTAGGGCTGAAACTGTGCAGTAGTGTGAATTAGACAGTTCTACCCATAATCGCGTGTGTGCTTGAATACGTATGGCTATGTTGGAAAAAGTTGGTGGTGGGGGAGGAATAGGGTCGGGTGAGGGGTCGTTTAGATGGTATTTTTTCCGCTTTATTTGATGGTGAGGTTATTTTTTACAATGGGTGGAATTTGGAAACGCATTTTGAGGTAAACGTGCGTTTTTGACATTTTGATGATGTTTAATGAGCTTGTAAGGCCAGAACGATGTGTTGTTTAGGAACGGGGTGACGTCTTCTTGGCTAATAATGTGTGATGATTTTTTATTTATTTATTTTTATTTTGCAAATTCTTGTTTTTTGGATTGGCGCTATTTTGGAAACGGTGAATTTTGGGAAAAAAAAGTTTGTTTGACGTTAATGAAAGGTGGGCATGCTCTCTAGGGTGGCAGCAAGTTTCAAAGGTGTAGGAGGAAAAAATGATAGCCTACTTTCTCGCGAACATTGGTGATCATTGGCGAACAAATGGTCGGAATTTAACAAATGAGGTGTCGTTGGACTCGAGCTGACGTCCTTTTCTTATAGATCGCTCGTAATTTTAAAAAAATGTTTTTAAAAGTAGGCGATAGTTTGAAAACAAAACATGATAGAATGTTGTGCCATAGTTGAAACGAATGATCTCTATGACCTTTATTTTTTATAATGAAAATCCACAGCCTGCTTCCAGTCTCCGACCGGGTCAGGAATGGAATGAATGAAGCCCCAATCTAGCGGCAAGGATATGTAGTGTGCCGGCTGCCGAAGACTGTCGCACTCCTCTGGGACAATGATTAAATGAATGACAGATGAAATGAAATGATAGTGGAAAGTGTTGCTGGAATGAAATTGTGACAGGGAAAACCGGAGTACCCGGAGAAAAACCTGTCTGCCTCCGTTTTGTCCAGCACAGATCTCACATGGAGTGACCGGTATTTGAACCACGGACCCAGCGGTGAGAGGCCGGCGTACTGCCGCCTAAGCCACGGAGGCTCACATTTTTTATAATAAAACATTTTTATTTTTTGAGATTTTTTGAAATCCCTCAAATTTTGAATTTTTACTATTTTGGAAACTAATACGTTGACAAATAAGTTTGTTTGACATAATTGAAAGATCCATGAAAATAAATGTCAAGTTTCTAGGACAAAAGAAGGTATTTTAATTTTTTTTTATTTATATTTTTTTAAATAAAAGGGTGTTTGTAGACAGAGAGCCGGTAGCGCTGGGCGTGTGTTCCAACGAGGCTATGACTGAGCATGCTGAATACTGGAAATGGCTATTTCTATGGGGGCGATGTATGGCAAAACGAGGGATTGCTTTTCGATATTTTTTTCCTATGACGAATGAATGAAGGCGAATATTTTGAAATGTGACAAGCATGCTAAGATTTTTACCCCTGAAGGGGATCTTTAACGTTTTAGTTAACGGTGATGAGCGAGATCGCTCTCTGACACAACAGACGGTTGTAGGGTATGACCAAGTGATTCTTAGACGTTGGCGATCTCGGTGACCGTGCCCGGAAGAAATGAGTAGCTATTTTGGTGGGATGGCGGGGCAGCTTACGTCGGTTGGTTTTGTAACATTCCCTATGACGGATAGAGGCGAATATTTGAAAATGTGTTAAGTGTGCTAGGAATTTTGTTTTACCCCTGAAGGGGATCTTTAACATGCTAGTAAACGCTGATAAGCGAGACTGCTGTCTGGCACAGTAAATGGTTTTAGAATATGGAAACCTATAACATTTGCTCGACCAAGTCATGTGCATGTGCGCAAAGAGCCAAAACGGTAAGGTCATTGGCCTGAAATGTTATAAACTACATATTGAACTGGGTAAATTCATGTGTTTTAGGATGAAAGTATGTGGTTAACATTATCATGTATTGAGGATGGCCGCTTGCTAGTAATTATTATTACAGTAAAATGTTTAATAATAATAATAATAATAATAAGACACACACATGTTTTGAATGCTAACACGCACACAGACCAGCTCACTGGTGACTGAATATTGTACCTAGCCAGAGGACTCGTGAGAGCTGTTGCTGGTGCTGACAAGGCAGGAATGTCTACGTCAGCAGGAAGTGTGATATCAGCTTACTTGCCTCGTGGTGGCTAGCAGGTGTGCTGTTTAAGCAGAGACCGTCATTTTGGTTCTGAGACAGTAGGACTACCGATGTATAAGAGGTAGCCATTTTGGTTCCTTATTAAAAACATGAAACTAGTATAAGGTACACGAATCTTATTCAGATTGAGGAATGTGAAGAGGCGTGGGAACACGTGCGAGAGAGAGACAGAGAACCTTTCAAGGTCAAAACCCTGAGAAAATACAACTTTTTCTGTTGATAGGCTAACTGATAACGATTACGTTAGTCATGCACTTGCCATTTTAGCACACGGACATATACAGTAGAGCTGTGGAAGAAAAATCCTTTTATTTTTTTGGTAAGTACCTATGAATGATTATTTTAATCATGTCATGCTAATGAGCCTTAAATTTGTAGTTATTGATTAGGATAATATTGATCTTTTAATTTATTTGTTTGCAGATAACCGGTATACCTTAGATGTCTGAGATACAAGAAACCAGTTTACTTTTGAGCCGACTAGAAGAAAACAGCAACAAGTCACTGCAAGTGAAGGTGGGATTATTATTTTAAACTAACTTGTTTCATTTTTTTTCATATTTTATTTTATGAAATGCATGTACTAACCTGAATTTAGGTATTTATAACGGTTTATTTTATTTATTTTCAGAAACTTGGAAAGAAAAGCCTTACCGCCGTAGCAGTCGCTGTAAACCCGAGACGCAGTAAAGTGCAACTATTGTTTCCAGGCAGTGAACTACTTAAAACTCAGGTAAGCCTAACATAAAATGCTATTCAATTTTACCACTACTGAAAACTAGTAGACAAAAAATGCATTACCTATTTTTTTTATTATTATTTTTAGCGTATGGCTTTTAGTGCCGGGAGTGTCCGAGGACATGTTCGACTCGCCAGTTTTGTAGCTGCTTCGTGACGGACACCCGATGGGTGAGCTACAAATACCGTTGGGGAGGGAAGTGGTAATGTAAGGACGAGGAGTTGGAAGGTAGCGGCTGTGGCCTATAGTTAGGGACCAACCCCGGCATTTGCCTGGAAGGAAGATGGGAAACCACAGAAGACCATATTCAAGGTTGCCGGCGGGGGGATTCGAACCTCCTCGCCTCCCGTATGTGAGCGACTGCCAGCAGTCATGCCGTAACGACCACGGCTAACTCACCCGGTTCATTACCTGTACATGACTAGGACGATGATTGCTTTCTTGATTAATGACTATGTATTGGCAACCGGTACAAGATCATATTGGTTGTTTACCGGGAAAGTACAAGGCCATATTGGATTTTGTAAAAAACAAAAAGTTAATTTAACTGACATGTCGTTCCCTATAATAATAATAATAATATAATATTAATAATAATATTAATATCGTATGGCCTCGGGTGCCGGGTGCAAGCTTTGTTATTTGACACACAGAGGGTAGCTTGCATGTCGAATTTAGTTGTTCCTTGACTATGAAAGTCAAGGAGGTTAGATAATAGATATCTAATCTCCTTAAACTCTATAGCGCATTCTAGTAGAAAAATGAGGAACTTTGTACCCTATGAACTCAACGAATATTCACAGGTTTGAACATGATAATCTGAACAGAATGACATGACATTATTATTTTTTTGTTTATGGATTGGTTAAAGGGGAATGTAAATGACTGCAGCTTTATAAAAAGAAAATAAGTACATGGGTTACTCTTAGTGCCGACATACAGTTTATTATAATTTTTATGGTGTTTTGATATATTAATGCCAATTAACGTTAAAGTTTTATTTACAAGTATTGATTGATTGATTGATTGATTGATTGATTGAGTGGTTGGTTATTTTGTTTGCTTTTAGGTGTCGTCATGCGCCATTAACGTAATGAACAGACAGTGAACAAGCATACATTGTGCTTTAAAGTACTCTGTGCAACGTTAATAACTTACAATAAGAAAAAGTTTTATTATAACACATGGCGTTAGTACCAAATACAACAAGTGAGCAAGTTGGTTTACCACGTGGGTTAAATTTAAAATCAGAACATGATCGTTGGTTAACATTTGAATCCTGGCCTGTAGGCTTTTTGTCAACACATGAACTTGCAAAAGCCGTTTTTTTTCCTTGAACCGAGAAGATGAGTGTTCTGTCGTATTGAACTTTCACACTGGGAAGAAGGGGATGATCCCTTTAGAGACCATTTGCGATGGTCTCCTTGTTGTTCTTACATGCTTGGAAAACAAGTGGGTAACATACCCGTGTATCCATTTTACCGAACCACAAGACCATTGGCCGCTACTTACGTTGCTGATTCACAAATAAATATCAATAATAATGATGTATTACCAGCCAACAACGGTAGTGTCGATATATGTGGTCCATATGCCATAGAAAGTGTTGAATTGCCATGTGCTCTTGAAAAATTGGGAGTTTGCAAGACTAAAGCACTAGTACACCCAGAGTACAGTTCTGTTGAAAAACGTTTAGAATCTTATAAAAATGTTTGGCCATTGATATTAAAACATCTTACCAAACAGCTAAGTGAAGCTGGATTTTTTTATACTGGTGAAGGGGATAAAACAATATGTTTTTATTGTGGATTTGCTTTAAAGGATTAGCAAATGACTGATGACCCTTTTGTGCAACACACTCGTTGGTTACCTAACTGTGAATACATGGTGTTGCTAAAAGGTCAGGTATTTGTGAACACTATTCGTAAAGGAAACGTGATTGCAGCACAAGACATAAAAGTGCCTTTAGAGTTAGAACACGCGGAGCAAATACATGAGGCTGGAAAAAAAAGACTTGTCTCAAGAACAGATACAAAAGTGTGACCAACAATTATGTAAAATTTGTTATCAAGATGAACTAGGTGTTGTATTTTTGCCTTGTGGACATATGATAGCCTGTGTCAAGTGTGCATTAGAACTCAACACTTGTGCTATATGCAGAAAAGTAGTATATGCTACAGTTAGGGCATTTCTTGCATAAGTAGTATAATTTATTAGCAAAGCATAGTGCAAAATCCCTAATTGCACAATATTATTAAAGCTGTTTTAGAGTGTAATAGATATGCTTTTCTTTTGTTTATAGACTACTACAATGAATGTTTTGAATGCTGTGGGTCAAGCATGAGGCTTAGAGACAAAGAAGCTCAGCGAATTGCCAGCGCATATTCCATTCCGCATTATCAAGATTCGGAAATTGAAAACAGCATATGGTGATCGTGTACTTTGTGTATGGGAAAACTTTGAGACATTTCTGCCTACACGGTTTAATGATATGTCGGAGAGTGTTTTTGATGAAGTCAATAATGCTGTGCAACCTGTACACTTAATTTATGAAGGTTTTACAAACAATAGGTGCATGGCCCATTTTAATTAAATGAAAAAAAAAATGTGAAATTATAATGGAAAATATAAGTAATGACAATGGACTGAAAGAAAAAAATGTTTTAGTTTTTAGTATTGTCTTAAAAAATATTATCATGAAACCCAAAAATGTATATAAAGTTCGTAAATAAATGCAAAATGATGTTACAATGTTGTTTTATTTTATACAAAGTTAGAATATTCAACATTGCAGAGTATACATGATTATGACAATAGATGCACACTTAATACAACTCTTTTTCTCTTTACAATAGTCTGTTATAGTTTTTAAACACAAGGCTTGTTGTAGATCTTTTTATAGCAATGTTCATTCACTGTTGTTTTCAAAAACTGGGGAAGCCGCAATGGTTTTATAGGCATAAAACCTTATTGTTATTACTATTTAATCATTTTGATCCTCTTGAAATACTACGGTACCTTTTTGCATATCAAGAGCAGATGACCAAGTTGTTCCACTCCTTAAAACGACAACAACAACACTATCTCTTGCATAGTTTGTGATGTTGATGGCTCTTGCGATGTGGAAGACGGATTAAAAATAACTTTTAGAACAGGGGTTAAACGTTGCTCATTAAACAATCCACTATTTTGAGTAGCAATATGGTTTTCTTGATTTTTTTGTCGACGGCAACTGTGTTTCATGCTTTACACTACATTGATGATCACTGACACTTAAAACCTCACTATTTTTACTTTTTAGGTCACCACGACAATGCTTGGAACGTTGTTTTGAACAGCGCCAAATAACAGTTCAGTTTTTATTGGTTCGTTTCACAATATATGAATATCGTCTATAGTTTGCATAAGGCTTACCATACCTAGTCACTGATATTTCCATGTCAACTGTCAAGCATAGACTAAGCTCTAGTAAAGTCAACTTGGTAATAAGAATAATAGTTTAATGTGAGAGTAAATATGAATCCAAAGAGCTCAGGTAAAAGTGGAAGCAAATAAGCAAATATAAGAACCAAGAGTGGGGGTAAAAGTGGTCGGAAAGTGGTAGAGCCATTACACAATAATTTTAGCACGACGTAGCTCTTGTTCAATTTCTTTGATTTCCCAATCGTGACCGGTATGCCCAGTTTGTTGTAAAGCATGCAAGTGTCGAAGCCGTTGAATTAGCTTACTGGGTTTGTTCCAGTATACAAATTTAACACATGAATTTTTAGGTGTAAACAAAGCATTACGATTAACATCATCATCATCATTATCATCATCATCATTATCATCATCATGATCATCATTATCATCATGACCATTATCACTATTACTATATAGTCCTTTTTGATCCTCTTGCAATACCACTTCATTTATAGTCTGCGTTGATTTTGATAGTGGTAAAGGTTTCTTGGACGTTGACAACTGCCTTAACATGACTTTTTGAGGACATGATAAGTCCTTTTGAACAAACACTGCATTATTTTTAGCCACAATATCGTTTTCTATAACTTGATTTTTAGCATTTTGATAATTGTTTGTAAACAGCAACCGTGGTTCGTTTGGAGCACTACATTGATGAACACTAACACTTAAAACCTTTCCATTTTTCCTTTTCAGATTGCCTCGACATTTTGTTGACCTCTCTTTTGAGCATCGCCAGAATATTATTCCTTTCGCATTCTGACGATTATAGTTATAAGAGTAGCCTTGATAGAGTGCACGTTGCCTACCTTTGTTGGTTGTACTAAGTTCCATAGTAGTTACTGACCTGTCAGTACGATGTTCACACTACAAAGGTTACAACTGATTTGCTGATGGAGTGACCTACCATCAGCTTATATATTGGCTTATGTGTTGGCTTTTTGTGTTGGCTTTTTGTGTTGGCTTTAGTGTTGGCTTTTTGTGTTGGCTTTCTGTGTTGGGTTTTGTATTGGCTTTTGTATTGGCTTTTGTATTGGCTTATTTGACAAGTTATTTTTGTCAATGTATTTAGTGGATTTTTTTCTTGGTGTTGGAAAGTATTTGAAAGAGAGGGAATATTTAAAGACTTAACCTCAGCTCACTAACCTTACCTAACCTAACATCACCTAACCTAACCTAACCTAACCCAACTTCACCTAACCTAACTTCACCTAACCTAACCTAACCTAACTTCACCTAACCTAACCTTTCAACTCTCAGATGATAATTAAATTCTGGGCATAGTCGAGTTGGAACCCAAGACCTCAACGGTAAAAACCAATTATGTTTGGTAGCTTATTTTGGTAGCTTATTTTCATGGCTAACCTAACTTTACCTAACCAAAGCTCAGCTCACTTTGGATATCACTTGTAAGTGTTCATATCCTCCGCTACGTGGCATGCTCGTTGTTCAGGTAGTGCTCGTATTTACCGCTAGGTAGCGGAAACATACTTTGTGTGTTGCATGTGACTCTTGTGAAGTTTGACCGCGTGCATGTCGTGCTTGTATAAGTTCTATATATAAACTCAATATACAATAAACCAATAAATGTTCAGAACTAACATGTATAGCCAGGTTTAGGGTATATAGGAGACCCTTAGCAAGAAAGGCTGTCTAACCCACTAGTCTACAGCCAGCCTCGTCAAACGCAGTAAGCACCTGTTGGCAGTAAATCCTATACCACGTTGTTCATAACATGGCACTTAAACAGGCTCTAGATCATGGAATAAAATTGGTTAAAAAATCAAAGTATGCATTTAGCCAAGGTCTTTGTTTAAACTTTAACACACGATGATTTCATGTGTTGGCCGACCTCCCTACACTTCCTTCCGTAAACACCGGCCTACCACATATCGCTGTGCCAGCATTAGCAGATTGCCTGCAATGCAAGCGACCTCGCCTTTCAGAGAGTGCACGCGACCACGGCTCAATCAGACGCGCTGTCAGCAGTAGTAGCCTTGCTCGTCCACGAATAGCTTGCGAAGTATTATTTTCCGCCCCAGGGTGAATCCTTTGATTGTAATCATTAATACGTAGAGATTACCCTTTACCTACCACGCTTACCAACACCAGTCCAGAGATTCTACACCCTCGTTAAACTTCCCCTATCTGTACACACCACCCTCTTCACACAAACCCATCCCCTTGTTCAGCCAGTCCTCGTAAAGGGTCTGAACAATATTTCGCAATTCCCTTGCAGGGGATATGTGACAATGTTTAGTCTGCCTGTCTACCAAGTTTCAGATTTATATCTTTAGTAGTTTCAAGATTAAAAAGATACATTTTTCATGGAAAAAGGAAGTCCAGGAAATGACAAATTAATTTTAGACTTAATTTTTCGTGTGAGTTTTATCATTTTTCCTCCTATCCTCTTCTGAATGAGACCAACCCTACAGGTTCCATGCCTCCTCTTGAAACACTCTAGGGTTTTGAACAATCAACAGCATGGCCTTTTGCCCTATTCTTTTTTACTCCTTTGTCTTCATCTTTCTTCCAGTATGATATACAGTATACAAATTTGGCAAAGCTTTCATAGTATCCCTACAGCTAATACCTACATCTAAAACTGTATCTGTCAAATCAAAACAAACTTCCCGCGGTAATCACCATGCTTGACCAACCGGAAATGCATGTCATAGCTGGTGTATTCTTGGAATACACGGTAAGATAGAGTATTCTTTTTAATGCTCTTTTATCGTTCTCTCCTTCCTTTTTTTCTCAAACACCAACAGTGATCTCCTATGTTCTCTTTGCTGTTTAGGGTTCTCATATCATTGTGAGTCTGTTCTAGATATATATCTTCCATGACCCACCTAGCGTCATCTAGCAGCGAATCTTTGAAGTTCCTCAATTCTTTCCGGTGCAAGAGGACTTCCTTTTCAATCTGGCCACCAGATCTCGTTGCCATCGCCAGCTATCATCTCCGTGATCAAGAGAACTTCGTCTACTTTTTCACCCACCAGGCTGCGTTAGCGTCGCCTACTATCAACTCTTTGAAGACCATTCATCAAGAAAAACATTTATTTTTGTATAGTTGTCTATTCTGATATGTATTCGTTTGTCTCCTACCCCCACTCTCTTCCCTTCCTTGGTCCCCCTGCGCTTCACTGAGTGGGTCTCACTTGCACGTCGGCAGTTGACTTAGTCAGTCAAGGCTCAACTATAGTCAGCCTCCTGACCTAAAGAGGCATTTTTTCTTCATTCCACGCCATGTTGGAACTTTAATCGTCAAAGGGAACTTCACCTTCGCCATACAACAAAGATAAGTACAGACTTCAGGTTTTAACCTCATTTTCATCGTTTTAATATCTTCATGCTTTTAAGGATAATTTTATAAGCAGTGTGAGATTACTATAATTTGTGACAATAATCATCCTTCGCGGGATTTACCATGTTGAGCTTTTGTTGTCTAAACCAAACTTAACAGAAAGTAGCTTCCTTAAGCTAATTAAATGAGAAATCTTCTCACCTCGTGGGATATTATCTATTATCCGCTATCTATAAAATATCAAGCTCGTTCCACCGCTGGATTAACTTTGTCCCTATTCTTCTATTAGGATCGTTCTGGAACCTTCCAGATTCTGTACTCTATCTACAAGTCGTGCCATCATGTATTTTTCACTCTCTTGTGGGAATACTATTTAAAAATGAAGAATCTTCCTTCTGAATTAATACTCAATAGCTAATTTTCTTCCACCGTTGGAATGTTCTATGGCGTATTTAATTGTAATTCACAACTTTCTCAAGCAATAGACTTTCGCCTACCTAGTGCAACTAATTATTTTTCATCATTGCAATAACTTTCTTTGCCATAAACTTTTGTGTTACTACAGTGAACTTTTCATCCATTCAACAAACTATAGTGATAAACAGTGTTCTTTCAACATTTCTACCGCGTCGCGATCATCCAATTACCATAAATAAGGCCATGAACATTTATCCTCAATCCCCATTGATCTTTCCTTAGCCTTTTACTAACAAACCATATTAATAAAGTTGTTACTTTAGGTCCATATCAATGAGGTGTCACTCTATAGAAGTGCCCTCCCCTTTTTCTTATATAACATTAATTAACTTCTGCATAAATACATGTCTAGTACACGTTTCAAACTTACATTGTTTCTCCCTTCTAATTAGGGAATACAATTCTTTCAACTCATGAGTGAGTTATTTCTATGTTTCACGAAAAGGGAAACTTGCCCCATTTGTCTCGTGATTCCTACTTAAACATAGGAGGTCTAGAACCTTCCTTTTGACTTTATCTTCAGGTTTCACAGTAAGTGACCTGCCCTATTTGTGTAACTCCTAAAAGTAATCCGGTATAAATATAGGAAGTTATAGGAACTTCTCTTTTATTCTTCCTGCTGTTTTATTATTACTTTCGAAATTGTTACTCTTTTCAAGATATTTACCAAGAATTTCTTCAAGTACACACCTTGTACTCGATTTTATTTCAAACTTTAATCACTTTAATTGTCTTTAAATTTTGTAATTTTTCTTCGCTATTTCAAATTCTTGCGAGGATTTTATAAAGGTTTGAAATCTAATGAATTGTTAATTGCCTGGCGCAAACTTTAGATGTTTTTTCGAAGGTCTGTGACCCCAAATTGTTAACAAAAATTGAAACTATATACTTGTCAAATTTATTAGACTTTTTTGCATTGTTAAATAAATTCAAACTTTCCTTTTTGACTCATCACTTCTCTAATACAACGGTTAGGCAAGATCCTGTCTTCCCTGACTTTTCCCACTTAATGCCATTAAATCTATTGATAGGGCTTTCACCACTCGTTGCATTTGAGCAAGAACTCTTAGTGGTCATCATAGTAAAGTTTCTCTTAGCTTTAATAGCTAATTCTAACCGGCCAGTAAGGCAAGTACAGCTCGCTAAGCCAGCTTCCTGCTTGTGGAGATCCTCTCCAAAAAACTTATAGTTGGTTTTCCAAAAGATAAGTGTTTTTCTTTTCCTAAACTTTTAGTCGGCTCCTTGCTGGATAAAAGCTTAGCCATTTCCAAATGCAACTATTGGTTCATTTACCAAATTTATTCCCAAAGACATAATTCTTTTATCACTATCCTTCTTGGAAGCACTTGGTCGCTTTTTAGGAACTCTACCACTTCGAAAACTGGAAACATCGAAATCGATGCAAATTATTGGCATTCTTCGAATTACTTATTCAAAAACGAATTCATTTGAACAGACATACAATAAGTCTGTTACTCTTTGTCTCGCCAGACCATCACCCTTCCCCATAGTAGGCATATGCATGCTTGAGAGGGAATACGCTAAAGCCATTCTCTTGCAAACCGCCCAAGTCCTAGCTGCGGTTCCCGTTAGCTTCGACCAGGTCCTTACCCACTTTAGGTATCAGAGAACGGATTTGCAGTGGCAACCGTCTTTGAGTGTATGTAAAGTTAAAATTATAATTTTTGTGGGACTCTCCTCCTATTTCTCTCTCCTTTCTCTCCAGTCCGAAGCCCACCTCCTTTTCTTTATCACCTTCCCTTCGTGGTTAGGTTATTCCTCAGCCAATAATCTACCCAAAAGTTTGGTCCCGGAAACCCGGGAGAGTCCATTTGTTACTTTCTATTCTTTTTCAAGGGTTATTTGACAATACCTTACAAATTATTAATATCTGCTTTGAATCTTTCAGCTATAACTACATCGTGCAAAGCCTGTGAAGTGGAAAGAGGCCGCTCCTGTCTCCTTTGGGGTGTCCCCTTCTTTCAACTTATTTGCTGCTGCCAGCCTGACAGCATTTCCAATGTTCCACAGTTTCGTAAGTTGTACTTTAATTTACCTACTTTGTCATGGCTCCTACTGAAAAGGATGAAACTCTCATTGCCAGACGTTCTTCCTACAAAGGGGAACTCACCAGATTTAGAAATTTCATCAACAAAATAAATTCCGTCGAGTGTGATCTAGACATCTTGACACAACGCCTTAAGTTGTACGAACGGTCCTATGATTATTACGATCAAATTCAAACCGAGATTGAATCCGCTTGCCCAGAACTTCAATCGGATCGGGACGAGGTTGAACCCTTGTATTTTGAAGGGATTGCCAAGGCCCACCATCTGATCCGCAGTATCTCAGAACCGGACACTAGGGTCATCAATCCGGCCCAGTTCGCACCCGCTTCAGTTCACAAGGATAAACCGAAACCTTTACTTCCAAGGATAAGCCTACCTCACTTCTCAGGCCAGGAAGGTGAATGGTATTCCTTTTATGAACTTTACTGCTCCCTCATTCATGAATATAATGACATTCTCGACATTCATAAATTCTACTTCTTGCGTACATCCTTGGAAGGCGAGGCCTTGGCCTTGGTTGAGTCACTGCCTTTAAGCGCAGATAACTACCACATCGCCTTTAATCTCCTTAAAGGGAGATATGGCAATTTACGTTTGTGTGTCGCTCGCCACATCCGCTGTCTGTTCAACCTGCCAGCCGACAAACCTAATGACGTCATCTCTTTAAGAGAACTGTTAGACTCCATGCAATTAAATGTTAGAGCGTTATATCAACTTAAACAGCCAGTCCAAACTTGGGACACCATACTTATTTATCTAGCTACATCCAGATTCGATTTTTCGACATTAAAGGCTTGGGAGATCGAACTCACTCGCAAGGAGAAATACTCGTTCGAACACCTCATCTCGTTTCTCAACAGCCGGTGCCAAGTCCTTACAGCACTCTCATTTCAGTGCGAAAATGTCGAAACGAGTCATCAGTGTCACACTCTTGAGAAAAAATTTGTCTCTTCAAATGGTCATCAGCCCCCATCTGTCGAGAACAAACAAACCCGTTCTGCTTCTTTCAACCATCCAAGAGAACATATCAGGCCGCTCAACAAATCTTTAAAATGCACGCTCTGTAAAAAGTTTCACACTTTGTACTCGTGCAAATCCTTTAAAGAATTGTTTGTTGAAGACCGAAGGAAATTTGTTTTCAATAGTAAACATTGCTTCAACTGCTTGTCACCTAAGCATTCTTCTTCTAACTGTACGTCTTCCAACCTCTGTTTTCATTGCAAAAACCCGCATCATTCCTTATTGCACGTACATGATCAATCGAGGTCACCAGTATCCGCTTCTTCAAACTCCATGCAGAGCAGCTCCGAACAAACTAATGCTTCTTCCTGCATTTCTAACGCCGAAACTTCTCACAGTGCGCAAGTCCTCTTGTCCACTGTACAATTCGAAATCCAAGATAAATTTGGAAATTGGTTTCGAACCCGCGGTCTTCTCGATTCCGCTTCAACTCACAACTTTGTTTCGCAATCGTTAATTAAAAACTAGGTCTTTCTTCATCGCATACTCCCATCAATGTATCCGGCATTGACAATTTGAAAACTCAAGCTTTGCAGTCTTCAAAATTGAAAATCAGAGACATTTGTCAAAGAAACACCAATCTTAACTTAAAATGTCTCATTCTTACCAGTATTGGCAAGGACACTCCTAGCAGCTCTATTAATACTTCCGGTTTAAAGATTCCTTCGCACTTAAGGTTAGCTGATCCTCAGTTTAATGCTCAAGGTCCCATTGATGTTCTTTTCAGTGCCAATGTTTTCTGGAATTGCCTTCGTAAACAGGTTCGCAAGTTATCCTCAAACGTGGTCGCCAGAGACACCGATTTTGGTTGGGTTATTACTGGTGAAATCCAACATCCCAGTCTTCAAACAAAATCGC
Organism: Meconema thalassinum; assembly: GCA_946902985.2. Taxonomy (NCBI): domain Eukaryota; kingdom Metazoa; phylum Arthropoda; class Insecta; order Orthoptera; family Tettigoniidae; genus Meconema; species Meconema thalassinum. The sequence continues at coordinate 679,071,120 of OX336389.2, forward strand.
AATGTCATTTTGTTACTGCTGATATAAATCCTTTTCTGAAAAAGAGAACGCTCATGTTTTCGATCTCGATATATTTGAAAAACACTTGCCGAAACGATGTCTCATTGTAAACAACTACGCCACCTTTGTAAGTTGTTTAAATGGTTTTGCCTTCTTCCCGCATAAAATGGCAATTCAAGTTCGCCTCGCCGTGTGTTACTTCGTTTACCTTCTCATGTCATTTTTGTAGCAGGTAATTGCTTAAACTTTCTATCGAAAACTATCTTCCTCTTGTGTAAAACCATGGCTATCAGTCACCATCATTTCGCTGTAAGCAATGTTTCACTTCTTTCGCTATTTAGTAGGATGGCCACGGCCGGCTCCTTCCCCCTTCCTCACAATCGGAACTTTTGAAACCGTTTGAAAATCTGAATTCTCTAGCAACTAGAATAACTATTCTTACGCATAAACTCCTTCTCAATGTCCCAGCTTCTCTTCTTTGTTCGGAAGAATTAAGCTTTTTTCTGTTGATAATTGTCGGATTCCGTGATCCTCAAAGTTATGCGAAATTGATTTCTTACTTTATTTCATATGTCTCTAAATTGGTTTTTCACGTCCTAGCCACGAATGACTGCATGTCGTGTCACTTGCTCCGCTTTAAGTCACAGCTGATTGCGCTAGTCTTGTTTGTTTATTTCGAACTGCTTGTTTTTCAATCTTGTTTGCATACAAGCTCGGGTAAGGCCAAGCTGTCGTTTATTTCCTGTATGCTTGACAAAGGTCAGAGCAAGTTTTCCTTGTCTCAACTCTGGCTGACTGCCAACCATTGTCTTGCGAGTTGCTTCCGTAAGTTCAGAAGCTGCTCACCTCATTACAAAAATAAACTTGTTCCGGTCAAGGACCCTTTCAGCTATTTATATTCGTTATCTCGCTGTACTATGTGGGTCAAGGTCGTTCTTACCTATTTCTCTCACTTGCCCAGACTCGTATCCTACAGCTGCTTCGATTCCTGTTTCATAACATCGTTGCATATTTTTTACGCGCTCATGTATTGCACTCTGCTTACATATTTTGCACCTTTATTGTTCATCGATGAACAAACTTGTTTTTTCTCGTCGTTACATTCGATGTGTTTTTGTATTAATGCTCGTCATGTCACGTTTCTCGCTGACTTAAGTATTTTTCAGATTAACCCCTTTGATGCTTATTATAACTTAAGGTCATTGTTTATGGCTACTAGATTGTTGTTACCTATGGCGTTCTTGCTTCCTACTCGCATAGTTTCTTTGTTTATTTGGTATATTCTTATCCTTAATCGATGTAATTGTTTCCATACGCTTTGTTTAAACTTGTTAATTCTCCTTTCGCATCTTATCATAATCTTTACTAGAGCTATATTTCCCGCAGCTTCTAGCTACTTTGTGATTGTAGGTGTTGTTAATTCTCGTTCTTTAACTCCGCTTTCCAATGACCCTGATGACCTGCTTCCACTCACACCTGGTCACTTTCTTATATGCACTTCTCTTTCTGCCCCTCCTCCCCTTTCCAACCCTTACAGGGATTCTAATCTATCTATTGTTTGGCGTAAACTTGACGCCCTTCGCAATTCTTTCTGGAAGAGGTGGAACTTGGAATATTTAACTTCCTTGCAACGGAGACAGAAATGGTTTCTTTCCAGTCCCGACATTAAAGTGGGGGACTTGGTCTTGGTTAGGGATGTCTCTCCTCCCCTGGTCTGGATTTCTGGTAGAGTGACCGAGTGTTATCCTGGAAGGGATGGGAGAGTCAGGGTGGCCAAAATCTTGACCACTACTGGTCATATCACAAGACCACTGTCTTCAATTGCTTCATTACCTTTAAATATTTAATTGTTTTTCCTGCTCTCTGTTGGTGTTTTCCCCTCCCAGCTTGGTGTATTCTTGGAATACACGGTTAGATAGAGTATTCTTTTTAATGCTCTTTTCTCGTTCTCTCCTTCCTTTTTTCTCAAACACCAACAGTGATCTCATATGTTCTCTTTGCTGTTTAGGGTTCTCATATCATTGTGAGTCGGTTCTAGATATATATCTTCCATGACCCACCTAGCGTCATCTAGCAGCGAATCTTTGAAGTTCCTCAATTCTTTCCGGTGCAAGAGGAGTTCCTTTTCAATCTGGCCACAAGATCTCGTTGCCATCGCCAGCTATCATCTCCGTGATCAAGAGAACTTCGTCTACTTTTTCACCCTCCAGGCTGCGTTAGCGTCGCCTACTATCAACTCTTTGAAGACCATTCATCAAGAAAAACATTTATTTTTGTATAGTTGTCTATTCTGATATGTATTCCTTTGTCTCCTACCCCCACTCTCTTCCCTTCCTTGGTCCCCCTGCGCTTCACTGAGTAGGTCTCACTTGCACGTCGGCAGTTGACTTAGTCAGTCAAGGCTCAACTATAGTCAGCCTCCTGACCTAAAGAGGCATTTTTTCTTCATTCCACGCCATGTTGGAACTTAAATCGTCAAAGGGAACTTCACCTTCGCCATGCAACAAAGATAAGTACAGACTTCAGGTTTTAACCTCATTTTCATCGTTTTAATATCTTCATGCTTTTAAGGATAATTTTATAGGCAGTGTGAGATTACTATAATTTGTGACAATAATCATCCTTCGCGGGATTTACCATGTTGAGCTTTTGTCTGTCTAAGCCAACCTTAACAGAAAGTAGCTTTCTTAAGCTAATTAAATGAGAAATCTTCTCACCTCGTGGGATATTATCTATTACCCGCTGTCTATAAAATATCAAGCTCGTTCCACCGCTGGATTAACTTTGTCCCTATTCTTCTATTAGGATCGTTCTGGAACCTTCCAGACTCTGTACTCTATCTACAAGTCGTGCCATCATGTATTTTTCACTCACTTGTGAAATGAATGAAAATCCACAGCCTGCTTCCAGTCTCCGACCGGGTCAGGAATGGAATGAATGAAGCCCCTATCTAGCGGCGAGGATATGAACTGTGCCGGCTGCCGAGGCCTGACGCACTCCTCTGGGGGCAATGATTAAATGAATGACAGATGAAATGAAATGATAGTGGAGAGTGTTGCTGGAATGAAATTTTGACAGGGAAAACCGGAGTACCCGGAGAAAAACCTGTCTGCCTCCGTTCTGTCCAGCACAGATCTCACATGGAGTGACCGGGATTTGAACCACGGACCCAGCGGTGAGAGGCCGGCGTGCTGCCGCCTAAGCCACTTGTGGGAATAGTATTTAAAAATGAGGAATCTTCCTTCTGAATTAATACTCAATAGCTAATTTTCTTCCACCGTTGGAATGTTCTATGGCGTATTTAATTGTAATTCACAACTTTCTCAAGCAATAGACTTTCGCCTACCTAGTTCAACTAATTATTTTTCATCATTGCAATAACTTTCTTTGCCATAAACTTTTGTGTTACTACAGTGAACTTTTCATCCATTCAACAAACTATAGTGATAAACAGTGTTCTTTCAACATTTCTACCGCGTCGCGATCGTCCGATTACCATAAATAAGGCCATGAACATTTATCCTCAATCCCCATTGATCTTTCCTTAACCTTTTACTAACAAACCATATATATAAAGTTGTTACTTTAGGTCCATATCAATGAGGTGTCACTCTATAGAAGTGCCCTCCCCTTTTTCTTATATAACATTAATTAACTTCTGCATAAATACGTGTCTAGTACACGTTTCAAACTTACATTGTTTCTCCCTTCTAATTAGGGAATACAATTCTTTCAACTCATGAGTGAGTTATTTCTGTTTCACGAAAGGGAAACTTGCCTCATTTGTCTCGTAATTCCTACTTAAACATAGGAGGTCTAGAACCTTCCTTTTGACTTTATCTTCAGGTTTCACAGTAAGTGACCTGCCCTATTTGTGTAACTCCTAAAAGTAATCCAGTATAAATATAGGAAGTTATAGGAACTTCTCTTTTATTCTTCCTGCTGTTTTTTATTAATACTTTCGAAATTGTTACTCTTTTCAAGATATTTACCAAGAATTTCTTAAAGTACACACCTTGTACTCGATTTATTTTCAAACTTTAATCACTTTAATTGTCTTTAAATTGTGTAATTTTTCTTCGCTATTTCAAATTCTTGCGAGGATTTTATAAAGGTTTGAAATCTAATGAATTGTTAATTGCCTGGCGCAAACTTTAGATGTTTTTTCGGAGGTCTGTGGCCCCAGTTGTTACAAAGTTTAAATTATATATTGGGCAAAAAAACTATTACCTATTTGTTAAATTCATTACGTTCTTTTGCCTTGTTAAATAAATTAAATATTTGTTATTGGATTTATCATTTCGCAAGTACTACAGTTAAGCAAGATCCTGGCTTTCCTAACTCTTCCTAGGTTCAAGCCCTACTTAATGCAAATAAATCTATTTACAGGGTTTTCACCACTTGTTGCATTTGAACAAGAACTCTTAGGCATAACTGATGTCAAACTCTCCTCCTATTTCTCCATCCTTTTTCTTTGGTCCGAAACCCATCTCCTTCTCTTTATCATCTTCCCTTGGTGGTTAGGTTATTCCTCAGCCAATAATCTACCCAATAGTCTTATTCAATATTCCTAAGTGTGATACAGTCAACTGCATGACTAAGCAGACGTAAAGAGTTCAGCGAAGATGAAAAATAGCAGTGCGTGAAAAAGGGGCCGTGGCATTTATCATTGAAAGTGCACTTCGGTACTGAATTCAACCAAATCCTTTTAAGACTAGATTAGCAAGATAATAAGATAGCAATTTCAGCAATATTCTTTTTATATTTTAGAAGGATTTCGTACACGTCTCCCCTTAAGGGGAGTTTGAAAGGTCTATCCTGACAATGTTAAATAAGCCAAGATTATGTTCCTGTATTTATGGAACCAATGAAGATACAACTCTGATTTTTTAACAGTTTTCATATCTACATTATTAAAGTGGACTGAGGCATAATTAAGATATAAAAACCAAATGAACCAGATATATTGCTTTTTAAAAATGCAATTTTTATACAAACTATTTGTAGATGCACATCCCTTACATCAGGTCTATGGAGCCTTCTGCTATGATTCTCCTTCAGTAAGGACAGCAAGATATAATGAAGCATCTCACAAAGTTTCATGCATCTATTACAAGTATTTGCTTTAATAATGGAACATTAATTGTAAAAAAAGTCAATTTGAGAAAATCAAGTTTAAAACTTGAAATGATAAGAAATCACTCAAAATTTTAATTTAAGGCTCAAAATCATCCAGCAGCTTAGTCATAACACTCTTCCTCGTCCCCCTCCTTTTCTAAAAACCTTTTCATTCGGAAGGAACTTGCTTCTTTGCTGTTGAACTCTGCTGCACACAGCGCTGTGCCTTGGCAATTCTTAATTTGTCTAAATGCTGCAGTCCCTTTACAGAATGACAACCAGGATAGATGTTAAGTTGCAGTAACACTATTATTCTTCCCATGTTCCCATCATTAAATGTTAACACAGCATCACTGGGTCAATGTATTACATTTTTGGGCAAAAATATAAAAATAAAAATTAAAAAAATCTAAAAAAATTAGACAACACTTGACTAAAAATGTTCATATCAAGTAAAACATAACCTAAATCACAACTTTTACTCTCTAAAGTTGCTTTCAATAATCCCAGTTCTTCAGAATGTTTACCTAATTTAGATTCACTTGCACTGGTGGGCGACATGTCTGTCTTGTTATCTGGCGTCACATTCTGACCATCTGATTCCACACTGCTGGTGGATGCTACCTCATGGTTTTGTGTTTATACTATGCTCGCTGCCACAAAACTTACGTTTCCTAAATAGACTAGCACTTCTAGGCGCATATATACATATAGACTATCGTACTTTATTTACCAAAATAAGTAGGCCTACAATCAAACTACACAGAAGCACTTTCAGAGTCAATAAATTCACACAAAATTTGCCTTTCTTCACACAAATAATGCAAAGCGACAAACAAACTGGAAAAGAATAGTTGGTGTATTCCTTGGAATACACGCTCAGTTAGAGTTAGCAATTGCTGCTCTTTGCTTTCTTTCTTTCTTTCTTTCTTTCTTTCTTTCTTTCTTTCTTTCCTTCATTCATGCTTTCTTTCCCTTCTCGCACACACCAACAGTGATCCCTTTGTATTTCTTCTTTCCTTCGAGCAGGAATTTATTGTGTTTTTGAGTTTGTTTCAGTTGCTTATTCCATGAAAATTCTGTGGCTCACCACGCGGCAACCCGCCGAAGTTATTCGGATTCATCCAGTCAAGAGGACTTACACACCGCTCCACCAGGCGTCGTCTTCGTCGTCACTTATCATCTCCATGAAGATTTATTTCATGTATTCCATTGTCAAAGTGTAGAATATTTGCATTTTTTTCTAATGTCCCCCACCCCGCACAGTATTCTTTTGTTTTCCCCCACCTCTCCCCCCGTTCGTTAATGCTCTCCGTGGCTCGTACTCGCCTTCCCACTTCTTATCGAGTCGTCAACGTTTGAGTTCGGCCTTTTCCAGAGGCTACCTCCTCTCAACCGATGTACAAATTCAAATCGCCGCCATGTTGTGGTATTGGCTGTAGGCTAACGGCTGCCAGGAGCCATCAACCTTCAGCGGCTATGAAAAAGCTAAGTACAAATATTCAATGATTTTAAACACATTTTAATGGTTTTAATCTATGCTGAACGCTTTTAATGGAATTTTATAGACAGTGTGGGGAATTACGCAATATTGTGCAATAACCGTCTTCGTGGGATTTTCTTTGTCATGCTTTAGCTAACCAAGCTTGCTTTAAAAAATGAAATTTAGTACTTCGTGTATGAAATAAAGGGGATACCTTCCCTACACCGTGGGATTTCTGATAATACTCATAGCTGTCTATAAACTTAACTTTTTCCACCTTGGGATTTCTAACGCCCTATTCAACTGTCATCAAAGCTCTGGAAATTTCCATTTAAAACATGCTTTCAACCGTCAAAACCTATTCTAAATACTATCGACATTACCGCAACTTTAAGTCAAACAGAACTATTAAGTGCAATCCAAAAACTTTATAACGCAATAAGCCTACATAACTCAATATCAGTGAATTCATAAACTACACTCTCAAGACTACATACTGCTAAAACTTGTCAAAGTGCAATTTAACGAACTTACATATACTACAATAGTGAACCATTACAATCTTTCAACAAACTATCAGTGCTTCGAATGTGTGTGTGCTAACTTCAACCGCGGCGCGTTCGTTAGAGCAATAAATTGGGCAGAATTATAAATCCAAATTTCCTTTTCTCCAAATACCTTTTACTAACAAATCTAGGTTAATTTAACTATTGAGTTCTATTTCTACGAGGCCTAGCCCATAGATGCTCCCTCCCATCTTGTGGGATATCCCATTTATTCACTCTGCGAAAATATATGTGGTTATAATTCACATTTTAATCTTTCTTTTCTCCTGCTACGTACAGGGAAGCATAATTTTCTATTTGTTAAACTTTCTCATTTAATCCAGGCTTCACAAAAGGTGACCTGCCCTATTAGAGTTTAAAATCTCTTAAATTCCGTATAAATAGTAGTGGTTATAAAAACCACTTATGAATCTCCTTTTTTTTTCTTATCCTGATAAGTTCAGGAATTCCTAATTGTTGCTTTTACTAAGGTATTCCAAAGGCCTTAATTTTGAAAAATTAATATACCACCTAATTAATTTAGAGAAATATTAAGCAATTTTGTAATTACTTTACTATTATCCTTTTAAGCTTGAAGCTTCCTAATTGTAACAACATTTCAAACCCTTGTATGGGTTTAGTGCTTGTAACAGGTTCAAAACCTTAAAATAGGGTTAATTGTTAATTGTAAACTTTACATTTCTAGAAGTCGGAGACTTCAAAAGTTTGTTACACCAAAAAATTTGTTCTTAACGTGATTAGATTTCAAATCTAATTATCAAATGCTACTATTCCAACTTTTTCAATTTGTTAAATAAATTCTTGATAGTTTGGTTTCCTATTTCTCTTGCTAGAAAAATGGTTAGGCAGGACCTACTCTTCCATAATCTTTCTCCTGAAATTATTCTATGTTTAAAGAAAAAGGAAAAGCCCTAAATGATCAGTTCATTAAAAATCCTAACACTTGTTGCATTTGAAACAAAAATTCTTATAACAATATTTAATAAGTATTGTGCCCAAATCAAGTTGTCCAGATTTGAGAGCACATGCCCAGATGCTAAGTCCAGAGCAAAGGTTTTGAATAGCACGCTCCAAATGTTCTAAGAAGCATTTCGAAGCTTTATACAGCCTACAGAACGTCAAGTGACGTAGCAAGTTTGTCATAGTCGAGGCAATATTTTGATAAAATATTTCCCGATTGATTAGAAACATGGGACTGGTACCAGATTACTGGCACGAAAAAGGGAAGAAACACGTGCTATATTTCAAGAAAATCGAACAGCGAAATCCAAGATATGATATGTTTAATTTTGAGGTGATATCTCACAGTGACGTCAGGAGTCCGCCTGGAGAGTATAAAACGGCCGCGGACCATGACATGTTATGTTACTTATACACAGCGCCAGTCGCTGATACATCGCTGTTACGTCGTGAAGATAATCTACGAGCACATGGTTGCCATATTCTATGTTACGCTTATAACTAGCACACGGTTGTTAGGACTTGGTGCGATTCAAGGACAGTACATGGTTACTGGACTTCGAAAAGTGTTTGAAATTATTTCAAGTGATCTTAGGATTCTTCTTAAGTTATCACTCAGGTGATAGACTTTTGTGGCAGAACATTGGTAATTTTAACTGCTACACGGACATATGATAGACGTTGTCTATATTTTTTTCCACAGTCCACAAATATTTAAACTGGATTATTTTCATATCCAATGGCCAGAAGCAAGCTTTTGTCTTGGTAACTATTTGACCAACCAAGATAATAAGTCAGTACTTTTCAAATACCATTCTTGCAAGGTTCAGTTCATTAAGCCGACATAGGGAAACCAGCTGTGCCTAGCATGGTCTGGAGAGTGAGAAGCTCTGCCCAGGGACTTGAACATCAGAACTTGTACCGGTGCTGAACAAGAATGTCAGAGTATTGATGGTACTGAATGCATCACAGTTGGGTCATGTTACATCTGGTATTTTGCATCATGGATCAATTCGATCTTGCCCCTGTCAAGAATATTACTTCAGCTGTTGAAGCAGCTAATATGAACAATTTTCATCAAGAATAGTGGGCAACGAATATGATTACCGCTATGTCTGGTTAGACATCTTGCGGGTATACAATGGAGGCCGATACAAGAATTTAAGTACGTTGTCCAAATGGAGACAAAAGACTGGAATGGCCGGGGTTTGACCAGATTATCTTCAACATCAAGATCTACAAGAATGTAAGCTACAATTTGCATTATTTTTATGCGTAGTTAGCTAGAATTTCTCATTTTTCTACAGTCTTGCCTACACATATTTTACTTCGATATTTTGCAGTTGCAAATATTTATGCGAGGCATGGGAAGCCTTGTTCTGAGCAGTTTTTACATTCAGACATAATGATTTAATGATTTGAATCAATGGACGAGCATAATGAGCATTTCTTTGATTTTGATTTTTTTCCAATCGCGGTCATCAGCCGTCAACTGTAATTGTAATGATAAATTTAAGTTGAGGAATGGATATTTATCCATATTTAAGAAGTCGAGTATGATATTTCTCGAATAATTTAGCAACATTAAATTCAGTTATGGAATTAATAATAATAATAACGCTGATTTAATAAAAAAAAAATCCATTTTTCTGAGATAATAATAATTATGATTTATATTTTATTATTATCATATGATGTAGTGTGAATTATAAATTGGATATTTAAACAGTTTACTAGATCGGATACATGTTTTTCTGAAGGCTAGCGGTTAACGCACGCCCACATTCAACTAACAGGGTAATTCAATGGTAACATTTGTTACTTGCATTATGCAGTTAAATCGTTTGGAAGACACGGAAAGTAATGATACGGGAAGCAAATAGAATGTATAAAACTGGGTTTTACTAGTGTTTGTATAAATATAAATCAGTATGAGCAACATCTTTTGATAGAACGTTTAACCAGAAATAGACATGTTGTGAAATTATTAATGTTTAAACTGATGGTAAAATTACAGCAAACTCATTGAGGAGCTTATACTAGCTTATAAATCTTCCATTTTGAGTAATAAGCAAAGGCTTGATTATTATGTATAATTTGGGAAGAAATTATTGTGTGTGGAAATAGTTTAATGTGCCATTCTAATTGTGCAATTAAGTCGCAGGAATAAGGTTGTTAAAATGGAGCATCAACCATATTGTGGGTTGGATGACTTTAAAATATGTCGGGAATTGAAATATTGTTACAAGCCACACTTTCATCGAATTTATAACCAAGGGTTATTTTATGGAGCCATAATGGTTAATTCACAGTTTACCCACGTGTTCTATAAATATTTCCTAGTACTTGTTGACCCGGATTTTGTTATTAACATTTACCTTTCATTATGAGAAGACTTTACCGTTGCCTAATGCTAATATGGATTATGTGAATTTTGACACATTTAAATAGAATGGGCAGATGCTATAAATAAATGAATACTGTTATTTCATGAACAGCCACTACAATTTAGAGGATATTTGTGATCCTATTAAAAATATAAATATTATGTAAAATAATTAATTGATTAACATTTTGACATTCTGTCAAAGAATTGCAATTTTTGATGATAGTTACAAATGCTATTTTTGTAAACAATTTTCTAAATAATATTTTCAAATGATATTTGAATATTTGAATGGTTAAATTAATATTTAAAGATTTGATGTTTTGTTAATAATAATTTTTGACCATAATTGATAATCGAGTCAAGAACTCGGAATAATTATTTTGCATCGAGAACAGATGGTACAATACATTTTTCTGTTTATCGAAGTTCTTCGAATCCATGCTCAGATGTCCATATAAATTGATGTTGTGTTATACCCATTGTTATGACTTTATAATTGAAACAATTTAGAGATATTGATTCTTGGAAAAATGTTAGTTATTTTCTGCAACTATTTGAAAAACAAAAACAAAGTGATTCTTTTCTACATCGAGTGAAACCTTTTGATTTCAACAAGTGAATACTTAAAAGGCTGGACAATATAATTTGCACTGAAAAACCTACGACTGTAAATAGTACATTTGAACGAAGTCAACAGGACTAACAATCTGGCTTTCTTTTCAAATATTTAGTGTTCATGTGATGGTAAATCTGTAAATTTGTGTACATAAATGTATGATCCGTCATGCATCAATAATGCTATTCTGGCATTAGTTCAGTCAATTTTAAACATTTTAATAAAATGAGATAATTTTACGAATTGTGTTATTTTCAGAAAATCTCCTTCTATCCTTATTGTTGCATCAAGCCGAAAATCAGTAAAGCATTTTTATTGTGTTATTCTAGTCACTTTAACCCTTATGGCGCCCTGGGATTTTTGATTCTCGTGCTGACTGATGTTTGGTGAAATGCATATGTGGTCGTCCGGACTTCGGTCTAAACGGGCACATAAAATAAGATGGAAGAGAGAAATGGCTTCGAACGTGGGGACCGATTTCGTTTCGATTCGGTCGATTGTATGCCGATTTAAATTGTGATTTTAATAGATATTTTGGGATTTGGAAGATGTCTGGTATGGATAAATAAATTGATAGGAAACCCAATTAGTGGGAAAAATTAAAATTAACTTCGGTTAATAGTTAGTGTGGTTTGATTGTTGTACAATGGCTTATCCATTCGGATGTCAGGTAAATTCTGTTGAATACGATCAATAGTCTGGAAATGCACAATTTATTAGAATCCAGGTTGAGGATATTTTGAACTTACATATTTTTGATATTGTTGTTTAAATTTAATAAATAGTAGAGATTTTTTTCCATCACGTCGACATAGGGCATATCTCATTTTATTACGAGAATTCCAAGTAGCTACGCATAATTCATGTTCTAGTTCTAAGTCTCTGTGTCTGCCTACATTTATACCCCTAAATTCAAATATTGTGATAATTATGAAGGAGGTCATGAGGATCTTAACTTGCATGGAGGAGAGCTCCAAAAGTGCAGAACTTCAGACGGCAGAAATTATAGAGGAAACTAATAAATTGAATCTAAACTTTAAAAAAATTCTGAAACTTTAAGGGAAAAATTAAGAGGAAACTCAGATTCCCTAGAAAATAGATTGACAACTTCTTTAAAAGTAAATCTTGAAAACACAATAGAAAATAAATTTAAAGAAAATTCAGTTTCTTTGGAGACTAAATTAACTTCTATAGAAAACAAGTTAAAAGAAAATTCCGACTCCTTAGAGGCTAAATTAGAGGAAAATTCTATTAATTTAAAAGCTAAGATGAGAGAGAATTCAGATTCGTTAGGAGCTCCTTTAGAAAATAAAATAAAAGAAAACTCTGATTCATTAAAAACTTCTTTAGAAAATAAAATGTCTAAACTTTTCGACAAAACTCATGAACTCGAAACTTCATTAGCTATGAACACGAGTAAGATGGATGATAAATTTCATGATGCCGACCAAAGAGCTCAATCATTAGCTGATAGAATCGAACGAGGTCTGAGAAAAGTAGGAGAAGATATGGCAAATTTGGAAATTCGTGTCCATAAGGAAAATAGTAAGATGGCAACTCATGTCATCCAACGTTTGACCGAACAATTCCAAGAACATGTAGTAGGAGAAATAAAAGAAGGTGTAGTCAAGGAGTTGACAACCGAGATGAAGACGACAGTCATCAGTGAAGTGAAAGATGCACTTAAACTGGAGACTCAAGACGGAATCAAAGAGATGAGAGAAACTTTGACGTCACATGTTCAAGTAATTACCAAGGATATCCAGACGAATCACAAAGACATTGAGGATATGACGAGTTCGCTGAAGAATCATGAAGAGATCATGAACAAAATATCTTCTGACGTGAAAGAAAATTTCAAAGAAACGGAAGGAAGTAAGAAAGACACTGAAGAAATCAGAAAAAGATCCGAAGAAAGCCATAGAGAAATTGAGGATATTAAAAATCAAGTCAGAGATAAGAAACAGGGTGATAGTTAACATAGTAAGAGTAGTACCGAAGAGTTAAAGAAATTAGTAGGTGAGGAAAATGCTGAACTCAAAGAAACAATCAAGGAACTTAGTAATAAATTTTGGATTACCAGCAGAAAGCAAAGAGTGTTGCCGAACCTCAAAACAAATCTACAATTACTAGTAAGGATATGGATGTAGAGGAAGTAAGCAAAGTAGATAATCTCCATAAACAACAAGAGGTTAGAACATTTGTGCAATCCACTCCTATAACCTTTTACAAGAATGTTGAAGATAAACCTTCAAAATTCTCAGGAACTGGGATTGTTACACCAGTAGAATCCCTGAGGGAAGTGAGAGACTAACTGAAGAATTCTAAGATTTCCAAAGAAAGGGAGATAAGAGTAATTGGGAAATTATTGGATGGTCCCGAACTTACGTGGTTTAGGGCGTTTAAATCCACTCTAAACAACCATGAGGAGTTCTCTAGAGGACTGTTGAAGACGTTTTGGTCACCAGAAACTCAACAACAGGTGAGAGCGGAGCTATACTCCAAAAGATATTCCACTTCTCAACCCACACGTTATTCGACATATTTTGCAGGGCAATTATCTAAACTGCAACATTTAGATCCGCCGATGCCAGATAACGAACTAATTACTGCCTTGATCAGACAATTTCCTGCGGATGTCCAAAGAACAACAATTTACAACATCGAACAATTTGACGAAGTTCTACAGAAGCTGGATCACACGAACGCACAATTCTTCCATCAGAAGGGTGGTAAGAATGACAACGCTGTTTATGCAGTTATGGCTGACAGATATTCTCAAACACCTCGAGATCATCGGGAGGAGAAAACGCCGAGGGAGGATCCAGAGAAAAGAAGTTGGAATCAAAATAACTACAGGTCCTATGACAATAAACCATATACGAGGCCTGATGGTACGAATAATTAATTATAGAAGTCGATGGAGAAGACCAAGAGAAAACCAAGGAAGATACCAGGAAAGAAGATACTTTGGAAGAAATAATGGCTACTACCAAAGAAACGAAAATCTACGACGGTTAAGCGAGGAAGAAGAAATAAGGAAAAACCTGGATTACAGACAACAGGAAAGCAAAGAATACCCGGAACGGTTAAAACAGGAGAAACCCAGTACTTCAGGAATAAAGAAAACCAAAGAAGAGAATGCTGAAGTCAATACTTTTTGTCTAACAGATTTCGATTTCGAAGAGGAAGACAGAGAGTTAGATACTTTCCGCAGAACACCACAAGGAACGAAGAGATAGATTAAATGCAGAAAGCAACATCGTGGGAACCATTCAAACTTTTGCCTGAGATAATTAAACTTTTGAGTCGAGGAAAGTAATGACAATGGTAGCTATAAGATAGCTGACAAACGAACTGGTAACATCGCGGGAACCTACAATTCATCGAATTTGAAAGTTTATTATTCAAGAACCAGATAAATTGAAGTGTGATAGGATTTTTTTTTTCAATTTTTAATTCTGGCTATGTGTGGCGTGGATGTGCCCAAATCCAGTTGCCCAGATTTGAGAGCACAGGCCCAGATGCTAAGTCCAGAGCAAAGGTTTTGAATAGCGCGCTCCCAATGTTCTAAGAAGCATTTCGAAGCTTCATGCAGCCTACAGAACGTCAAGTGACGTAGCAAGTTTCTCATAGTCGAGGCTATATTTTGATAAAATATTTCCCGACTGATTAGAAACATGGGACTAGTACCAGATTACTGGCACGGAAAAGGAAAGAAGAACGTGCTATATTTCAAGAAAATCGAACCAGCGAAAGCCGAGATATGAGATGTTTTAATTTTGAGCTATCTCACAGTGACGTCAGGAGTCCGCCTGGAGAGTATAAAACGGCCGCGGACCATGACATGTTATGTTACTTATACACAGCGCCAGTCGCTGATACATCGCTGTTACGTCGTGAAGATAATCTACGAGCACATGTTTGCCATATTCTATGTTACGCTTATAACTAGCACACGGTTGTTAGGACTTGGTGCGATTCAGGGACAGTACATGGTTACTGGACTTCGAAAAGTGTTTGAAATTATTTCAAGTGAACTTAGGATTCTTCATAAGTTATCACTCAGGTGATAGACTTTTGTGGCAGAACATTGATAATTTTAACAGCTACACGGACATATGATAGACGTTGTCTATATTTTTTTCCACAGTCCACAATATTTAAACTGGATTATTTTAATTCCGATGGCCAGAAGCAAGCTTTTGTCTTGGTAACTATTTGACCAACCAAGATAATAAGTCAGTACTTTTCACATACCATTCTTGCATGGTTCAGTTCATTTAGCCGACATAGGGAAACCAGCTGTGCCTAGCATGGTCTGGAGAGTGAGAAGCTCTGCCCAGGGACTTGAACATCAGAACTTGTACCGGTGCTGAACAAGATTGTCAGAGTATTGATGGTACTGAATGCATCACAGTTGGGTCATGTTACATCTGGTATTTTGCATCATGGATCAATTCGATCTTGCCCCTGTCAAGAATATTACTTCAGCTGTTGAAGCAGCTAATATGAACAATTTTCATCATGAATATCGGGCAACGAATATGATTACCGCTATGTCTGGTTAGACATCTTGCGGGTATACAATGGAGGCCGATACAAGAATTTAAGTACGTTGTCCAAATGGAGACAAAAGACTGGAATGATCTGGTTTTGACTAGATTATCTTCAACATCAAGATCTACAAGAATGTAAGCTACAATTTGCATTATTTTTATGCGTAGTTAGCTGGAATTTCTCATTTTTCTACAGTCTTGCCTACACATATTTTTCTTCGATATTTTGCTGTTGCAAATATTTATGCGAGGCATGGGAAGCCTTGTTCTGAGCAGTTTTTACATTCAGACATAAGGATTCAATGATTTGAATCAATGGACGAGCATATTGAGCATTTCTTTGATTTTGATTTTTTAAATCGCGGTCATCAGCCGTCGTATCTGTAAATTTAATGTTAAGGAATGGATATTTATCCATATTTAAGAACTCGAGTATGATATTTCTCGAAAAATTATCAACATTAAATTCAGTTGTGGAATTTATAATAATAATAATGCTGATTTAATTTTTTTAAAAATCCATTTTTCTGAGATTAATAATAATTATGATTTATACTTTCGAATAATCATATCATGTATTGTGATTTATAAATTGGATATTTAAACAGTTTACTAGATCGGATACTTGTTTTTCCGAAGGCAAGTGGTCAACGCACGCCCACATTCAACTAACAGAGTAATTCAATGGAAACATTTGTTACTTGCATTATGCAGTTAAATCGTTTGGAAGACACGGAAAGTAATGATACGGGAAGCAAATAGAATGTATAAAACAGGGTTTTACTAGAGTTTGTATAAATATAAATCAGTATGAGCAACGTCTTTCGATAGAACGTTTGACCAGAAATAGACACGTTGTGAAATTATTAATGTTTAAACTGATGGTAAAATTACAGTAAACCCATTGAGGAGCATACTAGCGTATAAATCTTCCAGTTTGAGTAACAAGCAAAGGCTTGATTATTATGTATAATTTGGGAAGAAATTATTATGTGTGGAAATAGTTAAATGTGCCATTCTTATTGTGCAATTAAGTCGCAGGAATGAGGTTGTTAAAATGGAGCATCAACCATTATTGGATTGGATGAATTTAAAATATGTTGGGAGTTGAAATATTGTTACAAGCCACACTTTCATCGAATTTATAACCAAGGGTTGTTTTATGGAGCCATCATAGTTAATTCACAGTTTATCAACGTGTTCTATAAATATTTCCTAGTACTTGTTGACCCGGATTTTGTTAATAACATTTACCTTTCATTATGAGAAGACTTTACCGTTGTCTAATGCTAATATGGATTATGTGAATTTTGACACATTTAAATAGAATGGGCAGATGCTATAAATAAATGAATACTGTTATTTCATGATCAGCCACTACAATTTAGAGGATATTTGTGATCCTAGTAAAAATATAAATATTATGTAAAATAATTAATTGATAAACATTTTGACATTCTGTCAAAGAATTGCAATTTTTGATAATAGCAACAAATGCTATTTTTGTACACAATTTTCTAAATAATATTTTCAAATGATATTTGAATGTTTGAAAGGTTAAATTAATATTTAAAGATTTGATGTTTTGTAATAATAATTTTTGACCATAATCGATAATCGAGTCAAGAACTCAGAATAATTATTTTTGATCGAGAACATATGGTACAATACAATTTTCTGTTTATCGAAGTTTTTCGAATCCATGCACAGATGTCCATATAAATTGATGTTCTGTTATACCCATTGTTATGACTTTATAATTGAACCAATTTTGAGATATTGATTCTTGGAAAAGTGTTAGTTATTTTCTGCAACTATTTGAAAAACAAAAACAAAGTGATTTTTTTCTACATCGAGTGAAACCTTTTGATTTCAACAAGTGAATACTTAAAAGGCTGGACAATTTAATTTGCACTAAAAACCTACGAATGTAAATAGTACATTTTAACGAAGTAAACAGAACTAACAATCTGGTTTTCGTTTCAAATATTTAGTGTTAATGTGTTGGTAAATCTGTAAATTTGTCTACATAAATGTATGATCGGTCATGCATCAATAATGCTATTCTGGCATTAGTTCAGTCAATTTTAAACATTTTAATAAAATGAGATAATTTTACGAATTGTGTTATTTTCAGAAAATCTCCTTCTATCCTTATTGTTGCATCAAGCCGAAAATCAGTAAAGCATTTTTTTATTGTGTTATTGTAGTCACTTTAACCCTTATGGCGCCCTGGGATGTTTAGATTCTCGTGCAGACTGATTTTTGGTGAAATGCATATGTGGTCGTCCGGACTTCGGTCTAAACGGGCACAGTATCTCTTGACTATCACTGCTAATTCTAGTAAATCATCGAGGAAAGTATAGCTCGCTTTGCCAGCTTCCTACTTGTAGAGATTTGTTATCTGACTTGTGTTTTACTTTCAATATTTTGGTATTGTTCAAGTTAGGTTCGAGGTGTTTCTCTTTTCTAAACTTTAAGTCGGCACCCTGCTTGGAAAGAGTTTAGCCTGATTTAAGTGCAACAATTGGTATTCTTTAAAAAGTTCACTAATAATAATAATAATCAAAATATTGCTAAAAAGCGCTAGAGCTTGTTATCTCTGCCCACTCTGTGGACATTCGGTCTTTATGTCGGAGATACGAGAGTACCTGATAATAAAACTATTCCAGCCTATTTAATTCTTTCAGGCATTTCAGAATGCTCTCTAAAGTTTCACCCTTTCGAAGGGAAAGTAATCAAATCCTTGACTTTTGTCATGCATTGCCTTGCCAGCGCACTACGTCCCAACAATATACCCGCAATCAGGCTCGGGAGGGAAGGAGCATTCAGCGATAGCTTGCAGGTGACCTAAGCTCACGCTGCATTCTCCGTTGGACTTGTTCTGCTCCCTGCAAATTTTAGGTACTGCACAGGCCTTGTGCAGCGGAACCTCTTTATTTTATTTCGGTTTTGTGTTGGATTCTCTTCCTATCTACCAAAAATTGTTCGCTCTCCTAAACCTACTTCATTTTTTATCATCATCTTCCCTCAGGTAGTGTTGACTCTCAGTATTAACCTACCAACAAGTGCTCCCAGAAACCCGGGAGAATCCAAGTTGTCAATATCTTGCAAATCACTAACACTTACTTTGAATTCTTCAGCTATAATTTTACTGCACAAAGCTGGTTGAGGGGAAAGAGGTTGCTCCTGTCTCCTTCAGTGTTTATCACTTTCAACCTGTTTGCTGCTACCAACCTGACAGCATTTCCACCAACTCCAAATTATCGTAAGTTGTACTCTAATTTATCCACTTCATTATGGTACCCGGGGACAGAGAAAAAGACAAAGACAAAGATAGGGATGATAAGCTCACAGCCAGACGAGCGTCTTATAAGTGACAAATCACCCTATTTAAAAAATACATCAAAGATTTGGATCCCTCAGAATCTCATTTGGACGTAATGAAACATCGCTTAAAGGACTACGAACGATCCTTTGAAAATTATAACACTGTTTAAACAGAAATTGAAACATGCATGATCAATCAAACAGATGATGGAGTGGATGTAGAAACCCAATACTATGAAGGCATAGGCGCTGCCTTCAAAATAATTCGTCAACGTGAAGACGACCAGAAAAAGGACGTTTCAGTTCTTAGCTCACTCCACGAACAACAAACCTCGTCTCGTGAGGGCGCTCATAAACCTAAACCAATACTCCCGAATATAAATTTACCTTATTTTTCAGGAGACGAATCGGCTTGGGACTTTTTTATGAACTTTTTTGTTCTCTTGTCCATGACAGTGAAGATATTCAAGTCATTTACAAATTTCACTACTTAAGATCAATTCTCCACAATCAAGCATTGCAGTTACTTGAAGCGCTCCCATTAAGCGCTGAAAAGTATCCTATTGTCTTTAATTTACTGAAAGAAAGATACGGCAATTTACGTTTACGTATCCAGCGCCATATGAAGGCCTTATTCAATTTTCCCTCCTCACAGCATAATGACGTCACTAGTGTGCGTACCCTCATCGATACAACCCAACTTCATGTTAAAGCATTATCTCAATTGGATCAGCCCACTGACCATTGGGACACCTTCTTAATACACTTAGTGGTTTCCAAAGTTGGTACTGTTACTTTCAAAGCTTGGGAAATTGATCTTTCTAATAATATGATTACTATTATGAGCATTTAGTCACCTTTCAAAATACTAGATGTCAACTTTTAACTGCCTTAGCTAACCAAAGTGTAACCGCCTCTCCCAATTCGAAACATGAATCTATTTCACCTAAATCAAAAAGCGAATATGCAGCGTCTAGTACTCAAAAAATTACAGTCAGTCTGAAAGACTAGAGGTTATATCATTTCAAATGACGCATGCTACAAATGCTACACATGTTAGAAAGGCTCAGGAGGGCTTCTCGCTTCGCTCGAAACCCCAGGACTCTTTCAACAGGCTCCATTACCCATTAACTTAGGCTTCCAGCGCGGGCACCTCTTTAAGGGTTGCCCTATATTTGAGTCTGACATCTTTTACAACTCTTTAAGGGTCACCCATTATTTGAATCTGATATCTTGCAAACCTCCTTAAGGGTCACGCTGTATTTGAATTGAATCTAACATACTGTACACCTCGTTAAGTGTCACCCTGTATTTTGCTCTGACATCCTGGACACCTCTTTAGGAGGCACCCTGTATTCTTATCTTGCATCTTGTATATCTCTTTAGATGTCACCCTGTATTCTTGTTGTCACATCTTGTACACCTCTTTAGGAGTAACCCTGTATTCTTGTCTGGCATCTTGTGCACCTCTTTAGGAGTCACCCTGTAATCTTCTCTGCCATCTTGTACACCTCTTTAATGGTCACATTGTATTCTTATCTGGCATCTTGTATATCTCTTTAGGAGTCACCCTGTATTCTTTCTGGCATCTTGTACTGTATTTTGCTCTGACATCCTGCACACCTCTTTAGGAGGCACCCTGTATTCTTATCTGGCATCTTGAATATCTCTTTAGAAGTCACCCTGTATTCTTGTGTGACATCTTGTACACCTCTTTAGGAGTGTCCCTGTATTCTTGTCTGACATCTTGTGCACCTCTTTAGGAGTCACCCTATATTCTTCTCTGCCATCTTGTACACCTCTTTAAGAGTCACCTTGTGTTCTTATCTGGCATCTTGTATATCTCTTTAGGGGTCACCCTGTATTCTTATCTGACATCTTGTACTGTATTTTGCTCTGACATCCTGCACACCTCTTTAGGAGGCACCCTGTATTCTTAACTGGCATCATGTATAGGCTATCTCTTTAGAAGTCACCCTGTATTCTTGTGTGTCATCTTGTACACCTCTATATGAGTCACCCTGTATTCTTGTCTGACATCTTGTGCAACTCTTTAGGAGTCACCCTGTATTCTTCTCTGCCATCTTGTACACCTCTTTAAGAGTCACCTTGTATTCTTACCTGGCATCTTGTATATCTATTTAGGAGTCACACTCTATTATTATCTGGCATCTTGTACACCTCTTTAGGAGTCACTATGCATTCTTTTCGCTTCGCTCGAAGCCCCAGGTCGCTCGACGCCCCAGGACTCTTTCCACAGACTCTATTAACCATTAACTTAGGCTTCCCGGATGGCTGCATGACGTCACGCACTCACCGTCCATTACCCATTAACTTAGGCTTCCCGCGCGGCTGCATGACGTTACCGTCTCCGTCTCCATAAGGCAACCATCTCCGTAACGCATAACTTTTGACTCAAGCATAACAATGAAATCGACAAGATCATTTGAAATGATAAAAACCTGGGTCTAGCTCTTCCAAATCTAAATCATACGCCACTGGTTACCAAACTAGGTCCAGTGAACGCCGTACCGCAAGTTCTCTTGCATTAAGTACCCAAGGTGAACCCCGTAAAAGTTTTAATGAACCGTTAAAGCGCATACTATGCAGAGATTCTCACGCTTTATACTTATGCAAATCTTTCAAAGAACTATCAGTTGATGACAGAAGGAAATTGGTATCACAAAACAAGTACTGTTTCAATTGTCTTTCACCTAAACATTCCGCTTCTAATTTCAAGTCCACTAGACTCTGGTTTCATTGTGAAAGGATGCATCACACTTTATTGCATCGTCAAGATCAATCGAGGTCATCAGCAGCATCCACTTCTCAAGAAAGTGACAATACTAACAAGTCTAATGCGTCATCTTTTATTCAAAACGCCAAGTCTTTGCGTAGTGCTCAAGTACTATTGTCCACAGTTCAAATTGAGGTTCAAGATAAATCTGGTAACTGGGTTCACGCCCGAGGCCTCCTCGACTCAGTGGTGACCCATGCTTTTGTTTCCAACTCTTTAATCAAAGAACTGGGTCTTCCAGTAACCCCCACTTCTATTAACGTATCAGGCATTAACAGCTTAAAATCACAAGCTTTGCAATTCTCAACATTAATTATAAAGGATAATTGTCAAAGAAATAATGTTCTCAAACTGAACTGTCTCAATCTTAGCAGCATTGGTGAAGAACCCCCAGTCACTCGGTTGACACTTCCTGTTTAAATATTCCCTCTCACTTAAGGCTAGCAGATCCTCTGTTTAATATCCTAGGTCCTATTGACATACATTTTAGTGCTAATGTTTTCTGGAATTGCCTTCGCAAGCAAATTTGTTGATTATCTTCTAATGTGTTTGCCAGAGACACTAATTTTGGGTGGATTGTTACCGGTCAACTCCCCCATTACTCCCCCAACCTGTGTCGCAATGTCATTTTGTAAGTACCGATTTGGAACAGTTCTGGAAACTTGAAAATATCGATTCTCCTAGCTCAACCTCCTCAGAAAACGAATTCTGTTAGCAACTTTTCATTTCTACCACTAGACGCACAACCGAAGGCCGATTCATTGTTCAAATGCCAAGACTACTCAGTCCTCCAATACTAAGTAATTCTCAACACAAAGCTCGAAAAGCTATCTTTGCTATCGAAAGTAAATTCAAGAAAGAACCCCTAGTTAAACAACAATATACCAACTTCATGGATGAATATGAAAGCTTTGATCACATGGAAGTTGTCAATAGATCTGATGACGAATTACATCCCCCATTCAAAACTGTCTTCTTAAATCACCATCCCGTGTGGAAAACCCCTCTTGTTCAAGACAAAATTCGAGTTGTGTTTAATGGGTCATCACCTGACGTTAATGGCAACAGTCTTAACGACACTCTTCACTCCGGTCCTGCTATTCAGTCCGATTTGTCTACCATACTCTTACATTTTCGCCTATTCCCTATAGCCGTCATTGCGGATATAAAGCAAATGTATCGTCAAGTTTTAATCCAATCTGAGCAGCAAGATCTTCAGAGAATTTTATGGCGTGACGAAACTAGTAAACCCATTAAAATATTTCGCTTAAAAAGAGTTACGTATGGTCTTAAACCTTCCGCTTTCCTTGCTATCCGATCCTTACATATGTTAGCCTCTCAAGATGGTCATCTATTTCACGCTAAAGCTTCAGAAGCATTGACCACATCCTTTTATGTCGATGATTACCTTCAATCCTTTCTAACTCTTGAAGAAGCTTCTCTCATATCTCTTAAACTAAAAACATTATTAAAGAATGGAGGATTCCCACTTCATAAGTGGAATTCAAATTCACCTGAGTTCCTTGCTCAATTTCCCGTCGAAGATGTAGATCCCTCTTCTGTCAAAATTGGCGGAGATTCCAAATCTATAAAAACGTTAGGAGTACACTGGTGCACTCGCACTGATACTCTCATTTACAAAGTTTCACTAGCCGAAGAACTCCCCAACACAAAAAGGCAAATTTTGTCCGAAATAGCTAAAATTTTCGACCCGCTTAAATTTCTTGCTCCAGTTATTGTCATCACCAAGCTTTTTAAGCAAGAGCTGTGGTCTCTTAAATGTGATGGGACGAAGCTATTTCCTCTTCTTTCCTTAATAGATGGCTTTCTTTTCGATGTAGTTTACTTAACCTTTCGCTTATTGAAATTCCTAGAAATTTAATCAATGCTTCTTCCAATACACCTTTCGTTCTTCATGTCTTTGCCGACAGCTCCGAAAAAACTTACGGTTGCTGTGCATACCTTGTCTATTGCAATCCTCTAAACAAATCTTCACGTTCAAGTCTTATTTGAGCTAAATCTAAAGTAGCTGTGCTTAAAACTATCACCTTGCCCGTGCTTGAATTGTGCGCCGCACTCGTGGCCGCAGAACTTGCTAAAAAAAACTGCAGAAAGTTTTAAAAAATTGAATTTCCGCAAATATATCTATGGAGCGACTCCATGATCACTCTTTCTTGGATCGCCAAAACCCCCACCCACTGGCAAACCTTCATTGCCAATGGAGTTTCTAAAATTCAAACGCTTCCTTTGGGATGTCAATGGAGGCATGGGCCTAGTGCTGATAACCCAGCTGACATCATCTCACGTGGTTGCTTACCCCCTCAATTGGCAGCATCTCAACTGTACTGGTGTGGGGCCTCTTGGTTAGTTGAAGACTCTTCTTGCTGGCCTTCTAAACCTCCAGTTTCAATGTCTAACTTGCCTGACGTTAAAGTAGCTAAATCTACCGCTTCGTGTCTTATTTCCAGCGTTTCATTTCCCTTATTATCTCGCTATTCTTCCTTTCATAAACTAATTCGATTTTTTGCCTAACTTCTTAGATGGAGATATCTCGTTGTTGACCAGCATCTAACTAATCATGAATTAAATCTTGCTACTATCAAAGTTTTGCAACTCACACAGCAACAAGCCTTCCCTACTGAATTGGCTTTGCTTTCAGCTAAGAAATATCTTTCGAAATCTAGTCGTCTTCGCGCCTTAGCCCCTTTCCTTGATGACAATGGGCCACTCAAAGTAGGTGGTAGGCTCTCGCACTCTTCACTTTTTGAAGACAAAAAGCATCCTGTCATTTTGCCTCCTAAACATCACGTAACTTCCTTAATCATACGTGACTTCCATTATCTAAATCTGCATGTTGGTACTCGCACACTGCTTTGTTTATTAAGGGAAAGGTACTGGATAATAAATGGAGTTCATGAAGTTTCTTCAGTAATACACAAATGCATCCCTTGCTTTAAGGTGAAACCTAAGGTTAGCACTCAAATGATGGGCGATCTACCTTCTTTCCGCTCTTCCCCTATTTGTCCGTTTGCTTTAACTGGCGTTGATTTCATGGGTCCATTTCAATATCAACGCAATTCTCCTGAATCTAGACGCAAATTGTTGGGAATACTCTATGTTTCTCTCTTCGTTTGCATGGTTACTGGTGTAATCCACCTGGAACTAGTAACAAATGCCTCTACTTCTTACTTTCTGTCAGCTGTTTCTCGCTTCACTGCCAGGTGTGGTGTCCCTTCTGAAATGTTCTCCGATAACGCCTCCACCTTTCAAGGCACAGCCTCATTGTGGAAGAAAGCTCTTACATCTTCTCCTGCCATGGAACAAATTTCTAACTTCTCCTACGCTAAAGATTTCAAATGGCGGTTCATATCTCCTTACGCCCCCCATCACGGCGGCAGATGGGAATCTTGTGTCAAGCTTACCAAACGTCATCTAAAAAGGTTTTAGGGAATCGTATTCTAACTTATGAAAAATTTTATTCACTGTCTATCTTAATCGAAGGTGTTGTTAATTCTCGCCCCTTGACCCCGCTTTCTAATGATCCTGATGATTTACTTCCATTAACCCCTGGTCATTTCCTTATTTGTAGTTCTATTTCTTCCCCTCCCCCCTTCCTAACTCTCACAGAGATTCTAGCTTGCCTATTGTTTGGCGTAAAATTGAAGCTCTTCGTAATTCCTTCTGGAAAAGGTGGAAATTAGGGTACTTAACTTATTTGCAACGGAGACAGAAGTGGCTTCTTCCAATCCTGACATCAAAGTAGGAAATTTGGTCCTTGTAAGAGACACTTCCCCCCACTAGCGTGGATCTCCGGCAGAGTGGTGGAGTGCTACCCCGGAATGGACGGGAGAGTTAGGGTGGTGAAAGTCCTAACCACAAACGGTCACATTATATGACTAATCTCTCTTATAGCTCCTCTTCCTCTCAATCTTTAAAATAGATTTTTCTATTCCCTGTTGGTGTCTTGCCCTCCCAGTATGGTGTATACCTTGGAATACACGATCAGTTAGAGTTAGCAATTACTGCTCTTTGCTTTCTTTCTTTCATTAATGCTTTCTTTCCCTTCTCTCAGACACCAACAGTGATCACTTTGTACTTCTTCTTTCATTCGAGCAGGAATTTATTGTGTTTTTTAGTTTGTTTCAGTGGCTTATTCTGTAAAAAACTTCACTGGCTCACCACGCGGCAACCCGCCGAAGATATTCGGATTCATCGAGTCAAGAGTACTTACACACCGCTCCACCAGGCGTCGTCTTCGTCGTCACTTATCATCTCCATGAAGATTTATTTCATGTATTCCATTGTCAAAGTGTAGAATATTTGCATTTTTTTCTAATGTCCCCCACCCTGCACAATCTTCTTTTGTTTTCCCCCACCTCTACCCCCGTTCGTTAATGCTCTCCGTGGCTCGTTTTCGCCTTCTCACTTCTTATTGAGTCGTCAACGTTTGAGTTCAGCCTTTTTCAGAGGCTACCTCCTCTCAACCGAGGTACAAATTCAAATCGCCGCCATGTTGTGGTATTGGATGTAGGCTAACGGCTGCCAGGAGCCATCAACCTTCAGCGGCTATGAAAAAGCTAAGTACTAATCTTCAATGTTTTTAAACACATTTTAATGGTTTTAATCTATGCTGAACGCTTTTAATGGAAATTTCTAGACAGTGTGGGGAATTACGCAATATTGTGCAATAACCGTCTTCGTGGGATTTTCTTTGTCATGCTTTAGCTAACCAAGCTTGCTTTAAAACATGAAAATTAGTTAGTACTTCTTGTACGAAATAAAGGGGATACCTTCCCTACACCGTGGGATTTCTGCTAATACTCATAGATGTCTATAAACTTAACTTTTTCCACCGTGGGATTTCTAACGCCCTATTCAACTGTCATCACAGCTCTGGAAATTTCCATCTAAAACAAGCTATCATCCGTCAAAATCTATTCTAAGTACTATCGAAATTACTGCAACTTTAAGTGAAACAGAACTATTAACTGCAATCCAATAAGTTTCTAACGCAATAAACCTACTTAAGTCAAACTCAGTGAATTCATAAACTACATTCTCAAGACTACATACTGCTAAAACTTGTCAAAGTGCAATTTAACGAACTTACATATACTACAATAGTGAACATTTACAATCTATCAACAAACTATCAGTGCTTCGAATGTGTGTGTGCTAACTTCAACCGCGTCGCATTCGTTAGAGCAATAAATTGGCCAGAACTATAAATCCCTATTTCCTTTCCTCCAAATACCTTTTACTAACAAATCTAGGTTAATTTAACTATTGAGTTCTATTTCTACGAGGCCTAGCCCATAGATGCTCCTTCCAATCTTGTTGGATATCCCATTTATTCACTCTCCGAAAATATATGTTGTTATAATCAACATTTTAATCTTTCTTTTCTCCTGCTACGTACAGGGAAGCATAATTTTATATTTGTTAAACTTTCTCATTTAATCCAGGCTTCACAAAAGGTGACCTGCCCTATTAGAGTTTAAAATCTCTTAAATTCCGTATAAATAGTAGTGGTTATAGAAACCACTTATTAAACTCCTTTTTTCTTATCCTGCTAAGCTCAGGAATTCCTAATTGTTGCTTTTACTAAGGTATCCCAAAGGCCTTAATTTTGAAAAATTAATATACCACCTAATTAATTTAGAGAAATATTAAGCAATTTTGTAATTACTTTACTATTATCCTTTTAAGCTTGAAGCTTCCTAATTGTAACTACATTTCAAACCTTTGTAAGGGTTTAGTGCTTGTAACAGGTTCCAAACCTTGAAATTGTTAATTGTTAATTGTAAACTATACCCTTCTAGAAGTCTGAGACTTAAAAAGTTAGTTAAACCACAAAATTTGTTCTTAACGTGAATTAGATTTCAAATCTAATTATCAAATGCTACTATTCCAACTTTTTCAATTTGTTAAATACATTCTTGATTGTTTGGTTTCCAATTTCTCTTGCTAGAAAAATGGTTAGGCAGGACTTACTCTTCCATAGTCTTTCTCCTGAAATTATTCTATGTTTAAAGAAAAAGGCAAAGCCCTAAATGATCAGTTCATTAAAAATCCTATCACTTGTTGCATTTGAAACAAAACTTCTTATAACAACATTTACTAAGTATCTCTTGGCTATCACTGCTAATTCTAGTAACTCTTCGAGGCAAGTATAGCTCGCTTTGCCAGCTTCCTACTAGTAGAGATTTTCTCTCTGACTTGTGTTTTGCTTTCAAAATTTTGGTTTTGTTCAAGTTAGGTTTGAGGTGTTCCGCTTTTCTAAACTTTTAGTGTGCACCCTGCTGTGTAAGAGTTTAGCCTGCTTTAAGTGCAACAATTGGTATTCTTTAAAAAGTTCACTAATAATAATCAAAATATTGCTAAAATGCGCTAGAACTGCTTTATCTCTGCCCACTCTGGGTACATTCGGTCTTTCTGTCGGAGATCCGACAGTACCTGATAATAAAACTATTCCAGCCAATTAAATTCTTTCCGGCATTTCAGAATGCTTGCTGCATTCTCCGTTGGACTTGTTCTGCTCCCCGCACATTTTAGGTACTGCACAGGCCTTGTGCAGCGGAACCTCTTTATTTTATTTCGGTTTTGTGTTGGATTCTCTTCTTATCTGCCAAAAATTGTTACCTCTCCTAAACCTACTTTTTTTTCTCATCATCTTCCCTCAGGTAGTGTTGACAATCAGTATTAACCTACCAATAGTAACGAAAATTGAGCGCTAGGTATTTTCTATCGATAGGTGAAGACCGCCGCTTTCTACATGCAGTAGGTTTAGAGTTATTTGTAAATAAAGAGACGCATGTCCAAATTCAACCAGCCTGTAAGATATGCAATCAATGTTATAAAATTAAAAATTAAATAATTCTAACGATCACATAGAGATAAATTAGATAGCATTTTACTTAGGAAACACTAAATAATATTGTAGGACATATGTTGTAAAATGTTAAAAATTTCACATTTTTGCCTTTCAAACTCCCCCTAATGTGTGTCTAATGATAATTTAAAATTACATGAAGAGTTCTTCCTATATTTCAAAATCACTTAGTCTCAGCAAAAATACACAAATAGACGATTTACTTCGAGCACTTATTAGGATACTTGATTTCCAGCTTGCGATGAGAAGTAGCAATCAAACGAAGGGTACCATCCTGCTAGCCACGTATAAGCCAGATGGCAGTATACGTGTGATCCTCTGGGAGTTTGTATGTTTTAAATAACTTGTGAAAGTCTCAAAAGAGAGTTGAAGACTAATGAGGGAAAAGGGAGCGAAGGCAAAAATTTAAGAAACATATTTTTAAGTGCTGACTTTCCACGACAGAATGAGACTTTCATGTGCTAAACTGACTTGGAGAACCATAGAACCTTCGAATTTCCGGACCTATGTTCTAACGCTTTAGCTATGACACTCAATCAGTCCCTCTCGCTCATTGGCTAAGGTACATGAACAAGAATGACGAGAGCAACCCACTTAATAGCTCTGTTGTAGCAAGGCCAGCGCTGGGCAGATTCTAGTCACATCAAGTCATTTTAAACTCCCTGGTTAATATCCCTACTAGTATACTGTAAAGCTTCATTTGGTATCAATAATTTCATTTTTTAAATATATTTAATTAATTCATTCATTCGTTTGAGACTGCTTTGCCTTTAAGCGTCCAGTCTAGTCTGCAAGCTTCTGTTGAAAAGCAAGTCGCCTCCATGATCCCCTAATGGCAGTCAGCAGCACGGCCTCCTTTCTGCGTCTATGTCACTTACACTGAAATCGTTAAACACTGAATTTAACCGTCACCTCCTAGGTCTATCTATGTTCTCTTACCCTCTATAGCCTAGCCCATTAACTCCAAGGTATTCTCTCCTCCCTCCCCCATTCTCAACGCATTACCTCACCATATTCTGTGTCTGCTCATACGAACAGTTTCATCTAACGTGTTCATTTCTAGCTTAGCCTGTATCTCTTCATTACGAGTGCCCTCCTGCCAATGCTCCCATCTATTTTTCTCAGCAATCATTCGTGCTACCTTCATATCAGTTACCTCCAGATTAGGTTTGAGAAATCCTGAATCCTGAATCTAACCAGGTCTCACTTCCATACAGCAAGGTATAAATACTGAGCAATATGGGGAGAGTATCGTCGCTACACTATCTTCTTTCTGCCAGAATACTGTAGATCGCAACTGAGAGCTCGCTGCACTGCCTTTCTGCTCCTTGACACTATCTCTTTCACTATAATGCCATCCTGAGAGAATACACAGCCCAAGTGGTCCACGATGACCACGTGCTGGTGATTGTTATTTTAAGGGGTGGAACATTGAGGTCACCTGTCCCGCCACAGCAATCTAATGAACAGTAGCCCACATAACATTATTACCAGATCACTGTTTGGCCCATGGCAAAGGTACCAACTATAAGCTGTCAACACTTCCATTCATGTAATGTCAAATATATCTCGTCAAAAGAATTTTCCAAAGTTGTAGAACGAATATTGATATGTATAACTGACAGGTCGCTACTGAGCACGCTAGAGAAATTGTGCTAGCCGGCTCACACGTAAACCAACTGAAGATCTTATTTCCAAAGTGAAGTAAATCCAAAATTGACGGTTTTTCAGTTTTCTCTTTCATTTGCAAGTTTATGGGTTCTCTCAACGTAAAGCGAAGGTTTTAAGTCGCAATACGTCGTACATCCCATATTAACAGAGATTTACAAAAGAAGTTTATTTGCAAAGTGACGTAACTCCAACGTGTATATCCATGTTGACGAATCCGATGGCTCTCTGGACATCACGTGATTTCACGTGATAAATCAAGGCCATGGCTAACTTTGAAGAACAAATGTTTGTTGTGTTTAAACCATTTAAATCTTCATAAATGTCACTCAAAGCGTATGTCAATATATGATTTATTTCCAAACCATCCTAACTCCAACTTACAGGAGACGATTACCACCATTTCCATTGATAAGAGATGTTTAAAACACAGTGTCGGGATGTGCATAAAGGTAATGAATGAAATTACATTATATTCATATTCATATCTGAATTTAATTATACGAGGAAACAAAAACGCGATTTCTGAAGTTTTGCATTTCATGGATATACGTCACATTGGAAATAAGATCTTCAACTGTCGATAAGGTGGCCATCATGTTGAAACTACTGTTTGAGTCTAAGCTCCGTGAACCTGAGAGGAATGTGCATCGCAGACTATTAGTAGTGGTGGTGACGAGTGATGAGATTTCTCGGTCCTTGCGTAGTAACAGAAGCAAATACATTAGTCGGTGACTCAGTCACTCATTCCCAACGCCACACTGGTTTCAGAAAAGACCCATGTTAGCAGTATTGGAATAGACGAGAATGTCAGGTAACACGGCGGGCTGTCGACAGGCTTCTCAATTCTCGCCTGCTCTTACCCTGCCTCTGCCCTTCATCCCGCAAGTTCACAGAGCTTGGAACCGAGCAGTACTCTTTAATTCGTGAGAATCATGTGGGGTTTTTCAGCAGTTCATCCAGGAGATAGCGCGAGAGAGGCTCTACTGTAAGTCCTCCATCAAAAATAATATTATATGTGAAACTAACTGCAACGAATAGGTATCCAATTTTTTTTTTTTTTTTTTTTTTTTTTTTTTTTAGTTTTATCAATGAGATACTTGAGTTCGAATCCCGGCTGTGGTCTCATTTTCAAGTTTTATTCGACAGTTGTGGCCGCTCCATTCTCTAAAGCCACTTTCATGATGAATTAAACCGGTATCGACCAGGACAGATATATACGTTCAAGCGTTTGTCATGTGGGCGCTATGCATGAATTTGGGAATAAGATTAATACGATTTCCTTAGACCAGGGATGCCGAGCTGACACTCCCGGGAGAGCCGTGAATGTTGCTGTTGCAGTAAAGGACGTCGACACTTGGATGGAAGGTACCCGAATGCTTCCCACTGACGCGAGGGGGTAAGGGAAGCATGCAAGGACAAGCCTGCTCTGTAGACTGACAAGTACAGTAAACACTTAACAGTTCTGCGGCGATGAACTCACTCAGTGCGCTTTAAGTACCGTATAAATCTCTACTTCTTGCATTTCAAGAGCCCGCGCTCTTCGCTGCAACAGTCGAAGACGTCTCATTGTTCCGATCACTAGCAAATATCTGCTATCGGCCTTGGCCTCCGCTATAGTCCTCTCATTTACTTCATTAATGATTAACATAGCTGGGCAACTATGTTTACATTCGATGTCTGCGTGGAGACAGCTTTCTTAGCTCAGGGCAGCGTTGTCAACTCTGCACTGTAGCAGCAATTTACTTGGTCTCCACGGCGTCTTATCTAAATAGCCACTGAGAAAAAGCAGCGAGACTGGACAGAACTGCGCGCAACTGTGCAACAGTGGAGACCTGACAAGCGACCCAGCAGCCAAGACCGGACTCTGGACTCCACGTGGACTGGCAGAGCAAGCATGCTATTGGTTAACAGCCAACGGTCATAAATATGGTTTTTGTCGGTGCGTGGTACTGCGTAACGTTTGATACATCGATCGTTAAGGAGGAAATTGAGAGAACTATAGCCTACCCTTGGTAGCGGCTATCGGGAGCGCCTCGACTCTGACGGACGGAGTGTTATTCTAGTGTCTGTGCTAGTATGTGTACATAATTGTAACTTGGACAACGACGTGGAAGGAGGTGATCGTTGCTTTCAATTGTGTATCATCTCGCCATGTACTGGAAGTTGAAGTGAGAAACCATGGAATACCACTTCTAGTTTGGCTGAAGTGGAATTTGAGCCTATATCTTCTGAGTTGTCCTCACTAGAATGAGTGTACTCCGTTCCAGCCTCAGACTATAATTAAAATTCTTGGCAGAGACGGAAATTGAACCCGCTACTCTAGAGACAGAAGGGCCAAATCGTTCTTCTTGACAACGATGGTGGTCTTTCTGAGATCTATCAAAGGATAAAATGTTTGAAAATCCCGAACACTTTGTAACCATAACCATAAACGTAAATACTGTGCATAAAAGAACGAAACAATAACTTTTATAATGTAGGATACACAGTCATGCCAGAGTACTGATGGCAAGGGGGAAGAGAAATACCGTGCATTGATTCACACTTATCATGGAACGTATTCTACATTCAACCCGGGAGAAATGTTATTGAGAATCACTTAACAAATCAAGGAAGATGAATGGTGCGGTTGGAGAGGTTGATTACTACCAAGGCTGTCAGCCTTCATCTCCATCGTTGTGTTTATTGCTTGTGTCTCAAATCTTGGTCATGAAATACTTTTATCATTTCAAATGATCTTGACGACTTCGTCGTTATGCTTGAGTCTAAAGTTATGCGGGACGGAGACGGTTGCGATACGGAGACGGAAGTGACGTCATGCAGCCGCGCGGGAAGCCTAAGTTAATGGGTAAAGGACGGCGAGTGCGTGACGTCATGCAGCCACGCGGGAAGCCGAAGTTAATGGATAATGGAGTCTGTTGAAAGAGTCCTGGGGCGTCGAGCGACCTGGGGCTTTGAGCGAAGCGAAAAGAATACAGGGTGACTCCTAAAGAGGTGTACAAGAAGCCAGATAAAAATACAGGGTAACTCCTAAAGAGATATACATGACGCCAGATAATGATACAAGGTGACTCTTAAAGAGGTATACAAGATGTCACACAAGAATACAGGGTGACTTCTAAAGAGATATACAAGATGCCATATAAGAATACAGGGTGCCTCCTAAAGAGGTGTGCAAGATGTCAGAGCAAAATACAGAACAAGATGCCAGATAAGAATACAGGGTGACTCCTAAAGAGCTATACAAGATGCCAGATAAGAATACAAGGTGACTCTTAAAGAGGAGTACAAGATGGCAGAGAGGAATACAGGGTGACTCAAAGAGGTGCACAAGATGTCAGACAAGAATACAGGGTGCCTCCTAAAGAGGTGTACAAGATGTCACACAAGAATACAGGCTGACTTCTAAAGAGATATACAAGATGCCATATAAGAATACAGGGTGCCTCCTAAAGCGGTGTGCAGGATATCAGACCAAAATACAGTACAAGATGCCAGATAACAATACAGGGTGACTCCTAAAGAGATATACAAGATGCCAGATAAGAATACTAGGTGACTCTTAAAGAGGTGTACAAGATGGCAGAGAAGAATACAGGGTGACTCAAAGAGGTGCACAAGATGTCAGACAAGAATACAGGGTGCCTCCTAAAGAGGTGTACAAGATGTCACACAAGAATACAGGCTGACTTCTAAAGAGATATACAAGATGCCATATAAGAATACAGGGTGACTCAAAGAGGTGCACAAGATGTCAGACAAGAATACAGGGTGCCTCCTAAAGAGGTGTACAAGATGTCACACAAGAATACAGGCTGACTTCTAAAGAGATATACAAGATGCCATATAAGAATACAGGGTGCCTCCTAAAGCGGTGTGCAGGATGTCAGAGCAAAATACAGTACAAGATGCCAGATAACAATACAGGGTGACTCCTAAAGAGATATACAAGATGCCAGATAAGAATACTAGGTGACTCTTAAAGAGGTGTACAAAATGGCAGAGAAGAGTACTGGGTGACTCCTAAAGAGGTGCACAAGATGTCAGACAAAAATACAGGGTGCCTCCTAAAGAGGTGTGCAGGATGTCAGAGTAAAATACAGTACAAGATGCCAGATAAGAATACAGGGTGACTCCTAAAGAGGTATACAAGATGCCAGATAAGAATACAAGGTGACTCTTAAAGAGGTGTACATGACGGCAGAGAAGAATACAGGGTGACTCCAAAAGAGGTGCACAAGATGTCAGACAAGAATACAGGGTGACCTCTAAAGAGGTGTACAAGATGTCACAAAAGAATACAGGTTGACTTCTAAAGAGACACACAAGATGCCAGATAAGAATACAGGGTGCCTCCAAAAGAGGTGTGCAGGATGTCAGAGCGAAATACACGGTGACCCTTAACGAGGTGTACAGTATGTTAGATTCAATTCAAATACAGGATGACCCTTAAAGAGGTTTGCAAGATATCAGATTCAAATAATGGATGACCCTTAAAGAGTTGTAAAAGATGTCAGACTCAAATACAGGGTGACCCTTAAAGAGGTGCCCGCGCGGGAAGCCTAAGTTAAAGGGTAATGGAGTCTGTTGTAAGAGTCTTGGCGCTTCGAGCGAAGCGAGAAACCCTCCTGATCCTTTCTAACATGTGTAGCATTTGTAGCATGCGTCAATTGAAATGATATAACGTCTAGTCTTTCAGACTGACTGTAATATTTTTAAGTAGAAGGATGATGCAGAAAATTTTAACGGGCATCCAAATTCTCAACGCCACAAAAGATGAGTTCTGAGCACTAATAACATCTAAGGAGTGACGAAGTAAAGAATGTTCTTTGTGAAACTGATACTCAGTAGAATGGAGGTGCTCTACTGTAGTCCCGTGCCAACACATGATGAAAATGGGGAGAAATTCTGAATTCCTCAAGATTGTCAACTAATTGCGTTAACCTACTCTAAATAACAGTAGACTAGTTAATCCTAAGCCAAGAAAGAGTAAATACCACATGCCTCTTATATCTATCTGAAAATCATGTGCAGTTTTAGTAAAATGTGCTTGACTAGTATTTTGTTTCATAAAAAAATATAAACCATATCGCCCACAATCATGTCGCATTAAAATAAAAATGGGTTTTATTTGTGAAAATTGCTATGAAGGCTCTTAACATCACTTTCTATTAACAGCCAGTAGGTAGCAGAGCCAGGTGGTGTTTGCACTGCAGGTGAGTAGAGTTTCGAATATAGAGATCAAAGGGTCCTTTGCAAAGAAAACCCTGGCACACCTTCATTACCGATAGGTATTGAGGCGAATCACATGTCCTGCTGCTCCATGACAATGCCGAGTCCACGCAATCATCCAAACACAATAGGGCAACTACAATACTTGGAATATATTCTAGCCCAACATCTAACACATTCACCTGATCTGGCTGCGTTCGGCTCTTCGTTCTTCAGCAAAACTAAGAAAACTCTTCGTGGACGAAAATTATCAACCTCTTAAGAACATTCAATGCTGTCCGAGAGCAAGATGGGATACACATCATTAATTGAAAATTATATGACTGAAAATTTATTGGCAGAGCTGGGAGTGGAATCCAGACATACATAGCTCACAGGACAACGTTGAGTTACAAACTGACCTCAACCTGGTCCATAAATAGGTGTTTGACTACAAAATGAAGATAAATACGAGTAAATGTAGTCTCACGAGAATAGGGAGAGGGCGAAGGCATGATTTTCAATATAATATCAGCCCGGAAATACTTGTAGAAGACCCGTCCAATTACTTGGGCATCCATGTAAGGAATGATCTACAATGGAGTGCCTATGTAGGATGAGTGTCTCCGAAGCGTACAAACCAATTCCTTTTGTAGTGAGGGTATTAAAAGGCAGTAGTTCCAGGTTCCACCCGAAAAGAATTAGGATATTTGACCCTAGTGAGGCCAATCTTGGAATACGGCTCAGCGGTTTGGGACCCATATCAAGTAGGGCTCATCAATGAGCTAGAGATGGTACAAAGGAAGGTTTGTGCTCAACAATTTTAATCCTAGAAGAAGTGTAATTCGAATGATTGAGAAACTAGTGTGGGAGTCTCTGAAAGATAGAAGGACGAAATCCAGACTATACGCTATGTTAGACTCTTACTCTAATCGGCTAGCATGGCTGATCAGGGCAAACATATGGTACAAATTTGAGGGCCGACCACAGCGTACAATGGGAAATATTCTATCATTAATCGCGGTATCGATAATTGGAACTCATTGGCTGCCGCAGTCATAGATTGAGCCTTTTCCCAAACATAGGCTCTATTGGTGTGTTTAAGTGACGACTGAAATGTTGTTTAAACACTCCGATGTAATTACTATAGTTTCCAAATCGCAACTTGCGTACCGGTACATTAAGTGTGTTTGATACTGACATTGGTAATTTTCTGTAAGTGTAAAAATTTGCCACTGGGGAATTACCCCATTTGCAAATAAAGCAAATGAATGAATGAATGAATGAATGAATGAA